>CM060920.1:699932512-702432512 GCA_030737875.1 Allium sativum
GTATCAACATTTTTTCAAACTCATGAAAAGAATACTAATTACAAATTTGCAATAGTGGATGTTACATGCATCCCTAAGCTGAAATACAAAAATATCAAAAATCTCATACGTAAATAAAAAAAGTTAATAAAAATTAAATATTTCGTTGTGTTTTAATTTCTTACTAAATTCACTTAACCTTTTTCCATATGTTTATTTTCTTTGTTCCAGCTCATGTTTAACACTTCAAATATTGTAAATATGTTGGGTTTGTCATTCAAAAATTAATAATTATAGAACATGGCTAATTATGTAATGTTTAGTTCTTTTATTTAGGACTTACCCTTTCATATCTACAAAACTGTTGCAGGTTCAAAATAGAAAAACGAAACTAGGTTTTGCTACTATGATCGACGCTAAAATTGGGCAAATTGATAGAATAGTTTATTGAGAGGAATTTAGGGGAAATCAGGTAACTGGTGAAATGATCCCTTCTTAAATTTTGTTTTTAGTGTAAAAAGCGTAAAAGATATTTCTTTTGTGACAGCCCGCCATACACCACGGGTGCTTAGAACTAAAAATTTGCACTATACAAGCAACTAATCGATGTAAAATAATCGTCAAAAGAAATAAATTATAGAAAGGGAAGAAAGAAATTATAGAAAGAGAGAAAAGAAGAAAGAATAGAAGAGAAAGAAGGAAACATAACATGCACACAATTACATAACCTGTCGTATATCTCATTGAACACTAGATAACATATATTAATCAAATCACAAATATAAAACAAACGAGATAGTAATAACTATATAAACCGGATAATCAAAGTACACAGGCTCATACAGTTATACATAACAATAATAGATTTTATACAAGAAATGAATAAACTCCACTAATACACTGTATTTAACAAATCACATAACACTGTCAAGGGTCCACAGCGTGACTGTGGGATAAACAAAGGTAATACAAGTAAGTATAACATCGCATCCTGCGAATCCACTAGCGCAACTCCTAATAATACCGGTACCTGTCACCTGGCCCTCTCATTAGCATCGTTGATGAGCACCCAAGGTAATGAAAGAAAAATAAAAACCTCGGGTCAGACAAAAGTCTAGTGTGAGCGATAAATAAATCTCAAAGTACTATAAAATTCATAATAGTATATATGGTATGGAGGGTATGGAAAATCATACCTGCCCCGCCCCTACATCCATAGAGTTAGTACATAACAATCGATACTTGCTATACTATGATCAACATCAAGTATATATATAATAGATGCTAAGCACTTGATGGTTACAAATAAGTAAACAACCATAGCATCCATCAACCATTCTCACATTCACTCACTCAATGCCCAAAGCATATGGTATCCAGTACTCTGGTCACCCAATAAATCAAGATACTGGTAGGCCTCATCGCATGAGCTCCACCTGACTATTTTTATGCCCCACCGCATTAGCTATAGCTGATTACCCTACCCAGTCCACACCTCATTGGTTCCAGGGTCCAGGCCGATCATTCCATACCGCATTGGCTCTGATCCATCCTTGTGCCACTCTCTCAAAGGTGTACCTAAGTCATGAATATCAATAACATTTTTGCACATGCTCTCTGCAGCAGAATCCATCACTAGACTATCCATAAGACTCACATCCTAAGTCGTCTCGATTTAAGAAATATCCCTAACGGTCATCGCATGTCGTAGGATATCATCATGTTTCTCTCATCCCTCTCTCTCCGACATCCAACTCAATACGTCTTAACATCGACATTTTTGCATCTTGAAGAAAACCATCAATCGCAACAACTTTGCTTTCCATCCTAGATTTATCGTCATCGGGTGACGCATTACTGCATAGAAGTATCACATCCTCATCTAAAGCTAAAGCTACTGATCGAGAAGCCATCGTGTCAAAATCCCTATCGAACGAAACATCATGTCATGCCCCTCGAACTCGCATCGTCATCGATATCAAATTGGCCTAAAAAGCCACAATACAAGTAATTTATAAGGACTACCCAGATCACGTATTTAACTAACTTTGGTTAAAACCCATCTAAGGAAAACGTCTGGCACTCGTTGCTAAATCCAGCTCGTCGCCAAATCCAACCTTCACCTTTAAGTTGGCCATTTCCTTTCCCTAGGTCGGCCAACTCCGGTTTGACCTAGTCGATTCAGATCGTTATAGCCGATCCGAGATTGGTCAAATCCAGATCCACCCCGCCCTTTGAATTTTTTTCTCCATCCAAGTCTTCAGGTCATATGTCGAGCTCCAATGCTGCTTTATCATCGGATCCATCCATGAGAAATGAAGCTCCTTCGAGAATATCTCTCTCCTATTCGAGTCCACCATCCTTTAATCAATATGCACTAACGTGTGTATTTGATCAATAAACACACCCAAACTCTCATGAATAAAATATTTTCTAATACTAGATCGCCTTTGAATGACGTTTAAATCTAAACTAAGAAAACAATTCAGACATACAACCATTGATCATCTAAATTTCTAAGCTAGCACACAAACATTCAAAACAACAATGATAAGTTAAATAGAACCTATTTATAGCAATCAAGGTGAAATAGGTGTACAAATAACCTATGTCTAAAAATATAGTCAAATTAGTGTGTAATTGCGTGTAACCAAGTAAAATGTGACAATCAGGTTAAACCTACTTAAATCACTTTCTAATATATTCATTTCTTACTTATTGGGTTCAACAATCTTAAATACTACATTTTATAAACTGAAATCATTTAAAACATCAAATCTGCACTATATGATCAAAAAATTCCGGTGAGGGATAATGTCACTCACCTTACCCAAATCAGTCCAAATAAGCTCTAATGCATAGAGCTCATCAATACGAGTCCATAGGAAGTAACAGTGTCTAATTCCGACCTCGTATGCAAAATATACGAATGATATAAGTGTGTAGATTTAAATAGATAACTTAACTGACTAATTATATAATTACTTAAGTTAATTACCCAACTAAGTCTTCTTCTATAAAATAATAAATCCTTAGCCATGTACACATGCAATACACATCCCCAACCCGTGCATCTCATTTGGGGATACATAGCTACACTTGATGAAACTTGAAACTGACTTAACCATTGATCTTCTCTCCACGAACTCGACTTATCCACACCAAAATCCCATCACTCGAGCACTCCTATCGAAACACATTCCCATGTGCACCTACAGGAAATATTGATCACCCCAAAAAATTGCATGTCTGTACAGTGAACCGAGTTTGATGAATCTTTCGGATTGGATAAATTTCAATGAGAAACTCGATAGTACCATTCATTTCCCCTATCTCGCCTCCATTCATATGTCGTGCCGAACCCTAGTCTCCTTTCAAAACATGACTTTGACCAAAATAGGTATGTCACATATAAAAATGGCATGGATTTGTGGAGAATCGAAGGATGATAATTTTAAAGGTGTTTTCATGATTTTTAGAGTGAGTAAATCGGGAGAAAATGATTTTGAAGTGAATAAGAGGGTGGCGGCCATTGTTATTTCCCCTGGCGATGGAACAGTAATTTTCAAATTGGGGAAAAACTGATAAATGCCCATTACTGTAGCATAGACTAAAATTAGATCTATTATTTTATTCTCAAATTTCAAATTGAAATCTAACTCATGCTTTAACTTGCCACGATCAAACGATCCATCCAAACGCTACGAAACTTGACTGTCGACATCACTACAATGATACGGTTTCGATGGTATAAGTTTCGTTGAAATCCGAGATTGTTGCCTGAAAAGATAATTTCCCGTGTATTCGAGACTGTTTTGACCCTAAAATCTCTTGATCTCGAAATATAGCGATTCTTACACTTTTTATTTATGTGACGAACCATACAAAATCAACGGAAATAGTCTCGAGTCTTGATTCGATCATTTGTGAAAAACATCTTTTGAAATCGTCAATCGAGCATTCGTTCCCTAAATCCTTAAGGACAAAACAATATAACCCAACATTCTCAAATAAGTGATGATACAAGATCACTTATCACTCAACTCTCTCGACCACAACCATTGAAAGCAATCATTACAAATGAAATGGATTCGGAATTTGGGATGAAGCCAGCATTCCCATCCCATTGTATAACCAACATCAAAATTGGGAATGATGTAGCCAAGCAAAACACCTAAGCTATATACTTTTTTTTTTGGACAACTCGACATTAGAAAATTATATTAACAACTTACTAAATGAGGAGACAATCCAACTTAGCATCGTGAATTAGATTTCTTTCCAAATTTGGAAAAATTCATGGAAAATTTCGGCAGCACTTCTCCTGTATGGCTGGATCCGAAAAAATTTAAAATCTCCATGCAAGGATCATCCCAAAAAAAGAAAACAAAAGCCCAAAAGTGGCTATCTATATATAGGGAAAATCACCAAAATGCTCTAAATGGTAAAAACCACAACTCTACATCTACTGCATACCTCTTTTTATGTAAGATTAGGGTTTATATGCGAATAAAAGCAAATAAGCATCCAAACAAATCAAATCTTGCTTCTTTGTAGTTTGGCATGTACCCAACAAAGAGGATTAGACATAATAGTAGAAATAACAATGAATAAACATGTTAAATTATTTTAATTTATCTAACATAGCATGTCAAGTCATGTATGGATTTCATTTCGAATTGATAAATGATACAAAAAACTAATTACCCCGGATGCCTAACAATCATATTAAATATAAATAGACATGCAAACCACATCAATCAAGCATGCAACATCTATATCTATCCTAGCATGAAAATACTAACCTAACTAATATGAGACATCCAATATTAAATTTAATCCATACATGAATCAACAACTTGGTTGTTGTTTTAAAAATAGGGAATAGTAATCTGTCATCTCTCGTCAATAAATCGAGTATGACTCGAGCACTATCATATTATTCCTATTTTTTGTGGAAACCTGTTGATGGAAACCATCGACAACTATTCCCGCATCCATTTGGAAATCTCGAATAGCTTTAGAAAAAATTTGATCCATTCCTTTCAGTTATAGCAATCTGACATCGCATTTATTATAAAGTAAATGCGTAATCAACCCTTTCTCATGATGCCAGAAACAAACATAACCTCCTCAATACAAAACCATTCATCCGGGTCAAGTCTGTGCTACATCACCTCAAGTTATGGAATCATAACCAGTAACAAGTCAAATGAAGTTCACTGACGGAATATCGCTTCCAAACTGGTACATCTCCAACTAGACACACACAAATAACTACATTTCCTATACGCACCTATCGGAAACTTCATCCCCATAGGAGGCCAAGAACTCCAACCATTGCTGCTGGAAAAGGTTGAAATACTTTTTGGGGAGGAGAAATCTTGTGATGCGACATTACCAAAGACTCTAACCCATTTGCTAACAAATAGTACCTCCAACTCCCCAAAACGAGCTCTATCGCCATCGACTCTAAATCGTGAGTCCAATACTTTTTCTTGCATGGTTTTGGTTATCGACTAAAACACGATAACCATCCATTTGGAATTGAACTACTTAAACCACACAACCAAGTGGTTTCTATCGTCTTCTCGTTCCTGCTAGGAACAAGAAATCGATATTCTCATGGGTCTACCTCAACTTCCAAGCCATCAAAAGTCTCATAGGACATATATCCACATCCTACTCGAGATTACATGACCCAGATACATCACCAAGGAAAAGTAAAACTCCAATGAACCAAGGTATCCCCGAATCACCGTTGGTCCGAAAAACCCAACCAATCAATTAAGACAAAACGGCCTAGAAAGTGCTTTAATCGACATACACCAACTAACCACTCATAATCAGTAAAATCCTCTTGGGATTCTCAATCGAATGGGCATCGATAACTAGATCGATACGGAACTCGACTCAAACATGTGGCAATCTAGTCACCTGACAGAATGTATCCAAATACTCTCAAGCTACAAGCTAAGGTAATGACTCGCTAGTAGAGAACTCGTCTCGGCCTGCTACGTCCAATCATAAGTGACCTGCCTACTAAAGATATAAGCCCCCGCTCGTTATCGCTAAACCAAAGACGACTCACTACTGAGCTTTGTCCTAGCCCACTATCATCACCAACAACCTCTCACTACCACTGATATTCTCCTAGCCCACTATCATCACCAACAACCTCTCACTACCACTGATATTCTGTATCCACTTAGTAATTGAACTGCTAGACTTAAATATTAAGTCCAGTGAAGCTCAACAATCAACATGCAAATAATTCAGCAAACATGCAACCATGACCCAATGAATTTATGTTTTAACGAACCATGTATACTGCCAAGTATAGATTAATCATGTCATAACACTCCCCTACCGCACAACCCGAAATTAATTGCTATGGATGTTATAGTTACACATAATATTAAGTTCTAGTGACAAAACACTGGATGTTACACACATATATTAATATAAATTAGCCCTCCACATAGTAAGTCACAATCAAGAGACAAATCATTTCACGTGTCCCAATCTTGTTCTATCCATCGAATCGCACAATAAAATGGAACGCTGAAATCTCAATGCCAAACTAAAACATGTATGGAAAGACCATTAGTAGAAATAAATATCGAGCGATGACGTTATTATTTCCAGCTTCATCGAAGGAGCACTCGATGGAACGAGAGCGACAACCAATATATACATCCCACCAATTCATCCCGACGAAGTAGGACGAAATTCTATATTGGGTACGAGCCTACTCGATCAACTCCTCCAAACCATCATTCCCTCAGAATGACACAACCTCCTTGCGAGTCGACCTCACCACCCATCCATGAACTCCAAACTTCAGAACGACAAAGGAGAGAAATAACCTTACTACGATATCGCATTAGACTCATTCAAACTCTCCAACATAAACACATCGCTTAAATTGGAAAATTCCTCATTGACTCCTAAAAAGTCAATACAAAACCACTTCGAAATAGGTCATGAACTAGTCTTGAGTGAATCTATTTCGAAAATTCAAGATGACAAAGACTTATAACTTATTCGGGCCCAATCTTAGGTCTATTAGGAGTAAACTCGTAATTCATTCAATTATAACTCCAAGTCATCGAAGAAAACCCTTGCGAAAACTAAAACAATTCTCACACCACAACTGACGATTCCTTTCCAAGGAATGGTATGCCACATACACAAAAGCATCCACACAACTAAGCATAGTCGACTCACCTCACTCGAGTGCCAAAATTAAGTAGTGATTTCAGGGAATTCCAGATAATGGATTGTACCGTTACTGAAAACAAACTGTAAATCAAGGAAAATAGTTCATGATTCTTCCCGACTCTCAACTTCAAAAGATGGAGTAATTAGAAGTATTTCTCATTCACTAGATCGTCCAAGATTAGAATGATCAGTCGATAATATAGAAAACTGTTCCTATAGCACTCGTGTGCAAAACATCCTATACTATATATACTACTAACAATTATAGATTTAAAAACCAAAATATATGCAATTACAAACTCTCTCGTATATATTAACTCTTTAATTTGATACAAATTAGGTTAAACAACGCAACCTAAGCTCGGATACCAAATGTGATGACCTGCCATATAACACTGGTCCTCAGAACTAAAAAATGCGTTGTACAAGCACCCGCTTGATGTAAAGAGGTCCTCAAAGAAAGAAACGGAAGAAACGGAGAAAAGAAAAAAGAAGAAAGAAGAGAAGTGAATAGAAGAGAAAGAAGAAAACAGAACATAAACACAATCATAGAACCTATCGTATAGCTTACAGTGCATCAGATAACATATAATAATCAAATCACAGATATAAAATAGATGAGACAGTAAGAACTATGTAAACCAAATAACCGTAGTATACAAGTTAATACAATTATACATAACAATAATAGAGTTTATTCAAGAAATGAATAAACTCAACTAATACATTGTATCTAACAAATCATATAACACTATCAAGGATCCACAGTGTGACACAAGGTATAAACAAAGGAAATACAAGTATAAGTATGTAAAATGTCACATCCTGTGAATTCACCTGCGCAACTCCGTATAATACCTGTACCTGTCACCCGATTTGCTTATCAGCCTCGTCGATGAGCACCCAAGGTAACAAGATGGAAATAAAACCTCGACTCTAACAGAGGTCTAGTGTGAGCGATAAACAAATCTTAGAGTACTATAAAAATCATAATAGTGTATATAGCACAGAAAGTATGGGGAATCATACCTGCCCGACCCTGCATCTGCAGAGTTAGCACTTAATCTATTCATGTTACACTGTTATCAACATCAAGTAGATAAAGTGTGGTAGATGCATTAGCACCCAATGGTGATAAATAAGTGAACATCCATAGTATCCTTCAACCATCCTCACATTCACTCACTCAATGCGTAAAGCATATGGCATCTAGTGCTCAGATCAGCCAAACCATCAAGACACTATTAGGCCCTACCGCATGAGCTACACCAGACTATTATTATGCCTCACCTCATGATCTATAGCTGATAACCCTACCTAGTCCACATCGCATTTGCTTTAGGCTCCATGCCAATCAATCCACATCACATTGCCTCTGATCCATCCTTGTGTCATTCTCTCTAAGGTGTACCAAAGTCATGAATACCAATAAGCCCTTTGCACATGCTCTCCGCAACAGAATTCATCACTAGACTGTCTTGAAGACTCCCATCCGAAGTCATCTCAATATCCGAACTAACCCCGACGGTCATCATATGTCATAGGATATCATCATGTATCTCCCATCCTTCTCACTCCGACAGTCAACACAACATGACTTAACGTCGCCTTTTCTGCATCTCGGAGAAAACCATCCATCGCAACAGCTTTGCTCCTCATCCTCGAATCATTATTGTCGAATGACACATCACTTCATAGAAGTACCATATCCTCATCTCAAGCTAAAGCCAACGATTGAGAAGCTATTGTGTTGAAATCACTATGGAACAAAGCATCATGTCATGCTCCTCAAACTCGCATCGTCATCGATATCAATTTGGCCAAAATGGCCACAATATTGTTAATCGATATCAACCACTTCATAGAAACCAATAACGATTTCCTGGATCACGTATTTAACCAAACTTCGTTAAAAACCCATCTAAGGAAAATGTTCGGCATTCATTGCGAAATCCAGCTCGTTGCTAAGTCCAGCTCATCGCCAAATCCATCCTTTACCTTCAAGTTGTCCATTGCCTTTCACTGGGTTGGCCTAACTCTGGTTCAACCTAGTTGAACCGGATTAGGATCGACATAGTCGATCTGGACTTAGTCAACCCAGATCTGAATCGATATAGCCTAACTGAGATTGGTCGAATCTAGATCCGCCATGCGCTATGACTTCTTTTCTTCATCCAAGACTTCAGGTTTGATGTCAAGCTCCATTGTTGCTCTGTCGTCGGATCCATCCATGCGCTCTGAAGCTCCTTCATGAATATATCTCACTCGTTTGAGTCTACCATCTTTGTGAATTCAATTGATATACACTAATGTGTGTATTCAATCGATAAACACCCCAAACTCTCACGTATGAAATATTTATTAATACTTAGTCGCCCTCTAACGACGTTTTAATCTAAAATAAGAAAACAATACAACCAATAGTCATCCAAATTCCTAAACTAGCACACAAATATCCATAACAACAATGATAAGTCAAATAGAATATACCTGTAGCAATCAAGGTGAAATAAGTGTCCAAATAGCCTATGTCTAAAAATATAGTCAAATTAGTGCGCATTAGCCCGTAACCACGTAAAATGTGACAATCAGGTTAAATCTACTTAAATCACTTTCAAATATATTTATTTATTTATTACTTACTGGGTTCAACAATCTCAAAAATTATGTTTTATAACAAAAATCATTTAAAACGTCAAATCTATACTACACGAGTAAATAAATTCCGATGAGGAATAATATCATTCGTCTTACCCAAATCAGTCAAAATAAGATCTAATGTGTAGAGCTCATCAATATAAGTTAATAAGAAGAAACGACGTTCAATTCCGACCTCGTATGTAAAATATACGAATGATATAAGTGTGCAGATTTAAATCGATAATATATTTGACTAATTAAATAGTTACTTAGGTTAATTACCCAACTAGGTCTTCTTCCCCAAAATGATAAATCCCAGGCCATGTATACACACTATACACAGCCCCAACCCGCGCATCTTGTATGGGGATACAGAGCTACACTTGACGAAACTTGAAACTGACTTTGTTATTGATCTTCTCTTCACGAACGTGACCTATCCACAACAAAATCCAATCGGCTGATCACTCCTATCTAAACGCGTTCCCAAGGGCAGCTACAAGAAATGTTGGTTACGCCTAAAAATCGCACGTCTTTAAAATGAATCGAGTTTGTTGAAACTTCTGGATTAGATGCAGATTTCAATGAGAAACTCGATGGTACCATTCATTTCCCCTCTCTCGCCTCCATTCGTACGCCATGCCCAACTCTAGTCTCCCTTCAAAATACGGCTTCGACTAAAACATGCATCATACATATAGAAAATGGCATGGATTTGCGGAGAATCGTAGTATGAGAATTTTAATGGTGGTTTCATGATTTTAGAGTGAGTAAATTGAGAGAAAATGATTTTTGAAACGAATAAGAGGGTGGTCGTCATTGTTATTTCCACTTGAAATGGAACTGTAATTTTCAAATTGGGAAGGAAGTAAAAACAACCCATTACTGTAGCATAGGCTAACTAGATCTATTATTTTATATTCTCAAATTTCAAACTGAAATCTAACGCACATTTTAACTTGCCACGATCAAACAACCCATCCAAACACTATGAAACTTGACCGACGACATCAATACAATTTTGATGGTACAAGTTTTGTCGAAATCTGAGTCTATTGCTTGAAACGATAATTTCACACGTATTTTGAGATGGTTTTGAGCGTAAAATCTTCTTATCCCGAAATATAACAATCCTTACACTTTTTATTCATTTAACGAAACATACGAACTCAATGGAACTAGTCTCGAGTCATGATTTGATCGTTTGTGAAAATCATCATTTGGAACTGTCAATCGAATAACTAACGATCAATATTTAAATAAAATATTTAAGTATCTAAACGTTAAAATACGGGTCGTTACATTTTCCATTGTAGCATATCAATGGGATTGATGATCCAAAGAATTAAACTAGTAATTTTTAGAAGAATTTATACTTCTTATTTTTAACAAGAATAGAGCAGTTTCAACCCATTTATTTACCATGTTTTATTTAGGGCTTATACTTATTTTGAGTTAGTGCAATACATAGTTTGATTTTTATTAAATATTAAATTGGTATAATGTTTTTCTCAACTCAAATGCTTCATTATCCTTAATTTGTTGATTAACTTTACTTTTATCCAATAATGAAATCAAATGCGTCTACAAACAAAAAAACAATACAAACATTAATTCAGTCCATATTACGATTTAAGTTTAACGTTCTAAGTAATGTATACGTGTTAGTTCTTCTCTCTAACCCCAATTCATGTTTTACTTTTCAAGTGTAAGATTTGCATTTTTTAGTAATAGATTAGAATGATATTATAATTTATATGACTCATAAAACAATTTTATTTAGTAGAAGGGGAAATTGGTTGCATGAATAATCATTAATTTACAAACAATTTTATATTTTGAATGTAATTTCTTACTAAAATACAAAAACTTTTACTCTTCTGAATTTTTTAAAAAAGGGTCATAATATGCAAGTATGTATATCATGTTTATCCTATACAATGGTTACAAAGCAAAGGATGTGTTCAAATTGATTGCTTATTTGAAATTAATTGCTTTGTAACATTAGTATTAATATAATTGTGAATTCAATTTTTTTTGGAGGAGTTGTTAAACTAATTGCTACGTGGCTACCATGAAATCTTTTATTGGTCGGTAAAAACAATTGAAGGACTTTTTTTTATCTATTGTTATTTTTATTTTGCTTTTGTTGTATTTGTGTTGGTTATGAATTTTATTTAATTTTTTTTAAGGTATGGTTTCTTTTGTTAGACATGAGCACCAAATAATTTTTTATATTTCTGTATACTCTATTAGTAGTAAAGTTGATTCATTTTCCATTACTAAATATAAGCAAGTATAAAAAATATGCAATAAAAAACTAAAACTGTAAATTTCATTGTATACGTTAGGAAAATTATATAGTTATGTAAGTAGCTTATTTATACTGGCTACTGAAGATAATTTTACTCTTTTTTGTAAATTTACCTGTAGATACTTTCTCTTTAAACTTATAATTCTTATTTAGATGTTTCTGATGATTTTTTATTGATATGAACTTATTTTGAAGTCTAATATTTTCTGTTTTAATCAATATATAGTTTAATATATTTTTCAGTGGTGTTATTCAGTTAACTATAAATGATTTAAGCAATCCAAGATTTCCATTAAATGCGGACTATATCAAATTTTTTTGGACAACACATGAAGCTGTAAGGTAATTTATTTCCTAAAAAATTATTCAAGTATAATTATCATTTATGATCTATTAGAAGATTTTAGAAATAGTAGCAAAAAAACCACGATTCGAAAGTTTATCTGTCACCCCCATATAATAGAAAAAACCCTAATATGACCCACTTCGAAAATTATGCGAACACCGTATGCATTGCATGGGTTCACATTTATATTATATGAAATCTCAATGTTTCTCTAAAGACCTTTCATTTTCGTTTCCACCAAAAAATAAGTATGTTGACATGTGTCCAGAGAAATAAATCAATGGCGGGAAAAAGAGTTTAAACATGTTCAAGTTTTGATTTTCTATGGTAACGTGCATTCCATCAACTTTTAGATATTCACAATTTGAAGAATCCCCAATTAATGTTAATAGCTTACATTCCCCAAATCCTTTTCACTTACTTGCTATAATTATTATTAACTGAATGCATCTTTATCATTCTTATTATTAACTTTATTATATACATAAAGTTAAATATAATTAATTTTAGTTATTTTATACTTAATCACTTTCTCTTCATAGTTTGACTCCTCATTTTTTCCTTCTTAACACTACTTCATTTAAATATATGTTCAACAATTAACATTCAATGTTTTAATTTCTATATTCAGACGCATGGATCTATTATATATGCATACATACATATACATATGTGTGTGCGTAACAACCCAAAATTTTGACAATAGATTAGTTATTTAATTAGATTCTCAAAAATTGGAATTTCTGCAAATGATTGAATTTGACTACGAAACCTTAACCGATGCGTTCGTCTCGGAATTCTGGTCAGCTTTCATGTTTGGAGTTTCACTAATGGAGTCCGTATGAAAAAGTTACGGACGAAATACGAAAAACGGATGGAAATAAATAGAATAATAAATAAATTTATTACCTTCTTTAACCCGTCTTCATTGGGCATTCTGGCCGAAGGGCGATCGACCACTCCCTGGGGAGGTGTAAAACCCCGTATTTTCTGAGAATATTAAAAGTTAATTATGAAGAAGTTATTAAGCCTTGAAGTTTGTATGCATATGAGAGAAATATATAGATATATATAAAAATTAAATAAATAAACATGCAAAAAAGGTTCAAAACAGCGAATTGGGAGGGGGCATAACCGAACCGGCCCATTTCTGAGGTTGATCCGAGCCCCGTCGGGTCGACTAGGGGTTAATCCAGGGTGTTTGGCTGTCATCCCGTGGGCCGATTCGCTCAAATGCAGATTTTGCATTTGAATGGTTCTCATGATTCAGGGTTAATCTAATGGTCCTAAATAACTTCCTACACCTATATATACATCCCTAACCTAAACCTAAATCTCATATACAATTCTCTAGCCTCCATTGCTCTCTTCCACTCTAAAAATAAATAAATCAATGGCGTCTCTACTCTGCTGAAACCTAAGCTAGGACTTGTGCTTCTTCTTCCTCCAATTCTGATTAGGATTAAAAGAGAACAGCTACAACACCTTTTTCTTTTAGAATCCAACCAAGGCAAGTGCAGTTATTTTTCGATATAAACTTTAATTATAATTGTGACATGATTGTAAATCTGAATTTGAGATTGCGTATGTTCTGTTCTGATCTATTTTATTCTATATCTCTTTCTTCTTTCTGTTCTATAGCCAGGCTACCCCGAGCCTGCGCCAAATCTCATAAGAGATCAACGCACGAATGCTAAATTTTGGGACAAATAATGAATGATGGCATAATTGGACATGGATAATCTGTGACTAAAAGGACATTGCTTGTAAACTAGATTTAGATCTGTGCATATTTTGTGAATTGGAAGCAGAGGAACCATTGTATATTAACATGTGAGTTGAGACATTGGACATAACGCATATTTTTGAATTAAAGATCTATTATAATTTAAAGTTCTAGATTGTTGGGCATATTGTTTATATAGAGATTCATGATTTGGGATAAAAAGGGAATATGACTTAGGTGTGAAGATTTATGTTAAGATTTGATAACTATTAAATGTGAATAACACCTAAGTGGGAGATTTTTGAATATATGACATGCTTTGAAATCGATGGCGATATTTAGTATAATTTATATGTGAATCTTTTGTACTAGGCAAGTTTAACTAAATTTGAGACGTGTGTTATATGGTAAATTATGACCATAATCTGTGCCATGTAAATTCAATGCAAACATGGGATATATGATCATAATGTGAATCATGACAACTATTCAGGCATGCAAACTTAGGCCAAATTTATAATTAGGCAAGATATGTTTATGAAACTTTAAGGAATGATTAAATCTGTTATATGGCCTAATCTGCTAGTTCTGTTCTATTGCCTAATTTGCTAGTTCTGTTATATTGCCTAATCTGCTAGTTCTGCTATAATCTGCTATATCTATTCATATACCAAATCTGTCGTCTGCTAAGTCTGCTTAAGATGCCTAAACTGTTATATGCTAAATCTGCTAAATTGCTTAATCTGCTGAATCCGTTAAGTCGCCTAATCTGCTAAATTTGTTATCTACCATATTTGTTGAGTTGATATATTTAGTCTGTTATTGACATAATCTGAATTGGCTATAATTATGAAAATTGACATGTATATTAGGCGTGGGCATAAATGGTAAATTAATAATTAATTGGCCCCAAAGATAAACATGGCTGACTCGAGGTTAGAATGAGTTTGCGGCGTAATCCAGCCCGGAACCGCCCGGCACATCCAGTGGCCGTAAACAATAGGTTCTAATGTGAGAAGTTAGTCATATCGTGCTTGAAACCCGAGGTTAGACTCAGTTTGCGGCAGAAATCTGCCCGGAACCAACCGTCCTAACCAGTAGCCGCAAACTGTCAGTATAATGTGAGAAGTCTGGGCATTAATATTTAATATACGAAAATCTGAGATAAATATAATGTCTAAAACGTGTTGGGCGGATAGGGTTAAACCCACTAGACTGATGAGTTTAATAAATCTGTTCCGTGAATCGGTAGGCCCAATTACAAAGTTAGACAAATCTGTAAATATGTTAAATCTGTATATCTGATCCGTTAGTCTAAAACTTGTCTGACCTGTGAACTAGTTGATCTGAATTCTGTATGTCTAAACTTGTTAATCTGAAATCTGTTAGTCTGGGGACACAAGGATAGGAGGGGAATTACTTGGTCATCTGTTGTTTGGGACCCATATTAGTCAGTAACCCTTTCTGGTATCAAAACATTGACCCAACAGTAGGTAGGGTCCAGGCACGCTTACTGAACTAATTATAAGCGGTCCATTCTGATAATGGCAGGGGTGTTGATGGTGTGTTCCAACCGGGTCATGTGCGTGCATGGATCCCGGTCTGCCTCTGAGGATGTAAGACGCCGTGACATCTGTAAATAGGTCTGTGTCATTCAAAGGTTGCCACTTTAGGGAATGATACACCCTTCGGTGGGGCTAGCACAGGGTATTTATGTATTAGGGAGCCGATCGCTTGGGGTAGGGTTTTAGGGTACACTTAGTTCTGTCTGTTTCTGTTGGTACCGTCTGTTTCTGTTGGGTGGCAACACCTGTCTGTTTCTGCATGGTACCGTCTGTTCGGGTGGTAAAGGCCCAATTACTAGTGTACACCTTATGCTACATTCTGCTTCTGTATGTTCCTGACCGGGTGGTAAAGGCCCATTACTAGTGTGGAAATTATTCTGTACCTGTTTCTGTTTCAGTTTAGACATTAGGGTGACACCTAATTCTGTTATACTAGTATTAGTGCAGAGAAGTGTAAAGCAATAGCTTATATCATTCTGTTCTTCTGTCATATCTGCTGCATCTGTTACAGTTATCTCTCATCCAGTTTTATTTTCATGTCATGTTATTATTATCTGTTCATAACTGAAAATCACTGGACTTGCCATACTTTTGTCTGACCCTCGTTGTTTCGCCTCCTTTCTTCTGTTTCTCCCCCCAGGTTTTGTAGAAGGGAATACTCTAGCTTGATCCAGATTTCTTCCACTTGCAGTGCTTAAAGTATGGCTTGTCTTCTTCTATAGGGATTATGATTTTAAACTATGCATTCTGAAGGCTTTTGTACAAGACTGATATTTTGTACTTGAATTCTGATATTGTGATTTGAAAGGATGTAACCAAGCTTCTGTTGAAATAAAGTTATAAATTTTTCAAGTACTGTTTTATCTGTCTTGTAAGTTTCTGTTCTGTTTACTAAAATGCTCCACCAAAGTTAAGGCATTCCCTTGTGAGTGACCTTAACGGAGGTGGGGTGTTACACTTGGTATCAGAGCTGAAGGTTACCAGATTGGGTAAAGTTTTTGAAAACTATTTTCAAAAAGGTTTTGAAAGGAAGTATTTTTAAAAATAAAGCTTATTTTGAAAAACATGATCCCCAAGAGCCATATATCTTTCCTTCAGTCCTTTTTTTGTATTGAATCTTTCCTTTTTTTCCGTTTCAGCTTGTCTGAAGCATCTGAGATACCAGAGGGTGTTCACGTACCCGGTTGGTTTCGTCAATATCTTGAGGCTAGGACCGCCGCCGCAGGTCCAACAAATGATCCTCCTCCTCCACCCCCTCCTCGTGCAATTACTTTTTCAAAGATTTGTAGAGGTTTTAGGGCCATGGGTGGGAAGGATTTCAAAGGAACTGAATCATTCGTAGAAGCGAGGAACTGGCTCAAAGAAACTGAGGATCTATTCGTTATCTTCGAGGTGGACGATAGGCAGAAGGTACAGTTGGCGGTATGGCTACTCAAAGACGAAGCTTCCTACTTGTGGGAAGTCACTAACGCCGAGAGGCCGGTTGAGATATGGATGGATTTCAGAACAAGGTTTGAGACAAAATTCCGCTCGCAAGCTGACGAAGTTTACAACCGGAAAAGTTCTTATCTCTTAAGCAAGGAAGTATGACGGTCAAGGAATACGTCAACCGATTCAACCAACTAGCTAGGTTCGGATTGGATTTAGTCAACACTCAGCATAAAAAGGCTCTCCGCTTTGTTAAAGGATTGAACGAGCCACTGCACAGCCTAGCCATGACTCATGTACCCATGGGAGTGACTTACGAGAGATTGGTGGACATGGCACTACTGCACGAGGAAGACAAAGGCCCGAAAGAGACAAAGAAGGAAGAACCACAGAATAAGAAAGCAGGGCCCAAAAAGGAAACGCAAAGGAAGGATGAGAATTCTAAAGATAAGAAGGGGAAAAAGTGCTTTACTTGTGGAAGCTCGACTCATCTGAACAAGGATTGCAGAAAAAGGAAGGGCGCTTGCTTCAACTGTGGGGAGATGGGACACTTCACTAGGGACTGCCCGACGAGGACAAGGAGGGCAGGCGAACACTCTTGAGGCTGGTGGCTAGGATAGAAGTAGGAAAATTCCTATAGTAGGTTTAATTTCTTTATCTGATTATGGAGTTAAGACTCTTTTTGATTCTGGTATTTTGATTTTGTAATTGATACTCTGCACTTTAATACTAGTATTGTTTCTGATTCCATTGTAGACTCAAACCTATAAGGGTTATGACTCATCTGTTTATGATAGATTGGGGTTTGAGGGATATCTGTGTTAGATGTCAAGTATGACGCATACATTCTGAGTTTTTGTGGGATATGATTTTATCATGCTTAGCTTCCTAAGAATCATTAGGGAACCTGATCTGTACCAGTAGTCTATAAATATTTGAATAATTCTGCTTTCCAGTTTTGACATTGTCTAAAGGAGGTAATCCTCTGGGTGTCAATCTGATGTTGATTTCGGCCTTCGGGGTTGATACTTAGGGGAATTATTTTCTCAACCAATGTCTAATGGGAACCAAGTCTTTGTCTTATCTGTACTCGCTTCCATCATTCGACTGTATCCTATCGATCGAATCTTCGAACTTTAGGTAGAAACTAATGGGTGTAAACATGTGTTTGAGACATGTTATGTTTGATGGTTGCAAGTGGATGCAAGTGGTTGCTAGTGGTTGCTCGTGGATGCATATACACACACTAGGCACTAGATCGGCTCAAAAATATTCTCATACTGCATATGGATGTGTGTGCATTTTTCAATTTTTGTGGATGCAGAATGATTGACTTCTCATATGGATGTTGCATTTGGATGAATGGTTATGCACTCATATAGAAATGATGTGTATCAAATAGGATTTCTTGCATACATATTTGGACTCGTGACACTAACATGATTCGCATTAAGGAGGTCAATTGGATCAGTAGACCGCCTGATTTTGCATTAGATAAGAAATATATACACACACTTTGCATATGTTCATACGGAATTAGAAACCTTTTAAGGACAATGGATGCCTGTGATTGAATGGTTGAGTAGATGGATGTTGGATGTTTGGATACATTCTTCTTAACTTGAAGATTTCGGGGACGAAATCCTTTTAGGAGGGGAGAATGTAATACCCCGTATTTTCTGAGAATATTAAAAAAAAAATGGTTAATTATGAAGAAGTTATTAAGCCTTGAAGTTTGTATGCATATGAGAGAAATATATATAGATATATATATAAAAATTAAATAAATAAACATGCAAAAAAGGTTCAAAACAGCGAATTGGGAGGGGGAATAACCGAACCGGCCCATTTCTGAGGTCGACCCGAGCCCCGTCGGGTCGACTAGGGGTTAATCCAGGGTGTTTGGCTGTCATCCCGTGGGCCGATTCGCTCAAATGCAGATTTTGCATTTGAATGGTTCTCATGATTCAGGGTTAATCCAATGGTCCTAAATAACTTCCTACACCTATATATACATCCCTAACCTAAACCTAAATCTCATGTACAATTCTCTAGCCTCCATTGCTCTCTTCCTCTCTAAAAATAAATAAATCAATGGCATCTCTATTCTGCTGAAACCTAAGCTAGGACTTGTGATTCTTCTTCCTCCAATTCTGATTAGGATTAAAAGAGAACAGCTACAACACCTTTTTCTTTTAGAATCCAACCAAGGCAAGTGCAGTTATTTTCCGATATAAACTTTAATTATAATTGTGACATGATTGTAAATTTGAATTTGAGATTGCGTATGTTCTGTTCTGATCTATTTTATTCTATATCTCTTTCTTCTTTCTGTTCTATAGCCAGGCTACCCCGAGCCTGCGCCAAATCTCATAAGAGATTAACGCACGAACGCTAAACTTTGGGACAAATAATGAATGATGGCATAATTGGACATGGCTAATCTGTGACTAAAAGGAAATAGCTTGTAAACTAGATTTAGATCTGTGCATATTCTGTGAATTGGAAGAAAAGGAACCATTGTATATTAAATGTGACTTGAGACATTGGACATAACGCATATTTTTGAATTAAAGATCTGTTATAATTTAAAGTTCTTGATTGTTGGGCATACTGTTTATATAGAGATTCATGATTTGGGATAAAAAGGGAATATGACTTAGGTGTGAAGATTTATGTTAAGATTTGATAACTATTAAATGTGAATAACACCTAAGTGGGAGATTTTTGAATATATGACATGCATTGAAATCGATGGCTATATTTGGTATAATTTATATGTGAATCTTTTGTACTAGGCAAGTTTAACTAAATTTGAGACGTGTGTTATATGGTAAATTATGCAAACGTGGGGCATATGATCATAATGTGAATCATGACAACTATTTAGGTATGCAAACTTAGGCCAAATTTATAATTAGGCAAGATATGTTTATGAAACTTTAAGGAATGATTAAATCTGTTATATGGCCTAATCTGCTAGTTCTGTTATATTGCCTAATTTGCTAGTTCTGTTATATTGCCTAATCTGCTAGTTCTGCTATAATCTGCTATATCTGTTCATATACAAAATCTGTCATCTGCTAAGTCCGCTGAAGATGCCTAAACTGTTATATGCTAAATCTGCTAAACTGCTTAATCTGCTGAATCCATTAAGTCGCCAAATCTGTTATCTGCCATATCTGTTGAGTTGATATATTTAGTCTGTTATTGACATAATCTGAATTGGCTATAATTATGAAAATTGACATGTATATTAGGCGTGGGCATAAATGGTAAATTAATAATTAATTGGCCGCAAAGATAAACATGGCTGACTCGAGGTTAGAATGAGCTTGCGGCGTAATCCTGCCCGGAACCGCCCGGCACATCCAGTGGCCGTGAACAATAGGTTCTAATGTGAGAAGTTAGTCATAACGTGCTTAAAACCCGAGGTTAGACTCAGTTTGCGGCAGAAATCTGCCCGGAACCAACCGGCCTAATCAGTAGCCGCAAACTGTCAGTCTAATGTAAGAGGTCTGGGCATTAATATTTAATTAATGAAAATCTGAGATAAATATAATGTCTAAAACGTGTTGGGCGGATAGGGTTAAACCCACTAGACTGATGAGTTTAATAAATATGTTTCGTGAATCGGTAGGCCCAATTACAAAGTTAGACAAATCTGTAAATCTGTTAAATCTGTATATCTGATCCGTTAGTCTAAAACTTGTCTGAACTGTGAACTAGTTGATCTGAATTCTGTATGTTTGAACTTGTTAATCTAAAATCTATTAATCTAGGGACACAAGGATAGGAGGGGAATTACTTGTGTCATCTGTTGTTTGGGACCCATATTAGTCAGTAACCCTTTTTGGTATCAAAACATTGACCCAACAGTAGGTAGGGTCCGGGCACGCTTACTGAATTAATTATAAGCGGTTCATTCTGATAATGGCGAGGGGTGTTTAATGGTGCGTTCCAACCGGGTCATGTGCGTGCATGGATCCCGGTCTGCCTCTGAGGATGTAAGACGCCGTGACATCTGTAAATAGGTCTGTGTCATTTAGAGGTTGCCACTTTAGGGAATGATACACCCTTCGGTGGGGCTGGCACATGGTATTTATGTATTAGGGAGCCGATCGTTTGGGGTTGGGTTTTAGGGTACACTTAGTTCTATCTGTTTCTGTTGGTACCGTCTGTTTCTGTTGGGTGGCAATACCTGTCTGTTTCTGCGTGGTACCATCTGTTCGGGTGGTAAAGGCCCAATTACTAGTGTACACCTTATGCTACATTCTGCTTCTGTCTGTTCCTGATCGGGTGGTAAAGGCCCATTACTAGCGTGGAAATTATTTTGTACCTGTTTCTGTTTCAGTTTAGACATTAGGGTGACACCTAATTCTGTTATACTAGTATTAGTGCAGAGAAGTGTAAAGCAATAGCTTATATCATTATGTTCTTCTGTCATATCTGCTACATCTGTTACAGTTATCTCTCATCCAGTTTTATTTTCATGTCATGTTATTATTATCTGTTCATAACTGAAAATCACTGGACTTGCCAGACTTTTGTCTGGCCCTTGTTGTTTCACCTCCTTTCTTCCATTTCTTCCCCAGGTTTTGTAGAACGGAATACTCTAGCTTGATCCAGATTTCTTCCGCTTGCAGTGCTTAAAGTATGGCTTATCTTCTTCTGTGTGGATTATGATTTTAAACTATGCATTCTGAAGGCTTTTGTACAAGACTGATATTTTGTACTTGAATTCTGATATTGTGATTTGAAAGGATGTAACCAAGCTTCTGTTGAAATAAAGTTATAAATTTTCAAGTACTGTTTTATCTGTCTTGTAAGTTTCTGTTCTGTTTACTAAAATGCTCCACCAAAATTAAGGCATTCCCTTGTGAGTGACCTTAACGGAGGTGGGGTGTTACAGAAGGTGACAACCGCTTTGGGCTTGTAGTGCCCGATGATGGCTAGGTTTTGGAGGGTATTTTCATTATATTATAATATATAAACGGTCGGATGTTCATTTATCATGGCCGATTCCACTCCTATAAATAAAGGGGTAAGGCCTCATTCTTTTCCATATAAATCTATAGGCAGCAGCGAAGCTCTGCCATTTCTTTTTCTCTTCCAATCAAATTTCTTAATCAAAAATATATTTATATACAATCAATTAAATATAAAACACATAGATTTGAAAGGGATTATCAGTTTCAATTGGAAAAGGATGTGAATTGATGTCTCAGCAGTTGTGCATCGAATTCTCCCCTCTCTTCCTATTTTCTTGTAAATCTACAGATATGAAATTATCCCTTTTTCAGGATAATTGTAGATCTGTAAGAATTTGGGAATTGTAGTCCTAAAAGATTATTCAGATTAGCCTATTTATCTCGTTTGAATTAGATCCCAAAATAAATGCATATTATCATCAGATATGTTCATAATATCATTGAATCTGAAATGACACCTATCAGATCTGCTTATAAATGTTGACAAAACTTGGAAATTGTTAATTGTGGTTAGGAATAATATTAATTGTAGGTTCATTTAGATTGGTTATACATATTGCCTACAATTCTGTTTGATAATATATTGTAATTCGTTATAAAATAATGAAGATTTGGAAATCAGTCCCAATAACACTGTTTAGATGTAGTTTTATTCCAAATCTCTAGTTTCATGGTTAAATAGAAAATTTTGTAATTTTGATTAAGAATACACAACGGTGACACTGCAAGAAAAACCGCAAATAGCGGCAGATATTTAGCAGCGGAAAATTCCATCACAAATCTACAACGGATTTTCGTGGAATCTGCAAAGGATATTTTCTAGGATATTTTATTTTAAATTGTTTTAAAATATTATCGTCGAGTTCTGATTTTCATCGCTAAACCGTAACAAATGGCAATGGTTTAATGTCATCGTTTTTTCGTTGCTGAATTCCATTGCAATTTAAGGCATTTTACCGTCATGTAGTTTTTGAAAGCTATTTTACATTAGGTTTTCAAGGGATTTGCAAGGGACTGATATGTGTATTCTTCTTGAAATGTTTTACTTTTATGTCTTTAATAAGTAACTGATAAGTAAAATTAAATTTTGAATAATTAATGTGAATAACAATATACTAATAACAAAAAATAAATAACTACTGTTAATAGTAAATAAAGTTCAATATCCAGTATTGATTAATGCATAATAACTAAAAATTAAGAGATAATAATAATTATTAATATATATTAATAAGTAATTTTTAATAATCAATGATTAATAAGTAATTTTTAATAATTAAGAAGTAAAATTTATAATCTAGCGTCTAAAATTTAATAATTATAATTGATAGTTGTAATAGGTGCATTTTTTTAACTTTTTTGTTTACCACTTGTAATAGATATCCGCTTCATTTTTTTCATTTGTCAGTTGCAATAGATGATTTTTAACAAATCTTTTTTTTGCTAATTGTATTAGTTGCCGATTAGAGCCTTTTAATTCGCTCATTGTAATAATGCATAAGTAATTATAATACCAAATAGGAATAATTAAATAATTAACAAAAATATTATTTGTTTAAAACCATTAATATCATCAACTGTGTGTATAAATGAATGTTGTATGTATAAAACCATTAATATCATCAAATTTTTAATTATTTGACTGTTTGTACGCAGTATAAAAATGGTTTTATATCGATTTAAGGCATGTCTGCATACACAAATTTTCGTTTGCCCCCGGAGCCTGCTTTCAACAAGTACTGAAATTTTCATCTTTCCTCCATACAGTTAAACAGATTTGTAAGTCCAACGCCCAAATAAAATGACCAACCAAATAGAAAGGAAAAAACTAACCCGTTCATTCTCGAATCGCCGCCTCTAAAATACCCAAGCTGTCACTATTTCGAATTGCCTCCTTGCCTCTATTTTGCCACCTCGCCTTCGTCCTTTCGCTGCCGCCTCGCCTTCGTTCTGTCGTTGCTACCTCGCCATCATCCTTAAGCCACCTTGCTTCGTCTCCATGCATGCTCGCCTTCGTTCTAACTTTTGGAGTTTAAATATTAACTTTTGAAGTTTTCATAATTTTGAACTAAATATAAATTTTTGTAAAATGTTCAAAATTTAAAAATAAGAATGTTATAATTATTAAAGAGTTTAAATTTTTTAAAACTTTAAATATTAAATGTTATAAAAATTTATTTAATATTAAAGAGTTTTAAATTTCTTATTTATAAAATTTGAAACTAAGAAATTTTATAACATTTAACATTTGTTTTATACTATAACATTTACAGTACAATACACATTAAAAATATGGTTTTGGTCAATGATTTCAAAACTTTACATTAACAAAAATAACATTCATAGGTTTTTTACATTTAATTGTAATAAAAATAGGAACCAAACCTAAAAAAGGAAGTAATGCTCCAAGGCGGGCAGCAAAATTTAGAGAGGCGGGCTCCAAAAAATTTTGTCCCACTTCTCTCAAATAAATTCCTATTTACCCTAATCCCTTTAACCCTAAATCGCAGTTGCATAACAGTATAATCAACAATAAATAATTTATAAAAAAATGGATACTACCGATTTAGTTTCTCTATCGAATAACTTCACGCCTTGCCTCGTACTTCATTCCTTTCTGCCTTCGCTCCTCGTTTTCTCTCCCTTTATGACTCATAGAAAGAGGAACATAGTTGCGCCTCCTTGATCTGACCCTATTTCACGCTCTGCCACAGGATCCAGTCGCCCCTTTGCAACGCCAGTCGTCGCCGGTGTTATGCCAACGTGTGTTATAAGATCTAACTCTGGCGAAGTTGTGCCAGATCTGGGGTCTCGGAATCTTCTTGTAGCTGATTTGGGATTTGTACATTGATTCAGATGTAGATGGAACCTTTTCTTCGGTTGTTATTTAACAATCATGTCTCTTTTTTTATTTACTTTGTAATTTACTTGTGAATCTAAGATTTTTTCTTCAAAATTTGTAAGCTTTTATTCAGTTGTTACTGATCTTGGTAGATTATGTTAACTTGGTAAAATACAAATTAATACCAGGAAGCTGTTACACAAATTAATAAAAGCTCATATGTTTATTCAAATTAAATCTAAGATATTCCATTAATTTCTTTTATTAATGTTGAATAAGATAAAATTTCGTTTAATTTTCATAGTTTTATTTGGGTTATTCAGTATACAATATTGTTTTATTAGGTCTGACATTGCTGGAGGTTGGTAATTGAAGCTTGCAATGCTGAAAGGACAGGATAGCGTTTGATTCTTAAGAAAACAAATGTTGTGTGCTAATAAGGTAGTAGATGGACAGATAAAGGAGATGTCATGTTTGATGAAGGCAATGGAAAGTTCGGCAATGACCATGGTTAATGATTCAGATAGCCATATTGTTCTTAAGTTTGATTGGGTAACTAGATGTATCTACATAAATACTCATTTTATTTCATTAACAATAGTAACTGCTATATATTGATTTTTCTATTGCTATTTTCCATTCCTATTGTAACGACCCGCAAATCCGAGCTATCTGAGTTGACTAAATACAACACACGTCCAACCCAAATAACACAGAAATACGAACCATTAATAGAAAGAAGTTAGAGGGTGAGAATAGATGAGATAGAAACTTAGAATAGAAGAAGAAGAAGAACATAAACACAACACCGAACCTCACATCGCAGCGGAATAAAATATAATATATAGAATAGCTTCTGAAATACAAATTTTTTTGACTGTATATACATACATCATTATCAGAGTACACACTTACAATATAGCGGAAATAACACTAGATAACTAACGCTGAAGCCTCCTGCTCCAAGCTCCTCCAAATGAATCTGTAAAAATCCCGACCACTTGACTGCCCGTACAAATTTGGGCACCCAAGAGTTTAGGGAAAACAAAACAAAATAAAACTCTGGGTCAGTCATGGGACTGGTGTGAGTAAACCCCAACCACTTGTTTAACTTTCAAAAATCCTTTTCGAAAGAAAAGATAATAGTAAGACCAGCCCACACATAAACATGGACGGTTTTTACCTTACTATAACCCGAATCACTTTGATACGAAAATCTAGTGATATTATAATAATGTCTACATCAAGTAAATAACCAAATAGCAGAACGCTTGCATCTCACGCTCCACATATATAGTATAAAATCAAAAACCGCATGGCGCTTATTGGAGATTGGATTTCTAACATGACAAGGTATGGAACCACCTTCCGCTAGTGTATCTCTAGAGGCGAATACACCTGGGTTCAACAAGAACGTCTTGCAACCCGGCCCACACATGACCGACCACTCATTTCGCTTGAGTGTATCGAATGTATATCACCAACGGTTGGGCTCAAACCACCGTTTCCCGAATGGGCAGAATCGATAGAATAAGAACAAAAGGAACTTCTCTAGATAGGTGATTATACACCCTAATGGGAGCGACCCACATAGCCATGCTGTCTGCCCGATTTTTGTCATTTCCCGGTTGTTGAGGCCTGAGGCTACGCTCACTTGTCATTCTTTGATAGCACCATCACTTTGAATGCCACATTGTCAGATCCGTTAATCACTAATTGATTTACCCAAATATTCTGGATGTTATGCTAAGGGAATAAATCCGTTGCAACCATATATATTTATACAGACCAACCCATTAGATCATTGGAAATACTTTGTCAGACATTCGTCCATTTACGTTCGTTCTGGGATTGAACGAAACCGAAGGCACCATTTCCATTAATAGAAAAAGCCCTTGCACTTCACTCCGTCTTCAATATATTCAGCATACTTGGTTCGCAACGCTTATGCCAATACGGAGTGGTTCTTCGGATAATAATCCAACCGGTCTCTCCATATTGACAACGATGGTCAAAACTTCGATAGTCTGTGATTTAACTATCGAATAAAAACAAGGGTTCAATCAACATATCAAACAAATCACTGGGCTCTTTAATTAATATTTCATTAATTAAATCTCTTCTCCATTTCCTTATCAATATTTGTTAACCAAATATTTTCAATAATCATCTCGGCCTCTTATGCCATTTGGAAAACGTTTCCAAATATCAACTTCTTTTATTTTCTATATATTAGAAAATGTCTCTATTTGCAATTGGAAACAATTCCAATCACTCCCGACTGTTTAATTATACTCAGAAATATTTACTTGTTATATTTCCAAAATTCCATCACTTGGGTTTAAAACGAATGTTGTGTAAAACATCGTTACAACAACCCAAAATATTCTATTTAACTAACTATTATCCAACACTTCTCTTCGAGATTTGGATCTTGCTATTTCTCCATTTAAAATGAAATCAATCAAGTTGGGGTAAAATTACCTCTCAGACCTTGACTGAAACATCCTCAACTTCAAAACGGCAAAACCACTAACCTCGAATAAACACCCTATACAACCCAATTGTTCGTTTTTAAAACATGTATAAAGTTCGCTTTCTATTTCTAATTTATAGATTTTCCTTTTTGTTTACAATATTCGATTTTTATATTCACTTACCTATCGAATTCTATACGTCGATACAATGATTTCTAACTATCGAAATGTCTTAAAATATTTTAACTCCCTAAATTTCCGGAAAATTTCGCCATAACCTCCCCTGTATCGGGAGCATCGGGAAATTTCAAATAGCTTCCCGGTAACTTCTCATCTCAAAAAGAAAAGAAAAAGCCAAGCGGCTTGCCGATACGGCGCATAAAATCTCATATATGAATTAAACATGTACCTTTTTGTCGAGCACATAAATTTAAATCTCCATATACTTCATATCAAACCTGCTTACACATGTTCACCTATTTCAATTCAATTCAATACCATCTAATCGTTTGAATTCAGTTTCGCCCATTTATTCTTTAATTAGTCATTTTGTCTATTTCACTTCTTTGTTGAACATAACATGTTCAAACAAAATATTTAACTCGTTCATAACCAAATTGAATTTCAATTTCAATTCTAGTTCTCTTTTTCAAATATAAATTTTCAAATCAAATTTACTCATTCAAACCCCAATATCCATTTGAAATCTCATTAACTAATTTCTATTCCATTTTAGTTAATTCTATTCAATAAATCAAAAATCTGGTTTCTGTTTCAAAAATCATATTCATTTACACAACTTGAATTCGCATATATTTTGCAACTCAACTCGGAGATTTTCTAAAATAGAAAATTCATATTTTTTTCCCCTTAAAATCCTTTTATAACATTAAATAAACCATTATGGTTTTAAAACGATTCTGGCGCAGCTTTTCTAAAAAATTGATTTTGATATAACTCAAAATATGTACGACGAAATCCAGATTTTTCTCCTTTATTAGAAAACTATTATCAAATCGGTCCTGACGTTTCTTGTTTCGAAGAATTCCGACTTCAATTGCGTTCTGTATACTCAATTGAAGTTCGAGTCGCCAATTCACGAACTGCAGCGCTGCGGCGAGTTCGTTTTAATTATATTTATAAATATAAACGTTAAACTTCGTTTAAAATGAATTCAACTCCACTCAAACTTCATTTTCACTTTTTTTTGAACTCTATATTCAAATTCAAATTTCACTTCTATTGAATCCTATATTCAAATTCCATATTTCAAATTCCGTTTGAATTATATAGTTAAATCCCATAGTTTAAAATTCCATTTGAATGCTATATTCAAATTCTATAATTTAAATTCCATTTGAATTCCTTTTTGAATTCTACATTCAAATTCCCTATTCAATTCTCTTCGAATTCAAATTCTATATTTATTCTATTTGAATTTCAAATATCCAAACTCCGATTCAATTCTATTTTGAAATTTCAAATATTCAACCCCTTTTTAATTCTATCATTCAAATTCTATTTAAATCCTCTTATTTGAATTCTATTTCAAATTCCCTTATTCAATTCTATTCACATTCTTATATTCAAATTCTATATTTGAACTTCCTTTAAATTTTCTATATTCGATATCTGTTTAAATTTCTATATTCAAATTCTAGGTTTGAGTTCTCTTTGAATTTCTATATTCAATTTCTATATTAAAATCCCATTTGAATCTCTATATTCAAATCCTATATTTTAAATTACATTTGAACTTCCTTTATTTAAATCCATTTGAATTCCTTTGAATTCAACTTCCATTTCAATTTTCTTTGAATTCAAATTTTATTTCAAATCTCCATTTGAATTCAAATTCTATTTCAAATCTCTATTTGAATTTCTATATTCAAATCTAGTTTCAAAACTTCATTTGAATTTCTATATTCAAATCTATTTTCAAAACTTCATTTGAATTTCTATATTCAAATCTATTTTCAAAACTACTTTACTCAAATTCCAATTTACTTCCGATATTAAAATCCTATATTGAATTCCTTTATATTTTCTATATTCATTCTTTAAACAAGTCTTGATTTCAATTCCTTTTGAAATCGATATTTCTACTTTTGGAAATTAGATTTCCCTTTTAATTTCACACTCGTATTTTTATTTTTATTCTTTTGAATTATCCAATGATAATTCTTTTTACTTCATTTATAAACTGCGTTTATAAAAGAACTATTTATAACTTCTTTTATCAAAGAACTATTTGGTTTATTTTTCAACAAGTTTATTTTTCAAATGTATTTAAAAATTCAAATTCTATTTTTTCCAAAAATAGAATTCCCCTTTAAATCTCAAATATCCTTCCATGGTATTTTAAATACATTAACACTTAGCCCAGTGATATTTAAAACAATCAAATCACCCAATTTTCAATCATTTGATTTTTAACACATCATATATGAAAAATATATATGAAATCAAACAAACAACAACAAACAGATAATATATTTTTGAGGAATCCAGTTGGATTCCTCCAACCTGTTTTCCTGCATCCACAGATGTTAGCACATAAATAATACCCATTCTGCTTCGTGGCAGAATATCGTGGTATAGAAGGTCATCCACTATCATAGCGTGGGGCGTATAGGGTAATCATCCGCTATGAAACTGCGGGCATCCGCTAATGAGACTGCGGGAATCCAACCAATCATCAACCCAATATATATATATAATATAGCCTAAATAACTAATATATATAAACAACCATAAAGAATTCAACAAGCAACAAACAATTTATTTTTAATGAAATAAAAATAATTCTAAAGGTGAGTGAGATTTACTCACCGTGATTTTCGTTTGCCGAATATCCAGTTTAATCCCATATCGTCTTAGCTTCGAATCTATTCGAATCACTTTGAATGAATTTATACCTATGATTATTTACTTTATCGATTAAACCCTTTTATATTTTGAAATGAACTACTAACTTAAATAAATAATTTATTCTATGAATATTTAAAAAAAATGTATACCTTGTTGTCCTATGAATTATTCGACCAATCGATGAACAACCCTTAAGACGGCTCCAAAATTCACAGCAGTCATCCCTAAACTAAATTCATTCACTTTGGCAATTTATCGAATACTATACCGTCAATGCTACCAACTCCTAACCATTTGCATCTACCGACCAACATCCTGTTTTCACTGCAACAAACCCGAGAACCCTGTTGCATCATAAAGTTGAGCGACAATACTTTGGAGCCAAACTCCACTGAAATTTGCTGCCATACATTACTCTCCTCTCAACAGACTATCGACATCCCAGTATCCATAAAAACAAAACAAGTTTGAACCCCTGTTCTCCATTTCTGTATCACCAAACCAACAGATCTGTATCCCCCAAACCAACGTCAACATTCAGTACCCAAACCATCCCGTTGTCACGCCCACTTCAACGCCAGTTCCTCCGCACCATCCTCCCAAAAATTTAAACTGTCGCACCTCCTTTATCACCAAACCAACATCAGAACCCCGATATTAACAAGTTCGCACAGACCGCTCCCCTCATAAATCCCACTTTCGCACTCATCAGTACCCCCAGGTCGACCTCCACTAAACCCCAAAGTTTAGCTACTTCTGCCGCCAAAATCCCCAACGTCGATCCTCCCAGTTCCTCTATTAGACCATCGAACTCCACCCCTCAGCGTCGCACCCCATAAACAGACTTTCGAAAAGGGACATCGACCATTTGATTTCGATTAATTGAAATAGCAGTTTCGATTTCAGGAAGAAAAGAATAGAAAGGGACTTCGATTTTCACTTTGGTTATGAGTTGAAGAATGGACGATGCAGGGAGGATCTTGGGTGATTTATAGATGCGAAGGGGAACATTTTTTTCATCTCGAAGCAAAGAATAGGTCTGCGAGAGTAGCCTTTTAGATCTGCGCCATTAATATGTGTTTCTTTGGTATCGACCAAAGGAGACAGAAAATTTAGCTTGAGAAAACTTAGATCTGCAGCCTTTAATGGTTAGGTCGGCTTCGTTAATCATAGGTTAGCTGAAATGATGTGATTTTATTTTGATTTGATTTTTCTGAATTAAATAACTAAAATATCTTGCGGTCTCTCAATTCGAAGTCCTAAACCGATTTTAATCGTAACGACTGACGCTCTCAGATTATATCGTTATTCTGAGCTCTACGGAACTAATTCTGAAATTAAATTTGACTATATAGAAGAGATAACAACTTAAATTAACGATTAAAACTAAATTCGATTTTAAAATATAAATTGATTTCAAACAATTAAATTTATCGATAATAAATAATTATTATCGTTCTAGTTCAATACAGAATTTATATTAATCGACTGTATTGTTTCGATTCAGTTTTAAATACTAAATTCAATTGTATTCCGTTTTCGTATTACTATATTCGATATAAATTCATATATCAATTATTAAATCGATAAAATTAGTATAAAAATTCATATTACTATTTCAAACCAATATTTAAAATAAATTTAAATATACAATATTAAATAGCTGAAAATACGGGACGTTACATTCCTTCCCCCTTAAAAGAATTTCGTCCCCAAAATTACTAAGGCAGAAGAAATGCTACAAACCCATTAACTATATTTTTTTTTATCCACTTTGTTATAATTCAGTATTTCAAAATTTTCAACTCAAGTCTGATACGAATTTAAGTCTTCATGGAAATATTTAATTTCAGTTCATTTAACTAGTTTCCATCATTTTGATTTATTTAACTTGTTTAAGTTAAATTTAGATTTCAGAATTCAAATGCTCGGTCTTTATTTCAAATACTATTTGAAATCATATAACTACATATATAGATATATTTACCATCACCAATTCAAAACATTTGTATTTTTTTTTCCTCCAGAACTTGTTTTCTTTCAAAACAAATTTCCATCAAAACTTTTCTAAGGTAGCAATCCATCACTTAGAAACTCGAAAATAAATACTGATGGGGCTGTAGTCATCATCAGAATTATTTCCCAGCGACTGAAGTGAGTTCAGTGCTTTATCATTTTAAAAATCAATTCAAAATGATTTTCATTCAAAAACCCTTTCAAAATAAAACTATATTATTTTAATTACTTTGAAAAATATTTTTCAACTTCCCAGGATTTTGAATTCTTAAATCTGGTTTGAATTTAATTCTAATTCATCTCATTTGTATATATTTCATTCACATACAAATTCAGTTTGGTTATAAATAACCATTTCAATTTTTATAATCTTATCTGATTATAATGATATCAATCAACACATCCATATAATATAATAATTTCAAAAATTATTCTTTCTATATCAAAATATAATTTTGGGTAAAATAATTTCACCCACTTTAAAACAATATCGTGTTCAATCTCCTGTTCGAGTGTTTAGAAATTCCTATCGACTTTGTGGCGTCCCACTATCACACCAGAATTCATAAACCACTCAACAGACTAGCCAACACAATATAAAACAACTTTTATATCAACTAACAAATACGCTCTCTCGTATCTATACACTCAACTCATTCTAGGGTGCTACTGACCCTATCTCTAATGAGCACATGCCACACAAGCCTAGGTGTTCGCTAAACCTAAGCTCTGATACCAACTGTAACGACCCCCAAATCCGAGCTATCTGAGTTGACTAAATACAACACACGTCCAACCCAAATAACACAGAAATACGAACCATTAATAGAAAGAAGTTAGAGGGTGAGAATAGATGAGATAGAAACTTAGAATAGAAGAAGAAGAAGAACATAAACACAACACCGAACCTCACATCGCAGCGGAATAAAATATAATATATAGAATAGCTTCTGAAATACAAATTTTTTTGACTGTATATACATACATCATTATCAGAGTACACACTTACAATACAGCGGAAATAACACTAGATAACTAACGTTGAAGCCTCCTGCTCCAAGCTCCTCCAAATGAATCTGTAAAAATCCCGAACACTTGACTGCCCGTACAAATTTGGGCACCCAAGAGTTTAGGGAAAACAAAACAAAATAAAACTCTGGGTCAGTCATGGGACTGGTGTGAGTAAACCCCAACCACTTGTTTAACTTTCAAAAATCCTTTTCGAAAGAAAAGATAATAGTAAGACCAGCCCACACATAAACATGGACGGTTTTTACCTTACTATAACCCGAATCACTTTGATACGAAAATCTAGTGATATTATAATAATGTCTACATCAAGTAAATAACCAAATAGCAGAACGCTTGCATCTCACGCTCCACATATATAGTATAAAATCAAAAACCGCATGGCGCTTATTGGAGATTGGATTTCTAACATGACAAGGTATGGAACCACCTTCCGCTAGTGTATCTCTAGAGGCGAATACACCTGGGTTCAACAAGAACGTCTTGCAACCCGGCCCACACATGACCGACCACTCATTTCGCTTAAGTGTATCGAATGTATATCACCAACGGTTGGGCTCAAACCACCGTTTCCCGAATGGGCAGAATCGATAGAATAAGAACAAAAGGAACTTCTCTAGATAGGTGATTATACACCCTAATGGGAGCGACCCACATAGCCATGCTGACTGCCCGATTTTTGTCATTTCCCGGTTGTTGAGGCCTGAGGCTACGCTCACTTGTCATTCTTTGATAGCACCATCACTTTGAATGCCACATTGTCAGATCCGTTAATCACTAATTGATTTACACAAATATTCTGGATGTTATGCTAAGGGAATAAATCCGTTGCAACCATATATATTTATACAGACCAACCCATTAGATCATTGGAAATACTTTGTCAGACATTCGTCCATTTACGTTCGTTCTGGGATTGAACGAAACCGAAGGCACCATTTCCATTAATAGAAAAAGCCCTTGCACTTCACTCCGTCTTCAATATATTCAGCATACTTGGTTCGCAATGCTTATGCCAATACGGAGTGGTTCTTCGGATAATAATCCAACCGGTCTCTCCATATTGACAACGATGGTCAAAACTTCGATAGTCTGTGATTTAACCATCGAATAAAAACAAGGGTTCAATCAACATATCAAACAAATCACTGGGCTCTTTAATTAATATTTCATTAATTAAATCTCTTCTCCATTTCCTTATCAATATTTGTTAACCAAATATTTTCAATAATCATCTCGGCCTCTTATGCCATTTGGAAAACGTTTCCAAATATCAACTTCTTTTATTTTCTATATATTAGAAAATGTCTCTATTTGCAATTGGAAACAATTCCAATCACTCCCGACTGTTTAATTATACTCAGAAATATTTACTTGTTATATTTCCAAAATTCCATCACTTGGGTTTAAAACGAATGTTGTGTAAAACATCGTTACAACAACCCAAAATATTCTATTTAACTAACTATTATCCAACACTTCTCTTCGAGATTTGGATCTTGCTATTTCTCCATTTAAAATGAAATCAATCAAGTTGGGGTAAAATTACCTCTCAGACCTTGACTGAAACATCCTCAACTTCAAAACGGCAAAACCACTAACCTCGAATAAACACCCTATACAACCCAATTGTTCGTTTTTAAAACATGTATAAAGTTCGCTTTCTATTTCTAATTTATAGATTTTCCTTTTTGTTTACAATATTCGATTTTTATATTCACTTACCTATCGAATTCTATACGTCGATACAATGATTTCTAACTATCGAAATATCTTAAAATATTTTAACTCCCTAAATTTCCGGAAAATTTCGCCATAACCTCCCCTGTATCGGGAGCATCGGGAAATTTCAAATAGCTTCCCGGTAACTTCTCATCTCAAAAAGAAAAGAAAAAGCCAAGCGGCTTGCCGATACGGCGCATAAAATCTCATATATGAATTAAACATGTACCTTTTTGTCGAGCACATAAATTTAAATCTCCATATACTTCATATCAAACCAGCTTACACATGTTCACCTGTTTCAATTCAATTCAATACCATCTAATCGTTTGAATTCAGTTTCGCCCATTTATTCTTTAATTAGTCATTTTGTCTATTTCACTTCTTTGTTGAACATAACATGTTCAAACAAAATATTTAACTCGTTCATAACCAAATTGAATTTCAATTTCAATTCTAGTTCTCTTTTTCAAATATAAATTTTCAAATCGAATTTACTCATTCAAACCCCAATATCCATTTGAAATCTCATTAACTAATTTCTATTCCATTTTAGATAATTCTATTCAATAAATCAAAAATATGGTTTCTGTTTCAAAAATCATATTCATTTACACAACTTGAATTCGCATATATTTTGCAACTCAACTCGGAGATTTTCTAAAATAGAAAATTCGGATTTTTTCCCCTTAAAATCCTTTTATAACATTAAATAAACCATTATGGTTTTAAAACGATTCTGGCGCTGCTTTTCTAAAAATTTGATTTTGATATAACTCAAAATATGTACGACGAAATCCAGATTTTTCTCCTTCATTAGAAAACTATTATCAAATCGGTCCTGACGTTTCTTATTTCGAAGAATTCCGACTTCAATTGCGTTCTGTATACTCAATTGAAGTTCGAGTCGCCAATTCACGAACTGCAGCGCTGCGGCGAGTTCGTTTTAATTATATTTATAAATATAAACGTTAAACTTCGTTTAAAATGAATTCAACTCCACTCAAACTTCATTTTCACTTTTATTTGAACTCTATATTCAAATTCAAATTTCACTTCTATTGAATCCTATATTCAAATTCCATATTTCAAATTCCGTTTGAATTATATAGTTAAATCCCATAGTTTAAAATTCCATTTGAATGCTATATTCAAATTCTATAATTTAAATTCCATTTGAATTCCTTTTTGAATTCTACATTCAAATTCCCTATTCAATTCTCTTCGAATTCAAATTCTATATTTATTCTATTTGAATTTCAAATATCCAAACTCCGATTCAATTCTATTTTGAAATTTCAAATATTCAACCCCTTTTTAATTCTATCATTCAAATTCTATTTAAATCCTCTTATTTGAATTCTATTTCAAATTCCCTTATTCAATTCTATTCACATTCTTATATTCAAATTCTATATTTGAACTTCCTTTAAATTTTCTATATTCGATATCTGTTTAAATTTCTATATTCAAATTCTAGGTTTGAGTTCTCTTTGAATTTCTATATTCAATTTCTATATTAAAATCCCATTTGAATCTCTATATTCAAATCCTATATTTTAAATTACATTTGAACTTCCTTTATTTAAATCCATTTGAATTCCTTTGAATTCAACTTCCATTTCAATTTTCTTTGAATTCAAATTTTATTTCAAATCTCCATTTGAATTCAAATTCTATTTCAAATCTCTATTTGAATTTCTATATTCAAATCTAGTTTCAAAACTTCATTTGAATTTCTATATTCAAATCTATTTTCAAAACTTCATTTGAATTTCTATATTCAAATCTATTTTCAAAACTTCTTTACTCAAATTCCAATTTACTTCCGATATTAAAATCCTATATTGAATTCCTTTATATTTTCTATATTCATTCTTTAAACAAGTCTTGATTTCAATTCCTTTTGAAATCGATATTTCTACTTTTGGAAATTAGATTTCCCTTTTAATTTCACACTCGTATTTTTATTTTTATTCTTTTGAATTATCCAATGATAATTCTTTTTACTTCATTTATAAACTGCGTTTATAAAAGAACTATTTATAACTTCTTTTATCAAAGAACTATTTGGTTTATTTTTCAACAAGTTTATTTTTCAAATGTATTTAAAAATTCAAATTCTATTTTTTCCAAAAATAGAATTCCCCTTTAAATCTCAAATATCCTTCCACGGTATTTTAAATACATTAACACTTAGCCCAGTGATATTTAAAACAATCAAATCACCCAATTTTCAATCATTTGATTTTTAACACATCATATATGAAAAATATATATGAAATCAAACAAACAACAACAAACAGATAATATATTTTTGAGGAATCCAGTTGGATTCCTCCAACCTGTTTTCCTGCATCCACAGATGTTAGCACATAAATAATACCCATTCTGCTTCGTGGCAGAATGTCGTGGTATAGAAGGTCATCCACTATCATAGCGTGGGGCGTATAGGGTAATCATCCGCTATGAAACTGCGGGCATCCGCTAATGAGACTGCGGGAATCCAACCAATCATCAACCCAATATATATATAATATAGCCTAAATAACTAATATATATAAACAACCATAAAGAATTCAACAAGCAACAAACAATTTATTTTTAATGAAATAAAAATAATTCTAAAGGTGAGTGAGATTTACTCACCGTGATTTTCGTTTGCCGAATATCCAGTTTAATCCCATATCGTCTTAGCTTCGAATCTATTCGAATCACTTTGAATGAATTTATACCTATGATTATTTACTTTATCGATTAAACCCTTTTATATTTTGAAATGAACTACTAACTTAAATAAATAATTTATTCTATGAATATTTAAAAAAAATGTATACCTTGTTGTCCTATGAATTATTCGACCAATCGATGAACAACCCTTAAGACGGCTCCAAAATTCACAGCAGTCATCCCTAAACTAAATTCATTCACTTTGGCAATTTATCGAATACTATACCGTCAATGCTACCAACTCCTAACCATTTGCATCTACCGACCAACATCCTGTTTTCACTGCAACAAACCCGAGAACCCTGTTGCATCATAAAGTTGAGCGACAATACTTTGGAGCCAAACTCCACTGAAATTTGCTGCCATACATTACTCTCCTCTCAACAGACTATCGACATCCCAGTATCCATAAAAACAAAACAAGTTTGAACCCCTGTTCTCCATTTCTGTATCACCAAACCAACAGATCTGTATCCCCCAAACCAACGTCAACATTCAGTACCCAAACCATCCCGTTGTCACGCCCACTTCAACGCCAGTTCCTCCGCACCATCCTCCAAAAAATTTAAATTGTCGCACCTCCTTTATCACCAAACCAACATCAGAACCCCGATATTAACAAGTTCGCACAGACCGCTCCCCTCATAAATCCCACTTTCGCACTCATCAGTACCCCCAGGTCGACCTCCACTAAACCCCAAAGTTTAGCTACTTATGCCGCCAAAATCCCCAACGTCGATCCTCCCAGTTCCTCTATTAGACCATCGAACTCCACCCCTCAGCGTCGCACCCCATAAACAGACTTTCGAAAAGGGACATTGACCATTTGATTTCGATTAATTGAAATAGCAGTTTCGATTCCAGGAAGAAAAGAATAGAAAGGGACTTCGATTTTCACTTTGGTTATGAGTTGAAGAATGGACGATGCAGGGAGGATCTTGGGTGATTTATAGATGCGAAGGGGAACATTTTTTTCATCTCGAAGCAAAGAATAGGTCTGCGAGAGTAGCCTTTTAGATCTGCGCCATTAATATGTGTTTCTTTGGTATCGACCAAAGGAGACAGAAAATTTAGCTCGAGAAAACTTAGGTCTGCAGCCTTTAATGGTTAGGTCGGCTTCGTTAATCATAGGTTAGCTGAAATGATGTGATTTTATTTTGATTTTTCTGAATTAAATAACTAAAATATCTTGTGGTCTCTCAATTCGAAGTCCTAAACCGATTTTAATCGTAACGACTGACGCTCTCAGATTATATCGTTATTCTGAGCTCTACGGAACTAATTCTGAAATTAAATTTGACTATATAGAAGAGATAACAACTTAAATTAACGATTAAAACTAAATTCGATTTTAAAATATAAATTGATTTCAAACAATTAAATTTATCGATAATAAATAATTATTATCGTTCTAGTTCAATACAGAATTTATATTAATCGACTGTATTGTTTCGATTCAGTTTTAAATACTAAATTCAATTGTATTCCGTTTTCGTATTACTATATTCGATATAAATTCATATATCAATTATTAAATCGATAAAATTAGTATAAAAATTCATATTACTATTTCAAACCAATATTTAAAATAAATTTAAATATACAATATTAAATAGCTGAAAATACGGGATGTTACACCTATGTTAGTATACAACTCACTAACTCAACTGGCCCTTATACCAATTTTTCATACAATTGGTCTCACATATTGAAATATCCATTTTAATGTCTTATGACATTTAGTGGATAAATGATTTATGATTGCCAAATTTCTATAAAAGCAAGTGGAAGGGTGTTTGTTAAATGGCACACAAAGTAGAGGAATATGCAAAGAGCTACATGAGGCAAATGTTTTCTGATTTAAACTACCATTGCAGATCCCCTATGAGTTCATCTCTAAGAAAAAAGATTATATATACCTTATTATGCCAAATATAGATTGAAATGTGTAGAAACTAATCAAATTTCATTTCACTTGGTCTACATGCTAAGCTAAGCAATAGTTTGTCTAGCGACTATGTATCATATTGGATCGGACACAAGGTTCAATATTGGCAACAGTAGTTTGTTGATAGCAATTTTAAACAGGACACAATGGCACATTGTTATAAGAAGTTACATCATTAAATCAATAATTTTGAGACTTCAAATTTAAAATCAAAATGTGGTGTACATCATTTCCCTTCCAGTTATAATACTCCAGAAAGGCCAATAAGAGAGATCCATGTCTCATTAATTTCTTTAACTCCAGCCTCAATAATGGAGTACTTAAATTAAAAGCTCAATACCTAAACATTCCTTTCCATTAATTTTCTTAAAATCCTGCATGCAAATTTGTTCAACCTATATAAAGATAATTTGTTATGGTAACAGCCTCCCCCCATCAAAGTTCTAATCGAGATGCAAAAGATGAGGGAGATTTTGTACTAGAGGACATCAACTTTGATGACTTGTTTGTAGGATTTGATGAACTTCCCGACCTTGAAATTGAACCTTGTGATATATTTGCCGATTTTTCTTTCAATAGCAGTGTGGAGGGAGATGGAAATAACAAGGGTTTAACGTCGGAAGAAAATGATGTACAACATAAAAGAGAAGGAAGCTACAGGAAGCGCTTAGGTAAAGAAGAGATAGAAGCTGTGAGTGCAAGAAAAAAGGAGGATGACAAGAAGCTACCTTCATCTAAACGAAAGAATGTTAATAGCCAAAAGTCACCAGGCAAAAATTCATCTTAGTCTAAAAAGAAAGCTGGAGTGCAACTTCATTTAAAATACTAGGGTTTTTACAATTTTATTGCAAAAGACCTTGATTTCTTATTACTATTTAGCGTAAAAATTCATAAATATTCATGAAATAACCTTAATCTGTGCAGATCTGATAGACAAACAAAGTTTATGTGTAACTGATTTTTTTATAAAGAAAAGTGTTAACAAGTTGCACGTCTCATCTTTTCTGTCCTTTATGTGTGCATATATTATGAAATAAACAATAATTGTTTCTTTACCTATCTATTGTAATCATCATAGGTGGACTGGACTTTGGAGCTTCATCGGAGATTTGTTCAGGCAGTGGAGCAACCGGGGGTAGACAAAGCAGTACCATCAAGGTTTTTAGAGCTCATAGGAATTGATTGTCTCACAAGACATAATATTGCGAGCCATTTATAGGTACACTTAATTTTTTGTATTTGTATATTCTGATATACTTCTTCTTCTTCACTTTTTTGGTTTGCTTTATTTATCGGATTGTGGATGTCATGTAAATATGTTAATCTATGATATATTTATAATTATTGTTTGACATACTAATTAGTTCACTGATAATAAACATTGTGGTATATCTACCAACAATTTCTATAAGTAAACTAATTGAAGTAAAATATTGAGTGTAATAGCTTAAATTTTGTGGTTATATGTTGTAGAATTTGTAAATCTAGTAATAAGGTCTTTTAAAACATGTAATATATTCACAGTTTTACATATTACACGCCGGATGTGTTCCTATTATGTGCAAGATCAATTATAAATAGTGGGGGTGGTAATTTTTTATATCAGATTTTATCTCAAGTGAAATGAATTCTAGACAAGTCCTCAAGATCTCCGTTAGTTAGATTTAAGATTATTGTACCATGCCAGATTAACAGTCAGCTAGCAACAACTATAAAAAATGTTTAACTGATTTCTGTATGTATATATATATATATATATATATATGCTCATCCTTCTTGTGTTTCGAGGAATATAAAGAGCTATACCGAAAATAATCAATGCTTTTGATGTTGATTCGGTGATGAGTCTAGGCAGAAGCATAAATCCGGGAAGACAATGAAAATTTATACAAATAATTGTTGATTGGAAAGGTTATGTGCATTCATGTGTGTGATAAATTGCTTTTGATGTTGATTCAGTGATGAGTCTAGGTAGAAGCATAAATCTGGAAAGACAATGAAAATTTATACAAATAATTATTTATTGGAAAGGTTATGTGCATTCATGTGTGTAATACACTGTATGGTGGTATTTTGTGTTGATGATGACAAAATTTTGTGTTGTATTACTAGTTGAATATTTCGTTGTTTATAAATACTATTTTTGTCTATGCTTTAAATTTTTAATAAATATGCATTTATATATTTCTAGAGATGAACATAAACTAATATTACCAATGAAATAGAAAGAGATTTCCAACATAGCGACAGATTGTAAGGGTTTTCCCCAATTTAATTTTCGTCGCTAATCCTTTGTTGAATTGTAAGGTTTTTCCGACAAAATACCTAAAATATTTTTTTTTGGTTAAAACTTTTTATCGTTAATCCCTTGGCAATTAGTAAGGGTTTACCAACGCCTTCCATAAATAATAATTTATTATAAATTACATATTCGTCGGTAAATAAATTAAAATAAAATTAAAATAAAATTAGTAAATAAAATTATATTTTAATTATATAAATAGTAAAATGACGGAAAACTCATGCTATAATCCGTCGCCAAAATCTGGTACAATTACCGTCATGGTTTTTACCGACCACTAAGTTATACAGGAAATATGTGACAACCCAAACTCCCGTGCCACGGAAGCAAGGATAATCATTGAAATATAACACATTAATTACACCAGCAGATTACAGATAATAGCAAAACACACGAAACCATAGAATAATTTACATCATCATAACAACGGAATCATAACCGTCATCATCATCAAAGTTACATAGATCCAGGATATTACTTAGTACATAACAGGTTCCATCAGGTTGATAATAAGTCTACAGCATAATCAAATACAACATACATAAGGTAATGTCTAAAAGTCCAAAACAAGCGATAAATTATAATCTTCATCTTCAGCCAAAAGTGCACCCCATGCTACGTTGCATATCCAAAATGAAGCCTGTTACCTGTTTACTTGGCTACCCGTGTAAAAATAAGGGCACCCGAGTTTGCAAGTGAAAAACAAACTACGAGTCAGTTACGGGACTGGTATGAGAAATCTTACTTAACTTATTTAATAATTAGGAAAATCACAGGACCACGCCTCTAACGCGGAACGGGTTTACTCCATTGGATTGTCAATGCATAAATAAAGTGAATCATTTAACAACACAATGCTTTTTAGGAAAATGAAGCCATTATAAGACTCAAGTCCCACCACACAATGCAACGTAAGACGGAGGATAGAGTTTTACCTTATAATGGCAAAATATGCTTGGTACGCATAAAACAAAATCATTTGATATTATTATTAGTGTCTAGTTAGGTTAAAATACATTTCAATATAAATGTATCAACCTAGACGGCATAGATACCATATACTATGTTGCCACATAGGTTTACAATTAATACCGCATAATGTCGTATTGGAAATTGATTTCCATCATGATCCAAGGCTAGGGATAGCTCCTTTCGATTTGAGACACTCTAGCAAATGCCTCAAGGTCACACTTACGGGAAACCCTTGTATGCGGTAGGGTCGGTCCACACTTACTTTAGTGGATTATTAATTTCTAAACAATACATTTCCCGGTCCTATCGGACCTCCAAAATGGTCAGTACGATGACCAATCATATTTGAGGTGCCTCGTAATCCATCATCCACATAAGTAAAAATGTCTGGGCTCCATACCATGACACCACTTCTAGCTAGAAAGAAACACAAGTTCTCCTTACGATCACGATCTCTTTTTTGACTCATACCAGGTGTGAGGCTCACGAATTAACGCTATACACAAAGCTATGCTAATTAAAGTTGTGCTTTGATCATCATCCACAAGACTCTTCTTTTCAACAAAAGCTTTGTTTATTTGCATCTTAGCTTTCCATATCGACAATCCACGCTATACGACTGATGTCTATTAATATATAACCTCTAAGCTCATACGTCTCAGTAAAGGGTTTTAAGCAAGACAATAAATTCTTTGCCACCAAACAGATATATATTTAATAGAAATCAATCAACACAGAATGAAATCCAATGTCAGACACACATCCATTTACAAGTCCGTTCTGGGTCTGAACAAAACCGGAGGCACCTTATTCCTCGTTCCATATGTCTAATATGGAAGAGAGGTCCTCGCATATCCGGACAATCAACAAGTACGTCTGGACCAGTACCACTGTAACCTCTTCAAGGGAGCTACCCACATCAGAGACATCAGTATTAATCCATTCGATGTGAAGATTACCGGTCTTGCACCGTCTTCATTTTCTTTGATTTTAGTCATCGCCTAATTATTTGCAATGAGAATTAACTCAGCCTTTTCAAATAATTCTCGTATATATATAATTCAAATCATTTCATTCCTTGGTTAATTATTTGACATTCATGATTCAATTCATTTCTGTAGATTCATGTCAAATAAATCTTAACCATTGTTATTATCTCATAAACCAAGTGAAATTGGTTTATTTCCATTCCAAATCATTTATATTATTTTAAAACAATTTATCACTATTTTTATTAAATAAAAATAGCCCATTTAGTTCGAACGATGCTTCAGGTCATTACGCGGCACTGGCGTTGTATTTATTCAGATTTGAATTAAACATTTCTAAAAAATCTAACCGTTGGATCTTAAAAAAACTAATATCGTTGGAAAGATCTTTCCAAAGAGAATCCAACGGTTCTAGTTTCGGAAAATCCGATGGTCGGATCTCCTGGTATAATAATTTAAAATTAAGATTCGAAAACGCGAACTACCACAGCGCGATCCGTTATATTTTAATTTATATTTATATAAATTATTTATTTTGTTCGATGACTTCCAAACCGTTTAATTCTTTGAATATTTAGCTAACGCCTTTAAATTTCGAAAAATTTCACCGTAGCCCCTATGTACATGGAGGGTCTGAAAAATTTATTGGACCATATTAGGTACCCAATAAATCAATAAAAAGCATACACATGTTTTGTGGCCTATCTATGCCTGAGGGAGACCTGTAAAAAATCATAATCTCATACCTTGGCCAGTGTTGGAAATAAATAATCCATGTGCCATATCTTAAATCAAGAGAGACATGAATTATTATCATTTCCAGACCCGTGTAGTGTTTTTATTAAATCCTGCCCCGTGCACCTTTATATGTTTTTTTATTAATGTCCATAATTAGTCTTCTGTTCAACAAGTAATTCAGTCATCGCCATACAAGCATCTCGCTCGTATGGTAATCCCAACCTCATCATATAAGCGCCAATTGCTTACATGGAATATGAAATGATATGTTGTCATCATTCAGTATGCCATGCGGTGTAGTTCATAATTTATTTGTTGCTATCCTATGGTGTGGGTTTAAATTTCACACAGAACAACCGTCACAACACATCCATCAACACTCACAGTAGTTTATATAATAAATAAAATTGCGCAGCCAACTCATTAAAGTGCACCTTTTTGTCGGGCACGCAATATATTTCTCTACTCAATGGTAAACCCATCCTGCTCAGCATGTGCGTGTGTGTGTATATATATATATATGCAGATCTTTCTAATATACGTTAAAAATAATATTTTTAATGATCAAATAATTATTCCATTACATGACAGCTTTATAAAGTGCATATATATATATATATATATATTAAAAATAATATGGTTACCGATCCAATATCAACATACGACCATTTTATATATCTCAAATATAAGCTAAAAATAATAATTTTAGCGAACAAATATTTATTTCAATAAATGACCATTTTATTCGCTTTATATACATGTTAAAAATAAAAAAATTAATGAACAAATATTTATTTCAACACATGACAATTTTATTCACTTTATATACATGTTAAAAATAATATTTTTAGCGAACAAATATTTATTTCAACACATGACAATTTTATTCACTTCATATACATGTTAAAAATAATATTTTTAATGAACAAATATTTATTTCAACACATGACAATTTTATTCACTTCATATACATGTTAAATAATAGTTTTAGCGAACAAATATTTATTTCAACACTTGTAAATTTTATTCACTTCATATACATGTTCAAAATAATATTTTTAATGATCAAATATTTATTTCAACACATAACAATTTTATTTATAGTTGTTTCAGAAAATTTCGCCATTATAGCGGCGTGATTTGTAGAACCGGAATAATGTCTAGCATTATCCCTCTCCTGATACTGGCTCGTACCATACACAACCATTTCATCCAATCAAATCAATAATAGGGTTGCCAAACCCATATTCAACCAATTTACCACAACATAATCAATTTTGACACAATTCAATTTTCTACATCGCATAAACATTTTTTATACAACGCATACACCTTTTATACAATGCATATATATCATATGCAACGCATATATATCATATACAACACATATATATTATATCCTTTGCATATATATATATATATTTATTTATTTACTCCATTTTATTTTGAATTTAGAAATCTCACATTGAATCCACTCCTTCTAAATTTGCAGCTAGCTCTAAAATTCTTCAAGTCACTTCTAGAATGTAGTATACGCTGTCACGAGTCCAATAGCTCCTGTTTCATTGGATTCCGATATTGTATGAGAAAGTGGTGTCAATTTAAAGGTTAATGACATTTTTTAAATAATTAATATAATAATTAATTAAATTAAATTCACCTTTCTTCCTCAATATCACACAACCAACTGTCGAACCCTCCTTCGAATCCAAGGGTCCGATTTTGCACCAAAACCAAGATGCTTGGCGTCGATCAGAGGACTTCACGTAAACCGCCTTCACAAGTGCTTCCAGCGCCTCCCACGATGGTGAACTCGGTGGACCCTTCGGAGGTTAAAATAAGGGCAGATGGCTGCACTTTGGGTGCTGATTTCGAGATGAATATGCAACGATGAATAACCCCACCTGTTGGATTTGTAGAATACAGTGAGCTCTACAATATTTGTTCATGAATTTTCGCAATTCATTGAGAGGTTGTAGAGATCGAAGGAGGTTTTATTTCGAGTTATTATCGCCTTTGGCGGATTTTCAGAAAAATGAATTAGGGTTTGGCAAATTCTTATTGGCTCGTATATTTATAATTAAATTATTTAATTCTTTTAATTCCAAAAATATCAGTTTTCACATCCGAACTCCAAATCAAACCAAACGATTGTCGCTCGTAGCTAAATACCCCTATTTCGGACACAATGGAATACGTTTCATTAGCCAATTCGACTGTTTCAGCCAGTTTCTCTCAAAATTAAAATGTAATGTTCAATATTAAATTTGAACGAATATTTTAATTTACCGGGGCCACATACTAACACCAAAAATTACAGAAAAATAAATCTAGTTATGTTTTGATGATACTGTCCTAACAAAACTAATTTCGTCGAATTTGGAGACCGTTTGAAAAATGTCCTTTTAACTGGTTGATCCAGTTAAACTGAAATTACCAAACGCGTTTATATTCACCACGCTCACATATTAATTCCAAAAATTATGGAATTTTAAACATAGCAATAATTTGACATTCTGAATCCAACAAAAGTGGTTTCGTCAAAAACAGAGGTCGTTTGCAAAATGGTTATTTTTAAGGGCTATATTATAATTTAAAAATCGAATTTTTTAAATTCTGACACAATTTTTGATAAATTACCTTAAAAATAATTTTTAAATTGGTTGTAAATTCCCAGGTTGTTACATTCTCCCCCACTTAAAACTTTTCGTCACCGAAAAGGAAACAATAGTAAAGTAGGAAAGAAAACCGAAATACAATATATTGAAAATGTACCTTTTACTAGAGCTAATCAGAGATATCTACTCTGCACTTCAGATAAGCCGGCTTAATGCTATCTTCTGTCTCCCATGTATAGTCTCTAGGATCTCCGCTTTACTGCACTTTGACTAAATGCACCTTCTTTTTCCTTAGAACTTTGGTTTCTTTGCCAATAATCTTCATCGACTCTCTATGCACTGCTAAACTCAGAGTAATATCCAAATCTTGTTGCGATGCTTCTTCCACGACCAAGTCTGGATCATGTACATGTTTATGAAGTTGAGAAAGATGAAACACGTCATGCACTCCGGGCAACCAGTCTGGCAATTGAACCCTGTATGCAAGAGTTCCTATCCTCCCGAGTATAGGAAACGAATCAATAAATCTAGGTGCCAACTTCCCTGTCTTCCTGAATCGAACCGCTCATCTCATCGGAGAAACTCTCAAATATACGTGATCACCAACAGAAAAGGCTAGATCTCTTCTTCTAGAATCTGCATAACTCTTATGTCTGCTTTAAGCTGCTTGCAGTCGCTTCTTAATGAAATCCACTTTATCTAAAGCTTCTCGGATCATGTCAGGACCCAATACCAGTCGATTTCCTGGCTCTACCCAACATGCAAGAGATCTACATGGTCTACCATACAATGTTTGCTTGATAGCTGTTATTATATGAGAATTCAACCAAATGTTGGTGATCTTCCCAAGATCCGCCAAAATCAAGAATACTAGCCTGCAACAAATCTTCTAATATACGATTCACACTCTCAGTTTGGTCACCTGTCTGAGGATGATATGTAGTCCTAAGATTCAGCTTTTTTCCCAACTCTTCCTAAAATGCTTCCCAGAACTTACCAGCGAAAATTGGATCCCTATCACTGACAATACTGCTGGGCACCCCATGTTGTCTAACAATTTCTTTAAAATATATCTGCGCCAGACTCTGAGCTGTTCTATTTGACTCCATAGGAATAAAATGGGCACTCTTCGTGAAACGATCTACGATCACCTATATGATATCATTGCCTTTCTTGGTTCTAGGCAAACCATCAATGAAATCCATGGAAATTTGATCCCACTTCCAATATGGAACCTCTAATGGTTGAAACAATCCTGTGATTTCTGTTGATCACTCTTGACCTGTTGGCAAGTTGAGCATCTACTAACATATATAGAAATGTCTCTTTTCATAGATCTCCAGCAGAATGTGCGCTTGAGATCATGATACATCTTACTCACCCCTAAATGAATACTAAGCTTGGATTTGTGACATTCATCCATCACTTCTCTTGCGAACTTAGGAATATTCGGAACGCAAATTTGGCCTAATAACCACAGAATTCCCTTACTATCAATCTGGAAACTCGAGGGTTCGCCTTCCTAAATTCTCTTACTAATCCTCTGAATGAAGTCATCGTCTTTCTGAAGAACAGAGATCTTATCAATCAGTGAAGGTGTAATAATAAGATTAGCGATGATTACATTCTTTCTGCTAAGCACATCTGCTACAACATTGGCTTTCCTTAGAGTATACAAAATATCTAGATCGTATGCCACAAGAAATTCTAACCAACGCCGTTGTCTCAAATTCAAGTCTTTCTAGGTGAATAGATATTTCAATGACTTATGATCTGTATATAATTCGAACTTCTCACCCAAAAGATAGTGCCTCCATATCTTCAAAGAAAACACCAAGGTTAACAGCTCAAGATCGTGAGTAACATATCTTTTCTCATGCGGCTTTAGCTGACGGCTAACATAAGCAACTACTTGACCTGTTTGCATTAATACCGCACCAACTCCTTTATGAGAAGCATATGTAAAGGCTGTCGATCTTGATTTCCATTTATAATGTCAACACCAGAGCTGTAGTTAACCTTAATTTCAGCTCTTGGAAAGCGGCCTCATAATCAATCGTCCAATTAAATCTTGCATGCTTCTTTGTAAGCTTCGTTAATAGACTAGATAGCTTCGAAAAAACTTTAATGAATTTCCGATAATAGCCATACAACCCCAGAAAACTTCTGATTTCTATGGGCATGCTAAGCTGCTTCCAATTCTGATGGATGTGATCTTGCCCGGATCCACTGAAATTCCTTCCTTCGATACTACATGACTGAGGAACTTCACTTCTTCTGCCAGAATATACATTTAGAAATTTTTTCTTTTCATATGTTCTTTCTTAGAATTTCCAAAACCTTTTCCAAATGTTCAACATGCTCGCTAGTTGACTTAGAGAAGATTAAAATATCATCAATGAAAACTAACACGAATTATTCAAGACATCGCGAAATACTCGATTCATCAAATCAACAAAATAAGCAGGAGCGTTACATAAGCCGAATGACATTACTATCAACTCATAAAATAAGTCTGGACCTCTGAATGCTGTAAAAGGAACACATTCTTTAGCAATCTGCAGTTGATGGAAACCTTTAGCTAGGTCCATTCTCGAAAACACTTGCACTCCATTCAAGCGATCTAATAAATCATCAATACGGGGTAATAGATATTTATTCTTCAATGTTTGCTTATTTAAGTCTCGGTAATCCACACATAACCTGAGAGTACCGTCTGGCTTAGGAACAAATACTATGGCTGCTCCCCAACACGAAAAGCTAGGCCTGATTAGACCTTTCCATAGCAATTGTCGAGTTTGATCGCCCAATTATTCTTTCTCTTTCAGTGTCATTCTTCGAATTGCATGTACTACTAGCCTTGCATTCGGAATTAAATCGATTCTGAAGTCAATTTCTCTTCGCGGAGGTAAGCTATCAACTTCTTCAAACACATCCGCATAATCTCTAACTATAGGAATATTCTCAATAGAAGCAGGAAAAATTCCCAGAGCAAACCAAATTTTTTTTCTCTCTGATTATGAGCCGTGGCATAGTATAAATATATCTCCAAGCTTCGTTTTAACCTCAACAATTCTTTCAGCGCATCTAACTTTGGCCTCATATCTTGTTAACCAATCCAGCATAGGAATAACATCGAACTCAAAAAAAATTCATGACAATCAAATTAATAGGAAACTGGTAACGAGAATAAGAGATCGACACTCTACAATATAAACCGAAAATAAGAGAACCTCCTATCGGATTATGAACACTAATCGATTCTTTAAGATCTCTTAGTTTTAACTTTAACTTTTTAAACGTGTTACTTGAAATGAATTTTCTTGATGCACCCGTATCACATAATACTGTAACAGAAATATTCTTAATAGTAAGGGTACCTCCCAAAACATTAGGTATACCTGCTCCTGCAGAAGAAGCTGGTGCATTCGCCCCATCATAAACATTAGCCACTTCGGACTTTTTCAGCAATGGACAGTCCTTGATAAGATGCCCCTTCTTGTGGCAATTGAGGCACTCTCTAGTATCATGAAGATTCTGACTCGAGCCTGATTCGTTTCTCTTTGGTTTCTTTGGAGCGTTGCATTCACTAATATAATGTTCATATGTGTCACAATTGAAGCATTTAACCTTTGCTCGCCTATCCTGTTGAGCCTTAGTTGGTTCGGTGTTGCTCGCTTCGGGCTTCTTACCCAAATACTTCCTTTTGTTACTAGCTTGGCCTCTTTGGCCGTCTTCTTGAAAATTCTTCTTATTGATACCTTCATACCTACAAGACATTTCAATTACCTTGGCAAAGGGAAGCTCGATGTGTGCAGTCACTCGACTATGGTACCTTTGGAGAGGACCCTCTATGAATCGCTTGTTCTTTTGAAGTGGTTCCTGAATTAGTTCGGGTGCATAAAGAGAGAGTTCTTCAAATTTATTCACATATTCATGAATGGTTCGATCTCCTTGCTGGAGATTAGTAAACTCATCGTGCGAGCGCTCGACTTCTTGTCGAGGGACGAACCTTTCATTAAAAATTTCTTTGAACTTGGCCTATGTCATGTCAACTTCAAGATCGCCAATAGTTATTGCATCCAACTATATCAAGGCCTCATCCTTAAGTAGCCAAGATGCCATAAACCTCTTCTTGTGGTCGGCTAACTCTAGGCCCGCGAAGATCCGTTCGCATGACCTTAACCCAGCTTGAGCCTCGGTTACTATTCCACTGCCAGTGAATGGCACACCACCCAAATTCTTGTACTTCTTAGCGACCCTATCAAGATCAAACATGGGTTGTGGGGGTTGCTATGGAACTGCAGCTTCAATGTTAGCCTTTGTATTGGATTCTTCAGGATTGGGTTGATTTGGAGCAGCAGGGATATCACCCCTTCCTTGGCCTCTGCCTCTCCTGCCTCTTCCTTTTCCACTCATTTTCTGTTAGTTCTGCCAATATTAAGAAAAGAGTTAGGCCAACAGAAAAGATATCTTAAGGAATGGTAAAAGCATAAAGACATATGCATAAATAATGATGTGATGATTAAGTTATAATGCTATCCTGCGGCACTCATTCTAGGATATTTCTAATCCTATCTCTAATGAGTTGCTCGTCCTCGAATACTACAGATTCTATTTTTAACGAGTCGTTTAAATATGTTATAATCCAGAGCAAAGGTTAACCAATGCTCTTATACCACATTTGTGACAACCCAAACCCCCATGCTACGGAAGCAAGGATAATCATTGGAATATAACACATTAATTATATCAGCAGATTACAAAAAATAACATAACACATAAAATCATAGAATAATTTACATCATCATAACAGTGGAATCATAACCGTTATCATCATCAGAGTTACACAGATATAGGATACTACTTAGTACATAACAGGTTCCATCAGGTAGATAATAAGTCTACAGCATAATCAAATACAACATACTTAAGGTAATGCCTAAAAGTCCAAAATAAGCGATAAACGGTAGTCTTTGTCTTCTGCCAAAAGAGCACCCCATGCTATGGTGCATATCCAAAATAAAGCGTGTTACCTGTTTACTTGGCTACCCATGTAAAAATAAGGGCACCCGAGTTTGCAAGTGAAAAACAAACTACGAGTCAGTCATGGGACTGGTACGAGAAATCTTACTTATTTAATAATTAGGCAAATCACAGGACCATGCCGTTAACGTGGAATGATTTACTCCATTGGATTGCCAGTGCATAAATAAAATCATTTAAACAACGCAATTCTTTTTAGAAAAATGAAGCCATTATAAGACTCAAGTCCCATCACACAATGCAACGCAAGCTGGAGGATAGAGTTTTACCTTATAGTGGCCAAATGTGCTTGGTACGCATAAAACAAAATCATTTGATATTATTATTAGTGTCTAGCTGGGTTAAAACACATTTCAATATAAATGTATCAATCCTAGACGGCATAGATACCATATAATATGTCGCCATATAGGTTTACAATTAAAACCGCATAATGTCGTATTGGAAATTGGATATCCATCATGAGTCAAGGCTAGGGATGGCTCCTTTTGACTCGAGACACTCCAGCAAATACCTCAGGATCACACTTACGGGCAACCCTTGGATGCGATAGGGTCGGTCCACACTTACTTTAGTGGATTAATTATTCCTGAATAATATGTTTTCCGGTCCTATCGGACCTCCAAATTGGTCAGTACGTCAACTAATGATATCCGAGGTGCCTCGCACTCGATCATCCACATAAGTAAAAATGTCTGGGCTCCATACCATGACACCACTTCTAGCTAGAAAGAAACGCAAGTTCTCCCTATGGTCACGATCCCCTTTTTGACTCATACCGGGTGTGAGGCTCGCGAATTAATGCTATACGCAAAGCTATGCTAATTAAAATTGTGCTTTGATCATCATCCACAAGACTCTGCTTTTCAACAAAAGCCTTGTTCATTTGCATCTTAGCTTGCCACATCGACAATCCATGCCATAAGACTGATGTCTATTAATATATAACCGCTAAGCTCGTACGTCTCAGAGAAGGGTGTTAAGAAAGAGAATAAATTCTCCGTCACCAAACAGATATATATTTTATAGAAATCAATCAACACAGAATGAAATCCAATGTCAAACACACATCCATTTACAAGTCCATTCTGCGTCTGAACGAAACCAGAGGCACCTTATTCCTTGTTCCATATGTCCAATATAGAGGAGAGGTCCTCGCATATCCGGACAATCAACAAGTACTTTCAGACCACTACCGTTGTAACCTCTTCAAAGGAGCTACCTATATCGAAGGCATCAGTAGTAATCCATTCGATGTGAAGACTACCGGTCTTGGACCATCTTCATATTATTTGACTTTTAGTCTTCGTCGAATTATTTGAAATGAGATTTAACTCAGCCTTTTCAAATAATTCTCGTATATATATAATTCAAATCATTTCATTCCTTGGTTAATTATTTGACATTCATGATTCAATTCATTTCTATAGATTCATGTCAAATAAATCTTAACAATCATTATTATCTCATAAACCAAGTGAAATTGGTTTATTTCCATTCCAAATCGTTTATATTATTTTAAAAGGATTTATCGATATTTAAATAAAAATAGCCCATTTAATTCATCGACGCTACAGGTCATTACGCGACACTGGCGCTGTTTTTATTCAGATTCGAATTAAACATTTCTCAAAATCTAACCGTTGGATCTTAATTTTTTTAATATCGTTGGAAAGATCTTTTTGAAGAGAATCCAATGGTTCCAGTTTCGAGAAAATCCGATGATCGGATCTCCCAGTATAATCGTTTAAAATTACTATTTGAAAATGCGAGCTGCCGCTGCGCGATTCGTTTTATTTTCATTTATATTTATATAAATTATATATTTCATTCGACAACTTCCAAACCATTTAATTCTTCAAATATTTGGATAACGCCTTTAAATTTTAGAAAATTTCGCCATAGCCTCCTTTGTACGGGCTGGGTTTGAAAATTTTATTAGGACGTATTAGGCACCCAATAAATCAATAAAAAGCAAACATATGTTTTCTGGCCTTTCTATGCCCAAGGGAGACGTGTAAAAAGTCATAATCTCATACCTTGCCCAGTGTTGGAAATAAATAATCCATATGCCTTATCTAAAATCAAGAGAGACGTGAATTATTGTCATCTCCAGACCCGTTTAGGGTTTTTTATAAATACTGCCCCGAGCATCTTTATATGTATTTTATTAATGTCCATAATCAGTCTTCTGTTTAACCTGTAATTCAGTCATCGCCAAACGAGAATCTCGCTCGTATGGTAATCCCAACCTCGTCATATAAGCGCCAATTGCTTATATGGAATATGATATGATATGTTGTCTTCCTGCAGTATGCCATGCGGTGTAGTTCATAATTTATTTGTTGCTATTCTATGGTGCGGGTTTAAATTTCAGACAGAACAACCATCACAACGCATCCATCAACGCTCACAGTAGTTTATATAATAAATAAAATTGCGCATCCAACTCATTAAGGTGCACCTTTTTGTCGGTCACGCGATATATTTCTCTACTCAACAGTAATCCATCCTGCTCAACATGTGTGTGTGTGTGTATATATATATATATATAGATCTATCTAATAATTATTTCAATACATGACAATTTTATTCACTTCATATATATGTTAAAAATAGTACTTTTAACGATCAAATAATTATTCCAATACATGACAGTTTTATAAGTGCATATATATGTTAAAAATAATATTTTTACTAATCTAATATTTATTTCAACACACGACCATTTTATATATCTCATATATAAGCTAAAAATAATATTTTTAGCGAACAAATACTTATTTCAATACACGACCATTTTATTCATTTAATGTACATGTTAAAAATAATATTTTTAACGAACAAATATTTATTTCAACACACGACAATTTTATTCACTTCATATATACGTTAAAAATAATATTTTTAACGAACATATATTTATTTCAACACATGACAATTTTATTCACTTCATGTACATGTTAAAAATAATATTTTTAGCGAACAAATATATATTTCAACACATGACAATTTTATTCACTTCCTATACATGTTAAAAATACTATTTTTAACGAACAAATATTTATTTCAACACATGACAATTTGATTTATAGCTATTTCAGAAAATTTTGCCATTATAACGGCACGATTTGTAGTACCAGAATAATGTCTAGCATTATCCCTCTTTTGATACTGGCTCGCTCCCTACACAACCATTTCATCGTTGCCAAACCCATATTCAACCAATTTACCACAACACAATCAATTTTGACACATTTCAATTTTCTGCATCGCATAAACAATTTTTATACAATGCATACACCTTTTATACAACGCATATATATCATATACAACACATATATATTATATACTTCGCATACATATTTTTACTCCATTTTATTTCGAATTTAGAAATCTCACTTTGGGTTCCACTCCTTTTAAATTTGCAGTTAGCTCTAAAATTCTTCCAGTCACTTCTAGAAAGTAATATACGCTGTCACGGGTTCAATGGCTTCTGTTTCACTGGATTTCGACATTGTATGAGAAATTTCTGTCAATTTTAAAGGTTAATGACATTTTTAAAGTAATTAATATAATGGCTAATTATATTCATACACCCATAATTCCTTAACATATACCGTGAAATGAAATAAAATAGCATACACCAAAAATTTCTTTTCATACACCATGTTTTTCAAAAATTACCCTTCATATTTTGATCATCTTCTCTCTTTAACCTTAAAACTAAATTACACAAAACTAGGAATTCATTGCAATAAATTTACATAAAATTCAAAAAAAGTTTTTAATGCTAGTATTGTAAATTATTTGATTATTTTTATTTTAAAAACCAACATTAAATTTAGATGACTAAACATATTTAAATTAGGGTATTTATTTGTCAAAGTTTTCTTAACAAATATTTCAGATTCCATTAACTTCACAAAATTCCATATATTTAATCAAATATTATTAAGTTTAAAGTTTTAGTAAGATGCATTATAAAAGAAGGACTGAAAATGCAATTAAGGACAAGGGTAGCATAGTCATTATTTTTCTTTTTAAAACATTGGTGTATGTTAAAAAATTGTAGGTGTATGAATAGAATTGGCCTAATATAATAATTAATTAAATTAAGTTCACCTTTCTTCCTCAATATTACACAGTCGACTGTCGAACCCTCCTTCGAATCCTAGGGTTCGATTTTGCAGCAAAATCGAATGTTTGGCGTCGATCAGAGGACTTCACGTGAACCGCCTTTGCAAGAGCTTCTAGCGCCTCCTACGATGGTGAACTCGATGGAACCTACGATGGTGAAAATAAGGGTGAACGGCGGCACTTTTGGTGATGATTTCGAGATGAATACGCAACGATGAACAGCTCCACCCGTTGGAAAACACAGTGAGCTCTACAATATTTATTCAGGAATTTTTGAAATTCATTACGAGAAGATGGAGATCGAACGAGGTTTTATTTCGAGCTATTACCGCCATTGAACGTAAGGAGAGAGGCGACGGAATTTCAGATAAATGAATTAGGGTTTGGCGAATTCTTATTGGCCCGTATATTTATATTTAAATTATTTAATTCTTTTAATTCCAAAAATGTCAATTTTCACATCTGAACTCCAAATCAAACCCAACGACTGTCGCCCCTAACTAAATACCACCATTCCGGACATAATGCAGTATGTTTCGTAAGCAAATTTGACTGTTTCAGCTAGTTTCTCTCAAAATTAAAATGTAACGTTCAATATATAATTTGAACGAACATTTTAATTTACTGGGGCCACATACCGACTCTAAAAATTACAGAAAAATAAATCTAGCTATGTTTTGATGATACGGTCCTAACAAAACTAATTTTGATGAATTTGGAGAGCATTTGAAAAATGTTCTTTTAACTGGTCGATCCATTTCAATTGAAATTACCAAATGCGTTTATATTCACCACGCGCACGTATCAACTCCAAAAATTATGGAATTTTAAACATAGCAATAATTTGATATTCCGGATCTAACAAAAGCGGTTTCGTTGAAAACGGAGGTTGTTTACAAAATGGTTAATTTTAAGGGCTATATTATAATTTTAAAATCGAATTTTTAAATTCTGACGCAATTTCTGATAAAATTACCTTAAAAATAATTTTTAAATTGGTTCTGAATTCCCAGGTTGTTACAAAATCCGTCACTAAGGCCAATATAGCGACGGATATTGTCGTCGCTATATGCGGTTTTTGTGACGATCCCAAAACCCCGTGACACAGTGTTAAGGATAATCATTGGAATATAACACATTAATCATCCTTAGCAGATCGCAGATAATAGCATAAACAAAAAATAGAATAATTTACACACATATGACAGCGGAATCATATTGATATCATCACATCAGAGAAGCACAGTACATGATACAACTTAGTGCATAATGATACATAATCAGTCACCATCGCCTGAGGCGGAATCATACATAAAGAGTACACAAAATAAATATCAGTTTACATCGCCGATGGCGGAATCATAATATAGATACAATAATGGCGGAGAAAATCCAAGTCAGCATGGTGTAGTCAAGCCTCGCCATGAGCCAAAAGGTGCGTCAGAAACCTGTAACTAGGCTGCCCATGTGAAAATGAGGGCACCCGAGTTTGCAAGGTGAAACAAACTATGAGTCAGTCATGGGACTGGTATGAGAAATCTACTTAACTTATTAACAACAATAATAAGGCAAATCAAAGGACCACGCCACTTTCGCGGAACGGGTTTACTCCAATGAGTGCTAGTGCATGAAATAAAGTAAATGATTAAATCATCGCAATGCTTTTTATAAAATGAAGCCATTATAAGACTCAGGTCCCATCACACAACGCAACGCAAGCCGGAGGATAGAGTTTTTACCTTATAACGGCCAAAAATGCTTCATACGAATTAAACAAAAGTGTTTGATATTATTACTAGTGCATATATGTTTCAAAAGCGATTTCAATCATAGGCGGCATAAATGACCCATACCACTATGTCGCCGTACTAGTAATACAATCATGTCCGCATATTTCATATTGGAAATTGGATTCCTTCATGAGTCGAGGCAAGGGGCAAGCTCCTCTCTGATTCGAGACACTCTAGCAAATGTCCCAGGACCCCACTATGATCCTTGGATCTTCAGGGCCGGTCCTCTCTTACTTTTGAGGATTAATTATTCCTGAACACACGTTTCCCGGTCCTTACAGACCTATATCGAAGCGCCTCGCATTCCAACGACCACTCAGGTGAAAAGTATATATAATGTCATGGCTGGTAGGTCACTGACACCACCTTAGCTAGAAAGAAACGTCGTGCTCTCCCTGCAGTTACTCTCCCGTTTTTGACTCATACCGAGGTGTGAGGCTCGCGAATTCACGTTATACACAAAGCTACGTCACACAGACCATGCTTTGATCATCAACCACAAGACTTTGCTTTGCAACAGAAGCCTTGATCATATGCCACTTAGGCGTGCCACACAGGCAATCCACTCCATGCGACTGATTTCTATCAATATACAACCTGTGAGCTCGTACGTCTCAGACAAGGGCGTTAAGCAAGAGAATAAATTCTCCGCCGCCAAACAGATATATATTTAACAGAGATCAATCAGCACAGAACAAAATCCAATGTCAGACACACAGTCCATTTACAAGTCCGTTCTAGGTCTGAACGAAACTGGAGGCACCAATTCCTCGCATATCCGTACAATCAACCGTATGTTTGGACGACTACTACTTCAACTCCTTCATGGTAGCTACTCCAATCACGAGCATCAGTAACGCCCATCCATCCAATGTGAAGATCGTCGGTCTTCAACCGTCTTCGACTCTTCGACTTCTCAACGTCGATCGATTATTTGAAATGAGATGAACTCGGCCTTTTCAAATAACCCACGTATATTTAGATTTTCAAATCAATTATTCACATGTTTGGACTATTCAACATTCACACTTTAGTTCTTTAGTTATAATTTTCATGTCAAATACATTCAATCATTACATATCAAGCAAACACAACAAAATTGGTTTATTTCCACTCTATATCGTCTATAGTATTTTATAACGATATATCGTCATTTTTATTTAATTTAAAACGGCCATATTTAATTAAACGACGTTTCAGGTCGTGTCGATGCACTGGCGCTGCTTTTCACTAATTTTGTTTTACGCATATCTGGAAATCTAACCGTTGGATCTTCACAAATTTTATATCATTAGAAAGATCATTTCAAAACGAATCCAACAGTTTCAGTTTTGGGGAAATCCGACGGTCGGATCTTCCACACTAGCCATTTGAAGTTACGATTACAATTTACGAACTGCAGCGTCGTTATTCGATTTAATTTAATTATACTTATATATATATATATAATCGTTTCTGGCGCTGTTTTTCTTCAGATTTGAATTAAACATTCCAGACAATTCAACCGTCGAATATTCACAAAGTTGGTGCCGTTGGAAAGATATTTCCAAGGCGAACCCAACGGTTGCAGTTTCGGGAAAATCCAATGGTCGGATTTCCCGCACTAGTCGTTTGAAATCACGGTTTCAAAACATGAACTGCACGGCCACGTTTCGTTTTAATTATATACATACATATATATATATATATATAGTTCATTCAAAAATTCCTATATCGTTTTTACTTCAATTATTTCACTAACGCCTTTAAATTTTGGAAAATTTCGCCATAACCTCCTTTGTACGAGAGGGACTGGGAAAATTCCCAAATAGCCACACGGGCATCTCATGTCAAAAAGAAAAAGAAAAAGCCGAGCGGCTAGCCAACAGGCTCATAAAATCATCACCCAAACAAAACAGTAAATGTGTACCTATTTGTCGGGCACAAAATTTTATTCCTCTTCTCTAGCCCCTTTGCTATAACCTGTTCAATAAATATGCATGTACATATATACAGTTTTTATCACTTATCATTTTCCATTCAACTTCATATTTGATTTACTTTGGTTTAAAAACAGCATTCATTCTAATGTTGCATGCATAGGCTAAAATCATATCATTAGCTAATTAATGTATATTTCAACTCATGCACATTTATTTGAACAAGTGGCTATTTTTAACACTTCACATTTCAAAGATGATAATTTTGGCGAACTAAAATAGATTTCAACACATGACTATTTTATTTAGTTTCTATGCGTGTTAAAAATAATATTTCTTCACAAATATTTATTTCAACGTCCGCATATCTCTAGCATATCACATATATGATAAAAATAATATTTTTATCATTTAAAATATTTATTCGACAAATGGATGTTTTCAACACTTCATAGTTTCAATAAAAATGTAATTTTTATTGTTCGATCTTTTTATTCAACACATGAACTTTTCCACTACACACACTTCTCAACACATGAGCATTTCCACACATGGATATTTTATTTATGTTGTTTATATTAGAAAGATGGAATTTTTATTGTTGAAACTATTTATATAAGGCGAATATTTTTCATACTTCATATATATTATAAAAATGTGTTTTTTATTGTTTAAACACTTCATTCATTCACAAATGAATTAAATTTTCACATAACACTTTTCATCACATGAACATTTCCATACATGGATATAGTTTCAACATAGGGCATTAATTTCAACGCATGAAGATAATTTCAAAATATGAAAATAATTCTAACACATAAAGATTTCAAAATTTCGGCAGCATAACGGCAGGGTAGTTAAAACCGGCACCGTCCCTAGTACGGCTCCTCGCTCTACCTTTAGACCTCGCGGTTTTTGACAATGGGGATTCATGCATCTAATTCGCACGCAGGCGGCATGTTTATTTTTATTTCCACGAATATTTCCAATTCATTTCAATCACCAATGGGTATTTTTCAACCACAACCAAACAATATCAACCACAAACAATTATTCAACCATTTGTATTTTTCATCCAATATTTCACACCAATTCACAACAATAAATATCGTCCATGGTTTGTGGACGAGGGGAGTATATACATATATATATATATATATATTATAATTGCTATATTCCACTTGCATTTCAACACATATATCAATTATTCTATGCATGTATAATTCATACTTCGCTTATATAGCTTACACCACGCATGTACATGAGGTATACAACACGTATGTAATTTATATTTCGCTAATATAATTTATACATGACATTTTCCATTCAAATTTATTTAATTTAGATTTCTCACATTGGTTTGCGGAGTGTTAAAAATCGTAGATGACTCAGAAAAATCCGCGGCTTCTTCTATGTGGTCGAGAGCTTCCTTGCGGTCCCGATGTTTCCTGTTTCATCGAATTTCATCAACACACCAAAAAGATATGATTTTTCAAAGTGCAAACATAAAAAAGAACTCACCTTTCACGTTGGTTCAAAACTAGGTTTGCGGTTTTCGCGAGAACCGAGGCACGAGGGGACGATCGGGGAGTTGGACGTGGAAGAGGGAGGAGAGGGCTGTCGGTCGATGGTGGTTTGAGGGGGTACGGTGGCAGATCGGAGCGGCGGCGGCGCTGGGAAGTGGCGGGCTTTCTGGCCTCGATTCAGGTGGAGGAGGCGTTGGTCAGGGTCGTGGTGGGGTCGGATTTGAAGAGGAGGCGGAGCCGAGTCGAGGGGTAGCGGTGGCGGCGTCTGGAAGTGGCTGTAGCGGCGGCGGCGAAGGAGAGAAGGGTTGAACGGTTTTCGCCGTTGGTCTGGGGGTTTCGCGTTTTTATTTTATTTATTTTATTTTATTTTATGAAAGAAAAAATCCTATTGGCCGAGGATTTATATTATATTTTTAAATAGTGTTTTTTCCAACGAACTCCTTTTGAAGTCCAACGACTGTCGTCCCTAGCTAAATACCCCCATCCCGGATACAATGGGATATGTTTAGCCAATTCGACTGTTACAGTCAGTTATTTCTCAAATTAAAGTATAAAACATTTAATTTTTAACTTTGAATGTACATTTCAATTTGCCAGGGCCACAAACTGATTCGAAAAATTCCAGAAAAATAAATCTAGCCATGTTTTGACGCTACGGTCCCAACAAAACTAGTTTTGTCGAATTCTGAGATCGTTTGAAAAATGGCCATTTTCTGGTCGATCCAATTTAACAAAAATTGACCAAACACATTTTCTTTTTCCACACTCACATACTAGCTTCAAAAATTATGAAATTTGAAACCTAGCGATAGTTTGACATCCCGGACCCAACAAAAGTAGTTTCGTCGAATTCCCAGGTCGTTTGCAAAATATCAATTTTCCAGGGCTATATATTCTATATAGCGACCATTCTGAAAATTCATTCGGCTATAACTTTTGATTTCCATTATGAAACTTCGATTTTTCAGATTCGTTAGAAAGGTATTGATAAACAGATATAAATATTTTTGGTTTCGCTAAAATCCGTTATATTTTCCACCCTGCACAGTCAGTCAAAGTTTGAATTCAAATTTTCAAACTGACTCACTATTTCTAATTCACTATTTTATTGAAATATTCTATTTCAATTGTTCAAATTCCTTTGAAATCACCAATTTAAAAATTTTAAATTGGCTTGTATTTTCCGGGTTATTACAGTTTTTCTTGTAGTGTGAATTATGTGATTTTAATTTAAAAGATACATGCCTATTTGTGTTCAATGTTGTTGAGGTTTTGGTTTAGGTATTGTAAATATGTCATTTTCCTCTTTTTGAATAAAAAGACATTATTTTGAATTCACAAGAGATATGACAAAAAGATTGAAAAAGGGAAAAGTGGTGCAAATGTACGTATAAATATACATATACATATTTGTGCGTAGTTTGCATCAACTATTCAAAAATATACATAAACACATTTATATTTCTTCTGGTTTTGAAATATGTCCATTCCATTAATAAGGCATAATATACAGTTACTATAGTTAATGTTCTTTTGGTAAGATTTGGAACCTTATGGAAATATTGAATGCAAAAAGGAATGTTTGGATATTGATTAAACAAAAAAATATAACGATAATAAAAATAAAAGGAAGATAATTACGTTGACCGCACAAAATATAAATATACATACATTATCTGTCCGAAGCTACGTAAAACGACAAAATATACATTATATTGGATGTTTGAACGGTATTCATTTATGGATTTATACATGTAAATGTAATACATACTTAATTGACATATTTTTGGTGACCATTATAGCAATTAATGTGATTGGTTGCTATAAACAAGACCACAAAAAAAAATACATAACAATTATGTTGATTTGGGGAAAGAAAACTTAACAACAAATCTAGCATCCACTAGTGGTCAACTTAATGTGGGAGGTCTGGTGCACAAATATACGTGTGTGTATGTATGTGTGTGTGTATATATATATATATATATATATATATATAACAGGCAATAAATAAATAAATAAATAAATAAAAATTAGTAATGTTTGTTAGGGTACAACAAGTAGATATTTCGAGACTGATAAGTTAAGGATATCCAATGTGAATTAAATGTCTTAGGAAAATTATGGCCATCGAGCTCATAAATGACATTAATTATAATCAATGGTAATAAAAAGAAAATCGGGAATTTTATGATTACCTTAATAAAATATAACGGTTATGGTTATAAAAGGGCAATAGACATGTGAAAAGAAATAAATAAAAATAAAAAGGGGATTTATGGGTATTGATTGTTGTTTAGATACTAAGTCCAATTAGGGAAATAATAAAATAAATATCCAAGGGTAAATAGGATATAACTTTCCTTATTTATGTTAGTTAATATAGAACTTATAATTAAAAATTAGAGTTGGACTTAACAGGTTAATGATGTAAAATATTATTAACCATAGGAACCCGTGACGATAATGAATCGTGTGCGTAAAGCATTTCCGTGAAGAGAAACTATACGGAAAGGACTTAATGACGTAGCCCATGTTATCCCAATTGGAAAAGGTATTAAAGGCTAATAGCGTACGAACTTAATAACCTTCGCGTATAGTCCGCTTCCTGGGTCTTAAGCGGTTGGGGTTGAAGAGTCCACCTGGGAGTAGGACTTTCAGTTTAGGGGTCTTAAATGACGTGAGCGTGTGGGGCCTACCCAAACCTGGAACCTTAAAACATCAGATATGGCTACCAACCCTATGGGAAGTAGTAAGCGACTAAGGAGGTTATCTAATAAGGTCAGCTAGATGGTATAGCGAGCGATAAAATACCATCTCTCACCTTACACGGGGAAAGGGTACATGCGTGAATGACGGAAGCCTTAATTAGTAAGGCCCCGCAGCTAGTGCACTCTAGTTTATGTTAACGCTGAATATATTATTGAGGAATAATAAGTGACCAATAAGTCCGCCTAAGGTCTTAAGCGATCACGGAGAATCCAACTTATCTATCATTAATAGTGAGGCATTAAAATATTAGGGCTGAGCGAATGAAGGTATACACACACACACACACGCACTCCGTAATTAGGGGTTCACTCTCGATTAAATAACCAACCATGTTCTGGTATAAAGGCTTCATAAATAAATGCGTAAACATTCTATCTCGGTATCAAATTTTGGGAAGAGTAGTAGAGTCGTGCGTAAACATTTACAAGGTTATGCTAGAATCGCTTACCTTGGTAGGCATACATCTTGGGTTGAACCAAACGGGATACATCTGTGTATTACAATCTGTGTTATACATTTCTTGTTCAGATCCCCCTCCTCTTTACAACCACATAGGTCTTCTAGAGAAGGTTGGGTTCTCATAGGTGTTTAAGTTTGGCTTTCGGTCCTCGTTCTCTCTCATGGTCGGTATTGGCAAAGTGACTTACTTTAAAAAGGTAGTTCTTGAGTTGATACTAGTCTATCCTATTTTGTTTCCGCTGCGAGTTACCTTATCGTACTTTGATTATGCTCATGCTCATTTATTTGTAGGTACTAGATTTACATGCTCCATGTTTGGATGTATTCGAGTTTCGATTTTTATCAAAATTTAGGCACAAAAAGGTGTGGGGTGTTATAGTGTGCATACACACACACACACACACAGATACATACATACATACACACACACAAGGAAACTAGTATTCTCTACTTCTCAATTAATCTTGGATTATATAATCCTGTCTTATTAGGTATAGAAAAATCATTATCTCCACCACTCCTAAAATAAATGTTAACACTATTATTTTATTTTGGAAAATCGAAAGGTCGCATGTTCCTTTTAGTTATTTGGATTAATTTATTACTATGCTTCCTCTCAAATTTACTACTCTGATCAAATATTTTGGAAATCGAAAGGTTGCACTTTCTCTTTTAGTTATTTGGTTTAATTTATTACTATGCTTTCTCTCAAACTTACCACTCTGATTAAACATTTCATTTTCTCCTTAATTCTTTTGCTTCTAAAAAATAACTAAATCAAAAAATTAAAATCAGTTTCTGATGTATTCTTTACAACTAACTCTTTGTTTAATGCTATGAAATCTCAACTTCACTCATGCAAAATCTATGTACCTTCTGTTCCATCTTGCATCGGTAAAGGTTACTTTTTTCCATTACACTCTAAGCTTATTATCTCTATCAAAATTTGATTTTTTTTGAATAATTGGTTTTGATTCTCAATTTTTTAGCATGATTAGTTTTCTAATATTATTGCATAAATATCTCAATTAGCGCCTTATATACTTTTTGTTTTTCAGTATATGTAATTGATATTTTTATTTGCATTTCTTAGTAGGGTTCAATATTAAAGTAGTATGTAAGGATTGATATATTATCATATAAATGAAATTTTCTTTTCAGTTAGGCGTGATGAATTTATTTTCCTAAATTAATGTAAACTTAAATCGATCATATATGAAAAATTCATTATATATTTACCATGAAAAATTGTATGTTAATAATTGTATATTGACAGTAAATAACAAAATATGATTTAATGAATGAAGGTGATTTTATGAAACACAATATCATATGCTTCAAATACGAAATTACAAGAGAGATTATATATGTCTTTTGAGTGTACTAACAAAAATAATAATGTGATATTCAACATAAATTTGAATTAACCCATGATTTCAAATTTGATAAGTGAGTAAATTATTATATTCAAAAATATTTACATATATAGACACATACGTTTCCTTTTAATTAGCATATTAATAGTAGTTAATGGCAATTATGTTTACCTTTAATTATCTTATTAATGGTAATGGTAATTATGTTTTCATTCATTATAATCATATTAATGTTAACTAGTTTACCAATTATCTTTACTAATAATCAGAATAGGTTTGGTGTCACAATTTTTTGGTGTACACCTGAATTGACAAAAATGCCTTTTACTTAATTATTCTTCCACAATTAAAAGGAAGGGGTAATGAATGTCATTTAACTATCTTAAAATTTCCTAGAACTGTTACATTTATGTTCAAAACCCATATTCAGCATAAATTTATTCATTTTGGCATTCAATGTCCATTGAAATAGAAATCGTTATTATTTTGGAAGATATTACATCATCATTAATTACCTAACTAATAAAAATTGTTATTATTTTGGAGAAAATGCAAAAGTATTCAAATTATTTCAACTTTACAACTTGCATATTCACACCTTTCATTCTCATATTAATGTACTTAATTATTCTTCCACAATTAAAAGGAAGGGGCAATGAATGTCATTTAACTACCTTAACATTTCCTAGAACTGTTACATTTATGTTCAAAATCCATATTCAACATAAATTTATTCATTTTGGCATTCAATGTTCATTGGAATAGAAATTGTTATTATTTTGGAAGATATTACATCATCGTTAATTACCTAAGTAATAAAAATTGTTATTATTTTGGAGAAAATGCAAAAGTATTCAAATTATTTCAACTTTACAACTTGCATATTCACACCCTTGATTCTCATATTCATGTGCATATTCCTACTCCTATTTGTTGAGTTCCTTGGTGACTCTGCCTACAAATTTATATTGAATAATTATTTAATAATCGAATTTTTTTTGATGAGATTCGTTATAGATTTACCTTGAATTCATTAGTTGTTAACGAGCAAAATTGTCGCACGCCAACACCCAATGTGTATGTGTGAACAATTATCCAAATAAGCAGTAAAGTAAATAAATGCGGGGAGACACACCTTTTATGGTGGTTCGGCACTAATACCTACGTCCACTTTATAATCGTCATTCATTGTATCTTTTGTCGATTATAGAGTTGTACAATTTCAGGAAATAGTTTAGTTTAAAGTGTCACAATAGAATAACAAAATATATGTTTGTTCCACGCTTTGACCAAATTGCCCTTCTTCTTCTTCGTTTAGAAGAGTTGACTTGGTCAACAATATCCAAGAGGTCTAGAGAACTCGTAACTATGCTTGCTAGTGTCCAACAAGCTATGGAATATGTGTGTACCTCCTTTCAACTATCCATGCCATGTCCAATGGCCATGGAGGAGGTATTGGAAGCCATTAATGAGTGTTTGGAGCTCTCAAGGTCCAAAAATTCCAAGGGAGAAGCATCCAAATGAAGGCCAAGGCTTGGGGTATTTATAGGAGGAAGGTTAGGTGGGAGTAAGTGAGCAGCGGGGCCTACAAACAACAAATTTTGCACCCCAAAAGCAGCCCCGAAACACGAAATTCAAGCCCCTAGGCAAGGGGTTCGAAATTTCGAACCCCTTGGATGGGCTCGAATTTTGACCCCCTCCAGGGGGTTCAAAATTTCGAACCCCCTGAAGGGCTCGAAATTTCGACCCCTCTTGGGGGGTTTGAAATTTTGTACCCCCTAAGAGGTACGAAATTTGAGGAGGAGAAGGGGGTGAACTTCTTGGTGCTGAAATCTCGTCATTTTACGGCGTCGAAGCTCCTGGATGCGAAGTGAAGGAATCTACGGTATTGTGGTCCGACGTGAAGGAATATGAGTTTCCGAAATGGAGAAAATCAGATGAATCAGGCGGTCCCCACCGGTTTGATTATCACCGGGACTGTAGGGCCCCGAACTCCCACTGGCGCTGCGCCCGGACCCGCTTGACAGCTCGCCTTTGGCTCGGAGCACGGCTCGCCTTCGGCTCGGATGACAATTTGACTAAGAGTTATACTACAAAGCCTTAAAGAAGACGTTCTCGGGCCAAAAAGAGGTCGTCTTATAGGAGTCTTGGGCCTTATTTTATTTGTGATGCGACTTCAACCGAGCCGCTTTGTGTTCCCCGACAATGTTCTTCATGCTTGAGCGCATCGTTAATCCAATACTTGACATGTGACTGCTTCAACCAAAAAGCGTGTCAACATTAGTGCTCCACCATCAACACACTTTTCCCATACCTCCGCGCTCATCCACTTCGGTTTCTTCCCCAATTTTTTTAGTCTCTGAGATTTTCTCCTTGTAGTTCTTATCGATCTTTGAGTTCTAGTGTCGCCGAACTAGGTTGATGCCAGACTCCTACAAATCTGCCGCGCTCTGTACAATGAGAAAATATTACTAATTATTTATTTGTATTTAATAATTTTGTAAAGCGGTATAAACATACCAGAAAATCTTGTCAGATGGCCTCTCTCACGGTGTCGGGGATCTTGCTCCACGTAGGCCAAAAATCACTCATCCATAGAAATGTCCAGAACCATTGAAGATGGCTCCAACTCAAACCCCCACATTAAATATAAAATGGAACTTTAGGAAATTATATATATATATATATATATATATATATATATATATATATATATATCATATACAAAATATTAAATTGCTATGCTGGTAATTTTAATACTTACGCATGATCTGCCTTAGGCTTCAAGTAAATGGTTGGACGAGCTTATAGCTCGCCACTACTTTCACCAATTTGCTGGGAAGAGCTACGTCGCCGAGAGCCAGAGCCAGACATAATATACCTACCACATACATACATATACAATTCATAATGATATGATGAACTATTAAAAAATGTAATACATACTACACATGTGTCTTGTTTTGTATGTGTTTTGTGTGTGAGTATACACTTGTTGTCGTTAAAATTGTATTACTTGAATAAATATAATATTAATCAGAAATAAACGTAATGTGACAAATTGTGAAAATTACCAAATATTACTCAGTCCTCGTCGTTTTCTGATTCAGACTTGGTTTTGTGTTCTATATTGTTTTCCTCTACGCTCTCAAATGCTTCGACTAATTCATTTGTCTCATCATTTAAAGGCCCAAAATTAGTTTGATCTTCTGTAATTGCTATTTTAACTTTTTCCTTCAGATCTGCTTGATAGGCTTGTTTGTCAGGAATATTCTTTCCATCGAATGTAAACCTTGCCTTGGTTTGAAAAACCGCAGACCAATCTGCTTTATCCCTTTTTAGAGATGGTTAAGGGAAATAATAAGCTTGAAGAGTTTTTCGGCTAGTACAAAAGGATCGTACTTTTTATAACGCGAGGTATGTTTAATTTCTGTAAGATTATAATTTGGATGCGTGTTAATACCAGATCTTGGAACATTTCTTAACCAGTTGCATATAAAAAAATAAACATCCTCTGCGTTTTTTTTTTAAATATATCAATTGCAAAATATGAGTTAACACGCCATAAAAATCATTTATATGATTATTAAGATCATCATTGTTTTTAACAAATTCATTAGTATTGTTCGTTGATTTTCCAGCACCATATTCTTTGGTGTTGAATTTATATCCATTAACGAAAAATATTGGATACGTTTTAATTTTTCTTTTTGGTCCAAATGCCGAATGTTTCAGTCCTTCATCGAGCACATGGTTTGTAGGATCAGAAACGTAGTTCGAAAACCAAGTAATGAAATCTTTGCTTAAATCGCCACTTGGATTTTATGATTCATAAATACTGCAAACACAAACATGATATATTTACATTATTATATATTTTCACGTGTAGCATTAAATTTAACAAAACTTGTACGGTGATGATTACTAACAAATGGTACAACTTTAGGACAATTCAGAAGAATATATATGTGTGCTACATGGCAGTCTTTCTCATCTATCCATACTTCCACACATTTTCCAGTATATCGGCTATGTTGTTTAAAAATAGATAATATTACTTCAGAAGAAGAATCTTTCTCAATGGCCTCGTCATTACGCATAACACTTTCAAATGATAAGTTCACATGATCATTAAAATACTGAGACAAAAAGAAAGAAGCTTCTTCTTCGATGTATGATTTGCAAATAAAATCTTCAACTCGAGCTTTTTATCTCACTTTTTTTTATTAAATGATTTAAGTATATAATAAAAATTATATCGGTTCAATATTAACTTATATTTATAATTAAATTAACATTTGCATACTCAGTATAGTAACATACCTTTCGAATGGATACATCAATCCATATTGCACAAGACCTCGAAGACGTGCTTCATATGGAAGATAAACAAGTAAATGCTACATTACATTAAAGAAAGCCGGAGGAAATATTTTCTCCAGTTTGCAGAGAAATATACGAATTTCTTCTTCAAGTTTAAGTAGATGGTCAACTTTTAACGTAGTTGAACAAAGCTCCTTATATAAAATAAACAAAGTTCTGTTATTACCTTCCAAACTTTTATGATTAACAATTCTTTGAAAGTGACATGTAACAGATTTTCCATCATTATATGAGAATCATGGCTATTCATTTCACTCAGTCTTCCATTTTTGTAGTCGACACATTTAAGAAGATTAGAAGAAATTTCATCGGGAAATTGTAATCCTTCCACCCATTTTAACAGTAGTTTAACTTGATTGTTATCTAGTTCATAGCATACTTTGGTTTTTTTTACTGTCATTGGGTTTCATATGAAGCTCAAGACAATTGCATATTTCCTCTGTATCACATCTAGATTTCAGATCGTCCTTAGTCTTGCCCTTCACATTCAAAACTATATTAAACGCATTATCAAATGTGTTTTTCTCATTAAGCGTCACGTCAATGTTATGATGGATTAAGAGATTTTTCCAATAAGGCAATTCCCAGAGTATACTTTGTTTGCACCAATTATGAACCGACCTTGAATTTCAGTTTGTTGTTCGGTTTCGTGTATCTTTGGACAATCTTTCACAAGTTCATATATATCCTGGCTTGACCAAACCTTTGGTGGTCGTAAAGTCTCATGTCTATTAGCGTTGAAGTTTTTTTGACTCTTCTAAAAGGATGATTAATATGAAGAAAACATCGATGACAATCAATCATTGAATTTTCTTCCCATGCGGTAAGGAAAATGCTCGTGTTTCTTTCATGCAATAAGGATAAGTAAAACGACCGGTCGTACTCCAACCCGAAAGCATTGCATATGCAGGAAAATCGCTGATAGTCCATAACAAAGAAGCAAACATTTGAAAATTTTCCTTTTTGATATGTCGTATGTTTCACCTCCTTCATACTATAATTTTTTCAACTCTTCGATTAACGATTGTAAGTAAACATCAATGAGGGCCAGGGACGACAGTTGTGAGAAACATATATGGAGTTTTCATACACACCACGGGGGTAGATTGTAAGGTGTGATTATTATAAATCAAGATGAATATTTAAAACCAAACTGTTAAAACGGTGAGAAGCTATTTGTACATAAACCTAGTCTAATGTTGCAGCTCTCCGCTGTGAAATCAGGATATTTCTTATGAAAATATTTCCATGCTTCTCGACCGGATGAGTGTGTCAACGTACCCTTTTGAGGTGTTCTCACATTGTTTCATATAATGCGCTGTTACAGATGATGCATATAACCACTGAAGTCTAGTGGTGATGAGTAAATAATGCATACGCTTATACGGAACTTCTTTTCCCTTGGTTTGTATCATTCTTGATTACATATTTCACAATTTCTAGGATTGATGTCTTCTTTCCAATACAACATGCAACCATTTAAACATGTATCTATTTTTTGATATGGAAAACTGAAAGGTGGCGTAAGTTTTTTCACTTCATAATAATTTTCGCACATTAAATTATCGAATGGCATAAGTTTTGTCAGACGGGGCCAAATAATATCATTACTTTATAGTGTTTGTAACTAGTCCAAAACAAATGGCATAAATTTTGTTGGACGAGGCCAAATATATCTAAGGGTTTAAATATTTATTTATGTTTTTTTGAAAGTAAAAATGTGTGATCTTCTAATAAGAAGAGGGAACACACACACACACACACACACACACACACACACACACACACACACACACACACACATATATATATATATATAAAGAAAAAATAGTCTACAAACACAGTCTACAAGTCAGAAAGGTAACCAAAAAAGCTACTCAAAAGATGACTATATGCATGTATAGGATAGTAGATAGATGAGCTTCGGATAAACCACCGTCCATCATACTTCAATACCGAATTCCGGCAAGGCCACCACCTGATAGTGAAGTATATCTACTCCTACACAATATACTAGCCGCTCCAAACTAAATACAACAAATACATGAGAACAGAACAACACAAAAATTCTCCAAAACTGCACTCTACAAAGCTCCAAAGGAAATATCAGCAACCATCCAATAATAGCTACCCAAAAAGCACCCTATCTATAATCAATTACCTGTGACCTGAAAAGAAACTAGCCAAACCATAAGCTACCATCACACACACACACACACACACACACACACACACATATATATATTAGTATATACCTATATATATAACCATGTATATATATAAATATATCCATATATATATATATATATATATATATATATGTATGTGAAGAAGAAGAAAATAATAGAAAAAAACAAGAAGACATGCAAGAAACTCATAAAAGGAGAAATCAATAACAAATGCAAAGTCTATTACGACTAAAATACCTATTAATTCTAATAAATAAAATCAAATTAGATCTAACCTTAATCAAAAATCTCTCAAATCGAGAGTCTTTATATAACTTATAGAGAGGGTTAGACGTCCAATCTAGACAGAAGGTAACAATCCTAATGATTAAATTATCAGTGGAATCAGAAATAGAATGAATCAATATCTGATTTCTTTCCAACCAAATGAATCAACAAATAATAGTAACTAAAGAATCCAACACATATCTTTGATTTAAATTTAATATAAATAAATACAATTCCAAATATTTATTTATATTAAATTTAAATATATAATTTGTTTATATTTTACCATTTTATTGCACATGTACTAAATTGTATATTTTTACAATTTATTGAATTCTAACTATGACGATTTCTATCAAAATCATTTGAAGTCATTTAAAATTTATTTTACACCAAAGCAATTTGTGTGTTCACATAAGCATAAAATTCTCGTTCGCACAAATTATCCAAAACTACGATCATTCATAACATAATATATACTTTGTGTTTACATAACTTATACTATTTGCAAAACCTATCACACACCTACGTTCAATACTAACCAAATCAACCTAATAAACACAATATAGTAAACTAGAAAATTTTGCAATTGGTAATAATTTGAATATTATGGTGATAATAATAACAATTATAGGGTAACATAATCTAATACACAAATATTAACAAATAGGAACCAATCATAATTTAAATTAGGCCTTAAATAAAAAAAACTAAATAATATGTTTTGGGAGATTACCCGATTTGGCAGGCTAAGAGGGTGGAGACGGGCTACAGCACTTCGTAGGTGGTATCGGAGGTGGTTGGGTTGGTGGTTGGAGTGGTGGCAGCGTTGGAGGAGGCGGAGAAATGGTGATTTGGTGGAGAAAAACGGTTAGGGGAAGAATAATATGAGCTTCAGGTCGTGAGTTCTGAAAATTATTCAGGAAATTTCCAACAGCATCCAACGACCACAAATGACATGTATTCCAACGGCTCCAGACGACTTGTTTAAAAATCAACGAGCCGTTGTAAGCTATTGGATGAGTCGTTGGCGGCCGTTGGAATATGGACGTTGCAATACACTGTAGTTCTAGTAGTGAAACTTAGTCTTTATTTTTTTTCCTTATTTTTTATTGTTGATAAATACCGGTGTGCTTCAAATTTTACAATACAGTTTTTATTCATTTTTGAGTATATAATGAATTCTTTCTTACTATAAAAAAATATTATAATTGAACTTTCTAATTATTCTTAAATACTTTTATTCACATTCATACTTTTAGTTAAAAGAAGAATACATAAATAAATTTCTTCAATAACCGAACAAAATATTGTTAAAGTAATATTTTTTTGTGCTTTTAAATACGACACTAAAATTATTGTAATTATTTATAGTTGAATTGAAACATTATATATATTATATAAATGATAAACATGACTATAATTTTATTTTCTTTCATGTGAAATGAAAAAATTGGGCTATGTGAACTTTTAGATGTTGAAATACAAAATATTATAAGCTAACATACTGATGTTGAACTGATTCCCTAGACAAAATTCATATTTATTGTCCAAATGGATCTCTAAGGAAAACTCATCGTTCATATTTGAGATCACGATATTTTGTGAAGTATAAATTTATTAATGGTTAACTAGACAAAAAATACAAATTAAGTGTGATGAACTGATAATAAGAGTAAATTTTAAATTAATAACACCTTTGAATGTAGAGTTAGGTGTAAAGTGATATCGGTATGTTAAGGGAATATGTAAGACATATTTCTGTGATACTAATTATGATTTTTAATTCTTATAACTAGAATTTAAGTTTTAACCTTTTATTTTAGAAAAAAAGGCATATTTTCTTCGTAAGCCATATTTTTCATATATTTTGATTCATAATGAAATAGACTAACTTTAGCTATTTAATAAATTTGTCAAATCACTATTTTGCTGCAATATTACTAATATTTCCATTTTATTGTTTGTATCATCTTGGCATATACAAATGTGCCTCTTATGGAATACTTTTTTCTACACTTGAATATAGCCATTTATGGTTATTTCTTCTATAAATAATAAGCAACATTTATAAGTTATTATTTTGACTATTATTCTTTACTTGTTTGATCTGAATTTTATTTCAATCTATTTTCATGTATACTGTTTATTTATCCAGAAATATGTTTTTAGCAGTGATATTGCTATCCTTTAACTTATATTATATCATATTTTCTTATATATTAGATTTGCATAAATATTTGAATAAAAGAGTAACACTGGTAAGTCAAAAAAAAAAAGTTACATAATGCATCAATATTTAATAATTTCCATGTCATATTATGTATGTGTATTAGAAAATATAACGTCTCAATGCTATTATAATATTTCCCAAATTTAACTATCAACGTGTGATTAATGTCAAATGGTTACATAAATGTTTAATAGTTTTTTAATTGAACTGAACTTGAAACTAATTTTGCATAGTGTCCAAACTCTCCTTTTCATGTTCTGAAAACCATCGTCAAACTAAACCATGCACATATTTAAATTTATACGTTAAATATTATATTGATGTATGTAGTACTTTGACGCTTATATTAAAAAATTAATAAATATGCATTTTTAGTAGTTCAATGATAACTGATGTTATTTATTGTATAAAACCATCATGTTGTATAAGTATCAATTATTTTTTACGTGCTTCACGATTATTCAATTATATTTAACAAATAACAATAGTTAATAATTTTTTTTTTTTAAAAAAAGCATTACATTTCATAAATATATTACGTAGCTTTCGTATAAAAAAAAATATATAATTTACATTGCTAAAAAACTATACGAGCATAGCACGAGTTCGGACTAATTATTATTATCGAGGAATGCATGAAAGGTAGGTGATTTTTACCCCAAAGCAAGCAACAAACTATTTTATTTCCACCTCCACTAAATTCCACAGTCACAAGGGCCTTGTAATATTACTTGAACTACAGAGCAAAGTTGTTGCACCCAATGTTGTTTGCTCCCAAGGAAATCGGTTCACGTTTTATATTGCAAACAAATCAACAAAAGGTCCCTACATAAACAATTCTCACATGATCCTTGTTCACCAAGGAAACATTGACTCTAAATTTTCAAAATCACGCTGACATCCTATTCTTCTTAGTTTTAGTTACCTATATAAACAGCTTGTTCGGTGCACTAGTAGCAGCAGTTCACAAGTCGGGCTCCTCTCCTCCTTTTGTTAGTTGAGGTGAGCATAATCATAATCTTTACCTTTTGTCCCCATCTCATTTTTTTTTTCTCCACCGATTATTATTCTTCAATCAAGCGATAGTCTTTTCCAAAATAGTTGGTGTGAGAACGATTCTTGTGTGATCTTTACATTCACGTTTCCCCCTCCAGTTTAGTACCTTTTTACATTACGAAAGAGAGAGGAGAGGGGTTACGTGCATTTAAAATCCTAGAATATGATGTGTTGACTAAACATTTTTTTAATTTGTATTTAATGTCAATAATATAGAGTGTTCCAGCTGAGGGCAAAAATTGCTGTTTTCGTTGTATTTTTTAACAAAACTGTTAAAACAATTTTAAAAATGTCATCTTTTTATTCTGTTCGCACCGTGTTTATTAAAGTTGCTGTTATATAATAATTATTTTTGGTTGAAAAGTGGAGCGTATCGCTGTCAAGCATTTTAAATCGATTGTAGGTTGCCTTTTTAAATCCAAATTCTTCTTCTCTTCTTTTCACATTGTGCTTTATTGCTTGTTTGCAACTCAATGGCAGACAATAAATAATTTTAACGGAGGACACTTTCGATTCAGTGCCTGCAAAAGTTTTCATTGGCGGAGACGAGTGATCAGTAATGGGTGTCGAGGAAGGAACTTATGGATCTACCGAAGCACCACCTAGCAATTCGACGTTGAATAAAGCAAACGATAAAAAAAACGAGAAAAAAGAGGAAGCGAATGATTCAGTTCCGTTTTATAGGTTATTCGCTTTTGCGGATTCAAGGGATGTGCTTCTGATGATTGTAGGCTCGATTGGAGCGTTGGCGAATGGTCTTGCATTGCCGCTGATGACGGTCCTTTTCGGTAATTTGATCCAATCATTCGGTGGTGCCACAAGCACTCACGACGTGGTTCACCGTGTTTCTAAGGTATGTATTATTCATCATTCTAAAAAATCAAACGTGATCGGTTTCCAGCTTTCATGGAAATCGGATTAAGTTTTATTTTGGTTTCCGTTAGATTTTCAAGCTTTGGTTTATTAGAAAAACATTTGTTATGTGTTCCAACAGCCTTCCCCTGTTGCAAAACCATTTTATTTCAGTAGACATAGGATTCTTTGTACGATTTACTAACATAACATTGGAGTAGACACAATGCCTCCTTGATATGTTTAGCCAAAACTCTTTGAAATTTGAATATTGACGTGGAGGAGCACTTGTGATATAGATCTTGATCTTATACCAAATCGAATTATCATATAGTATTGGATTTCATGTTATTAAGCAGATCTAATTTTATGTTAGTTGAATTATACTACTGGAGCTAATCTGCCTACCCACCAAAATCATGGATAAAAAAGTCGTTTGTGGATGATTATCAGTTTATACCTGGGTTCCATGACCCCGCCATGTATATAACCTGTATATATATGTTGGTATATATACACTACTAATGTATTGCACACGGACCACATAGTCAGAGTGATGTAGTAAACAACACAATTTGTCAAAAGAGTGAATGGTGGATTACTCATTGCTTCAGTATTATATCATATCATAGAAAATTATTCATTTATTAGTCCATTGTATGAAAGTAAAACTGGTCAAGGTGGGATATAAGTAACAATAATGTCTTATATGTTTTCAGGTTTGTCTTCAGTTTGTATACTTAGCCATCGGATCCGGGCTAGCCTCTTTTTTCCGTAAGAACTTGCTTCTAATTTCCAAAAATTAGCCAAAAAGATAAAGCATTGATGATGAAAATTGAATATGAAATCTATAATTCGTATTTTTTTCAGAGGTGTCATGTTGGATGGCTACGGGTGAAAGGCAAGCTGCAAGAATAAGAAATTTGTATCTGAAAACAATTTTGAAACAAGAAATTGCATTTTTTGACCAAGAGACGAATACAGGAGAAGTTGTAGGAAGAATGTCAGGTGATACTGTTCTTATTCAGGATGCAATGGGTGAGAAGGTAACCAGTCAATCTCATACCTGATTCCTGTTAATGTTTCAAATATTAATCATATTTATTGCCAAATTTTGAAGACAAAGATAACTTTAAATAGCATAAAAGTAAAGTATGAAAACATTTAGTAGTGTTTGGTTCGAGTCGAGTTCTTCATCTTGTATTTTCAGTACTTCACGGGAGAGGAGATGATGTTGGAAATGACCGATTTAGAAATGGTTTTAATATAAAAGATTGGAAATGTTTTTTTTTTTTTTTTTTCCTCTTGTTTTCTATCTTTTGGGAAATATAAAAAACTATCATCTTACGTTCCATTCTTTCTTTTTCTTTCTTTTTTTTTTTTTTTTTTTTTTTTTTTTTTTTTTTTTTTTTGTTTTGGGAAATGATCACAGTTTTCGGAATTCTTCAATCCCTCCCACGTGATTTGACACAAATATTGGAAGTGCAGAACACAAATTTTGTTTTCATACCAAATGCTACCTTAATGTTTATGTTTAAATCTTTTGATTCCTTTAATAGTTTCTTATTTGTGTTTCTCATAATACTCAGGTTGGGAAGTTCATACAATTGCTGTCAACGTTCTTTGGTGGTTTTGTGGTCGCTTTTGTTCAGGGTTGGCTTCTTACTCTTGTTATGCTCTCTACAATACCACTTCTTATCGTTGCAGGGGCAGCCATGTCAGCTGCAATCACAAAAATGGCATCAGCGGGGCAAACTGCATATGCAGAAGCAGCAGTTGTAGTTGAACAAACAATCGGTTCAATTCGAACGGTAAGTAACATATTCACACCAGTTTTGCACTCTTGGCTATTAGAAAGCTGATTGCATTATTGTTGTTGTAGGTTGCATCTTTCACTGGTGAAAAAGACTCAATAGTAAAGTATAAAAATTCTCTAAAGAAGGCATATGAATCTAGTGTGCGTGAAGGCCTTGCTTCTGGGTTAGGTCTTGGAGTTGTGATGCTTATTATGTTTTGTGGGTACGGATTGGGAATATGGTATGGGTCGAAGTTGATACTCAATAATGGTTATACTGGCGGTGATGTCATCAATGTGATATTTGCAGTTCTTACTGGCTCCTTGTAAGCAATTCATTCATCATAATCATTGTTCTTGTCTATACCATTTTGTATAATTTTAAGTATTTCATCATGATTCGTAAAGAAAAGTACAATAGTGTCCTTGCTATACGTCGAAACAGTTACATCCCAGCCATGTTGGATTTTTTTTGAGTGATACACATATAATCAACACTGTTATAACACATGATGTAATTAATATTACTAAAATATAATGCTTTAATCTTTCAGCTCTTTGGGTCAAGCATCTCCATGCATACAAGCATTTGCAGCAGGAAAAGCAGCAGCATACAAAATGTTCGAGACGATAAATAGAAAGCCAGAAATCGACGCGTCTGATCCACGAGGAAAGATATTAAATGATATAGTTGGAGATATAGAGCTAAAAGATGTATATTTTAGCTACCCTACAAGACAGGACGAGCTAATTTTCAGAGGGTTTTCCCTATTTGTACAACATGGATCAACTGTTGCTTTAGTTGGAGAGAGTGGAAGTGGAAAATCAACAGTTATAAGTTTGATCGAGAGATTCTATGACCCACAAGCAGGCGAAGTACTTATAGACAACATAAATCTTAAGGAATTTCAGCTGAAATGGATTAGAGGGAAAATTGGGTTAGTGAGTCAGGAACCTGTTTTGTTCGCATCAAGCATTAGGGATAACATAGCATATGGAAAGGATGGTGCAACCAATGAAGAAATTCGCGCTGCAGCTGATCTTGCTAATGCTTCTAAGTTTGTTGACAAGATGCCTCAGGTTTTTTTTCTTTTTTTAAATTCTGCATTGAAATCATACACGTACATGCCGATGTATATGTACACATGTATGTCATCAATATTACTGCTGAACAAACCAATACCATGATCAGGGACTTGATACAATGGTAGGAGAACATGGGACCCAACTATCCGGAGGTCAGAAACAAAGAGTAGCAATTGCAAGGGCTATTTTGAAAGATCCGAGAATTCTACTTCTTGATGAAGCAACAAGTGCGTTGGATGCAGAGTCTGAAAGGGTTGTGCAAGATGCACTTGATCGAGTAATGGCAAACAGAACTACAGTTATTGTTGCTCATCGACTGAGTACGGTTCGCAATGCTGACACAATTGCTGTTATACATAGAGGTTCAATTGTCGAAAGAGGTAAACTCAAATACATGCGCTCCCATTTTCATTTGTTTGCTGCTTAAGAAAGACTTTGATCTTCTACTTTTGTGTTTTATCAAGGAAAACAAACACACACATCAGATGGATCATGTTGTTGTGAATCAGATCCACGTTAAAACTGTCCAATCCATGGATGGCTATAACATATGAGATCTTCCTTATTTTTTATTTAAATTTGCTGACCGATCACTTGGTCTAATTTTATTCCTTAGATTATTTTCATAAGCCATATGTGTATACTATACAACAAATGACTAAATATTTATTTGTATATTTTGATCAGGTTCACATTCAGATCTACTAGCCGATCCTAATGGAGCATACAATCAACTGATACGTTTGCAAGAAATGAACCAAAACTCAGACCAAACATCTCAACCAGGCAAAGACAAACTGAGTTTATCATCTGACCTAGGCAGACGTTCAAGTAGACATGCATCATTAAACCGTTCCATAAGCCGTGATTCGTCATCAATTGGAAACAGTAGTCGGCACCACTCTTTTAATTTACCTACTGGTCTTCCAGTTGGAATAGAATTACAAGAAAGCATACAACAATCATCAGCCTCTTCACAACCTGTTAAAGAAGTATCAGTGCGTCGTCTAGCTGGTCTTAACAAACCTGAAATCCCAATCCTCTTAGTGGGAGTAGTAGGTGCTATTGTTAATGGAGTAATCTTTCCAGTATTTGGTATTTTACTCTCAAGTGTGATCAATACATTTTACCAACCTCCTGAAAAGCTTAAAAAGGATTCTAGATTTTGGTCTATACTATTTGTGATTTTTGGCTTTATATCACTGATGGCGCTTCCTGCAAGAACATACTTTTTTGGGGTGGCTGGAGCGAAACTGATAAGAAGAATCAGGCTAATGACTTTTGAGAAAGTTGTTCATATGGAAGTGGCATGGTTTGATGACCCAGAGAATTCTAGTGGAGCAATTGGAGCAAGATTATCAGCAGATGCATCTGTAGTTAGAGGTCTTGTAGGTGACGCACTTGCTTTAATTGTTCAAAATACGACTACGTTGATTACAGGGTTAGTGGTTGCTTTTATTGCAAATTGGCAGCTGTCTCTGATTATATTGGCTTTGATACCTGTTATTGGACTTAATGGGTACATTCAAGTGAAGTTCATGACTGGATTCAGTGCTGATGCAAAGGTTCGACTTACATCCCTTCTCTTATCATATATTGATGGTGTACATTCAAATAAGGTAGATGTTGTATCATTTTTGTATATATTGGATGTAGATGATGTATGAAGAAGCGAGTCAAGTTGCAAATGATGCGGTGGGAAGTATAAGAACAGTTGCTTCTTTCTCAGCTGAAGATAAAGTGATGGAGTTGTATAAAAAGAAATGCGAGGGACCTATGAAAACAGGAATCAGGCAAGGACTTATTAGTGGCATTGGCTTCGGAGCTTCTTTCTTCTTCTTGTTTTGTGTTTATGCAATCAGTTTTTATGCTGGTGCGCATCTTATTCAGGATGGCAAGACTACATTTGGCAAAGTTTTTCGAGTAAGTTTTCAACATTCCAGGGACATCTAATTTTGAGCGTTCATGACATAGTGCTTGATTCATTTGTTCAAACTTATGTGCATTGCAGGTATTCTTTGCACTTTCAATGGCAGCAATCGGAATATCTCAGTCCAGCTCCTTGGCACCGGACTCGAGCAAAGCAAAATCAGCAACAGCTTCAGTATTTGCAATTCTTGACCGTAAGTCTAAAATAGATGCTAGCGAAGATTCTGGAATCACCTTGGATAGTCTGAAGGGGGATATTGAATTTAAGCATGTCAGCTTTAAGTATCCTACGAGACCAGATGTCCAAATTTTTCAAGATTTATGCTTGTCCATCCACTCTGGAAAGGTAACAAGTCGCTTGTATAACTACGACTAGTTAGTATTATTAAATAGTTCTACAAACTTGATGATTTGATAGCAAGATGCTCATGTATGCACATATGTAAATATGCACAATACTATAAATTAATGCATGTGCACTTGCACACTAACGTTTACAGAACTTTAATGAAGGTACATGAGCTGTACCAACAGAATTGATTATTTGATAGAATGATAGTTATGAACGCCTGTACGCGCATATGTAACATGCGCATGGTCCTAAATCTCATGCATGTGTGTTTGCGCACACCAAAGTTTATACAACTTTTATGAGGGCACATGATTTGTGTTAAGAAACTTGATGATTTGATAGCATCATACTCAGTTATGAAGTACTATGTGCACATATATAGAATGCATGTGGTAATATATGCGAGCAAGTACACATGCACAGGCCATATTTTACAAAACTTGTGCACACTCCGAAGTCTACAAAACTTCAATGAAGTTACATGAGTTGTATAAGCTGTACACACAAACCATAAACTTATAGTGGTAGATAACACAAAGATTTATCTATCCTATGTTATGAGGTACAACATAGAGATTTGCCAATTTTATATCATAATAAATGATCAAATTAGAGGTGATAGTATATGGCATAACAAAGACAAGTATATATTTCATCCCCGTATTGATCAATTCATATCACTACCATCCAAGTTTATTCTGAAGCACAAATCATTGAATGCACGATATTCAAAATATTCTTGCTATTTCAGACCGTTGCATTGGTTGGAGAGAGCGGGAGTGGGAAATCAACTGCTATCTCATTGCTACAAAGATTCTACAACCCAGATTCAGGTCATATACTTATAGATGGGACTGAAGTTGAAAAATTCAAATTAAAATGGCTAAGGCAGCAGATGGGTCTAGTCAGTCAAGAGCCTGCCTTATTCAATGACACTATTAGAGCTAATATAGCCTATGGAAAAGAAGGAGAAGCAACCGAGGCTGAAATCCTTGCTGCTTCTGAATCTGCAAATGCTCACAAGTTCATTTCCAGTCTACAACAGGTTAGTCAATTTCCATCTTCCATTCATGTACTTTTTATCGTGTATATAAGTTCAAGTTAGATGAAATTGCCAGTGGCTTGTATTACCCTGCCAACACACAGAAGTTGATATGTTACTGGAGATCTTGCATTTAAAGTTTAAACCCCTGTATCTGTACACTATTATAGATAGGTTTCAATTATCAGGATTTGCGTTGTGTTTTTTGAAATTTCAGAAAGACCCCCATACGGCAACTGAAGTTCACCATCTATTTGCAACCTTCACCACTGTGTCTTTTCCAACTAACCATCAAAGGAATTTTACAATCAATTTGTCATCGACACCACCGAGAAAACTTAAAAATAAAGTACTGTGAGTTGTGAATAGCAAAATATTTGCACTTAAAAGTTAAAATCACCGTTATCACAACCGGACCGAACCACGGTTGAACCGCGGTTAACCGTGAACCGCTGACAAGAACAGCCCGGAGCAGCTCTTAACCGTGATCAGCAATGAACCGCAAAAATCGTGGTTGAACCGTTAAAAAAACCTGGGTTGAACCGTGTCAAAACCTTACAGCTTCACAGCTCATCACCAAAAGGTCCAATATTTCACGTAGGACCCTTAAGCTGCTGGACATATGCAGAACTGAATTTATTATATGAAAGAATAATCATTGACAATTTGCTTAAGGGGCGTAAAACATTTTGAGCTGAATCTAAATTGCCTGATATTATAACAGACGCATGCACTAAAAGCTGAACACGTAGAGTTATACATATATATAGACGTTGAATGGAAGATACAAGACTATAATTTGTGTACCATTGTGTAAACCAAACTGAACAATTTGAAGTATGCTCAATGCTGTCAGTGTGTTTGTTCAGAAGTCTAACGAAGATATTAATCTCAGTTCTGGGTGTTATGTCATTTGCCACTTGAACTAATGGGCCTTGACACAACAAATAAAATTTTAATTCTTGATGATTTTGTTTTGAAATGAAACAGGGTTACGATACGATAGTAGGAGAACGAGGAATCCAACTGTCGGGTGGTCAGAAACAACGTGTAGCAATAGCACGTGCAATCGTAAAAGAGCCGAAGATTTTGCTCTTAGATGAGGCTACAAGTGCGCTTGATGCTGAATCGGAACGAGTGGTACAAGATGCGTTGGATAGAGTTATGGTGAACAGAACTACAATAGTTGTGGCGCACCGATTGTCTACAGTTAGAGGTGCAGACGTGATCGCAGTAGTTAAGAATGGTATGATTATCGAGAAGGGGAAGCATGAGACATTGATTAATATCAAGGATGGAGCTTACGCTTCCTTGGTTGCACTTCATTCAAGTAATGCCTCATAGAGAGCTAAGATGGATTTAGATTGTATTTCAATGTTATGTTAGGATACAGGTTATTATTTTTACTATTGTTACTGGTATTTTCGCATGCTATGTATAAGTTTCATCTTCTTTGTGTGCATACAAATCATTAGAAAGCTAGGAGTAGGACAATGCATGTTGATCTTTATTATTTATGGAAGAAAATGTTGTTTACGAGGCTGAAGTGTGCTATAAAAGTGGAAATTTATAGCTATCTTTATATTCTAAATCTTCAGTAAGATCTTCCGAAAATCTGATAAGTTCATGTTTAAATGTTATAGAAAGATGACGAAGTAAAAAAATTAATCTTAAAATAGAAGTAAAATTTTGTAAGAGTTCAAAATTCTCCTTGTTTATGCTTTTTACTCAATTTGATGAAGATTTATTCTTTTTGTTTAAAGAACATTGTGGTTACATTATTGGATAAAACATATACTGGTAGAGAAGCAGATTATTGGGACGTGATACTCAGCACAATAAAAATCAATTGACAAGTTGAGGATTCTGAACGGGGTCTGACGCTCATATTATGAGGGTTAGAAGTCTGACACCTATTTAATAGGCGCTAGACCCCATTTTTCCACGGTCATAAATGTTTTCTTCGGACAAGTTTGTTTGTTTGTTTGGTTTTTTTTTTTTTTTTTTTTTAATGTTCTAACCGTTCATAAATGAGTTGGCGTCCTATTTAATAGGTGCCAGACCATTGGAGAATTTGATGGCGTTACGCCCTGAATATTCAAGGCGTAATACACTGGAGATGCCCTAAGAGGAGTCCCAACGTGGTAGGTTGCTTTCGATCGATTCGTGTGGTTAACTGAAACAAACCCCATGTATTAAAAAGAAAATGTTTTCGCTGGTTTATTATAAGCCGGCTAAGTCAATTAATGCGGATTGCAATCTGCGTGTTGGTGTGGAGTTAAATCCAAACCACCAACTTAGCCAGTTAAACCAAAAGCTATAAACAACGAGCTTACTTCAATGAATATTTTTTTGAAAATGAGTAAACCGCCTTGTTAAAAGCCTGAACTAAACTCAGCATGAGAACTAAACAGAAAAATAAAAGAGTGGTGCTTTATTAACAACGCATCAATAAAAGGTACAAAAAAGTACAAATTGGCCAGCATATCAACTAATACCATGCTGCCTACCCAACATATAAAACTAAATGTTACCGGCAGTACCTAATCTCCACAAGAAAAAGAAAAACTCTAGTACTTACATGTGCCTTTACTCATACATGTCAAACCGGGAAAGAAGCCAGTTAAAACTCTAACCACGAAAACATTCCCAAAATCAAGGCATCTTCTAAATCCCTAACTTCATCTAGAAATCAACTTTATCCCGCATCGACGAGATCAATACCCCATCAATTGCCAACATCTACGTGAGCGCGTGTGTGAGTCTTCAATCTTCTGGAGTTCTTCAAAAGGAGATGTATTTCAATTTCTAAAAACTCCCATCTTCGGTATTTATTCCAAGATTGATTGATGTGAACTCTTAATTTCTTTCATTCCAAAGATGATAGATCGTGGAGGTAATAGCGCAACAGGCGGCGTCTTGATTGAACGAAGCCGTGGTGAAGGTGTTATTTAGCATCGTCAATTCATCATCCAACTTCAACGTGCTCGTGTGCGAAGGAGTTAACCTCAGTTTAAGACGGCAACCGACCCATAAATATGCAGCATAAGGGCAGTTGAAAAACAGGTGATCCCTCGTCTCCGTCTCTTCATTACATAGCACACAAGTAGGGTTAACTTCGTATCCCCAGTTAATCATAAAATCCTTAATGCTCAAACGATTTAACACAACCTTGTATATACACGACAACATTTTTGGACTATTAATGTAGTGCAACACTCCAGCTCACAATCATGATTTCCGGAAATATTCCATGCTGAATAAAAAGTAAAGCCATTCATTTTATCGTTCCAACTCCAGTAATCAAATTCCTCATTAATTTGGATATTGACATCATTAATATGTGAAAAAACTTGTCTCGCAACGGGTAAACAGTTGGGGTTAAGCACCCCATCATGTATAATATGATTCACTGTGAGATTGTCTCCTCCAAAGAGACTTAAATGATCCCATCCAAGCATTTTAACCATGATATCATTATTTATTCAGGGGTCAAACCATAACATAGTATATCTCCTGTTAACAATTCAACGATTAACGCATTGTAGACCTGTAACATCCCACCTCCGTTAAGGTCACTCACAAAGGGAATGCCTTAACTTTGATGGAGCGTTTTAGTAGACAGAACAGAAATTTACAAGACAGATTAAGTAGTACTTGAAAATTTTATAACTTTATTACAACAGAAACAGAAATGAGTTTAGTTACATCTTTCAAAACCACAATATCGGAATTCAAGTACAAAAATATCGGTCTTGTACAAAAGCCTTCAGAATGCATAGTTTTTAAAGTCATAATCCCCATTGTAAACTGCCATGGAAAGATAGAGCCAATGCCAAGCAATACTTCAAACACTTCAAGCAGAGAGAATCTGAATCAAGCTCCTATGTTTCCACTCTAAAAACCTGAGAGGGGGGGGGGGGGGGACGGAAAGAAAAGAGGCGAAACAAACTAGGTCAGACATAAGTCTGGTGAGTCCAGTGACTTTCAGCATATAAACAGATAATAGTATCATGACATGTTAATAAAACTGGATGAGAGATAACCGCAACAGGAATAATAGGTTAACAGAAGAAGCAGAATGATATAAGCTTAGCTAAGCTTTTCGCTTCTCTGCACTAGTACTAGTATAACAGGATTAGGTGTTACCCTAATGTCTAAACTGAAACAGAAACAGAAACAGAATAATCTCTACAGAAACATAATGCTAGTAATGGGCCTTTACCACCCGAACATACAGAAGCAGAATACTAATAATGGGCCTTTACCACCCAACTAATGGGCCTTTACCACCCCAACAGACAGAATCAGAAACGGAATCTGAGACGGAAACAGAATAATCCTTACGGAAACAGAATGTTAGAATTAGGTGTACACTAGTAACGAGCCTTTACCACCCCAATAGACGATACCACGCAGAAACAGACAGGTGTTTCCACCCAACAGAAACAGACGGTAACAACAGAAACAGACAGAACTAAGTGTACCCTAAGTCGTACCCCCAAGCGATCTGCTCCCTAATACATAAATACCCTGTGTCGGCCCCACAGTAGGGTGTATCACTCCCTAAAGTGGCAACCTATTGGCACAGACCTATTTACAGATGTCACAGTGTCTTACATCCTCACAGTAGACCGGATCCATGCACATGACCCGGTTGGAACGCACCATCAACACTCCTCGCCATTATCAGTATGAACCGCTTATAATTATTTCAGTAAGCGTGCCCGGACCCTACATAGCGTGGGGTCAAAGTTTTGATACCAGAAAGAGTTACTGACTAATATGGGTCCCAAACAACAGATGACACAAGTATTTCCCCTCCTAACCTTGTGTCCCCAGACTAATAGATTTCAGATTAACTTGTTTACAGATTTCAGACAGAGTTCAGGTTACTAGTTCACGGATCAGACAATCAAGTTAACAAGTTTTCAGACAAACGGATCAGATATACAGATTAGCAAGTTCTCAGACTGACGGATCAGATATACAGATTAACTGGCTTACAGATTGTTTTACCTAACTTTGTATTGGGCCTACAGATTTACGAAACGGGTTTATTATATTCATCAGACCAATTGTTCTAACCCTATCCACCCAACACGTTTTAGGTATCATATTTATCTTAGATTTGCATTAATTAATTATTAATGCACAGACCTCTCACATTAGGTCGGTAGATTGTGGACGCTGGATATGTCGGGCGGTTCCGGGCAGACTTCTGCCACAAGCCATACCTAACCTCGTGTCTAAGCACATTTTAGTTATGCCTACGACCTCTCACATTAGATTGACAGTTTGCGGTTGCTGGTTAAGCCGGTTGGTTCCGTGCAGGCTTCTACCGCAAACGGAGTCTAACCTTGTGTCATAGCCACTTTACAGAAAATATCAGACTAATTATGTCTATTTAGCATATTTAACTTCTTTACAAGTTACGGCAGATTATCCAAAGTTCTATTAACATGTTTTGCTCAAATTTTACATCGAGCTTCCAATTTATAATTATTCAGCTTTCAACAGATTAAGCAATTCAACAGATTTACATATAACAATTTTAGCAGATTAGGCAATTCAGCAGATTTAGCAGATTAGGCAATTCAACAGATTAAGCAGATAACAGATTTAGCAGATTAGGCAATTCAACAGATTAAGCATATAACAAATTTAGCAGATTAGGCAATTCAACAGATTTAGCAGATAACAGATTAGCAGATTAGGCAATTCAGCAGATTTAACGGATTAAATATTTCTTAAAGTTCTATTTACATATCTAGCCTAAATTTACATGCCTAAATCATGGTCATAGTTCATAATACGACATATGCCCCAAATTTTAATTAAACTTTGCACAGTACATAATATTCTCTAAAAAGTCCCAAACAATATGAATTATGCCAAATTATAGCCTATGATGCCAAATATCCTAAAATATATATTTAGGCGCATTCACGTTAATAGTTAACTTATTTTAATATAGATCTTTAAGCCTAAGTCACATATATCTTTTTTTTCTCTTTTCAAGTCATAGACCGTGATATAAAATATGCCCCAAAATCTAGATCTTAAATTTTAATCATGTATTAAGTCCTCAAAATCAGATCTTGCATTATAATATGCATTATATTCCAAATCCCAAGTCATATGCTATCATATAATAATTCTTCTTCCAAATCACAGTCTTTTATACATAGTATGCACTGATTCTAGATCTTAATTTACAACCTATGTTCTTTTCTCAAATCAGTCACAGATCAGTCATGCCCAATTATGCAATATTCATTATTTGTCCCAAAATTAGCGTTCATGTATTAATCTCTTATGAAATTTGGCGTAGGCTCGTAGTATCCTGGTTATAAAACAGAAAGAAAAAGGAAATAAAGAATAGTCACAGAAAAACTGATCTGACAGATAAGAATATGCGTAACCTCAGATTCAGATTTATAACCATGCCAAGATCATAATAAAAGTTTATATCTGAAAATAACTGTACTCACAAAAAGGAACGATTCTTGTATTCTGGAATCTGTGTTCTGAAACTGAATAGCGCTCCTTTGGCGTAGACTATCAATTAGATTTGATTCTCTTTTAATTCTATTCAGATTGGAAGAAGATGCACTAGTTCTAGTTTTGATTCTAGCAGAGTAGAGACGCCGTTTTTATTTTTAATTAGAATAGAGGCAGAGTAAATGCAGAATGAAATTGTGTGGAGAGAAAACTAGGTTTGGGGGTGTTTAAATAGCATAGGGGTCACGAATCTGGTCAGAACAGGCGTCTAAATACAGAAAAATGCATCTGTCCATGGATCTGGAAATAGGGGGGAGGTCGACCCTAGTGTCGACTTGTTTACCCAGGTCGACCCTAGTGTCGACCAGGGTCCTGGGCGGGAATTTTCCCGCCCATCCGGGGTGTCTGTTTTGAATTTCGAAATTTGAAATTTGAATTTCGGGCTGGTTTTTATTGAAACTTCTGAAGGCCATATCTTCTTCATACGGAGTCCGATTTACGCAAACTTGGACTCTATTCCAAGCAGAATTTCGAGACGAACGCAATGGCGTAACCCGTTTCCCTTAATTATTTTGTTACAATTTAATTATTCTCTGATTTGTTACTCTTATGTTTACAAAAAATTCAGGTGTTACATTCTCCCCTCCTTAAAGGATTTCGTCCCCGAAATCTTCAAGTTAGGAAGAATGTGTCCTACCATCCAATCACCCATCTACTAAACCATCATCCATCATCCTTAGAAAACTTCTAATGTTGTATGAACATATGCAAAAGTGTGTGTATATGTTCCTTTTCTAATGCAAAGATCAGGCGGTCCACTGATTCAGTTGACCTCCTTAATGCAAATTATGTCAGTGCCATGAGTCCAACATGTATGCAATTTTCCTATTTGATACATATCATTTCTATATGAGTGCACAACTATTCATCCAAATGCAACATCCATGTGATGGGTCAATCATTTTGCATCCACAAAAATTGAAAAATGCACACACATCCATATGCAGTATGAGAGTGTTTTTGAGCCGATCTAGTGCCTAGTGTGTGTATATGCATCCACGAGCAACCACTAGCAACCACTTGCATCCACTAGCAACCATCAAACATAACATGTCTCAAACACATGTTTACACCCATTAGTTTCTACCTAAAGGTCGAAGACTAGATCGATATGATACAACTGAGTGACAGAAGCAAGTATAATTAAAATAAAAGCTCTGTTCCCATTAGACATCGGTTTAAGAAAATAACCCCCTAAGTATGAACCCCGAAGACCGAAATCAACATCAGATTAACACTCAGAGAATCACTCCCATTAAACAAATGTCCAACTTGAAATCTACTTCACGTTTTGAGTAAAAACCCCTATCTTTTTCAAAAATATTCAGATACCTACAGACTACTGATATAGATAAGATTACCAAATGATTCTTAGGAAACTAAGCATGATAAAAGCCCAGAATATATGCATCATAGTCAACTTAACGCCTAACACAGATACCCTCAAACCCCAACTTATCATAAACAGATGAGTCGTAACCCTCATGGGGTTTGAGACTATAGCGGAGTCAAAAACAAGACTAGTATTAAAGTGCGGAGTTTCAATTACAGAATCAAAATGCCAGTATCAGAAAGAGTTTTTAACTCCACAATCAGATAAGGAGATTAATCCTTCTACAGAAAGTTTTCCTATTTCTATCCTATCTACGAGCCTCGAGGGTATCCGCCTGTCCTCCAAAAGTTGGTCCTGCCCTCTGCCCTTATCCTCATTTCTTTGGGCAGTCCTTAATGAAGTGCCTCATTTCTCCACAGTTGAAGCAAGTGCCCTTCCTCTTTCTGCAATCCTTGTTCAGATGGGTCGAGCTTCCACAAGTAAAGCACTTCTTCTTCTTCTTATCTTCAGTCTTCGCATCCTTCTTTTGTGTTTCCTTTTCGGGCCTCCCCTTCTTGTTCTGTGGTCCTTCAAGTTTTTATTCTTTCTTCTCACTTTTGGTTTCCTGTTCATGCATCAATGCCATGTCAACTAATTTCTCGAAGGTATCCCCCATAGGAATGTGGGACATTGCCAATCCGTGTAGCGGCTCGTTCAAACCTTTAGCAAACCTTAGTGCCTTCTTATGCGGTGTATTTACCAAATCTAAGACGAATCTTGCCAACTGATTAAACTTGTTGACGTACTCTCTCACTGATGAATTCCCCTGCTTCAACGCCAAGAACCTCTCTATATATAGACTCTCTTCCGCTCGTGAGAGAAATTTCATCTCGAACCTATGCCTGAAATCCATCCATCTCTCTACCGGACGCTCTCCATTTGTGACCTCCCACCAAAAAGAAGCTTCGTCCTTAAGCAACCATACCGCCAACTGTATCTTCTGCCTATCGTCCACCTCAAAGATAACGAACAAATCCTCAGTTTCTTTGAGCCAGTTCCTTGCCTCCACGAAGGACTCGGTTCCATTAAAGTTCTTCCCACCCATTGCTCGAAAGTCTCTACATATCTTTGGGAAAGTATTCACGCGCGGAGGAGGAGGAGGAACCGCTGCAGCTGGGGGAGGAGGGACGTCTACTAGGCCCACATCATTAGCCCTAGCTTCTAGGTACCTCCTGAACCAGCCAAGTATCGGTACGCCCTCCGAAAGGTTAAGATCCCCAGACATGCTGAAACGAAAGAAAAGGAAAGATTCAAAACAAAGGATAGAAAGATAGGCATATGGCTTTGGGGACTATGTTTTTCAAAATAAATTCTACTTTTGAAAATACTTCCTTTTTAAACCTTTTTTTTAATCCAATCTGGTAACCTTCAGCTCTGATACTAAATGTAACACCCCACCTCCGTTAAGGTCACTCACAAAGGGAATGCCTTAACTTTGATGGAGCGTTTTAGTAGACATAACAAAAATTTACAAGACAGATAAAGTAGTACTTAAAAAATTTAAAACTTCATTACAACATAAACAGAAATCACTACAACAAAATGACCCTATTAAAACGGTGGAACACCGTTGTAATATACATTTTACAACGGTGGGCAAACCGTCGTGTATTAAGAAGTTGTAATAGACTAATATCTTTTACAACTTTTTTGCACTGTTGCAACCCCGTTGTAATATGTATATTTTACAACTTTTTTCCACCATTGTAATAAACTTTATTACAACAGTTCTGCACCGTTGTAATAAAATCTACTACAACCGTTATGCACCGTTGTGATTGACATTTGGGTTTTAAAATAAATAAATTCTGCAAATGCAACAAAAGCTGAATAAACAGAAAACAAATTGATATAATTTCAAAGAACCGGATCCATTGATACAAAAAACATTACAACTTTATATTCAAAATAAAAAAATGAATCATACATCATCACAGCAATATATTAATTCTTCATTACTGTAACGACCCGGGAAAAGACGACCTTGATTATCCGATATACAACACATATCGAACATCAAGGGTCGACAATTACCGAATAGTTAATGAAAGAATTTAGAGGGTGAGGATAGATAAGATAGAAAATTAGAATAGAAGAAGAAAAAGAAGAACACAACACCAGAGTAACACGAATCTCTCAGCGGAACGAATAAAATATAATATATCACATAACTTGAAATCAAAAGCAGTATATGCATACAATACCATTATCAGAGTACAACCCTTGCATCACAGCGGAAATAAACAATAGCTATATAAGTCCTGAAGCCTCCTGCTCCAAGCTCTCCAAGTCTATCTGAAAAATCCTGACTACTTGACTGCCCGTACAAATTTGGGCACCCAAGAGTTTAGGGAAAACAAAACAAAATAAAATTCTGGGTCAGTCATGGGACTGGTGTGAGTAAACTCAAATCATTTGGTTTAACTTTTCAAAATCCTTTTCGAAAGAAAAGATAATCGTAAGACCAATCCACACATAAATACGGATGGCTTTTACCTTACGATAACCCAAAACTCTTTGGAAATCATATATTATCTGATATTATAATAATGTTTAATCACAAGTAATTAAAATCTAGTAGAACGCTTGCATCTCACGCTCTACATATATATTATACAAATCAAACTCGCGGGCACTTATTGGAGATTGGATTCCGACTTTGACAAGGTATGGGACCACCTGCCGATAGTGTATCTCTAGAGGCGAATACACTGGGTTCAACAAGAACATCTTGCAACCCGGCCCTCACATGACCGACCACTCATTTCGCTTGAGTGTATCGAATATATATCACCAACGGTTGGGATCAGCAACCGTCTCCCGAATGGGACATCATCGATAGATATAAGAACAAAAGGAATTTCTCTAGATAGGTGATCATACATCCTAATGGGTGCGACCCACATAGCCATGCTGCCTGCCCGATTTTTGTCATTTCCCGGTGGATGAGGCTTGAGGTCATAACGTATCTTTTGACAGATCCCACCTCCATTACTTTGAATGCCACATCGTCATACCCGCCAAATCACAAATTGATTTCACCAAAAATACCACGGGTATACAGCTAAGAGAAACGAATTCCTCCGCCACCAAACGTAAGTACGTTTGAAGAGATCAACTTACGCGATCCTTTGAATATACTCTGTCAGACATTCGTCCATTCACGTTTGTCCTGGGACTGGACAAACCGAAGGCACTATTCTGTAAATAGGATAGCCCTTGCATAACTCCGTCTTCAATATATTCAGCATACTTGATTCGCAACGCTTATGCCAATACGGAGTGGTTCTCTGGATAATAATCCGACCGGTCTCTCCATATTAACAACGTTAAAATGGTCAAAACTTTGATAGTCGGTGATTTAACTATCAATTAAAAACATGTCGGTGTGCAAACAACGATATTATTTCCAGATGGAAATTCTATCGATCAATCATCATTCATCATCAAATTATCATAAATTTACCCTTTTCCTTATTCTTGTTTTCCTATATTTCTTATTTACTATATTTAGAAAATATACGTTATTAACAATGGAAAACAATTCCATTTCTCATTTTCTATATTCAGAAAACATTTCTGATTTTCATTTGGAAGACGTGTCCAAATCTCCTTCATTGGGTTTAAACTGATGTTTGAATAAACATCGCTATGCCAACACCAACCATTTCGCTCATTAACTAAATTCACTTAACCCCTTTCACTCTCGAACCTTATCCACTTCTTAGTTAAAACGAAGTCAATCAAGTTGGGGTATAATTACCTCTCAGACCTTAACTGAACAACATTTCTAACTTCGGAATAGACAGAGTTCAAACTTCACTCTTTAAGAAACTTCCTTGCGAACTCTCGGATTCTATTTATGAATCCACTTCCTTTACTGAATCATTTGATTATAACTGTAAATGTTATAATTCCATGCTTTCAAAATATGTTAGCTTAAATATATTTCCATATCTTAATTTGGATAAATAAACAACCAACTACTTTATTAACAGATAATTAAAACTTGATTTTGAAATGGAAAGTAAACATTACTTCCCTTGATTCGATATAATCGAATTTCCATGTATGATTCGCTCTCGAATAATCACTATCCGATAATTCTCTTTCGAATAAACTATATTCGATTCCCCTGTTCGAATAACTAATATTCGATAATCCTCTTCTTCGAATAACTAATATTCGAAAAATCTCACTTCGAATAAACCATATTTGATAATTCTCTCCTTCGAATAACGATATTCGATTTAACACACTTCGAACGAACTATATTCGATTACTCTTCTCGAATAAACTATATTCGATAACTCTACTTCGAATAGGTGATATTCGATTAATTCCCTTTTTGACTAACCCTACTTAATTTACTAATACTCGACTAACTCGACATAATTAACTTCTATTGATTAATTACTATTTGATTTAACACCATTTGCTTGACTCTAGATCGCAGCGATCACAATGGTTACGCTTGATTCCCCCAGGAAACATCCGACCGCCGTAGGCTATCTGCAGCCCTGCGAATTACGCTAGCAGTCGTGCTAAATGGAAATTCATCCTTAAATAACTTTGTCTATTTTTAACTCTATCTCGAATAATTAGATTCGATCAATTCTAATTGAATAACTATTATTCAATTAACCCTTATTCGATTACTATATTTGAATAACTCTAGTTCGATTTGACTCAAAACGATTAACTCTAACTGATTAACTCTAACTGGTTAATTCTAACTGAATAACTCTAACTGGATAACTCTAACTGAATAACTCTAACTGGTTAACTCTAACTAACTCACTCTAACTGTTTAACTTTAAGGTTTAACTCTGACAGTTTAACTTCAACGGTTTAACTCTAACAGTTTAACTCCAACTGTTTAACTCTAACAGTTTAACTCCAACTGTTTAACTCTAACAGTTTAACTCCAACGGTTTAACTCTAGTTGATTAACTCTTTTGAATTAATCCCTTTGACTTTTCTCTTTTGAATAATTACTTTGGAATAATTCCTTTGAATTACTTCCCTTGAATAGATTCTTTTTCTATTCGTTTACTCAACAAATAACTATTCTCTTTCCGCTTCTATTTATTTAACAAATAAGTACTTCTTTCAACTTTTCTTTATTCCCTACATGAATATTCTCTTTTCAATTCCATTTGTAAATACTTTTACGAATGTTTCCCTTTTTATTTCTATTTGTAATCATTTCACAAATATTTCCCTTCTATTTGATTTCACCAATATTTTCCCTTCTATTTGATTTCACCAATATTTATTTTTTTAACAAAGGCTTTGATTCTATAATCATTTTCTCTCATGAAATTCTCTTCCTTTTATATATAAAATCTATTGATTTTATATAAATAATTTATTTTCAAAATAAACTTTGAAAATCCCTTTCACTTTCTAGTATCACTTATGGTATAAAAATACCAAATCAAAAGGTTCAATCATCATCCAAACACACAGGTTCAACAACAGATGATATAACACATCATATATCAGAATATATGAAAAACGGTAAATAAATGTTGAGGAATCCAGTTGGATTCCTCCGACTTGTTTCCCTGCATCCACAGATGTTACACAATATAATTCACATCAATTTCATTTCAATATGAGGTATTCTGATAAACAAAATCAACATCGGTTAACGATATATATAACTATATCGGTATTTTCAATCAATTGACTAGCAGTTCAACCAAACAATCAACACTCAGCAATTCAACCAATAATTATCAGTTCTAAAAATACTTTATAAAAATATAAAGTGCTCAGAGTTAGTGAGATTTACTCACCTTGGACGGTTTATCGTTGAATAACGATAATCGGTCGTTGATTTGGTTCAGACGTTAAATTTCACCATAAATCCAAACGAGCTCCAATCCACTTGCGGTCAGTTACATTGCGTAGTGCTCGTCCATACGATCCCAACGGATCCTGTTTCGTTAAATTTCGTTAATGTATGCAAAAGTTATGCTATTTACAATATTTACCTAATTTAAATGAATATATATTTAATTAAATTAATTAAATTATTTCTATCTTAATTAATTTCTAATTGCGTTATTAGCCAAATTACCTTCCCCGCCCTTCTAAAAAAATCCTACTTTCCCATCTCTAGCCATATCCAATTTTTTTTTTTAAAATTGAAAAACCATTTTAATATTAATTAAATTTAATTTTCAAATAAAATATTTGAAAATATTCATTTAATTATAACTTAAAAAATTTAACCCGGATCAAAAATCTGCTTCCACTCATTTTAAAGTATTTTTCGATAAGAATCCAACGGTCCTTGTTTCGTGGAAATCCGACTTGTTTTGAAAAAGTTATAAGCTTTTAAAGTTTATGGTTAAAAATTACGAAAATGCCCTTGGTCTGTTTTAAATTCAAATTAAATTCAAATTAAATTTTAAATTTAAATTAATCATCCCATCCGTCGGATCAGTTAGGGATAGCCAGGGAGAGCAGGAAACTATATTTTCCAAACTCAAGCCTTAGACACTATCCTCTCTGTCACCCTTAGAATGTTCTGATATTTATTTTTACAAATTCTATTTTAATTATAATATATATATATATATTACACAAATAAATAAATAAATAAATATTATTTAAAAACTTACCCCGTGAAGTTTAAGCCTCTGCCTAAGAGTCCCTAGCTCCCCGTCTTGCCCTCCTTTCTCCCTTTCTTCCCTTTTCCCTATTTCCTAATATTTTATTATTATTTCTGCCATTGCCAAAGCTTGAAAGAGGAGGAGGAGGAGTGAGTTTAAAATGAAGGGGGGGATGGAGGGGGGATATTTATAGCCGAAGGAGTCACATGGATTGCTGAGGTGGCGCGAATCCAACGATCGAAAATGGATGGCTAGAATTAATCCTTAAATTTATTAAATTATAAATAAATTTAATAATTTATGAATAGTAAAATGTGTTTTCTCAACCCTATTCGGACGTTAATTTGACTTACTTATTGATACCTTATCCGAAATCTTTTTCAACCATGTTGTTCAATTTTTCTTGCTCTTCAATACTATATAAAAATATATCAATTTTGAATTTGTTTGAACTTTCAAATAATTTAAATTCAAATTCAAAATAGTGTTTTGTGTTAGTTTCAACACCTTCCGGTCTCATGTTGGAGTATCAAACGATAACGGTTTTCAGAAATTCTTCCACCATCTGGTCCGGTTTTTAACGTACTTCAATCCTATGTATTCAAATCAAAAATCGGAGTTCGTTTAGATTTTCAAATAATTTATTTAAATTTTGTTTCCTTAATAACTTTCTATATCCGTTATAGGATTTTCCCAGATTTCATATATAGCTAATACCCTATGTTTAGAATTTTCCTAGATAGGTCTCAGGTTCCAGTTTTGTCGTTAGCATTAGCAAATTCCAATTACCATCAAAATTTAGTTCAAATTTTGGCCTTTTATTTTTTTCTTTTCCACATACGGATGCCATTTTTGACGTAACTTGGTTGGTTACCTAATTTCATCATTTCGGATTTAATGAAACTGATTTCATCGAAATCCGAGTTCATTAGCTACTACATCCTTTGTAAACGTACTATTTTAAATTAAAAATTTATCCTTTTATACTGCCAGTTCACATTATATTGCAGATCCACTAAATTTCTACCATTTCGGAATAAAATAAAATATTCAAAATTATTGAAATTAAACCATTTAAACTTCCAAAACAATAAAAAACATTTTTAAATAATAACTAAATGGTCAAAAAAATCTGGGCCGTTACAATTACAAATAATGATTACAAATCAGTACCATCAAAAACTCTGCTTCAACTATCAGCCTGCTTCATCTTTGCACTTCCTCAACATCCCCACCACTGCCCAGAAGCTTTGGGCCTCTCATATAAAAGAATCAATGCATCGACCATGTAACAACCCGTATTTTCAATAACCTGTAATAACATAAATCGAGGCAGAATTTAATTCTAAAATGGGAATCAAGGGAAACGGGCTATGCCATTGTGTTCGTCTCGGAAAAAATACGCGAAATAGAGTCCGAGTTTTCGAAAATCGGAGTCCGTATGACCAAGATATGGCCTCGCGAAGTTTCACGAAAATTCCCAAATTAAAGTATACTTAATTAAGTGAAATGGGTTGTGTAGATATATATATATATATATATTGATATATATATATATATATATAATTGAAAATTTAATAAATAAATATGCAAAAATGCTCAAAACAGCGAATTGGGAGAGGGGAATAACCGAACCGGCCGATTTTTGAAGTCGACCCGAGCCCGCTGGGTCGACTAGGGGTTAATCCAGGGTGTTTGGCTGTCAACCCGTGGGCCGATTCGCTCAAGTGCAGATTTTGCATTTGAATGGTTCTCATGGTCCATCTTTAATCTAAAGGCCCTAGATGGTTCCTACACTTGACTTCTTCCCCAAGACATGCTTTGATGGCTTGGATTGAATCTAGGGTTAATCCTATGGCCTAAAACACTTGCCTAATCTATAAATAAGACCCTAACCTACCCTAATTCATTCATAATTAAACCTAGTGACTAAACTATGGCAAAATGCTAGCTCTCATGGCCTCCACTAATTTTATGAAGAGGGTTGCATACTAATCACTCTCTAATCAACTTCTAATCCCTTCTTAGCATCTTAATCTTCTTCATTTGGTGTTCAAAGTTGCTAGTTGTGAGTTTCTATCACTTTGATGATCTTTTGGTAAACTAATTAGATGAGATGTGATGAGATTTATGGTTTTGTATGTGGGTTAATGAGCTTTGAATCATATGATATGATGTTAGCATTAATCTTATGTTTATGCATGTTGAGTATGTAAGCTTATGCAAGTTTAATATGATGTATGTTATGTTTGCATGATGCTAAATATGCAAGTGGTGGGCTATGTAATCATATGCATGTTATGCAAGTTCATGGTAATATGCTATGCAAGTTACATGTTTGTTAATATGCAAGTTACATGTTTGTTAATATGCAAGTTACATGTATGTAAATATGCAAGTTACATGTTTGTTAATATGCAAGTTACATGTTTGTTAATATGCAAGTTACATGTATGTAAATATGCAAGTTACATGTTTCTTTATATGCAAGTTACATGTTTGTTAATATGCGAGTTACATGTATGTAAATATGCAAGTTACATGTTTATTAATATGCAAGTTCATGATGACACATTATGCAAGTCTATAAGCTAATATGCAAGTTTGTTATGCAAAATGAATATGTAAGTTATGTGACATATTATATGCAAGTTATGTGACATGTTATGCAAGTTCATATGCAAGTTATGTGTTTGTTAATATGCAAGATGGCACCTTTGAAACATGTTCATTCATATGCAAGTTGACACCTTTTATATGTGTTATATCATGAACGAAATTACGTGGGAACGATGGGGTAATTAAATGCATAAGTTAATAAGATTGTGTGAAATTAATATAATTATGCATAACACAAAATAAATAAACATAGTATGGGAATTTGCCTATTTGGTTAGGTGTACCCATACTATGTGTTGGGAATTTACCTATTGAGTTAGGTCTACCCCATGGGAATTTACCTATTAAGTTAGGTCTACCCATGTTAAGAAAACTTGATTAATTAGGGATAATTAATATAAAATTATGAGGGTGATTAATTAGGTGTAATTAATTGACTAAGACACGAGGTTGGACTCAGTTGTAGCGTAAAACTGCCCGGACCCAACCGGCTTAACCAGTTGCTACAAATGTTAGCCCAATGTGAGAGGTCTTAGGCACAAACTAGATACGTAATTAATGTAAAGACACGAGGTTAGACTCTGTTATGACATAAGGCTGCCCGGACCCAACCGGCTTAACCAGCGGTCATAAAAGACAGTCTAATGTGAGAGGTCTTTACAAAGGTTACGTTCTTAATTAATTAATTAAGAAACACTTAACCACATTAGCATGTAGAGGGACATGAGGGGTTAAGTGGGTGCCTCGGGTGGCATGAGAAAATCTAGTGGTTGCCTTGGGTGGCAATAGAAAATACGATTAGAATACTTAACCAAAATAGAACATGTAATTAAAACATGATTAAAGGGTTAAGTGGGATATACTAGAAAAAGGGACAAGCTTAGGTGGGTAGCTTGTGGAGGCCCATTTCAACCAGTAACCCATACGTATCTTTGTGGGCTCGACCCATGTCGAGGACGGGACACGCATACTGGGCTTGACTGTAAGAGGCAAACGGGTTAGCGGTGGCAACGCAAGTCCAACGGGCTTCATATGCGTGAGTGGGCCCGGGCTGGTAGGTAAGCCGTTGTTGCATCGAGTAGATATAAGCCGTGCACCTTTAGTTTCATCAGGTTGCCACATTGGGGAATGATACATCCCACGGTGGGGCCAGCACGGGTATCTACGTTAGGGAGCCGATCGAATGGGAAGTAGTGTGTACACCTAGTGGATTGTAGGGCCCCGTGGCGCCTACTTGGTCACCTAGGGGTACGCAGGTACTAATTAGTAAATTTTATAAGTCCTTGGGTGGGATCAACCTTTAAGTTAGGAACGACTGGTGTGGTGCAGTTTAGTAATTTACCTTAGGGAGGGTAGATGCGTCTTTATCCTTTATCTTCGTTTAGTTGACTGCTTAGGGTAGCCATTCATCCCTATATGTTACCGTATATCAGTTTATGTCTTCTCTGGTTACTTTAACGATTGTATTGTTAAAGTTATAGGACTCGCTCAGACTTATGTCTGACCCTGTTGTTTTTATCTTTTTCCCAACCCTCAGGTCCTACGGTGGATCCTAGCAGTAGTGGAGCTTGATCGGATTGCTGTTCCAGTCTTTAGGAGCTTGGATAGATGTAAAGCTCCAGTTATCCAGTTATCTTTTCTTTTGTTTGGCTATTGTATGAGAGTGGGATTATGTACTTCTTTATTTTGATGGATATTGTACTTGACCTTTATTGTGGTTTTATGATGTAACCAGACATGTTTTACTTCCGCTGTTATGAGATGATGTTTTAAAATTTCAAGTACTATTTATATCTGTCTTGTTGTAATTTTTCTGTTCTATATTCACTAAAATACTCCACCGATGCTATGGCATTCCCTTAGTGAGTGATCATAGCGGGAGTGGGGTGTTACACGTGGTATCAGAGCTTAAGGTTACCAGAACAGATAAAATTTTTGAGAAAAACTACTTTCTAAGAGTATTTTCGAAGAAAGTATTTTTAAAAGCATGTCTTCTAAGAGAAAAAGTTTTTGAAAAAGAAAAGCATAATCCCCAATAGCCATATCTTTATCTTTCGGAATCTCCTTTTTGAATCTTTCCTCTTTCGTTTCAGCATGGCTGAAGATCTTAACATCCCGGAGGGTTTAGTTATACCACTATGGTATAGGAGGTTGCAAGAGGCTAGGGCCGCGGCTGCGGGTCCGGCCAATGCTACTACACCAGAGACAACCGCTCCTCCTCCTCAGCCTAGAGTGGATAATTTTGCTAAGGTTTGCAAGGAGTTCAAGGCTATAGGAGGAAAACCTTTTCTTGGTTCAGAGACTTTCGTAGAGGCTAGAGATTGGCTTAAGGAAGTGGAAGAGTTGCTAGATATCTTTGAAGTGGAAGAGGGAAAGAAAGTCAAGTTGGCGGCTTGGTTAATGAAGGGAGAGGCCTCATTCTGGTGGGAGGTCACTAATGGAGAACGCCCTGTTGACTCTTGGGCAGATTTTAAGCAAAGGTTTGGGGCTAAGTTTCTCTCAAGGGCGGAAGAGAATCTGTTTATGGAGAAGTTCTTGAATTTGAAGCAAGGGAATCTCACGGTGAAAGAATATGTCAACAAATTCAATCAATTAGCAAGGTTTGGCATAGAGTTGGTGAATACACCGGAGAAGAAGGCTTTGAGGTTCGTTAGAGGCTTGAACGAACCATTGCAAGGAATAGCTATGACTCACATTCCTATGGGGGCCACTTTTGAGAAGCTTGTCTACATGGCACTTATGCATGAGGATGATAAGAATTCTAAGGCACCAGAGAAAAAGGGGGATCAGAAGAAACCGCAACAGCAACAACAAGGCAAGGGCGGAAAAGGCAATGGTGACAAAAAGAAGACGAAGAAGAAGTGCTTCAATTGTGGAACACCAGGACACCTCAGTAAGGATTGTCGCAAAAAGAAGAAGACCGGTTGCTTTCATAGTGGTGAAGCAGGGCATCTTGTGAAAAACTGCCCAAAGAAGGGGCAGAAGACGGGGTCTACCTCAGGAGGCCAGGTGCAAGCTCTTATAGCACCACCTCAGTCAGGGGGGCAAGTTCAGGTTCTCTCAGTTCCACCGATTCAGCAGAGAGGTAGAACTATTTCCGTTGAAAGTCTGGTTTTTCTGTTTGATCATCCAGTTCGTACTTTGTTTGACTCTGGCGCATCGCATTCTTTTATCTCATCATCGTTAGTTGAGTCACTGCACTTAGACACCAGTCTAGTTGATGATCCCTTGGTTGTCTCAAACCCAATTGGGGGCTCCATATATCTGTCTATGATATGTTTGGGTTTGAAGATTTCTATACTTAGCGTTGAGTTTAGATGTGATGCTTTTGTATTGGGCTTCACGGGCTATGGGTTGATCTTGGGCATGGACTGGTTATCCAGTAATGGTGCCGTTCTTGATTGCGAAAGGAGAGTTGTCAGGCTCATGACCCGCTTGGGTAACACTCTCGAGATCTCTTGCAATCCCATGGAATCTGTTTTGCTAAGTTATCTTGAATCGCTCGATGCTTCGGTCGAAAGTTTGTGTTCTGTCAGAGTAGTCCGGGAATATCCGGATGTGTTTGAAGAAGTAAAGGGTTTGCCTCCGAAGCGGGAGATAGATTTCCGAATTTATTTGGTGGATAATGCCAAACCAGTGTCTTTGCCAGTACGCCACATGGCTCCTCGTGAGAGAAGAGAACTTCATAAGCAAGTAGGGGAGTTGCTTGAGAAGGGGTTCATAAGGCGAAGTATATCGGAGTGGGGAGCTCCAGTAGTGTTTGCCACGAAGGCGGATGGGTCCCTCAGACTTTGTGTGGATTATAGGGAACTTAATAAGCTCACGAAGAAGAATAGACACCCATTACCGAGGATAGATGATCTCTTTGATCAGTTGGTTGGCGCGTCAGTATTTTCGCAGATGGACTTAGCTACAGGGTTTCATCAGTTAAGAGTGGCGGAGGACAGTATAGAGAAGACTGCTTTCCGGACTCCGGATGGTTTTTATGAGTGGCTAGTGATGCCATTTGGGTTGACAAACGCCCCCGCATACTTTGTTGATCTCATGAGTAGAGTGTTCAGAGAGTATCTGAATAAGTTTGTAGTAGTTTTTGTGGATGACATCTTGGTCTTTTCCAAGAATGAAGAAGAGCATGCCTTACATCTCAAGGAAGTGTTGGAGACTCTTCGAGCGCATAGTCTTAAAGCTAAATTCTCTAAATGCCATTTTTGGAGAAGAGAAGTGCGATTCTTAGGGCATGTGGTCTCTAAGGAAGGGATAGCTGTGGATCCCGCAAAGATAGTATCTATCCAGGATTGGAAAGTTCCTAGAAATGCTACCGAGGTAAGAAGTTTCTTGGGGTTGGCAGGATATTATAGGAAGTTCATCAAAGACTTCGCGAAGATATCAGCCCCATTAACCCGCTTGACGAAGAAGAATCTGGTTTTCTCATGGGATGTAGATTGTGATGATGCTTTCCGACGGTTAAAGAGAGCTTTGACCACCGCTCCAGTTTTAGTGCTTCCAGATGGGAGTAAGCCGTTTGTTGTTTATACCGATGCTTGTGGAACAGGATTAGGCGCAGTCTTGATGCAGGAGGGAAGGGTAATAGCCTATGGAGGGAGACAATTGAGAGTGCATGAGAAGAATTACCCTACCCATGATCTAGAGTTGGCCGCGATTGTTTTCGCACTTAAGTCTTGGCGCCATTATCTTCTTGGTGAGAGATTCGAGTTGTTCACCGACCATAAATCATTGAAGTACTTATTCTCTCAGAAGGATTTAAACTTAAGACAGCAAAGGTGGATGGAGTTCTTAGCATCCTATGATTTCGAGATAGCGTATACCCCTGGTAAGGGTAACGTGGTGGCAGACGCCTTAAGTAGAAAAAGGCTATCTTTGAGTCCATTGTTCGTGGAACGACGAAGCTTGGAGTTTCTTTCTTTGTTTGACTTCAGACCTTCTGTTGATTTTGTACCTGGTTTGTTGGCATCCTTGGAGGTTAGACCTACTCTTTTGAGACGGATTGGCGAGGCTCAGCGAGACGACCCACAGTTGGTTGTGTTGGTAGAGAAGCTTATAAGAGGGGAGTCGTCCAGCCATTTGGGTAGATACACCATAGATGATAAGGGATGGTTGCATAGAGACGGTAGACTTTGTGTACCGCAAGATGAGGGTTTGAAGAAGACTATTTTGGATGATGCACATCGTTCAAGAATGACTATTCATCCCGGTGGAGACAAAATGTACCAAGACATGAAGAGAGTTTTCTTTTGGGCCGGTATGAAGAAAGATGTGGCCGAGTATGTGGCTAGATGCTTAGTGTGCCAACAAGTTAAAGTGGAGCAAAGGAAACCCGGTGGGTTGCTACACCCATTGGAAGTTCCACAGTGGAAGTGGGATAGTGTCTCGATGGATTTCATCGACGGGTTACCGAGATCGAGGAAGGGCAATACGGGAATTTGGGTTGTGGTAGACAGACTTACAAAGAGTGCCCATTTTATACCCGTAAAGAGTAAGAGGACCGCTCCATGGCTTGCTTCAGTCTATGTTAGAGAGATTGTTAGATTGCATGGCGTACCATCCAGCATTGTGAGTGATCGAGATCCTATTTTCACTAGTGAGTTTTGGAGAAGTTTGCAAGAGGCGGTAGGGACTCAGTTGTGTTTGAGCACCGCATATCATCCTCAGACGGACGGTCAGACCGAGAGGGTGAACCGTATCTTAGAAGATCTTTTGAGGCTTTGTATCTTGGATTTTGGAGGTACATGGGAAGAACATCTTCCTTTGGTGGAGTTCGCATATAATAACAGCTTTCAGTCCAGTATTGGTATGGCTCCTTTCGAAGCTCTTTATGGAAGGCCTTGTCGATCTCCTACATGTTGGTGGGAATCTACGGATAGGATCTTGCTTGGGCCGGATATGGTTAGAGAGACTTCAGAGAAGATTGATTTAATTCGAAAAAGGATGAAAGCAGCGCAAGATAGACAGAAATCTTATGCGGATCGGAGAAGGACGGATCTTGAGTTTGAGGTTGGGGACATGGTTTTTGTCAAAGTATCTCCATTGAGAAATGTTGTTCGCTTTGGGTCCGTAGGGAAGTTAGCACCGAGATTTGTTGGGCCGTTTCCTATTAAGGAAAGGATTGGACGGATGGCATATAGGGTGGAGTTGCCCGACAGACTTAGTGGTGTTCATGATGTATTCCATGTATCACATTTGAGGAAGTGCTTACATGAGACCGCGGAGGTGGTAGAGCCGAGCTTGCTTAGAGATGTAGAGGTAGAGCGTGATGCGACGATTCGACGAGCTCCTACTCGCATCCTTGGGTCAGAAACTAGGAAGTTGAGGAACAGAGAAGTTCAGCTAGTTAAAGTGCAATGGGGAGATGACGAAAGCAATGCTACTTGGGAGACGGAAGCAAAGATGCGTTCTTTGTATCCATTTCTTTTTGAGAGTATGTCTTTTAACTTCTCCTTTATTGCTTGTCTAGTACTTATCTTATCTTTAGTATATCCTCTCGCTAATACCTATGACCTTTAGATAGGGTAAAACCTATGGTTGAAACATGTGTTTGAAACATGTTATGGTTGATGGATGCATATGGATGCAATTGTTTGCTAGTGGTTGCTCGTGGATGCATATACACACACATTAGGCACTAGATCGGCTCAGTCACTTCATGTTGCATATTGCATAAATGGATGTGGTAGTTAGATTGATGGATGTATCATGGCTGTGTTATCATATGGATGATGCATTTTTGTGTATGGTTGTGCACGCATGTAGAAATTTGTATGTGTCAATAGGGTTTCGCATACATATTGGATGCATGGCACTATCATGGTTTGCATTAAGGAGGTTTACTGTATCAGTAACCGCCTGATTTTCGCATTAGGTAAGTACATATACACACACTTTTGCATATATCCATCCAGCATTTAGAATCTTGTAAGGACAATGATTGCTCGTGGATGATGCTTTGAGTAGATGGATGATTGGATGGTAGGATACGTTCTTCCTAACTTGAAGATTTCGGGGACGAAATCCTTTAAGGAGGGGAGAATGTAACAACCCGTATTTTCAATAACCTGTAATAACATAAATCGAGGCAGAATTTAATTCTAAAATGGGAATCAAGGGAAACGGGCTATGCCATTGTGTTCGTCTCGGAAAAAATACGCGAAATAGAGTCCGAGTTTTCGAAAATCGGAGTCCGTATGACCAAGATATGGCCTCGCGAAGTTTCACGAAAATTCCCAAATTAAAGTATACTTAATTAAGTGAAATGGGTTGTGTAGATATATATATATATATATTGATATATATATATATATAATTGAAAATTTAATAAATAAATATGCAAAAATGCTCAAAACAGCGAATTGGGAGAGGGGAATAACCGAACCGGCCGATTTTTGAAGTCGACCCGAGCCCGCTGGGTCGACTAGGGGTTAATCCAGGGTGTTTGGCTGTCAACCCGTGGGCCGATTCGCTCAAGTGCAGATTTTGCATTTGAATGGTTCTCATGGTCCATCTTTAATCTAAAGGCCCTAGATGGTTCCTACACTTGACTTCTTCCCCAAGACATGCTTTGATGGCTTGGATTGAATCTAGGGTTAATCCTATGGCCTAAAACACTTGCCTAATCTATAAATAAGACCCTAACCTACCCTAATTCATTCATAATTAAACCTAGTGACTAAACTATGGCAAAATGCTAGCTCTCATGGCCTCCACTAATTTTATGAAGAGGGTTGCATACTAATCACTCTCTAATCAACTTCTAATCCCTTCTTAGCATCTTAATCTTCTTCATTTGGTGTTCAAAGTTGCTAGTTGTGAGTTTCTATCACTTTGATGATCTTTTGGTAAACTAATTAGATGAGATGTGATGAGATTTATGGTTTTGTATGTGGGTTAATGAGCTTTGAATCATATGATATGATGTTAGCATTAATCTTATGTTTATGCATGTTGAGTATGTAAGCTTATGCAAGTTTAATATGATGTATGTTATGTTTGCATGATGCTAAATATGCAAGTGGTGGGCTATGTAATCATATGCATGTTATGCAAGTTCATGGTAATATGCTATGCAAGTTACATGTTTGTTAATATGCAAGTTACATGTTTGTTAATATGCAAGTTACATGTATGTAAATATGCAAGTTACATGTTTGTTAATATGCAAGTTACATGTTTGTTAATATGCAAGTTACATGTATGTAAATATGCAAGTTACATGTTTCTTTATATGCAAGTTACATGTTTGTTAATATGCGAGTTACATGTATGTAAATATGCAAGTTACATGTTTATTAATATGCAAGTTCATGATGACACATTATGCAAGTCTATAAGCTAATATGCAAGTTTGTTATGCAAAATGAATATGTAAGTTATGTGACATATTATATGCAAGTTATGTGACATGTTATGCAAGTTCATATGCAAGTTATGTGTTTGTTAATATGCAAGATGGCACCTTTGAAACATGTTCATTCATATGCAAGTTGACACCTTTTATATGTGTTATATCATGAACGAAATTACGTGGGAACGATGGGGTAATTAAATGCATAAGTTAATAAGATTGTGTGAAATTAATATAATTATGCATAACACAAAATAAATAAACATAGTATGGGAATTTGCCTATTTGGTTAGGTGTACCCATACTATGTGTTGGGAATTTACCTATTGAGTTAGGTCTACCCCATGGGAATTTACCTATTAAGTTAGGTCTACCCATGTTAAGAAAACTTGATTAATTAGGGATAATTAATATAAAATTATGAGGGTGATTAATTAGGTGTAATTAATTGACTAAGACACGAGGTTGGACTCAGTTGTAGCGTAAAACTGCCCGGACCCAACCGGCTTAACCAGTTGCTACAAATGTTAGCCCAATGTGAGAGGTCTTAGGCACAAACTAAATACGTAATTAATGTAAAGACACGAGGTTAGACTCTGTTATGACATAAGGCTGCCCGGACCCAACCGGCTTAACCAGCGGTCATAAAAGACAGTCTAATGTGAGAGGTCTTTACAAAGGTTACGTTCTTAATTAATTAATTAAGAAACACTTAACCACATTAGCATGTAGAGGGACATGAGGGGTTAAGTGGGTGCCTCGGGTGGCATGAGAAAATCTAGTGGTTGCCTTGGGTGGCAATAGAAAATACGATTAGAATACTTAACCAAAATAGAACATGTAATTAAAACATGATTAAAGGGTTAAGTGGGATATACTAGAAAAAGGGACAAGCTTAGGTGGGTAGCTTGTGGAGGCCCATTTCAACCAGTAACCCATACGTATCTTTGTGGGCTCGACCCATGTCGAGGACGGGACACGCATACTGGGCTTGACTGTAAGAGGCAAACGGGTTAGCGGTGGCAACGCAAGTCCAACGGGCTTCATATGCGTGAGTGGGCCCGGGCTGGTAGGTAAGCCGTTGTTGCATCGAGTAGATATAAGCCGTGCACCTTTAGTTTCATCAGGTTGCCACATTGGGGAATGATACATCCCACGGTGGGGCCAGCACGGGTATCTACGTTAGGGAGCCGATCGAATGGGAAGTAGTGTGTACACCTAGTGGATTGTAGGGCCCCGTGGCGCCTACTTGGTCACCTAGGGGTACGCAGGTACTAATTAGTAAATTTTATAAGTCCTTGGGTGGGATCAACCTTTAAGTTAGGAACGACTGGTGTGGTGCAGTTTAGTAATTTACCTTAGGGAGGGTAGATGCGTCTTTATCCTTTATCTTCGTTTAGTTGACTGCTTAGGGTAGCCATTCATCCCTATATGTTACCGTATATCAGTTTATGTCTTCTCTGGTTACTTTAACGATTGTATTGTTAAAGTTATAGGACTCGCTCAGACTTATGTCTGACCCTGTTGTTTTTATCTTTTTCCCAACCCTCAGGTCCTACGGTGGATCCTAGCAGTAGTGGAGCTTGATCGGATTGCTGTTCCAGTCTTTAGGAGCTTGGATAGATGTAAAGCTCCAGTTATCCAGTTATCTTTTCTTTTGTTTGGCTATTGTATGAGAGTGGGATTATGTACTTCTTTATTTTGATGGATATTGTACTTGACCTTTATTGTGGTTTTATGATGTAACCAGACATGTTTTACTTCCGCTGTTATGAGATGATGTTTTAAAATTTCAAGTACTATTTATATCTGTCTTGTTGTAATTTTTCTGTTCTATATTCACTAAAATACTCCACCGATGCTATGGCATTCCCTTAGTGAGTGATCATAGCGGGAGTGGGGTGTTACAGACCATGTCTCTTACATCAATAATATGGATTGTTCTATCTTCCATGGACTCACGCTTCGCTTCCCTGTTAGTTCAAGCGATCAGAACATAATAATAGTTTGATGATTGCAATGTTTAACATTCTAAATATAAGACACGGTATCGAATCACATATAAAAATAGTCATACTCCAGTTCTCTACTTCACTCAGGTTTTAAACTTTACAGTATCCACTATTTCTTCGTATTTGGATCCCATATAATATCATTTCAACATATATATATGTAGATATGCTTTGTAGAAACTAGAGGTTGCTAAATTTCCCAATTCTAAGTCTTACTGTAGACCTTGTAACTTGATTCCTCAAAATTTATTAAAATGAATTTACAGTTATGTGAATATGATTATTGTTCAATGATACACATGCTGAAATAAAAATTCAACCACAACCTCTTAGGGATTCAGGTGATGTAACCTTAAAGAATGGTTCGGATTAATACATATTCTGCTCACAGCTATCCAAGCAGAAAATTATTTTATATTTGGAAATATTAATCTACACAATATGACGCACAACTAAATCAATCAAAACCAGGATGCATATTTATATCATATTAATACATATTCTGCCCACAGCTATTTAAATATGGGACGCGATATCAACAACTGTAATTTATCCCAACTCCATAGGACAGAGACTCATGTAGTTTATATTTATATGGTTGCTTCAGTCAGTGGTCATCTAAATTGTATGCTTATGTTTCAATTACAGCAGAACAAGTAAAGAATAGAGAATTTCTTAATTAAACAACACCATCTTTTATAAGTTTATCCCAACTCCAAGAAGACAAAGTGTTCCAAAGAGAATGTAGACACAACGAATCCTGTGACAATTATAACATTTCTGTACATGTATATTTAATAAGTTTAATTTATCAGTCGTTCTTACCTGAAGAAACTGTAGTTAACTTATGTTATCAGCACAAATCAACCACAACGAAACCTGAATACCCGGGAAATAAGCAATAACCTAATCAACAACAAATCCACTACTGGAACTCAAAATTTTGCAACTAAACTACGGTAAACCAATTACCCTTCATATTAACGAATTAGGTTTCCAATAGAAAAACAAAACTCACCAATTGTAGATGATTCTGAACAATAGACGTAAGGACCTTTGGTGACATCTACTATGTCAGGCTTCTCAGTTGGAAACGATGGTAGATCCAGATGCGGATTTTGAGGCTTAGTTGTTACGAGACAAGAGCGAAGAGGAGGAGAAGGGGAGGGGAATCGTTAGCGACGTTAGGGGCTGGGGATGGAAACAAAGACGGCGGAGGTTGAAAAATGAATCGCAGGGAAGGCAGCTGCCATTAAAACTTAATCATATGAGAGTTGTTTTTTTCCTTCTGGAATTTGTGGCGGCTGAAAGGATTATTAGGGTTTTGTGAAAGAGCAAAGGGACTGGGAGGGAAACGAAATGTTAGGCGCGCATCGAAATGTCTAAGCATCAAAACAAAATTTATTTGCACCATTGGCTGTGACACAAAGGAAATTTGAAACTGAAATTGTACTAAAGAAAAGTTAACTGACGATTATTAAATATTAAGTATATATTATTATTTATATATGTTTTTTTTGTACATTATTGTTCAAAATTATGGACTATGATTTAGTTGTCAATAACTAATTATAATAAAAAAAATTGTTACTAACTTTATTTTGATTTATTTTGTAAAATTTCAAAATTTTCATTTAAAAATAAAAATAAATAATAAATATACCTTTTTATTATGATTATAAAATATAAAATGCTAAATGTCACTTCTTAGTCCGGGACATCCAGCCGTTTAAGTCGACTGTCGTTCAAGTCGACTGTTGTATTAAATAAACTGCTGAAATACTTACTACCAAATCAAATATTACTTATTAATAATAGTTATTATTTAACTTTTACTTATTTCTAATTAGTTATAATCAAGTAATAATTATTAAAAGCTTATAATGTATATGTTACTAATTATTAATTAATAAGCAGTTACTACTTATTAAGTATTAATTATGTAATAATAATTAATAAATATTATTGATTTCCAAGTTTATTATTAATTATTATTAAATATTAATATAATTAGTTATTAAATACAGATATTATAAACATGAAGTTTGTAATAGGCATCTATTACAAGTAACAAAATGAAAAGTTGTTAAAAATATGTTTATTACAACTTTAGGGAATTGATAGTTGTAAAAAACATTTATTACAGCTGTGAGTTTAAACAACTTTCTAATTTAACTATTAATTATCAAAAATTAATTAGTATATATTAGTTATTACAACAGACAAAAAAGAAAAGTTGTGACATATATGTTTATTACAACAGTGTGTTTTGCACAGTTGTAAAAAACATTTATTACAACAGTGTGTTTTTCGCAGTTGTAAAAAAGCATTTATTACAACTGTGCTTTTGGCACAGTTGTAAAATTAAATTGTAATATAGTGTTTTTGTTGTAGTGAATGAGTTTAGTTACATCTTTCAAAACCACAATATCGGAATTCAAGTACAAAAATATCGGTCTTGTACAAAAGCCTTCAGAATGCATAGTTTTTAAAGCCATAATTCCCAACGTAAACTTCCATGGAAAGATACAGCCAATGCCAAGCAATACTTCAAACACTTCAAGCAGAGAGAATCTGAATCAAGCTACTATGTTTCCACCGTAAAAACCTGGGGGGGGGGGGGGGAGGAAACGGAAAGAAAAGAGGCGAAACAAACTAGGTTAGACATAAGTCTGGTGAGTCCAGTGACTTTCAGCACATAAACAGATAATAGTATCATGACATGTTAATAAAACTGGATGAGAGATAACCGCAACAGGAACAATAGGTTAACAGAAGAAACAGAATGATATAGGCTCAGCTAAGCATTTCACTTCTCTGCACTAATACTAGTATAACAGGATTAGGTGTTACCCTAATGTCTAAACTGAAACAGAAACGGAAATAGAATAATCTCTGCAGAAACAGAATGCTAGTAATGGGCCTTTACCACCCGAACAAACAGAAGGTACAGAAGAAGAATACTAATAATGGGCCTTTACCACCCAACTAATGGGCCTTTACCACCCCAACAGACAGAATCGGAAACGGAATCTGAGACGGAAACAGAATAATCCTTACGGAAACAGAATGTTAGAATTAGGTGTACACTAGTAATGAGCCTTTACCACCCCAATAAACGATACCACGCAGAAACAGACAGGTGTTTCCACCCAACAGAAACATACGGTAACAACAGAAACAGACATAACTAAGTGTACCCTAAGTCGTACCCCCAAGCGATCTGCTCCCTAATACATAAATACCCTGTGTCGGCCCCACAGTAGGGTGTATCACTCCCTAAAGTGGCAACCTATTGGCACAGACCTATTTACAGATGTCACAGTGTCTTACATCCTCAAAGTAGACCGGATCCATGCACGCACATGACCCGGTTGGAACGCACCATCAACACCCCTCGCCATTATCAGAATGAACCGCTTATAATTATTTCAGTAAGCGTGCCCGGACCCCTACATCGCATGGGGTCAAAGTTTTGATACCAGAAAGGGTTACTGACTAATATGGGTCCCAAACAACAGATGACACAAGTATTTCCCCTCCTAACCCTGTGTCCCCTGACTAACAGATTTTAGATTAACTTGTTTACAGATTTCAGACAGAGTTCAGGTTACTAGTTCACAGATCAGACAATCAAGTTAACAAGTTTTCAGACTAACGGATCAGATATACAGATTAACAAGTTTTCAGACTGATGGATCAGATATACAGATTAACTGGCTTACAGATTGTTTTACCTAACTTTGTATTGGGCTTACAGATTTACGAAACGGGTTTATTGGATTCATCAGATCAATTGTTCTAACCCTATCCACCCAACACGTTTTAGGTATCATATTTATCTTAGATTTGCATTAATTAATTATTAATGCACAGACCTCTCACATTAGGTCGGTTGCTTGTGGCCGCTGGATATGCCGGGTGGTTCCGGGAAGACTTCTGCCACAAGCCAGACCTAACCTTGTGTCTAAGCACATTTTAGTTATGACTACAACCTCTCACATTAGACTGACAGTTTGCGGTTGCTGGTTAAGCCGGTTGGTTCCGGGCAGGCTTCTACCGCAAACGGAGTCTAACCTCGTGTCATAACCACTTCACAGAAAATATCAGACTAATTATGTCTATTTAGCAGATTTAACTTCTTTACAAGTTACAGCAGATTATCCAAAGTTCTATTAACATGTTTTGCTCAAATTTTAGATCGAGCCTCCAATTTATAATTATTTAGCTTTCAACTGATTAAGCAATTCAACAGATTTAGCAGATAACAATTTTAGCAGATTAGGCAATTCAACATATTTAGCAGATTAGGCAATTCAACAGATTAAGCAGATAACAGATTTAGCAGATTAGGCAATTCAATAGATTAAGCAGATAACAGATTTAGCAGATTAGGCAATTCAACAGATTTAGCAGATAACAGATTAGCAGATTCGGCAATTCAGCAGATTTAACGGATTAAATATTTCTTAAAGTTCTATTTACATATCTAGCCTAAATTTACATGCCTAAATCATGGTCATAATTAATAATACGACATATGCCCAAATTTTAATTAAACGTTGCACAGTACAGAATATTCTCTAAAAAGTCCCAAACAATGTGAATTATACCAAATTATAGCCTATGATGCCAAATATCCTAAAATCCATATTTAGGCGCATTCACATTAATAGTTAACCTATTTTAATATAGATATTTACGCCTAAGTCACATATATCTTCTTTTTTTCTCTTTTCAAGTCATAGATCGTGATATAAAATATGCCCCAAAATCTAGATCTTAAATTTTAATCATGTATTAAGTCCTCAAAATCAGATCTTGCATTATAATATGCATTATATTCCAAATCCCAAGTCATATGCTATCATATAATAATTCTTCTTCCAAATCACAATCTTTTATACATAGTATGTACTGATTCTAGATCTTAATTTACAACCTATGTTCTTTTCTCAAATCAGTCACAGATCAGTCATGCCCAATTATGCAATATTCATTATTTGTCCCAAAATTAGCGTTCATGCGTTAATCTCTTATGAGATTTGGCGCAGGCTCGTAGTAGCCTGGCTATAGAACAGAAAGAAAAAGGAGATACAGAATAGTCACAGAAAAACAGATCTGACAGATAAGAATATGCATAATCTCAGATTCAGATTTATATCCATCCCAAGATCATAATAAAAGTTTATATCTGAAAATAACTGTACTCACAAAAAGGAACAATTCTTGTACTCTGGAATCTGTGTTCTGAAACTGAATAGCGCTCCTTTGGCGTAGACTATCAATTAGATTTGATTCTCTTTCAATTCTATTCAGATTGGAAGAAGATGCACTAGTTCTAGTTTTGATTCTAGCAGAGTAGCGACGCCATTTTTATTTTTAATTATAATAGAGGCAAAGTAAAGGCAGAATGAAAATTGTGTGGAGAGAAAGCTAGGTTTGGGGGTGTTTAAATAGCATAGGGGTCACGAATCTGGTCAGAACGGGCGTCTAAATACAGAAAAATGCATATGTTCACGGATCTGGAAATAGGGGGGAGGTCGACCTTAGGGTCGACCCTAGTGTCAACCTGGGTCCTGGGCGGGAATTTTCCCACCCAGCCCGGGTGTCTGTTTTGAATTTCGAAATTTGAAGTTTGAATTTCGGACTTGTTTTTATTGAAACTTCTGAAGGCCATATCTTCTTCATACGGAGTTCAATTTACGCAAACTTGGACTCTATTCCAAGAAGAATTTCGAGACGAACGCAATGGCGCAACCCGTTTCCCTTAATTATTTTGTTACAATTTAATTATTCTCAGATTTGTTACTCTTATGTTTACAGAAAATTCGGGGTGTTACAAGACCCTTCTGTCTGAGTTTAAGGAAAGTTTTCCAAGTGCCCAAACTATTGTTATCAATATCCATCACCCAAAAAAAATTGTTACGACAGTATCTGTTCATCATCCAATTTTTGCATATGCTGCTACCGTTGACAAAATGTCACAGCCGTCTTTATATCTTTAAAATTACGCAATCCTACCCCCACCTTCTGATTTAGGAGTACATAACTTGTCCCATGCAATCTTGTGCTTTTTCCTGGCTCAAATGAAATTTGCACAGAGTTTGTTAATTGTGCTAATCGTTGCCTCCGGCAACTGTTAGGTAAGCATGCAATATATAACCATAGGTGTAATAACAGTTCGAATCACCTCAATTTTCCCAGCCATCAAAAGCAACCTACACCCCAGCTGTCCATTTTACATCTAATTTTATCAAATAACTCACCACAATCAACAAAATGTAGATAATTGTTAGAAAGCGGGACACCTAGATATTTAACCGGAAGTCTACCTTCCATCACATTAAGTTCCTGGTGCAACCGATTTTTAATATTAACACATTTGCCAAAGTAAACCTTGGATTTCAAATTTCTAATACTAAGACCAGCCACATCCCTTAACTGGTTAAGAATTGAATTGATCATCTTTACCCCCATTCAACTTGGCTTTAGAAAAAAATCATTAAATCATCTGCATAAATCAGATGAGTAACAAAAGGCACTTGTTTGTATATAGGGTGAATAATCCTTGCATCTGCTGCTTTGTACATAAGAATGGAAAAAAAAATTGGATCTAGATTAACCCTAGAGGGGGTGAATAGGGTTTATTGCAGTTTTGAAGTGTTATAAAAATAAATCGTAGCACAGATAATCATCAGAGAAATAAATGCAGTAAATAAATAACACACAGAGATACCCAGCTTCGGCAAAATCATGCCTACTGCTGCATTCCTATGGTTTCTACTAGGTGTTAATAACAGATCCGCCTTACAGACACTGTAAACTCGCACTCCCTGCTCCTGTACTAATCCTACGCTCAAAACCCTAGACTGATCGATATCCCCTCGACCAGATTTTTCCCGAATTACAAACCCATAATTTGTAACCCTAGTTTTTACAAACTCTAGTAAACTGCTAAAAACCTAACTGGTTTCCCTTGTATTTTACAGATACTAGAAACTGATGGATTGAGTACAAACTGAATTTAAAAAGACACAAAAAATTAAACAACTAAAACCCTTGGATTTTAAAAGGAAAGGTCATCCCCTTTTAGCACTTAAAACACTTGGCCAAACATAGAGTAGGCCGGACCATCTTTTATTCTCTTTTTCCCAGATCCTTTGGTCTCTGGAGAATTAAAAATGGCGGCTTCAATTTGGCGACTAGGGTTTCTAATTTCTCTCAAATAAAAAACGCCGTTGTGATGAATTGATTCTGGAAATGATTCTCCTTGTCTTCAATCTTCTGGAAACTTGCTTGTTCAATCGATTGTTCTCTGATTTGAGTTACCCTGTGGCAATCGAAACACCCAAGGGAAAATTGTGAGTTCTCTTGAATTTTTGTCTATAGACTTCTTTTATTGTTTTTGATTTCGATCTATAACGCCAGTGATGAATGTGGTGTTAAATAAGATAATTAAATCCTATTAATTTCTATGATTTCATATATATGGCTTGAAATGTTTTTGCTCGGTTTCCTCTTTTGATTGCTCTGTAAATTGATTGCCTTGGCTCGACTTTGAATGATAATGAATCTAGTTGATATCATGAACCCTTGTGAACTTGAAATATATGTTATCTTGAATGAGTTGCGTGATTGAGAGTCTTATAGGATAATTTTCTGAAATCAAAACAATTTGATTCCTTGCCATTTTTATACTTGTCAAAACTGGGAATAATATACTTTGAAATCGACTTTGCCAAATAAAAAAAATGCCAGGGTAAGTGACTGATTGTTGCGTGCACATCACTTATATTATTATGCTTGATTGCTTTCCAAAATAGAGTTGCTGAAAATGAATATTTTTTGAAAAAGAATACTTTCAAAAATAGTGCTTTCAATATAAACATTTTTGAAGAAAAAACTTGAGATTTCTGAAAATGAATACTTTCAAAAATAGAGTTGCTGGTCATCGATGAAATTTGATTGCTTTCCAAAATATGATTTACCAATACTGGAAACAATAAATCTTCTTTTTTTTTTTGAGTGAATTCTGGGAAATGATTTGCAAAATGTTTCTGGTTTCTAGAAATGCAGATTTGAAATTTCTTTCTTGTTTTGAATCTCCAATTGATTTTCTGGTAACCAATTTTAAATCTGAATAAACCATGACAGTTTCTTGTAAATTGCTTCTTGCTAAATAACATGAGTATTGATTTTCCACGACCTTGTTTCATGAATACACTTAAAAGATTTTCACTTGAACTTGCTGTAGATGTGTACACTGTCCATATGAATTCGCCTTAAACTTGCTTGTTGTATCACCATGTGCAAGTGTGTGGCTTCATGAATTTGCTTGCTGACTTGACTTTATTACAAGCCGCCATTTGACATTTTCCATTTTCATTTGAGTTTGCTGTCATGTATAGTTGAGGACTTGTGCACATCTTGTTGCATACAAACATTTACTTGTGCCATGCTTACTTACCAAAGAGAACTGCCACCATGTTTTGTATGTTGAATCCATATATGAGCTGTATCCATACTTGTTCAGGCTACCATGAATATTATTGTGCATATTGTTGTTATGTAATAAGTTCCCTCCTGCACCATGTAACCCACTTCATTTCAGCTGCACCATGTTTTGTTTTTGTCTATGCTCGACATTTAAAATGTCTTCGTTTACCACTATCATGAATTTCCTGTCATGCTCCATTCTTGTCTATAACTTGGCTTATTTGTGCAACACTTTATTGTGCATGTTATCTGCAGTTGCCATGTTGTTTCTTTGATTCAATTGCATGTTGAAGGTTCACTGTGTATTGAGTATTGGCACTGCCTCGTGTATGTTGCATCTAACCAAGCAGTGTATGCACCCTTGTTGTCACTTCATATTTCTGTCTTGAACCATAACTATGTTCACCAATCATCTGTGTATCACTTGCACTGTTTCAGGCTGATTTTTGTGCACTAAAATATTGATGCACTTGATATTGTCATGTCTTGTTTACTCATGTGTATTGATCATCACTATGCTTCATTGCTAGACCATTTGGTCTGAATCACCATGTATGATTTGACCTTGCACATTGTTCATGCTGCTTTGACCATGATTATGCTGCTTTGTTTATTCTTGACCATTTTCTTGACTTTACATTGAGTTGTTTTCATGTTTGCACTGAGTCGAGATGGTCCTCGTGGCTACTCCCCAGTTGCTCACTGATTGGCGAGGCAGTGCACACGTGTATCTCTATACACGTGTATATATGCAGCCATCAGACAAGATTTCCTGTCCCTATACTATACATATACAAACTGACTAGTCACAGATGAATTAGATCAAGTCATGAAAATTGATGAGAAACACACCAGAAAACTGAGGCAAATAAAATTTTAAAAATAAAATTTATATTTGCATAAATTTTGAAAATTATTTCTGTTCCATATACTGTGTGTGTGTTTCTATATATGACAGGTATGAAGACTGGACTGACTGAAAGATGCCGTGAAGACAGAAAACTGAAGATGACAGAAAACAGTGAAATAGTGTATAAATGTATATGAAATGTAAAGAATGTACATAAAATTGTATAACTGAGTGACAGTGTTATAGTGAGGAGCAGTGTATGAATGTATAATGAGAGAATTGTACTGGTATTTGTAATAAACAAATTTGTTTGAAATAAAATATTATTTTACTGTGGTCAAACGAATTTGTCTATCGTATTCAGTTAATATACAATACAATATTATGTGTAATATATGTGACTGTGTACAAATAGTGGAGTCATATAATTTGTACTGTTTGAATATTTGAAATATAATATTCAAGTTAAATAAAATACTGTATGAATATATGAATGTTTGTATAGTCGTATTCTATTTAAATATAAATATTATATTCCTGTGTATATATAGAACAGTATAGTAACAAACACATTTAAAATAATATTTATTTGGTTGTTATCATCAAACAAAAATTGTATAATTGTGTATACAACTACGTCATATACAATAATCTCCCCCTTTTGACGACGACAAACAAATAAAAGATTTTGAGCACAATGAATGTGTTTGATAGTGAATATTGAACTCCTCCTATTTATTAGCTCCCCCTACAACAGAAAACCCCCCTATAACTGTGCATGAGTGAAATGAAATGAATAATAATGAATTTTCAAAAATGAAATTATTTATAAAATATTCACTCATAAATCAAAATCACAACCCATTATCCCCCTTTTGTTATCATCAAAAGGATACAGAAATTAAAATATAGATGAAAAATTACTAAAATATAATATCAGCATAAGAGGAAGAACGTTCATCATAAATCTCAATCAGTTAAACAAAAAATTGTAATATTCTAAGAACTAGTGGCATATTTCACATTGTAGTGAATGATGGATTTACGATGAAATTTATATATAATGGGGAGAGTTAAAAAAATATGATTTCCAATTATTATTCAATAAAAATTTAAAAAAAGAAGAAGCACAAAAACAGTGATGGGTTCGGACTATAATTATACATTCAATTTAAGTGACAAAATCGAATAATCTCAAATCCCAATAGCTATCAATCAACAAATCATAATATATCATAAGATTTCAACACATTTCACAGATTAGAAGATGGATTGATAGGCTGGTTTTTAAACACCAAGGAGAATTTCAAATTAATTTCTATTCTATTTCTTTTGATTTAAGAGCACACTGACCACGCATAACAAGATCTTGGATTTTTAAATGAGATCAGTTGCAGCTTAAATTATAAGTTATCTCTTAACCATGCATGACCAGAGCTCGGATTTTTAAATGAGGTTAGAAAAACATTTATATATTAATTATATTTATTATTTTCAGCATTTAAAGGAAAACTCCTCAGTATATAAAACCAATATATGAATGATAGAAAATTGGGTAGGTACAGAGATGGACTGTGAAATAAATTTCTAAAATAATTATATTATGAAATATGCTCGACCGTACTAGGATCACTGAAAATTTTCAATTATCACTAATTCTGAATAATAACATGGTCCCATTTCTATCACAAATATTTTCACTGTTTACTCAAAATGATTTTAAAAGAATATTAAACTCCCCACATTAATATATAATTATCATGGACGGTATAATGATGATAAATAAAGGAGATGGTCGTGTAATAATTGCCAATTCAAAGATATTATAATATATGTTCAACTATCATGAAAATCTAAATAAAATCTCCTCTTGTTATGAAATATACTGCAGTCACAATTCATCATAATTTCAAAATCTATTAATAATTTTGATAAATTATAAATACAGTTCAATTTGGATATAGATTTCAATTTCTGAATGAATAATCAATAAATAATTTTAAAATTGAAAATCAATTACAAGAGGGATATGAATATCTATACAAAAGAAGAGGAAAAAAATTTGTACAAGGCAAAAAGAGTGTGTGGATCTATTCAAAGTGAAGATTAGAATCTAAGTACATATAGTGAGACAAATATAAGGCTCTTCTGATACTACTTGGTGTCCCTATAAATAAGGATTTTAAAGAGACACTGGAGACAAACAAGGATATCATAGACAAAAGAATTATAAGTACAAAGCCCAAGCAGACAAGATAACATATTGTAACAACCCGCATTCTACGCATCGGAGGATCGTAGAATATTTCTTTCTTCCCCATATGAAGTTGTATGGTCATGTAACTTTGGGAAACATCCACTAGAGTCATTTCCCATGCTTATGATTTTTGTCGATTTTTAAATGACCATTTTGCCCCTAGCTGATCTTGTTTTGGCCATAACTTTTGATTGGAAAGAAATTTTGACTTGAAACCACTTACATTAGATTCGTTTGATGGTTTACCTTTCCGTAGAGTGGTCATAATAGCAAAACGGACTTACCGTTTGGGAGATATGGCTGAAATAAGGTTTGGAGGGTGAAAAACTGCTTAACCGGGCCAAATAGGGTGATTAGTGAGTAGGCCCATAACCCATTTCGGGATTAGGGTTATGGGGAGGCTGAAATGAAGTAGAGAATCATTCCATTTCAGTTTTCTAGCCTCCACTTATCTCCAAGGAACCCTAAAAATGGCCTCCAACCTCTAAATCACCTCCAAATCATCTTTTGATCAAGGATTAAGCTTAGCAACATCTAATCAAGGGAGATCTATACCAAATCAACATTGGAGCTGCTGTTTAGCATTGGGATTTGCATCAAATCATATATTTATTTCAGATCTTAGTTTATTTGTGGCTAAGGTGAGTGATTTGCATAGTTTTGCACTAATTATGGCTAATCAAGGGTAATTAGTGTTAATTAGCGAATTTATACACTAATAAATTCGGGAAAAATGTTCATAAATTCCTAAATGATGTTTTAGACCTCTGATATGAATTTGGGTTAATTTGGTTAAGTTTTGCTAATCCTATCATTAGTTTCACCTAAACATGCTTAAGGGGAAATATGGGATTTTGGGTATGTTTGATCCATTTTAACCTATCATATTGATGTTTTGATGTTTGTGGTTCATTATGCATGTTGCTATGACTGTATGATATGCTTTGTGATTGATTTCAATAGTTAGAATGGTCGAAAACGTCGTCGAATGGCGTAAACACTTGCTGGAAAAGCTTCAGGAAACAGTGCAGGTTTCGGATCGGATCAGATATGGGGGTCGGATCGGATATGTTGAACTGGGCAAGGGATTCGATCAGATCAGAACCTGACACTTGAGAAAATTGGCAAAAAGGAAGGCCACGCTAACTGAACTGGGATCGGATCGGATTAAGGAGGAGGGATCGGAGCGGATAGAGTAGGATGGATCGGATCAGAGCACGTGAAGAATGAGGGAGCGGATCGGAGCGGAAGCAGAACTGGAGGGGAGATGGCACCCGACCCGACCCGAGGTGGGACAGCCGACCCGACCTGAAGAAAGATACCCAACCCGAACCGAACCGCTACAGAGGAAGACCCGAACTGACGCAACGCAGACGCCCGACCCGAACCGTTGGTTTGAAGAGAACCCGACCCGACCCAGTATTGACCAATAACCCGAGATGCAAAGGTAGTCCAATATGGGAAGTTAGAGCTCAGGTTCCAATTGGGAACCGATGAGTTCACTTCATGGTTGGGCTTTGCTGCGGAACGTGTGCTAAGGAGTTGTCGACGTTCATAACTTCGATTCACCACTAAAAATGAATGATGGGCTACTTATAAGTGCAGTAGAGTCATTGTGACTCGAGGGGCAAGGTGATGGTAGTAAGACTACGTTATCAGTGTAGTAGAGTCATTATGACTTAAGGGGCAAGGTGATGCGTAGTAAGACTATGAGCCAGCGCAGATGGGGTGAATAACTCCATGGGGCAAGTGGACATAGTCAAGGATTGGTAAGACTATGAGCCAGCGCAGATGGGGTGAATAACTCCATGGGGCAAGTGGACATAGTAAGGATTGGTAAGGCTATGAGCCAGCGCAGATGGGGTGAATAACTCCATGGGGCAAGTGGACATAACGAAGGATTAGTGGCTACGTTATCAGTGCAGTGAAGCCATTTATGACTTCATGGGGCAAAGTGATCGTAGCAAGGGTGGGTGATCGAAGTGGTGAATATCGTATGCTTACGCACTGAGTGAGAGATGTAAGGATGGATACTACGTTTGATTGTTTGCCATCACTATGACATGCACACCTCCCCCACCTCCATATCTTTACACCGTTTGATATGGCACCTTAGAGTGTTGTACAGTATGTAGTGCTAACTCTTTGGTTGCAGGTTCAGGTATGTTTTAGTCTACCTGTTATTATTCACTTTAGATACTTATCGCTCATACCAGACTTTATGTCTGACCCAGAGTTTTATGTCTCCTCTTATTACTCTAGGTGCTCACACGAGCAAACTAGAGACAGGTTAGCTGGTGATGCGCGAGTAGCTGATTCGGAGGCGGACAAGAGGCTTCCACGTATGATATATATATATATTCTCCCTATGTCGTTGGTGGACGCTACTTGGGCATTAGTAGTGTACCTCCTTTATCTTGCTTTTGCTTTGAGACAGTTTGAAAAGTTGTAATAAGCTATATTTTGGATTTCCGCTACTATGATGCTTAGTTCTGGTTTTTAGCTTATGCACTGTCTCTCCTGTTTTATGTCAAGTATGTTATTATTATATTTTGTTCTATGCGCTGTGAGACATTCTACAGGTTCTTTGTTAGTTCATTTCCTTCTTCCTTTTCCTTCTAACGACCCGTTTCGTGCTAACGGGACATGTGTACAGCGCACTTTTGGAGTAAATGTCGGTTGGTGCGGGGCGGGCCATCACACTTGGTATCAGAGCTCTAGGTTGCGTAGTTAACCTAGGGAAAGACACTAGGGAGAGATAGTACGTATATGAGAGCGCGTATTTGTGATTACTTTGGTTTTCAAAAGCTATATATATATATACTACTGGTAGTATAAGAATGAAGTCGTACTGCACTAGCACCACTATGGGGTCGTTAATCGTTTCCCTTTTACAGATTGACGATGAGCCGGTATGCTAGAGGTGCTGATAGGGGAGCCTATAATGGGAATGCTACTGACATGAGGGCGATGTTTACTGACCTCATGAGAGACATGCTTAGAGAAGTGCAAGGAGCAGCTCCCAATCCCGAAAATGGTGGTGGTCAAGTAGTGCAGGCACCGAGGGTCGATTTCGCCAAGTTGTGCAAGGATTACACTAACCTTGGTGGGAAGCCGTTCCACGGGACGGAGTCGGCCACAGATGTTCAAGATTGGATGGATAGCTGTCATCGTATCTTCGATGACTTAGGTATTGAGGATGCGATGAAGAGAAGACTAGCGTCTCGTCAGCTGCAAGGGCGAGCGATGAATTGGTGGAATGCCATTAGAACATCTACTCCAAAGGATCAAGTTACTTGGGTTCAGTTCAAGGCTCGCTTTAGCGAGAAGTTCATTCCAGCTGCCCAGAAGTCAGTGTTGTTCAAGAGGTTCTTGGAACTCAAGCAGAACGGAAGGGAAGTTTCTGACTATATTGCTGAGTTCGACACTTTGACAAAGTATGGACTATCTCTTATCGACACTCCTGAGAAGAAGAATGAGAAGTTCATCACTGGTTTGGATGGATACTTGGGGGAAAGGTTTATCAATCACATCGATGAGACTTTTGAATCGATCGTGGGGAAAGCTTTGAGATCAGAGAGTCTTTACACTAAGTCAAAGACTGAGGCTGCATCTGCAGAAGGGCCAAAGCCGCAAGCAGGCAGTGGAGGCAAGAATAACTCTCAAAAGAAGAGGAAGCAGGACCAATCTAAGAACAAGAAGGATGTTGAGTGCTTCAGCTGTGGTAAGAAGGGCCATTATGCTAAAGATTGTCGGGCCAAGCCAGCGGATAAGAAGTGCTTCAACTATGGTCAAGTGGGACATTTCAAGGATAAGTGTCCGCAACCTCTTAAGGAGAAGCAGATTGTGAAAGCATATGCTATTGATGCTGTTCCTTCTTCGTCGAATGCCCCAACTGTGGCGGAGAAAGGAAAGAATGTTGTTATTCAAGGTATGCTTTCTATTTATGATGTACCAGTTCGAGTTTTGTTTGATACTGGGGCTTCCCGTTCCTTCATATCTAGTGACCTGGTAGATAGGTTGGGATTGGAACCCGAGATAGTCGATAGACCATTGGTTGTGACGAACCCGATTGGTGGTTCGACTAGCCTTAGTATGATTAGCAGGAATTTGGTCTTATCGAGTCATGGATGTATGTTTGTTTGTGATTGCTTTGTTTTGGGCTTTACTGGGTATGGCATTATATTGGGAGTCGATTGGCTCCAGAGATATGGGGTGGTTGTAGACTGTGAGGGCTTTTTGGTGACAGTGAGGGCGGATGATGGGCGGAGGGTAGTGTTTGGTAGTCTACCTAGTGATGGGGTTATGGCTAGTTTTGTAAATTCCCTAGACATCTCGCAGGATGAGTTGTCAGATGTGCCCGTGGTTGGCCAGTATCCGGACGTCTTCAAGGAGGTGACCGGGCTTCCAACACACCGAGAGATTGAGTTCCGTATTGATTTAGTGAAAGATGCCAGACCTATAGTGATGCCACTTCGTCGTATGGCACCAAGGAAGCAACGAGAGCTCGGAGTGCAAGTCAGCAATCTTTTGAAGAAGGGATTTATTAGAAGAAGTGTCTCCGAGTGGGGATCACCAGTTGTGTTTGCCACTAAGGCAGATGGTTCCCTTCGTTTGTGTGTAGACTATCGCGAGTTGAATAAGGTAACGAGGAAGAATAAGTATCCTCTACCGCGGATAGATGATTTGTTTGATCAGCTGGAAGGAGCAAGAGTGTTCTCCCAGTTGGACCTCACGACAGGATTTCATCAGCTTCGAGTAGCAGATGAGAGTGTTCCGAAAACGGCATTTAGGACGCCGTCTGGATTTTATGAGTGGTTGGTCATGCCATTTGGGTTGACCAATGCACCAGCCTATTTTGTGGATCTTATGAATCGAGTATCCAGAGATCAGTTGAATAAGTTTGTTCTTGTGTTCATGGTTAATATCCTTGTTTATTCAAGGACAGAGGAGGAACACAAGGGACACTTGAGGATAGTGATGGAGGTGTCGAGGAAACACCAATTGAAAGCGAAATTCTCTAAGTGTCACTTTTGGAGAAGGGAAGTGAGATTCTTGGGTCATGTTGTTTCAGAGAGTGGTATTGCCGTGGACCCTGCGAAGGTGGCTACGGCACAGGATTGGCCTACGCCTAAGAATGTAACGGATGTAAGAAGTTTCTTGGGATTAGCTGGATATTATCGTAAGTTTATCCAGGACTTCTCCAAGATAGCCGCACCGTTGACTCAGTTGACTAAGAAGAATCAGTCCTTCGTCTGGGACGGAGTGTGTGAGAATGCATTCAAGAGTCTAAAAGAAAAGTTGACGCGTGCGCCAGTGTTAGTCATTCCTAAGAGGAATGAGGAGATGACGGTATACACGGATGCTTGTGGTACCGGACTAGGTGCTGTACTGATGCAAGGAGGTAGGGTTGTAGCTTATGCTAGTCGACAGCTAAAGTCGCATGAGAAGAAGTATCCTACCCATGATTTGGAACTAGAAGCGATTGTGTTTGCGCTGAAGATGTGGAGACATTATCTCTTGGGAGAAAGATTTGAGTTGTTTACCGATCATAAATCGTTAAAGTATCTCTTCTCCCAGAAGGATCTGAATCTCCGTCAGCAGAGATGGTTAGAGTTTTTGGCTTTGTATGATTTTGATATCGCATACACACCTGGGAAAGGTAAAGCGGTAACCGATGCCTTGAGTAGGAGACATGCCAGTTTAGGGGCAATGTTTCTTGAATGGAAGCAACTGGAGTATATCGCGGGGTTTGATTTCAGACCAAGGTGCGAATTTGATCCAATCATGCTAGCTAGTTTGGCGATCAGACCCACTTTGATAGAACGGATTGGTTCCAGCCAAAGGGACGATCCTAATCTATTGGAAATCATCTCCAGGTTAGAGATGGACATCGATGGTGAGGAGATGAATGTGTATGGGCTTGATCGAGATGGGTGGCTTCGAAAGAATGGAAGACTAGTTGTGCCCAACGTAAATGGTTTGAGAGATGAAGTACTTAGAGAATGTCATCACTCAAAACTGACTATACGTCCCGGTGATAATAAGATGTATCGAGACATGAGACAGACTTACTACTGGGAAGGGATGAAAAGAGACGTTGGGAAGTTTATATCCAAATGCATGAATTGCCAGCTATTTAAAGCCGAGCAAAAGAAGCCTAGTGGGTTATTGCAACCATTAGAAATTCCCAAATGGAAATGGGAGCAAGTCTCGATGGATTTCATCGATGGTTTACCGAGGACTAGATCGGGATATGATACCAGTCAAATCGACCAGAACGGCAGCCAAGTTGGCAGAATTGTATATTAAATGGGTAGTGAGATTTCATGGAGTACCCAAAAGCATTGTGAGTGACCGAGACCCGTTGTTCACTAGTGGGTTTTGGAAGAGCTTACAAGAGGCTCTAGGGCCAGGATTACATCTCAGTACCGCATATCATCCTCAGACCGACGGTCAGACGGAGAGGGTGAATCGTATATTGGAAGATCTCTTGAGAGCTTGTATACTGGATTTTGGTGGATCATGGGATGACCATTTGCATCTAGTAGAGTTTGCATATAATAATAGCTACCAATCCAGTATCGGTATGGCTCCATATGAAGCTTTCTACGGAAGACCGTGCAACTCACCATCATGTTGGATAGAAACTGGCGAGAAGTTTATGCTTGGACCAGATGTGGTGAGAGAAACTTCAGATAAGATCTAGATCATTCAACAACGAATGAAAGCTGCCCAAGATAGACAGAAGAGTTATGCTGATAAGAGGAGAAAAGACTTAAAATTCTCCGTTGGTGACTTGGTGTTTGTCAAGATTTCTCCGTTGAAGAGCGTGATACGATTTGGCAGGAGAGGCAAGTTAGCAACAAGATTTGTTGGCCCATTCCCTGTCCTTGAGCTAGTCGGGAATTTGGCATATAGAGTTGGCTTACCAGAGAAGATGGCGGGAGTTCACAATGTATTTCATGTTTCCCAACTAAGGAAGTTCGTTCACGACTCAGATATGACTATTTCACTTGATCAATTAGAGGACTTCGAAGTAGAACCCGAGGCGGTTGGGAACCGCAAGCTGATTCGTATTGTGGGGCACGATGCGAAGCAACTTTGAAGGAAGGCGGTGAAGCTAGTCAAGGTTCAGTGGGGCGAGAACGAGAATGATCGTACTTGGTAGACAGAGGAGAGCATTAGGAAGGCGCATCCAGAACTCTTTGCCTGGTAAGATTTACTTCGTAATTTAGTTATTCCGCATGCTAGGATAGACTTGCCTTACTTGTTTTGCATGTTTGATTGTTGTTTTATGATTGATAGGCATGCGGGACCCTTTGTGTGTTTTGGTTAGGGAATTTCGGGGGCGAAATTTCTTAAGGGGGGGAGAATGTAACAACCCGCATTCTACGCATCAGAGGATCGTAGAATATTTATTTCTTTCCCATATGAAGTTGTATGGTCATGTAACTTGGGGAAACATCCATTAGAGTCATTTCCCATGCTTATGATTTTTATCGATTTTTAAATGACCATTTTGCCCCTAGCTGATCATGTTTTGTCCATAACTTTTGATTGGAAAGGAATTTTGACCTGAAACCACTTCCATTAGATTCGTTTGATGGTTTACCTTTCTGTAGAGTGGTCATAGTAGCCAAACGGACTTACCGTTTGGGAGATATGGCTGAAATAAGGTTTGGAGGGTGAAAAACTGCTTAACCGGGCCAAATAGGGTGATTAGTGAGTAGGCCCATAATCCATTTCGGGATTAGGGTTATGGGGAGGCTGAAATGAAGTAGAGAATTATTCCATTTCAGTTTTCTAGCCTCCACTTATCTCCAAGGAACCCTAAAAATGGCCTCCAACCTCTAAATCACCTCCAAATCATCTTTTGATCAAGGAGCTTAGCAACATCTAATCAAGGGAGACCTATACCAAATCAACATTGGAGCTGCTGTTTAGCATTGGGATTTGCATCAAATCAGAGATTTATTTCATATCTTAGTTTATTTGTGGCTAAGGTGAGTGATTTGCATAGTTTTGCACTAATTATGGCCAATCAAGGGTAATTAGTGTTAATTAGCGAATTTATACACTAATAAATTCGAGAAAAATGTTCATAAATTCCTAAATGATGTTTTAGACCTCTGATATGAATTTGGGTTAATTTGGTTAAGTTTTGCTAATCCTATCATTAGTTTCACCTAAACATGCTTAAGGGGAAATATGGGATTTTGGGTATGTTTGATCCATTTTAACCTATCATATTGATGTTTTGATGTTTGTGGTTCATTATGCATGTTGCTATGTCTATATGATATGCTTTGTGATTGATTTCAATAGTTATAATAGTCGAAAACGTCGTCGAATGGCGTAAACACTTGCTGGAAAAGCTTCAGGAAACAGTGCAGGTTTCGGATCAGATCGGATATGGGGGCTCGGATCGGATATGTTGAACTGGGCAAGGGATTCGATCGGATCGGACCCTAAGACTTGAGAAAATTGGCAAAAAGGAAGGCCACGCTAATTGAACTGGGATCGGATCGGATTAAGGAGGAGGGATCGGAGCGGATAGAGGAGGATGGATCGGATCGGAGCACGTGAAGAATGAGGGAGCGGATCGGAGCGGAAGCACGAACTGGAGGGGAGATGGCACCCGATCCGACCCGAGGTGGGACACCTGACCCGACTTGAAGAAAGATACCCAACCCGAACCGATGCGATGGAGTGGACCCGACCCGAACCGCTACAGAGGAAGACCCGAACTGACGCAACGCAGACACCCGACCCGAACCGATGGTTTGAAGAGAACCCGACCCGACCTAGTATTGACCAATAACCCGAGATGCAAAGGTAGTCCAATATGGGAAGTTAGAGATCAGGATCCAATTGGGAACCGATGAGTTCACTTCATGGTTGGGCTTTGCTGCGGGACGTGTGCTAAGGAGTTGTCGATGTTCATAACTTCGATTCACCACTGAAAATGAATGATGAGCTACTTATCAGTGCAGTAGAGTCATTGCGACTCGAGGGGCAAGGTGATGGTAGCAAGACTACGTTATCAGTGCAGTAGAGTCATTATGACTTGAGGGGCAAGGTGATGCGTAGTAAGACCATGAGCCAGCGCAGATGGGGTGAATAACTCTATGGGGCAAGTGGACATAGTAAAGGATTGGTAAGACTATGAGCCAGCGCAGATGGGGTGAATAACTCCATGGGGAAAGTGGACATAGTAAGGATTGGTAAGGCTATGAGCCAGCGTAGATGGGGTGAATAACTCTATGGGGCAAGTGGACATAGCGAAGGATTAGTGGCTACGTTATCAGTGCAGTGAAGCCATTTATGACTTCATGGGGCAAAGTGATCGTAGCAAGGGTGGGTGATCGAAGTGGTGAATATCGTATGCTTTACGCACTGAGTGAGAGATGTGAGGATGGATGATATGTTTGATTGTTTGCCATCACTATGGCATGCACACCTCCCCCACCTCCGTATCTTTACACCGTTTGATATGGCACCTTAGAGTGTTGTACGGTATGTAGTGCTAACTCTTTGGTTGCAGGTCTAGGTTCAGGTATGTTTTAGTCTACCTGTTATTGTTCACTTTAGATGCTTATCGCTCATACCAGGCTTTATGTCTGATCCAGAGTTTTATGTCTCCTCTTATTACTCTGGGTGCTTACACGAGCAAAATAGAGACAAGTGAGCTGGTGATGCACGAGTAGCTGATTCGGAGGCGGGCAGGAGGCTTCCACGTATGATATATATATTCCCCCTGTGTCGTTGGTGGACGCTACTTGGGCATTAGTAGTGTACCTCCTTTATCTTGCTTTTGCTTTGAGATAGTTTGAAAAGTTGTAATAAGCTATATTTTGGATTTCCGCTGCTATGATGCTTAGTTCTGGCTTTTAGCTTATGCACTGTCTCTCCTGTTTTATGTCAAGTATATTATTATTATATTTTGTTCTATGCGCTGTGAGACATTCTACAGGTTCTTTGTTAGTTCATTTCCTTCTTCCTTTTCCTTCTGACGACCCGTTCCGTGCTAACGGGACATGTGTACAGCGCACTTTTGGAGTAAATGTCGGTTGGTCCGGGGCGGGCCGTCACACATATTATGCACATGTATCAGAACAGCAAACAGATGATTCCAAAACAAATATTTTTCAAAAACAGTATCAGAGCAAAAAATATTTTCAAATCATACTTGTCAAGATGGCGGTCACATAAGACGATTCATGATCCAATGATTAAAAATACCGTTTATTTGAAATCATTTGAGGAATATGAAACTTCTCAAGATTCAGTGAATCAATCACACCAGAATGTAAATTTCAGATTCAAGATATTCGTGTGATTCAATAAATCAATAATTTCAAATGATTTTAAACAAACATATATTCAAATCAAATAAGTGATTTTCAAAGACCATTTTTCAAAAAAAATTCTCAGATCATTTGCATCAAGATTGAGAGATATTCATGATCCAAAAATTTAAAAATAATTTATTTGAAATCACTTGAATCAATGTCAAGTTTTGAGATATAATGAATCAGTCACACAAGATTGATAATTTCTAATTTAAAAGGTATGTGAGATTCAGAATATCAATAATTTCAGATGATTTCAAACAAACATATTTCAACCATAAAATGATCACGAATAAAGATGAATTTCACGATGTATCACTGATTCATGACATTCAAAATTTTCAAGCCAATCTGAAAATCATTGAAATTATCACAACTGATAAATAGCAGAGTGCTCTAATGAGTATAATATTTCAAGCTTTTCTAAAATGGATTAGAAGGAACTCAAAACAACAAATTTGTGTGAAATTTCAATTTTTTTTCAGATCTCCAAAAATTTAGAATTCAAATTAACAGTGTTCAAGATATGGCAAGAATACATCAACACTGTTATGAATTCAGAAATCAGAAAATAAACTTCAAAACAATTGCAATTATTTACAAAGTTAAAATTCAAGATCTGGAAAGTTTAAAAAACATCAGAATTCTATTCAAATAATGTGAATTTCCAAAAGACCATGAATACTGCAATTGGAAGTTAATAAAGCACAAGAAGAAAGAAATAGAAAAATATTGCAGTGACAAATCAAATAAAAAATAAATAAAAAAGAACGAGAATAAGAAAAATAGAAAAAAAACAAAGAATATACAGAGGAATGAGTATAAAGATATACCTGAAATCCATGTAAGCAAATGAATCTCTAACTCAGTCAGATCTTGCCTAAAGGAACTGTAAATGATATAGAAGTATAAACCAACTTGATTTCAAATTTCTTTTCAGCAAAGTAGTTCCTCAGCCATCTTTTGTTACCTATGAATTTATAGAATCGAGTGGTCTAACAAAATTTGCAAAACCACTCACAGTTTTGTTCACACATTTTGATACCCAGACTTGTTTATATAACAATCCATCTGAATTTAACTTTGTACCCTTTCGAACCCAAAACTGTTTGAATTTAACGAAGTTTGTTTTATTTCTTTTTAGGATACAGGATTGTTTAGATGGATTATTACAAAACAAATTCACATCATGTTTATGATTTAAAAATCCTCTAAATCCATCAGAGTTTAAATTTTCAAAACGATTCTTACCAAAGCAGTTTGAAGGATTTTTAAAATCAATTGAATTTCGTTTTTCAAAAACATTGTTTTTCCGAAAGCCAAGACCACTTTTATTTCCAACAGAAAATTGGTTTTTCAACAACATATTCAAAGATTTTTCTCCATCAGAAAATTTAGTCAAAGTTGACTCAAGTCGTTGAACTTTAGTTTTAAGATCACGGTTTTCTTTCATTAAATCTAAACAATGATTTTTAGTGATCTTACATCGTTCAAAATCAGATTTCGAAACCATATTTTCATCTTTAAGCAAATTAATTTTGGCTTGGGACTCAGCAACCTCAAATTCAAAATGTTTTCGACTTTCAAATTCAAATTTCTTGAAATTTTCAATTTCAGCTTCAAGCTCTTTGAAAATCAAATGGAATTTTAACAAATTTTCTTTTTCAACAATTTCAAATTTGGAATTTTTATTAGTCTTAAAAATTTCAAATTCCTTTATTTAGAAAATTATTCGAGCTTGATAACTCAATCTTGTTATCTTTTAAGATCAGAATCTAATTTTCAAACTTTTGAATATTTTTATTGAGATGAACAAGCTTGGTTTCCAATTTCAAACAATTTTTGAAATCTGATTTTGAAGAGTTTTTAAAATATTCAAGTTGTGATTCCAAATAATCAATTTTGCTGGTCAACTCACGATTCTTAGATTTCAAAGATTTATTTTTCAGTTTGTGTTTATCAAAAGATTTAATTAAATCAACACTCATATAAACTAACTCTTCGTATGTGAAAATTTCCGTTTCAGCATCTGTTGATTCTCCATCATCTGATTCATCTGAAATTTCATCTATATGACCTATTAAGCATAGATCTGAATCTGAGTTGACCTTCTGGGTTTTGAGCTGTTGTCAGTTTTTTCATACAGCGTGTTAAGAGTTCTCTAGATTTCCTGTGCAGATAAACAATGGCAGATAAGATTAAACTGTTCAGTACTAAGATAATTAAATATAATTTTCATAGCATGAGTATTGAAAGCAATATCTCCATAATCAAACCCATTAATAACAACATCCCAACATTTGATATTAACAGATTTTAAATAAAATTCCATTTTGGATTTCCAGTTTAAAAAATCTGTACCAGTGAAAATAGTTGGAAATGAACTGGACTGACTCTCACTAGACTGACAACTAGGGTTACCCATGACTCTAGAGTTAATGAAATGCCTGCTCTGATACCACTTGTTGGATATGGATTAACCCTAAAGGGGGGTGAATATGGTTTATTACAGTTTTGAAGTGTTATAAAAATAAATCGCAACACAGAAAATCATCAGAGAAATAAATGCAGTAAATAAATAACACACAGAGATACCCAGCTTCAGCAAAATCCTGCCTACTGCTGCATTCCTAAGGTTTCTACTAGGTGTTAATAACAGATCCCGCTTACAGACACTGTAAACTCGCACTCCCTGCTCCTGTACTAACCCTACGCTCAAAACCCTAGATTGACCAATATCCCCTCGACCATATTTTTCCCGAATTACAAACCCGTAATCCGTAACCCTGTTTTTTACAGACTCTAGTAAACTGCCAACTAAAAACCTAACTAGTTTCCCTAGTATTTTCCAGACACTAGAAACTGATGGATTGAATACAAACTGAATTTAAAAAGACACAAAAAATTAAACAACTAAAACCCTAGGATTTTAAAAGGAAAGGTCATCCCCTTTTATCACTTAAAACACTTGGCCAAACATAGAGTAGGCCGGCCCATCTTTTATTCTCTTTTGCCCCGATCCTTTGGTCTTTGGAGAATTACAAATGGCGGTTTCAATTTGGGACTAGGGTTTCTGATTTCCCTCAAATCAAAAACGACGTTGTGATGAATTGATTCTGGAAATGATTCTCCTTGTCTTCAATCTTCTGGCGCCTTACTTCTTCAATCGATTGTTCTCTGATTTGAGATACTTTGTGGCGATTGAAACACCTGAGGGAAAATTGGGAGTTCTCTTGAATTTTTGTCTACAAACTTCTTTTGATTGTTTTTGATTTCGATCTATAATGTCAGTGATGAATGTGGTGTTAAATAGGATAATTGAATCCTATGAATTTCTCTGATTTCATATATATGGCTTGAATTGTTTTTGCTCGATTTCCTCTTTTGATTGCTCTGTAAATTGATTGCCTTGGCTCGCTTTGAATGATAATGAATCTAGTTGATATCATGAACCCTTGTGAACTTGAAATATATGTTGTCTTGAATGAGTTGCGTGATTGAGAGTCTTCCAGGATAATTTTCTGAAATTAAAACAATTTGATTCCTTGCCATTTTTATACTTGTCGAAACTAAGAATAATATACTTTGAAATCGACTTTGCCAAATAAAAAAAATGCCAGGATAAGTGACTGATTGTTGCGTGGACATCACTTATATTATTATGCTTGATTGCTTTCCAAAATAGAGATGCTGAAAATGAATATTTTTTGAAAAATAATACTTTCCAAAATAGTGCTTTCCATATAAACATTTCTGAAGAAAAAACTTGAGATTTCTGAAAATGAATACTTTCAAAAATAGAGTTGCTGGTCATCAATGAAATTTGATTGCTTTCCAAAATATGATTTCACAATTCTGGAAATAATAAATCTTTTTTTTTTGAGTGAATTCTAGGAAATGATTTGCAAAATGTTTCTGGTTTCTAGAAATGCAGATTTGAAATTTCTTTCTTGTTTTGAATCTCCAATTGATTTTCTGGTAACCAATTTTAAATATGAATAAACCATGACATTTTCTTGTCAATTGCTTCTTGCCAAATAACATGGGTATTGATTTGCCATGACCTTGTTTCATGAATACACTTAAAAGATTTTCACTTGAACTTGCTGTAGATGTGTACACTGTCCATATGAATTCGCCTTACACTTGCTTGCTGTATCACCATGTGCAAGTGTGTGGCTTCATGAATTTGCTTGCTGACTTGACTTTATTACAAGCTGCCATTTGACATTTTCCATTTTCATTTGAGTTTGCCGTCATGTATAGTTGAGGACTTATGCACGTCTTGTTTGCATACAACCATTTACTTGTGCCATGCTTGCTTACCAAAGAGAACTGCCATCATGTATTGTATGTTGAATCCATATATGAGCTGTATCCATACTTGTTCAGGCAGCCATGAATATTATTGTGCATATTGCTGTTATGTAATAAATTCCCTCCTGCGCCATGTAACTCACTTCATTTCAGCTGCACTATGTTTTGTTTTTGTCTATGCTCGACATTTAAACTGTCTTGGTTTACCACTGTCATGAATTTCCTGTCATTCTCCATTCTTGTCTATAACTTGGCTTATTTGTGCAACACTGTATTGTGCATGTTATTTGCAGTTGCCATATAGTTTCTTTGATTCATTTGCATGTTGAAGGTTCACTGTGTATTGAGTATGGGCACTGCCTCGTGTATGTTTCATCTAACCAAGCAGTGCATGCACCCTTGTTGTCGCTTCATATTTCTGTCTTGAACATAACTATGTTCACTAATCATCTGTGTATCACTTGCACTGTTTCAGGCTGATTTGTGTGCACTAAAATATTACTGCACTTGATATTGTCATGTCTTGTTTACTCTTGTGTATTGATCATCACTTTGCTTCATTGGTATACCATTTGGTTTGAATCACCATGTATGATTTGACCTTGGACATTGTTCATGCTGCTTTGACCATGATTATGCTGCTTTGTTTATTCTTGACCATTTGCTTGACTTTACATTGAGTTGTTTTCATGTGTGCACTGAGTCGAGATGGTCCTCGTGGCTACTCCTCATTTGCTCACTGATTGGCGAGGCAGTGCACACGCGTATATCTATACACGTGTGTGTATGCAGCCATCAGACAAGATTTCCTGTCCTTGTACTAGACACATACAAACTGACTAGCCACAGATGAATCAGATCAAGTCATGAAAAATGATGAGAAACACACCAGAAAACTGAGGCAAATAAAATTTTAAAAATAAAATTTATATTTGCATAAATTTTGAAAATTATTTCTGTTCCATATACTCTGTGCGTGTTTCTATATATGACAGGTATGAAGACTTGATTGACTGAAAGATGCTGTGAAGATAGAAAACCGAAGATGACAGAAAACAGTGAAATAGTGTATAAGTGTATATGAAATGTAAAGAATGTACATAAAATTGTATAACCAAGTGACAGTGTTATAGTGAGGAGCAGTGTATGAATGTATAATGAGAGAATTGTACTGGTATTTGTAATAAACAAATTTGTTTGAAATAAAATATTATTTTATTGTGGTCAAACGAATTTGTCTATCGTATTTAGTTTATATACAAGTACAATATTATGTGTAATATATGTGAATGTGTACAAATAGTGGGGTCATATAATTTGTACTATTTGAATATTTTAAATATAGTATTCAAGTTAAATAAAATACTGTATGAATATATGAATGTCTGTACTGTCGTATTATATTTAAATATAAATATTATATTCCTGTATATATATAGAACAGTACAGTAACAAACACATTTAAAATAATATTTATTTGGTTGTTATCATAAAAAAAATCATATAATTGTGTATACAACTATGTCATATACAACAAAAATTCCATTGCCACACAAAATAAGTACGGAGATAACAAATCTCCCTGTCTAAGGCCTCTATTACTATGCAAGAAACATTTAGGATTGCCCTGAACCAAAATAGAATAAGAAGGTATAGAAATACAGGTTTTGATAATGCGGTCAATCATTCTTGGAAAACCCATCGTCTTAAGCATGTGACAAATGAAATTTCTATTAACAATATCATATGCTTTCTGAAGGTCAATTTAATGCATACTCTACCACTACCTTTGATGTTGAAATCTCTTATCAATTTGTTCATGTGCTAAGATGATATTTTTAGCAATGTATCTACTTGAAATAAAGGCCGACTGGTTGTCAGATATCAGATGTTTGATGTATGGTTTAATTCTATTACACAACACTTTAGAAATAATTTTATAAATAACATTGCAATATGCTATGGGTCTGTAGTTTGAGATAGCGTTAGGTTTATCAATTTTGGGAATAGGAGTTATGAATGTATGATTTATTCCCATAGCAAGTTTACTAGTGCAGGAAACCTCCTGAATCATCTCTAGAAAAATCACCTTAAGCTCCTCCCAATGAAATTTAAGTTATTTGGCTATGAAACCATCAGGTCCTGGACTTTTATCTTTTGGAATAGTGAAAACAGCGTTGCGAATTTCCTCCAAACTAAGAACCTTAGTTAAATGCCTTCTCCCCCTGTCATTTATAACTTTAATACAATTAATATTGGGAAAAGAGTTGGTCATAGGAGTGTCAGAATTGAATTTTTTTGAAAAATAAAGAATAGCCTCCCTTTCTATTGTGTCAGCATCATGCACAAGCTCGCCATTCCTCATAAACAAATTACTCCAGTTATTTCTGCGTTTCCTTAAAGACATTTTAGCATGGAAAATTTTGGAGCATGAATCCCCTTCAGTGAGCCAACTAGTCTTAGCTTATTGCTTAGCATTACAAGCATCAATTATGCATTGATCTTTCCATTTGTTGTATGCTTCTCTAAGATTCTCAAACTTGCTCCTATCGGTGGGATTTTCTTCAAATTCAGCAAGTGAATTTTTGTAGTTCTCCTCCAGAGTCTTTAGTTTGTCTCCATCTTTTAGGCTCATATAGTTCCAACCTTCAAGGTAGATTTTGCATGCCTTCAAAAGGATTTGAAATTTATAAATCTTAGGCCCTGAAATGTATGAAGACATCATATAATTAGCAGCCAAGTAGAAATTGTCGCTCTTTAACAGTCCAAGAATTTAAAGATCTAAAACTTATATTTTTAAGCTCATTACTTTTTTTTTGAAATTAATACATATAGGAATATAATCACTAATAGGATTAGCAACCCCATATGTATTTAAATTAGGGAAAAGATCAAGAAAATGATGATTACAAAGAACATTATCAATTTTAGTCGCTACTCCCTTTTTCCGCCAAGTATATTTAAAGCCAGCGATATGGATATCAATCAAACCAGCATTGGAAATGCAATCAATAAGGCCTCTTTGTGTCTGAACGGCACTGTAGAACCCCCTTTCTTGTTACTCGGGGATAAAATGGTGTTGAAATCTCCGTGCACCAGCTAAGGAATGTGAACATTGTGAGATTCATTAACCAGGTCAAGCCACGGCTTCTATCTATCATAAAGGAAGTTGTTAGCATATGTAAAAGACAATCTATATGAAAACCCTCCGATATTATCTACTCTTTAAGAAATATGTTGATAGGACATAGCTTCAACATTAGTTTTCCAAATTTCAGTATCCCATGCTAACAGAATTCAACCCTTGCATCCAGTGCAGTTATTATCTAAAACTTCCCATTTATTATGTAGCTTGTTTTTTAAATAATTAGTCATGTTATTACTAAGCTTATTTTCTACCAGGCCAATCACAGATGGTCGAAATTTGTTAAAGAACTTTAACACTTCAAATTTTTTGTTAGTGTTGTTCAGTCTCCTAACGTTCCAGGCTACGATGTTCATTTAATCTTGCTCTAGCTCCTTGTTGACACTTTAGGAGGAGCTGGTGGGGCAGTTTTAGAGCATTTCTTTTTATTATTCTTATAAGCATCGTTCAGTTCATCCAAGAACTTTTGGATTTTCTCTATGTTATCTAACACATCTATCTCTTTTTCAGGTTGTCTTGGTTTCTCTTCAGTAATGGCTAATTATTCTGCAAGATTTTCTTCCTCAAGATCATCCCAGTCTTCAACAAGGCTATCCACGTTATCTGGAATAATACCTTCAGCAGCAACAACCTCTGCATTAGGCATTTCTTGAGATACTTTATCGCTTAGCGTATTGACTTTATTATCATTAACATTAATATTATGTATAATAGGGTTGTTAGAACCCCTATGCTACGTGTTATCGACTGTTGCTTGATTATTCTTACTTATTTCACCCTGTCTAGACAGATTATGGTCATTCTTATCACAATTTTTATCCTGTACATCATATGAAGCATTTGTATCCTTTGCGTTAGATTGTAACACAGAATCGTCATTAGTTTCTTCAATGGAGATTGTAACATTATTGTCATTATGTTGACTGATTATGACACTTGGATCACAAACAATTTTTTGTTCAATGCTTATGTTGGCAGCCACAGTCTCACCTATGTTGTCTTCACTCTGGAGTTCAATGTTTGCATCTGAATTACATACAATCTCGTTTTCAACATTTACGCTTGTACCTTTATCTTTTGGTACCCATTTTCCATTCACCTTAGTTTTGCATTGGGCATGCGAATGCCCAAAAACACCGCACACCTTACAACATATAGGCTTGTATAGGTAGTCAAATATCACTTTCAATTCCTATCCAGTATGCAATTGAACATCCACCTCATTAGGAAAATCTGACGTCGCATCAACCTCTATCAAAATCTTGGCAGAAGCAACTCTGGATTCATCTGCAGTGATCTTATCTATCTTTGTATGCCTTCCTATAACACTCATAATAGCACATAATGCTTCCCTATCTGTAACGAACCTAAATTTTCGATGTTTTAAGATGTGAATTAATTAGTTTATGAATTTTAAAAATTAAAATTTGTTTATAAATTTGAAAACTAGTCATTTAATTTGGTTTTGATTTGATTTTATAAGTGTGAATTTAAACCTTATATTTATTTCTAAATTTATTTTGTTAAATATTACGAAAATTAAATAGTTGTTTTAGAAATTTTAAATTTGAATTATAATTAGATTTAAACAAATTCTTTTAGTTGATTTTATTTTCAAATTTAATTTCAAATATGTGTTTGAAATTATCAAAAATATATGTATTAGGTTTGTATACATAGTATAGTACATGGTATATGCTTTGAGATTTTTTTTAAATAATTGTCCACTTGTTAAAAACATGGCAGATATATGGACACCTGTTAAAATTGTGCTAGAAGAATAAACGCGCGTCCTCATTGCTCTGATTTTTCCACCGACCCCTTTTATCTATTTTTCGTCCCTCTCCTTTATCTCATACTTCAAAAAAAATTCCCCAAATTTGGTTCCTTAAATTTTGAAATTTATGCCAACTGATTACCCCTCCTCGCAAGTAATTAATGGATCCACCGAAATCCATCGCTCCAGCCTCCTTCCATTGAACACCATCACCATCTCTGCTTGAAACCGTGAGTTCCCATCATTCGCCGCCATCGCCAATCGGATCCGCAGCCGCCTCCATCACCGCGCCTAACTGGAATCCCCCTACGAAATTGCCAACCACCGCGAGTTAACCTGCTACCATCAAGGCCTGGTCACCCCGCTCCTATCGCCGCGCAGCGCCTCGAGTCCGTCAAACTTGGTTGACTTTGGCCTTTCCGTTGTCCACCGAGCAGGTGAGTTTCTCACGATTATTATAGTTCAAGTACTTCAATTGTTTGAATGGCCTGTAGCTGAAATTTGCATACCCTATGACCATGTGTAAGAGCCTGAATGACATGGTTGCATTCTTAGTTGTTAATAATATGCTATGCTTGTCGCAATTCATTCACTTGTTTGAGAAACATGTTGGTATTTTCTCCTTGCTTGTCTGTCCGAAACATATCCTTGCCTTATAGCAGTGTGCATGTTGCTTTTACCTGATACATATTAACTTAATGCATGCTCACACTGATTCATGTATACATGTAGCTGTAGACCATAGTATCTTGGACAATAGCTTTTCATTTTTCTAGATCCATTCGTGCATGCATGAGTATTATAATATATGTATTTGTGTATGTAAGCCACTCTCCTGTTGCACAAGTTTCTATAAATAATAATAATATGGTATTGAATTTTGTGATATGATGTATACAAATAATATTACCAGTTGAGGAACAATAAGAATTTACAAAATGGAACTATAGACTGGGCATTTTCCTCCCACTTTACATGTTGAAACTATAGCTAAGATAAAGATGCAGATATGAATATAAACATTTTCATATGTTCTAACATTATACTGATCATAAAAAGAAATATAATATGTGGGTAATTTGAGGCAGCTATTGTTCTCTGTGATAGAAAATAGACTACAAAAATGAAAAGTTTTGCAATTTTAGTAAGGGATTATAAGTGGGTATACTTCAGCCTTCTTTAGACAAAGTGCTTGGAATATATGATATGCGCAGTAGACTATCAAATAATCTTAATAAGTTATGATGATGAGACTGATTTCTCTTTATTCAAACATAAGATGGATGTCCGGACTCTCACTTAGCAGGTTGATGCACTAAAAGTAAGTGTCATGAGTTTATGGTCTGTATATTAAATTTTTAATGTGGAAGATGAAAAAAAAAACTATAAGTCTCATCATTAGTCGGGTGCTCACGCATGGGTCCGAAAATTTTTGGTATGTGTACCCTGTTTTAGGCCTTATAACGTATATATATACTGTCTCGATATTTTCAGGTGCCTGTTTAGAAAAACTGAGCATACTTGTTCGTATACACACAACCTGCCTTGTTTTATAAACTGGGAAACGACACCATTTAACTGTTTGGCTCAGTACACAACAATTATAATGATTCAGTGGGCTTGGAATTTGACATATATTAAATGTTATAACTTCATATAATGGTGCATTCTAGTTTTATAAAGAGGTTTGTTATTGACACTCCAATTTATGTTAAAGGGGGGCCAAATTTTAAGGACACTCCACTTTTTTAAAATTGTTAAGGGAGGGTCAATGTAGGTAGCTAATTTTTTTAACTTCTTACACTTTTGTCCTTATTTTTAAAAACTTATGCACCATAAAATCATCAAACCCATAAATCCAAAAACTTTAAATCGTTTAACTGCAAATAACGTCAGGGATTGATATCATATGCATACGATTCAATAACTGGAGTTAATAAACTGAAATTAGATCTTAACCCTAACAACATTTGCATACGATTTAATAAACTGAAATTACATCTTGCCGTCACATCCCTCTGATCAATTCCAACATAACGCTCACTCTCCTACGTTAATATCATATTGTTTTCTTAGTCGATCATGTTTTTTTGTTAGGGTTTGATTTCTCCACAACTAGTGATGTCGATTAACCATTAAAAATTAGATTAATGAACAGAAGAGTGAAATTAAGCCTAAATGGGTAATACGGTAAAATTACTTTTATTTGTTAAGGGGCTACTTCCCTCATTGCTACTCCCCTTAACAATTTAAAAAAAAAAGAAAGTTTAGCCTTCCATTAACAATATTTGGAGTGTCAATAACAATTCCCTTTATAAACATGGGCATTAAACTATACTTATGCAGATGTTCGGTGGTATAGAAATGACCTATTCTTTCTGTCAGAAGTTTTGATACCTATTATATACTGATCCTCGTACCTGAAAAATATGTCGAAAATTGAACGTTTACCTTGCTTTGTTGTTACCCGAACGTGCATGTCACTTTTGAGTTTTGCCTTTTTCACTTGGGCACGTTGGCATGACCTGAAACATTCAAGTAGGTGCACTACACTAAATTTGATACCATGTTATTTTCTTCCTATGATGTATATTAGATGCTCCTTGGATAACGTTATAATGTATGGTCTTGTTCAATTTGTACGATAAGCACTGGATTTGTTAAGGTTGAAAATACATATATGTTGAGACCTTAGTTTTTGTATGCCACCGGTGTATTTTGGATAAGACCGATATTCGAAGATAGGATTAACTATTATAATTTAGTTTTTATTTAAGTTGTTTAACTTGAACTATGATTTAATCCTGACTCGAGCGTTTTGTGTTTTTGCATGAAATGCTCGGGTCAGATACGAGTGTTGCAGATTTTAAAGATTTTAGCTTGTAAACTGGAGAGGAACTTGGAGATGCATACGAGCGCGCTCGACTGAAAAAGTAAACTTTAATTTTAAAATCATGTACTGTATATTTCAATTCTTTCGCTGTATGTAAAATTTTGCAAACTCTAATTTTTATGTATAAAATTTCCGCTGTGAGATACTGTTATCTTTATTGTGTCTGTGATTCAATGTTTATTTCTGTTAAATCCGCTAAGATAAAATGATGAACCGTCGTTTTTAACGTTCTGAGCGATTTAAATACCGAATTGGAGCAGTCAGAAAGGTAAATCGTTACATTTTCAGGTGCCCGTTTAGTAAAATTGAGTATACTTGTTGGTATACACACAACCTGCCTTGTTTTATAAACTGGAAAACTACACCATTTAACTGTTTGGCTCATTACACAACAATTATAATGATTCAGTAGGCTTGGAATTTGACATATATTAAATGTTATAACTTCATATAATGGTGCATTCTAGTTTTATAAACATGGGCATTAAACTATACTTATGTAGATGTTCGTTGGTATGGAAATGGCCTATTCTTTCTGTCAGAAGTTTTGATACCGTTTATATACTGATCCTCGTACCTGAAAAATATGTCGAAAATTGAACGTTTACCTTGCTTTGTTGTAACCCGAACGTGCATGTAACTTTTGAGTTTTGCCTTTTTCACTTGGGCACGTTGGCATGACCTAAAACATTCAAGTAGGTGCACTACACTAAATTTGATACCATGTTATTTTCTTCCTATGATGTATATTAGATGCTCCTTGGATAACGTTATAATGTATAGTCTTGTTCAATTTGTACGGTAAGCACTGGATTTGTTAAGGTTGAAAATACATATATGTTGAGACCTTAGTTTTTGTATGCCACCAGTGTGTTTTGGATAAGACCGATATTTGAAGATAGGATTAACTATTATAATTTAGTTTTTATTTAAGTTGTTTAACCTGAACTATGATTTAATCCTGACTCGAGCGTTTTGTGTTTTTGCATGAAATGCTCGAGTTAGATATGAGTGTTGCAGATTTTAGCTCGCAAACTGGAGAGAAATGTGGAGACGCATACATGCGCGCTCGACTGAAAAGTAAACTTTAATTTTAAAATCATGTACTGTATATTTTAATTCTTTCGCTGTATGTAAAATTTTGCACTTTGATTTTTTTGTATGAAATTTCCGCTATGAGATACTGTTATCTTTGCTGTGTCTGTGATACAGTGTTTATTTCTGTTGACCCCGCCAAGCTAAAATAACGAACTGTCGTTTTGAACGTTCTGAGTGTTTTAAATACCGAATTGGAGCAATTAGAAAGGCAGGTCGTTACAATGTGGTATCAGAGCTTTGGTTTGACAAAGCTTAGCTTATTGGGTTTAGAAACTCATTAGAGATAGAGTAGCAATACTCTATAATGAGTGGAATTGACATAAGAATCACTGTAGAGGGAGCGTATTTAGGATATAGAAATTATTTTGAAATTGAATAAACCGTTTTGAAAGCGTAATTATTTTGAGACATAATTTATGATAAGAATTTTCGAGTATGTTATTGACGTCGAGATTGGACTATTTAGTATGTACAGGCTTTTCATATGCGCCTGATCAACGTATATATGAAGACCAAAATATACTAGATAGATATAGAATCACATTCTAGCCGCTTGAAGATGATACTGTTGATGACTGCAGCGTCATCAGTGATTATTTTCAAGTTTCGAAAATGGGATGACTGTATGGATCCAATCTAAATGTCGAGAAATGCTTGAAATCATATAGATAAGTGTTTGAAAATGTTTTGATAAATTAATATGAACTAGAATGGATAAGCAAAATAAATCAGAAAAGTATAAATTGATTTGAAAGTGAATTGAGATAAAATTTGAGATCATTGAGATAAGATTGAATAATTGCAATAAAATGTTCCGATAAGGTAATGTGAACATGAATAGATAAGCGGAATTTAAATTAAGTGATTGTTGTTGAATATATAAACGGAAATTGCAAAATGAATCGAGATAGATTTGAAACTAAATTTGAATAAAATTGGACTTGAATGAGTGTTTGAAAATATAATCTTGTCAATTTTCCTGTGTTTGTTTTGCCTTGACTTGTCATTGCCTGTCGCTTATCCATTCGAACCATTCGTGCTTGAATTTTTGAAATTGCCCAGTCCTGATCCCATTCGAAATCCATCTACGAGTTGTCATCGCTTGCCGAGATATATAATTGTAATTCGAGTGAGTTAATAAAATCGTTTATTCAAAGTACCCATTTCAAGAAAATAGTTGTGTGAGATGATTGGCGGGTGTTGACAAAATAAGTAGGTATGATGAATAAATATATATATTTGAATAAAAAAACCTGAAATTGAATCTCAAGTATTAGTTGAACGATATTCATCCTATTGTGTTAGGATAATATAATATGTATACCTCGAATAGATATCTCGAAGAAAAGCACCGACAATGAATTAAGTAGAAGCTCGTTTTTCAAGCGAAATTTGAATTTTGAGTTATATTTTATAAGCTCAAAAGAATTTGAATGAAAATTTGAGCAATTAATTCAATTTGGAGTATGATTGAAATTGAGATTTGAGTTTCTAACTTGATTGAATTTGAAAATGCGAATGGAAACTCCAGTATTGAGCTAATTTGAACCTTGGTCTGACTTGAATTTAAGTAAATTGAATTTGAGGTTAAATTGGGTTTAATCTCGAAATTGGAATCGACAATTGTTAAGAAATCTGAATTTTGGATAATTGATTCATATTGGATTATTTTGAAAGTAGTATTCATTATAAAACTATTTTATTTGAAATTATGGTATTAGATTTATGTATATTATTTAAATTATGTTGTTACAAGCCTAAGTATTTTTATCTATTTCAAACCATTTGCAAAACCTATATGATCATTTAACTTATTTTTCCAAAACTATCTATTTGTTCAAATCTATTGTACATCAAGAGTTATCTTACAAAAACATATCTATTTATTTCCAATCTATTTTAAAAATCTATTTATTTAAGTTAATTTTTCATTAAGCTATTTTTTTCTAATATTATTTTATGAAACTTAGTTATTTTGATAAAAGTATATCCAATCTGAACAGATTAAGATCCAAAATGATTAAATGTAAAGACTCAATTGGATATCGATAATTGAAATGTGAACTCCAAATTGAATGTGAATGTTGATAATAAATCAAATTTGTAAATGTGAATTTAAATTTTTAAATGATATTGGATACTCAAATCGTTTTGAAATTAATTCAATTTGATCCTGAAAGGAAATTTTTAAGATTGTCGATATACGAATATTTGGATGTGAAATTTGAAACTTACATATGAATATATAGGTATGAGATTCAAAAACTATTATGGAAAAAAATCTTATATAGTGGAATATATATAAGAATGATGTGTTTGAAAATATGATTTGAAAAGAAAATCTTATGTATAACATAAGTGCGATATAGGCGAAACATGAAATGAAGTATTATATGTATATAGTATCTTATGTTTTCAAAACCAAAGATATGGGGAAAGACCTTCCATCGAAAGTCGCGAAGGCGCTGGAACTCCTTGGGATTGTCCATTCGAAAACCGTAGCTGCATTGGAGCTCCAATGTTTGGAACCTCCATCGAAATCGGTGCTCGTACGATGGAGACATGTAATATATATTATGATTTATAACCATAGCAAAATTCGAGGGGTGTTATACCCACAGACACAAGAGATTCTACTGGGATTGTAACACCCCACGTCCATTAATGTCACTCACAAAGGGAATGCATTAACTTCCATGGAGGTTTTAAGTGAATATAGAACAGTAAAATTACAACAAGACAGATATAAAATAGTACTTGGAAATTCAAAAACTTTATTTCATTGTAGGAGAAGTCAAAACATGTTTGATTACATCATAACACCATATTCAATGTCAAGTACAATATCTATCTTGATAAAACAAGTACATAATCCCATTACATGAATAGCCATTAAAAAGAAAGATAACAAGCTGGACTTTACTTCAGCAGTCCAAGCTTTCCAGAAGATAAGCGATCCAACTAGACTCCACTAGAACTTGGCCCAACCTGCGGACCTGAAGGGAGAAAAAGGATGGAAAAGAGGGGGTCAGACATAAAGTCTGGTGAATATGATAATTCTACAATACTATTACCAAAATAACTGGACTAAGGCATAAGCTGGAAAACAAGAAAATGTCTATGAAGAGCAGATTAAGGACATAGACAATCGCTAAAGGCAACGTTATAGGCGCTCCTAAATACTAAAGGATAAACACTATACTGCACCACACCAGTCACCCTAAAGATTCATCCCACTTAGCTTCACTTAGAAACTTTCCCAATGGCTTTACGTACCCCTAGCTGACTACATAGGTGCCGCCTGCCCCTATCTCCACTAGGTGTACCCTACTTCCCATTATTCGATCGGCTCCCTAACTCGTAGATACCCGTGCTGGCCCCACAGTGGGGTGTATCACTCCCCTAAAGTGGCAACCTGATACAACGGACATGCACGTCTTATACCTACACGATGCAACAACGTCTTACCTACCAGCCCGGGTCCACACACGCATATGAAACCCGTTGGACTTGCGTTGCCACCGCTCCCTGTTTTGGCCTCTTATAGTCAAACCCAGTATGCGTGTCCCGTCCTCGACTTGGGTCGAGCCCACAAAGATACGTTTTGGGATACTGGTTGAAATGGGCCCCCACTATTTACCACAAGCATTCCACCTAAGCTTGTCCCCATTAGTCCATCCCACTTAACCCACTTAGTCATGTTCATTTACATGTGTGTTTGGTTAAGTCTAATCGTATTTCAAATGCCTCTAAAGGCAACCACCAGATTCCTCATGCCACCCAAGGCACCTACTTAACCCCCATGTCCCACCTTACATGATTATCTGGTTAAGTATTTCTTAGTTCATTAAGGCCATAACCTCATAAAGACCTCTCACATTAGACTGGCATTTATGGCAGCTGGATTTGCCGGGCGGGTCCGGGCAGTCTTACACCATAAAAGAGTCTAACCTCGTGTCTTTACAACTGTTATGCTTTAGTTTGGGCCTAGGACCTCTCACATTGGGCCGACATTTGTGACTACTGGATTTGTCGGGCGGGTCCGGGCGGGTTTACATCACAAACGGGTCCAACCTCGTGTCCTAAGCATTGATTATTAATAATAATCCACTTTCCCCCAATTTTAATAATTCCCTACTTGAATTATTAATTTCTTCCAATTTTTAACAATGTCCATAATTGACTCAATTATGGACATCCATTCATGGTATGCAAAATCTTACAAAATTGCACCCAATTTATTAATTCCTAATATTACCCCTACCCCACGTTTGAACGTTTATTCGCAAAATATATGTTAGACTCGAATAGCCTAACTCATAGCATAAAAGAGATTATCATAATAACAACATGTATATGTGACCAAATGAATCATAATAAGGGGTGAAACTTGCATATGTCCAACTTGCATAGATTATACATGTCATGGACCTAAAGGTGTCAACTTGTTCAAAATTCACCTAATATAATCTCAATCAATTTTCATAAACTTACATATGAACATGTGTGAATCAACATCATCTAATTTTTTAACAACATGGTTTTATATGGGTACACCTAACTCAATAGGCAAATTCCCATATTCAAGTTTTATTTAATTATAGTTTCAAGTTTATGGGTACACCTAACCTAATAGGCAAATTCTCATAAACAAGATCCATTTAAATAAAAAAAACATAACTTTAAGCATGTTCCAACAACATCATGATTTTACAACATAATATAGCATGATTTATAACATGGCATAGTATGATAGTATAACATAGCTTGACATGATTCTCAACATAGCACGACATAGCATAAGAGAATTTACAACATAGCATGACATAGCATATATAATTTACATCATACGACAGCATAATAACATAATAAGAGATCCACAATATATAGAATTTACAATTACAAATCACGTCACTTTCTTGTGATCCATTCATAACTGAGTCAAATTAGTTTGTAATAGTCTTGTGAGAATCATCATACTCACCAACAAAAGAAAAGAATTAGAGAAAGAGAGATCTTTTGATTTGATTTGTGTAGATTTAGTTGTAGATGATTAGGCTTCCTCTTCTTAGTTTGTGACGGCTATGCTGAACTCCATGGTAGCAGTATGACGGTAGCTTCTCTAATTTTACAAGTGATTTAGGTCTAGGGTCTACCCACTTATTTATAGATTTTAGAATTCATTTAGGCCATTAGATTTAACCTAGAAATAACCGCAGCCGTTCAGACAAGATGGGGTTTATCTTGTTGACTCAGCAATGAGTCAGAAGTGACTCAGCAAACACTCAGCATATTAATAAACTTCTATTCATGTCATAAATATATATATATTTTCTACAATGTACATATTAGATACATCCCCCTTTACTTATTATTGTTTTTATATACATATTAGATACATCCCCTCTCTCACACACTTATTAATATTTTTATATTCATATTAGATACATCCCCTCTCTTACACACTTATTAATATTTTTATATTCATTTTAGATACATCCCCTCTCTTACATACTTATTAATATTTTTATATTCATATTAAATACATCCCCTCTCTTACATACTTATTAATATTTTTATATTCATAATAGATACATCCCCTCTTTTACATACTTATTAATATTTTTATATTCATATTAGATACATCCCCTCTTCTACACACTTATTATTATTTTAGCAACTTTAGTGTTAATAGAAAATTCGGGGTGTTACATTCTCCCCTCCTTTTAGGATTTCGTCCCCGAAATCTTCAAGTCTGGAAGAATGTATATCCTACCATCCAAACGTCCATCTACTCATCCATCATACACAGGCATCCATTGTCCTTACAGACTTCTAATGCTTTCATGTTTAAATGCACAGTGTGTGTATATGTCCGTATCTAATGCAAAATCAGGCGGTCCACTGATTCAGTTGACCTCCTTAATGCAACTATGATCGTGCCATGCATCCATTATGTATGCAAAAGATTCTTAATGCTACATAATACTTCTATATGCGTGCACAACCATCATCTGAATGCAGCATCCACATGATAATACAACCATCGTTCATCCATTTTACTAAATACATCCATATATATATGCAATATGCAATATGTAGTGACTGAGCTGATCTAGTGCCTAAAGTGTGTGTATATATGCATCCACGAGCAACCACTAGCAAACACTTGCATCCATTTTGCATCCATCATACATAACATGTCTCAAACACATGTTTCAACCATAGGATTATCCTAACTAAAGGTCAAAGATACTAATGAGAGGACATACTAAAGATAAGATAAGATAAGCTAAGCGATAAAGGAGAAATTAAAAGACATACCCTCAAAAAGAAAAGGGTACAACGAACGCATCTTCTCTTCTGTCTCCCAAGTTGCGTTGCTCTCATCATTTCCCCATTGCACTTTAACCAGTCTGACCTCTCGATTCCTCAACTTTTTGATCTCCGACCCAAGAATGCATGTAGGAGCTCGTCTAATTGTTGCATCACGCTCTATTTCCACCTCTTTAAGCAAGCTCGGCTCTACCACCTCCGCGGTCTTGTGCAAACACTTCCTCAAATGTGATACATGGAATACGTCGTGTACTCCACTAAGTTTCTCAGGAAACTCCACCCTAAATGCCATCTTCCCAATCCTGTTTCTTTTACAGGAAACGGCCCTACAAACCTTGGTGCTAATTTCCCCACGGACCCAAAGCGAACAACATTCTGTAATGGAGATACTTTGATAAAAACCATGTCCCCAATGTCAAACTCAAGATCTGTCCTCCTCTTATCAGCATACGATTTTTGCCTATCTTGTGCTGCTTTCATCCTCCTTCGAATCAACTCAATCTTCTCCGAGGTTTCCCCAACCATATCGGGCCCAAGTAGGATTTTATCGGTAGATTCCCACCAACATGTAGGCGAACGGCAAGGCCTTCCATAAAGAGCTTCGAAAGGTGCCATGCCAATACTAGACTGAAAGCTATTGTTATATGCGAATTCTACTAACAGAAGGTGCTCTTCCCATGTACCCCCAAAGTCTAGGATACAAAGCCTTAAAAGATCCTCTAGAATGCGATTCACCCTCTCGGTCTGGCCGTCTGTCTGAGGATGATATGCGGTGCTCAAACATAGCTGAGTCCCTACCGCCTTTTGTAAACTCTTCCAAAATTCGCTAGTAAAGATGGGGTCACGGTCGCTTACTATACTAGAAGGAATACCGTGCAAACGAACTATCTCCTTAATGTATACAGAAGCCAACCATGGAGCAGTCCTCTTACTTTTCACGGGAATAAAATGGGCGCTTTTAGTAAGTCTATCTACTATAACCCAAATCCCCGTGTTACCCTTCCTTGATCTTGGTAATCCATCCACAAAATCCATTGAGATGCTTTCTCATTTCCATAGTGGAACTTCTAATGGGTGAAGCAACCCACCGGGTTTCTTTTGTTCTGCTTTAACTCGTTGGCACACCAAGCATCTAGCGACGTACTCGGCCACATCCTTTTTCATACCGGCCCAAAAGAAAACCCGCTTCATATCTTTGTACATCTTATCCCCGCCGGGATGAATGGTCATTTTTGAGCGATGAGCATCATCAAGAATGGCCTTCCTTAAGTCTTCGTCTTGTGGTACACAAAGTCTATTATCCCTTCGTAACCAACCCTTATCGTCTAGGGTATACCTACGAAGATGGCTTGATGACTCCCCCCCTTTGAGCTTTTCTACTATCTCAACCAACTGTGGGTCGTCTCGCTGTGCCTCACCAACCCGTCCTAGAAGTGTAGGTCTAACCTCCAAGGATGCTAACAGACCGGGTACTAAGTCAACGGAGGGTCTAAAGTCAAACATAGAGATGAATTCTAAGCTTTGTCATTCAACAAACAACGGACTCAAGGACAACCTTTTCCTACTTAAGGCGTCTGCCACCACGTTACCCTTGCCCGGGGTATATGCTATTTCAAAATCGTAGGAGGCTAAGAATTCCATCCACCGTTGCTGCCTTAAATTCAAATCCTTCTGAGAGAATAAGTATTTTAATGATTTGTGGTCAGTGAACAGTTCGAATTTCTCACCAAGAAGATAGTGACGCCAAGACTTAAGCGCGAAAACAATTGCGGCTAGCTCTAAGTCATGCGTGGGGTAATTCTTTTCATGAACCCTCAACTGCCTTCCACAATAGGCTATTACTCTTCCCTCTTGCATGAGGACCGCGCCAAGTCTCGTCCCACAAGCATCAGTATAGATGGTAAATGGTTTATTCCCGTCTGGCAGCACTAAGACTGGGGCTGAAGTTAAGGCTCTCTTTAAACGTTGGAACGCATCATCGCAATCTTTGTCCCACCTAAAAACCAGGTTCTTCTTCGTTAACCGTGTTAATGGAGCTGATATTTTTGTGAAGTCTTTGATAAACTTCCTATAATAGCCAGCCAACCCCAAGAAACTTCTTACTTCGGTTGCATTTTTAGGGACCTTCCAATCTTGGATGGCCACCACCTTTGCGGGATCCACTGCTATCCCTTCTTTGGAAACCACGTGCCCTAAGAACCGTACTTCCTTCCTCCAGAAGTGACACTTAGAAAATTTTGTGTAACGTCCCGGATTTTTCGGCCATTTAAATGCGAATATTTTAAATTTGTTATATTGGAATTTTTCAGAGATTTTAATTGAATTTATTCATTTAAATTAAAGGTTTTTATGTAACTGAAATATTATTTAAAACCAGGATTTTTTTTTATTATTTATGAATTCTATATGGATAGAAACAAAAGCAGTTTGTTGGTATTTACTTATTTTTAGTAAACTTAAATGTTTGGAATTTTTATTATATTAATGAACCTAAACCTTGTCGTGTCCAACTAATAACATTTCGGTATATGGACAATGAAAAACTATGATATATCACATAAATTTGCATAGTGATCAATGCGAGAGAACAATATATACGATATATATATTCTATATGCATACCAAACAGACAGGGATAATTTCAATATCATGAATTCTAAAATTTATCAAGTATGAACAGACAAAATAAATTTGCACAAAAATATTGAAATAACTAATTTACATTCAACCCTTTATGGGACATATATACAGACCTCTCAACAAATATGCATACTTTGTTCATTCTGGGGGAACATAATACACCAAAACCCAAACAATACAAACAATAAAAAGAAAAACAAAGAGAAAAATCAATATTTGTAAATCCACTTCTGTGTCTCGCCCCTTTCCAACGCTAGTGGGATCTGCGAAAAGAAAAAGGAAACCCATTACAAGGGATAAACTCATGACAGAAGTAAACAAGTACAAGAAAGAATAAAAGAAGAAGAAAAAAAAAAGAAGCATGACACAGACAATGCATACGGCAAATATACAAAATCAAGTGAATGAACAGCTAAATCTGTGTAAATGTATATAGCAGATCCCATGTATTATCAAAGAACAGCTAAAGAGCTAGGGTGTAGGTGCAGCTAAGAAAAGTGACAAGACAATACATAGCTAATTTGAAAACAGGTATATGTGTGTAGTCATACATCAAGTAAACAACTAAAGAAAATGAGAATACAGTGCATATGGAGAATTTATTGTCTCCATAAATCCGAACAGAGATTCTATAGTACAGCTACAAGAAGAAAAGATATAAAAAGGATTGAAAATGAAACAGCTAGGACAATAGACAATTCACAGAAGTAAAACAGGCTTGTGTATATATTATACAACAAATCTGAAACAGCTATGGAAATTAAAGAACTAGGGAAAACAGCTCGAAAACAGTACATTTACAACTAAGAAAAATTGGATGTGTATAGCAAATCTTTATCGAACAGTAAGTCACATGGATGTACAGTTATTCTCTGAGGCAAAATTTCCTGTTTACTTATATATATAAATGGAAATCAGATCTAATGTACAGGTTCTAAATCTCTGAATGAAATCGACAATTCATAGCACAAGCCTAACCTAATCTACTCATATGCAAGTTCGATCAAGGTTCCATTTTAGCAGACCAACGGTACAGGAAATCCTATACCAAAATTCGAATGCAAAATCTAAGTACAGACACGGATATTAATGGAAATAACAACTCTTAACCACTGTTATCAAACCGCAAGTATAAATATGCCATCACGCAGTAGCATTCATCAACCCATTCAAACCAGAAAATCAAAAACAAGAAAAATATACTGAAATCGAAAAAAGAAAACTTAGCTTAAAATAAAGGAGGCCGCTTCAATTTCCGGTGGCTTAGGGTTTTGTCCAGCGAAGCAAAGGGGTTTCGAATTGGCTTGAGAGGGTTGCGGTTCGAACAAGGGAGCACTGGGGGGGTTGTTGGGGGTGCTGGCCGATCATTGGAAGAAGGTTGAAGGCGGACCATTGGAGGAGCTTGAAGGGGGTGCGACGCCACCATTCACGGTCGCTGAAATCAATTTGGGACTAGGGTTTTTATTTTTCGGATTTGAGATGAAAATTCGAGGCGGCTAAAAATGAATGGAAGATTACGGTGGATAAGGGTTTTAAGGGGAAGCGGGTATGGGTTGTGGGCCGAGTGTTTTAAGGTAAAGGCCCAAATATTTTTTTTTAAATTAAATTAGCTTATAAACTTGTTTAAACGATTTCTCACTCGTACGTTATCCGATTCAAGCGCGGTCAGTTGTGTTGGGACCGTGGAGACAAGTACATCGAGATGGAGCAGGCCTAGTCCAGATCTGAAGTGACTGGAATTCTTAATCGAATTAAACGTCAGGCTAATAGAAACCAGACTGTTTATCATCAGATTCAAACCAAGGTGAGTTAAACTCACTCAGCTCTTCCCATTTATATTTTATATAAATTGGGTTTTTATTTTGCGTGTCCTGATTGTTAGTGATTGACTGTTTGCTAGTTAAATATATTTATTGTGACTCAACCATTGAAATTAAACGGTTGTTTAATTTCAGAAAATACCAATCATTTTTTATTTGGCTCGAATAAGATAGTTCCCTCGATTGGTCACATCTATAAACGTGCTTGAATGATTTGAATTGTTGAATTGGCCGTTCATTGATTGATTATTATTGTTGATGGTTGAACCGTATTTCAGTATTACTTTGATATGAACCAATGGATATTATTGGTTGGGAAATTGGCATCACCTGGCCTAGAAAACAATCGACTTTTAAAATATAGACTTTATCGACGGTGAATTCCCAGTGTTGAAGTTACAAATATATTTTAAAGAAAATGGGCTGTGAAAGTTATTACTTTAATATAAAAGTTATTTAAAAGGGGATAAATATTCATTATTTATTAATTAAAGAAATTATGGAATGGTTTTATTTTGGACAAACGAGCAAGTAATAACCTAGAGGTTGAGTATTTCATGAATCACGTCAAGTGAAAAATTAAATGAAGTTGTTTAAATTAATTATATTTTAATTAATTTAAAGGAATTAACTGGAGTTGGTTAAAGAGAAAATCATGTTTTGAATTGACCGAGTCGACTATTGTAACAAAGTTAGACCTTTTTATTTGCTGTTAATAAACTAGAATAGATGGCCTGACAGATAATGGGTTAATTTTAAGAAGATGTTAAAAGTGAGTTTATTATTTACTTTTGTAAATAGAGCGTTTAATTGATTTTGCAAGAGTGAATGAAAAAGAAAACTATTTGTTTTTAGTTTAAGTAATTACTTCTTAAAATCATTCAAGTAAGTAATTGTTTTGTTTTGGAAAGACGTTATGAATAAGTTATAAACTCAAGTCTTAAAATGAAAGGATTTCTTAACGTGTGAATTAAATAAAAGAAAGTGAAGATGTAAAGGGTTTATCTTAAACCTAAAATTTATAAACGAGATTTATAAATGGAATAAGAGTTAAACGTTGTTTAAATGGAAATATTCAATGGTATTAAGTTGCATCAAAGGGTTGGAAGGGGATTTTCCCAAAAGAAATGGGATTGGGGAAAAGGTTTTGATTTGAGCTTGGTAAACAAGGTTTGAACTAGAATTTGTAATTCAATCTGTGAAACAAAGTCTTTTGAAGGAGTCGAGAGTAAATAAAGTGATGTTCAGTAAGGAATTATCCAAATAACAAATTAAGCGACATTAATTACATTTAAAAAGAAATTTCCAAAAGATAAAGAGTACTGTAAAGCGATATTTTTATAGTAGGATGTGTTAACTATCGGTTCTTGAATTACAACTCGTATTTTTCTGAAGATAAGAACGTAGTTGAGCAAGGTCTGAGAGGTAACTAAAATACCCCAACTTGAACGACTGTGGGATTATCCAAGGATGATACTAGTTGGTAATGTCAAGAATGGTTGATAAGATTTCCAAAGTAAACGAAATAATATGAGGTTATTTTTCCTAGTAACAGAATTAAAAGGAGATTTGGGCGATGAGTTAAAAGGCCAAGTGATGCCAAATTCTAGACCAGTGGATCTAATTTTATGATTTCATGGATGTTTACTTGATAGTTAAATAACCGACTATCAAGTCTGACCTTTACGGGTGTTGGTATAGAAAGACCGGGATCGAATGTATATTCGAAAACCATTCCATCCAACAAATACGAATGTAAAGAAGAGATCAAGTGACGATCGAGATGGAGCATGTGAAGACCATGGTTCCTCATAAAGCGGAAGAACCACTTACAATCTCTGATTCGACCCGGAGATATACTGGGGCTTTGTCGTGGTTGAAACTGTGGATTGCAAGGGCGATCGCTATTGATCCATGGGGTGATTCCTATATTGGATGCAGTAGGAGAGTACCTTCGGTTCATCCTGTTCCTGGATGACTTGTATGGACGAATGTCTGACAGAGTATTTCCAAAGGGATCACGTACGTTGATTTCTTCAAACGTACCTGGGTAGCTCCCAAATAGAGTATGCTTGTGGACGTCAATTAGTGATATCTGGCGGATCTGACGATGTGGCATTCAAAGTGAATGGTGGCCAGATGTTCTAATGGTAATTTAAACCTCAAGCCTCATCAACCGGAAAATGACAAAAATCGGGCAGGCAGCATGGCTATGTGGGTCGCTCCCATTAGGGTGTATAATCACCTATCTAGAGAAATTCCTTTTGTTTCTTATTCTATCGATTCTGCCCATTCGGGAACGGTGGTTTGAGTCCAACCGTTGGTGATATACATTCGATACACTCAAGCGAAATGAGTGGTCGGTCATGTGAGGGCCGGGTTGCAAGATGTTCTTGTTGAACCCTATGTATTCGCCTCTAGAGATACACGTGCGGAAGGTGGTCCCATACCTTGTCAAGTAGGAATCCAATTTCCAATAAGTGCCCACGGTTTTGTTTGTATATATATACGTGGAGCGTGAGATGCAAGCGTTCCACTAGATTGATATTTACTTGTATTTAGACACTAGTATAATATCAGAAAAGATATTGATTTCGAAAACTGTTTTGGTTTATCGTAAGGTAAAAACCATCCGTGTTTATGTGTGGATCGGTCTTACGGTTATCCTTTTCTTTCAAAAGGATTTTAAATTAAAAATCAAGATGTGTGATAACCTAACTGCGGTGCGAGTTTATCTCACTCTGGTCCACCAGACTGACCCGGTGTTTTGTAAATGCTCGGGTTAGACCGAGGTGTACAGGTCCAGGATATTAGGTACTGCGAAGCCTAGAGACGAGTTGAAGATGTTCAGATGAATGATGTTCCGCTGTGTGATTATGTATATGAGGACAGATTATCAAAACTGTCCAGATGTGTGTTGTACTCTGATATTGTAAGTATTTTCAAAAGCTCTCAATAAAGGTTTATTTCTGTATTATATGTTGTTCCGCTGCGATGCGAGGCTCTGTGTTGGTTCTTCTTCTTCTTCTATTCTGATATTTCTTTCTTTCTTATCTCACCCTCTAAATTCTTTCTATAAACGTTCCAGTGTTTCGGTGCTTGGAGGATCGGCATGAGTCATGGTAAGGGTATTTATGTCGATTTTCGAGGCCGAAATCCCTGGGTCGTTACAGTGGTATCAGAGCTATTGGTTGAGTAATAACCTTGGCTCTGTGGCGTAACTCAATAGAGATGGGGTTAGTAACACCCTAGATTGAGTTGAGTATATATATATGAGAGCGTATTTGTAAATTCTATATAAAAATGTTTTGTATTGTGTTATTTAACTGGTTTAAGTGTTGAGAAGCAGTGAACTAGTGAACAGATACAATATTGTTTTATAACGGGGTAAATGAAGTAATTTTACCCAACGTATATTTTATATAGAAAGGAAAATTATCTTCTATGTATATTAATGTGGGTTGTTTGTTTGTTCTGATTGATCTGGAATCAAATTTGAATTTTTAAATAAAGTTGAACTCATTAGAAAATCAATTCGTTAATTGAATCGAATATGAATGAGGAACTGAACCTGGTTAAGTAAAACCAATTTAAGAATAAATTCAAAAAGAGTGAACTTGAGTGGATAAATTGGGGTTTAAAATTTTAATGGATAAATAAATTAGGATTTGGATTAAGCGGGTTGCCATTCGAACTTTGAATGTTCTTTTCGAAGGAGTTGAGGCCAGAAGGGCAGTCGTAGTCATACCAATCGAGCCATGCAAAGAAGGGGCTGGCAAAATTTTAGAAAAAAATTTAAAGTTCGAATTCATTTAAAAAGAAATGATTTTAAAGTAATTCGATTCGGAATATCCTTCTTACTTTACAATTTCGAGGACGAAATTTTTCTAAGGGGGGAAGAATGTAACGTCCCGGATTTTTCGGCCATTTAAATGCGAATATTTTAAATTTGTTATATTGGAATTTTTAAGAGATTTTAATTGAATTTATTCATTTAAATTAAAGGATTTTTATGTAACTGAAATATTATTTAAAACCAGGATTTTTTTTTTATTATTTATGAATTCTATATGGATAGAAACAAAAGCAGTTTGTTGGTATTTACTTATTTTTAGTAAACTTAAATGTTTGGAATTTTTATTATATTAATGAACCTAAACCTTGTCGTGTCCAACTAATAACATTTCGGTATATGGACAATGAAAAACTATGATATATCACATAAATTTGCATAGTGATCAATGCGAGAGAACAATATATACGATATATATATTCTATATGCATACCAAACAGACAGGGATAATTTCAATATCATGAATTCTAAAATTTATCAAGTATGAACAGACAAAATAAATTTGCACAAAAATATTGAAATAACTAATTTACATTCAACCCTTTATGGGACATATATACAGACCTCTCAACAAATATGCATACTTTGTTCATTCTGGGGGAACATAATACACCAAAACCCAAACAATACAAACAATAAAAAGAAAAACAAAGAGAAAAATCAATATTTGTAAATCCACTTCTGTGTCTCGCCCCTTTCCAACGCTAGTGGGATCTGCGAAAAGAAAAAGGAAACCCATTACAAGGGATAAACTCATGACAGAAGTAAACAAGTACAAGAAAGAATAAAAGAAGAAGAAAAAAAAAAGAAGCATGACACAGACAATGCATACGGCAAATATACAAAATCAAGTGAATGAACAGCTAAATCTGTGTAAATGTATATAGCAGATCCCATGTATTATCAAAGAACAGCTAAAGAGCTAGGGTGTAGGTGCAGCTAAGAAAAGTGACAAGACAATACATAGCTAATTTGAAAACAGGTATATGTGTGTAGTCATACATCAAGTAAACAACTAAAGAAAATGAGAATACAGTGCATATGGAGAATTTATTGTCTCCATAAATCCGAACAGAGATTCTATAGTACAGCTACAAGAAGAAAAGATATAAAAAGGATTGAAAATGAAACAGCTAGGACAATAGACAATTCACAGAAGTAAAACAGGTTTGTGTATATATTATACAACAAATCTGAAACAGCTATGGAAATTAAAGAACTAGGGAAAACAGCTCGAAAACAGTACATTTACAACTAAGAAAAATTGGATGTGTATAGCAAATCTTTATCGAACAGTAAGTCACATGGATGTACAGTTATTCTCTGAGGCAAAATTTCCTGTTTACTTATATATATATAAATGGAAATCAGATCTAATGTACAGGTTCTAAATCTCTGAATGAAATCGACAATTCATAGCACAAGCCTAACCTAATCTACTCATATGCAAGTTCGATCAAGGTTCCATTTTAGCAGACCAACGGTACAGGAAATCCTATACCAAAATTCGAATGCAAAATCTAAGTACAGACACGGATATTAATGGAAATAACAACTCTTAACCACTGTTATCAAACCACAAGTATAAATATGCCATCACGCAGTAGCATTCATCAACCCATTCAAACCAGAAAATCAAAAACAAGAAAAATATACTGAAATCGAAAAAAGAAAACTTAGCTTAAAATAAAGGAGGCCGCTTCAATTTCCGGTGGCTTAGGGTTTTGTCCAGCGAAGCAAAGGGGTTTCGAATTGGCTTGAGAGGGTTGCGGTTCGAACAAGGGAGCACTGGGGGGGTTGTTGGGGGTGCTGGCCGATCATTGGAAGAAGGTTGAAGGCGGACCATTGGAGGAGCTTGAAGGGGGTGCGACGCCACCATTCACGGTCGCTGAAATCAATTTGGGACTAGGGTTTTTATTTTTCGGATTTGAGATGAAAATTCGAGGCGGCTAAAAATGAATGGAAGATTACGGTGGATAAGGGTTTTAAGGGGAAGCGGGTATGGGTTGTGGGCCGAGTGTTTTAAGGTAAAGGCCCAAATATTTTTTTTTTTTAATTAAATTAGCTTATAAACTTGTTTAAACGAATTCTCACTCGTACGTTATCCGATTCAAGCGCGGTCAGTTGTGTTGGGACCGTGGAGACAAGTACATCGAGATGGAGCAGGCCTAGTCCAGATCTGAAGTGACTGGAATTCTTAATCGAATTAAACGTCAGGCTAATAGAAACCAGACTGTTTATCATCAGATTCAAACCAAGGTGAGTTAAACTCACTCAGCTCTTCCCATTTATATTTTATATAAATTGGGTTTTTATTTTGCGTGTCCTGATTGTTAGTGATTGACTGTTTGCTAGTTAAATATATTTATTGTGACTCAACCATTGAAATTAAACGGTTGTTTAATTTCAGAAAATACCAATCATTTTTTATTTGGCTCGAATAAGATAGTTCCCTCGATTGGTCACATCTATAAACGTGCTTGAATGATTTGAATTGTTGAATTGGCCGTTCATTGATTGATTATTATTGTTGATGGTTGAACCGTATTTCAGTATTACTTTGATATGAACCAATGGATATTATTGGTTGGGAAATTGGCATCACCTGGCCTAGAAAACAATCGACTTTTAAAATATAGACTTTATCGACGGTGAATTCCCAGTGTTGAAGTTACAAATATATTTTAAAGAAAATGGGCTGTGAAAGTTATTACTTTAATATAAAAGTTATTTAAAAGGGGATAAATATTCATTATTTATTAATTAAAGAAATTATGGAATGGTTTTATTTTGGACAAACGAGCAAGTAATAACCTAGAGGTTGAGTATTTCATGAATCACGTCAAGTGAAAAATTAAATGAAGTTGTTTAAATTAATTATATTTTAATTAATTTATAGGAATTAACTGGAGTTGGTTAAACAGAAAATCATGTTTTGAATTGACCGAGTCGACTATTGTAACAAAGTTAGACCTTTTTATTTGCTGTTAATAAACTAGAATAGATGGCCTGACAGATAATGGGTTAATTTTAAGAAGATGTTAAAAGTGAGTTTATTATTTACTTTTGTAAATAGAGCGTTTAATTGATTTTGCAAGAGTGAATGAAAAAGAAAACTATTTGTTTTTAGTTTAAGTAATTACTTCTTAAAATCATTCAAGTAAGTAATTGTTTTGTTTTGGAAAGACGTTATGAATAAGTTATAAACTCAAGTCTTAAAATGAAAGGATTTCTTAACGTGTGAATTAAATAAAAGAAAGTGAAGATGTAAAGGGTTTATCTTAAACCTAAAATTTATAAACGAGATTTATAAATGGAATAAGAGTTAAACGTTGTTTAAATGGAAATATTCAATGGTATTAAGTTGCATCAAAGGGTTGGAAGGGGATTTTCCCAAAAGAAATGGGATTGGGGAAAAGGTTTTGATTTGAGCTTGGTAAACAAGGTTTGAACTAGAATTTGTAATTCAATCTATGAAACAAAGTCTTTTGAAGGAGTCGAGAGTAAATAAAGTGATGTTCAGTAAGGAATTATCCAAATAACAAATTAAGCGACATTAATTACATTTAAAAAGAAATTTCCAAAAGATAAAGAGTACTGTAAAGCGATATTTTTATAGTAGGATGTGTTAACTATCGGTTCTTGAATTACAACTCGTATTTTTCTGAAGATAAGAACGTAGTTGAGCAAGGTCTGAGAGGTAACTAAAATACCCCAACTTGAACGACTGTGGGATTATCCAAGGATGATACTAGTTGGTAATGTCAAGAATGGTTGATAAGATTTCCAAAGTAAACGAAATAATATGAGGTTATTTTTCCTAGTAACAGAATTAAAAGGAGATTTGGGCGATGAGTTAAAAGGCCAAGTGATGCCAAATTCTAGACCAGTGGATCTAATTTTATGATTTCATGGATGTTTACTTGATAGTTAAATAACCGACTATCAAGTCTGACCTTTACGGGTGTTGGTATAGAAAGACCGGGATCGAATGTATATTCGAAAACCATTCCATCCAACAAATACGAATGTAAAGAAGAGATCAAGTGACGATCGAGATGGAGCATGTGAAGACCATGGTTCCTCATAAAGCGGAAGAACCACTTACAATCTCTGATTCGACCCGGAGATATACTGGGGCTTTGTCGTGGTTGAAACTGTGGATTGCAAGGGCGATCGCTATTGATCCATGGGGTGATTCCTATATTGGATGCAGTAGGAGAGTACCTTCGGTTCATCCTGTTCCTGGATGACTTGTATGGACGAATGTCTGACAGAGTATTTCCAAAGGGATCACGTACGTTGATTTCTTCAAACGTACCTGGGTAGCTCCCAAATAGAGTATGCTTGTGGACGTCAATTAGTGATATCTGGCGGATCTGACGATGTGGCATTCAAAGTGAATGGTGGCCAGATGTTCTAAAGGTAATTTAAACCTCAAGCCTCATCAACCGGAAAATGACAAAAATCGGGCAGGCAGCATGGCTATGTGGGTCGCTCCCATTAGGGTGTATAATCACCTATCTAGAGAAATTCCTTTTGTTTCTTATTCTATCGATTCTGCCCATTCGGGAACGGTGGTTTGAGTCCAACCGTTGGTGATATACATTCGATACACTCAAGCGAAATGAGTGGTCGGTCATGTGAGGGCCGGGTTGCAAGATGTTCTTGTTGAACCCTGTGTATTCGCCTCTAGAGATACACGTGCGGAAGGTGGTCCCATACCTTGTCAAGTAGGAATCCAATTTCCAATAAGTGCCCACGGTTTTGTTTGTATATATATATACGTGGAGCGTGAGATGCAAGCGTTCCACTAGATTGATATTTACTTGTATTTAGACACTAGTATAATATCAGAAAAGATATTGATTTCGAAAACTGTTTTGGGTTATCGTAAGGTAAAAACCATCCGTGTTTATGTGTGGATCGGTCTTACGGTTATCCTTTTCTTTCAAAAGGATTTTAAATTAAAAATCAAGATGTGTGATAACCTAACTGCGGTGCGAGTTTATCTCACTCTGGTCCACCAGACTGACCCGGTGTTTTGTAAATGCTCGGGTTAGACCGAGGTGTACAGGTCCAGGATATCAGGTACTGCGAAGCCTAGAGACGAGCTGAAGATGTTCAGATGAATGATGTTCCGCTGTGTGATTATGTATATGAGGACAGATTATCAAAACTGTCCAGATGTGTGTTGTACTCTGATATTGTAAGTATTTTCAAAAGCTCTCAATAAAGGTTTATTTCTGTATTATATGTTGTTCCGCTGCGATGCGAGGCTCTGTGTTGGTTCTTCTTCTTCTTCTATTCTGATATTTCTTTCTTTCTTATCTCACCCTCTAAATTCTTTCTATAAACGTTCCAGTGTTTCGGTGCTTGGAGGATCGGCATGAGTCATGGTAAGGGTATTTATGTCGATTTTCGAGGCCGAAATCCCTGGGTCGTTACATTTTGCCTTAAGGTTATGCGCTCGAAGGGTTTCCAACACTTCCCTAAGATGTAGGGAGTGCTCTTCTTTATTCTTAGAAAAGACTAAGATGTCATCCACAAAGACTACCACGAATTTGTTAAGGTATTCCCTAAACACCCTACTCATCAAATCAACAAAATATGCAGGGGCGTTTGTCAAACCAAAGGGCATCACTAGTCATTCATAGAATCCGTCAGGAGTCCTAAAAGCAGTCTTATCTATACTATCCTCAGCCACTCTCAGTTGATGAAAGCCAGTGGCTAAGTCCAACTGCGAAAACACTGAGGCGCCAACTAACTGATCAAAGAGATCGTCAATCCTCGACAGTGGGTGTCGGTTCTTTTTAGTAAGCTTGTTTAGTTCTCTATAGTCCATACAAAGTCTAAGAGACCCATCCGCCTTTGTGGCAAAAACTACTGGAGCACCCCACTCCGATATACTACGTCTTATGAACCCCTTCTCAAGCAACTCCTTTACTTGCTTATTGAGTTCCCTCCTTTCACGAGGAGCCATGTGGCGCACTGGCAAAGATACGGGTTTAGCATTATCCACAAGATAAATTCGAAAGTCTATCTCCCGCTTTGGAGGTAAGCCCTTCACCTCCTCAAACACATCCGGATATTCCCGGACCACTTCTACCGATCGCAGGTTCTCTACAGACGCGTCAAGCGATTCAAGATAACTTAGCATAACGGAATTTATGGGATTACAAAAGATGTCGAGAGCATTACCAAGGCGAGTCACAAGCCTAACTACTCTCCTTTCACAATCAAGAATGGCCCTATTTCTAGACAACCAATCCATTCCTAAAATTAGCCCATAGCCCGTGAAGCCCAATACATAAGTATCACATCTAAATTCAACGCTAAGTATAGAGATTTTCAAATCCAAACATATCATGGTCAAATGAGCCGAACCCCCAATTGGATTTGAAACGACCAAGGGATCTTCTACTAAACTGGTGTTCAAGTGTAGTGATTCAACTAATGATGCAGAGATAAACGAATGAGATGCGCCAGAATCGAATAAGGTACGGACAGGATGATCAAACAGAAAAACTAAGCTTTCAACAGAAATTGTTCTACCTCTTTCTTGCAGCGGTGGGGCCGCAATAGCCTGAACTTGCCCCCTTGCCTGCCCTGGTGCCATAAGAGCCTGCACCTGTCCTCCCGAGGTAGACCCTGCCCTCTGCCCCTTATTTGGACAGTCCTTCACTAAATGTCCCGCATCTCCACAATCAAAACAACCAGTCTTCTTTTTCTTTCTACAATCTTTGCTGAGATGGCCAGGCGTCCCACAATTGAAGCATTTCTTCTTCCCTTTGCCATTATTGTTTTTACCACCCTTCTTATTTTGCTGTTGGGGTTTCTTCTGATCCCCTTTCTTTTCAACTGCCTTATCCTCATGCATAAGTGCCATTTCTACTAGCTTTTCAAAGGTGGCTCCCATAGGGATGTGGGTCATAGCCAACCCTTGCAACGGTTCATTCAAGCCTCTAACGAACCTCAAAGCTTTCTTCTCTGGCGTGTTCACCAACTCCAAGCCAAACCTTGCTAACTGATTAAATTTATTGACATATTTCTTTACTGATGAGCTCCCTTGCTTTAGTTCCAGGAATTTTTCCATATTTAAGTTCTCCTCTGCCCTTGAAAGAAACTTTGCCTCAAACCTTCGTCTGAAATCCGCCCATGAATCAACTGGACGTTCCCCGTTAGTGACCTCCCACCAAAACGAGGCCTCTCCCTTCATTAACCGAGCAGCTAAATGGACTTTCCTCCCATCTTCCACTTCAAAGATATCCAACAATTCCTCAGTCTCCTTAAGCCAATCTCTGGCCTCCACAAACGTCTCAGTAAATTGAAAAGTTTTTCCTCCCATAGCCTTGAATTCCTTGCACGTCTTTGCAAAAGTGTCAACACGAGGAGGAGGAGGAGGAATGGGTGCAACTAGGGGTGGAGGATTATCCGTGGGCCTGCAGTGGTGGCCCTAGCCTCCAAGTATCTCCTAAACCACCCTGGAATCGTCACACCTTCTGGGAGATTAAGATCTTCAGCCATGCTGAAACGAAAAAGGAAAGATTCAAAATGGAGAATTCGAAAGATAAAGATAAGGATGTGGCTATTTGGGATTATGTTTTTCATAAAAACTCTCTTTAAATAACATGTTTTTTTTTAAAGCACTTCTTCCAAAAATACTTTAGAAAAAAATATTTTTCTAAAAATTTTTTTTATCTGTTCTGGTAACCTTATGCTCTGATACCACGTGTAACACCCCACGTCCATTAATGTCACTCACAAAGGGAATGCATTAACTTCCATGGAGGTTTTAAGTGAATATAGAACAGTAAAATTACAACAAGACAGATATAAAATAGTACTTGGAAATTCAAAAACTTTATTTCATTGTAGCAGAAGTCAAAACATGTTTGATTACATCATAACACCATATTCAATGTCAAGTACAATATCTATCTTGATAAAACAAGTACATAATCCCATTACATGAATAGCCATTAAAAAGAAAGATAACAAGCTGGACTTTACTTCAGCAGTCCAAGCTTTCCAGAAGATAAGCGATCCAACTAGACTCCACTAGAACTTGGCCCAACCTGCGGACCTGAAGGGAGAAAAAGGATGGAAAAGAGGGGGTCAGACATAAAGTCTGGTGAATATGATAATTCTACAATACTATTACCAAAATAACTGGACTAAGGCATAAGCTGGAAAACAAGAAAATGTCTATGAAGAGCAGATTAAGGACATAGACAATCGCTAAAGGCAACGTTATAGGCGCTCCTAAATACTAAAGGATAAACACTATACTGCACCACACCAGTCACCCTAAAGATTCATCCCACTTAGCTTCACTTAGAAACTTTCCCAATGGCTTTACGTACCCCTAGCTGACTACATAGGTGCCGCCTGCCCCTATCTCCACTAGGTGTACCCTACTTCCCATTATTCGATCGGCTCCCTAACTCGTAGATACCCGTGCTGGCCCCACAGTGGGGTGTATCACTCCCCTAAAGTGGCAACCTGATACAACGGACATGCACGTCTTATACCTACACGATGCAACAACGTCTTACCTACCAGCCCGGGTCCACACACGCATATGAAACCCGTTGGACTTGCGTTGCCACCGCTCCCTGTTTTGGCCTCTTATAGTCAAACCCAGTATGCGTGTCCCGTCCTCGACTTGGGTCGAGCCCACAAAGATACGTTTTGGGATACTGGTTGAAATGGGCCCCCACTATTTACCACAAGCATTCCACCTAAGCTTGTCCCCATTAGTCCATCCCACTTAACCCACTTAGTCATGTTCATTTACATGTGTGTTTGGTTAAGTCTAATCGTATTTCAAATGCCTCTAAAGGCAACCACCAGATTCCTCATGCCACCCAAGGCACCTACTTAACCCCCATGTCCCACCTTACATGATTATCTGGTTAAGTATTTCTTAGTTCATTAAGGCCATAACCTCATAAAGACCTCTCACATTAGACTGGCATTTATGGCAGCTGGATTTGCCGGGCGGGTCCGGGCAGTCTTACACCATAAAAGAGTCTAACCTCGTGTCTTTACAACTGTTATGCTTTAGTTTGGGCCTAGGACCTCTCACATTGGGCCGACATTTGTGACTACTGGATTTGCCGGGCGGGTCCGGGCAGGTTTACATCACAAACGGGTCCAACCTCGTGTCCTAAGCATTGATTATTAATAATAATCCACTTTCCCCCAATTTTAATAATTCCCTACTTGAATTATTAATTACTTCCAATTTTTAACAATGTCCATAATTGACTCAATTATGGACATCCATTCATGGTATGCAAAATCTTACAAAATTGCACCCAATTTATTAATTCCTAATATTACCCCTACCCCACGTTTGAACGTTTATTCGCAAAATATATGTTAGACTCGAATAGCCTAACTCATAGCATAAAAGAGATTATCATAATAACAACATGTATATGTGACCAAATGAATCATAATAAGGGGTGAAACTTGCATATGTCCAACTTGCATAGATTATACATGTCATGGACCTAAAGGTGTCAACTTGTTCAAAATTCACCTAATATAATCTCAATCAATTTTCATAAACTTACATATGAACATGTGTGAATCAACATCATCTAATTTTTTAACAACATGGTTTTATATGGGTACACCTAACTCAATAGGCAAATTCCCATATTTAAGTTTTATTTAATTATAGTTTCAAGTTTATGGGTACACCTAACCTAATAGGCAAATTCCCATAAACAAGATCCATTTAAATAAAAAAAACATAACTTTAAGCATGTTCCAACAACATCATGATTTTACAACATAATATAGCATGATTATAACATGGCATAGTATGATAGTATAACATAGCTTGACATGATTCTCAACATAGCACGACATAGCATAAGAGAATTTACAACATAGCATGACATAGCATATATAATTTACATCATACGACAACATAATAACATAATAAGAGATCCACAATATATAGAATTTACAATTACAAACCACGTCACTTTCTTGTGATCCATTCATAACTGAGTCAAATTAGTTTGTAATAGTCTTGTGAGAATCATCATACTCACCAACAAAAGAAAAGAATTAGAAAAGTGAGATCTTTTGATTTGATTTGTGTAGATTTAGTTGTAGATGATTAGGCTTCGTCTTCTTAGTTTGTGACGGCTATGCTGAACTCCATGGCAGCAGCATGACGGTAGCTTCTCTAATTTTACAAGTGATTTAGGTCTAGGGTCTACCCACTTATTTATAGATTTTAGAATTCATTTAGGCCATTAGATTTAACCTAGAAATAACCGCAGCCGTTCAGACAAGATGGGGTTTATCTTGTTGACTCAGCAATGAGTCAGAAGTGACTCAGCAAACACTCAGCATATTAATAAACTTCTATTCATGTCATAAATATATATATATATTTTCTACAATGTACATATTAGATACATCCCCCTTTACTTATTATTGTTTTTATATACATATTAGATACATCCCCTCTCTCACACACTTATTAATATTTTTATATTCATATTAGATACATCCCCTCTCTTACACACTTATTAATATTTTTATATTCATATTAGATACATCCCCTCTCTTACACACTTATTAATATTTTTATATTCATATTAAATACATCCCCTCTCTTACATACTTATTAATATTTTTATATTCATAATAGATACATCCCCTCTCTTACATACTTATTAATATTTTTATATTCATATTAGATACATCCCCTCTTCTACACACTTATTATTATTTTAGCAACTTTAGTGTTAATAGAAAATTCGGGGTGTTACAGGGATAGTAGCGTAATCGCCGCGTGTCTGCGATCCACGGGGGAAGTGAAGTATTTTCCATATCTATTTTTCTAAATGTTTTAAGTATTTTCACTGGAAGTTGAAACAAGTATATAATTTGGTACATGGAGATTTTTAGTCATGCGTCGGTACCACATATGCCTTAATTTCCGTAAGAACAAAAATGAACTTGTTAAACTTCGAGTTATCAAGTATTTTCGAATTTTAAATAACAAATCGATATTATGAAATTAAGACTTGTATGACCTAAAAAAATGAATTAAGAAAGAGGGTTTTACAAGTTCACGGGTTTGAAATATAATAAAATATTTTTTTCTAAATTGACAACACGAGAATTTATGTTTAAATCTTAGTTTTGTAAATCCAAATTTTGTGGAAGATTATACATTTATATAAAATGATAAATCGAATATTTTTTTCCTTTTCGATCTTCGAAACTACTATTGGTTTAACCTATATATGTATTTTTAGTATGATTTTACATGTGATATACACGTAGTATTTTGATGATTTGACATGAACCGGTTTCCAAGATTTGATATTTACTCTTAAGATTTTAATTGTTTCTAATGGAAACATGAATTTTAGATCGAAACCAATATAAATGAAATTGAATGAGATCAATTCAAACGAGAATAAATTGAATTTATGTGGTAAATGAAGGCAATAGTCTAATTGGAATTTGATGAATGTAAATCCATTAAGCGACTGATAAAATAAAAAATGATAACTCTGCAAGGGAAATGGAACGAAATATAATGGAAAAAATTTAACTTATCGATAAAATTATGAATTGTGTAAAACAATGAGAAATTGGATTGGAACTTTTTTTTTGCAAGTAAATGAATGAAATTAATAGGATGTAAAGGAAATGCACATCAATAATAATGAAGTTTTGACGATTAAATGAAAAAAATGAGAATATGTATTTGATGTAAACAAATTTAACATGAACGAACAAATGAATGATTGGTATAGCAATCTATTAATGTAGACGAATTTAACAAGAATGACAAATGTGCAGAATGATACTGTTAGAAATAGTAAAATGTGTGAAATTGGAATGAATGACGATAATGTGAATGTTTAAGACAAAAATGAAATGAGTTGTATTTGAGTGGAAACATTGCTTATGTAAATAAATCTTGTTCATGTATACCGAAATTTACATATTGTGATTTCTTATGCTTTATATGTTAAGTTGCTATATATATATATATATATATATATATATATATATTTGATTCTCATTATTTGTTAAGTGTTTTAGTAGATTGCAAAGGCATGCACTTCAATTTGGAGCTTGCTTTTGCGCTCGTTCGCTAAAACATAAGAAAACTTTCTTGAAAATGCTAATAAAAGGTATGTATTTCGGATTTTATATCGTGTTTGACCTTTTTTTTGTTGTTTTCCTCTGATTAGGGATGCCTCATCATATATATGAGATGTATATTTTGTTTTTGTTGGTTTTGTATATGGGAAAATTTTCCCGATCAAACCGTACAGGGGAGATCCTGGCAAAATTTTCCGTAAATCCGGACGTTAGAAAATTTTTCAAGTCTTTAAATTCTATAACTTATTTTTGTTCTAATAAGTTGCAATAAGAAATAATTTGAATAAAATTAAAATAGAATGAATGTGTTGAAAATAATCGTCCATTTGTTTGTTGATGCGTTTAGTTTTCCCTTGACCTGCCGTCTCCTTTCGCTTATCGTTCAACCTATTCATGCTTGAATTGTTAACTGTTCAGTTCGTATTCTTGAACCATTCCTTTTGCTTTACATCGGTCAATCTGAGGGCAAGTTGTATTAATGATTTGAATTTTTTCATGGAAATTCGATACGACTTGAAAATTTAAATGGTTTATAAAGTGATTTATAAATATAGAAAGTTCGACGAATTGAATCCTGGCATTTTTGAAATGTTTAAAAAATGATAGTGATACTTTTTGAAAGATAAATTTACTATTGTTTCGAAATGATTTATAACTTTGGGATATGAAATGAAATAATTTGTTACCGAGATTCGAGAAACCCATGACTAAAGAAAGGTAAATACTTCGTGCTTTGTATTCGGTATTCGCTGTCTGGATGTTAACCGAGAGATACTTAGCTTGTGTTCGTGAATAAAGTATATACATTGTCTAATATCTGGGTGAAAACAGGGATATATACTTTGCATTCTGTATTCGGTGTCTGATGTCTGGATGTTAGCCTGGAGATACTTAGCGTTATATCGATACATGCATAGACCGTGCCTCGTGGCCTTGTCACTAGGAGAAACCTCTCGACTTGGGACATAAATGTTTTATGTCGCTTATCGTAAAATTTTTGAAACTTCTGAAATGATTTTTGTTTTTATATGTCTCGAAGAAAGTATAATTCGATATGAAAAGGAAATGTAGTATTTCGAATGATTTGAAACAAATCGGGATTTAAGTCGAAGAAATTATACCGTGCTTTGATTTTCATAATTTTAAATTCTATTGTTATTTTAAATCTAGCATTTATTAATATTTTGTTATATATATATATATGTATAGTTTTAACAATCTCTCCTTTTCGAGGACGAAAAGCCTTAAGGGGGGAGATTATAACGAACCAAAATTTTCGACATTTTAAGATATGAAATAATTTGGTTTTGTATTTTACAAATTGAAATTTGTTTATAAATTTGAAAATTAGTCATTTAATTTGGTTTTGATTTGATTTTATAAGTGTGAATTTAAACCTTATATTTATTTCTAAATTTGTTTTGTTAAATATTACGAAACTTAAATAGTTGTTTTAGAAATTTTAAATTTGAATTATAATTAGATTTAAACAATTTGTTTAGTTGATTTTATTTTTAAATTTAATTTTAAATATGTGTTTGAAATTATTAAAAAATATGTATTGGGTTTGTATACATAGTATAGTACAAGGTATATGCTTTGAGATTTTGTTTAAATAATTCTCCACTTGTTAAAAATGTGGCTGATATATGGACACCTATTAAAATTGTGCTGGAAGAATTAACGTGTGTCCTCATTGCTCTGATTTTTCCACCGACCCCTTTTATCTAATTTTCGTCCCTCTCCTTTATCTCATTCTTCAGAAAAACTTCCCCAAATTTGGTTCCTCAAATTTCGAAATTTATGCCAACTGATTAACCCTCCTCACAAGTAATTAATGGATCCAACGAAATCCATCGCTCCAGCCTCCTTCCATCGAACACCATCACCATATCTGCTTGAAACCGTGAGTACCCATCATTCTCCGCCATCGCCAATTGGATCCGCAGCCGCCTCCATCACTGTGCCTGACTAGAATCACCCTACGAAGTTGCCAACCACTGCGAGTTAACCTGCTACCATCAAGGCCTGGGCGCATCGCTCCTATCGCCACGCAGCGCCTCGAGTCCGTCAAACCAGGTTGACTTTGGCCTTTCCGCTGTCCATCGAGCAGGTGAGTTTCTCACGATTATTATAGTTCAAGTACTTCAATTGTTTGAATGGCATGTAGCTGAAATTTGCATACCCTATGACCATGTGTAAGAGCCTAAATGACATGGTTGCGTTCTTAGTTGTTAATAATATGCTATGCTTGTCGCAATTCATTCACTTATTTGAGAAACATGTTGGTATTTTCATTTTGCTTGTCTGTCCGAATCATATCCTTGCCTTATAGCAGTGTGCGTGTTGCGTTTACCTAATACATATTAACTTAATGCAAGATCACACTGATTCATGTATACATGTAGTTGTAGACCATAGTATCTTGGACAGTAGCTTTTCAGTTTTCTAGATCCATTCATGTATGCATGAGTATTATAATATATGTATTTGTGTATGTAAGCCACTTTCCTGTTGCGTAAGTTTCTATAAATAATAATAATATGGTATTGAATTTTTTGATATGCTGTATACAAATAATATTACCAGTTGAGGAACAATAAGAATTTACAAAATGGAACTATAGACTGGGCATGTTCCCACTCTACATGTTGAAACTATAGCTAAGATGAAGATGTAGATATGAATATAAACATGTTCATATGTTCTAACATTATACTGATCATAAGCAGAAATATAATATGTGGGTAATTTGAGGTAGTTATTGTTCTCTGTGATAGAAAATAGACTACAAAAATGAAAAATTCTGCAATTTCAGTAAGAAACTATAAGTGGGTATACTTCAGCCTGATTTAGACAAAGTGCTTGGAATATTTGATATGTGCAGTAGACTATCAAATAATCTTAATAAGTTATGATGATGAGAATGATTCCTTTTTATTCAAACATAAGATGGATGTCCGGACTCTCACTTAGCAGGTTGATGCACTTAAAGGAAGTGCCATGGGTTTATGGTCTGTATATTAAATTTTTAACGTAGATGGTGAAAAAAACAAACAAACTATAAGTCTCATCATTAGTCGAGTGCTCACACATGGGTCCGAAAAAATTTAATATGTGTACCCTATTTCAGGCCTTATAACATATATGTATACTGTCTTGATATTTTCAGTTGCCCGTTTAGTAAAATTGAGCATACTTGTTGGTATACACAGAACCTGCCTTGTTTTATACACTATAAAACTAAACCATTTAACTATTTGGCTCATTACACAACAATTATAATGATTCAGTAGGCTTGGAATTTGACATATATTAAATGTTATAACTTCATATAATGGTGCATTCTAGTTTTATAAACATGGGCATTAAACTATACTTATGCAGATATTCGGTGGTATGGAAATGGCCTATTCTTTCTGTCGGAAATTTTGATACTTATTATATACTGATCCTCATACCTAAAAAATATGTCGAAAATTGAACATTTACCTTGCTTTATTGTAACCCGAACCTGCACATCACTTTTGAGTTTTGCCTTTTTCACTTGGGCACGTTGGCATGACCTGAAACATTCAAGTAGGTGCACTGCACTAAGTTTGATACCATGTTATTTTCTTCCTATGATGTATATTAGATGCTCCTTGGATAACGTTATAATGTATGGTCTTGTTCAATTTGTACGGTAAGCACTGGATTTGTTAAGGTTGCAAATACGTATGTTTTGAGACCTTAGTTTGTGTATGCCACCGGTGTGTTTTGCATAAGACCGATATTCGAAGATAGGATTAACTATTATAATTCATTTTTTATTTAAGTTGGTTTACTTGAACTATGATTTAATCCTGACTCGAGCGTTTTGTGTTTTCGCATGAAATGCTCGGGTCAGATACGAGTGTTGCAGATTTTAAAGATTTTAGCTTGCTAACTGGAGAGGAACGTGGAGACGCATACGCACGCGCTCGAATGAAAAAGGTTACTTTAATTTTAAAATCATGTACTGTATATTTTAATTCTTTCACTGTATGTAAAATTTTGCAAACTCTAATTTTTATGTATAAAGTTTCCGCTGTGAGATACTGTTATCTTTGTTGTGTCTATGATTCAGTGTTTATTTCTATTAAACCCGCTAAGCTAAAATAACGAACTGTCGTTTTGAATGTTCTGAGCGGTTTAAATACCGAATTGGAGCGGTCAGAAAGGCAGTTCGTTACACTATCCCATAATTCCAGCTCTAGATTAAAAAGTTTGACCCATAGAGGCATCGTTGACAGCAATTCTTTTTTAAGTCTCATACCCATACTCCATTATATACAATTAATATATCTTTTTAAGTGGAGGTGATAAAGTTTGATTCCGTAAACAAAAAATTATTGAATTTCTTCATTTATTAATGGATCTGGATGCTGCATTTCTGATACAAAAGCCTTCCTTTTTTAATTAACAACCTTCGGTGCTATGTAGCTTATATCCACATAATCAACAGACTATTGTCCAGCTCTACCCGCCGCCGCTTGAATCCACGATCTAGCTTTCCCTACTGCTAAATTGGCTTTTATGTTCTTCCAATCGAAGCTCTTATACCCAGAAGAATTGCGTTGACCCTATCGATCTGCAGATCTAATTTGAGCGTTCGCTCCCCTCATATGCTGTGATCGAGGAGGATGATCCACCTTTGCTGTAGAATTTTGAGGATCAGAGCCTCCGTCACTCCGCAGGTCAGATCGCCTGGTATTATTATTTTGTGTGAATGAAAGCCTAACGGTTCTTCCTCCTTTCGCTAACGTTATCCAAGGGTTCTCCGCCAGATCCCCCACTTCATCATCAATTTCCACCACTTCCTTCCCTGGCCTCCAATCTGGAGGACGTCCTGAATCAATCAATGCATTTGAAATTGGAGCGCCTGTCGTGGTTGCCATTTCAATATTTAATATACTTATGTAACTAAACAAACTTTTAATGAATATATATAATCTTTAAAAATAATTGGAATACCTTTGGTGTCACTCTTTTTTGGTGTAAACATGAACTACCAAAAATGCCCTTATATATTATAGACTTTTTAATACTAAAATATAGGATCTTAAAAATAAATTTCACTTACTAATTCAACGTGTCGATCTACAAATAATATTATATCATAATTTCACTCAAAAATAGGATCTTACATATGAAATGTATTTATAAATTCAAAATATTAATCTATTAATATTAACGAGTCTTGATATCGCTTAAAAATAGATTCTAACAAATAATCTTTATATACAAATTCTTTTTTCATTACTGAATAATAAAAGTGAAGATTTACACATAAAAATCATAAGATAGTATAACATATTTAAAAAAAACATAATTAAAATTTTAAAATATACATGTAAATAATTTTATTTTGAATGGGTTAAACGTGTAAGATTTGCTAGAAAAACTCACGCACGAAGTGTGTGCCGTAACGCTCGTTATTAATAATTATCTTGAAAACACAAACTTTTGGTCTGACCATGGAGTTCCAAAAATACCCTATGTATAAGTTTTTTAATATTAAATTGTTACTTCATAACTAGGAGACAAAATCTACATACAATTACTTTTGACATATTCAATTTTTAAATGTTTCCTCCAATAATTTAAAGTATAATTATTTAAAGGGTACTTTTGCCTCACATCCCTATTATACTTTTAAATATATGCCACATCCCTGTCATGTTTCATATTCAAAGCCGCCCCCTGTTTTTAAAGTTCCGCTCCATAGTTTGCTACCTTCCGCCTTTTACAATTTCTACCTAGAATTTTATGCGCTGACATTTAAAAAAAAATCAAAAAAATTCTAAATTCTGGAAACATCCACAGAAGTCCACGTAAATTTAAAAAAAAGTTGCATACATATGTGCAACTTTTACCAATAGTTGCACACATGTATGCAATTACTGCATACGCTGTTTATCTCGAAAAATCTGGACGAAAACTTGCATATGTATGTGCAATTATACTGAAATACTTGCACATTTGTATGCAAGTATCTCATGAAGAAAATTTAACTGAATTTTTTCCTGTGGATTGTTGCATACATGCGTGCTACTTTTATGTTTTATCTTCACACCTGAATGCAAATAAATTCGACATGATTTGCAAATGTGTGAATTATTGCTTACTTTCATGCAAGAATTATGCTATACTTGCACAGATGCATGCAAGTATTTTAAAAACGGATGCATAACTGAAATTCTTGCACAAATGTATGCATGAAAATCGAAATATGTGCATACTAGTATGCATTTAACTATTGTTTTTGTTGTTTTTTTATTTTTGACATAGTTTTGTATGTTTTTTGGTCTGAATTTTTTGGCGTTTACCTGTTTTAATTAAATACGAATTTACGTGATTTTTTTAAATATTTTTTCTTACTGAATTTTCAAAAAATAGGGACTATATTTACAATAAGTTTATTTCCGGACCTGAGCCTAATTAAGTTTTGTTTTAGGGATGTGTGCCTAGTATTCACTTATTTAAATATAAGATATTTCTACATAAATCTACCTACATTTTTAATAATAATTATAAAATTTTCATGATTTGCTTTTTTGTATCATCATGAACCACCAATTTTTTTATATCATTTACAAATACGATCTACATAATCGACTTTTTTCTTAAATTAATGTCCTTCATCTACAAATACGAACAACTGTTGATATCTCTTAAAAATTTATTTAACAAATAAAGTTTCTTTACAAGTTGTTTGAATCCAACAAAAAATAAAAATGATCAAAAAATTTGATATTGCAACTTAAAAACAAAAATTCAAATCTTCTGCACATTATTTCAGCAAAACAAGAATATAAATTAATGACAATACAAATCATTTTAATTTAAGTTTCTTAAACATAATCGATTCGTAGAACAACAATTCATGCATGAAGCATGTGTAATGATCATGCGCGAAATGCTTATTGTAGCACTCGGCACTCGTATATGTGTATGCATGCATGCATGTATGTATGTATGTCTCTCTCTCTCTTTGTGTGTGTGTATATATATAGTCGGTTAAGCTAATGGCTATATATGGTCATTAGCTTAGCCAGCTATATGTATAGCCATTAGCTTGGCCGAATATATATATATATATGTATGTATATATATATACATATATATACATATATGTGTATATATATATATACATATATGTGTATATATATACATATATGTATATATATATGCATTATCTCTAGGACTCCTACGTCTTCTCCTTGCTCAACCTTCAGCGTTAGCCACCGTTGCCTCTTTCAAAAGAAAAAAATCTGTCTAAAAGAAAAAAATCCATTTAAAAATTTGACATGAGTATAGATGACTGTAATGGCGCGTTTTGTTAGCTGTCGAATAATTAATTTATTTAATTATTTATATATCGATTTGGCGATATCGATAACTTAAAGTAAAACGTTCGAACTTATAATTATAATTAAAACGAACCTGAAACGTCGCGGCAGTTCGCTATTTGGCGATTCAGACTTCAACTGAATGTACATGATTCATTTTAAGCCGGATTTCTATGAAACAAGAAACGTGTGGAGCTGGTGGAGTATATTTTTCTAATGGAAGAGGAAAATCTGGATTTCGTTGTGTAGATTTTGATTTACGTCCAAATCAAATTTCAGAAAAGTCGCTCTGGAATTCCTTTATAATTTGTAATGCTTTATTTACGTTATAAAAGGGGTTTTCAATATATTTGAATATCGGATTTGAATTTAGACAAGATTCTTTTAAGGCGTAGTGATAATTTAATTTTTAGAATTTTACTGTAATTTTTAATTAATTAAATAAGCAACTTTTTATTTGGGGTATTTGGCACCCTGTATCAACATTTCGGGGTTTCACAATAAGAGTTAAACTACCGATATTTTTATATTTTTGGGATCGTGGTGAAATACTCAACTTGACTACATTTTTATTTCTATCCATTGCAGTTGTATGCGAAGAGAATTTTATGTAACGGGGTACCCTACAACTCAAACACTATATAGCTGGAGACCAATCAAATAGTAAATTTATATTCACAATCCTTTGCATTCATGTGAAGCCTAACTTAGTAAGTTTTTCTGAATTATAACGTTAAACATAAAAGAGAAAATCCAAACTTAGTTTACATCAAAAATAACGTAACATTGGCAAATTTTTGTGACCAAACCAAGACCTCAGATCCTTGAAATATCCTCCACCTTGCATCCTTTTACCTTGCATCCTTTTTCTGTGAATCACATGTAATGAACTGGACCTATCATCCTTAACTGGATATAAACAGTACACGTTCACTCTCTCTCAGTCTCACCATCATGTATATAAACGCAAGAAAGGGAATGAGCCGCCACAAGTTCTTCTACAACAACATTTTGACCTTCATAAATCAAATAGAAAATCAAAATCAATTCTATAAAATCCTAAATCATATATATATCTACAAATCCAAATACAAGCGTATTCAAGTCCCTGAAGTGTTGCTCTTCGATCCCATATGCTTTGTGTTGAACTCGATTCATCTCTGGGCCGTGTCAATGTTCGTCAGGGAGTTAGGGTTCAGATTCATCAATGAATGGAGGAGTTTTAATCGGATTTGAGTGTGTATATGAGATTGTGGTGGCGAGGGGGTCGTCTTGGCAAAGTAGCGGGTGGTTTGGTGCAAAGACAGTTTGGCGTCGAACTGGAGCAACGCCAGGACGCAGGTCAGAAGAAGCGAGCGAGTTCGAAGTCCAAGGTATGGGGTGGTGCGGAATTGGAAGAGGAACGCAATGGTGTGATTTGTTTTAAGAATCATTGAGAGAAGAAGGAGACAGGAGGGGTCAAAGGGGGGTCAACACCATGGGATTTGGGTTTTTCTTTTTACTGGAGCGGAATTAGTGGTTTGGGGAAGAAGCTAAACTTCGGGTGTGGGCTTTTGAGTTGGAGGCAGGCCGGTTATAATGGGTGAGAGGCCCAAATAGTTTAATTCCAAGTTTATTTAAATTCTAATAGTTGTACAAACTTGTTGATATCGTAACTTGGTCACACGAGGTCAGTTTGACGAACCGTAAGTTGCGTTGGGATCGTATGGACGAGCATTACGCAATGGAACTGACCACGAGTCAAATGGAGTCCATCACAATTTATAGCAAAATAAATTGTCTAGCTGAATAAAGTGATGGTTATCGTCATTGACGATGATCGTCCAAATGTGAGTAAAACTCACATTCTCTATACAGTTCTATTTTTACAATGTGTTTTTAGAACTGTTAATTATCTGTTGATCGGCTGTGTGTTGACTGTTTGATTGAACTGCTAGTAAGTTAGTAGAAATTATATATATATCTGTATATATATATAAACTGTTAAATAATTATATGTTGATTCTGCTTAACAGAATATTATACTGGTGTTGTCTAACATCTGTGGTGCAGGGAAACAGGTCGGAGGAATCCAACTGGATTCCTCAACAATTATTTATCTGTGATTTATATACTCTGATAGATAATGCGATATATATAATCTGTTGTTGATTATGTGTGGGACGATATTTATCGTTGATATGTGGTATGTTAAATACCATCAAAAATACCAGAATATAGACAGGAGATTTTCAAAGTATAATTTGAAGTATAATTTATTTATATAAAATCACTAGATTTTTTATACATAAAAGAGAAAGGGTTTTGAATATTAAAGGAAATATATTTGTGAAAACAAATATAAAAGAATATATTTGTGAAAACAAATATAAAGGATATATATTTGTAAATAAAACCAAAGGAAAATATTTGTCAAATATATAGGAAAAGAAATATTTGAAAAAACCTTTATTTATATAGAGTTAAAAAGATGACATTTATTAAGGGATTAAATAAATAGAATCAAAGGACATATTTATTTGTTAGAATAAATAGAATCAAAGGACATATTTATTTGTTAAATAAATAGAATTAAACCAAAGGAATAATTATTGTTAAGTAAATAGAGTTAACTCAACCGAATATTTATTTGTTAAATAAATAGAATTTAAACCAAGGGAAGTATAAAGAAAGTAAAGTAGTAAGTTAAACTAAGTGAATTAGTTGAGTTAAACTAAGTGAATTGGTTAAGTTAATCAAAGTGATTAGTTAAGTAAATCGAGATAAGATAATCGAGTTGGATTGTCGAGTTAAGATAATCGAGTGGGATTGTCAAGGTTAAGTAATCGAGATCGAGTTAAGTCATCGAGATTAAGTTATCGAGGTTAAGTTATTTAGTGAGTTATCGAGATTAAGTTATCGAGATTAGGTTGCCAAGTTAAGTTAACCAAGTTAATCGAATCGAGTTAGTCGAGTCAAGTTAAGATGATCGAGTTAAGCTCGTCGAGTCGAGTAAATCGAATATTGGTTATTCGAGGTGAGTAAATCAAATCTAGTTATTTAAAAGGAGTTGTCGAATATAGTTTATTCGAATAGAGCTCGAGGAGTTAATCGAATATAGTTTATTCGAATAGAGTTGGAGGAGTAAATCGAATATAGTTTATTCGAACAAGATTGGAAGAGTTAATCCAAAGGAGTTATTCAAAGTTAGTTAATCCAAAGGAGTTATTCAAAGTTAGTTAATCCAAAGGAGTTATTCGAAGTTAGTAAATCCGAAGGAGTTATTCAAAGTTAGTTAATCCAAAGGAGTTATTCGAAGTTAGTAAATCCGAAGGAGTTATTCAAAGTTAGTTAATCCAAAGGAGTTATTCAAAGTTAGTAAATCCGAAGGAGTTATTCAAAGTTAGTTAATCCAAGGAGATATTAAATAGGAAATCTATTTTTAACAGATAAAGTGAGAAGATTTAATTTATAAATAATGTTTTATAAATTAAATAAAATATTTATTGTTTGATAAATGGGATATATAAGTTTGAACTTATATAGAGAAGTAGAAATTGTTTTAACACCGATAAAGTAAATAAACGTTGTTAAAGGGAAATCCTTAGAAGGGGAGAAACGTTATTAAAGGAACATTTATAAAGTGAAGAACCGTTACTAAAAGTAAATCTTTATAAATGAATAAACGTTGTTAAAGAAAATCTTTTAATGAATAAACGTTATAAAAAGGGAAATCTTTATAAGCAAATAAAGTATTCGAATAATAGTTATTCGAAGGAGTAAATCAAATAAGTTATTCGAATTAGTTATTCGAACAGAGTTAAGTTATTCGAATTAGTTATTCGAATAGAGTTAATCACATATAAGTTATTCGAATTAGTTATTCGAATAGAGTTAAACATATATAAGTTATTCGAATTAGTTATTCGAATAGAGTTAAACAAGCTAGAGTTATTCAAATTAGTTATTTGAATAGAGTTAAATTAATAAGAGTTATTCGAATATTAGTTATTCGAGAAGGAATAAATCAAACCAAGTTAATTGAATATCAGTTATTCAATTTGAGTTAATCAAATTTAGTTATTCGATAAGAGTTAATCCATTTAAGTAAATCGAATATTAGTTATTCAATAAGAGTTAATCCATTTAAGTAAATCGAATATTAGTTATTCGATAGGGGTTAATCGAAATAGAGTTTATCGAATATAAGTTATTAACAAGGGAGTTAATCGAATAGAGATTACTCGAAAGAGAGTAATACGTCGAATTCAATTATATCGAATTCGGGAAAGTACTATTTACTTTCCGGGTTTTAAATCAAGGTTTAGTTATTGGTTAAGAAATTAGGTGTCCGTTTAATTATTCGAGTTAGGAGATAAAGTTATAATTTAGGTTAGATATTGTAGAAGTAGGAATTATAACGTTATAGTTATAATCAAACGTTGTCATATAAGAAGTGGATTCGTAACCTGAATCCGAGAATTTGCATAAACAGATGATTGGAAAAAGTGAGTGACGAGCTTCATCTATTTCACAGTAAAGGACGTTATTCAATTAAGGTCTGAGAGGTAATTATACCCCAACTTGATTGACTTCAGAATTGACAAAGGAATAGTTGTGGTTCGATCTAAAAGGTTGATTAGGAATAAAGCTAAGGAATAAGCGATAAATGGATTAAGCGAAACGATGTTTTATACAACGTTCATTGGAAATCCGTAAATGAGTTTTGGAAACGTTTTCCAAATATAGTCAGATATGTGTTCTAAACATAGAAAATGAAATGTTTTCATGATAAGAATTTAAGAAATAGAGTTAAGCAAATTCAGAAACTGACTGGAGAGGGTAAGTTGAACGGTTTTCTAAGTGACGATCTGATGTTGGTTTCGACCTTCCGGATTGATACTTCGAGAATTGTCCTCATACTAGTTACAGTTAGGGACTGATAGTTGCGAAATAATAGTGATGTGAAAATAAGATATGGAAATGTTTTCTAATGATTAATAACAGATATTTTCTAAATATATGAAATAAGGAAATATGAACATATGATGATTGATAGATCGAATTTCCATTTGGAAATAAGATCGTTGTTTGTACACCGACATGTTTTCATTTGATAGTTGAATCACAGACTATCAAAGTTTTGACCATATTTACGTTGTAAATATGGAGAGACCGGTTGGATTATTATCCGAAGAACCACTCCGTATTAGCATAAGCGTTGCGAATCAAGTACGCTGAAGATAATTGAAGACGGAGTGAAGTGCAAGGGCTATTGTGGAAAGCCTAGGTAGGATGGATTCACTGAATAGTGCCTTCGGTTTATTCAGTCCCAGAACAACATATATGGACGAGTGTCTGACAAAGTATTCCTTACGAATCATATGTAAATGTTTTACGTTGGTGGCGGAGAAATTCGTTTCTCTTAGCTTTTATACTCGTGATGCCTTGAGAAATCGATAATGATTTGGCGGGTATGACGATGTGGCATTCAAAGTAATTGAAGCAATAATCTGTCAAAGTGATAAACGTGACCTCAAACCTCACAACCCGGAAATAACAGAAGTTGGGCTAGGCAGCATGGCTAGTTGGGCCATACCCAAGCAGGGTGTATTATCACCATCTAGAGAATATTCAATTGTACTTCTTTATAATCTATTTCAATGCTGTCCCTTATCGGGAAGGATGGTTGCTGATCCCAACCATCGGTGAGAATATATTCGTTACACTCAAGCTAAATGAGTGGACGGTCATGTGTGGCCGGGTTGCAAGACGTTCTTGTTGAACCCTAGTGTATCTCCTCTAGAGTACACTGATCGGGAGGTGCTCCCATACCTTGTCTGTTGGAATCCAATCTCCAATAAGCGCTCACGGTTTTATTTGTATACTATGAAATGTGGAACGTGAGATGCAAGCGTTCTGCTAGATTGATGTCCATTTGTATTTAGACATTATTATAATATCAGAAAGATATCCTTTATCTAACCAAGTGTTGGAGTTTTATTCACACCAGTCCCATGACTGACCCGGAGTTTATTTTGTTTTGTTTCCCCTAAACTCTTGGGTGCCTAAATTTGTACGGGCAGTCAAGTAGTCGGGATTTTACAGATACACTTGGAGAGCTTGGAGCAGGAGACTTCAGGATTATAGCTATTATTATTCCGCTGTGTTGTTAAGTGTTGTACTTTGAAATGGTATGTATATACGAGTACTGATTTGTATTTCAAAGTTATGTTATATTTTATTCGTTCCGCTGTGAGATTCGTGTTTACTATGATGATGTAAGTTCTTTTTCTTCTTCTATTCTATTAGTTCTATCTTTTCTTCCTCACCCTCTACTTTCTTTCACTAACATCTCGGAATTTTCGACTCTCGAGGAGTCGAAAATTTCCAGCCGTTACAATGACACTTTGTAGAAGCGGGAGCAGAAGTGCAGGAAATGTTAACCCGAATTAGAAGGATACGCTAGTAAAAGAAAATGTACCGACCGACAGCATCAAAGAACATCGCACAATGACTATCAGGAGAAGATGTGCCGCTAGAGGCAGTGGTCGTGTAGTGCTGGACCTCATAGGGACCCGAATTTGAGACCAGACCAATAGTTGTCTAATTTTGGTGAATTGTCTGAAGGCGATGAACACGTCAGCACTTTAATTGATGCATCTGTAAGATTTGTTTATCTTCTTTTTTGAGAGATTAATACAGTAAAACAATTGAATGATCCCCGTATTTAATATTAGGCTCAATGCAAATATGCATGTGGAACTTGGATTAGTATTGTCTGTATATATAATAAGATTCGTGCTTATGACTCAGAGGCCATTATTCATGGGTTTCTTTGTGAGATCGGATTTGAAGACTGTTTGAGTATTTTTTTCATACATACATACTAGTTTACAAACTCATTTCATTTGCTATTAGTAGTTTATAATTGTTTAAATGGGTATCAAAAACCTTTTGAATATTGATGTTCAATTATGTAGTGCATTGGCTATTTGTTGGTGGAAAACCACCCATACATTCCACTTTAGTTTTGGGGAGTTAGGTTTTATCCGACTAGATGTTTCTATGCTTACCTCTATAGCCATCGGTGAGGGTGAAACCTTATCATATGATGAGCGGTATCAGGACTATAACCTTTTGGCTATTTTACTTTCACATCTTGATTTACAACATGGCATCACTTTTGGTTTCCATATTAGATGCTCCTACATCAACAAGCGATACAGACATTAGTACAAGTACATACTGTGGATAACCATATTATTAGACTTTTTGTATTGTATATGATGGAAAATTTATTTTTTTTCAAATGTTTCGAGCACACAATCTTGTAGTTATGTGGCGGCGGTTGCAGATTTTTCATTTGACCCTAGTCCTCCTGCATATGACTGGAATACCCCCATATTAGCCTACTTGTAGAGGGTGTTGGATCATCAGTGCATCTTTAGGCCTAGGATTGCTTTGGTTACTGGTTTTTGGGAGATTTTGTTGTACTGGAACAACGAGTACTTTCATAACATGGGTTGTCCTACCTTGAAGCCTACATTGTCCCTTTATTTTCCTTGAGTTAGAGCGTGGATGCTTGATGACGTAGGCAGCTTCTAGAAGGACAGACACGACATGTTTTTGTAGTGGCTTTGTAACGACCCAACAAGAAATTTGATGCCCGTATTTCGACAACAATACATAATCCCGTATTACTTCCCAAAACACAAGTATCGAAAGCACCAGATAGTTGATAGAAAAAATTTAGAGGGTGAGAAAGAAAGAAATATTTAAATAGAATAAAAATAAGAAGGCTAACAACACAAAATGATTGTCTCACATTGCAGCAAAATCAATATAATATAGAAATAAATCTTTATTAAGAACTTGTATAAATACTTACATTCATCAGAATACAACAGACAACCAATACATCCAGATAGACATAATAACCTGTCCTTGTATACAACACAGTGGAATGAATATTAATAAGTCTGGGCTCCTCCAGCATGTCTTCAAAAGTTCATAGCATCTTAACCTAAACCTGTAAAACTCGGTCTAATCCAAGCATTGCAAACGCCATGGATCAGTCTGGTGAACCAACATGAGTAAACTCACTAAGTCTAAGGGTATCATCTAACTGATTTAGAGTAGAAAATCTTTTGGTAAGAAAAAGATAATTGTTAAACCAGTCTAAACATAAACACTGACGATTTTTACCTTACGATAACCCATAACATTTTGATATCAAAATCCGGTGATATTATAATAGTGTCTATATCAAATTAATAACAATCTAGCAAAATGCTTGCATCTCACGCTCTAAATACTTAGTATATAATAAAAAACTGCATGGCGCTTACTGGAGAATGCATTCTAACTATGACAAGTATGAGACCACCTTCCGAAAGTGTACCTCTTGAGAAAATACACCGGGGTTCAACAAGAACATCTTGCAACCCGGCCACACATGACCAACCACTCATTCAACTTGAGTGTATCGGATATATTGTCACTCATGGTTAGATCCAACATAACCGTTTCCCGGGAGATACAGAAGTGATAGAAGAACAAAATGAAATTTCTCCTGATGGTGACAATATTCCCTAATGGGAATGACTCAGATAGCCATGCTGCCTGCCCGATTTCTATCATTTTCTCGGTTGATGAGGCTTGAGGTCACGATTACCATTTATAGAGTCATATCATCATTTACTTTGAATGCCACATCGTCAAATTCGCCAAATCACTAATTCACTCCTTCAAATGTACTCTGGGTGTTAAGCTAAGAGAAGTTTCCGTCTTTGCCACCAAGCTTGGTATATTTGTAAAAATCAACATATGTGACTCTTAAAGAAATAACCTATCAGACATTCGTCCATACACGTCATCCAGGAATAGGATGAATCGAAGGCACCCTCCTACCGCATCCTATATAGGATGCCCCCAAGAATCGGTAGCGGGCAGTCCTTGCAATATGTAGATTTCAATCACGAAAAAATCAATGCCAAAATATCTCTAGGAATCAGCTAGAGAAATTCAACAAGTAGTTCTTCCGCTCATGAAGATTTGCGGTCTTCAATGCTCCATCTCGACCATCTTATGATATCTTCATCTACGTTTATGTATCTATAGGTTTGAATGGTTTTCGAATATAAATTCGATCCTGGTCTTTCCGTATCAACAATCGATAATATGCCATATTTTTTGTAGTCGGTTATTTAAGTATCAAATAAACAACGTCACATTAGTTATGAGATTTTGGAAAAATCCGACACCCATACACTACCAAATTTTTACAGCGAGTAGCCATCACCGAGTACTCAAACTTTCATGTTGGGACCTGCCTCTAATACTCACTCATGTGGAAGATAAAAATTCTTGAAGAAGGAGGGGCTTATTTGCAAAATGTGGAGGAGGAGGAAATGGGATGTGGGTTTGGGGTGCACTTATAGGTTAGAGGGTAGCTTGCATGTGAAGTTTTGTGTATTAGTTTATAGGTATTTATTCAATCGATGTCTCCGATCGTCGTTTAAAAATTCGCTTGGGAACACACGAACTCTGTTTGGGGTGAAAATTGATACCATCTATGGTTTATCACTACGGTCCTAATGAAACTTATTTCGTTGAATTCCGAGTCCATTTCCTTAAATAGCACTAGTTCGAGCTCAAATTATTGGTCTATTTTCTACATCTAATATTTATATCTCGCATGACCACAAAAACAACTCTGATGGGCGCAAAATTTGAATTTTACAATAATTTACTATTCCAGATCCAATAAAATTGGTTCTATCGAAAATGGAAGTTGTTTGCAAAATGGCTTTTTTTAGAGCCTATGTAATATTATTATAATATTATTAAATTCCAAAATTATTCAATTTAATAATAAACTAATTAATATTATCCTATATATATATATATCATAATGGGATTGTCTATAACTTCCAATTCAATATTTACTAATTCTAGGTTAAACGATATCCATAGTATATATAAAAACCCTATTTGTATATTTAATAAAAAAATATTAATTAATTCTATAGAGACTATTTGGATATTTGATTTAGACATAATTTACAATCTATATGGCAAAATCTCGGTTTTTCACACACGTTATGTAACACCCCACGTCCGTTAGTGTCACTCGCAAAGGGAATGAACTAAGTTCTGTGGAGCATTATGGGTAAAAGATGCAGATAAATTACAAGACAGACAAACAATTAACAGCGGAAAATAAAACTTTGCTTTATTGATAAAATAGATTGTACAAGATTGCTTTACAATATCAGAGTATCATCTGTCTTTACTAGATAAAGAAGCATAAAAATACATTTATATTCCCCAATGTAGCATAAGCCAGCCATAGCATCTGAAAGAGAATCCAAAGGACAACTTCGTCAAATCTTCAAGCTGGGAAAGAGCAACGGTCCAATTTAATCCTGAGTTATAATATTCCCTCCTCAACTACCTGGGGGGGAATGGAAGAAAAGAAGCGAAAGAAAAACAGAGTCAGACATAAAGCCTGAGTAGGTCAGTAACTTCTAGCATGTGAACAAGGAAAACAGAACGACATGAATTAACTGAATACAAGATAAGACCATGATGATAAGGCTAAGAAGATAAGATTCACACAAGACATGCTAAGACAAGATAAACTGGATATACTACAACACTTTCTCCGCTTCGCTTTTACCGCGATATACTCGTTTCTATATCTCTGCACCAACTAACTAGTGTTCCAACTAGTAACGATAACGTGATCCCAATCCCTGTAGTTTCCGTCGCCTTCAGGCGTACCTTGATTATTTATTACCTAGATCTAGTCTAGGTTTTATATCAAGTGCTTTCTAGATTCAATTAGAGTTTACGCTATATGTTGAACCTTTTCTTGTATTCAGGATTTATGCCACCTAGTTCCAAACTAGGGATTATGCTACCTGTCGAACGATGCCCTTTAGTCTAGGATACACTACCTAGAGTGGTATATGTTCCTAGACTTTCCCCACGCATGTATCGCGAATCGTTATCGCTTGTCTAGATGCACATGTCCTGTAATGTGCTACCCGAGTCCCGTGTCAGGGCTACTCTAGAAATAAGGAACTCGGTCGGGAGCTTTCAATATCTGCCGATGCAGATGTTAAGGTCTTTTTTTCCAGTGGCTATGGTCCCACTCGACCCCTCCCTCAACTAATGGAAGGCCACCCTTGTAAAATGAGAACTGTATGAAGGCCCCTATCTGCCCCACTAATTCTATGGCCAACAACACCCCGCAACCACAACTAGATAGCAAGTATGTGGTCCGTATGAGTCCTCCAGCCTTCCCGCTTCACGTGTCTCGCTTGACTGAAGATGGTAGGTAGACGACGAGTTGCTATCACAGGGCTTCCGTCTTCTCGCCGAATCACGCTGGTCCATCCTAGTCTTTTGGTTGCCATATATTGCAACCAAGGCATACCCTTGGCTCTTCTACCGCAGACCTTAACCTCTGTGCGCCCAGGCGGATCATCTGCAGCCTCACAGAGGGATACCAAGAGTACCCTCATGTCCCCTCGAAGCCTCGGGCTTCGTATCCCAATTCGTTGGAGTCTTCTTTAAAATCAGATGGTCGTCCGCTCCTTCGTGTTATACTAAGAATTACTACTTAGTTCTACTAACTAAGTTTTACCACTTAGTTTCCAGGATCATTGTCTTCTTAACTAAGTTTTACTACTTAGTTCTCTTTCCCGTTAAGTTAGATTGGTTAAGTGTCTTTAGTCGATTCAAGCTAACTTAACCCTCTTCCCTTATCCTGTTAAACTGGTTAAGTGTTGTTAGTATTCATGTTGACTTAACCCCACCACAAACCAAGTCATATTGGTTAAGTATTTCTTAACCCTACCCATTCATCCTGTATTGGTTAAGTGTTCCCTTTTTAACTTAACCTTTCCCACCGGTTTTAACTAAACCTGTTATTAATGGTTAAGTATCATCTCTTCGTGTCTTAGACTTAACTCTATTCATTTATCATATTCTGATGGTTAAGTGTTCAAGTTTACTTAACCCTACGGTCCAACCCAGCTAACATATTAAATTGGCTAAGTGTATTACTTAACCCCAACCTCTAGTCTAATTAACATGTTAAATTGGCTAAGTGTATTAACTTTACTTAACCCCACCTTCTAGTCTAGTCAACATGTTAATTTTCTAAGTATTCCCATGGACTTAACCCTCCCATTCTAGCTTTAACTGTGTTAAGTTGGTTAAGTGTTTCTATGGACTTAACCCTACCATTCTAGCTTAACAGTGTTAAGTTGGTTAAGTGCTCCTATGGACTTAACCTTCCCATTCTAGCTTTAACTGTGTTGGTTAAGTGTTCCTATGGACTTAACCCTCCCCTTCTTGTTCTAGCTTTAACTAAAGCCGCAACCTCTCACATTAGACAGATATTGCAGCGGTTACTAGATGTGTCGGTCGGTTCCGGGCAGGTTTACACCGCAACTCAGTCTAACCTCGGGTTAGGCATATTCATGTTTTCTAAGTTCAAAGGGTTTTCTGATTAATTTCCAAACCTGATTTTGAAAGCAACCATCCCGTTCGTCGGATCAGTTAGGGATAGCCAGGGAGGGCAGGAAACTTGTATTTTCCAAACTCAAGCCTAGACACTATCCTCTCTGTCACCCTAGAACTTTCTGGTACGAGTTATAAAAAGGGGTGTTATCAAAATATCTTTCTTTTGTTTATAAATTGTTAACAATTTATCTTACAGCCCATTTCCCCCTTTTTAAACAAATTTGGCCTATATTCATTTGTCGCTAACAGACTTATATTCTAGGCCCAAATCTTGATTTGCCTAACCTACAGTTCATAGCAATTTAGATCTATCATCTTTATTTTTAGTTTATGCTAAACTAGATTTTATATGCCAAACTAGATTTTCTATTCTAGTTCACCGTTTATGCCCAAAAACTAGATTTATTCTTCTAGTTTACAGTCTACATACAAACTAGATTTATTATTCTAGTTTTTCAGTTTACAGGCCAATACTGGATCTAAATTTCATAACCTATAATCCATGTCAAATCTACCCAATTCACATGTCTTAACACATGTTCTAAAATTGTATAAATCATAATCATGTTCGCTTCCAAACTATGCCAATTTCAAGCTTACAACTATATTTATGTTTATTTTTGTGTTTTTCCCAAATCGCATTCCCACCGTTCGTATAATCATGATTCAACCTAGATTGTAAATAAATCTAAATTCATAGAAAATAGGGAATGAACCAAAGATGCTATGAAAAAGGGTGGACATAATAATTGGCATAAAAAGATTTTGAATAACGACGCAGGTTCAAGAATATGGGTAGACCTAACTTAATAGGTAAATTCCCACGGTCTAAAACCAAGAACTGACAGAATAGGTTCGAGAACATGGGTAGACCTAACTTAATAGGTAAATTCCCATAGTCTAAAACCAAAGGAAATCAAGAACAGACAGAATAGATAAATCGGGTTTTAGACCCAATTTCATAGTCACAAAACCTAAGCAACAATTTTCCTAGTCATGAATCATAGGTGTTTAAATCACCGTTGTTATGTCATAGGTAATACTTTATGTCCAAATCAAAGGCTTGTGTTCATAGTCATAGGCAAATGTCCATAGTCACAGGCAATATTCATAGTCAAAAGGGAAAATAATTCCCACAGTCATAAGTCACCGTCATAGGCAATGTTTTATGTCCCAAAATCAAAGGATTATGTTCATAGTCCAAAGGCACATGTTCTCAGAATCCATAGTCATAGGCAACGGTCGTAGGCAAAGTCTTATTTGTCCTTGAATCATAACAGTTCTTAATTTAGTCCAAGAGTATAAACACAGATTCGAATAGAGAGAGAGAGATTTGACATATTCTTTTATTCCTTTAATTTCATGTCACAAAATAAAGCAAAAACGTTCAAATCTAGAAACAACTGACTTACATAAATTAGATCTAGAATATAAGAACGGCGATGCTAAGATTCGTATGTCGTTGCTCGAGGTTTGTTGATTTAGCCTTTGAATTCTTCACTTTGATTTGAATCTTCTCGTGAACAGATTTGAGCAGCATCTCCATGTCTTGAATTTATATTTTATTTTAATTATTTAAGAAAATTTAGAGGAGGGGAAGAAGCCATGAATCTTAGCAGCATAAGGATAAAAGAGAATTGGCGCAAAGAGAATGAAGACTAGGGCTGTTTATATAGCTGCTCAAGACCTTATCGTACACGCAGCGCTGAGTCAGTATTGAACCCAGTTAAGAAAATAGTCGAGGTACGTAGATGAATCTAGCCAAACCTTATCATACACGCAGTGCTGAGTCAGCATTGGGTCCCACAAGCTATTTTGGCGTAGAAATTTGAATTTCGAATGAATTGTTTTGGCGTAGAAGTTTGATTTTCGAACTTTTGAATTTCTGGAATTTATTTAACTGTTTTATTCACATGAAATATTCTTATATGTATACAGTTCCTCTAACGACCATTTTACGCGTATATATATACGCACAACTTTCATTTTATTTTCAAAATTCAAATGATGTTGCCATATTTCATTGACTGTAGCCTTATCTTGAATTTTATCTTTCGTATACATATATTTTTGCATATATATATATATATATATTCTCATATGTATATCTATATTTTCTTTATTTCCTTATATGTACGTTCTTATTCTTTCAAATTTTGAATTTGTATACGTACATATATTTGTATGTTCAGTTGGCCCTCTCTAAAACAAAGATAAAAAATTATGCCGCCGCCGGGGTTCGAACCCCCGACCTCCATGCTACAAATTCAATGCCTTAACCAACCGAGCTACAGAGGCTTTTGTTAATAAGTCTTAGAACAATAATAATTATTGTTCTCTCCTTACTTCTCTTTTTCATGTTAGTTACAATACTTAAATTAAACAACTGCATGGATCTTTATCTTTTAATTTTTCTTTTAAAAATTAATTATACTTTAATTTGAGAATCTTAATGTCACAGAATTAATGGGTGTTACATTCTCCCCCACTTAAAAGGATTTCATCCCCGAAATCTTCAAGTTAGGAAGAATGTGTCCTACCATCCAATCACCCATCTACTCAACCATTCAATCACAGGCATTCATTGTCCTTAAAAGATTTCTAATGCTTTCAAGTTCATATGCATAGTGTGTGTATATGTCTCTATCTAATGCAAAATCAGGCGGTCTACTGATTCAGTTGACCTCCTTAATGCAAATCATGTTAGTGCCATGCGTCTAATCATGCATGCAAACATCCCTAGTCATGTAAATACTACATGCGTGCACAGCCCTTCATCCATATGCAACGTCCATATGATATCATATCAAGTTCAACTTATAAACAAATGCATATATGTAAATGCAATATGAGAGCGTCCAAACTTGATCTAGTGCCTAATACGTATGCATATGCATCCACGAGCAACCATTTGCAACCACTTGCAACCATTCAGCCATAACATGTTTCAAATACATGTTTACATCCATTGGCTTCTACCTAAGGATCGCAGATACGACGTAGAGGATATACTTTGGAAAGAGAGAAACAACTACGCGTAAAGCTCCTAAACAGAGAAATCAAGGATGCACCCTTAAGGAAAAAGAGCATGTTGCTAGTATCTAGCCTTCTTGAGCTTTACTCCACTGTATCTTAACCAATTTAACTTCACGATTGTGAAGTTTCCGACCTCCAATTCCAAAATAAACAGATTTCAATCACGGTGCCAAGTATACATACTAAGATGATTAGAGGTTTCCCTCTTATCCGTCATGCCATAACTATAAGAGTCGAAAGGTCACTACGTGCTCTTTGGAGTGCCTACCACAACTATTCATCTCTCCCGCAAACCATCCAAACCGAACTCGACATTCCTCAAGTACAAGCCCCAAAGGCCTAAACCAATATCAGACAAGCACCCAAGGAATATCTCCCCCGAATTTAGACGATCTACGTGAGATGATATAAGAAAACTCGATAGCTATTCTCAAATCCCTACTAAAAAAAAAAAAAACTGGTCGGACCACCAATTGGAGTTGAGACTCTAGTGGGATCTTTCTACTATACAAGTACTATGGTGCAGAGACCCAACTATGGAAGTGGATATGAACAAATGCGAAGTGCTAAATCCGAACAGAAAAACTAGATTCTTCCAACAGAAACTTTTACCACCTATCTCCTAGGTACGCTCAACATGTACTTTCCCTTCTGAAAATCTTGTCCTTTGTCCTTAATTATATGCCCTATCATACCATAGTAAAGATACTTCCTCTTTTATAATTTTCTTCCTCCTTCGTGAGCTAAACCTACATCCATGATTTCCTCATCCTTGGGTTGTGCTCCTTAGCCAAACTCCTCATCCCCCTTCTGTGTGTAGTCATGCTGACAAATCTCACGAAAATTGCCTCCATCGTCCGAAAAACCCTATTAACTTCGAAAGAAAACTGGCCGCAGGTGAAACTACTATGGCTATAGATGGAAGTCGGGCACTACGTTGCCCTTCGATGAGGTTACCTCCCAGAAAGCCAGGAGCCCCAGAGACTCAAGAAAGAAGGAAACGAGGACTCAAACAGAGAATCAAAAGATAGTGCTTATGGCTTTGGGGAATATGCCTTTTAAAACAAATCCTTTCTTTTAAAAATGCTTCTTTAAAAACCGTTTTGAAAATAATTTTTCAAATCCTTTATCTGATCTGGTAACCTTCAGCTCTGATACCACGTGTAACACCCCACGTCCGTTAGTGTCACTCGTAAAGGGAACGCACTAAGTTCTGTGAAGCATTATGGGTAAAAGATGTAGATAAATTACAAGACAGACAAACAATTAACAGCGGAAAATAAAACTTTGCTTTATTGATAAAATAGATTGTACAAGATTGCTTTACAATATCAGAGTATCATCTGTCTTTACTAGATAAAGAAGCATAAAAATATATTTATATTCCCCAATGTAGCATAAGCCAGCCATAACATCTGAAAGAGAATCCAAAGGACAACTTCGTCAAATCTTCAAGCTGGGAAAGAGCAACGGTCCAATTTAATCCTGAGTTATACTACTCCCTCCTCAACTACCTGGGAGGGGGGGGGGACGGAAGAAAAGAAGCGAAAGAAAAACAGAGTCAAACATAAAGCCTGAGTAAGTCAGTAACTTCTAGCATGTGAACAGGGAGAACAGAACGACATGAATTAACTGAATACAAGATAATACCATGATGATAAGGCTAAGAAGATAAGATTCACACAAGACATGCTAAGACAAGATAAACTGGATATACTACAACACTTTCTCCGCTTCGCTTTTACCGCGATATACTCGTTTCTATATCTCTGCAACACCTAACTAGTGTTCCAACTAGTAACGATAACATGAACCCAATCCCTGTAGTTTGCGTCGCCTTCAGGCGTACCTTGATTATTTATTACCTAGATCTAGTCTAGGTTTTATATCAAGTGCTTTCTAGATTCAATTAGAGTTTACGCTATATGTTGAACGCTTCTTGTATTCAGGATTTATGCCACCTAGTTCCAAACTAGGGATTATGCTACCTGTCGAACGATGCCCTTTAGTCTAGGATACACTACCTAGAGTGGTATATGTTCCTAGACTTTCCCCACGCATGTATTGCGAATCGTTATCGCTTGTCTAGATGCACATGTCCTGTAATGTGCTACCCGATTCCCGTGTCAGGGCTACTCTAGAAATACGGAACTCGGTCGGGAGCTTTCAATATCTGCCGATGCAGATGTTAAGGTCTGTTTTTCCAGTGGCTATGGTCCCACTCGACCCCTCCCTCAACTAATGGAAGGCAACCCTTGTAAAATGAGAACTGTACGAAGGCCCCTATCTGCCCCACTAATTCTATGGCCAACAACACCCCGCAACCACAACTAGATAGAAAGTATGTGGTCCGTATGAGTCCTCCAGCCTTCCCGCTTCACGTGTCTCGCTTGACTGAAGATGGTAGGTAGACGACGAGTTGCTATCACAGGGCTTCCGTCTTCTCGCCGAATCACGCTGGTCCATCCTAGTCTTTTGTTTGCCATATATTGCAACCAAGGCATACCCTTGGCTCTTCTACCGCAGACCTTAACCTCTGTGCACCCAGGCGGATCATCTGCAGCCTCACAGAGGGATACCAAGAGTACCCTCACGTCCCTTCGAAGCCTCGGGCTTCGTATCCCAATTCATTGGAGTCTTCTTTAAAATCAGATGGGCGTCCGCTCCTTCGTGTTATACTAAGAATTACTACTTAGTTCTACTAACTAAGTTTTACCACTTAGTTTCCAGGATCATTGTCTTCTTAACTAAGTTTTACTACTTAGTTCTCTTTCCCGTTAAGTTAGATTGGTTAAGTGTCTTTAGTCGATTCAAGCTAACTTAACCCTCTTCCCTTATCCTGTTAAACTGGTTAAGTGTTGTCAGTATTCATGTTGACTTAACCCCATCACAAACCAAGTCATATTGGTTAAGTATTTCTTAACCCTACCCATTCATCCTGTATTGGTTAAGTGTTCCCTTTTTAACTTAACCTTTACCACCGGTTTTAACTAAACCTGTTATTAATGGTTAAGTATCATCTCTTCGTGTCTTAGACTTAACCCTATTCATTTATCATATTCTGATGGTTAAGTGTTCAAGTTTACTTAACCCTACGGTCCAACCCAGCTAACATATTAAATTGGCTAAGTGTATTACTTAACCCCAACCTCTAGTCTAATTAACATGTTAAATTGGCTAAGTGTATTAACTTTACTTAACCCCACCTTCTAGTCTAGTCAACATGTTAATTTGCTAAGTATTCCCATGGACTTAACCCTCCCATTCTAGCTTTAACTGTGTTAAGTTGGTTAAGTGTTTCTATGGACTTAACCCTACCATTCTAGCTTAACAGTGTTAAGTTGGTTAAGTGCTCCTATGGACTTAACCTTCCCATTCTAGCTTTAACTGTGTTGGTTAAGTGTTCCTATGGACTTAACCCTCCCCTTCTTGTTCTAGCTTTAACTAAAGCCGCAACCTCTCACATTAGACAGATATTGCTGCGGTTACTGGATGTGCCGGTCGGTTTCGGGCAGGTTTACACCGCAACTCAGTCTAACCTTGGGTTAGGCATATTCATGTTTTCTAAGTTCAAAGGGTTTTCTGATTAATTTCCAAACCTGGTTTTGAAAGAAACCATCCCGTTCGTCGGATCAGTTAGGGATAGCCAGGGAGGGCAGGAAACTTGTATTTTCCAAACCCAAGCCTAGACACTATCCTCTCTGTCACCCTAGAACTTTCTGGTACGAGTTATAAAAAGGGGTGTTATCAAAATATCTTTCTTTTGTTTATAAATTGTTAACAATTTATCTTACAGCCCATTTCCCCCTTTTTAAACAAATTTGGCCTATATTCATTTGTCGCTAACAGACTTATATTCTAGGCCCAAATCTTGATTTGCCTAACCTACAGTTCATAGCAATTTAGATCTATCATCTTTATTTTTAGTTTATGCTAAACTAGATTTTATATGCCAAACTAGATTTTCTATTCTAGTTCACCGTTTATGCCCAAAAACTAGATTTATTCTTCTAGTTTACAGTCTACATAAAAACTAGATTTATTATTCTAGTTTTTCAGTTTACAGGCCAATACTAGATCTAAATTTCATAACCTATAATCCATGTCAAATCTACCCAATTCACATGTCTTAACACATGTTCTAAAATTGTATAAATCAGAATCATGTTCGCTTCCAAACTATGCCAATTTCAAGCTTACAACTATATTTATGTTTATTTTTGTGTTTTTCCCAAATCGCATTCCCACCGTTCGTATAATCATGATTCAACCTAGATTGTAAATAAATCTAGATTTGTAGAAAATAGGGAATGAACCAAAGATGCTATGAAAAAGGGTGGACATAATAATTAGCATAAAAAGATTTTGAATAACGACGCAGGTTCAAGAATATGGGTAGACCTAACTTAATAGGTAAATTCCCACGGTCTAAAACCAAGAATAGACAGAATAGGTTCGAGAACATGGGTAGACCTAACTTAATAGGTAAATTCCCATAGTCTAAAACCAAAGGAAATCAAGAACAGACAGAATAGATAAATCGGGTTTTAGACCCAATTTCGTAGTCACAAAACCTAAGCAACAATTTTCCTAGTCATGAATCATAGGTGTTTAAATCACCGTTGTTATGTCATAGGTAATACTTTATGTCCAAATCAAAGGCTTGTGTTCATAGTCATAGGCAAATGTCCATAGTCATAGGCAATATTCATAGTCAAAAGGGAAAATAATTCCCACAGTCATAAGTCACCGTCATAGGCAATGTTTTATGTCCCAAAATCAAAGGCTTATGTTCATAGTCCAAAGGCACATGTTCTCAAAATCCATAGTCATAGGCAACGGTCTTAGGCAAAGTCTTATTTGTCCTTGAATCATAACAGTTCTTAATTTAGTCCAAGAGTATAAACACAAATTCGAATAGAGAGAGAGAGAGAGATTTGGCATATTCTTTTATTCCTTTAATTTCATGTCACAAAATAAAGCAAAAACGTTCAAATCTAGAAACAACTGACTTACATAAATTAGATCTAGAATATAAGAACGGTGATACTAAGATTCGTATGTCGTTGCTCGATGTTTGTTGATTTAGCCTTTGAATTCTTCACTTTGATTTGAATCTTCTCTTGAACAGATTTGAGCAGCATCTCCATGTCTTGAATTTATATTTTATTTTAATTATTTAAGAAAATTTAGAGGAGGGGAAGAAGCCATGAATCTTAGCAGCATAAGGATAGAAGAGAATTGGCGCAAAGAGAATGAAGACTAGGGCTGTTTATATAGCTGCTCAAGACCTTATCGTACACGCAGCGCTGAGTCAGCATTGAACCCAGTTAAGAAAATGGTCCAGGTACGTAGATGAATCTAGCCAAACCTTATCATACACGCAGTGCTGAGTCAGCATTGGGTCCCACAAGCTATTTTGGCGTAGAAATTTGAATTTCGAATGAATTGTTTTGGCATAGAAGTTTGATTTTCGAACTTTTGAATTTCTGGAATTTATTTAACTGTTTTATTCACATGAAATATTCTTATATGTATACAATTCCTCTAACGACCATTTTACGCGTATATATACGCACAACTTTCATTTTATTTTCAAAATTCAAATGATGTTGCCATATTTCATTGACTGTAGCCTTATGTTGAATTTTATCTTTCGTATACATATATTTTTGCATATATATATATATTTATATTCTCATATGTATATATATTTTTTCTTTATTTCCTTATACGTACGTTCTTATCCTTTCAAATTTTGAATTTGTATACGTACATATATTTGCATGTTCAGTTGGCCCTCTCTAAAACAAAGATAAAAAATTATGCCGCCGCCGGGGTTCGAACCCCCGACCTCCATGCTACAAATCCAATGCCTTAACCAACTGAGCTACAGAGGCTTTTGTTAATAAGTCTTAGAACAATAATAATTATTGTTCTCTCCTTACTTCTCTTTTTCATGTTAGTTACAATACTTAAATTAAACAACTGCATGGATCTTTTTCTTTTAATTTTTCTTTTAAAAATTAATTATACTTTAATTTTTGAATCTTAATGTCACAGAATTACGGGGTGTTACACGTTAGAAAGATATAGCTAAATAGATCCTAAGGTTTCTTGTTTCAACAAATTTCGACTTATACTGAATTATGTACAATCATTTAAAGTTCAAAATGCAATATTATGAACTATCACGACGTTATGAGTTGATTTTTAATTATATTATAAATCTTATGTTTAGACCTTATTTTAAATAAATTTCAAGTCTAAATCCTTAAAATAAATCATTTTTAAATATTTAATACCCATTACATATTTTTACTAAAATCCGGGTCATTACATTCTCCCCCACTTTAAAGAATTTCATCCCCGAAATCGAAAATGGAACTGAAGGTCATTTACTTAACCAACCCAACCTTCGCTCTAACCAACTCAAATTCTTTGTCTTTTTAGTTTCTGAGAACTTTCCCAATTTTTTGAAATTTTGCTAACGCCTTAAATTTTCGAAAATTTTCGCTATAACCTCCTTTGTACAACCCTATCGGTACAACTACAACTTTCCTATCTAGGCCCTCATCAATACATAAGAAAATCCAAAAGCCAAGCGGCTTGCCAATCGTCACATAAAATCAACAAATCCAATTAATATATTAAATATGTACCTTTGTGTCGGGCATACAATTTTATTCCTCTTCTTAGCTTTCATACAATAAGCTGTCCAATATATATATATATATATATATATATATATATATATATATATATATATCCAACTCCAACTAATTTCTAATTCAACTCAACATTAACATTAAATTTGACTCATCTTAACTTATTTTCCATTCTTATATTGGTTATACCATTCCCATAGTATTTAAGTTCTCTTAAGTTAAATTTTAATTCATTCGATTCACTTTAATCCTTTCAATCTATTTAACCTTTATTTGTTAAATTTAAAGCTCATATCATTTTCAAACGCTTATTTAAATGCATTTGAGTACCTCTTGACATTTCAATTGGATTTATATAGTCATCCCAATTTCGAAACTCAAAAATAAACACTGGTGATGTTGCAATCATCATCAAAATCATCCTCAAGCGACTGGAATGTGATTCTATATCCATGTAATATATATGAGACTTTAGATATATGTTTGCAAGGCATATGTTCAAAATCTTCTTATACTCGATAGTCCAACGTCGACAAAAAACAAAAACTTATATTCTTATTATAAGTTAATCTTTCAGAACCATGACATTTCTATTATATATATATGTATTGCAAATTCATTTTCTTCTATATATAATACTCTTCAAACTCATTTTAGGGTATTACTAACCCTATCTCTAATGGGTCACTCATCCTAGAATACTACTGATCCCATCTCTAACAAGTCTCCTTTTATAGGATGTTACTAATCCTATCTCTGATGAGTCTTTCATTCCGTTCTAATGAGTTGTACCCCAAAGCTTTGTATAAACCAAAGCTCTAATACCAAGTGTGACGACCGGTCCGGCCACCCGGTTCAAACCGATCATTAAACCGACCTAAATCAATCAAGATGTATCGCTTCGGGTTCTAATACATTATCACAGAAACAAAAGACTTTTCGTTAACATCTTTAAAATGTTACATCAGAGTGCAAAAATATTAGAGTACATAAAGCAATACATTGCACAGTTGAATTATAAATACATAACTCTCAGCGGAAGACTTATAATGCTCTGGACACGGCTCTATCTTCAATCGAGAATCTTTCTCAATAAAATATCTGCAAAACCAAAACAACTATATGCCCATATGGAAAATTATGGGCACTCAGAGTTTAAGTGGAAAACAATAAACTCTGTATCAGTCTTAGGACTGGTATGAGAACTAAAATTAATTATTATCAACTTATCTAAATGTGAGGCATATCACAGGATCACGTCGTATAGCACAGAATGGGTATCCTCCACATGAATTCCAGTCCATAAAAATCAAGACTTAAATGGTTTCATCTTCATATTTAGATTTATTAAATCAAAACTACTTCCTTAAGATTAAGAACTAGATTACAAACCATAGTCCATATCATACAATCATCAACCAGGATTCAAACATCAAAATTTATGCTTTTGAAAAACTTCAAAATTCATGCAACGCAAACCAGAGGATAAAGTTTTGCTTTATAATAGCCAAACATGCTTGATATTCTTAAAGGAAAATATTTTGATATTATTATAAATGTTTAGGTGTGAAAACCACTTTTGAAAGTAAACGTATCAATCTTAGCTCGCATAATGCCCCATCCCGTTAAGTTGGCTATATAGTATACAACTAAAACACGAAGTATCATATTGGAAATTGGATTCCGTTAATGTACCAAGGCAAAGAACCTTCTTAACTGTATTCAGAACACTCTAGCAAATGTCCCAGGAGTCAACTATTGACCACTCAGAGCGGCAGAGCCGGTCTGCATTAAACGCGGCTGATTGGAATCTTATCCGAGCATAATGTTCCCTTGGTCGTATTTGACCATCATCTTGGTCCCATTTGACCACTATTCGAGGTGCCTCAACTATCATCCACATAAGTAAATTTTCTTGTGATCCATACCATGGCAACATTATTCAGCTAGAAGGGATCGTTAGCCCATATATCTACGGTCCACTATCCTATTTTTGGCTCATTTCGAGGTACAAGGCCCTAGAGTCAGCATCCTTAAAGTTCTGCTTTTCAACAGAAGCTTTGATCTATCTGCCAGTAGCACCTAACATGCCACATTGTCAATTCAAATTATATGATCGGTGTCTATTAACACACACACACACACACACACACACACACACACACATATATATATATATCCCTCCGAGTACATAAGTCTTAGAGGAGGGTGCTAAGAAAACAGAATAAATCCTCTTCCACCGACTGATATAACATCAATAGAAACTGGTTATGTGATGGAATATAATGTTAGACACACATTCCATTTTACTACTCCATTCTTGGTTTGAATGAAACCGAAGGCACCTTATTCCTTGTCCAACTAAGGAGAGAGGCCCTTGCACATCCGGAGAGTCAATAAGCACGTCCTGACTACTGGCAATGTGACCCTATAATAGGAGCTATCGAAGGCATCGGCAAGCAGTCCATTCGATGTGTAGATTTCCGGTCTTCCACCATCTTCGACTTTTAATTATAGTGTAATTATTCGAAATGGGTAAAACCCGGTCTTTTCAAAATAGTTAGCGATAAAATTAAAACCCTTTTTGGATTATTAACCCACCAACTAAGTCTCCTTTAATTGGAAATGATTTCTTAAGGTTAAATCTTATTTTCATCATTGGTTAAGCTATTTAGGCTTCCAAAATCATCATCACTATTCTATTAAATTTGGTTAAGAAGCAGGCTTCCAAAACCAGAGTAACTATCGCATCTTTCAAATCAATTAAGATATAGAAGATGTATTAATTCTTATTCCATTTTGGAAATATTCTTCTAATTTTCAAATCAATTAAGATATACTAGATATTCTAAGTCCTATTCCATTTTGGGATTATTCTTCTATTCTAACCCTTATAATCGAATTTGATAAAGATTTCTTTTCAATTGGGTTAAAGAGCATACAATATTTAAAACATCGTTCACGATAAAACCCTTACTAATTGATCTAAATATAAAAATTTAGAAAAAATTATATCAACTTATTCTCAACATCAATTTCCATAATCAACGAATACTATATGTGGAATAACGATATAAAACATCTTCCAAATTCCTCATAATAGTAATTGTCTACACAACGGTAATCAATACCAAATATCTGAAGATCATTTCTACCCAAATCCAATTTCTATTTAAATTGGAAATCTTTACTAAATCAAAATATTTATCTAAACACTTCATTTGTATTTGGTAAATCAACTAATTTAAGTTTTATTCCACTTAAATTTATTAAACATTGTTTATTGTTTTCAGCCAGTTGGGATAAAAACGCAAATATTCCAAAATATAGTTCGAAACTTCCTATTTCCTTTGCAAATCACTTTGAATTTTTTATTATGAGTTATCATAAATTTTCCCTATTTTTAATAATTTAAAAATAGCTCCTTTTACTAAAATCCAATGCAAGAAAATGTTTTTAAAGGATTTTATATTAAATCCAAGTTTATAAGTGAGGTTAAGGAGATGATTTTAAAATGAACGTTATTTAAGAATTTAATTAAGTGAAGTGTTGTGACTGAAAAAAAGATTTCAATATTGCAAAGAAAGGATGTGATTGGATTTTAATATAAGAATCCAAGGTGAGTTTTATAATATGGAATAAAATGAATTTGGATAAAATATCAGGATATGGATTATTATAATATAATCCAAATTATAAATGGAATTGTGTAAAGTGATTTCAAAACGGAAGGTAAGTGTTTTAGTAAATAATTTACTTAATCAACGAATTAAGTAAAAATGGTATTAAGTGACAGATATTTTCAAAAGTGAGAATATGGTTTATAAATCCATATTGTTAATGAAATAAGAAAATAAGATTTGATTGAGATTATAAGTAATATTGGTTTTGAGTTACCACTTTTATCTATTCGAAGATAAGAACGTGTTAGAGAATGGAGTTTTGATGATAACAAGCTTATTTCAATTATCATTATTAGTTGATTATAAAATATATACTAACATCTCTATCTAGAATATATATATATATATATATATATGCATGATTTGTATACATGACTTAAATACCGAAGACTGTACAGTTCTAGAGTTTCAAGAGATTCAGGATTCAAAAAAGATTCAAGACTCATGAGTTATCAAGTTATCAAGATTTCAAGGGCTCAAGAAAAATATAGTAATAGAGTCTAGTTTATATGTAAGACTCTGAATAGAACTCCAAGTTCAAATTCTGTTTTCAAAATTCAAATTCTATTTTTCAAATTCTGATTTTAAATTATTTTCAAATTATTTTATCTTACTTATGATTTCAAACATATATGTTTATAGAGTTTTAAATATATAAGTTTATATATATAGTTTTGTAGTTTTATAATTTTATAGTTTTAAACCTTATAACTTTATAAATATGCTTATATAAAATATTATTATGTTTTCATATGATTTTATACTTTAGAATGCTCGTTTATATCACAAAGATATGATTCAAGAATTTCCAAAATAATATATATGTTTAAACACTTGAAAAATAGTTCAAAATTCAAATTTCAACATACATATGTCGACATACATAATTGGCTATGTCAACATACGACTGTCATTTTTTCAATTTTCAAAGGAAGTGTCTTTTCACCATTTATAACATTTTTGAAACGTTGCATCCATTCAAATCTTATAAATAGGGGCTGATTTCGATTTTTTTTCATAATTCTTCACCCCTCTTTGTACCACTACTAATGTTTCATATTTTCTTGATTTCTACACTTATACTTTGTCGATTTCTACTTATATAAAACTTCTTCTCTTCTTGGTCTCTATCTACTATTCTCTGAATTGAAGTGCTATTGAAGAGTTATACGCCTATTGTAATAATTTGGGAAATGTTTGGGAAAGGATGTGTTCTTTGTAGCCTTGAAATCATGGAAAGGGAGCTGTGTTAACCTTGTAGCTGTGAAATCATGGGTGTTTGGAGCCGTGTTAACCTTGTAGTCGTGAAATCAAGGGGATTGTACTTGGATATTGGTTATAATAAAACTCTGCGCAATCCAGCATTGTGTGGGACTGGACGTAGGAGTAATCTGAACCAGTATAAAATCCAAGTGTGTTATTTCCTTTTTCTACATTTTATATTTATTTATTTCTGTGTTTGTGTTTGATTATGTGTTTATGATCATCTCTGTTTTGTGTGATTCATATAGTAGATCATATAAGTTTAGGATTTTCATTCGAAAACACTGTTCACCCCGTTCTAGTGTTTGTTTTGCCTTAAGATCTACATTCCCTAACAATTGGTATCAGAGCATAAGTTTTCAAAAAGTTCATAATCTATTTTTGGATATATTAAATGGCAAATTTTGAAATGATTTATAACACACGTTTCAATTCATGCATTGTATCAATGTTGGAAGAGTCTGCATTCAATTATGTTAAAAATTCAAATGATCTACTGAAGTGTTGTCTAGTATAGGAAAAGATGTGTTATATGGATTTTGGAAATTCAAAATCTGAAAGATGGGTTACATGGCTGTTAAAAATTCAAATTCCGAAGTGGTGTGTTACATGGCTTTTGAGAATTCTAATTCTAGTGAACAAATGGTGGAAATCAAAAAGGACAAATGGATATTGGATAGTGGCTGTTCGTGACATATGACGGGTGATCCAGAATTGCCGAGTAATCTTGTATATGAAGATGGTGGAATGGTCAAATTTGGTGATAACTCTAAAGGATATACTATTGGCATCAACAATGTCGGTAATTCTGAAACTCCTATTATTTCTGATGTTTCATTGGTTAGGAATGTAAAACAAAATTTACTAAGTATAAGTCAACTTTGCGATAAAGGTTATAAAATAAACTTAGAAAAAGATAAAAGCTTTATAGAGGACAGGAATTCAAAAGTAATATTCGAACGAGATAGAAAGAAAAATAACTATATATTAAGTACTAAAAATCTTCAATGAGAATCTATGTCTTATGGCCAATATAAGTGACCCTTGGATCTGGCATAAGAGATTCGGTCATATAAATTTCAAACACATCTCTAGGATTTCAAAGTTAGATTCAATTAGGGGATTGCCCAAAATGAGATTTAAAGTAAATAATTTATGCGATGCTTGTCAGTTCGGAAAATTGAAGAGAAGTTCATTTAAATCAAAAGAGGAAATTCCAACCACAAAGCCATTATAATTAGTTCATATGGATCTATTCAGTCCATCCCAAACTCAATCAATAAATCATAATAGATATGTTTACGTAATAGTCAGCGATTTTTCTAGATTTACTTAGACCTTGTTTCTTAAAAATAAAAGTGATGCTTTTGATTAATTTAAAACCTTTGCTAAAAGAATTTAAAATTTATTATGTTTAAAAATCAAAACAATACAAAGTGACCACGGTGGAGAGTTTAAAAATGACAATTTTGAAAAGTTTTGTAATAAAAAGGGGATAACCCATAATTTTTCTTACCTAAGAACCCCTCAATAGAATGGAGTAGTTGAACATAAAAATAATAGGTCGATACATGAGTGTGTGAGAACTATGTTATATGATAGTAACTTACCAAGAAATTTTTGGGCTGAGGCAGTTGCAACGGCTTGTTATATTTTAAATAGAATTTGTATAAGACCTTTAACTCAGAAAACATCATATGTACTTTTGTACAATAATAAACCAAAAGTATCATATTTTAAAATATTTGGAAATAAATGTTTTATTCTTAATACTAAAGAAAATCTAGATAAATTTGACTCAAAATCCGATAAAAGAATATTTATTTGATATTCAGAGAGAAGTAAAGCATATAGAGTTTTTAATTCAAGAACTATTACTATAGAAGAAACCCTAAATGTATCTTTTAATGAAAACTACAAAAATATAATACAACACAACGAAGATGAATATTAAAATGAGGTTAACGAAACAAATAATGAAAATAATCAACAAAATAAAAGAATTAGATTATTAAGAGATCACCCTGTAGAAAATATCTTTGGAGATATTGAATCCGTTGTTAGGACTTGAAACCAATTAAATAATATGAGTAATTCAACATTTATTTCAATTATTGAACCTAAGAATCCAAAGGAAGCATCATCTGACGATTCGTGGATTCTTGCTATGCAAGAGGAATTGAATCAATTTACCAAGAATGATGTACGGGAACTTATTCCTACACCAGAGGATAAAACTGTAGTTGGAACTAAATGGTTTTGTAAAAATAAAACGAATGAACATGGTGAGGTTATAAGAAATAAAGAACGACTAGTAGCACAAGGTTATACTCAAGATGAGGGAAAAGATTACGATGAAACGTTTGCCTCCATAGCAAGATTAGAAGCAATTAGGATATTATTAGACTTTGCTAATCATAATAATTTCAAATTATATCAAATGGATGTTAAAAGTGCTTTTTTAAATGAATAGGTTAAAGAAGACATATATGTAGAGCAACCACCTATTTTTAAAGACGGAAAATTGCCAAATCATGTATATAAATTAAAGAAAACATTATATGGATTAAAACAGGTTCCTAGAGCTTGGTATGATATATTAAGAAATTATTTATTACAATCTAACTTCAATATTGGTAAAATAGACAATACACTGTTTATTGAAAGAAATAATAACGATATACAATTAGTACAAATATATGTTGATGATATAATCTTTGTATCAATGATTAAGAATTTTCATATATTATGACCCAAGAATTTGAGATGAGTCACATGGGAAAACTAACATTGTAACAACCCGGAAAATCTGAACCAATCTAGAATTTTTATTTTGGCAGTTTTAGTGAATTTAGAATACTTAAAATGAATTATTTTAAATAATAACGACGAGAAATTTATTTTGAATAGAATTAGAACGTATATATTTATTTGAATCGTCGTTAGAATATAAATATTTATTTTTATTAATAGAAGGAATTGAATATGGCGGGTAGTTCGAAAATTCGATTTCAAATTTCAAATGAATGTACAGGATTCAAAATAAACCGGATTTTAGCGAAACTAAAAACATTAGAATCTGATTGAAAATATCTTTCCAACAAATCCGAAAAATTGAAATTTCATAGCGGGAATAAAAAGTTATGCCCAGTTGAAAATTCAGAATAGTCGCTATGGAATTTTGGCCCTTAAAAATGGAAGTTTTGCAAACCCCATCCGTTTTCTACGAAACCACTTTTGTTGGATCCGAAATGTCAAGTTATTGCTAGATTCCAAAATTCATAATTTTCTAAATCAATATGTGAGCGTGGCGCCGGAAAATGTGTTTTGGCTATTTTAGTCAATTTGGATCGACCATAAAATGGCCATTTTTCAAATGGTCTCCAAATTTGACAAAATTAGTTTTGTTAGAACCGTATCGTCAATGCGAAGCTAGAAATAATTTTTTTGGAATTTTTAGAATCAGGATGTGGACCCAGTAAATTGAAATGTGCGTTTGAATTTAAAATATAATGATTTATATTTTAAATTTAACGAAAACTAATAGTAACAGTCGAATCGGCTTACCGGGCATATCCCATTGTGTCCGAAATGGGGGTAATTAGCTAGGCATGACAGTCGTTAGAGTTCGATTGGAGTTCAGATGTAGAGCGAAATAATTAGAAAATTAAATGAATAAAATATTATTTAAAATAATATAAAATCCCCCTTTACCCTCTTACCTAGTCAAACCCGGACCCCCTATCCTCCCCGTCAGTTTTCAATTAAAAGAAAAAAAAGCGATCGAGGAAAACTGGAACCCGCCGCCGCGCTGGCTAGCCACCGTGCCGCCTCCGCGTCCATCGCCGAGGACCCCAACACCACCGCCGCCTTCTTCTCCACCCCCTCTCCAGTGATGTACCCAAAACCCCCAAATCGAAGCCCTGGCCCCCTCAGCTCCAAACTGCCCACCGCCGCACACATTGGTCCGCCGCCGCCCCCATTGGTCCGCCGCCGCCTGCTGGAGGACCCAACCTCCGCCTACGAACGCGACAACAACCCCTCCTCTGGAAAAACAGTAAGTTTAATTTTAATTTTATTTATTCATTTATTTCCTATGAAATTTGCTTTAAAAATTCTGAATTTATATATTTATATATTTAAAATGAAAATACACTATTTATATAGATATTCTTTAGTATTAAAAATGTGATTTAGAGATAAATAACATTGAAAACAAAAAGATTTGATTTTTAACTTTTAAAAGGTTAGATTTTTAATTTTAAAAAGAATAGATTTTTAAACATGTAAAAATACGATTTTTAAATATAATAAAAATTTGATTGTTACATATGTGAATAGCGGACAAAAAGATTGATTTTTAATACATTAAAGTTTGGATTTTTATCATTAATAAGAATTAGATTTTTAATGTAGAATAAAAATTAGATTTTTAATGTATAATAAAAGTTAGATCTTTAAAGAAGATAAGATAGGATTTTTAAAAGTGAAAGGGTGAGATTTTTAAAAATAGAAAGGCGAGATTTTTAAAAATAGAAAGGCGAGATTTTTATGAATACAAATGAGAGATCTTTATACATGTAGCGATGCTAGAATTTTTTATCTTTATAATGCGAACATCGCAATAAAAATATGATTTTTATGTGAATGGGATAAAAAAAATGTGATCTTTGTTTATAAATAAAAATGCGATTTTCATTGTTAGAATGTTTAAATAAAAATATAATTTTTATATGAGTAGCGGCATAAAAATAGCGATTTTTAAACATATGAACATCATATTAAAAATGTGATTTTTAATATGTACAGTATAAAGAATACTACATTGGAATTACGGGTAAATCCAGACTGTTCTGAATTTCAGAAATAAAGAATGGAGGAGTGGAACCCAAAGGTGAGAACTTCTCACTATATTTTCTTATACAGTTATTTATTTTATAACTGCATATATGTACTGTTCCCCGTCGTCCACAGACCATGGACGACTTGTTTGATTGTTTGGTTTGGGTAATTAGATCATTTGGTTGATTGGATTGTTTGATTGAATTTGGCTTGAGAAATGAAATGGAATGGATTAGATTGGTATGTGTATGGCGTAGGCCATTATTAGACTGGGGATAAGGCTAGGCCTTATCCTGTTTCTAGTATCGTGCTGTTATGTCGCCGAAATTTTCTAAAATATATTTGAACAATAAAAATATTACTTTTATTGTGTAAATGAACTGAATATATATTTTATCGTTAAAAATATAATTTTTAACGGGTATATGAATAAAATAAATAATCATTTACAAATCGGACGATTTGTTTATGTACACCCATTTGACTAATATGGAATGGGACAATATATTTTACAAATCGCCCAACTACACAAATAAAATTCATTATTTGTTGATTGAAACCCCACACGGGTATTGGGATGATATACGACATACACTAGTCCCAATAATTAGTTGAATGTCAATCGGTTGATTGACAGGCTGCGGTAAGCGTTAATTATTTATATTTGATGCTTATACAGTATAGAATGCACTCTGGATGATGGTTGAATGTGTTTGATTGTTGTTGTGTACATATGTGTATGGAATCCATATAAATCACTTTATATGGTAATTGACTATGTCTGATACCTGTTCAGATAGAATGAATATTTTAAAATAACGAATATTTTAAAATAATATTCTGTAAAAGATCAAAATCTGATTTTGATGTCCGATTTGGGATGGACACGAATATATTTAAATATATAAACCGTGTTGATTAGATTGACACCATTTTGACGTGAAAGATATTTATATCAATTTTATAATGAATATCGAAAAGGAACTGATTTAAAAATATAATGTATTGGAAATATTATCATTTATATATATCGATGATATGGAATATTCAATTTTGATTTGAAATTGAATATGAGGTTGAAATCGTTTTGAAAATGAATTTAAAATACGTTTAAAATGGAAATCGACGAAATATATATTATATATATAATATAATGGCCCGAATAGAACGCACCGCGCTGCGGTAGTTTGCGAATTTCGACCATTGACTTCGAACGGACATTACGGGAGATCTGACCGTTGGATTCTCCTAAAACTGGAATCGTTGGGTTCGTATCGAAAAGAGCTTTCTAACGAATACAAGAAATTAGAAATCTAACGGTTGGATTTGGAATTACGTCCAAATCAAATTTGGAAAAGGTCGTTGTAAGTGCAGTTCGATGACCGTTTATGTAAATCGACTGTACGGGCCTTGATAAAATTATTAAAAATATCAATAATTAGTGTAAAATCATAAGAAATTATTTGGAAAGGATTGGGATGAAAAATCCCATTTTTGAAAAGATAAAAATAGATTTTTATCGAAGTGAACTAGTTATGAACTAGAATTATAATCCAAATATTTTTAAAATAAATAAATTGGATTTGAAATGGTTTTAAAAATAACCAGAATTTCCAATATATAAATTGGAAATGGATTTGAATCGAAATTGTCTTCGGAATATTTCGATGTTGGATTTCGTGATTATACAGGTATTGTTATGGAAATTTGAAAGATATATATATTGTTATTTCCAATACGATATTTGTTGATTTCAGAATTTGATATTGAATATAAGCCGATATATTTTCTATTCAGAGCCTTGTATTTAATATCAAATTGGATTTTGGGTTTTTCGTGAATGGTATCTTTAATAATACTGTTCTTAAACCCAATGGTGTTAAGAATATTAGAAACTGACTGGAGATTAGTTAAGTTGAATGGTTTCCTGGGTATTGATCTGATGTTGGTTTCGGCCTTCGGGGTTAACACTTGTGGAATTGTTCTCTTACTAATTTACGGTTAGAGACTGATGGAATGTGAATAGGGTTTATCATGAACAATGTTTTTAATGACATTCGTTCTTTAACCCGGTTTACATTGAAATGGGATTTGGAATTTATAAATCTTTTGTTAAGATTTAAAGGAGATTTTCCAAAGTAAAGTTTTCCAATTTAACATATTAAATTGGAATTGAATGGAATTCGATTTAGTAATAATCGAAGTAAGCTTTTGTAGAGGAAGACAGTTAATATATATGGAATTTAAAAGACCTTGTCGTTATTCCATTAATATTATCGGTTGGATATGGAAGTTTATATCGATTATATATATCGATTTGTTTTCCACGAAGATTCCATTGTTAATGGAATGTGATTTTGGGTATTGATGAATGGTATCTTTAATAATACCGTTCTTAGACCCAACGGATTTAAGAAAATCAGAAACTAACGGGAGATTAGTTAAGCTGAATGGTTTCCTATGCATTGATCTGATGTTGGTTTTGGCCTTCGGGGTTAATACTTAGGGAATTGTTCACTTGCTAATTTACGGTTAAAGGTTGATGGAATGGAATTTGATTTTGGGTTTATCGTGAACCGTGTTTTAAATGACAATTGTTCTTTAACCCAGTTAAAGACAGGAAATGATTTCCCAAGTTAAACAATCGTTAATATTGATTTTTGGGAAGATTAAAACCAAGTGGAGTTTCAATGCATCATTAATTAGTTTGAAATGATATCCAAAGGAGGATTAAAGAATAAATTTAAAGAATTTATCTTTGATAAAATTAAAGGAAACCTTTCCCAAAGTATAAGGATATTTGAATAAAGAAATATTCTGGATTGGAATGAGGCGTATGCTATGTTTTTATAAAACTTGTTTATTATATACGCGAGTTATTCAGAAAGACCGGGTTTATTCCATTCTGAATAACTGATTTGACGATGTGTCAAGGATGAAGACGGTGGTTGAAGACCGGAGGTCTTCACATCGTTTGGATGATTACTGATGTCTTGATTGGGTTGTACACCCAAGACAAGGTAATAAGTGGTGATCGTCCAGACGTACTTGGAGATCGACCGGATATGCGAGGACCTCTCCCTTGTATTGGAGATATGGGGGAGGAATAAGGTTTCTCCGGTTTCGTTCAAACCCAGAACGAACTTGTAAATGAATGTGTGTCTGTCATCGGATTTCATTCTGTGTAATTGATAAACATCGGTTGCATAGCGTGAATTGCCTATGCGGCATGCTGAGATGCAAATGATCAAGAGTCTTGTGGTTGATGATCAAAGCACGACTTTAATATAGCGTAGCTTTGTGTAGCGTTAATTCGCAAGCCTCACACACTGGTGTGAACCAGAAACGGGAGAAGACATCAGGGACGGCATGCGTTTCCTTCTAGCTTGGAGTGGTGTCAGCGTTTTGCATGCCCTAGTATTTTACTTATGTGGATGATGGATAGAGAGGCGTCTCGGTTATATCGGTCGATACGGAACTCGTGGAGTCATTTAGCTCATTGACGCCCCATAGGGCGGGGAAACGCATGTTCAGGCATTTTAATCCACACCGTGTGGACCGACCCTGACGATCCAAGGGTCACTCGAGCTCTGATCCTGAGGGGCGGGCTGGAGCGTCTTGAAGCGGTAAGGACGATCCCTTGCCTTGATTCACAGACAGAAATCCAACTTCCAATACGTGACAATTGCGGTTTTGATTGTAGAGCCTAGTATTGGCGACATGATATATGGTACCCATGTCGTCTAGGATTGATACATTTATATTTGAAGTTGTTTTCTTCACTTTTAGTAATAATAAAAGATGAAATTTAGCATACCAAGCATTCTTTTGCTATTATAAGGTAAAACCATATCCTCCGGCTTGCGTTGCATTGTGTGATGGGACCTGGATCTTATAATAGCTTCATTGTTCTTTATTTAGCATTACGCTGTTTGTTTTATGCACTCGTATTCTTGGGAGGAAACCCATTCCGTGATATACGGCATGGTCCCTTGATTTACCTAACTTTAAAATAAAGATTAATAACTTTTTTAGTTCTTACACAAGTCACATGACTGACCTGGAGTTTGTTGTTTTAACCTAAACTCTGGGTGCCTTTATTTTCCACATGGGCAGCTAGTAGTTAGTTTTTGCAGATTTATATTCACAGGATCCTGGTTTACAACTGGTATGATATTCAGAAAGATCTGTATCCGTATGTTCTTTTCAGTTGTGTTTTGTATTATTTTCCGCTGCATTGTAAATTGTAAATCTCTGATATTTAGTAAACGTGTAATATTTATTTATAATCTGTAATATTCTTGTATTCTGATGAAATTGTTGTAATAAGCAATGAAATGTTCTTCTGTTTGTGTCCCGATGTGGCTTGTTCTCAACTCAATCCAGGATTTCCTATAAGGGGATTTCGGATCGTTTCATTTTGGTATCAGAGCTCTGGTTTACAGAGCACGAGAACAAGGCACATCAGAACCATATGAATGAATTCATCAGAGATTGGACTAGTAATATCCAATGAAAACGACTCGTTAGAGATGGGATCAGTAGTATCCTAGAACGAGTGTGAAGAGTATATTTACAAAATGAAAATAATTTTTTTTTTGAAAATTTAAATCATATTATATGTATTTGAATATTTTATTTGTATTAAATTTGGACAATCCAATATATAAAGATTTTGCATATATGCCTTGCAAACGTGTATTCGAAGTTTTAATATACTGGATAGATATAGAATTATACTCTAGTCGCCCGGGGATGATTCTGATGATGTGGCCACATCATCAGCATCTGTGCTCGAGTTTCGTAAGTGAGATATTTATATATTTCCAATTGACTGGTGAAGCGACCCGAACTTCCCTGGTCTCCGAAGTAAAGAGAAAGAACGAATTACTGTGAGAACACGACAAAATAGAACACGGACGGAAGAACATTTCATTGTATATTACAACAATTCCATCAGAATACCAGAATATACAGAGTATAAATAAATATTACACAGAAATATCAGAGATTTAAATTACATTTAAATACATAGCAGCGGAAAATAATACAGTACACAACTAGAAGAGATATACGGATACAAAGCTTTCCGGATGTCATTCCAGCTGTAAACCAGGATCCTGTGAATATAAATCTGCAAAACCAAAACTACTAGCTGCCCGTGTCAAAATAAGGGCACCCAGAGTTTAGGTTAAAACAATAAACTCCAGGTCAGTCTTGGGATTGGTGTGAGAACTAAAACAGTTATTAATCTTTATTTTAAAGTTAGGTAAATCAAGGGACCACGCCGCTAACACGAAACTGGTTTCCTCCCAAGAACACCAATGCATAAAACGAACAGCGCAATGCTAAATAAGGAAAAATGAAGCTATTATAAGACCCAGGTCCCATCACACAATGCAACGCAAGCCGGAGGATAGGGTTTTTACCTTATAACAGCCAAAGCATGCTTGATACATTTAAAACAAATCATTTGATACTATTATCAGTGTATAGTGTATAAAACAATCTTCGAATCATAAGTATCAATCATAGGCGGCATGGGTACCATATATCATGTCGCCATACTAGGCTCTAAAATCTAAACCACAAATGTCACGTATTTGGAAGTTGGATTTCCATCTGTGAACCGAGGCCAGGGATCGTCCTCTACCGATTCGAGACAATCTAGCCCATGTCTCAGGCAAGTACTCAGTCAAGCCTTGGAGCGACAGAGCCGGTCCACCGATGTGGATTAAAATTCTTGAACACTGCGTTTCCCTGCCCTTTGGGGCGTAAATGTGCCAATGAATGGCTCCATCGGACCCGGATCGTCCGATCTAACCGAGGCGCCTCGCAACAACAACAACTACACAGGTGAAAAGTATATAAATGTCAGGGCTGGTAGGTCACTGACACCACCCTAGCTAGAAGGAAACGCATGCCCTCCCTGAGGTCCTCTCCCGTTTCTGGTTCACAACCGGGGTGTGAGGCTCGAGAATTCACATTACACAAAGCTATGCCACATAGGAGGTTCTTTGATCATCAACCACAAAACTTTGCTTTTTAACAGAAGCCTTGAACATTTGCATCTTAGGCATGCCACACAGGCAATTCACTCTATGCATTTGATATCCATCTGTATATAACCCCTGAGCTCGTACGTCTCAGAGAAGGGCGTTAAGCAAGAGAATAAATTCTCCGCCGCCAAACAGATATATATTAAATAGAAATCAATCACACAGACTAAAATCCAATGTCAGACACACAGTCCATTTACAAGTCCGTTCTGGGTCTGAACGAAACCGGATGCACCTAGTAACCTGCATATCCATCGATCTCCAAGTATGTCTGGACGATCACCAACTGTTTCCATCTTCTTGGGTGTACAGCCCAATCAAGACCATCAGTAATTATCCAAACGACGTGAAGACTTCCGGTCTTCAACCACCGTCTTCATCTTCGACATCACGTCGAATCAGTTATTCAGAATGGGATAAACCCGGTCTTTCTGAACAACTCGCATATATATATAATAAAAGTGTTACCAAAACACAACATATGCCTCATTCCACTTCAGAATATTCTTTTTATTCAAATATTCTTATATTTTGGGAAAGGTTCCCATTAATTTTATCAAAGATAAATTCTTTAAATTTATTCTTTAATCTCCTTTGAATATCAATTCAAACTAGTAGGGATTAGCGAACCACACCGGAGTAATCATTTATTTTATTTCCCAATCCCAACCTATTTATCCCATGAAATAAAACTGGTAATACTTCATATCTAACACCACGGTGTTATCGGTAAATTCAATTACCATTTCACGTTCAAATCTAATTAAAGATTTAACTATCGCCAGGAGCAAAACTGGTGATACTCCATTCTAACACCTTTTCAATCTAATTAAAGATTCATTAAAACTCCACTTAGTTTTAATCGTTAACTGGGTTAAAGAATCAGTGTCATTTAAAACACGGTTCACGATAAACCCAAAATCACATTCCACTAATTATCGGGTTAAAGAACGAGTGTTATTTAAAACACTGTCCACGATAAACCCAAAAATCAATATCAATTCAATTCCAATTAAATATTACTTAATTGGTACACTTCATTAAATCAAAATAAAACGATTTACTATTTTTCTCAACTGGGCTTAAGAACAGTGTTAGTCAAGACACCATTCACGACAAACCCAAATCACATTTGATATTAAATACAAGGCACTGAATAGAAAATATATCGTCTTATATTCAATATCAAATTCTACGACCATCAGATATCGTATTGGAAATAACGATATATATATCTATATCTTTAAAATTTCCATAACAACATCTATATAATCACGAAATCCAACATCGAAATATTCCGAAGACAATTTCGATTCAAATCCATTCCAATGCAATCATTGGAAATTCTGGTTATTTTCAAAACCATTTCAAATTCAATTTATTTATTTAAAAATAAATAGAATTATAATTCTAGTTCAAAACTAGTTCATTTTGATAAAAATCTAATTTTATCTTTTCAAATATGGAATTTTTCATCCCAATTCTTCTCAAATCATTTCTTATGATTTTACACAAATTATTGATATTTTTAGTGATTATATCAAGGCCCGTACAGTCGATTTCCATCAACGGCCATCGAACTGCACTTATAGCGACCTTTTCCAAATTTGATTTTGACATAATTCAAAATCCACCGTTAGATTTCAAATTTCTAATATTCGTTAGAAAGCTCTTTTCGATACGAACCCAACGGTTCCGGTTTTAGGAGAATCCGATGGTCGGATCTCCCGTAATATCCATTCGAAGTCAATGGTCGAAATTCGCGAACTACCGCGGCGCGGCGCGTTCTATTCAGGCCATTATATTATATATATATATAATATATACTTCATCGATTTCCTTTTAAAACGTGGTTTATAAATCGTTTTAAATTCATTTTCAAAACGATTTCAATTTCATATTCAATTTCAAATCAAAATTGAATATACCAATATAAATTCGTTTTAAATTCATTTCAAATTGATTTCAATTCGAATTCATTTATATTCAACTTCCATTCGAATTCATTTATATTCAATTTCAATTCGAATTCATTTATATTCAACTTCCATTCGAATTCATTTATATTCAATTTCAATTCGAATTCATTTATTCAATTTCAATTCGAATTCATTTATATTCAATTTCAATTCGAATTCATTTATATTCAATTTCAATTCGAATTCATTTATATTCAATTTCAATTCGAATTCATTTTCTATTCAATTCGAATTCGTTTTATATTCAATTCAATTCGAATTCATTTATATTCAATTTCAATTCGAATTCATTTTCTATTCAATTCAATTCGAATTCGTTTATATTCAATTTCAATTCGAATTCATTTTCTATCCTATTCAATTCGAATTCATTTTCTATTCAATTCAATTCGAATTCGTTTTCTTGTCAAAATATCAGATTTTGAAATCACTTTCGATATTCATTACAAAATGAATAAAATCGATATAAATATCGTTCACGTCAAAATGGCGTCAATCTAATCTACACGGCTTCATATATTTCTATTTTCCAATATTCTATTTCAAATATTTCTATTTCAAATATTTCTTTTTCCAATATGGAATGAGGCCCAATCAATTACCACATAATGTTAATTATATGGATTTTCTACAACACATGTATAAAATAACAACGATAAATAATCAACCATCATCCAGAGTGCATTCTACACTATATAAGCGTCAAATATAAATATTCAACGCTTATAACAGTCTGTCAATCAATCGATCGACATACAACTAATTATTGGGATTAGTGTATGTCATATATCATCCCAATACCCGTGCGGGGATTCAAACAATCAAACACAGATTTTATTTGTGCAGTTGGGCGATGTGTAAAATTTATCGTCCTAATCAATATCAATTAATGTGTGTATATAAACAAATCGTCCGATCTGTTTATTTTTATTTCATTTCATATACACGTTAAAAATTCTATTTTTAACTATAAAATATTTTCCACTATAAAATATTTTGTTTCATTTCACATCACATCACACAATCAACTACATAGAAAAATCACACAAACAAGCATACAAGCCATCCATGGTCTGTGGACGACGGGTGTCGGGTGCTACTAAACACCGTCTACATCCTAGTATATAATTTAACTAGAAAACAAAATTAAAAGGTGAGAAGTTCTCACAAATTTGCTAAACCAGACGCCACGACTCTTCTTTGTAGAAAATCTTCGTTGTTCCTTCTCTCATCACTTTCGTCATCCGTATTCACTACATATATAAAAATCGAATTTTTACTTTGCTATTCAATATATAAAAATCGAATTTTTACTTTGCTATTCAATATATAAAAATCGAATTTTTACTTATTTAAAAATTTCACCTTTTCTATATCAAAAATATGATCTTTTCACTTTTAAAAATATGATCTTTTTGTTTTTCAAAATCAAATCTTTTTGTTTTTCAAAATACAATCTTTTTGTTTTTTCAAAATCAAATTTTTTTCTAGGAATAAACATACATCCTTTCCTCGCTATTATAGATAAAAAAATTGAATTACTTTACATGCTATTATATATACATAAATCTAAACTTTACGTAATCAAAACCATAGTTTTATATTACATAAAAATTGTATTTTGAATATGATACTTACATAAAAATTATAGTTTTATATTCTTCTATTATATAAAAATCGAATTTTTATACTTCTAAAAATATTTTCACACCATACACTAGTAAAAAAAACATATTTTTAACCTCCCAAAATTATTTTCTTTTTACGATACAAATCTTTCTCTAACTAAAAATTTAACCTTTATTTGTTATTCTTCTAATTAAAAATCCTATGTCAAGTTATATAAAAATCACAATTTTAAATCACCAAAAATTTTAACCTTAAATAAATAAAGATCCTAACCCTAAATTTGTAAAAATATAAACTTTAAACAAAATAAAAATCATAACTTTGTCCTAATATTTAAATTAAATTAAACTGAAATTATGTAAGGATAAAAATAAATAAAACTCACATTTGGAATATGGAGAGGGGGCGTTGCTTTCAGGTGGAAGGCGGCTCTGGTGGTCGGCGTCAGGTGAGGGAGTGCGGGGGTTTTTGCTTGCGGGTGGAAGATGGGTTGTCGAGTTCGATTCGGCTGAGAGGGGAGGGGTGGCGCCATGATCGAGGGGAAGGGGGAGAGGGAGCGTCGATGGGGGAGGAGGTCGCGCCATCGATCTGGGGGCGGGAGGCGCCAGCGAGGCGGCGACGTCGCGTGGTAGGAGGGTTCCATCGCGCCTCTTTTTTTTTCCTGAGCTCGTTCGTGAAATGAAAAGGAGGGGGGGGGGGTTAAGTGGGAAAAGGAATATATATAATTATTTATTTATTATTATTATTTTATATTGCAAAAAGTTGACTTTTCCTTTGAACCCCAAACGAGGCCCAACGACTGTCGTCTATAGCTAATTACCCCCATTCCGAACACAATGGGATACGAATCGTAAGCTGATTCGATTGTTTCGATCTGTTTTCGTCGAAATCAAAATATAACTCCATATATTGGATTTGAACGCACATTTTAATTTACCGGAGCCACATACTAACTCGAAAAATTTCAGAAAAATATTTTCTAGCTTCGTATTAACGATACGGTCCTAACAAAACTAGTTTCGTCAAATTCTGAGACCGTTTGAAAAATGGCCATTTCCAGTCGATTAAAATCAACTAAAACTGGTCAAACGCGTTTTCCTTTGCCACGCTCACATATTGATTCGAAAAATTATGAAATTAGAAATCTAGCAATAACTTTCCATCCCGAATCCAACAAAAGTGGTTTCGTCGAAGTCCGAGTTCGTTTGCAAAATTCCCATTTTTAAGGGCCTGAATTCCATAGCGACTATTCAGAATTTTCAACTGGACATATCTTTTGATTCCCGCTATGAAATTTCGATTTTTCGGATTCGTTGGAAAGATAGTGACGATTAGATCCCATTATTTTTGGTTGCACTAAAATTCGGTTTATTTTGCACCCGGTATGTCCAATTGAATTTTGAAATCAAATTATCGAACTACCACGCCCTTTTCAATTCCTTTTATATATATAAATAAATATTTATATTCTAACGACGATTCGAATAAATATATACGTTCGAATTCCATTCAAAATAAATTTCTCGTCGTTTTTATTTCAAATAATTCATTTTAAATAATCAAAATTCACTAAAATTGCCAAAATAAAAATTTTAAACTAGCCCAGATTTCCGGGTTATTACAATCTCCCCCACTTAAAGCTTTTCGTCCCCGAAAAGGAACGCAGCCGAAAGTTGTTTCACGAATCAACTCAACTTCCAGTGTTTTCACTACGGCTTAAGTTCTTCAACTTTTCAGTTTCTAAGAACTTTTCAAAAATTTCAAAAACTTGGCTAACACCCTAAATTTTCGAAAAATTTCGCCATAACCTCCCCTGCACCGGGAGCACGGGAAAATCCCGAAATTGCCATACAAGCCTTCTGATCTCAAAAAGAAAAAGAAAAAGCCAAGCGGCTAGCCAATCGGCTCATAAAATCATCATCACCCAAACAAAACAGTAAATTTTGATAAACATGTACCTATTTGTCGGGCAAAAATTTTTATTCTTCTGCTCTAGCCTCTTTGCTATGACCTGTTCAATGTAAGTACAAGTATATGCAAGAAAATGCGACCAAATTTCAATATAATTCTCTATTTGGTTCAATTGGGCTATATGGTACAAATTTTAATAAATCAACCAATAATCAATAACACAACCATCAATCTATTAGTTGATAAGCTTTTCAAATTCATAACTTTGATATGTAGTCAAAAAATCAGATTTTTGATGCCAAATCACAACAATAAGCAATATCTAGTTTTGGTTCTCACACCAGTCAATAGGAAATATATAGATATTACACGTTCGTCACTCGAATATAAATTCTGATGATGATATATCAATCATCAGAATCACCCCCGGGCGACTAGAGTGTAATTCTATATCTATCCAGTATATTAAAACTTCAAATACACGTTTGTAAGGCGTATATGCAAAATCTTTATATATTGGACTGTCCCAATCAATACAAATAAATAATCAAATACGAATATTTGATTTAAATTTTCAAAAAAAAAATGTTTTCACTTTAAAAATATACCCTTCACACTCGTTCTAGGATACTACTGATCCCATCTCTAACGAGTCATTCTAATTGGATATTACTAATCCAATATCTGATGAATTCTTTCGTGTGGTTCTAATGTGTCTTGTTCTCTGAGCTTTGTAGACCAAAGCTCTGATACCAAAAGAAGCGACCCGAACTTCCCCGGTCTCCGAAGAGAAGAGAAAGAACGAATTACTATGAGAACACGACAAAATAGAACGTGGATGGAAGAACATTTCATTATATGTTACAACAATTCCATCAGAATACCATAATATACAGAGTATAAATAAATATTACACAGAAATATCAGAGATTTAAATTACATTTAAATACATAGCAGCGGAAAATAATACAATACACAACTAGAAGAGATAAATGGATACAAAGCTTTCCGGATATCATTCCAGCTGTAAACCAGGATCCTGTGAATATAAATCTGCAAAACCAAAACTACTAGCTGCCCGTGTCAAAATAAGGGCACCCAGAGTTTAGGTTAAAACAATAAACTCTAGGTCAGTCTTGGGATTGGTGTGAGAACTAAAACAGTTATTAATCTTTATTTTAAAGTTAGGTAAATCAAGGGACCACGCCGCTAACACGAAACTGGTTTCCTCCCAAGAACACCATGCACAAAACAAATAGCGCAATGCTAAATAAGGAAAAATGAAGCTATTATAAGACCCAGGTCCCATCACAAAATGCAACGCAAGCCGGAGGATAGGGTTTTTACCTTATAACAGCCAAAGCATGCTTGATACGTTTAAAACAAATCATTTGATACTATTATCAGTGTATAGTGTATAAAACAATCTTCGAATCATAAGTATCAATCATAGGCGGCATGGGTACCATATATCATGTCGCCATACTAGGCTCTACAATCAAAACCACAAATGTCACGTATTTGGAAGTTGGATTTCCATCTGTGAACCGAGGCCAGGGATCGTCCTCTACCGATTCGAGACAATCTAGCCCATGTCTCAGGCAAGTACTCAGTCAAGCCTTGGAGCGACAGGACCGGTCCACCGATGTGGATTAAAATTCTTGAACACTGCGTTTCCCTGCCCTTTGGGGCGTAAATGAGCCAACGAATGGCTCCATCGGACCCGGATCGTCCGATCTAACCAAGGCGCCTCGCAACAACAACAACCACACAGGTGAAAAGTATATAAATGTCAGGGCTGGTAGGTCACTGACACCACCCTAGCTAGAAGGAAACGCATGCCCTCCCTGAGGTCCTCTCCCGTTTCTGGTTCACAACCGGGGTGTGAGGCTCGCGAATTCACATTACACAAAGCTATGCCACATAGGAGGTGCTTTGATCATCAACCACAAAACTTTGCTTTTTAACAGAAGCCTTGAACATTTGCATCTTAGGCATGCCACACAGGCAATTCACTCTATGCATTTGATATCCATCTGTATATAACCCCTGAGCTCGTACGTCTCAGAGAAGGGCGTTAAGCAAGAGAATAAATTCTCCGCCGCCAAACAGATATATATTAAATAGAAATCAATCACACAGACTAAAATCCAATGTCAGACACACAGTCCATTTACAAGTCCGTTCTGGGTCTGAACGAAACCGGAGGCACCTAGTAACCTGCATATCCATCGATCTCCAAGTATGTCTGGACGATCACCAACTGTTTCCATCTTCTTGGGTGTACAGCCCAATCAAGACCATCAGTAATTATCCAAACGACGTGAAGACTTCCGGTCTACAACCACCGTCTTCATCTTCGACACCACGTCGAATCAGTTATTCAGAATGGGATAAACCCGTTCTTTCTGAACAACTCGCGTATATATATAATAAAAGTGTTACCAAAACACAACATATGCCTCATTCCACTTCAGAATATTCTTTTTATTCAAATATTCTTATATTTTGGGAAAGGTTCCCATTAATTTTATCAAAGATAAATTCTTTAAATTTATTCTTTAATCTCCTTTGAATATCAATTCAAACTAGTCGGGATTAGCGAACCACACCGGAGTAATCATTTATTTTATTTCCCAATCCCAACCTATTTATCCCATGAAGTAAAACTGGTAATACTTCATATCTAACACCACGGTGTTATCGGTAAATTCAATTACCATTTCACGTTCAAATCTAATTAAAGATTTAACTATCGCCAGGAGCAAAACTGGTGATACTCCATTCTAACACCTTTTCAATCTAGTTAAAGATTCATTAAAACTCCACTTAGTTTTAATCGTTAACTGGGTTAAAGAATCAGTGTCATTTAAAACACGGTTCACGATAAACCCAAAATCACATTCCACTAATTATCGGGTTAAAGAACGAGTGTTATTTAAAACACTATCCACGATAAACCCAAAAATCAATATCAATTCAATTCCAATTAAATATTACTTAATTGGTACACTTCATTAAATCTAAATAAAAAGATTTACTATTTTTCTCAACTGGGCTTAAGAACAGTGTTAGTCAAGACACCATTCACGACAAATCCGAATCACATTTGATATTAAATACAAGGCTCTGAATAGAAAATATATCGGCTTATATTCAATATCAAATTCTACGACCAACAGATATCGTATTGGAAATAATGATATATATATCTATATCTTTCAAATTTCCATAACAACATCTGTATAATCACGAAATCCAACATCGAAATATTCCGAAGACAATTTCGATTCAAATCCATTCCAATGCAATCGTTGGAAATTCTGGTTATTTTCAAAACCATTTCAAAATTCGATTCAAATCTATTTTTATCTTTTCAAATATGGAGTTTTTCATCCCAATTCTTCCCAAATCATTTCTTATGATTTTACACAAATTATTGATATTTTTAGTGATTTTATCAAGGCCCGTACAGTCGATTTCCATCAATGGCCATCGAACTGCACTTATAGCGACCTTTTCCAAATTTGATTTGGACATAATTCCAAATCCAACCGTTAGATTTCAAATTTCTAATATTCGTTAGAAAGCTCTTTTCGATACGAACCCAACGGTTCCAGTTTTAGGAGAATCCGACGGTCGGATCTCCCGTAATATCCATTCGAAGTCAATGGTCGAAATTCATGAACCGCCGCGGCGCGGCTCGTTCTATTCAGGCCATTATATTATATATATATATAATATAATATAATATATACTTCGTCGATTTCCTTTTAAAACATGCTTTATAAATCGTTTTAAATTCATTTTCAAAACGGTTTCAATTTCATATTCAATTTCAAATCAAAATTGAATATACCAATATAAATTCATTTTAAATTCATTTCAAATTGATTTCTATTCGAAATCATTTATATTCAACTTCCATTTGAATTCATTTATATTCGATTTCAATTCGAATTCATTTATATTCAACTTCCATTCGAATTCATTTATATTCAATTTCAATTCGAATTCATTTATTCAATTTCAATTCGAATTCATTTATATTCAATTTCAATTCGAATTCATTTATATTCAATTTCAATTCGAATTCTTTTATATTCAATTTCAATTCGAATTCATTTTCTATTCAATTCAATTCGAATTCGTTTCTATTCTATTCAATTCGAATTCATTTATATTCAATTTCAATTCAAATTCATTTTCTATTCAATTCAATTCGAATTAATTTATATTCAATTTCAATTCGAATTCATTTTTTATCCAATTCAATTCGAATTCATTTTCTATTCAATTCAATTCGAATTCGTTTTCTTGTCAAAATATCAGATTTTGAAATCACTTTCGATATTCATTATAAAATGAATAAAATCGATATAAATATCGTTCACGTCAAAATGGCGTCAATCTAATCTACACGGCTTCATATATTTCTATTTTCCAATATTCTATTTCAAATATTTCTATTTCAAATATTTCTTTTTCTAATGTGGAATGAGGCCCAATCAATTACCATATAATGTTAATTATATGGATTTTCTACAACACATGTATAAAGTAACAACGATAAATAATCAACCATTATCCAGAGTGCATTGTACACTGCATAAGCATCAAATATAAATATTCAACGCTTATAACAGTCTGTCAATCAATCGATCGACATACAACTAATTATTGGGATTAGTGTATGTCATATATCATCCCAATACCCGTGTGGGGTTTCAAACAATCAAACACAGATTTTATTTGTGCAGTTGGGCGATGTGTAAAATTTATCATCCCAATCAATGTCAGTTAATGTGTGTATATAAACAAATCGTCCGATCTGTTTTTTTTTTATTTCATTTCATATACACGTTAAAAATTCTATTTTTAACTATAAAATATTTTCCACTATAAAATATTTTATTTCATTTCACATCACATCACACAATCAACTACACAGCAAAATCACACAAACAAGCATACAAGCCGTCCATGGTCTGTGGACGACGGGTGTCGGGTGCTACTAAACACCGTCTACATCCTAGTATATATTTTAACTAGAAAACAAAATTAAAACGTAAGAAGTTCTCACAGATTTGCTAAACCAGACGCCACGACTCTTCTTTGTAGAAAATCTTCGCCATTCCTTCTTTCATCACTTTCGTCATCCGTATTCACTACATATATAAAAATCGAATTTTTACTTTGCTATTCAATATATAAAAATCGAATTTTTTACTTTGCTATTCAATATATAAAAATCGAATTTTTACTTTGCTATTCAATATATAAAAATCGATTTTTTACTTATTTAAAAATTTCACCTTTTCTATATCAAAAATATGATCTTTTCACTTTTAAAAATATAATCTTTTTGTTTTTCAAAATCAAATCTTTTTGTTTTTCAAAATACAATCTTTTTGTTTTTTCAAAATCAAATTTTTTTTCTAGGAATAAAAATATATTCTTTCCTCTCTATTATAGATAAAAAAAATCGAATTACTTTACATGCTATTATATATACATAAATCTAAACTTTATGTAATCAAAACCATAGTTTTATATTTATAAAAATTGTATTTTAAACATACTACTTACATAAAAATTATATTTTTATATTCTTCTATTATATAAAAATCAATTTTTTATACTTCTAAAAATATTTTCACACCATACACTAGTAAAAAAAACATATTTTTAACCTCCCAAAAATATTTTCTTTTTACGATACAAATCTTTCTCTAACTAAAAATTTAACCTTTATTTGTTATTCTTCTAATCAAAAATCCTATGTCAAGTTATATAAAAATCACAATTTTAAATCACCAAAAATTTTAACCTTAAATAAATAAAGATCCTAACCCTAAATTTGTAAAAATATAAACTTTAAACAAAATAAAAATCAAAAATTTGTCCTAATATTTAAATTAAATTGAAATTAAGTAAGGATAAAAATAAATAAAACTCACATTTGGAATATGGAGAGGGGGCGTTGCTTTCAGGTGGAAGGCGGCTCTGGTGGTCGGTGTCAGGTGAGGGGGTGCGGGGGTTTTGGCTTGCGGGTGGAAGATGGGTTGTCAGGCTCGATTCGGCTGAGAGGGGGGGGGGGGAGTCGCGCCATGATCGAGGGGAAGGGGGAGTCGCGCCATGATCGAGGGGAAGGGGGAGAGGGAGTGTCGATGGGGGAGGAGGTCGCGCCATCGATCAGGGGGCGTGAGGCGCCAGCGAGGCGGCGACGTCGCGTGGTAGGAGGGTTCCGTCGCGCCTCTTTTTTTTCCTGAGCTCGTTCGTGAAATGAAAAGGAGGGGGGCTTAAGTGGGAAAAGGAATATATATAATTAATTATTTATTATTATTTTATATTGCAAAAAGTTGACTTTTCCTTTGAACCCCAAACGAGGCCCAACGACTGTCGTCTATAGCTAATTACCCCCTTTTCGAACACAATGGGATATGAATCGTAAGCTGATTCGATTGTTTCGATCAGTTTTCATTGAAATCAAAATATAACTCCATATATTGGATTTGAACACAATTTTAATTTACCGGAGCCACATACTAACTCGAAAAATTCTAGAAAAATATTTTCTAGCTTCGTATTAACGATACGGTCCTAACAAAACTAGTTTCGTCAAATTCTGAGACCATTTGAAAAATGGTCATTTTCCAGTCGATTAAAATCAACTAAAACTGGTCAAACGCGTTTTCCTTTGCCACGCTCACATATTGATTCGAAAAATTATGAAATTTGAAATCTAGCAATAATTTTCCATCCCGGATCCAACAAAAGTGGTTTCGTCGAAATCCGAGGTCATTTGCAAAATTCCCATTTTTAAGGGCCTGAATTCCATAGCAACTATTCAGAATTTTCAACTGGACATATCTTTTGATTCCCGCTACGAAATTTCGATTTTTCGGATTCGTTGGAAAGATAGTCACGATTAGATTCCATTATTTTTGGTTTCACTAAAATCCGGTTTATTTTGCGCCTGGTATGCCCAATTGAATTTTGAAATCGAATTATCGAACTACCACGCCCTTTTCAATTTCTTTTATATATATAAATAAATATTTATATTCTAACGACGATTCGAATAAATATATACGTTCGAATTCCATTCAAAATAAATTTCTCGTCGTTTTTATTTAAAATAATTCATTTTAAATAATCAAAATTCACTAAAATTGCCAAAATAAAATTTTTAAACTAGCCCAGATTTCCGGGTTATTACATGGTGTGAGAATCAAAACTAGATAGGGCTTATTGTTGTGAATTGGCATCAAAAACATGATTTTCTGTATATGTATCAAAATTATGAATTTGAAACAATAATCCACTAATTGATTGATGGTTGTGTTGTGTGATTATTCATTTAAACCATTATGTGAATGTACGGTAAATTTAGGCCAAATTGAACTATACTGAAAATTGTTTGGAATTGCATGCATATACATGTGTATTCATTGAACAGGTCATAGCAAGGAGGCTAGAGCAGAGGAATAAAATTGTATGCCCAACAAATAGGTACATGTTTACTGTATTTCTTAGGATTTTTGATGATTTTATGAGCCGATTGGCTGTTTCTTTTTCTTTTTGGATTGGAGAGGCATGTATGGCAATTTCAGGATTTTCCCGGTGCTCCTGTATAGGGGAGGTTATGGAGAAAATTTTCGAAAATTTAGGGTGTTAGCCAAATTTTTGAAGAATCTGAAAAGTTCTTAGAAACTGAAGAGTTGAAAAACTTAAGCCGTAATGAAAATAATGAAAGTTGAGTTGGTTTGTGAAACAACTTTCAGCTCCGTTCCTTTTCGAGGACGAAAAGATTTTAAGTGGGGGAGATTGTAACAACCCGGAAAATCTGAACCAATTTAAAATTTTTATTTTGGCAATTTTAGTAAATTTTGAATATTTAAAATGAATTATTTTAAATACTAATGATGAGAAATTTATTTTGAATAGAATTAGAACGTATATATATATATATTTGAATCGTTGTTAGAATATAAATATTTATTTTTATTTATAAAAGGAATTAAAAATGGCGTGGTAGTTCGAAAATTCGATTTCAAATTTCAAATGAATGTACAGGATTCAAAATAAACCGGATTTTAGCGAAACCAAAAATATTAGAATCTAATTGAAAATATCTTTCCAGCGAATCCGAAAAATTGAAATTTCATAGCGGGAATAAAAAGCTATGCCCAGTTGAAAATTCAGATAAGTCGCTATGGAATTTTGGCCCTTAAAAATGGAAATTTTGCAAACGACCTTCGTTATCGATGAAACCTCTTTTGTAGGATCCGGGATCTCATGTTATTGCTAGATTCCAAAATTCATAATTTTCTGAATCGATATGTTAGCGTGGCACAGGAAAACGTGTTTTGGCAGGTTCAATCAATTTAGATCGACCAGAAAATGGCCATTTTTCAAACGGTCTCCAAATTTGATGAAATTAGTTTCGTTAGGACCATATCTTCTATAAGAAGATAGAAATTATTTTTCTGGAATTTTTAGAATCAGTATGTGCCCCAGTAAACTGAAATGTGCGTTTGAATTTAAAATATAATGATTTATATTTTAAATTTAACGAAAAGTAATCGTAATGTGTCGAATCGGCTTACCGGGCATATCCCATTGTGCCCGGAATGGGGATAATTCGCTAGGCACGACAGTCGTTAGAGTTCGATTGAAGTTCAGATGTAGAGCGAAATAATTAGAAAATTAAATGAATAAAATATTATTTAAAATAATATAAAATCCCCCTTTTCCCTCTTACCCAGTCAAACCTGCACCACCCTATCCTCTCCGTCAATTTTCAATTAAAATAAGAAGAAAAAACGATCGAGGAAAACGGGAACCCGCAGCCGCCTTGGCTGGCCACCGCGCCGCCTCCGCGTCCGTCGCCGAGGACCCCAGCACCACCGCCGCCTTCTTCTTCTCCCCCCCACCAGTGATGTCCCCTAAACACCCAAATCAAAGCCCTGGCCCCCTCAACCCAAAACCGCCCACCGCCGCACCTATTGATCCATCACCGCCTGCTGGAGGACCCCATCTCCGCCTCCGAACGCGACAACAGCCCCTCCCCTCTGGAAAAACAGTAAGTTTGATTTTAATTTTATTTATTCATTTATTTCCTATGAAATTTACTTTAAAAATTTTGAATTTATATATATAGGTTTAAAATGAAAATACGCTATTTATATATAAATATTCATCAGTATAAAAAATGTGATTTAGAGATAAATAACATTGAAAACAAAAAGATTTGATTTTTAACTTTGAAAAGGTTAGATTTTTAATTTTAAAAAGAATAGATTTTTAAACATGTAAAAATACGATTTTTAAATATAATAAAAATTTGATTGTTACATATGTGAATAGCGGACAAAAAGTTTGATTTTTAATACATTAAAGTATTGATTTTTATCATAGATAAAAATTAGATTCTTAATGTAGAATAAAATTAGATTTTTAATGTAGAATAAAAGTTAGATCTTTAAAGAAGATAAGATAGGATTTTTAAAAGTGAAAGGGCGAGATTTTTAAAAATAGAAAGGCAAGATTTTAAAAATAGAAGGGTGAGATTTTTATGAATACAAAGGTGAGATCTTTATACATGTAACGATGCTAAATTTGTGATCTTTATAATGCGAACATCACTATAAAAATATGATTTTTATGTGAATGGGGTCAAAATAAAAATGTGATCTTTGTTTATAAATAAAATGCGATTTTTATTGTTATAATGATTAAATAAAAATATAATTTTTATATGAGTAGCAATATAAAATTAGCGATTTTTTAATATATGAATATCATATTAAAAATGTGATTTTTAATATGAACAGTATAAAGAAGACTACGTTGGAATTACGGGAAAATCCAGACTGTTCTGAATTTAAAAAATAAAGAATGGAGGAGTGGAAGCCAAAGGTGAGAACTCCTCACCATATTTTCTTGTATAGTTATTTATTTTATAACTGCATATATGAACCGTTCTCCGTCGTCCACAGACCATGGACGACTTGTTTGATTGTTTGGTTTGGGTGATTAGATTATTTGGTTTATTGGATTATTTGATTGAATTTGGTTTGGGAAATGAAATGGAATGGATTAGATTGGTATGTGTATGGCGCAGGCCATTATAAGACTGGGGATAAGTCTAGGCCTTATCCCGTTTCTAGTATCGTGTTGTTATGCCGCCGAAATTTTCAAAAATATATTAGAACAATAAAAATATCATTTTTATTGTGTAAATGAATCGAATAAATATTTTATCGTTAAAAATAAAATTTTTAACGGGTATATGAATAAAATAAATATTCATTTACAAATCGGACGATTTGTTTATGTACACCCATTTGACTAATTAGGAATGGGACGATATATTTTACACATCGCCCAACTGCACAAATAAAATTCATTATTTGTTGATTGAAACCCCACTTGGGTATTAGGATGATATATGACGTACACTTATCCCAATAATTAGCTGTATGTCGATTGGTTGATTGACAGGCTGTCGTAAGCGTTAAATATTTATATTTGATGCTTATACAGTGTAGAATGCACTTTGGATGATGGTTGAATGTGTTTGATTGTTGTTGTGTACATATGTGCATGGAGTCCATATAAATCACATTATATGGTAATTGACTGTGTCTAATTCCAGTTCAGAAAGAATGAATATTTTAAAATAACGAATATTTTAAAAAAATATTCAGTAAAAGATCAAATCTGATTTTGATGTCCGAATTGGGATGGACACGAATATATTTAAATATATAAAGCTGTGTTGATTAATTTTGACGCCATTTTGACGTGAACGATATTTATATTAATTTTATTCATTTTTATAATGAATATCAAAAAGGAATTGATTTCAAAATATAATGTTTTGAAAATTCGATCATTTATATATATCGATGATATGGAATATTCAATTTTGATTTGAAATTGAATATGAGGTTGAAATTGTTTTGAAAATGAAAACGATTTATTGAATAAGTTTTAAATGGAAATCGACGAAATATATATTATATATATAATATAATAACCTGAATAGAACGCGCCGTGCTGCGGCAGTTCGCGAATTTCGACCATTGACTTCGAACGGACATTACGGGAGATCCGACTGTTGGATTCTCCTAAAACTGGATCCGTTGGGTCCGTATCGAAAAGAGATTTCTAACGAATACAAGAAATTAGAAATCTAACGGTTGAATTTGGAATTATGTCCAAATCAAATTTGGAAAAGGTCGTTGTAAGTGCATTTCGATGGCCGTTTATGGAAATCGACTGTACGAGCCTTGATAAAATAAATAAAAATATCAATAATTAGTGTAAAATCATAAGAAATGATTTGGAAAGGATTGGGATAAAAATTCCTATTTTTGAAAAGATAAAAATAATTTTTTATCAAAATGAACTAGTTTTGAACTAGAATTATAATCCAAATATTTTTAAAATAAATAAATTGGATTTGAAATGGTTTTAAAAATAACCATAATTTCCAATATATAAATTGGAAATGGATTTGAATCAAAATTGTCTTCGGAATATTTCGATGTTGGATTTCGTGATTATACAGATATTGTTATGGAAATTTGATATATATATCGTTATTTCCAATACGATATTTGTTGATTTCAGAATTTGATATTGAATATAAGCCGATATATTTTCTATTCAGAGCCTTGTATTTAATATCAAATTGGATTTTGGGTTTTTCATGAGTGGTATCTTTAATAATACTGTTCTTTAACCCAATGGAGTTAAGAAAATTAGAAATTGACTGGAGATTAGTTAAGTTGAATGGATTCCTGGGTATTGATCTGATGTTGGTTTCGGACTTCGGGGTTAACACTTGGGGAATTGTTCTCTTACTATTTTATAGTTGAGACTGATGGAATGTGAATTGGGTTTATCGTGAATGGTGTTTTTAACGACATTCGTTCTTTAACCCGATTTACAGTGAAATTGGATTTGGAATTTATAATCTTTTGTTAAGATTTAAAGGAGATTTTCCAAAGTAAAGTTTTCCAATTTAACATATTAAATTGGAATTGAATGGAATTCGATTTGGTAATAATCGAAGTAAGCTTCTTTAGAGGAAGACGGTTAATATATATGGAATTTAAATGTAACGACCCAGATTTTCTGGTCGATTTACTTTGTATATTTAATATTATTTTAAATATTGAGCTGATAATATAAATCGATTTTTATATTGAATTATCGATATAATTATCGTAGTATAAGGATCTTAAGTAATTTAATTTGAAATGGAGTCAAAATGATTTATATGAATTTTTATTTGAATTTAAACGATAATAATAATAATAATAATTTATTATCAAGGAATTTATTTGTTTTTGAATTTAAATTATATTATATTAATTTATTTTAGTTATTTATATTTATGTTCGAATTAAGTATCAAAATATATTCAGTTAGTTCAGAATAGTGTTACACTATTGAAATAACAGTGGTTACGTTAAAATAGCGGTTCGTGGTTTAAATTAATGAACCTCGAGATATTTGATTGTGGATAGGATCAAAATCAAATCAGAATCCATTTAAAAAGAATGGATATCTCTTTAAATCAAATCAAATCAAATAAATAACCTACCCTATATTATGTACCACCAATTCAGGCCTATTCCTTCACATTGAAGTATTCTTCAATTATATATACGCGATCACTCACTCTGTTCTCTTCTTCAATTCCTGTGGCATAGAAGAAATCGATGGAAAATTAAATGGCCGAATTCATTCCTCTCGTTCCTCTTCTAATTTCTGTTTAATGAGATCAATTTCTAAATCAAAATCAAATAGTCGATACCGTCTTCTATTCCTTCAGTAAACTGCAAAAATCAAAATCGCGAGTTGCGATCATAAGCTCGACATTCTCCGCATACTTAGGGGTGGGTATTGGCGCTCGCGAGTTAAAGACTGGGAGCAAAAGGAAGTCGCGATCTGTCCTGTAGTTGGAGTTCAATATCGCGATGGAAAGGGGATCGAGTTCAGTCAAAGAATGGTGAACAGGAGGACCAACCGAGTGACTGGGCGTGCGTGTATGGTCCTTGGAGATGAGATTGCGTGAGGAACGATGCATTTTTGGGGATCGCGATTTCAAAGGTTGCTGTTGTTGTAGACTTGTGTGATCTGTTGGTGGTCCAGGATTTGCAAGGAGGAAAAAGCGTCGATTGGCACCACTTTCAGGGGGTTCGAACTTTGTTGGAGGCAGACAATTTCTACTGTAGCTTTACTGCTACAGATCGAGTCTTGCTATGAGTGTTCGAACTTAAAGTTAGGGGGATGAACGTGTAAAGGAGCTGACAAGGAGGAGTATTAGCAACCGATTCAAATTAAGGTAATTTACTAAGTTAATTTAGTAATCAAAAATATATATTGACATTTCAAATTTATTTAAAATGGTACCAAGTTTTTAGATGTGAATATATATATAAAGTCGTGAACTAAGGAATATAATATTAAGGTGTACCTTTTTACTGGAATTTTTAAAAATACATAGAATAATTTGTTTATTCATGGTTTTAGTTAAGTTAATAATCGTTTAATTATCGAATAAAATAAAATATTGTAGGAATAAAATGTATTCAAAAAATCTCGAGTAGATTCATGACTGCGACGATAATGGAATTCATCGGGATATTCAGCAAAACAAAACTCTGGTGAGTAAATATCACTCACCTTTTATTTAAAGTTATTTTTATCCGTTAAAAATAATTGTTGTTGCCTATTTGGATTTTTCCTGGTTGCTTTAAATATATTAGTTATTTAGGGTTGACTATTATGTATATTGGTTTGTTGATTGGTTGGATTCCCGTAGTCTCATTAGCGGATGCCCACAGTTTCATAGCGGATGATTTCCCTATGCGCCCCCACAAATATATTAGTGGATGACCTTCATACCACGATATCTTGCCTCGAAGCAGGATGGGTATTACTATGTTGACTAACATCTGTGGATGCAGGAAAAACAGGTTGGAGGGATCCAACTGGATTCCTCAAAAATGTATTATTTGTTTGTTTGTTTTTTTGTACCTATACTGTCATATATGATGTGTTAGAAAAATAAACAATTGGTTGTTTGGTGTTTAAATATCACTGGGCTTAAATGTTGATATTTTAAAAATATCGAAAAGGAAATTGCCAGAGTTAAAAGGGGAAATTCTATTTTTCAAAATTTGAATAGAATCAAAATATTAACTTGTTTTAAAAAATAAAAACAAGTAGTTCTTTTTATAAACGAAGTTTATAAATGAAGTGAAAAGAGTTATCATTGGATAATGCAGAAATAAAAATACAAGTGTGAAATTGAAAAGGGAAATCTATTTTCCAAAAGTAGAAATATCGATTTCAAAAGACATTGAAATCGAGACTTGTTATAGAATTTGAATATAGAAATTCAAATGGAAATTTGATATAGAAAATTTAAATAGAACTTGAAATAGAATTTGAATTCAAAGGAATTGAAATAGAATTTGAATTCAAAGGAATTCAAATAGAATTTGAATTCAAAGGAATTCAAATAGAATTTGAATTCAAAGGAATTTAAATGGATTTGAATAAAGAAAGTTCAATTGAAATTTAAAATATAGAATTTGAAAATAGAAGTGAAATGGAGTTTAAATATAGAATACAAATAGAGTTGAATTGGAATTTGAGTACAGGATTCAATTAGGAATTTAAAAATAGAATTTCCAAATAGAAATTGAATATAGAAATTTAAGCGAAATGTGAGTATAGAATTTGAATAAGAGGAATTCAAATAGAATTTGAATAAGAGATTTGTAATAGAATTTCAAATGTAACTTGAATATAGAATTCAAATAGAATTAAAAAGGGAATTTGAATATAGAAAATCGAAGTATATATAAATATATTACCGAATAAGGAGAAATCGACAATTTTAGAAGATCGGAAATATTATGTTGAATTGGGAAAATTGATTTGATATATATTAAAATATATTATAATGAGCTTGGAAATTTTATATAAACGAAGTTTTAACGTTTATATATATAAATATAATTAAAACGAACTCGCCGCAGCTATGCAGTTCGCAAATTGGCATTTCGAACTTCAATTGAGTATAAAGAACTCAACTGAAGTCGGAATTCTTTGAAATAAGAAACGACAGGACCGATTTGATAATAGTTTTCTAATGAAAGAGAAAATTCTGAATTTCGTCATATATATTTTGAGATATGTCAAAATCAAATTTCTAGAAAAGCAGCGCCATAATCGTTTAAAAACCATAACGGTTTATTTAAATAAATAAAAGGATTTTAAGAAAATAAAATCCGAATTGCCATTAGAAAAATCCAGACTGGAGATATAAAATAGATATGAACTCCAGTGAAGTAAGTGAAATGATTTTTGAATAAAAATCAGATTTTTATTTATTATATAGGTTTAACTAGTTTGAAAAATAAATAGTTAAATCGAGATTTGAATTGAAATGGGGCGTTGAATAAGTGAAAGAGATTTGAAAATTTATATTCAAAATCGAATATGTAACTCGATTTGAAATGGAATTAGATGGGGTTCATGAGTAGATTAAAATATATTTGAATGTGATATGTTCAAATAAGCAGTGAAATAAGCAAAGGAGCTAACTAAAGAATAAATTAGCAAATTTAGTTAAGACGATTGGATTGAGTTGAATTGAATTGAAAACAGGCGAGCATGTGTTAGACAGGTATGGGATGAAGTATATGAAGATTGAATTTATGTGCCTGACAAAAAGGTACATGTTTAAATTCATATATGAGGTTTTATGTGCCGTATCGGCAAGCCGCTTGGCTTTTTCTTTTTTTCTTTTGGATTGGTGAGGGCCATGGGAGGCTATTTGAAATATCCCGAAGCTCCCTGTACAAGGGAGGTTATGGCGAAATTTTCCGGGAATTTAAGGAGTTAGAATATTTTAAGATAATTTGATAGTTAGAAATCAATGTATTGATATATATAGTATTCGATAAGGAAACGAAATAATTAAAAATAGAGTATTGTAAACAAAAAGGGAAATCTATAAATTAGAAATAGAAAGCGAACCATATACATGTTTTAAAAATGAATAATTGGGTTTTATAGTGTGTTTATTCGAGGTAAGTGGTTTTGTCGTTTTGAAGTTGAGGATGTTTTCAGTCAAGGTCTGAGAGGTAATTTTACCCCAACTTGATTGATTTCATTTTTAATTGATAAATAGCAGGATCTAGTCTCGAAGAGAAGATTTTGAATAATATTTAGTTGAATAAAATATTTTGGGTTGTTGTAACGATGGTTACACAACATTCGTTTTAACCCAAGTGGTGGAATTTTGGAAATATAACAGTAAATATTTCCTGAGTATAATTAAAGTAGTCGGGGAAGAGATAAGTGATTGAAATTGTTTTCAATCGCAAATAGAATATATTTTCTAAATACAGAAAATAAAGGAGGGCGATATTCGGAAATGTTTTCCAAATAGCGTAAAGGGCCAATATGGTTATTGAAAATATTTGGTTAACAAATATTGATAAGGAAGGGGAGAAGAGATTTAATTAATGAAATATTAATTAAAGAGTCCAGTGATTTGTTTGATATGTTGAATGAACACTTGTTTCCTTCGATAGTTAAATCATCGACTATCGAAACACTTGTTTTTATTCGATAGTTAAATCACAGACTATCGAAGTTCTTGACCATCGTTGTCAATATGGAGAGACCGGTTGGATTATTATCCGTGAACCACTCTGTATTGGCAGTAGCGTTGCGGATCAGATTATATAAAGATAATCGAAGACGGAGTAAAATGCAAGAGCTTTTTCTATTAATAGAAATTGTGCCTTCGGTTTCGTTCAATCCCAGAACGAACATAAATGGGCGAATATCTGACAAAGTATTTCCAATGATCGCATGACTTGGTCTGTATAAATATATATGGTTGCAACGGATTTATTCCCTTAGCATAACATCCAGAATATTTGTGCAAATCAACTAGTGATTAACGGATCTGAAAATGTGGCATTCAAAGTGATTGTGCTATCAATGAATTGCAAGAAATCGTAGCCTCAGGCCTCAACAACCGAGAAATGACAAAAATCGGGCAGGTAGCATGGCTATGTGGGTCGCTCCCATTAGGGTGTATTATCACCTATATAAAGATTCATTTAATTCCTTATCCTATTCGATGTTGTCCCAATCGGGAAACGGTTGTTGATCCCAACCGTTAGTGATATACATTCGATACACTCATGCGAAATGAGTGGTCGGTCATGTGTGGGCCGGGTTGCAAGATGTTCTTGTTGAACCCAGTGTATTCCTCTCTAGAGATACACTATCGGAAGGTGGTTCCATACCTTGTCATGTTGGAAATCCAATCTCCAATAAGCGTCATGCGGTTTTTGATTTTATACTATGTATGTGGAGCGTGAGATGAAAGCGTTCTGCTATTTGGCTATTTATTTGATATAGACATTATTATAATATCACTGGATTTTTGTATCAAAGTGTTTTGGGTTATAGTAAGGTAAAAACCGTCCATGTTTATGTGTGGGCTGGTCTTACTATTATCCTTTCTTTCGAAAGGATTTTTAAAGTTAAACAAATGGTCGGAGTTTACTCACACCAGTCCCATGACTGACCCAGAGTTTATTTTGTTGTTTTCCCCTAAACTCTTGGGTGCCCAAATTTGTATGGGCAGTCAAGTAGTCGGGATTTTACAGATTCACTTGGAAGAGCTGGAAGCAGGAGGCTTCACTAGTTAGCTATAGACTATCATATTTCCATTGTGTATTGTGTTGTATCTGGAAACAGGTGTTTATAACTGTTTCAGGAATAACTGTTGTGCTCTAATAATGGTATGTATATAAAGTTACTGCTTTGTATTTCAAAAAGTCATGTTATTTAATATATTTTATTCATTCCGCTGTGAGTTTGTGATCTTTATTTTCTTCTATTCTAATATTTCTTTCTTTCTATTTCTCATCCTCTAACTTCTTTCTAATAACGATTTGTATTTCTGTGCAATTTGGGTTGGACGTGTGGTGTTATTAGTCAACTCAGATACTACGGATTTGCGAGCCATTACAAGACCTTGTCGTTATTCCATTGATATTATCGATTGGATATGGAAGTTTATATCGATTATATGTATCGATTTGTTTTCCATGAAGATTCCATTGTTAATGGAATGTGATTTTGGGTACTCGTGAACGATATCTTTAATAATACCGTTTTTAGACCCAACGGAGTTAAGAAAATCAGAAAGTAACGGGAGATTAGTTAAGTTGAATGGCTTCCTGGGTATTGATCAGATGTTGGTTTCGGCCTTCGGGGTTAATACTTAGGGAATTGTTCACTTGCTAATTTACGGTTAAAGGCTGATGTAATGGAATGTGATTTTGGGTTTATCGTGAACCGTGTTTTAAATGACATTGATTCTTTAACCCAGTTAAAGACAGGATACGATTTCCCAAGTTAAACAATGGTTAATATTGATTTTTGGGAAGATTAAAACCAAGTGGAGTTTTAATGAATCTTTAATTAGATTGAAATGATATCCAAAGGAAGATTAAAGAATAAATTTAAAGAATTTATCTTTGATAAAATTAATGGGTACCTTTCCCAAAGTATAAGGATATTTGAATAAGGGAATATTCTAGATTGGAATGAGGCGTATGTTGGGTTTTTATAACACTTGTTTATTATATACGCGATTTATTCAAAAAGACCGGGTTTATCCCATTCTGAATAACTGATTCGACGTTGTGACGAGGATGAAGATGGTGGTTGAAGACCGGAGGTCTTCACATCGTTTTGATGATTACTAATGTCTGGATTGGGATGTACACCCAAGACAAGGTAATAAGTGGTGATCGTCCAGACGTACTTGGAGATCGACTGGATATGCGAGGACCTCTCCCCTGTATTGGACATATGAGGGAGGAATAAGGTGCCTCCAGTTTCGTTCAGGCCTAGAATGAACTTGTAAATGGATGCGTGTCTGACATCTGATTTCATTCAGTGTGATTGATAGACATAGGTTGCATAGCATGAATTGCCTGTGTAGCATGCTGAGATGCAAATGATCAAGGCATCTGTTGAAAAGCAAAGTCTTGTGGTTGATGATCAAAGCATGGCTTTAATGTAACACCCCGAATTTTCTATTAACACTAAAGTTGCTAAAATATTAATAAGTGTGTAAGAGGGGGGATGTATCTAATATGAATATAAAAGTGTGTAAGAGAGGGGATGTATCTAATATGAATATAAAAATATTAATAAGCGTGTAAGAGAGGGGATGTATCTAATATGAATATAAAAATATTAATAAGTGTGTAAGAGAGGGGATGTATCTAATATGTATATAAAAACAATAATAAGTGTGTAAAAGGGGGGGGGGGGATGTATCTAATGTGTACATTGTAGAATATATATATATTGCTGAGTGTTTGCTGAGTCACTTCTGACTCATTGCTGAGTCAACAAGATAAACCCCATCTTGTCTGAACGGCTGCGGTTATTTCTAGGTTAAATCTAATGGCCTAAATGCATTCTAAAATCTATAAATAAGTGGGTAGACCCTAAACCTAAATCACTTGTAAAATTAGAGAAGCTACCGTCATGCTGCTGCCATGGAGTTCAGCGTAGCCGTCACAAACTAAGAAGAGGAAGCCTAATCTACTACAACTAAATTCTACTCAACAAAACAAATCAAACCAAAGAACTCTTTCTCTAATTCTTTTCTTTTGTTGTGAGTATGATGATTCTAACAAGACTATTACAAACTAATTTGACTCAGTTATGAATGGATCACAAGAAAGTGATGTGATTTGTAATTGTAAATTCTATATATTGTGGATCTCTTATTATGTTATTATGTTGTCGTATGATTCAAATTATATATGCTATGTCATGCTATGTTGTAAATTCTCTTATGCTATGTCGTGCTATGTTGAGAATCATGTCAAGCTATGTTATACTATCATACTATGCCATGTTATAAATCATGCTATATTATGTTGAAAAATCATGCTGTTGGATCATGCTTAAAGTTATGTTTTTTTTTTCTTAATTTAAATGGATCTTTTTTATGGGAATTTGCCTATTAGGTTAGGTGTACCCATAAACTTGAAACTATAATTAAATAAAACTTGATTATGGGAATTTGCCTATTGAGTTAGGTGTACCCATATAAAACCATGTTGTTAAAAAATTAGATGATGTTGATTCACACATGTTCATATGTAAGTTTATGAAAATTGATTGAGATTATATTAGGTGAATTTTGAACAAGTTGACACCTTTAGGTCCATGACATGTATAATCTATGAAAGTTGGACATATGCAAGTTTCACCCCTTATTATGATTCATTTGGTCACATATACATGTTGTTATTATGATAATCTCTTTTATGCTATGAGTTAGGCTATTCGAGTCTAACATATATTTTGCGAATAAACGTTCAAACGTGGGGTAGGGGTAATATTAGGAATTAATAAATTGGGTGCAATTTTGTAAGATTTTGCATACCATGAATGGATGTCCATAATTGAGTCAATTATGGACATTGTTAAAAATTGGAAGTAATTAATAATTCAAGTAGGGAATTATTAAAATTGGGGGAAAGTGGATTATTATTAATAATCAATGCTTAGGACACGAGGTTGGACCCGTTTGTGATGTAAACCTGCCCGGACCCGCCCGGCAAATCCAGTAGTCACAAATGTCGGCACAATGTGAGAGGTCCTAGGCCCAAACTAAAGCATAACAGTTGTAAAGACACGAGGTTAGACTCTTTTATGGTGTAAGACTGCCCGGACCCGCCCGGCAAATCCAGCTGCCATAATTGCCAGTCTAATGTGAGAGGTCTTTATGAGGTTATGGCCTTAATGAACTAAGAAATACTTAACCAGATAATCATGTAAGGTGGGACATGGGGGTTAAGTAGGTGCCTTGGGTGGCTTGAGGAATCTGGTGGTTGCCTTTAGAGGCATTTGAAATACGATTAGACTTAACCAAACACACATGTAAATGAACATGACTAAGTGGGTTAAGTGGGATGGACTAATGGGGACAAGCTTAGGTGGAATGCTTGTGGTAAATAGTGGGGGCCCATTTCAACCAGTATCCCAAAACGTATCTTTGTGGGCTCGACCCAAGTCGAGGACGGGACACGCATACTGGGTTTGACTATAAGAGGCCAAAACAGGGAGCGGTGGCAACGCAAGTCCAACGGGTTTCATATGCGTGTGTGGACCCGGGCTGGTAGGTAAGACGTTGTTGCATCGTGTAGGTATAAGCCGTGCATGTCCGTTGTATCAGGTTGCCACTTTAGGGGAGTGATACACCCTACTGTGGGGCCAGCACGGGTATCTACGAGTTAGGGAGCCGATCGAATAATGGGAAGTAGGGTACACCTAGTGGAGATAGGGGCAGGCGGCACCTATGTAGTCAGCTAGGGGTACGTAAAGCCATTGGGAAAGTTTCTAAGTGAAGCTAAGTGGGATGAATCTTTAGGGTGACTGGTGTGGTGCAGTATAGTGTTTATCCTTTAGTATTTAGGAGCGCCTATAACGTTGCCTTTAGCGATTGTCTATGTCCTTAATCTGCTCTTCATAGACATTTTCTTGTTTTCCAGCTTATGCCTTAGTCCAGTTATTTTGGTAAAAGTATTGTAGAATTATCATATTCACCAGACTTTATGTCTGACCCCCTCTTTTCCATCCTTTTTCTCCCTTCAGGTCCGCAGGTTGGGCCAAGTTCTAGTGGAGTCTAGTTGGATCGCTTATCTACTGGAAAGGTTGGACTGCTGAAGTAAAGTCCAGCTTGTTATCTTTATTTTTAATGGCAATTCATGTAATGGGATTATGTACTTGTTTTATCAAGATAGATATTGTACTTGACATTGAATATGGTGTTATGATGTAATCAAACATGTTTTGACTTCTGCTACAATGAAATAAAGTTTTTGAATTTCCAAGTACTATTTTATATCTGTCTTGTTGTAATTTTACTCTTCTATATTCACTTAAAACCTCCATGGAAGTTAATGCATTCCCTTTGTGAGTGACATTAATGGACGTGGGGTGTTACACGTGGTATCAGAGCATAAGGTTACCAGAACAGATAAAAAAAAATTTAGAAAAATATTTTTTTTTTCTAAAGTATTTTTGGAAGAAGTGCTTTCAAAAAAAAAACAAAAAAAAACATGTTATTTAAAGAGAGTTTTTATGAAAAACATAATCCCAAATAGCCACATCCTTATCTTTATCTTTCGAATTCTCCATTTTGAATCTTTCCTTTTTCGTTTCAGCATGGCTGAAGATCTTAATCTCCCAGAAGGTGTGACGATTCCAGGGTGGTTTAGGAGATACTTGGAGGCTAGGGCCACCACTGCAGGCCCAGCGGATACTCCTCCACCCCTAGTTGCACCCATTCCTCCTCCTCCTCCTCGTGTTGACACTTTTGCAAAGACGTGCAAGGAATTCAAGGCTATGGGAGGAAAAACTTTTCAAGGGACTGAGACGTTTGTGGAGGCCAGAGATTGGCTTAAGGAGACTGAGGAATTGTTGGATATCTTTGAAGTGGAAGATGGGAGGAAAGTCCGTTTAGCTGCTTGGTTAATGAAGGGAGAGGCCTCGTTTTGGTGGGAGGTCACTAACGGGGAACGTCCAGTTGATTCATGGGCGGATTTCAGACGAAGGTTTGAGGCAAAGTTTCTTTCAAGGGCAGAGGAGAACTTAAATATGGAAAAATTCCTGGCACTAAAGCAAGGGAGCTCATCAGTAAAGGAATATGTCAATAAATTTAATCAGTTAGCAAGGTTTGGCTTGGAGTTGGTGAACACGCCAGAGAAGAAAGCTTTGAGGTTCGTTAGAGGCTTGAATGAACCGTTGCAAGGGTTGGCTATGACCCACATCCCTATGGGAGCCACCTTTGAAAAGCTAGTAGAAATGGCACTTATGCATGAGGATAAGGCAGTTGAAAAGAAAGGGGATCAGAAGAAACCCCAACAGCAAAATAAGAAGGGTGGTAAAAACAATAATGGCAAAGGGAAGAAGAAATGCTTCAATTGTGGGACGCCTGGCCATCTCAGCAAAGATTGTAGAAAGAAAAAGAAGACTGGTTGTTTTCATTGTGGAGATGCGGGACATTTAGTAAAGGACTGTCCAAAGAAGGGGCAGAGGGCAGGGTCTACCTCGGGAGGACAGGTGCAGGCTCTTATGGCACCAGGGCAGGCAAGGGGGCAAGTTCAGGCTATTGCGGCCCCACCGCTGCAAGAAAGAGGTAGAACAATTTCTGTTGAAAGCTTAGTTTTTCTGTTTGATCATCCTGTCCGTACCTTATTCGATTCTGGTGCATCTCATTCGTTTATCTCTGCATCATTAGTTGAATCACTGCACTTGAACACCAGTTTAGTAGAGGATCCCTTGGTCGTTTCAAATCCAATTGGGGGTTCGGCTCATTTGACCATGATATGTTTGGATATGAAAATCTCTATACTTAGCGTTGAATTTAGATGTGATGCTTATGTATTGGGCTTCACGGGCTATGGGCTAATTTTAGGAATGGATTGGTTGTCTAGAAATAGGGCCGTTCTTGATTGTGAAAAGAGAGTAGTTAGGCTTGTGACTCGCCTTGGTAATGCTCTCGACATCTTTTGTAATCCCATAAATTCCGTTATGCTAAGTCATCTTGAATCGCTTGACGCGTCTGTAGAGAACCTGCGATCGGTAGAAGTGGTCCGGGAATATCCGGATGTGTTTGAGGAGGTGAAGGGCTTACCTCCAAAGCGGGAGATAGACTTTCGAATTTATCTTGTGGATAATGCTAAACCCGTGTCTTTTCCAGTGCGCCACATGGCTCCTCGTGAAAGGAGGGAACTCAATAAGCAAGTAAAGGAGTTGCTTGAGAAGGGGTTCATAAGACGTAGTATATCGGAGTGGGGTGCTCCAGTAGTTTTTGCCACAAAGGCGGATGGGTCTCTTAGACTTTGTATGGACTATAGAGAACTAAACAAGCTTACTAAAAAGAACCGACACCCACTGCCGAGGATTGACGATCTCTTTGATCAGTTAGTTGGCGCCTCAGTGTTTTCGCAGTTGGACTTAGCCACTGGCTTTCATCAACTGAGAGTGGCTGAGGATAGTATAGATAAGACTGCTTTTAGGACTCCTGACGGATTCTATGAATGGCTAGTGATGCCCTTTGGTTTGACAAACGCCCCTGCATATTTTGTTGATTTGATGAGTAGGGTGTTTAGGGAATACCTTAACAAATTCGTGGTAGTCTTTGTGGATGACATCTTAGTCTTTTCTAAGAATAAAGAAGAGCACTCCCTACATCTTAGGGAAGTGTTGGAAACCCTTCGAGCACATAACCTTAAGGCAAAATTTTCTAAGTGTCACTTCTGGAGGAAGGAAGTACGGTTCTTAGGGCACGTGGTTTCCAAAGAAGGGATAGCAGTGGATCCCGCAATGGTGGTGGCCATCCAAGATTGGAAGGTCCCTAAAAATGCAACCGAAGTAAGAAGTTTCTTGGGGTTGGCTGGCTATTATAGGAAGTTTATCAAAGACTTCGCAAAAATATCAGCTCCATTAACACGGTTAACGAAGAAGAACCTGGTTTTTACGTGGGACAAAGATTGCGATGATGCGTTCCAACGTTTAAAGAGAGCCTTAACTTCAGCCCCAGTCTTAGTGCTGCCAGACGGGAATAAACCGTTTACCATCTATACTGATGCTTGTGGGACGGGACTTGGCGCGGTCCTCATGCAAGAGGGAAGAGTAATAGCCTATGGTGGAAGGCAGTTGAGGGTTCATGAAAAGAATTACCCCACGCATGACTTAGAGCTAGCCGCAATTGTTTTCGCGCTTAAGTCTTGGCGTCACTATCTTCTTGGTGAGAAATTCGAACTATTCACTGACCACAAATCATTAAAATACTTATTCTCTCAGAAGGATTTGAATTTAAGGCAGCAATGGTGGATGGAATTCTTAGCCTCCTACGATTTTGAAATAGCATATACCCCGGGCAAGGGTAACGTGGTGGCAGACGCCTTAAGTAGGAAAAGGTTGTCCTTGAGTCCGTTGTTTGTTGAACAACAAAGCTTAGAATTCATCTCTATGTTTGACTTTAGACCCTCCGTTGACTTATTACCCGGTCTGTTAGCATCCTTGGAGGTTAGACCTACACTTCTAGGATGGGTTGGTGAGGCACAGCGAGACGACCCACAGTTGGTTGAGATAGTAGAAAAGCTCAAAGGGGGGGGGGGAGTCGTCATGCCATCTTCGTAGGTATACCCTAGACGATAAGGGTTGGTTACGAAGGGATAATAGACTTTGTGTACCACAAGACGAAGACTTAAGGAAGGCCATTCTTGATGATGCTCATCGCTCAAAAATGACCATTCATCCCGGCGGGGATAAGATGTACAAAGATATGAAGCGGGTTTTCTTTTGGGCCGGTATGAAAAAGGATGTGGCCGAGTACGTCGCTAGATGCTTGGTGTGCCAACGAGTTAAAGCAGAACAAAAGAAACCCGGTGGGTTGCTTCACCCATTAGAAGTTCCACTATGGAAATGGGAAAGCATCTCAATGGATTTTGTGGATGGATTACCAAGATCAAGGAAGGGTAACACAGGGATTTGGGTTATAGTAGATAGACTTACTAAAAGCGCCCATTTTATTCCCGTGAAAAGTAAGAGGACTGCTCCGTGGTTGGCTTCTGTATACATTAAGGAGATAGTTCGTTTGCACAGTATTCCTTCTAGTATAGTAAGCGACCGTGACCCCATCTTTACTAGCGAATTTTGGAAGAGTTTACAAGAGGCGGTAGGGACTCAGCTATGTTTGAGCACCGCATATCATCCTCAGACAGACGGCCAGACCGAGAGGGTGAATCGCATTCTAGAGGATCTTTTAAGGCTTTGTATCCTAGACTTTGGGGGTACATGGGAAGAGCACCTTCCGTTAGTTAATTCGCATATAACAATAGCTTTCAGTCTAGTATTGGCATGGCACCTTTCGAAGCTCTTTATGGAAGGCCTTGCCGTTCGCCTACATGTTGGTGGGAATCTACCGATAAAATCCTACTTGGGCCCGATATGGTTAGGGAAACCTCGGAGAAGATTGAGTTGATTCGAAGGAGGATGAAAGCAGCACAAGATAGGCAAAAATCGTATGCTGATAAGAGGAGGACAGATCTTGAGTTTGACATTGGGGACATGGTTTTTATCAAAGTATCTCCGTTACAGAATGTTGTTCGCTTTGGGTCCGTGGGGAAATTAGCACCAAGGTTTGTAGGGTCGTTTCCTGTAAAAAAAAACAGGATTGGGAAGATGGCATATAGGGTGGAGTTGCCTGAGAAACTTAGTGGAGTACACGACGTATTCCATGTATCACATTTGAGGAAGTGTTTGCACAAGACCGCGGAGATGGTAGAGCCGAGCTTGCTTAAAGAGGTGGAAATAGAGCGTGATGCAACAATTAGACGAGCTCCTACATGCATTCTTGGGTCGGAGATCAAAAAGTTGAGGAATCGAGAGGTCAGACTGGTCAAAGTGCAATGGGGAGATGATGAGAGCAACGCAACTTGGGAGACATAAGAGAAGATGCGTTCGTTGTACCCTTTTCTTTTTGAGGGTATGTCTTTTAATTTCTCCTTTATCGCTTAGCTTATCTTATCTTATCTTTAGTATGTCCTCTCATTAGTATCTTTGACCTTTAGTTAGGATAATCCTATGGTTGAAACATGTGTTTGAGACATGTTATGTATGATGGATGCAAAATGGATGCAAGTGTTTGCTAGTGGTTGCTCGTGGATGCATACATACACACACTTTAGGCACTAGATCGGCTCAGTCACTACATATTGCATATTGCATATATATGGATGTATTTAGTAAAATGGATGAACGATGGTTGTATTATCATGTGGATGCTGCATTCAGATGATGGTTGTGCACGCATATAGAAGTATTATGTAGCATTAAGAGTCTTTTGCATACATAATGGATGCATGGCACGATCATAGTTGCATTAAGGAGGTCAACTGAATCAGTGGACCGCCTGATTTTGCATTAGATACGGACATATACACACACTGTGCATTTAAACATGAAAGCATTAGAAGTCTGTAAGGACAATGGATGCCTGTGTATGATGGATGAGTAGATGGACGTTTGGATGGTAGGATATACATTCTTCCAGACTTGAAGATTTCGGGGACGAAATCCTAAAAGGAGGGGAGAATGTAACACCCCGAATTTTCTATTAACACTAAAGTTGCTAAAATATTAATAAGTATGTAAGAGGGGGAATGTATCTAATATGAATATAAAAGTGTGTAAGAGAGGGGATGTATCTAATATGAATATAAAAATATTAATAAGTGTGTAAGAGAGGGGATGTATCTAATATGAATATAAAAATATTAATAAGTGTGTAAGAGAGGGGATGTATCTAATATGTATATAAAAACAATAATAAGTGTGTAAAAGGGGGGGATGTATCTAATGTGTACATTGTATAATATATATATATATATATATATATATATATATATATATATATATATATATATATTGCTGAGTGTTTGCTGAGTCACTTCTGACTCATTGCTGAGTAAACAAGATAAACCCCATCTTATCTGAACGGCTGCGGTTATTTCTAGGTTAAATCTAATGGCCTAAATGCATTCTAAAATCTATAAATAAGTGGGTAGACCCTAAACCTAAATCACTTGTAAAATTAGAGAAGCTACCGTCATGCTGCTGCCATGGAGTTCAGCGTAGCCGTCACAAACTAAGAAGAGGAAGCCTAATCTACTACAACTAAATTCTACTCAACAAAACAAATCAAACCAAAGAACTCTTTCTCTAATTCTTTTCTTTTGTTGTGAGTATGATGATTCTCACAAGACTATTACAAATTAATTTGACTCAGTTATGAATGGATCACAAGAAAGTGATGTGATTTGTAATTGTAAATTCTATATATTGTGGATCTCTTATTATGTTATTATGTTGTCGTATGATGTAAATTATATATGCTATGTCATGCTATGTTGTAAATTCTCTTATGCTATGTCGTGCTATGTTGAGAATCATGTCAATCTATGTTATACTATCATACTATGCCATGCTATAAATCATGCTATATTATGTTGAAAAATCATGCTGTTGGATCATGCTTAAAGTTATGTTTTTTTTCTTCTTAATTTAAATGGATCTTGTTTATGGGAATTTGCCTATTAGGTTAGGTGTACCCATAAACTTGAAACTATAATTAAATAAAAATTGATTATGGGAATTTGCCTATTGAGTTAGGTGTACCCATATAAAACCATGTTGTTAAAAAATTAGATGATGTTGATTCACACATGTTCATATGTAAGTTTATGAAAATTGATTGAGATTATATTAGGTGAATTTTGAACAAGTTGACACCTTTAGGTCCATGACATGTATAATCTATGCAAGTTGGACATATGCAAGTTTCACCCCTTATTATGATTCATTTGGTCACATATACATGTTGTTATTATGATAATCTCTTTTATGCTATGAGTTAGGCTATTCGAGTCTAACATATATTTTGCGAATAAACGTTCAAACGTGGGGTAGGGGTAATATTAGGAATTAATAAATTGGGTGCAATTTTGTAAGATTTTGCATACCATGAATGGATGTCCATAATTGAGTCAATTATGGACATTGTTAAAAATTGGAAGTAATTAATAATTCAAGTAGGGAATTATTAAAATTGGGGGAAAGTGGATTATTATTAATAATCAATGCTTAGGACACGAGGTTGGACCCGTTTGTGATGTAAACCTGCCCGGACCCGCCCGGCAAATCCAGTAGTCACAAATGTCGGCCCAATGTGAGAGGTCCTAGGCCCAAACTAAAGCATAACAGTTGTAAAGACACGAGGTTAGACTCTTTTATGGTGTAAGACTGCCCGGACCCGCCCGACAAATCCAGCTGCCATAGATGCCAGTCTAATGTGAGAGGTCTTTACGAGGTTATGGCCTTAATGAACTAAGAAATACTTAACCAGATAATCATGTAAGGTGGGACATGGGGGTTAAGTAGGTGCCTTGGGTGGCATGAGGAATCTGGTGGTTGCCTTTAGAGGCATTTGAAATATGATTAGACTTAACCAAACACACATGTAAATGAACATGACTAAGTGGGTTAAGTGGGATGGACTAATGGGGACAAGCTTAGGTGGAATGCTTGTGGTAAATAGTGGGGGCCTGTTTCAACCAGTATCCCAAAACGTATCTTTGTGGGCTCAACCCAAGTCGAGGACGGGACACGCATACTGGGTTTGACTATAAGAGGCCAAAACAGGGAGCGGTGGCAACGCAAGTCCAACGGGTTTCATATGCGTGTGTGGACCCGGGCTGATAGGTAAGACGTTGTTGCATCGTGTAGGTATAAGCCGTGCATGTCCGTTGTATCAGGTTGCCACTTTAGGGGAGTGATGCACCCCACTGTGGGGCCAGCACAGGTATCTACGAGTTAGGGAGCCGATCGAATAATGGGAAGTAGGGTACACCTAGTGGAGATAGGGGCAGGCGGCACCTATGTAGTCAGCTAGGGGTACGTAAAGCCATTGGGAAAGTTTCTAAGTGAAGCTAAGTGGGATGAATCTTTAGGGTGACTGGTGTGGTGCAGTATAGTGTTTATCCTTTAGTATTTAGGAGCGCCTATAACGTTGCCTTTAGCGATTGTCTATGTCCTTAATCTGCTCTTCATAGACATTTTCTTGTTTTCCAGCTTATGCCTTAGTCCAGTTATTTTGGTAATAGTATTGTAGAATTATCATATTCACCAGACTTTATGTCTGACCCCCTCTTTTCCATCCTTTTTCTCCCTTCAGGTCCGCAGGTTGGGCCAAGTTCTAGTGGAGTCTAGTTGGATCGCTTATCTACTGGAAAGCTTGGACTGCTGAAGTAAAGTCCAGCTTGTTATCTTTCTTTTTAATGGCTATTCATGTAATGGGATTATGTACTTGTTTTATCAAGATAGATATTGTACTTGACATTGAATATGGTGTTATGATGTAATCAAACATGTTTTGACTTCTGCTACAATGAAATAAAGTTTTTGAATTTCCAAGTACTATTTTATATCTGTCTTGTTGTAATTTTACTGTTCTATATTCACTTAAAACCTCCATGGAAGTTAATGCATTCCCTTTGTGAGTGACATTAATGGACGTGGGGTGTTACATTTAATATAGCGTAGCTTTGTGTAGTATTAATTCGCAAGCCTCACATACCGGTGTGAACCAGAAACGGGAGAGGACATCAGGGAGGGCATGCATTTCCTTCTAGCTTGGAGTGGTGTCAGCGTTTTGCACTCCATGGCATTTTACTTATGTGGATGATGGATAGCGAGGCACCTCGGTTATATCGGTCGATCCGGGACCGATGGAGTCATTTGGCTCATTGACGCCCCATAGGGCGGGGAAATGCATGTTTGGGCATTTTAATCTACTCTGTGTGGACTGGCCCTGACGATCCAAGGGTCACTCGAGCTCTGATCCTGAGGGGCAGGCTAGAGCGTTTCGAAGCGGTAAGGATGATCCCTTGCCTTGGTTCACAAACGGAAATCCAACTTCCAATACGTGACAATTGCGGTTTTGATTGTAGAGCCTAGTATTGGCGACATGATATATGGTACCCATGCCGTCTAGGATTGGTACATTTATATTTGATGTTTTTTCTTCACTTATAGTAATAATAAAAGATGAAATTTAGCGTATCAAGCATTCTTTGGCTATTATACGGTAAAACCCTATCCTCTGGCTTGCGTTGCATTATGTGATCGGACCTGGGTCGTATAATAGCTTCATTGTTCTTTATTTAGCATTGCGCTGTTTGTTTTATGCACTGGTATTCTTGGGAGGAGACTCGTTCCGTGTTATACAGCGTGGTCCGTTGATTTACCTAACTTTAAAATAAAGATAAATAATTGTTTTAGTTCTAACACCAGTCACATGACTGACCTGGAGTTTATTTAACCTAAACTCTGGGTGCCCTTATTTTCCACACGGGCAGCTAGTAGTTGGGTTTTGCAGATTTATATTCACAGGATCCTGGTTTATAGCTGGAATGATATTCGGAAAGCTCTGTATCCGTATATTCTTTTCAGTTGTGTTTTGTATTATTTTCCGCTGCATTGTAAATTGTAAATCTCTGATATTTAGTAAACGTGTAATATTTATTTATACTCTGTAATATTCTTTTATTCTGATGAAATTGTTGTAATAAGTAATGAAATGTTCTTCTGTTTGTGTCCCGATGTGGCTTGTTCTCAACTCAATCCGGGCTTTCCTTTAAGGGGGATTTCAGGTCGTTTCAAACATTCTTCTTAGGCTTACGAATTCATTAATTAAAGAATGGAATATTTATTAATCAAGAAAAAACACGAGAGATTTAATTAACAAATATAATTTAGCAGCAACTAATGGGAGACCTACAATAATGGCAACTAATATAGCTTTAAGTAAAGATGATATGCCAAAAGACATTAACCAAAAATTATATAGAGTTATGATATGATCATTACTACATATACCCGCAAATAGACCAGATATAATGTGTAGTGTATGTCTCTCTGCAACATATCAATTGCAACCTAAGGAAACACATTTGAATGCCATAAAATGTAGTCTAGGATATGTAAAACATATATTTGATTTTGGATTATTTTATCCTAAAAATGATTTGTTTGACTTAATCTTTTATTGTGATGCTTATTACGCGAGATGTAAATCCGATCGTAAAAGCACTAGTGGAACATGTCATTTCTTAGGACATTCACTAGTTTCTTGGTTTCATAAAAAGAAAAATACAGTATCCTTGCCAACAACTGAAGCAAAATATATATCAGCTGCTATGGCTTGTTCATAAGTAATATATATGTAACAAACTTTAAATGATTTTGGATCGAATATAAATAAATCACCAATATACTACGATAATACAAGCGCTATAAATATATCTAAAAGTCAAACTCATCATTCATTAACTAAACATATTAATATACGACATCATTTTCAAAGAGATAACGTAAGTAAAGAGAATTTCACTCGAATTTATAGAAACAAAAAAAAAAATAGAAGATATATTGACAAAACCATTGAACGAAGCAACATTCACTAAATTTAGAAGAGAATTAGGTATTTATTCATCAAGTGAATTAGAATAATTAAATATATTAATATATATAAGAATAGCAAGAAAAATAAAATTAAAAACACATGTATGTCAACATACATTTTTAGATATGTCGACATATAACTGCCAGATTTCAAAAATTAATTACCACCAAAAGTTAGTTATAACAACTATTTAAACTTTCTATTACGAATTTTCTTCTTCACTCTCTCATTTCATTTCTAGTAAAACTCAAAACTAAATTAAACAATGGCCTTCACTAATTATAATGATCAAATCAATCCTGAATCGTCCGATGAGCCATCCAAATATCCGTTTCAACTCTCTACTCTCTCTCATGTGATAAAATTAGAAGAGAAAATGGAGTATACTCCAAATGTTCGCTGAAATCCTAGTTCTACAAATTAGGATGAATCAAGAGCATGTGAAGCAAGGAAAAATCATGAGAAAGCTACAAAAGTTTGTTACGGATAATCAAACAAACTCGATTATCATTGAGGATGTTAATCCAATAATGGAAGAAGAAGAGGAAGAGATGATAGAAGGGGAGGAACAAGAAGAGGCACAAAATGAAGGTATGGAGGAGGATGATCAAGTCATATGCGCTGGAGAAGTTTGTTTCGATCGAGAAGGGAATATAATTGAGCAAAATGTAGAATTTTCTCTCCATTACCCCAATTGCCCAATTCATAAGTACCCAATCATGAAGAATCATTAAACATTTGGTTTCTCGTTTATACGATGTAATGTACATAGTATTTTGTGTACTCGTTTTAACATTGTAATTTGTATAGTTTGTAATTGTTTGGTCTATAAGACAATGTCTGAATTGTTTAATTTATACAATGTTTGTTTTTATTTTTCCTATATTTTAGAGTTAGTATTAGAATAGTGATATATATAATAAGGATATAATATAGGCTAGAATTTAGGGAAAGTCATGTACTTTAGGTATCAAGTACCATATTCTTAGAATATATAGTTAGATATAGGTTATAGATATTTATGGAATAGATTTAGGGGGAGTATATTTAGAATTTATTTTTTTTGATGACAAATGGGGAGAAATTATAAAATAAGGACTAGTTAGTCTTAGTTTAAGGGGGGCGTATGTAGGATTTTTGAAGAAATGGGGAGTATTAGGAGGATCAGAATCAACAGGTATGTACACATATGAATATTTTATAAATCAAGGTTGTCATTATCAAAAAAGGAAGATTGTTAGAGAATGAGGTTTTGATGATAACAACCTTATTTCAGTTATCATTATTAATTGAACATAAAATATATACTAACATCTCTATCTAGAATATATATATATATATATGTATATATATATGCAGGATTTGTATACAGGACTTAAATACTGAAGACTGTACAGTTCTAGAGTTTTAAGAGATTTAGGATTAAGAAAAGATTTAAGACTCATGAGTTATCAAGTTATTAAGATATCAAGATTTCAAGAAAAATATAGTAATAGAGTCTAGTTTATATGTAAGACTCTGAATAGCACTTCAGATCCAAATTCTATTTTCAAAATTCAAATTCTGTTTTTCAAAGTCTAATTTCAAATTATTTTATCTTACCTACGATTTAAAACATATATGTTTATAGAGTTTTAAATATATAAGTTTATATATATATAGTTATTTAGTTTTTTAATTTTATAGTTTTAAACCTTATAACTTTATAAACATGCTCATATAAATTATTATTATGTTTTCGCATGCTTTTATACTTTAGAATACTCATTTATATCACTAAGACTTGATTCAATAATTTCTAGAATAATATATATGTTTAAACACTTGAAAAATAGGTCAAAATTCAAATTTCAACATAGATATGTCGACTTACATAATTGGCTATGTCGACATACAACAGTCATTTTTTCAATTTTCAAAGGAAGTGTCTTTTCACTATTTGTAACGTTTCTGATAACATTGCAACCATTCAAATTCTTTAGATAGGGGTTTATTTCGAATTTTTTTTCATAATTCTTATTCTCCATCTTCACTCCTCTTCATACCACCATTAATATTTCATATTTTCTTGATTTCTACACTTATACTTTGCAGATTTCTACTCAAATTATATAAAACTTCTTCTCTTCTCAATAAATATATCTACTACTCTCTGAATTAAAGTGCTATTAAGAGTTATAGGGATGTTGTAATCATTTGGGAAGTGTTTGGGAAAGGGTGCGTTTTGTAGCCCTGAAAACATGGAAACGGAGCGGTGTTAACCTTGTAGTCGTGAAATCAAGGGTGTTTGGAGTGGTGTTAACCTTGTAGCCATGAAATAAAGGAGACTATACTTGGATATTGATTATAATAAAACTCAGCGCAATCCACCGTTGCGTGGGACTGGACGTAGGAGTAATCCGAACCAGTATAAAATCCGGTGTGTTCTTTCCTTTTTCCACATTTTATATTTATCTGTTTTAGTGTTTATGTTTGATTCTGTGTTTGTGATCATTTCTGTGGTGTATGATTTATGTAGTAGATCATATAAGTTTAACATTTTCATAAATTCTTCAAAAACACTATTCACCCCCTCTAGTGTTTGTTTTGTCTTAAGATCCGCATTCCACATTTCCTAACAGAACCTTGTCGATTAAGGTAGGTAAATAAAATACTCCAACTTGAATGATTTCAGGATTATCTCAGGATGGTATCAGTTTGTAATAGTAAGATGTGGGAATTATTTTATTGTTTCCATAAGAGAGATAATATTGCATCTTTATTTGCAAGGTTTAATAAAATATAACTATTGGGTTCTAAAATGAACAATGTATTGTATGACATTGTTTGGATTAAATATAAGGTGTGTCCGTACTTATACCATACGGTTAAGTAAATGGTACTATTTCCTAAGTAATAGAAATTGTGTTTTATAAATACAATTATATAATAAAATAAACAAATGATTGGGATTTTGAATGGTGGAATAAGAAGTTACATAGTTTTGAAACAAAATTGAATGTTGGAAATTAAGTGAAGCAGTATTGTCAAATTTAATCTAAAAGGTTTGAAAGATAAATAAACTATTTGGAGTTATATTTTTAACAATGTGTCAGTTGACATCGTTGTAGTACATATATAAGTGAGGTAATTAGATTATACCCATTGGTTAAGTAAACAGAACATTATTTCCGAAGTTAAGGAAATGAAAAAGGAAACTTTTAGATATATATATATAATAATAATAACTTTTCCAAAGTAAAGTAATTACAAAGGAGTTTGAAGATATAAATGACATTTCCAAAGTAAGGAAGTATAAATGGGTAGGACTGTCAATGGATATCCGAAAAATACGAAACCCGTTCGCATCCGTATTCGAAAAGTGGATAAATATCCAATATTCGAAAAAACGGATGCGAATAAAAATACATAGATATCCACATCCGAAAATTATCCATTCAGTTATTTGTAACATTATGCTCAAAATTATACATATTTTAGTATAATGAATGAGATTGTTTATTGCTTTACGAAGTCGAAGGTTTGTATTATATGCACGAAATGCATAATAGCTACTCAAATCTATTTAAATTCATCACATATGTTTATTTCCAACACTTTTTTGATCAATGGAATTGAAAAATATTTATTTTAAATTAAAATTTTCATTTATATTTCTTGATTTATCGATCGTTGGCGGATAGGATAATTATCCGATGTCCATCCGTGTCCACGGAACGGATATCCGATATTCAAAAATGATTTCGGATACGTATGGAGGTATAGCACTATCCGTATCCGAAAGTATTTTTTGACATCCTTATAAATAGGTTTATAAAGTATAGTGATATTTTCGTTGTAAAGAAATATGAAGAGGTAATTTGGAATGCGCCTATTATAAAAGGTTTAAGATATAGTTTTGTTTCAATGGATTTGGTTTTTGAGAAAGTGAGGATACAAAGTTATATTTGGAATTAGATTTTGGAAATTGAATTTCCATAAACAAGATGGTAAACTACAATTGATAGGTCAAAAAGTTAAAGTTAACCGTTAAGGATATGTTATAAAGAATACGTCTCTTTACATTATTTTTCGTCGGATAAGATTTAACAACTAAAACATATCGATTGATTAAAAGTAAATGTAGTGATATTTCCAAAATAAACGAAATAAGAGAGTTTTCATGATTTATAGTGATATTCTGAGATAAAGGAAGGAGTTTAGTAATACGGCTATTTTAAAAATATAAGTATTGATTACTGTTTTCAAAGTAATGAAAACAGGAGAAATGTGTTGAGATGAATATATGGAATCGATTTGTGAAAATTAATGCATTGATTTTAACGAATGGTTGTTATTAAAAAGGAACTGAGCCGCCAATATACTTATCGATGCTGTTGGATTTGATAGTTAAAGAACCGACTATCAAATTAATATTCCATTTGATTATTGACGAGTTAATTTGAAGAGACCGGGATGAGAACTAGACCAAAAACCACTTCGAACCAACTGTGCGTTTAAGAAAAATTTGCAGGAATGTTAAAGATAGAGCATTGAAGACCATGGATTCAATGAGCGGAAGAACTACTCATTAAATCACTCTAGTTTGGCTGCCAGAGTAATAATGACTTGTGATTCTATCATGATTGAAATCTTCGGATTGCAAGGACTACTCTCTACTGATCATATGGGTGATTCCTATATAGGATGCGGTAGGAACCTCCCTTCGGTTCATCCTGTTCCTGGATGACTTGTATGGATGAATGTCTGACAAAGTATTTCTTGATGATCACATATGTTGATTTTTACAAATATGCCAAGTTTAGTGGCGGAGAAGAAAACTTCTCTTAAATTAACACTCAGAGTGTATTTGTGGACATCAGTTAGTGGTTTGATGGATCTGATGATGTAGCACTCAAAGTTAATGAGATGTTCTCAAAAAGGTAATTGTAACCTTAAGCCTCATCAACCCGGAACTGACATAAATTCGGCAGGAAGCATGGCTATGTTGTCCATACCCATTAGGGTGTATTGTCACCATCTAGAGAAATTTCATTTGTTCTTCTTCTGCCGCTACTATGTCCTACGGGAATACGGTTTGAGTCGCTACCAACCATGGTGACAATTTATTCGACATGCTCAAGTTGAATAAATGGGTATGTGGTCGGTTGTAAGATGTTCTTGTTGAACCCTGTGTATTGTTTTTAGTGTACACTAATCAGGAGGTAGTCCCACACCTTGTCATTTTGGAAATCCAAACTCCAATACGAGCTGTACGTTTAGTTGTATACCAACTATGTTGGAAAGTGAGATGCAAGCTTTCCAGCTATATTCCTGTTTGTTTGTGAATTGATAGATATTATTATCATATCACCGGAATTTGATATAAAAAGTAATTTGGGTATCATAAGGTAAAATCATGTGCCATGTTTATGTGTGGTCATGTCGTACGAGAGTTCTATTCTTTTAGAGGATTTTCTTAAGTTAAACAAGTCAGTTGCATTAAGAATTTATTACCAAAAGTATTCCATTGGCCTATTTTGTAGCTAGACCACACAAAGTCCAGGCGATCACTTATAAGAAGCGAAGACGGACCGCAATGGTTCAAAAAGCTTCAAGCCAGAGAGGAAGAATTGATCACCCGTCCTGGATCAGGTTGGATAGCTCATGATCTGATCCGCAACACAAGAAAACAGTTGTACTCTAGAAGGTCGGAGCAAATCAGAGAAACCTAACACAATTCCCACGCACAAGCGGCTAAGCTCCCGAAGCACCATCAACAGGTCGGGTCGGGCATTATACCTGATCCGCATCCACTATACTGAAGAAGTTACATCACATACATATAAAAGCGGGGCGATCATCACCCACGTACCCACGAAGCTAATGCGCTGGAAAATCCTTAGCACGTCCAAGTCCAAGGATTATGGGATGGGACCCACGTGGCACTAAACCCGCCTGCCCTCTAGGCCTATAAATACACCAGAACTCACCATTTATTGGGATCTTTTGGCATTTTACGTACTCAAACTTCCCCATTAACAATATTTCTCTACTTTATTCAGATTCTACTCAAATTTCTTGAGTATAATCCTATAGATTTGGAGAGATTATTAATTGTACTTGTGAGGTTGAGTGACTGTCTATATTGTACATGTAATCGATTCATCAATCAAAGACCTATAAAGTGGACGTAGGCTCGTTAGTGCCGAACCAATATAAATCTTGTATGTCGACTGCTTTTTTTCTTTTTTTTAGATTATAATTCTCCACAATTTCTAGTTAGTTGTGTGTTAGAACCACTTTTTGGTCTAACATTTTGGTGCTTTCACTAAGAAAGTTCAATTCTCAACTTTTCGGGTTGTCATTCTACTATTTGGATTTTCAAGTCCGAAGAGATAGTCTGAATTTCTACCATTTTCAAAATTCTCTGTGGTGACCCAAACTTCCCGGCCAACCTAGACCGAACAGGAAGGCGGACTTCTTTGAGGACACAACGCATTAGAACCCAAATATGAAAGCATTTCATTGTTATTACAACAATTTACATCAAACAACAAGAATATCAAAGTATGAATGAATGTTACACAACGGAAAAATAATATCAAAGATTAATAATTTACATAGTAGTGGAAATTAAATGTATAAATACAATGCACAGTGGAAATACATGAACTACCACAACTGAAAGAAATACAAGGATACAAAGCTTTCTGAATATAGCTACAGCTGTAAACCAGGATCCTGTGAAAATAAAGAATCTGCAAAACCAAAACTATTGACTGCCCATGTGGAAAATATGGTCACTTAGAGTTTAGGTAGAAAAAATAAACTCCGAGTCAGTCGCGGGACTGATATGAGAGCTAAAAGAGTTATTAAACTTTACTTTAAAAACGGGTAATTCATAGGACCACACCGCATAACACAGAACGGGTTTACTCCCATGAATACTCTTAAACAAAACAATTATAAACAGCGCGATGCATTTTGGAAAATGAAGCTATTGTAAGATTCAGGTCCCATCACACAATGCAACACAAACCAGAGGACAGAGTTTTACCTTATAATAGCCAAACATGTTTGATACGCTTTAAAATCAATTATCTTTGATATACTATAAGTGCATAGTGTCAAACACAAGTTCAAATATAGATGTATCAATCATAAACGGCATAAGTACCATATATTATGTCGCCATATAGGTTTACGAGTAAAACCATACAGCTCGTATTGGAAAGTTGGATTTCCATCATGATGGCTATTGATTCGAAAGATCGATCACGCAGTGTACGTCGACGACTTACGTCCAGGGCATTGGAAAACACCGTAATACACATCCGTACTATATCCAGGATTACAAGTAATGCTGCGGCTTACATCCAGGGAATTGGAAAACACCACTTACTCGAACCATCGGGGAATCAGGTATAAGCCATATCCCTACTAGGTGTAGAGCGACCACACCCAGTCCATCTCGGTCGACCAAATCCGTGACAACCCTAAAAGTTGTCCTCAGCCCGAAGGTTGTCTATCGTCATCTCAAAGTATGCTGATCTAACCATCAGTTTACCATAATACCGGTGTGTGAGGCTCACAAATTAATGCTACACAAAGCTATGCGTTGACCATCATCCACCAAGCTCTGCTTTTCAACAAAAGCTTGGGTCACTGCAACTCATCATGCCACATTATCATTCATGCCATATCGTTGACGTATATAAATACATAACCTCTAAGCTCGTACGTCTTAGAGAAGGGTGTTAAGCAAGAGAATAAATTCTCCGCCACCAAACAGTTGTATATTTAGTAGAGATAAATGTATACAACAAAAAGAATACAATGTTAGACATGAAATCCATTTGCCAGTCCATTCTGGATCTAAACGAAACTAAAGGCACCTTATTCGTTATCCCATATGACCAATACAGGAGAGATATCCTCGCACATCCAGACAATCAACAAGTACGTCCATACCACTACCAATATAACCCGTTCAGGGAAGCTACCCAAATCCAGGGCATCAGTAGTAATCCATTCGATGTGAAGATCACCGGTCTTCAACCACCGTCTTCAATAACTTCGACTTATAATCATCGTATCAGTCACTCAGAATTGGTTAAACCCACTCTTTCTGAATAACTCACGTATCTTATAATCAAGTGCTATAAAAACACATTATAGGCCTCGTTCCAATCCATAATATTCTTTTATTCAAATATTCTTGGAAATCAATTCAAAAGACTATATAATATCTTTCCACAATTTAAACCAAATTAAGGTTTATAAAACTAGTCGGGATTATCAAATCTTATCGAAGTAATCATTTATTTTATCATCCCAACCTATTCATCCCATGGAGCAAAACTAGTGGTACTCCATATTTAACACTCTTCGTGCTATTGGAAAATTTAATTGCCATTTATCTTTCAAATCTAATTAAAGATTTAACTATCGCAAGGAGTAAACTACGGGGGAAGGGGAGGGGGAGAGGGAGCGTACTCCATCTCGAACATTTCTCGAATTCGGTAAATTTGATTACCTCTCACTTCTCAATCTAATTAAAGATTCATTATAACTCTAGTTCAGATTTAATCTTCCAAAAATCATTATTTAATGATTATTCAACTTAGTAAATTAATTTGGTCTTTACTTGGGTTAAAGAACAAATGTCATTTAAAACACAGTTCACGATAAAACCGACATCATTTTCCATTAAAATGGAACCTTCATGGAAATTTGAATAATATATAATCGATATAAATTTCCATATCAGACTAATAATATAAATAAAATAATGGCAAAGCCTTTTAAATTCCATAAATAGCAAATGCCTTCCTTCACAGAATCTCATCTTGAATATTATTAATCGAATTCCATTCAATTCCAACTTAATTAAATAAACTGGAAAACTTCTCTAAATCTTATTTAAAAGATTTATTCCTTTTACATATGGGTTCAAGAACAATATTATTTAAGATACGATTCACAGTGAAACCAAAATCCAATTTGATATTAAATATAAGATCTTAAATGGAAGTCATGTCAACTTATATTCAATACCAAATTCTGAAATTAATAGATATCGTTTTGGAATAACGATATCAATATCTTACAAATTCCTACAGAAATATCCGCATAATCACGGAATCCAATATCAAAATATCCAAAGATAATTTCCATTCAAGTCCATTCCAATATATTTATTGGAAAACTCTGGTTATTTCAGAACCATTTAGAAATCCAGTTTATTAATTTAGAAATCATGGATTATTATTCTAGTTAATAACCAGTTCATTTGGATAAAAATATCTTTTGCCTTTTCAAAACTTGGAATTTCTCAACCAAATCTTTCCAAATGATTAATTATGATTTTACATAATTTTTCCATATTTTTAATAATTTTATTAAGGTTCAGTTTCCAATATCAGCCACCGAACATTTATAGTGACCTTTTATGAAATTGATTCGGACATATTTTAAAATCTAACCATTCAAATTTAAATCTCTTATATTCATTGGAATGATCTTTTCGATATGAACCCAACGGTTCCGATTATAGGAGAATCCGAGGGTATAATATATATATATATATATAATATTTATATCATCTATTTTCATTCAAAACGCAATTTATAAAACGTTATAAATTCGTTTAAAAATGATTTCCAGTTCCATTTCAATTTTAAATTAAAATTGAACATCTCATTTTATTATAATCTCAAAATGATAATCTTTTCAAATTGTCAAATTTTGGAATTCATTCTTCTTGATATTCATTATAAAATTGAATAAATCGATATTAAAATCCGTTCGAGTTAAAATTGCATTTATATACTTAATTTGGCTTCATATTTTTATATATTTTCATGTCCATCCAAAATCGGCCATCAAAATCGTATTTTGATTCTTCATTGAATATTATTTTAAAATATTCATTATTTTTGGATTGGAATCAGACTCAATCAATTACCATATAATTTTATTTCTATGGACTCTATACATCACATGTATTCAAAAATACTGATAAACAACTATTAAACATTCCATTCACAACCAGAGTGCAATTTACAACTGTATAAGCATTAAATAATTAAATAATGCTTATAATAGTTTGTCAGTCAATCGGATGACATACGATTAAATCCAAGGGAGATGTGAATTAATTATCATCCCCAGACCCATGTTATGTTTTCAAACAACAGCGATTGATTCAAATTAATCACTGTTTAATAAATTTAACCAATTCTAATTTGATTCGAATTTTTTTTAGCTAACTCATTTTCGCTGTTCACATTATAAATGGATATTTATATCCAATTTCAATTACCACATTAGTATCAACATTATTTTTATTATGTTAAATATTTCAACATCACAAACAAAACCTAATACACTCAATCAAGTCATCCATGGGTTTCAAAGAATAGTGAAGTGAGCTAACAGGCACCGTACAACATTTCATGATAATTAAACTGATAAAAATCAAAACTGGCAATCTCTACATTCAGTTATAAAACAAATAACTGTACAAATATTTTGAGTGAGAAAGTTCTCACATTGATTTCCACTCCGTCAGTCTATTTGAAGATTTTATTTTTAAACTAAATTAAACGAACGTTTAATTTAGCTAAAAATTCAACTTGCTCTATTTCTGGTCAGTTACATCTTGTAGTGCTCGTTGATACGAGCGCAACGCAACTGAAATCGTCGGATTTCGATCTCGTATGAAAAAGATATAACATTTTAAATATTAATTACAAAAATTAATTAACTAAATAATTAAGGGCTTATACTCTTTCTTCCTCTTCGTCACTTCAGATATCGCGAGGCCAAGAAAACGCGGCCCCTAGGGCTTAGAACCACATGCTATACGAGGCAACATGAATCAATCAGCTGTCACCAGGAGGAAGGCTGGAGCCTCCTCTCCCCATGCAGGCAGTGGCGCGCAGCTCGCCGCCCCCTCCTCCTCAAAATCTATGCGTTAACAATGGCAGTTTGATCCCCAAAATCGCGCTATCCACAACCCTAGAGACGATCATACCCATACCAAAATAAAGAGCATAAGAATCTCCTCAATATTCATTTTATAATCTCCTTGAATTACTGAATGGATTGAGACGTTTTGAGGAATTAAAATCAGACGAGAATGGCCACTGAAAAGCTTAGAATGACGGCGCATAAGTTATTAAGTTTGGCGGTAGAAAATTGGTTATATATATAATTTAATAATATTTTAATTCACAAATTACCTGTTTATCGTTTCGAACTCCAAATCAAACCCAAGGATTATTGTTCCGAACTAAATACCCTCATTCCGGACACAATGGGATTTGTTTCGTAAGCCAATTCTTATGTTTTGATTAGTTTTTGTTAAAATTAAAATATAAATTAATATAATGGTCAACATTGATTTCAATGTACATTTTAATTTACCGGGGCCACATATTGACTCGAAAAGTTATGAAATTTGAAATCTAGCTATGTTTTGACGACACGGTCCTAATAAAATTTATTTCATTGAGTTTGGAGAACGTTTGAAAAATGGCCTTCTTAACTGCCTTATTAAATTTAAACTGAAACTGAAACTGAAAACGCGTTTAAATTTACTGTGATCACATAGCAAGTCCAAATGACTTGAAAATTTAAACCTAACAATAATTTGACGTTCGGGATCCAACAAAAGTGGTTTCGTCGAAAACGGAGATCCTTTGCAAAATGACTATTTTTAAGGGCTATATATAATACTAAAATATAATTAAATTCTATAGTGACTATTTTGAATTTTAAACTGGACATAACTTATAATTTGTAAAGTGAAATCTTAGTTTCTTACATTCGTTAGAAAGATGTAGTTAAATAGATTCTAATGTTTCTTGTTTTATCAAATTTTGTTTTATATTTAATTATGTATATTCATTTAAAATTAAAAATCGAAATTTCAAACTACCACGCCATTTCAAGCTAGTTTTATAATTAAAATGAATATACACATTCAAACTTCGATTTAAATAAATTTTAAATCAGTAATTCTCAAAATAAATCGATTAAAATATTTTATTTCCATGAAAATCAATTTAAAATAAATTTTAAATTGGTTCCAAAAATATGGGTTGTTACAACCTGCCCAACTTAAAACTTTTTGTTCCCCAAAAAAGAACGAAGCTGAAAGTTGTTTAATTAACCAACTCAACTTTCATTCTAGCTTTAGTTCTTCAACTTTTCAGTTTCTAGGAATTTCCTAATTTCTCTGGAATTTGGCTAACACCCTAAATTTCTGAAAAATTTCTCCATAACCTCTTTTGTACGGGATGTTCTGGAAAAATTTATTGGGCCATATTAGTTGCCCAATAAATCATATATCGCATACAAAAAAAATTGTAAACACCTATAATAATTTAAAAGCCTTGTTCCCCGCTCAATCCCACGTCCGATAATTAAAACAAGAGAGACGTGACATGTGTATTTTTTGTCATCTCAAGACATGTGAAGGGTTTGTTATTTAATCCTGCAATTTTCCTTTATATGTTATTAAGTCCATAGCCAGTCTTCAGTTTAACCTGTAATTCAGTCATCACCATACAAGCATCTCGCTCGTATGGTAATCCAAAGCTCGTCATATAAGCGCCAAATGCTTGTATGGAATATGATATGCTATGCTGTCTTCCATGAAGTATGCCATGCGGTGTGGTCCATAATTTATTTGTTACTATCTTATGGTGTATGTTTTAGTTTCACACAAAACAACCATCACACGCATCTAAATCATTCACAGTGGTTTATATAAGTAAAAAAATTGCCTAACCAACTCATTAAGGTGCACCTGTTTGTCGGGCACGCAATTTATTTCTCTATTCAACAGTAAATCCAAAACTTGCTTAACAAATACATGTATATATATCCAATTGTAACTAATTTCAAATCAGTTCAACCTTACAATTAATTTGGCTCAATTTAGCTTCTATACTCATATTAGTTTTATTCTAGTTCTATTTACCTTTTCTTAAGTTAAAATTTTAATTCGTTTGATTTACTTGTATATTTTCAAATCTATTTAATTCGTTTTTGTTAAAATTTAAATTTAAAATCATTTCTAAATACCTACTTAAATTAATTTAAGTATATTTCGACATTTCAATTGGAATTATATAGTCATCCGACTTTCGAAACTCAAAAATGAATACTGATGATGTCTAGTTCATCAATAGAATTATCCTCAAGCGACTAGAATGTGATTCTATATCAATCAAGTATATTCAAGACTTCGGATATATGTTTGCAAGGCATATATGCAAAATCTTCTAATACTCAATAGTCCGAATTCAACATCAAAATAAAATACTCAGAATCATGTTATAAAATATAAACTTTCATAATCAAATTCATTTTTAACAAATAAACAAATTTATTCTTTTCTAAAATACTCTTCCAACTCATTTTAGGGTGTTACTAACCCCATCTCTAACGAGTTTCTCATTCTAGGATGCTACTGATCCTATCTCTAATGAGTTATTATTTAATAGGATATTACTAATCCTACCTCTGATGAGTTCTTTCATTCGGTTCTAATGTGTCTTGTTCTCGAGCTTTGTAAACCAAAGCTCTGATACCATCTACAACGACCCGAACTTCCCGGCCGGCCTAGACCGAACAAGAAGGAGGACTGCTTTGAGAACACGACACATCAAAACCCAAATATGGAAACATTTCATTGTTATTACAACAATTTACATAAGATTACAAGAATATCATAGTATGAAAAAATATTAAACAGCAGAAAAATAATACCAGAGATTTAATAATTTACATAGCAGTGGAAAATAAATGTATAAATACAATGCACAGCAGAAATACATCAAATACCACAACTGAAAGAAATACACGGATAGAAAGCTTTCCGAATATAGCTCCAGTTGTAAACTAGGATCCTATGAAAATAAAGAATTTGCAAAACCAAAACTATTGTCTACCCATGTGGGAAATATGGGCACCTAGAGTTTAGGTAGAAACAATAAACTCTAAGTTTGTTATTGGGCTGGTATGAGAGCTAAAACAGTTATTAAAGTTTACTTTAAAAATGGGTAATTCACAGGACCACGCCGCATGTAACAACCCGTAATTTTAAAACATGACAGAAGAGATAATTAAATAATAATTAATTTTTAAAAGAATAATTAAGTGAAATGGGTTACGCCATTGCATTCGTCTCAGAATTCTGCTTGAGATAGAGTCTGAGTTTGCGTAAAACGTATGCCGTATGAAGGAGTTATGGACGATGGAAGTTTGGCAGAAAAATCAGAAAACAGGCCAGGATAACTGGCGCACTTGTGAAGTGCACCAGAAAAAAATTGCATTGCCGCACCTAGGAAGTACGCCTAGGCCGAGCCAGAATACTGCAGAATTCTGGAGAGTTCCATGATGATGTCTTTCTGGGATTGGTTGGATGACGTGTTTTTATGGTCTGAATGGTTCAGATGGTTCCTAATCTAATCTAAAGGTCCTATTTCACCTAACACATCTATAAATAAACACCTAAGCCTAATCTCATTGTTATCATCCATGGAGCCTCCATGCTGCTCTAATCTAAGCTTGCCTTTCTTCTCCACCAAAACAAATCATAATAGAAGTGTTCCAATTGGAAGATCAGATCTACAAATCAAAGTAGAGATTATTCAAGACCAGAATTGCTACAACAACATTCTAATTCTCTTTTCTAAGAATCCTATCGCTGTGAGTCTAAGTTACTTTCACATATAATTGAATTAAAAAGTAATTGTGATAGGATTGTAAATTGGATCTGATGTATATACCTGTAAATAAGATGAATCATATAAATTTTTGTAATTTGTTATCCTTTAGATTCATACCTAATTGGTATTATCATATCCCTATCTGATCTACTTTGTCATTATTCATTTCACATGCCCATTTATATGTTTATGCCAGTTTTAATGTTTTGATCCTCTTCCCTTCTTCTTTTCCTTTTTCTTTATGAGATTAGGCTAACATATTGCGTTGAGATTTACGTGTGAATAATGTTGGAACGATTGGGAAAAGTTTAGGAAATATGTAATAAAATGAGATTTGGCATAAATTGTTGATGAATATGAAAAATTGGTTTGGGTATAATTGAGTATGACTTATATAGATGAGATTTGGCATAAATTGTTAATAACTATGAAAATGGGTTTGGGCATAATTTGGCACATGAGATTATAAACATAATTTAGATTGGAAATTATGGGTAATTGGAATATATTGTAATCCAAAGATTTGAAATTGGGACTTGAATCAAGAAAGTGACAATGAACGCCTAAGACACGAGGTTAGATTCAGATTGCGGTATAAGCCTGCCCAGAACCGCCCGACATATCCAGCAACTGCAAATTTGGTAATCTAACGTGAGAGGTCAAAGGCAGAAACTAGGGACGTAATAATGCGAAGACACGAGGTTAGATTCGGATTACGGTATAAGCCTGCCCGGAACCGTTCGGAAAATCCAGCAACTACAAAACGGTAATCTAATGTGGGAGGTCTTGCAAGATTACGGTTATAATGAATTAATGAACGCTTAACCAAGATAAGACATGTGATTTGACATTGGGATAATAAAGGGTTAAGTGGGTAACATGTGAAACATAATAAAAGCACTTAACCAAGATGGGACATGTGACTAGACATGGGGATAAAGAAGGGTTAAGTGGGATTTCGCAGTGGATACCAAGCTTACGAGGGAAGCTTGTGTCAAGTGGTGGACTCTTTTAAACCAGTAACCCATTTTAGTATCTATATGAGCTCGAACTAGATCGAGGACAGGGACACGCTTACTAGGGTTGATTGTAAGAGGTCAATAAAGAGTTAGCGATGGCAGTGCAATTCCAACGGAGTCATGTGCATGCGTGGGTCTGGGCTGGTAGGTAAGACACTGTTGCATCGTGTAGGTATAAGCTGTGCATTTCAGTAGTATCGGGTTTGCCACCTTAGGGAGTGATACACCCTATTGTGGGACCGGCGCTGGTATCTACGAGGTTAGGGAGCCGATCGAATGGGGAGGGTAGTTGTAACACCCCACATCCATTAAGGTCACTCACAAAGGGAATGCCTTAACTTCAATGGAGCATTATGGGTACTAGAACAGAAATATTACAAGACAGACATATATAAAACAACAGAAAGAAAAGTGGAAGTACTTAAAATCATTTATTAAATATAAATGTTTACAATAAAAGTCCATCAACTTCCAATACCCAATTACATAGTTAAGATATCTGTCTTGCTCAAAAAAAAAGAAGCATAAAAACAAACTGTAGTATTCCCCAATAAAGCAAAGTAAGCCATAGCCAAGAGAAATCCAAGTCATACATGAAAGAGCCTTGGAGCTTGGTAAGATCCGAACTAAGCTGTATTCCCACCCTGCGAACCTGGGGGGAGGGGGGGGACAGAAGAAAAAGAGGCGAAACAAAATGGGTCAGTCATAAAGACTGAGTAAATCCTAGTGACTTTCAGCATAAAAACAGGTAAAGATAATATGGCATGAGTAAACTGAAAGTAAACATAAGCATGATGACAAGATAAGCAACAGGTAAGATAACTAAGGATAACATGATGTGATTTTTGGCAAGTAACATCACAAGGTTCCCATTCAAGATAAACCAAGTATAATTTCGTAGGATTCCTATCAAGCATAACAAGATTCCTCTGCTTCACCATTAAAATATTTCTATGAGATCTATTTGCTCTGCACCACCTAACTAGCATCTTTACAAGTGTCTTACATGGAATGTTTCGTATTCCTATTAGTACTTCAACTAGTGTCCTATGTAACAAGGATCCTTACCCCCTACTAGTGTCCCAACTAGTAGCCCATGTTATATAATAAGGTAATCCCACCCACTACTTAGAAATCATAATATTAGTCTTATGTACCCCTAGCTGACTACATATGTGCCGCCTGCCCTTATCTCCACTAGGTGTACGCACCAACCCCCATGCGGTCGGCTCCCTAACTCATAGATACATGTGCTGGCCCCATAGTGGGGTGTATCATTTCCCAAAGTGGCAACCCGATACAACTTGAGGATGCATGGCTTATACCTACACGATGCAACAACGTACCTACCAGCCCGGGTCCACACACGCATATGAAACCCGTTGGACTTGCGTTGCCACCGCTAACCCGTTTTGACCTCTTATAATCAAACCCAGTATGCGTGTCCCGTCCTCGACATGGGTCGAGCACACAAAGATACGTAATGGGCTACTGGTCTGAAAAGGGTCCCCTTTCCTCGACACAAGCTTCCCTCCTATGCTTGGTCCCCTCTAGTAATTCTTACTTAACCCCTTCTTATTCATGTTCATTTACATGCTTAAATTTTGGTTAAGTATACACCAGTTATGTCTTACATGTTACCCATGTCCTCCACTTAACCCCTACATCATCCTCATGTCTTAATACATGCTTTATCTTGGTTAAGTGCTTATTGGTTATATTTTACATGTCATTCATATTACCCACAACGTCTGGGTTTAACCAAGCGCCTTGGCTTTATCTGCCATTAGACCCTATGTCTATCCATTAACTATGCGCTTGTGCTACCTCATCAGTCTTATCATTTAACTTGGTTATTTCCATTTATACCAACCTTCAATTTGCTTATTAATTCAATTCTTAACTTGAACTATACTAAGTCTATTAATAAGCCCGCAACATGTTATTCCTATGATTCATACATTAACCCCTGTTATGGTACAATAACATGTTCTTATTCAATCTTTACAACCAAGTACCCCTTAACTTACAAACACACTGGAGAGAGAGAATAATTCCCTAAATACCAACCCCGAAGACCGGAAACAACATCAGATTGATACTCTGAGGATTATCCAACCTAACCAATGTTTTGTTCCTTTTTATAATATAACTTATGTTGCCTTCAATTGTAAATTCATTCTTGTCTTTACATATTGCTTAATCTACAATGAAGCACATCTTTCCTTATTACATAAGTTATCTCATCTTATCTATTGTTCCGCCTAACTTACTTTATTCCATAAGTTATCATTCCCACTTAGGCATTAATTAAGATTTATTTAACTCAACCATTCATGTCATAACAGTTAAGTGTCATTAGCCTGGTCATATTACTTAACCTACCCATTCATACCATATTGGTTAAGTGTCATTAGCCTAATCATATTACTTAACCACCCATTGATACCATATTGATTAAGTGTCATTAGCCTAATCATATTACTTAACCCACCCATTCATACCATATTGGTAAAGTGTTCTTAGTTTACTTAACCCTATCCACTGGTCTAATTACCATGTTATGTTGGTTAAGTATTACTATTCGTATTTCCACATGTCACCCACATGTCACCCACTTAACCCCCATGTCCCACCACATGTTTATCTGGTTAAGTATTTCTTAATTCATTAAGGTCGTAACCCTATAAAGACTTCTCACATTAGACTGACATTTATGGCAGCTGGATTTGTCGGGCCGGTCCGGGCAGTCTTACACCATAAAAGAGTCTAACCTCGTGTCTTTACAACTGTTACGCTTTTAATTTGGGCCTAGGACCTCTCACATTGGGCTACCATTTGTGACTACTGGATTCGCCGGGCGGGTCCGGGCAGTTTTACGTCACAAATGAGTCCAATCTCGTGTCCTAAGCATTGATTATCGCTTATAATCTTTTACCCCAGTCTTAATAATTTCCTTATTCAAATTATTAATTAATTCCTAATTTAACGATGTCCATAATTGACCCAATTATGTTCATCAATTAATGGTATGCAAAATCATACCAATTTTATCACAATTTATCTTATGCCATTAAAGGCAACTTATCTTAATTTATATTTATCCCTCCTTTAAGGCTATTACATGCCAACTACCCAAAACCCACTTAGGCGTGTTCATATTAGCCCTTTTTCAAGACATAAATTATCATATGTGTTTCAACTACAAATCTCACATAATTAACATATGCCCAAGTTCTAGATTACATATCAGTTTTACATATGCCCAATTCATACCAAATCTACATATGTTCAGTTCATGTCGTTTTATACGTATGTCAATTTTTATGTCAATTTACACATATCAAGTTCTAGCCAAAAATTACATATGCCAATCCCAATTCTTACAATTACCATTTTAATGGCAATACCCAATTATCCAATTCTATATTATGCCTTCGATTCTACCAAACATACATATATCTAACTAGGCAATATCTCGGTATTTCCCCCATATCCAATCACACATAAATCGCAGTTTAGGCCTAGGTCCGAAATTGACCTAGGTTCATCAAAGGAAAATAAATAGGGGGAGGTAGAAGTTGCAATGAAACAAGATCAGGGAGAAAACAGCATAGATCGTCATGATAGGCATAAAGATTAGATCATGGTAATAATATCAACATGAATCCAAGAAACTGATTTACAACGACTGAATAGAGCATGAACTAGACATAAGAATGGAGATAAACAAGTCTCAAAACTCAAGGTTCAAAGGTAAACAGGAATAGATCTGAATTGATAAACATGCTTATATCCAATTACACTTTATTGCATAGCCATATTAAAATTAAGTATTTTAATCTAAAAAGTAAATAGAACTTACATAGCATGGCTAGCGAATTTAAGAACTGAAATCGATGTTGTGGCGTTGTTGATTCATCTCCTTGAATCGTTGTAGAAGTCTTCATCTTTGCATTGGATTGCGTATGAGAGCTTAAGAAGATTAGAGACGGCGGCCATGACCAAGAGGGATTTCAGCAGCATAATGGTGGCTAGACGTGTTGTAGTGAATTAGGGTTTAGGCATCAGGGGGTTTAAATAGGATTAGGTAGACGAATCTGGACAGAAAACGAGACAAGAAACATCAGAATGCACCCAGGCCCAAAAGTGGGCTCGGGGACCAGGTCGACACCCAGGTCGACTGCCCAGTCGACCTGGTCTAGGGGGGTCGACTGCCCAGTCGACTCCCCAGTCGACCTGGGTACTGGGCGCGAAATTTCCCGCCCAGCCTTTTCTGGGTTTTGAATTCGAAATTTGAATTTGAATTCGAGCTGTTTTCGATTCTGAAAATCCTGAAACTTCAGAGGGTCATATCTCTCTCATACGGACTCCAATTCTCGCAAACTCGGACTCGTTTTCAAGAAGAATTTCGAGACGAACGCAATGGCGCAACCTATTTCCCTTGATTATTATTTTAAAATTTAATTCTGCCTTGATTTATGATTTTAGTATACTATTCAAATTGGGGGTTGTTACAGTAGTGGGTACAACTAGTGGTGGTAGGAGCAAGTGGGCACCTACGAGAGTAGCTAGGAGTACACGAAGCTACCCTTATTATGATTACCAGGGAGGGATCATCTTTTAGTATGTAACTAGTATGTGATACGGTGTAGAGCATATCTTATAGTGGCTAGAAGTGCAGTCGATGGTCTATCTTACTTACCTTGTTTACCTTGTCATATCTGTTTATGTTATAGTCTTATATTCAGTTTATGTTCTTATCCTGTTACTTTACTAATTATATTGTTAAAGTTACTAGACTCGCCAGACTTATGTCTGACCCTTTTGTTTCGCCTCTTTTCTTTCTTCCCCTCCTCCAAGTCCTCGGGGTGGGATTAGTGAAGCTTGACTTGGATCTCTTTCTTCTTGAAGTGCTTGGAAGCATTGAAAGTAATGCTTAGCTTTATCTCTTTTTCATTATAGTTATTTGGAGTGGGATTATGGTTTTGCTTTTATGTGCTCTGATAATAATCTTATTCCAGATGGATATTTTTGTACTTGGCTTTAATATGTGGTTTCGATATTGTAACCAAACATGTTTTGCTTTCCGCTGCAATGAATAAATTTTGAATTTTTAAGTACCATTTTATATATCTGTCTTGTGATGTTCTGTTCTATACTCTTATAACGCACCATGAAAGTTAATGCATTCACTTAGTGAGTGACATTAACGGACGTTGGGTGTGTACCATGGTATTAGAGTCGAAGGTTACCAGAACAGATAAAAGATTTTGAAAACTGTTTTCAAAACATGTTTTAAAGAAGGTATTTTCAAGAGAAAGGTTTATTATGAAAAATATAATCCCCAAAATCCATGTATCTTTCTTTCGATTCTCTGTTTTGAATTTCTTCCTTTTTCCTTTTAGCATGTCTAGGGAATCCGATATACCCGAGGGCGTACAGATAACAGGCTGGTTCAGAAGGTATATTAAGGCTAGGGCTACTGTCGCAGGCCCAGCAAACGTTCCTCCTCCCACAGCTGCAGCCACTCCTCCTCCTCCTCCCCATGTAGATGCTTTTTCTAAAATATGCAAAAACTTCCGTGCGATGGGCGGAAAACCATTTTATGGAACTGAGACGTTTGTTGAGGCTCGGAATTGGCTCAAGGAAGTAGAGGACTTTTTTGGTATCTTTGAGATAGATAAGGGAAGGAAGGTTCAGCTAGCTGCTTGGTTAATGTAGGATGAAGCTTCTTTTGGTGGGAAGTAACTAATGGAGGATGTGCAGTGAAGACGTGGATGGATTTTAGACAAAGGTTCGAGTTGAAATTTCTTTTACAAGCGGTGGATAGTTTATACATGGGGAGGTTCTTGGCTTTGAAATAAGGGAGTTTGTCTGTGAAGGAGTACGTTAACAAATTTAACCAGTTAGCAAGATTTGGTATTGAATTAGTTAATACACCACATAAGAAGGTTTTGAGATTTGCCGATTGTCTGAATCAACCATTGCACAGGTTGGCTATGTCCCACATTCCTATGGGGGCTAGTTTCGAGAATCTTGTTGATATGGCGTTGATACATGAAGAGGAGAAAGGTGCTAATGTAGACAAGGCACAGGATAAGAAAGGGGATCCATAGAAGGCACAACAACAACAAAAGAAGGGTAGTAAGGATAACAAGGGCTCAGATAAAAGAAAGTGTCACAATTGTGGAATACCTTGCCATTTGAAGAAGGACTGTAGGAAGAAGAAGAGGACTGGTTGCTTCCATTATGGTGAGGCAGGACATATGATTAAAGACTGCCCAAGGAGGCAAGGACAAGGTTAAGGACAGAGGATAGGATCTACTTCTGGAGGGCAGGTTCATGCTCTCATGATAGCTACGCAAGAGAGAGGTAGAAACATTTGTGTTGAAAGTTTGATTTTCCTTTTCGATCATCCTGTACATACTTTGTTTGATTCTGGTGCTTCACATTCGTTTATATCTACTTCTGTTGTTGAGTCTCTGCACCTAAATACTAGTATAGTAGTGGATCCAATTGTTGTCTCGAATCCTATTGGGGGTACGACTCATCTGTCTATGTTATGTCGGGATTTGAGAATATCTGTGTATGGCTTTGAGTTCGAATGCAATGCTTTGTGCTTGGTTTCATGGGCTACGGGTTGATTCTAGGAATGGATTGGCTAGCCAGGTATGGTGCCATTCTTGACTATGAAAAGAGGGTAGTTAGACTATTGACTAGTTTGGGGAATACGCTTGATATCTCATACGACCCTAAGGGTTCTGTTATGCTTAGCTACCTAGAATCTCTTGACACATCTATTGATGATTTGCAATCTAATCGAGTAGTCGGTGAGTATGAAGATGTATTTGAGGAGGTTATAGGCTTACCTCCAAAACGCGAGATAGATTTCCGTATATATTTGGGGGACAATGCAAAGCCAGTTGCATTGCTTGTGCGCCACATGGCTCCAAGAGAAAGGAGGGAGCTTAGTAAAGAAGTGAAAGAGTTGCTTGAGAAAGGGTTCATAAGAAGAAGTATCTCAGAGTGGGGTGCTCTAGTTGTTTTTGCCACGAAGGCTGATGGCTCGCTTAGATTGTGCGTGGACTATAGAGAGTTGAATAAGCTCACGAAGAAGAACAGACACCCATTACCGAGGATAGATGACTTGTTCGATCAGTTGGTTGGTGTTTCGGTTTTCTCGTAGTTAAATTTATCCATAGGATTTCATCAGCTAAGGGTTGCTGAGGACAACATAGATAAGACTGCATTTAGAACTCCAGATGTTTTCTTTGAATGGATCGTCATGCCTTTTGGTTTGACGAATGCACCTGCATATTTCGTGGACTTGATGAGTAGGGTGTTTAGGGAGTTTCTAAACAAGTTCGTGGTAGTCTTTGTAAATGATATCCTGGTCTTCTCTAGAAGCGTGGAAGAGCATGCCTTACATCTTAAGGAAGTCTTAGAGACCCTCCGAGAACATCAACTCAAGGCTAAGTTCTCCAAATGTCACTTTTGGAGGAAGAAGGTAAGATTCTTAGGGCACGTAGTCTCTAAAGAAGGGATAGCAGTGGATCCCGCGAAGGTAGTGGCAATCCAAGATTGGAAGATTCTTAAGAATGCAACGGAAGTAAGAAGTTTTCTTGGTTTGGCGGGCTATTATAGAAAGTTCATCAAGGACTTTGCTAAGATATCTGCCCCACTTACTCGTTTAATGAAAAATAATTTGACCTTTTCTTGGGACGTTAACTGTGACGATGCTTTTCAACGATTGAAGAGGGCATTGACGACAGCTCCAGTTTTAGTTTTGTCGGATGGGAGTAAACCGTTCACAATGTATACCAATGCTTGCAGGATAGGGCTTGGCGCAGTTTTGATTCAAGAGGGAATGGTGATATGTTATGGTGGAAGGAAGTTGAAGGTCCATGAGAAGAATTACCCTACCCATGACTTGGAATTAGTTGCCATAGTTTTTGGGCTTAAGTCTTGGCTCCATTACTTGCTTGGTGAGAGGTTTGAGTTGTATACAGACCATAAGTCACTAAAATATATGTTCACTCAAAAAGATCTAAACTTAAGGCAACAGAGGTGGATGGAGTTCTTAGCATCCTACGATTTTGAGATTGCATATACCCCTGGCAAGGTTAATGCTGTAGCTGACGCCTTGAGTAGAAAGAAGTTGACTTTGAGTCCTTTGTTTGTCGAGCGGTAGAGTTTAGAGTATATCTCTACCCTTTACTTTAGACCCTCTATCGATTATGTACCCGGTTTGTTGGCATCATTAGAGGTGCGACTTACGCTTTTGGGACAGATAGGTGCGGCACATCGAGATGACCCATAGCTGATAGAGATAGTAGACAAGCTCATGAGAGGGGAGTCTTCGAGCCATCTTAGTAGGTGCACTATAGATGAAAAAGGTTGGTTGCGTATAGATGGGAGACATTGCGTATCACAAGACGAGAGTTTGACAAGGACAATCCTTGAAGAAGCACATCGTTCTAAGATGACCATACATCCCGGTGGGGACAAGATGTATAAGGACATGAAGCAAATTTTCTTTTGGGCCGGAATGAAGAAGGATGTGGCTGAGTTCGTTTCTAGGTGCTTAGTGTGCCAGCAAGTCAAGGCTGAGAAAAAGAAGCCTGGTGGTTTTCTTCACCCTTTAGAAGTTCCCCAGTGGAAATGGGAAAGTGTTTCCATGGATTTCGTCAATGGGTTGCCGAGATCAAGGAAGGGTAACATGGGAATTTGGGTAGTAGTAGATAGACTTATCAAGAGCGCCCATTTCATTCCCCTTACGAGTAAAAGAACAGCGACATCGTTAGCATTTGTTTATCCCCAAGAGATAGTTCGTCTACATGGCATACCTTCTAGTATTGTGAGCAATCGAGATCCCATTTTCACTAGTGAGTTTTGGAAGATCTTGAAAGAGGCGGTAGAAACACAATTGTGTTTGAGCACCGCTTATCACCCTCAGACGGACGGGCAAACAGAAAGAGTGAATCGGATTCTAGTGGATCTTTTGATGTTATGCATCTTGGACTTTGGAGGAACATGGGAAGAACACCTTCCATTAGTAGAGTTCACATACAACAACAACTGCCAGACCAGTATTCGCATGGCACCTTTTGAAGCTCTATATGGACGACCTTGCTGATCACCAGCTTGTTGGTGGGAATCTACGGATAAGATTTTGCTTGGGCCCGAGATGATTAGAGAAACTTCGAAGAAGATAGGCTTGATTCAAAGATACATGAAGACGACACAAGACTGACAAAAGTCATACGCTGATAAGAGACGAACCGATCTTGAGTTCGATATTGGAGACACAGTTTTTATTAAAGTATCACCATTGAGGAATGTAGTTCGTTTTGGATCTATAGGGAAATTGGCACCACGGTTCGTAGGGCCATTCCCTATTACAGAAAGAATTAGACAGATGGCCTACAAAGTGTAGTTGCCTGAGAAGCTTAGTGGTGTTTATGACGTATTTCACGTGTCGAATTTTAGGAAGTGTTTACATGATACTGCGGAAGTAGTAGAGCCGAGCATGCTTAGAGAACTGGAAGTAGAGCGAGATGCCACGGTTGGACGAGTTCCTACATGCATCCTTGGATCGGAGGTCAAGAAATTACGCAACCGAGAGGTCAAGTTGGTTAAAGTTCAATGGGGAGATGATCAAGGAGACGCGACTTGGGAAATGGAAGACAAGATACGTGAGTCGTACCCTTTCCTTTTTGAGGTTATGTTCTTAACTTCCCCTTTTCCTACCACTTTGTTTATACTTGTATTATCGTTTAGTGTATCCACTCGATTATATCTTCTGTCTTTAGGTAGAAAATCCTATGGTTGTAAACATGTGTTTGAGACATGTTATGTTTGGTGGATGCAAGTGGATGTAAGTGTTTGCTAGTGGTGGCTCGTGGATGCATTTACACACATTGGGCACTAGATTGGCTCAATCACTTTCATATTTCATATGGGTGAGTGTGTGTATTTAAATTAATAGATGTATATTGAATGTGTTATCATATGGATGTTGCATTTGAATGAATGTTTATGCACTCATATAGAAATGATATGTATCATTAGGATTCTTTTTCATACATAATGTATGCATGGCATTATCATGTTTTGCATTAAGGAGGTCAACTGAATTAGTAGACCGCCTGATTTTGCATTAGGATAAGGACATATGCACACACTTTTCATATGTTCATGAAAGCATTAGAAATCTTTTAAGGACAATCTACGCCCATGATTGATGGATGAGTAGATGGATGATGGATGGTAGGACATGCATTCCTTTCAGCTTCGTGATTTCGGGGATGAAATCCTTTAAGTAGGGGGAATGTAACAACCCGTAATTTTAAAACATGACAGAAGAGATAACTAAAGAATAATTAATTTTTAAAAGAAGAATTAAGTGAAATGGGTTACGCCATTGTGTTCGTCTCGGAATTCTGCTTGAGATAGAGTCCGAGTTTGCATAAAATGAATGCGATATGAAGGAGTTATGGACGATGGAAGTTTTGCAGAAAAATCAGAAAACAGGCCAGGATAAATGGCGCACTTGTGAAGTGCGCCAGAACAAAATTGCACTGGCGCACCTGGGAAGTGCGCCTAGGCCGAGCCAGAATACTGTAGAATTCTGGAGAGTTCCATGATGACATGTCTTCCTAGGATTGGTTGGATGACGTGTTTTTCTGGTCTGGATGGTTCCTAATCTAATCTAAAGGTCCTAATTCACCTAACACATCTATAAATAAACACCTAAACCTAACCCTAATCTCATTGTTATCATCCATAGTGCCTCCATGCTGCTCTAATCTAAACTACCCTTTCTTCTGCACTAAAACAAATCATAATAGGAGTGTTCCAATTAGAAGATCAGATCTACAAATCAAAGTAGAGATTATTCAAGACCAGAATTGCTACAACAACATTCTAATTCTCTTTTCTAAGAATCCTATCGCTGTGAGTCTAAGTTACTTTCACATATAATTGAATTAAAAAGTAATTGTGATAGGATTGTAAATTGGATCTGATGTATATGCCTGTAAATAAGATGAATCAAATCAAGTTTTGTAATTTGTTATCCTTTATATTCATACCCAATTGCTATTATCATATGCCTATCTGATCTACTTTGTCGTTATTCATTTCACATGCTCATTTATATGTTTATGCCAGTTTTAATTTTTTGATTCTCTTCCCTTCTTCTTTTCCTTTTTCATTATGAGATTAGGCTAACTTCGAGCCTAACATATTGCATTGAGATTTACGTGCAAATAACGTTGGAACGATTGGGAAAAGTTTGGGAAATATGCAATAAAATGATATTTGGCATAAATTGTTGATGAATATGGAAAATTAGTTTGGGCATAATTGAGTATGACTTGTATACATGAGATTTGGCATAAATTGTTATTAACTATGAAAAAGGGTTTGGGCATGATTTGGCACATGAGATTATAAACATATTTTAGATTGGAAATTATGGGTAATTGGAATATATTGTAATCCAAAGATTTGAAATTGGGACTTGAATCAAGAAATAGATAATGAATGCCTAAGACACGAGGTTATATTCGGATTCCGGTATAAGCCAGCCCGGAACCGCCAGGCATATCCAGCAACTGCAATTTGGTAATCTAATGTGAGAGGTCAAATGCAGAAACTAGATGCGTAATAAGGCAAAGACACGAGGTTAGATTCAGATTGCGGTATAAGCCTGCCCGGAACCGCCCGGCAAATCCAGCAACCGCAAAATGGTAATCTAATGTGGGAGGTCTTGTAAGATTACGGTTATAATAAATTAATGAACACTTAACTAAGATAAGAAATGTGATTAAACATGGGGATAATAAAGGGTTAAGTGGGTAACATGGGTAGCATGTGAAACATAATAAAAGCACTTAACCAAGATGGGACATGTGATTAGACATGGGGATAAAGAGGGGTTAAGTGGGAATTCCTAGTGGGGACCAAGCTTAGGAGGGAATATTGTGTCAAGTGGCGGACCCTTTTCAACCAGTAACCCGTTTTAGTATCTATATGAGCTCAAACTAGGTCGAGGACAGTGACACACTTACTGGGGTTGATTGTAAGAGGTCAATAAAGAGTTAGCGATGGCAGTGCAAGTCCAACGGATTCATGTGCGTGCGTGGGTCCGGGTTGGTAAGTAAGACGCTGTTGCATCGTGTAGGTATAAGCTGTGCATTTCAGTAGTATTGGGGTTTCCACAATAGGGAGTGATACACCCTATTGTGGGACCAGCACAGGTATCTAAAAGGTTAGGGAGCCGATCGAATGGGGAGGTTAGTGGGGTACAACTAGAGGTGGTAGGAGCAAGTGGGCACCTATGAGAGTAGCTAGGAGTACACGAAGCTATCCTTATTATGATTAGTAGGGAGGGATCATCTTTTAGTATATAACTAGTATGTGATACGGTGCAGAGCATATCTTATAGTGGCTAGAAGTGCAGTCGATGTTCTGTCTTACTTACCTTGTTCACCATGTCACATCTGCTTATGTTACAGTCATCTCTTATATCCAATTTATGTTCTTATCCTGTTACTTTACTGGTTATATTGTTAAAGTCACTAGACTCGCCAGACTTATGTCTGACCCTTTTGTTTTGCCTCTTTACTTTCTCCCCCCCCCCCTCCCCAGGTCCTCAAGGTGGGATTAGTGAAGCTTGACTTTGATCTCTTTCTTCTTGAAGTGCTTGGAAGTGTTGAAAGTAATGCTCAGCTTTATCTCTTTTTCATTATGGATATTTGGAGCGGGATTATGGTTTTGCTTTTATGTACTCTAATAATAATCTTGTTCAAGACAGATATTTGTGTACTTGGCTTTAGTATATGGTTTTGATATTGTAACCAAACATGTTTTGCTTTACGCCGCAATGAGTAAATTTTGGATTTTTAAGTATCGTTTTATATATCTGTCTTGTGACGTTCTGTTTTATACTCTTATAACGCGCCATGAAAGTTAATGCATTCCCTTAGTGAGTGACATTAACGGACGTGGGGTGTTACACTATATAACACGGAAATGGGTTTACTCCCATGAATACTTTGAAACAAAACAATTTATACACAATGCAATGCTTTTTGGAAAATGAAGCTATTATAAAACTCAGGTCCCATCACACAAACCAACGGATAGAGTTTTACCTTATAATAGCCAAACATGCTTGATAAGCTTTAAAATCAAATATCTTTGATATTCTATAAGTGCATTGTGTAACACCCCACCTCCTTTAAGGTCACTCACAAAGGGAATACATTAACTTCAGTGGAGCGTCATAAGTGTATAGAATAGATAAATTACAAAACAGACAAAATTTTAAGCAGCAGAAAATAAATAAAACTTTACTTCATTGATAAAACAGCAGCTTTTTAAAACAGCTTGTACAAAGATTGTTTTCCAACACCAAAACACCCTTACCGATTACAACAAAGCATCTGTCTTGTTTAACAAAATAAAGAAGCATAAAATAACAATGATATTCCCCAATAAAGCATGAGCCAGCCAGAGCAGTGGAAAAGAAAGTCCAAAGCAATACATCGACTATCTTCGAGCTTGGAAAGAAAATAGAACAAAGTGGTGATATTCCCTCCCTGTGAACCTGGGGGGGGGGGGGGGGGACAGAAGAAAAGAGAGCGAAAGAAAATGGGTCAGACATAAGTCTGATAATTCCAGTGATTATTCAGCAGGTAAAAGGATCAAGACATGAATAAACTGGATACCAGACCATAACCATGGTAATAAGCGTAACAAGACAACAAAAGATGATCGTTGGATTTGACAAGGTAAGATACACTGAATGTGCTTCGGTTCTTTCTCTGATTTCCTATTTTCTCTGCATTACCCAACTAGCATCCTAACTAGTGTCTTTTATAAAACGATTCATATTCCCTACTAGTGTCCCAACAATATCCTGTGAAAAAGGATCTGTATCCCCTACTAGTGTCCCAACTAATATCCTGTGTTATAAAATAAGGTGATCCCAACCCTGCACTTGTGGTAGCCTTCAGGTGTACATCTAGTATGAGGATCTTACCTCAACCAGCCTAATTGCCATGAAGATGTTAGATGTACCCTTACTACCCTATCGATTGGCTCCCTACTTATATTAACTTTCCTTGTGTCAATGTCAATCGGCCCTCTCTTGTGTGTAGATACCCTGTGCTGGTCCCACATAAGGTGTATCAATCCCTATGATAGCAACTCGACACAAATTCTAGATGCACAGTGTATACTACTGATGCCCAGTGCCTGCTTTTCCACTCCAGAGCATGTGCATGCCCATACTCCGTCAGAACTATACTGCTGCATCCCCTACCTCTATTTTGACCCTTATGATCAGCCCAGTAATCGTGCCCCACCATACCTAGCTTAGGGTACCGTGATACATCCATGTGGGTTACTGCTGAAATGGGTCCCCGTTACTAGGGTTTCCTAGGGTCTATTCGTATACCCCCCAAATTGGCTAAGTGTTATCCATTCATTCAGGTTAGCTTAACCCATCCACACGTCATGTTATGTTGGTTAAGTGTTTCTTATTAACTTAACCCTTATCATTCATCATGTTGTAATTAGTTAAGTGTTTTCTATTAACTTAACCCTGTTCATTCGTCATATTATATTGGTTAAGTGTTTCACATTAACTTAACCCCACTCTTTCATTGGTTAAGTGTTAACTTAACCCTACCACTGGTCATGTTACATTGGTTAAGTGTTTCCCTCTTGTGTTACTTAACCCTATCACACATCATGTTATATTGGTTAAGTGTTGCTCTCTTATGTTACTTAACCCTATCACACATCATGTTATATTGGTTAAGTGTTGCTCTCTTGTGTTACTTAACCCTATCACACATCATGTTATATTGGTTAAGTGTTGCTCTCTTGTGTTACTTAACCCTATCAAACATCATGTTATATTGGTTAGGTGTTTCTTTGATTAACTTAGCCCTACCATTCTAAGCATGTCTGTTTCTTAGCTTTAATTTATTCATTAAAGTACCAACCTCTCACATTAGATCTATATTGTTGCGGTCGCTGGATGTGCCGGGCGGTTCCGGGCGGCCTTACACCGCAACTCAATCTAACCTCGGGTTTTTGAGCTTAAATGCGATAACCTCTCACATTAGATCTATATTGTTGCGGTTGCTGGATGTGCCGGGCAGTCTTACATTGCAACTCAATCCAACCTCGGGTTAGGCATGTTCATCTTTAGCCAATTTACAAATTTGTCATATGTGTCCAAACCTATGTGTCAAATTTTCCACAAGTCTAGCCAATACAAGTTTATGTCACATTCCCATGCTATGCCCAAAATTTACTCAATTAAATTATACCTAATTTTCCCCGTGTTATAATTGCACGTACAACGAGATTCAATCTAAGTTCCGAATGAGCTTAGTATTCACAAAAGCAAGTAAAAAAAAGGAAAAATAGAGAAGGAGCGTAGAAATTTACATAAGGAAAAATAGGCATGTGAAGACGTACCAAATTCAAGAATCATGTTTCAATGTTGTACATTAACAATATGTGTAGAAAAGCTAAGCAAATTACACCATAGGTATAAAGATTAGATAGAATTGGACTTAAGAGAATCACTAATTTTCATGTTCAACATGATAAGCCCCATTATATAAATCAAAATAGTCTCATAGGCATACGATGTGCAACTGGATAGGTTTCATCATATAAATTACAACAACCTCATAGGCATGATAGGTTCCATTATGTCAATCCAACAGTCTCATAGGCATGATGGGTTCTATTATGTCAATCCAACAGTCTCATAGGCATGATTGGTTTATTATGTCAGTCACAATAGTCTCATAGGCATGATAGTTTCTATTATGTCAGTCCAATAGTCTCATAGGCATGATAGGTGTTGTTACATCAATCACAATAGTCTCATAGGCATAAGCAATTTAGAATTGACAAAAGGATAGGCATGAATCAGAATTAGGCATCGCTCTAGATACAATTATTACAATCATGATTTATATTAGATGTTTATATCTAAATAATAACTGAACTTATAGAAAAAGGACGGATCTTGTATTCTAGGATCTGATTTCTGAATTTGTTTAGCTATCCTTTGATGTAGACTTTTGATTCTCTAGTTTGGATTTTGTTTGGAGCTTTCTAACTTGATTTCTAATTTGGAGAAGATGGAGGCTAGGCTAACTTAGGCATGGAAAGCATGACGGATTCATTGTGTGGTCTAGGGTTGAGGTTTGGTGTGCTTATATAGAAGTCTAGGTTTAATTCTAGCCTTTAGATTAGTCTAGGAGAAATCAAAGCCATCAAACCAAAGAGATGTGTCATACAGCCAACCATAGCATGACACATAAGCCCTAATACCTCAGAAATTAGTCATTGGCCAATCGGAGAAGGCCACATCAGCTCAGGACTACAGAAATTCTTCACAGGAAGCAGATCTCAAAGGGGTCGACTCCCTACAGGAGTATAGAAATTCTTCTTTTAATAATTAATTATTCTTTAATTATCTCTTATGTCCCGTTTCAAAATTACGGGATGTTACATTCCCCCCTACTTAAAGGATTTCGTCCCCGAAATCTCCAAGTTAAAAAGAATGTATATCCTACCATCCAACATTCATCTACTCAACCATTCAATCACAGGCATCCATTGTCCTTAAAGAGGTTTCTAATGTTTTCATGAACATATGCATAGTGTGTGTATATGTCCTTAACCAAATGCAAAATCAGGCGGTCTACTGATTCAGTTGAGCTCCTTAACGCAATTCATGATAGTGCCATGCGTCCATTATGTATGCAAAAGAATCCTATTTATGCATATCATTTCTATATGAGTGCACAACCATACATTTAAATGCATCATCCATATTATATCACATCAAGTTTCAATCCACATATATAAAAATCCACTCATGCATATGCAATATGGAAGTGACGGAGCCGATCTAGTGCCTAATGTGTGTGTATATGCATCCACGAGCAACCACTAGCAAACACTTACGTCCACTTGCATCCACCAAACATAACATGTCTCAAACACATGTTTACATCCATTGTCTTCTACCTAAGGATCGAGGATAGGACCGAGAGGATATACTTAAAAGATAAAGGCTATCATGCAAACAAACTTTACAGAAAAAGAGAGATCAAGGATATACCCTCAAAAGGGTATGATGCGCATATCTAGTCTTCAACCTTCTAAGTCTCATCTTCTTGAGCTTCACCCCATTGTGCTCTGACTGTCTTAACTTCACGATTGCATAGCCTCTTAATTTTTGTTTCCAAAATATGAGTTGGAACTCATTTCATTGTCGCCTCTCGTTCCACCCCTTCTCCTTTTAGTGTACTCGGGACTCCAAATTTTGTTGTGTCATGCTAACATTTCCTCAAAGGGTCTTCAAAATTCACTAGAGGGTATTCCATGTGGAAGAACTATTTCTTGAAAATAAACAGATGCTAACCATGTTACCAAATGTAGTTATTAAGGTGATTAGAGGCCTCTTCTCTACTTGACTTATCCTTTGCGTCAACTATCTGAGAATCTTTTCTTTGTGAAGTCCCTATTTGATCCAAAAGCGTAGGTCTTACTCCTAACGACGCCAACTACTAACTTAACCGAAGGTTTTAAAATCAAAGGTTGACATATATTCTGAACTTTTCCTTTTCACACAAAGAGGACTTGAAGTCAACCTTTTTCTTCTTAAGGCGTCCGCTACGACCTTACCCTTCCTTCTTACATCAAAATGGAACCTAGCCCCGTGCCGCATGCATCCGTGTATACCGTAAACCTTTTACTACCGTAAGGTAAAAGTCAAAACTGGGGTCGTTGTAAGAGCCCTCTTCGATCGTTGGAAAGACATCACAATCAATACCCCGAGAAAAGGTTAGATTCTTCTTTCGTTAATCCAGTAAGTAGGGCTAATACCTTCTTTGGACACCACATGTCCTAGAAACCTTACTTCTTCTCTCCAAAAATGACATTTTGGAGAACTTCGCCTTAATTTGATGTGCTCGAAGTGTATCCATGATTTTTCTTAAATGCAAATCATGTTCTTCCTTGTTCTTTTAGAAAACCAAGATATTGTCCATGAAGACTACTACAAACTTATTAAGGAAATCCCTAAACACCCTACTCATCAAGTCAACTAAATAAGCGGGTGCATTCGTTAAACCGAAAGGCATGACGAACCACCCAAAGAAACCATCAGGGGTCCTAAAAGCAATGTTGTCTATACTGTCTTCAGCTACTCTTAGCTGATGAAACCCTATAGCCAAATTTATTTGGGAGAAAACAGACGCACCTACAATCTGGTCAAACAAATCATCTATTCTTGGAAGTGGGTGCCTATTTTTCTTAGTCAGCTTGTTTAATTCTCTAAAATCCACGCATAAGCGAAGTGGACCATCCGCGTTAGTAGTGAACACTACTAGAGCACCCCATTCAAAGATACTTCGCCAAATAAACCCCTTCTCAAGCAACTCTTTAACTTGCTTGCTAAGCTCCTTCCTCTCCCTAGGAGCCATGTGTCGTGCAGGTAATGCAACTGGGTTGGCTTTATCAACCAAGTATATGCTTAAATCTATTTCACGTTTTAGGGGTAAACCCTTCACTTCATCAAAGACATCGAGATACTCATGGACTACTTAAACAGATTGCAAATTATCAACAGATGTATCAAGAGATTCTAGGTAACTAAGCATGATAAAACCCTTAGGGTTACACGAGATTTTGAGGGTATTACCGAGGCGAGTCAAAAGTCTAACTACCCTCCTTTCACAATTGAGAATGGCACCATTACTGGATAACCAATCCATCCCTAGAATCGACCCATAACCCATGAAAACAAAAACGTAAGCATTACATCTAAACTCAACGCTTAGTATAGATGTTCCCATATCCAAACAAATCATAGATACATGAGCCTAACCACCAATAGGATTTGAGACAACAATGGGATCCTCTACCCTACTAGTACTAAGGTGTAGAGACTCAACTATGGAAGTAGATAGAAAAGAATGTGAAGCGCCGGAATCAGACAAAGTTCTAACAGGATGATTGAAAAAAAACTAAACTCTCAATAGGAACGTTCCTACCTCTCTTAGGTACACTAGAGGTGAGAGCATGCAATTGCCTTCTAGAAGATTATGTCCTTTGCCCTTGTCCTTGTCCTTCGGCAATCCTTGATAAGATGCCCTGCTTCACCATACTAAAAGCAACCATCTGTCTTCTTCTTCCTACAATTAAATGATCTGCTATACCTTAGAAAAGACACTCCCTCTTGCCGCGGGATCTATTATTTCTTCCATTCTTCTTATATTCCAATCCGTTGTTTGTGATTTTTCCACTTTGGCCTCTTTCTTTTCACCTTTCTCCTTCTGCATGGATTAAGCCATATCAACAAGCTTCTTATCCTTGGGCTTGTGCTTCTTAGCCCAAACTCCCTTATTCTCATCCTTACTATCCTTGTGTAGCTTGTTGACAAGTTTCTCGAAACTACCTCCATCGTACGGCAACCTACAAGACTTGAAAGAAAATTAGCCGTAGATGAAACTACTGCGGCTACAGATGGAGGTTGGGCACTACTTCGCCCTAGTCATGTGCCGTATGCCTACAAAACTATGGCGAAAAGAAAGGAAGAAGAGATTCAAATAGAGAATCGAAAGATAGTGCTCATGGCTTTGGGGAATATGCCCTTTAAAAATAATACTTTTCTATTGAAAAACGCTTCTTTAAAACATGTTTTAGAAGGCACCCCTTTTAAAATATGCTTTTGAAAAATCTTTTATCTGTTCTGGTAATCTTTAGCTCTGATACCACATGTAATACCCCACCTTCATAAAGGTCACTCACAAAGGGAATGCATTAACTTCAGTGGAGCGTCATAAGTGTATAGAAATGATAAATTACAAAACAGAAAAAAAATTAAATAGCGGAAAATAAATAAAACTTTACTTCATTGATAAAATAGTAGCTTGGTAAAACAGCTTGTACAAAGATTGTTTTCCAACATCAAAACACCCTTACACATTACAACAAAGCATCTGTCTTGCTTAACAAAATAAAGAAGCATAAAATGACAATGATATTCTCTAATAAATCATGAGCTAGTTAGAGCAGTGGAAAAGAGAGTCCAAAGCAATACATTGACTATCTTCGAGCTTGGAAACAAAACTGAGCTAAGTGGTGATATTCCCTCCCTGTGAACCTGGGGGAGGGGGGAGGCGAAACGGAAGAAAAGAGAGCGAAAGAAAACGGGCCAGACATAAGTTTGGTAAGTCCAGTGATTATTTAGCATGTAAACAGGTAAAAGGATCACAACATGAATAAACTGGATACTAGACCATAACCATGATAATAAGCATATCAAGAAAACAAATGATGATCGTTGGATATGACAAGGTAAGATACACTGAATGTGCTTAGGTTCCTTCTCTGATTTCCTATTTTCTCTACACTACCCAACTAGCATCCTAATTAGTGTCTTTTATAGAACGATTCACATTCCCTACTAGTGTCCCAACTAGTACCATGTAAAAAAGGATCTGTATCCCCTACTAATGTCCCAACTAATATCCTGTGTTATAAAATAAGGTGATCCCAACCCCGCAATTGTGGTAGCCTTCAGGTGTACATCTAGTATGAGGATCTTACCTCAACCAGCCTAATTTCCATTAAGATGTTAGATGTACCCTTACTACCCTATCGATCGGCTCCCTACTTGTATTAATTTTCCTTGTGTCTGTGTCAATCAGCCCTCTCTTGCATGTAGATACCCTGTGCTGGTCACACCATAAGGTGTATCAATCCCTATGATAGCAACCCGACCCAAATTCTAGATGCACATTGTATACTACTGATGCCAGTGCCTGCTTTTCCGCTCCGGAGCACGTGCATGCCCATACTCCATCGGAACTACACTGCTGCACACCCTACCGCTATTTTGACCGCTTATAATCAACCCAGTAATCGTGCCACACCCTGCATAGCTCAGGGTACTGTGATACATCCATGTGGGTTACTAATGAAATAGGCCTTCGTTACTAGGGTTTCCTAGGGTCTATTCGTATACCCCCCAAATTGGCTAAGTGTTATCCATCCATTTAGGTTAACTTAACCCATCCACACGTCATGTCATGTTGGTTAAGTGTTTCTTATTAACTTAACCCTTCTCATTCATCATATTATAATTGGTTAAGTATTTTCTATTAACTTAACCCTGTCCATTAATCATATTATATTGGTTAAGTGTTTCCCATTAACTTTACCTCACTCTTTCATTGGTTAAGCGTTAAGTTAACCCTACCACTGGTCATGTTACATTGGTTAAGTGTTGCCCTCCTGTGTTACTTAACCCTATCACACATCATGTTATATTGGTTAAGTTTTGCTCTCTTGTCTTATTTAACTCTATCACACATCATGTTATGTTGGTTAAGTGTTGCTCTCTTTTGTTACTTAACCCTATCACACATCATGTTATATTGGTTAAGTGTTGCTCTCTTATGTTACTTAACCCTATCACACATCATGTTATTATAATGACCAGCATATACAGAGGTATTATAATTAATTTATTTAATTATATAAATAGTGATATAGTGAATTAAATGGTTGTTTAATTAAATAATAGTGAATATTTAATTAAAATAATAAATTAAATAATATATTTAATTTTGAAATAATCAGAATTGGCTGAAATGGTGATATGGTGTGAACTGGATCATCTGTGATATTTAATTCAGCTTGGAATTGAATTTGAATAACGAATATATTATATAAACGACAGTTTGAACGTATGATTGTATTTTAATTAAAATCGAGCTTGAAATGGCGCGGCAGTTCGTTATTTGGTGATTTAAACTTCGATTGAAGATACAGGATTCGTTTTAAGCTGGATTTTTGTGAAATAAGAAATGTGTGGAGCAGGTGGAGTATATCTTTCTAGTGGAAGAGAAAAATCGGGATTTCGTCGTGTAGATTTTGATTTAAGTCCAAATCAAATTTCAGAAAAGTCGATGTGGAATTCCTTTATAATTTATAAAGGAATTATTTATATTTTTAAAAGGGATTTCATTATAAATCGAATATCGATTTAATCGGGATTGAAATATCGAGTTAGAAATTCATATAGGAATATTGGGGAGCTGTATTATATTCTGTGTGAATATATACGATAATATTTATTTTTAAATATTAAATTTAATTGTTTTTAAATATATTTATATATTCAAAAGGGTTATTTAGGACTTTAAAAATAGCCACTTTTGCAAACGAAGTCATAATTCGACGAAACTAATTTTGTTGGATCCGGAATGTCAAATAGTTGTTAGATTCCAAGTTCCGTGATTTTTGGGGTCACTGTGTGGCCGTACGGATTTTTAGAGTGAAAACAGTCAATATTTTGACAGTTAAAAATACGCTTTGTGGACATACAAAGTCGGAATTCGACAAAACCAGTTTCGTTGGGACCATAATGTCGAACTCTAGCTGCATGTCAATTTTCATGATTTTTAGATATCGTATATATTCGTAGGGATTTTTAGAGTGCAGAACGAATATAAATGAATGTAAAAAGAAAATATCTAAAACCAAAATATCTCAAAATATCTTCCTATAAATACTCTTCCACTCCTCTAAACCTAATTTCATTTTCTACTGAGGTCAAACATTGCGCCGTTGTCTAAGAAATAAAATATACAGTAAACATCTTGAGTTGAGAAATCAAAACAATGAAAATAAAAATCCTAAATTGTTGAAACAAGTTGTTTTGAACTCGGGGAAGAAAGGGCTTTCCACTGATGTCTTCAATGTAGAGTGCAGTCGTGCCTTGTCGAGCTCGAGTTCCTACAGCGAGCCTAAGGCTTGAATTTGTGTGAAGGAGATCGAGTTTTAGCTGGATTGGAGTTGGTTTTAGTGCTCACGTACGAATTTGGCATCTGTTGTGAGATTTTGAGGTGAAACTGTGATGAAAGGTGTCGCCAGTTTTCAGCAGTGACGTCGAGGACCTGCTCGACGCGATCTCAGGAAGAAGGACGGCTCGGTTCTGGTGGTGCCGAGGAGGAAGGAAACTGGAAGAGGAGTTGAACGGAATGGTTGTTTGGAGATTTCATGAAGTATTTAAGGTGGGGTTTGAGCTTGAAGAAATCGAAGTGGTGTTTGGGTTTACTAGAGGTCACGGCAAAAATTGGTAATTGGGAAGAAGGATTAAAGAAGCGGGTACGGGTCTGTTGGGTTAGTGGGCCAAAGAGTGAAAATGTAAAGGCCCATGTGAACTAAATATATATAGTTTAAATTTTAATTCAAATAGTGTCCTAACTTGTAAATGGTGTAACTTCATCATACGGTATCGGAATTGGACAAAACTGGATCCGTTGGGATCGTATGGACGGACACTACCCAATTGAACTGACAGGAAGGGGATTGGGGCTCGTATAAATTTATGGCGAAATAAACTATTTGATTCAAATGAAACAACAATTTATCGTTCTTTAACGATGAACTGCCAATGTGAGTAAATCTCACTAACTCTGAACAGCTTATAATTTCATGTTGTATTTTTAGAACTGTTAAATATTGGCTGATTGACTGTGTGTTGACTGTTTGATTGAACTGCTAGTCAGTTAGTTGAATTTCTATATTGATTCTGTTTATCAGAATATATTATATTGAATTGAAAGTGATGTTAATTTTATTATGTAACATCTGTGGATGCAGGGAAATAGATTGGAGGAATCCGACTGGATTCCTCAACAGTTATTTTATTGTTTTTATATATTGTGATTTATGTAGTTTATAATCTGTGGTTGATTATAAGTGTTTGGACGATATTTGACATCATGACTTGATATGTTAAACACCATAACATACCGGAATGTGAAAAAGGGGAATTTTCAAATGGTATTTGAAAATAAAATATTTATAAAATCAAACGGGTTTTATAAATGAAATATTTATAAATAGAAATCTTTATACATGAAATTATATAGAAAGGGGAAATCTTTATAAATTAAATATTTATAAATAGAAATCTTTATAGGTGAAATTATATAGAAAGTGGAAATCTTTATAAATGAAATATTTATAAAGAAAAGGGGATATTTATAAAATCATAAGATTTTATAAATGAGATATTTATTGGTTAAATAAATAGGAGATGTTAAACGAGATACTTATTTGTTAAGTAAATAAGTTATAAAAGAGATATTGACTTAGGAAATAGAATAAGTTATTAAAAGGGTTTTTATTTGCTAAATGAATAGAATAAGATAAAAGGAATATTTGTTTAGAAAACAAATAAGATATTATATAAGAAATATTTGCAACACATTAGCAAATAAAGTTGAAAAGGAAATATTCGCAAGCCATTTGCAAATAGAATTTAAAAGGGTAATATTTGTAAACCATTTACAAATAAAGATTTAAAAAGGAAATATGGGTAAAGGCATTTAGAAAACAAATAGATTATAAAGGAAATATTTATCTTTGGATAAGTAGTTATATATATGTCTGAACTTATATATGAAGAAGTAAACAGATAAAAGGAGCAGATTGATTTATAAATGATATTTATAAATTAAGTTAAATATTTATCATTTGGATAAACAGAATAGGTAAGTCAAGACTTATAATAAGAAGTAAAAATCGATTTCAACATCGATGTTTGAAACTGAATAAGGACAAAGAGTTAATCAGTTAGGGTTAACCAGTTAGGTTAAACCAGTTAGAGTTAATCAGTTAGAGTTAAACCAGTTAGAGTTTATCAGTTAGAGTTAAACCAGTTAGAGTTAATTAGTTAGGTTAAACCAGTTAGAGTTAATCAGTTAGAGTTAAACCAGTTAGAGTTAATCAGTTAGAGTTAAACCAGTTAGAGTTAAACCAGTTAGAGTTAAACGATAGAGTTAAATTGAACTAGAGATATTGAATAGAGTTAAATCAAACAAGAGTTATTCAAATGGAGTTAATCAAATTTAGTTTATTCGAATAGAGTTGAATGAGTTAATCGAATTTGGTTATTCAAAGAAGTGCGATAATCGAATAGTAGATATTCGAAGTGAGATAATCGAATAGTAGATATTTGAAGTGAGATAATCGAATCAGAGATATTCGAAGTGAGATAATCGAATCAGAAATATTCGATGTGAGTTGATCGAATCTAGTTATTTGACAGGGGTTAAAACGAATAAGATTTATTCAAAGAAAGAGATTATCAAATATAAGTATTTGAAATTAAGCAAATCGAATATAAGTTATTCGAATAAGTTATTCGAATAAGAGTTAATCCAGTAAGAGTTATTAGGTTGGAGTTATTCAAATAAGAGTTATAGATTAGATTTAACCGAATAGGAGTAAATAAATTAGTTGTCGTTATATTGTTCGAGTTAGGAAATAAAAGTCATATTAAAGATAATATAATTCGGGTGCAGGGGATTATAACACCATTGTTATAATCACGTAAACTTGTAAAAGAAAGGGGTTCATAAATAGAATCCGAGGGTTCGTAAGGAAGTGTTAAAGAGTTAAAAAGGTGAATCTTATCTATTTCGAGATTTGAAAGGTGGTTCAGTTAAGGTTTGAGAGGTAGCTATACCCCAACTTGATTGACTGCGTTTTTAATTAATAAATGGTTACGGTTCGAGTGTGAAGTGGTTAAGTGGATTTAGTAATTTAGTATAGTGGTTTGAGTCGTCATCGCAATATAGTTTTAAACATCTGTTTAAGTCCCAATTAAGAAGTTTTGGAAAAAAAAATTCCAAACGAGAATCAAAAATGTTTTCTGATAATATAAAATAAGAATTTAGAATATATGGAAATAGGAGATAAGTAAATTAATGAAATAAAGAGATAAATGTTGAATGATGATTGATCGATATAATTTCCTCCTGGAAATAATATCGTTGTTTGCACACCTGTTTTTCTTTGATGGTTAAATCACAGACTATCGAAGTTTTGACCATTTTAACGTTTTTAATATGGAGAGACCGGTTGGATTATTATCCAAAGAACCACTCTATATTGGCATAAGCAATGCGAATCATATATGCCAAAGATAATTGAAGACGGAGTAAAGTGCAAGGGCTATTGTATAAGTCTTAGATAACAGTGCCTAAGATGGATGTATTGAATAGTGCCTTCGGTTCATCCTGTTCCTGGATGACTTGTATAGATGAATGTCTGACAGAGTATTTCCAGAAAGGTCACGTACAATCATTTCTTCAACCGTACCAAGAGTGGAAGCGGAGAAGGAAACTTCTTTAGCTAACACGTAATGTACTGTTGTAGACGTCAATTAGTGATTTTCGATGGATCTGACAATGTGGGATTCAAAGTGAATTTGATGTGATGATGAAGCGTCACCTCAAGCCTCATCAACCGGTAAATGACAGAAATCGGGCAGGCAGCATGGCTATGTAGGTCGCAATTATTAGGGTGTATAATCACCTGATCTAGAGTTTCATTTACTTCAAAAAAATCTATTGTTGATGCTGTCCCATTTGGGAAACGGTTGCTGATCCCAACCGTTGGTGATATACATTCGATACACTCAAGCGAAATGAGTGGTCGGTCATGTGTGGCCGGGTTCAAGATGTTCTTGTTGAACCAAGTGTATTCCTCTCTAGAGGTACACTAGCAAAAGGTGGTTCCATACCTTGTCATAGTTGGAAATCCATTACCCAATATGTGCTTGCGGTTTTGATTGTATACTATATATGTAGAACGTGAGATGAAAGCGTTTCTGCTAGATGATTATTATATTGTGTTGATAGACATTATTATAATATCAAAGGGTTTTTTATATAAAGATATTTTGGATTCTCATAAGGGAAAAACCCATTCCGTTATACGGCGTGGTCTTATGAGATATCATTTACCTGCTTAAACTGTTTTAAACTGTTTTACTCATACCAGTCCCATGACTGACCCGGAGTTTATTTTGTTTTGTTTTCCCTAAACTCTTGGGTGCCCAATTTTGTACGGGCAGTCAAGTTGTCGGGATTTACAGATACTTGAAGAGCTGGAGCAGGAGGCTTCGGGATCATATAGCTATAGTTTATTTCCGCTTTGTTGTAAGTGTTGTACTTGTTGATGATATGTATATTCAAGTAAAATCTTTTATTTCAAAGATATGTTATATATTATATGTTGTTCGTTCCGCTGTGAGGTTCGTGTTACTCTGATGTTGTATCCTTCTTCTTCTTCTATTCTAAGTTTCTATCTTATCTTTCCTCACCCTCTAATTTCTTTCATTAATTACCGGGATTTTTCGATGTTTGGTTAGTCATCATCATGTTTATGTCGATAACCAAAGTCGCCAAAATCCGGGTCATTATAGTTGGTATCAGAGCTTAAGTTAAGTGAATTACCTTGGCTCTGTGGTGTAACTCAGTAGAGATGGGGTTATTAATATACTAGATTGAGTTTGAGTGTATATATATATATGAGCGTGTATTTGTTATTCAATATTAAAATGATTTTATATTGTGAAGATTTATTGGTTGAGTTGTTTATGGGTTCTGGTCGATCAGTTTGATCCACTGTATCGGTAGGAGTTGATAAACACTTGAATACGATGAACCGTCATGGTATGTTTTGAAAAGAGGGTAAATAAAGTAATTTTACCAAAATTATATTTTGATATAAAGGATTTATATTGAAATGATTATAATATATTGGATGTGTTGGTTGTTATTATAATCAAGTAAAGATTATAAATTAAATGGTTATGTAAATAACCAATCAGAATTCATATAAGTGAAATACGTGAAATCAGATGAGTTAAATCTGAAATTTAAACCAAAAATTGAATTAAGATTCTGGAAAATTGGATAAGTGTTTGTAAATGGATTTGGATTAAAAATAAGGAAAATTTAAGATCTTGAGAGATTTTAAATTGTTTTACAAGCAGTGTGAATTATATTTTGAAATGAATTTCAAAGTGGAAATGTTTAGAAATGGTTTTATAGTATTGAACTCACTTCGATCGCTGGAAAATAGATTCTGATGATGACAGCTGCATCATCAGTATTCATTTTCAAGTTGTAAGTGACGAATTACTACCAGAGATATTGTTTTGAATTTGTTTTGGGAAAGACAAGCTGTGTTGAATTTCGAAAAGGAAAATTTGATTTTTGAAAAGAGTAAACTGTTTAAAAACTACTAGGGAAAGACTGTTTGAATTAAAAACAAATTTAATAGAAATTTGTGAAAGCAAATTTGAATTAAATGATATCAAGGAAAATTGGATTTGTGAGATTCAAATTTGAAGTGTAATGTGATAATCAAGTTAAGAGTTGGGAATCGAGAAGAAACTCGAGTTGAAATGATATTTGGCTTGGATATAAACGAATGGTTGTGTTGTGGATAAAAGCAGATTGGAATTTGTTTGGGATGACCCTTGTATCCGCTGAATTGATAACAGGTGGAAAAGATATAATGATATGCCGACAAAAGGTACAAGTTTATATTTCTATTGGATATAAGATTTATGAGCCGAATTGGCAAGCCGCTTGGTTGTTTGAATTTTTTTGGGTTGGAGATGGCCCAGAGAGGCGAGTTGGAGTTTGACCTATTGACCAGTACAAAGGAGGTGCTGGCGAAATTTTTCGAAAAGTTAAGGAGTTAGAAAATTTTCAGGATTTTTGAAAATTTTCGTTGATAAGAATTAATTAATATTTAATTGAAATTAAATTGGTTTAGTTGAAACTGAAGTTAAGAAGTGAACAAATAGGTTCTAACCAGTCGATAAGGTCGTTCTCTACCTTAGCAATTTCGAGGACGAAATTATTTTAAGTGGGGAAGAATGTAATAACCCGCATTTGCAGAGGTATTATAATTAATTTATTTAATTATATAAATAGTGATATAGTGAATTAAATGGTGGTTTAATTAAATAATAGTGAATATTTAATTAAAATAATAAATTAAATAATATATTTAATTCTGAAATAATCAGAATTGGCTAAATGGCGATATGTTGTGAACTGGATCATCTGTGATATTTAATTCAGCTTGGAATTGAATTTGAATAACGAATATATTATATAAATGACAGTTTGAACGTATAATTATATTTTAATTAAAATCGAGCTTGAAATGGCGTGGCAGTTCGTTATTTGGCGATTTGAACTTCGATTGAAGATACAGGATTCGTTTTAAGCCGGATTTCTGTGAAACAAGAAACGTGTGGAGCTGGTGGAGTATATCTTTCTAGTGGAAGAGAAAAATCGGGATTTCGTCGTGTAGATTTTGATTTAAGTCCAAATCAAATTTTAGAAAAATCGCTGTGGAATTCCTTTATAATTTATAAAGGAATTATTTATATTTTTAAAAGGGATTTCATTATAAATCAAATATCGATTTAATCGGGATTGAAATATCGAGTTAGAAATTCATATAGGAATATTGGGGAGCTGTATTATATTTTGTGTGAATATATACGATAATATTTATTTTTAAATATCAAATTTAATTTTTTTTGAATATATTTATATATTCAAAAGGGTTATTGAGGACTTTAAAAATAGCCACTTTTGCAAACGAAGTCAGAATTCGACGAAACTAATTTTGTTGGATCCGCAATGTCAAATAGTTGTTAGATTCCAAGTTCCGTGATTTTTGGAGTCACTGTGTGGCCGTACGGATTTTTAGAGTGAAAAACAGTAAGTATTTTGACAGTTAAAAATACGCTGTGTGGGCATACGAAGTCGGAATTCGACGAAACTAGTTTCGTTGGGACCGTAATGTCGAACTCTAGCTGCATGTCAATTTTCATGATTTTTAGATATCGTATGTGTTCGTAGGGATTTTTAGAGTGCAGAACGAATATAAATGAATATAAAAAGAAAATATCCAAAACCAAAATATCTCAAAATATCTTCCTATAAATACTCTTCCACTCCTCTAAACCTAATTTCATTTTCTACTGAAGTCAAACATTGCGCCGTTGTCTCAGAAATAAAAATACAGTAAACATCTTGAGTTGAGAAGTCAAAACAATGAAAATAAAAATCCTAAATTGTTGAAACAAGTTGTTTTGAACTCGGGGAAGAAAGGGCTTTCCACTGATGTCTTCAATGTAGAGTGCGGTCATGCCCTGTCGAGCTCGAGTTCCTACAGCGAGTCCTAGGGCTTGAATTTGTGTGAAGGAGATCGAGTTTTAGCTGGATTGGAGTTGGTTTTAGTGCTCACGTATGAATTTGGCATCTGTTGTGAGATTTTGAGGTGAAACTGTGATGAAAGGTGTCGCCAGTTTTCAGCAGTGACGTCGAGGACCTGCTCGACGCGATCTCAGGAAGAAGGACGGCTCGGTTCTGGTGGTGCCGAGGAGGAAGGAAACTGGAAGAGGAGTTGAACGGAATGGTTGTTCGGAGATTTCATGAAGTATTGAAGGTGGGGTTTGAGCTAGAAGAAATCGAAGTGGTGTTTGGGTTTACTGGAGGTCATGGCAAAAATTGGTAATTGGGAAAAAGTATTAAAGAGGCGGGTACGGGTCTGTTGGGTCAGTGGGCCAAAGAGTGAAAATGTAAAGGCCCATGTGAACTAAATATATATAGTTTAAATTTTAATTCAAATAGTGTCCTAACTTGTAAATGGTGTAACTTCATCATACGGTATCATAATTGGACAAAACTGGATCCGTTGGGATCGTATGGACGGACACTACTCAATGGAACTGACAGGAAGGGGAATTGGGCTTGTATAAATTTATGGCGAAATAAATTGTTTGATTCAAATCAAACAACAGTTTATCGTTCTTTAACGATGAACTGCCAATGTGAGTAAATCTCACTAACTCTGAATAGCTTATAATTTCATGTTGTATTTTTAGAACTGTTAAATATTGGCTGATTGACTGTGTGTTGACTGTTTGATTGAACTGCTAGTCAGTTAGTTGAATTTCTATATTGATTCTGTTTATCAGAATATATTATATGGAACTAAAAGTGATGTTGATTTTATTGTGTAACATCTGTGGATGCAGGGAAACAGATTGGAGGAATCCGACTGGATTCCTCAACAGTTATTTTATTGTTTTCATATATTGTGTTATATGATGTTGTTTATAATCTGTGGTTGATTATATGTGTTTGGACGATATTTGACATCATGACTTGATATGTTAAACACCATAACATACCAGAATGTGAAAAAGGGGAATTTTCAAATTGTATTTGAAAATAAAATATTTATAAAATCAAAAGGGTTTTATAAATGAAATGTTTATAAATGAAATATATATAAATGAAATATTTATAAATAGAAATCTTTATAGGTGAAATTATATAGAAAGGGGAAATCTTTATAAATAGAAATCTTTATAGGTGAAATTATATAGAAAGGGGAAATCTTTATAAATGAAATATTTATAAAGAAAAGGGGATATTTATAAAATCATAAGATTTTATAAATGAGATATTTATTGGTTAGATCAATAGGAGATGTTAAACGAGATACTTATTTGTTAAGTAAATAAGTTATAAAAGAGATATTGACTTAGGATATAGAATAAGTTATTAAAAGGGTTTTTATTTGTTAAATGAATAGAATAAGATAAAAGGAATATTTGTTTAGAAAACAAATAAGATATTATATAAGAAATATTTGCAACACATTTGCAAATAAAGTTGAAAAGGAAATATTCGCAAACCATTTGCAAATAGAATTTAAAAGGGGAATATTTGTAAACCATTTACAAATAAAGATTTAAAAAGGAAATATGGGTAAAGGCATTTAGAAAACAAATAGATTATAAAGGAAATATTTATCTTTGGATAAATAGATATATATATATATATATATATATGTCCGGACTTATATATGAAGAAGTATACAGATAAAAGGAGCAGATTGATTTATAAATGATATTTATAAATTAAGTTAAATATTTATCATTTGGATAAATAGAATAGATAAGTCAGGACTTATAATAAGAAGTAAAAAATCGATTTCAACATCGATGTTTGAAACTGAATAAGGACAAAGAGTAAATCAGTTAGGGTTAACCAGTTAGGTTAAACCAGTTAGAGTTAATCAGTTAGAGTTAAACCAGTTAGAGTTAATCTGTTAGAGTTAAACCAGTTAGAGTTAATCAGTTAGGTTAAACCAGTTAGAGTTAATCAGTTAGAGTTAAACCAGTTAGAGTTAATCAGTTAGAGTTAATCAGTTAGAGTTAAACCAGTTAGAGTTAATCAGTTAGAGTTAAACCAGTTAGAGTTAATCGATAGAGTTAAATCGAACTAGAGTTATTGAATAGAGTTAAATCGAACTAGAGTTATTCAAATGGAGTTAATCGAATTTAGTTTATTCGAATAGAGTTGAATGAGTTAATCGAATTTAGTTATTCGAAGAAGTGCGATAATCGAATAGTAGATATTCGAAGTGAGATAATCGAATAGTAGATATTCGAAGTGAGATAATCGAATCAGAGATATTCGAAGTGAGATAATCGAATCAGAAATATTCGAAGTGAGTTGATCTAATCTAGTTATTCGACAGGGGTTAAATCGAATAAGATTTATTCGAAGAAAGAGATTATCGAATATAAGTATTCAAAAGCAAGCAAATCGAATATAAGTTATTCGAATAAGAGTTAATCCAGTAAGAGTTATTAGGTTGGAGTTATTCAAATAAGAGTTATAGATTAGAGTTAACCGAATAGGAGTAAATAAATTAGTTGTCGTTATATTATTCGAGTAAGGAAATAAAAGTCATATTAAAGATAATATAATTCGGGTGCAGGGGATTATAACACCATTGTTATAATCACGTAAACTTGTAAAATAAGGTGGTTTGTAAATAGAATCCGAGGGTTCGTAAGGAAGTGTTAAAGAGTTAAAAAGGTGAATCTTATCTATTTCGAGATTTGAAAGGTGGTTCAGTTAAGGTTTGAGAGGTAGCTATACCCCAACTTGATTGAATGCGTTTTTAATTAAGAAATGGTTACGGTTCGAGTGTGAAGTGGTTAAGTGGATTTAGTAATTTAGTATAGTGGTTTGAGTCGTCATCGCAATATAGTTTTAAACATCTGTTTAAATCCCAATTAAGAAGTTTTGGAAATGTTTTCCAAACGAGAATCGGAAATGTTTTCTGAAATAGAAAAAAGAATTTAGAATACATGGAAACAGGAGATAAGTAAATTAATGAAATAAAGAAATAAATGTTGAATGATGGTTGATCGATATAATTTCCACCTGGAAATAATATCGTTGTTTGCACACCTGTTTTTCTTTGATGGTTGAATCACAGACTATCGAAGTTTTGACCATTTTAACGTTGTTAATATGGAGAGACCAGTTGGATTATTATCCAAAGAACCACTCTGTATTGGCATAAGCATTGCGAATCATATATGCCAAAGATAATTGAAGACGGAGTAAAGTGCAAGGGCTATTGTATAAGTCTTAGATAACAATGCCTAAGATGGATGTATTAAATAGTGCCTTCGGTTCATCTTGTTCCTGGATGACTTGTATGGATGAATGTCTGACAGAGTATTTCCAGAAAGGTCACGTACATTGTTTTCTTCAACCGTACAGCAGAGAAGGAAACTTCTTTAGCTAACACGTAATGTACTGTTGTAGTCTTCAATTAGTGATTTTTGATGGATCTGACAACGTGGCATTCGAAGTGAATCTGATGCGATGATGAAGCTTAACCTCAAGCCTCATCAACTGGTAAATGACAGAAATCGGGCAGGCAGCATGGCTATGTAGGTCGCACCTATTAGGGTGTATAATCACCTGATCTAGAGTTTCATTTACTTCAAAAAAATCTATTGTTGATGCTGTCCCATTCGGGAAAAGGTTGGTGATATACATTCGATACACTCAAGCGAAATGAGTGGTCGGTCATGTGTGGCCGGGTTGCAAGATGTTCTTGTTGAACCCAGTGTATTCCTCTCTAGAGGTAAACTAGCGAAAGGTGGTTCCATACCTTGTCATAGTTGGAAATCCATTACCCAATACGTGCTTGCGGTTTTTATTGTATACTATATATGTAGAACGTGAGATGAAAGCGTTTCTGCTAGATGATTATTATATTGTGTTGATAGACATTATTATAATATCAAAAGGTTTTTTATATAAAGATATTTTGGATTCTGATAAGGGAAAAACCCGTTCCGTTATACGGCGTGGCCTTATGAGATATCATTTACCTGCTTGAACTGTTTTACTCATACCAGTCCCATGACTGACCCGGAGTTTATTTTGTTTTGTTTTCCCTAAACTCTTGGATGCCCAATTTTGTACTGGCAGTCAAGTAGTTGGTATTTACAGATACTTGAAGAGCCGGAGCAGGAGGCTTCGGGATCATATAGCTATAGTTTATTTCCGCTGTGTTGTAAGTGTTGTACTTGATGATGATAGGTATATTCAAGTAAAATCTTTTATTTCAAAGATATGTTATCTATTATATGTTATTCGTTCCGCTGTGAGGTTCATGTTACTCTGATGTTGTGTTCTTCTTCTTCTTCTATTCTAATTATCAATCTTATCTTTCCTAACCCTCTAATTTCTTTCATTAATTACCGGGATTTTTCGATGTTTGGTTAGTCGTCATCATGTTTATGTCGATAACCAAAGTCGCCAAAATCCGGGTCATTACAGTTATATTGGTTAAGTGTTACTTAACCCTTTCACACATCATGTTATATTAGTTAGGTGTTGCTTTGATTAACTTAACCCTACCATTCTTAGCCAGTCTGTTTCATTGCTTTAATTTATTCATTAAAGCACCAACCTCTCACATTAGATCTATATTGTTGCTGTCGCTGGATGTGCCGGGCGGTTCTAGGCAGCCTTACACTGCATCTCAATCTAACCTCGGGTTTTTGGGCTTAAAAGCGCTAACCTCTCACATTATATCTATATTGTTGTGGTCGCTGGATTTTCCGGGAGTTTCCGGGCAGTCTTACATCGCAACTCAATCTAACCTCGGGTTAGGCGTGTTCATCTTTAGCCAATTTACATATTTGTCATATGTATCCAAATCTATGTGTCAAATTTTCCACACGTCTAGCCAATATAAGTTTATGTCACATTCCCATGCTATGCCCAAAATATACTCAATTAAATTATACCCAATTTTCCATGCGTTATAATCGCACGTACAACGAGATTCAATCTAAGTTCCGAATGAACTTAGTATTCACAAAAGCAAGTAAAAAAAGGAAAAATAGAGAAGGAGCGTAGGAATTTACATAAGGAAAAATAGGCATGTGAAGACGTACCAAATTCAAGAATCATGTTTCAATGTTGTACATTAACAATATGTGTAGACAAGCTAAGCAAATTACACCACAGGTGTAAATATTAGATAGAATTGGACTTAAGAGAATCATTAATTTTCATGTACAACATGATAAGCCCCATTATATAAATCAAAATAGTCTCAAAGGCATAGGATGTGCAACATGATAGGTTCCATCATATAAATTACAACAGCCTCATAGGCATGATAGGTTCCATTATGTCAATCCAACAGTCTCATAGGCACGATAGGTTCTATTATGTCAGTCCAATAGTCTCATAGGCATGATTGGTTTTATTGTGTCAGTCAAAACAGTCTCATAGGCATGATAGGTTATAGTATGTCAGTCCAATAGTCTCATAGGCATGATATGTGTTATTACATCAATCACAATAGTCTCATAGGCATAAGCAATTTAGATTTGACAAAAGGATAGGCACGAATCAGAATTAGCATCGGTCTAGATCCAATTATTACAGTCATGATTTATATTAGATGTTTATATCTAAATAATAACTGAACTTACATAAAAAGGACGGATCTTGTATTCTGGGATCTGATTTCTGAATTTGTTTAGCTATCCTTTGATGTAGACGTTTGATTCTCTAGTTTGAATTTTGTTTGGAGCTTTCTAACTTGATTTCTAATTTGGAGAAGATGGAGGCTAGGCTAACTTAGGCATGGACAGCATGACGGCTTCATTGTGTGGTCTAGGGTTGAGGTTTGGGGTGCTTATATAGAAGTCTAGGTTTAATTTTAGCCTTTAGATTAGTCTAGGAGAAATCAGAGCCATCAAACCAAAGAAATTTGTCGTCCAGCCAACCATAGCATGACATATAAGTCCTAATATCTCAGAAATTAGCCATTTGCCAATCAGAGAAGGCCACATTAGCTCAGGACTACAAAAATTCGTCACAGGAAGCATATCTCAAAGGGGTCGACTCCCTACAGGGGGGTCGACACCTATGTCGACTCCCCTATAGGGGGGTCGACACCTATGTCAACTCCCCCTAGGGGGGTCAACTCCTTAAGCAGGAATTTTCCCGCTCAGCCTGTTCTGTTCGAATTTTTGGATTTATTATTTAATTATTATTTTCTATTTATTCTTGAAATCTTCTAACCTCCATAACTTCTTCATACGGAGTCCGATTCACGCAAAATCAGACTCTATCTCAAGCAGAATTCCAAGATGAACGCAATGGCGTAACCCGTTTCACCCAATTCTTCTTTTAATAATTAATTATTCTTTAATTATCTCTTATGTCCCGTTTCAAAATTACGGGGTGTTACACATTGTGTCAAACACAACTTCAAATATAAATGTATCAATCATAGACGGCATAAGTACCATATATTACGTCGCCATATAGGTTTACAACTAAGACCATAATTCACGTATTGGAAAGTTGGATTTCCAACATGATGGATACTGATTCAAAAGATCGATCACAGAGTGTATGTAGACGGCTTACGTCCAAGGCATTGGGAAACATCGTAATATACACCTGCACTATATCCAGGATTACAAGTAATGTAATAGCTTACGTCTAGGGCATTGGAAAACACCACTTACTCTATCCATCTGGGAATCAGGTATAAGCCCGATCCCTACTAGGTGTGGGGCGACCGCACCCAGTCCATCTCGGTCGACCGAATTTGTGACAACCCTAAACGTTTTCCTCAACCCGAAGGTTGTCTATCCTCATCTCAAAGTACACTGATCCATACATCAGTTTACCATCATACCAGTGTGTGAGGCTTGCGAATTAATACTACACAAAGCTACGTTAATTAAAGCTATGCTTTGATCATCATCTACCAAGCTCTTCTTTTCAACAAAATCTTGGATCACTGCAACTCAGCATGCCATATTATCATTCATTCCATATCATTAACATCTACCAATACAAAACCTCTAAGCTCGTATGTCTTAGAGAAGGGTGTTAAGCAAGAGAATAAATTCTCTGCCACCAAACATATATATATTTAGTAGAGATCAACAAATACAACAAAAAGAATACAATGTCAGACATACAATCCATTTGCAAGTCCGTTCTGGGTCTGAACGAAACCGAAGGCACATTATTCCCCATCCCATATGTCCAATACAGAAGAGAGGTCCTCACACATCCGGATAATCAATAAGTACGTCCAGACCACTACCACCATAACCCATTCATGGAAGCAACCCAAATTCAGGGCATCAGTAGTAATCCATTCGATGCGAAGATCGCCGGTCTTCAACCACCGTCTTCAATAACTTCAACTTTTAATCATCGTACCAGTCATTCAGAATGGGTTAAGCCTAGTTTTTCCGAATAACTCACATATCTTATAATCAAGTGCTATAAAAACACATTATCCCAATCCCAACCTATTCATCCCATGGAGAAAAACTGGTAGTACTCCATATTTAACACCCTTCGTGTTGTTGGTAAATTTATTTACCATTTATCATTCAAATCTAATTAAAGATTTAACTATCGCATGGAGTAAACTACGGGGGAAGGGGAGGGGGGTGTACTCCATCTCAAACATTTTTCAAATTCGGTAAATTGAATTACCTCTCACTTCTCAATCTAATTAAAGATTCATTATAACTCCAGTTCAGATTTAATCTTCCAAAAATCTATATTTAATTATTATTCAACTTAGGAAGTTTGTAACGACATGGATTTTGCCCGGACCTAATTGATCGCTAAATCAACCAAGACCGTTTGAATCCCGCATACGCTAACTTTGAGCATACAACACATCAGAACAAATCACAGAAGATTTTTATTACATCATAATAATGCAATATTAGAGTACAGAATATCAGAGTACATCGAATATAATAATAAAATAGTGGAAGATTAATTTACAACAAATTTAATACAATGCAGCGAAAGACTATCAATGCTTTGGACACAACTTTAAGCTTCAATCCAGAATCCTACTCAATAAATAAATATCTGCAAAAAAAACCACTCGACTACCTGTATGGAAAATAGGGTCACCCGAGTTTGCAAGTGAAACAAACTACGAGTCAGTCATGGGATTGGTATAAGAAATCTTACTTAACTTATTTAATAATAATAAGGCTAATCAAAGGACCATGCCGCTAACGCATAATGGGTTTACTCCGTTGGATTGCCAGTGCCTAAACAACAACCATAAATAAACTTATGGATCTACAATGCATTATACAACATGCAATTTTTTTTTCCAATCTACCCATTTAGGCTTAATCACTAAACTTAGATTTCAAAATCCAATTCTCTTTACAGAAATTATTCCTTTGGACTTTATTTCCCGATTTCTTATTTCAACTCATTTGAAATACATATCTAGCTTTTATATCAAAGTAGATTTCACTTCGGGATCTCAAAACGAAATTTATGGAAATATGAATTCCAAAACAAATGCATAAAAATAAATATGCAACCAAATATCGGGCTCCCCTTAGACAAGGCTATAGGACTCACCTCGCTAACACGATATATATATGTATGCACCTCCCATCTAGGAGCAGGCTACACTGAAGATGCACCATCCCACGCTATCGGGGAAGACATACACCACCCTCATCTACCACCATCCCCTGTGTTTTAGTCCTCTGGGTCACCCGAATCTTTAGCCACATACTAAATCATTTCATATCCCGAAGTGTGGAAAATCATTTCACAACATAATAATCACAAGTACTTTCAAATATATATAGGTTTGCACTTCCAAATCATTTCGAAATCACCGGGTATAGCCCTCAAAATCCTTTCTGTTTTATAAAACATTTTATAAAACATTCCCTGTCCAAAACTGGGAGTACTATTCTTTTGACTTAAGAAATCTCCTTTCGAAATCATTTATTAAATTTTGAAATAAACAACACTGCTAAACACCTTATAGTATAATCGTGAAGTGTTTCACAAGGTGTTAGCACATAGATAGTTTATCCCAACCAAATACTAAACGTGAAAGCACATGTTGCTCATAAACTGGTCGAGCATAATCCAAACAATCTATCAATCACAATCCATATCAATAACCAAGTATATTTGGTTCATTCACATTTCATGTTACAATAAAAGAGTATTTTATTATTTACACATTTTTACGTTTCATATGCATAAAATAAAAAGAATATTTTATTGTCTATACAATTTATACATTTCATATGCATACAATAAAAAGAATATTTTATTGTCTATACATTTTTACATTTCATATGCATACAATAAAAAAGAATATTTTGTTTGCATAACAATTTCTTTGTCTCTAATTGTAACACCCTGTAATTTTAAAATGGGACATAAGAGATAATTAAAGAATAATTAATCTTTAAAAGAAGAATTGGGTGAAACGGGTTACTCCATTGTGTTTGTCTCGGAATTCTGCTCAAGATAGAGTCTGAGTTTGCGTGAATCGGACTACGTATGACGAAGTCATAGAGGTTAGAAATTTTCAAGTTTAAGCAGAAAATTAAATTAAATTAATAATTAAATAAATGGAGTTTGAAATTCAAATCTACAGAGAAGGCTGGGTGGGAAAAGTACCGCCATAGGGTATCGACCCCCCTAGGGGTGTCGAAACAGGTGTCGACCCCCCTATAGGGTTGTTGACATAGGTGTCGGCACCTCTGTAGTGGTCGACTCCAACGAGCTGATCTGGACAATGACGATTTTCTAAGGTGTTAAGGCATATGTGTCATGTTTTGGTTGGCTCTCTTGGGTTTGGATGGCTTTTATGGCTCCTAGGTTGATCTAAAGGCCCATATTAATCCTAAAATTCTATATAATCACCCCAAACCTAAACCCTAACCTCACAACCCTAAACTATGATGTCGTCATGCTGTTCATCTATAAAATAACCTAGCCGCCACCATAACAAATCAAATTCTAAATTAATGACAAAAAGATAAGAGATAAAGATTCAAAGCCTAGGAATTGTGAAAAGGAATTCTAGAACAACAACGAATGAATCAACGTCTACATCAACGGATTAACTTAGCAACTTCGGAAATCAGATCCTAGAATTCAAGATCCATTTTGTGTGAGTGCAGTTACTTTCACAAGATAATTGTTTAAACGTAATTATGACGAGTTATGAATTGGAATGTATGAAAATGTTTGTAAATCATAAAAAGTTTATGTCTTTGCAAACTAAGTTTTGATTTATGCTTAATTTGATTCATTATATGCAAGTTATGTTCTATGTTAATTCATATGCCTAATTACATATGCAAGTTATGTATGCAAGTTTGCTCGATCTATGCAAGTTATGAAAGATTATATGCAAGTCATGTTCATATATGTAAGATTATATTTTATATGTTCATATGTTTAGATCTACATGTTTATATGATTAGATCCATATTAGTCCATATGTTTAGAACTATATGTTCATATGTTTAGATCTACATGTTTATATGATTAGATCCATATCAGTCCATATGTTTAGAACTATATGTTCATATGTTTAGATCTACATGTTTATATGATTAGATCCATATCAATCCATATGTTTAGAACTATATGTTCATATGTTTAGATCTACATGTTTATATGTTTAGATCCATACCAGTTCATATGTTTAAAATCCATGCAAGTTTATGTTTAGATCTATGCTAGTTTGCATTCCATATGTTGATTGGATCTATTTTTATATGTTTACTAGATTTATGCCGTCTTAGATCTATATTGTTTATGCCAGTTATGATGTCATGTGTTTCTTCCCATTTTCCTTTTTATTGTTATGAGTTGGGCTAATTACGAGCCTAACGTATCACATGAACTATACATACGAACGACGTGGGAACGTTGGTGAAAAATTTGGGTAAAAGTTGAATATTATGTAATTGGCATAAAACGGGGTTGTAATCTTAAAATTAATTTTGGGCATAACTAGAAAATGTGGCATAACTTAAACTGATCACACTTATGGATAATTTACATATAAACTTGGACATGAATGGTAAATATGTAAATTTTCTAAAAGATGAACATGCCTAACCCGAGGTTAGATTGAGTTGCGGTGTAAGACTGCCCGCAACTACCCGACACATCCAGCGACTGCAACAACATAGATCTAATGTGAGAGGTTAGCGCATTAAGCCCAAAAACCCAAGGTTAGAATGAGTTTGCGGGAGAAGTCTGCCCGGAACCGCCCGGTACATCTAGCAACCGGAAACAACAGTTCTAATATGAGAGGTTGGTGCTTTAATGAATAAATTAAAGCTAAGGAACAGACATGCAAAGAATGGAAAGGTTAAATAACATATGAACAGGCGACACTTAATCAATACAACATGTTAGGTGGGTGGGTTAAGTTAACATGGACAAGAAGACAACTTAACCAATATTAAATGAACAAAGTGGATAGGTTAAGGCAAGCTTAACCAATAATACATATGGACTTGATAAGAGGAAGGGTTAAGTAAATCTTGGTTAAGTGGGTAATATTAGTATATATAGGCCCACAAACTTAACCGTTAAATAAATATGCGTGAATCAGTGAGAAGGTTAGGTAACATATGAATAGGCAACACTTAACTAGTACAACATGTTAATTAAGCAAATGGGTGGGGTTAAGTTAAATTGAGAACACTTAACCATTATAACATATTGATTAGGAAACCCTTGTAACGGGGACCCATTTCAGCAGTAACCCACATAGATGTATCATGGTACCCTGAGTTAGGAAGAGTGGGGCACAATTACTAGGCTAATTGTAAGCGGTCAAAATAGCGGCAGGTGGTGCAGCAGTGTAGGTTCCGATGAAGTATGGGCGTGCACGTACTCCAGAGTGGAAAAAGCAGGCACTGGGCATCAGTAGTATACACTTTGCATCTTCAATCGTGTCGGGTTGCCATCATGGGAATTGATACACCCCATGATGGGGCCAGCACTGGTTTCTACATACAAGCAGGGCCGAATGACAAAAGTAATGAATATATACAAGCGAGGTCGAATGACACAAGTAATAAATACATGTGAGTTAGGGAGCCGATCGAACGAGGAAGGTAGTGGGTACAACTCGTGGGGGTAGGAGAAAAAAGAGGTACCTACGATAACAGCTAGGAGTACACGAAACTACCATTATCATGATTAGTAAGAGGGATCAACTTTTAGTATGGGACTAGTAAGGGTGCGGTGTAACTAGTAATGATACGGTGTTACAAGCATTGGTGCAGCGTTGTAATTATCCTGTAGTGATTAGAAGTGCAATCAACGTTATATCTTGTTCATCTTGTTTGCTTTGTTATGCCTGTTTATTCTACAGTCATTTCTTGCTTTCCAGTTTATACTGTTACTTTAATTATTATATTGTTAAAGTCACTGGACTCACCAGACTTATGTCTGACCTAGTTTGTTTCGCCTCATTTCTTCCGTCCACCCCCCCAGGTTCTTAGGGAGGAAATACTTAAGCTTAGTTCAGATATCTCTTTCTTCCATCTTGAAGCTGAAAGGTGTATTGCTTGGCTTTGATTCTGCGTATGGCATTTTTCTGTTGGGGATTATGGCTTTAAAATTATGTACTACGAAGGTTTTGTACAAGACTGATATTATGTGCTTGATTTTGGTATTTGGAAATGAAATCAAACTTATTTCTGTTTCCGCTGCAATAAAATTACAAAATTTTCAAGTACTACATTTTCTATCTTGTAATATTCCATTTTGTTTACTTATAATGCTCCACGAAACATAATGCATTCCCTTTTTGAGTGACATTAACGGACGTGGGGTGTTACACATGGTATCAGAGCCGAAGGTTACTAGAACAGATAAAAGAATTTTAAAACTGTTTTCAAAAGTATTATTTTCAAAAACATGTTTCAAAGAAGGACTTTTCAAGAGAAAGATTTTCTATGAAAAGCATAATCCCCAAAATCCATATATCTATCTTTCGATTCTTTGTTTCGAATCTCTTCCTTTTTCCTTCTTGAGTCTCTTTCTCTGCGTTTAGATGCCTTTCCTAAGATATGGAAGGACTTCGGTGCGATGGGCAGAAAACCTTTTCATAGGACTGAGACATTTGTCGAGGCTATGAATTGACTCAAGGAAGTGAAGGACTCGTTTGGTATCTTGGTGATAGACAATGGAAGGAAAGTTCAGCTAGTTGCTTGGTCGATGAGGAAGTTTAAGCTGAGGAACACAACCCAAGGATGAGGAATTTGTTGATATGGCTTTAATCCACGAAGAAGGTAAAGGAGAAAGCGGAAAGAATAATTAACCCCCGTAACAAAATAAGGTGTCTTTATTGTGGTATAACGGGCCATATAATTAAGGACCGTAGGAAGAAGAAGAAGCATGGTTGTTACCATTGCGGCGAGGCATGACATATGATTTAAGATTACCCAAGGAGGTAAGGACAAGGGCATGGACAGAGACAGGACCTACATCTGGAGGATAGGTTCATGCTCTCATGGCGCCAAGACAGGAGAGAGATAGAAGCATTTCTGTTGAAAGTTTGATTGTCCTTTTTCAGTCATCATGTTCGAACTTTGTTTGACTCCTGCGCTTTGCAATCGTTTGTATCTGCTTCAATAGTTGAAACACTGCACTTAAATACTAGTCTACTTATGGATCCCATTGTAGTCTCAAAACCTATTGGTGGTTCGGCTCACTTATCTATGGTTTGTCGGGTTTTGAGAGTGTCTATCATGGGCGTTGGGTTTGGATGCAACACCTTCGTTCCTGGTTTCACGGGCTATGGCTTGATTCTTGGGATGGATTGGCTAGCTAGGCATGGTGCCATCCAAGACTGTGAAAAGAGGGTAGTTAGACTGTTGACTCGTTGTGGAAAAATCCTTGAAATTTATTGTGACCCTAGGGGTTTAGTGATGCTTAGCTACCTAGAATCTCTTGATGCATTCATCGATGATTTGAAATCTGTTCGTGTAGTCCGTGAGTATGGTGATGTCTTTGATGAGGTTCGGTGTCTACCCCTGAGGCGCGAGATAGACCTCCGAATATACTTGTAGATAATGAAAAGCCAGTTGCATTGCCAGTGCGCCACATGGCTTCGAGAGAGAGAGAGGAGGGAACTCAGTAAACAAGTAGGGGAGCTACTTGAGAAAGGGTTCATAAGAAGAAGCATTTCGAAATGGGGTGCTCCAGTTGTTTTTGCTACGAAGACTGATGGTTCGCTTAGATTGTGCATGGACTATAGGAAGCCGAACAAGCTCACGAAGAAGAATAGACACCCCTTGCCGAGGATAGATGATTTGCTCTATCAGTCAGCTGGTGCTTTTGTTTTCTCGCAGTTGGACTTAGCAATAGAATTTCACCAGTTGAGGGTAGCTGAGGATAGCATAGATAGACTGCTTTTAGGACTCCTAACGGTTTCTTCGAAGGGCTCGTCATACCTTTTTTTGGTTTGACTAATGCACCCACATATTTCGTAGAATTGATGAGTAGGGTGTTTAGGGAGTTCCTAAACAAGTTTGTGGTAGTCTTTGTGGATAGTATTTTGATTTTCTCTAGAAGCGAGGGAGAGTATGCCCTACATCGTAGGGATGTCTTAGAGACCCTAGAGCGCATCAACTCAAAGTTAAGTTCTCTAAGTGTCATTTTTTTGAGGAAAGAAGTGAGGTTCTTAGGACACGTGGTCTCTAAGGAAGGGATAGCAGTGGATCCTACAAAGGTGGTGGCAATCCAAGATTAGAAGGTTCATGGAAAGCAATGGAAGTAAGAAGTTCTCTAGGGTTGGCGGGCTACTTTAGGAAGTTCGTTAAGGGCTTTGCGAAGGTATCAGCCCAGTTTTGACTTTGCTTGATGGGAGCAAACCATTCAAAGTATATACCGGTACTTGCGAGGCAGGGCTTGGAGCAGTTTCCAATGCAAGAGGAAAAGGTGATATGCAAAAGGCAGTAGGTACGCAGTTATGTTTGAGCATCGCGTATCGTCCACAAACAGATGGACGGACAGAAAGGGTGAAAAGAATCCTTGAAGATCTTTTGAGGTTATACATCCTAGATTTTGGAGGACATGAGAAGAGCACTTTCCATTTGTGGAGTTCGCTTATAACAACAGTTATTAAGCTAGTAATAGGGTTTTTATGGATGACCGTGTTGATCACCAACTTGTTGGTGGGAATCTACAGATAAGATTTTACTTAGGCCAGATATGGTTGGGGAAACTTCTAAGGAGATAGACTTGATTCGAAGATGAATGAAGACGACAAAGGGCCGACAAAAGTCAAATGCTGACAAGAGACGAACCGACCTTGAGTTCGATGTTGGAGACAGGGTTTTTATTAAAGTGTCACCATGGAGGAACGTAGTTCGCTTTGGGGAGTGTGGGGAAATTAGCACCAAGGTTGTAGGGAAATCCCCCATTACAGAAAGAATTGGATAGACAACAGAGTGAAGTTGACGAAAAATCTTAGTGGTGTTCATGACATGTTTCATGTGTCACAAGTGAGGAAGTGTTTACATGATATCGCGGAAATAGTGGAGCCCAGCATGCTTAGAGAAGTGGAAGTGGAGCAAGTTGCCACGATTAGACAAGCTCCTACATGCATCCTTAGATCGGAGATCAAGAAGTTACGCAACAAAGAGGTCAAGTTGGTTAAAATCCAATGAGGAAATGATCAAGGAGACACGATTTGGGAAACGGGAGACAAGATGCGTACGCTATACCCATTCATTTTTAAGGGTATACTCTTAATTTCTCCTTTTTCTATCACTTTGTTTAGACTTGTCCTACGGTTTAGTGCATCCTCTCGATTACATTCTTGATCTTTAGGTAGAATGATCCTATGGTTGTAAACATGTGTTTGGGACATGTTATGTTTGGTGGATGCAAGTGAATGCAAGTGTTTGCTAGTGGTTGCTCGTGGATGCATTTACTCACACATTAGACACTAGATCGGCTTAGTCACTTTCATATTTCATATGCATATATGTATTTGTATAAGGATTGAAAATTGATGTGTTATCATATAGATGTTGCATATGTATGAATGATTGTGCACTCATATAGAAGTTATAAAGTACGATTAGGAATAATTGCATACATGATGAACTCATGGCACTGACATAATTCATATTAAGGAGGTCAACTGAATTAGTAGACCGCCCTATTTTGCATTAGATAAGGACATATACACACACACTATGCATATGATCATGAAAGAATTAGAAACCTCTTTAAGGATAATGGATGCTTGTGATTGAATGGTTGAGTAGATGGCTACTGGATGGTAGGGTACACATTCTTCTTGACTTGAAGATTTTGGGACGAAATCCTTTAAGTAGAGGGGAATGTAACACCCCATAATTTTAAAATGAGACATAAGAGATAATTAAATAATAATTCATCTTTAAAAGAAGAATTTGGTGAAACGGGTTACGCCATTGCGTTCGTCTCGGAATTCTGCTTGAGATAGAGTCCGAGTTTGCGTGAATCGGACTTTGTATGAAGAAGTTACGGAGGCTAGAAGTTTTCATGTTTAAGCAGAAAATTAAATTAAATTAATAATTAAATAAATCTAGTTCGAAATTCAAATCTACAGAGAAGGCTGGGCGGGAAAAGTCCCGCCATATGGTATCGACCCATCCTAGGGGTCTCGACACAGGTGTCGACCCCCTAAAGGTGTGTCAACATAGGTGTCGACCCCCCTGTAGGGGTCGACTCCAGCGAGATAATCTGGACAGTGATGATTTTCTGAGGTGTTAGGGCATATGTGTCATGTTCTGGTTGGCTCATTTGTGTTTGGATGGCTTTAATGGCTCCTAGGTTAATCTAAAGGCCCATATTAATCCTAAACTTCTATATAATCACCCCAAACCTAAACCCTAACCTTACAACCCTAAACTATGATGTCGTCATGCTATTCATCTACAAACTAACCTACCCGCTGCCATAATAAATCAAATTCTAGATTAAAGATAAAAAGATAAGAGATAAAGATTCAATGCCTAGGAATTGCGAAAAGAAATTCTAGAACAACAACGAACGAATCAACGCCTACATCCACGGATTAGCTTAGCAACTTCAGAAATCAGATCCCAGAATTCAAGATCCGTTTTCTGTGAGTGCAGTTACTTTCACAAGATAATTGTTTAAACGTAATTGTGATGAGTTATGAATTGGACTGTATGAAAATGTTTGTAAATCATACAAAGTTTATGTCTTTGCAAACTATGTTTTGATTTATGCTTGATTTGATTCATTATATGCAAGTTATGTTCTATGTTAATTCATATGCCTAATTACATATGCAAGTTATGTATGCAAGTTTGCTCGATCTAAGCAAGTTATGAACGATTATATGCAAGTCATGTTCATATATGTAAGATCATATTTTATATGTTCATATGTTTAGATCTACATGTTTATATGATTAGATCCATATCAGTCCATATGTTTAGAACTATATCTTCATATGTTTAGATCTACATGTTTATATGATTAGATCCATATCAGTCCATATGTTTAGAACTATATGTTCATATGTTTAGATCTACATGATTATATGATTAGATCCATATCAGTCCATATGTTTAGAACTATATGTTCATATGTTTAGATCTACATGTTTATATGTTTAGATCCATACCAGTTCATATGTTTAAAATCCGTGCAAGTTTATGTTTAGATCTATGCTAGTTTGCATTCCATATGTTAATTGGATCTATTTTTATATGTTTACTAGATTTATGTCGTCTTAGATCTATATTGTTTCTGCCAGTTATGATGTCATGTGTTTCTTCCCTTTTTCCTTTTTATTGTTATGAGTTGGGCTAATTATGAGCCTAACGTATCACATGAACTGTACGTACGAACGACGTGGGAACGTTGGGGAAAAGTTTGGGTAAAAGTTGAATATTATTAATTGGCATAAAAGGGGGTTGTAATCATAAAATTAATTTTGGGCATAACTTAAATTGATCACACTTATGGATAATTTACATATAAACTTGGACATGAATGGTAAATATGTAAATTGGCTAAAAGATGAGCGTGCCTAATCCGAGGTTAGATTGAGTTGCGGTGTAAGACTACCCGGAACCGCCCGACACATCCAACGACTGCAACAACATAGATCTAATGTGAGGGGTTAGCGCATTAAGCCCAAAAACCCGAGGTTAGAATGAGTTTGCAGTGGAAGTCTGCCCGGAACCGCCCGGCACATCCAGCAACCGCAAACAACAGTTCTAATGTGAGAGGTTAGTGCTTTAATGAATACATTAAAGCTAAGGAACAGACATGCTAAGAATGGAAAGTTTAAGTAACATATGAACATGCGACACTTAACCAATACAACATGTTAGGTGGGTGGGTTAAGTTAACATGGACAAGAAGACAACTTAACCAATATTACATGAACAAAGTGGATAGGGTTAAGGCAAGCTTAACCAATAATACATATGGACTTGATAAGAGGAAGGATTAAGTAAATCTTGGGTAAGTGGGTAATATTAGTATATATAGGCCCACAAACTTAACCGTTAAATAAACATGCGTGAATCAGTGAGAAGGTTAAATAGCATATGAATAGGCAACACTTAACCAGTACAACATGTTAATTAAGAAAATGGGTGGGGTTAAGTAAAATTGAGAACAATAAACCATTATAACATGTTGATTAGGAAACCCTAGTAACGGGGACCCATTTCAGCAGTAACCCACATAGATGTATCATGGTACCTTGAGCTAGGCAGGGTGGGACATGATTACTGGGCTGATTATAAGCGGTCAAAATAGCGGCGGGTGGTGCAGCAGTGTAGGTTCCGACGGAGTATGGGCGTGCACGTGCTCCGTAGTGGAAAAAGTAGGCACTAGCCATCAGTAGTATACACTGTGCATCTTGAATCGTGTCAGTTGCCATCATGGGAATTGATACACCCCATGATGGGGCCAACACAGGTATCTACATACAAGCGGGGCCGAATGACACAAGTAATGAATACATACAAGCGAGGTCGAATGAAACAAGTAATAAATACATGCGAGTTAGGGAGCCGTTCAAACGAGGAAGGTAGTGGGTACAACTCGTGGGGGTAGGAGAAAAAAAGGGGCACCTACGATAGCAGCTAGGAGTACATGAAACTACCATTATCATGATTAGTAAGAGGGATCAACTTTTAGTATGGGACCAGTAAGGGTGCGGTGTAACTAGTAATGGTGCGGTGTTACTAGCATTGGTGCAGTGTAGTAATTATCCTGTAGTGATTAGAAGCGCAATCAATGTTATAACTTGTTCATCTTGTCTGCTTTGTCATGCCTGTTTATTCTATATTCATTACTTGCTTTCCAGTTTATCTTGTTTCTTTAATGATTATATTGTTAAAGTCACTAGACTCACCAGACTTATGTCTGCCCTAACTTGTTTTTCCTCTTTTCTGTCGTTCCTCCCCCTCCAAGGTTCCTAGGGAGGAAATACTCAATCTTAGTTCAGATATCTCTTTCTTCCAGCTTGAGGTTGAAAGGTGCATTGCTTGGCTTTGATTCTGTATATGCCATTTTTCTGTTGGAGAATATGGCTTTAAAATTATGTACTCTGAAGATTTTGTACAAGACTAATATTATGTACTTGATTTTGGTATTTGGAAATGTAATCAAACTTATTTCTGTTTCCACTGCAATAAAATTACAAAATTTTCAAGTACTACTTTTTCTGTCTTGTGATATTCCGTTCTGTTTACTTATAATGCTCCACGAAACTTAATGCATTCCCTTTGTGAGTGACATTAACTGACGTGGGGTGTTACACTAATGACAAATAAAAAAAATTATTTGCATAACAATTCCAATGTTTCTAGTGACAAATAAAAGGGAGTCTTATTCGCATAACATTTTCTCCATGTCTCTAATGACAAATAAAAAGGATATTTTATTTTTATAACATGTTCAATGATGCTAATAACAAATAAAAAGGATATTTTATAATATGTTCAATGTTGCTTATGACAAATAAAAAGAGAAGATTTTATTGTCATAACATTTTCTATGTGTTCTAATGACAAATAAAAAGTTATTTTATTTCCGTGACATGTTTTACACTTCTAATGTCAAATAAAAAGAAGAATTTATTTGCATACATATTTCCAATGTTTTCTAATGACAAATAAAAAGATATTTTATTTCCTACACAATTCTATATTATATATGTATAAATAAAAAAGAATCTTCATATTTGTATAACAACTTCTATATATGATAAATAAAAATGAATTTTTATTTGTATACAAATTTCAATATCTAGCATGACAAATAAAAATGAATATTTTTATTTGTATTCAATTTCAATATTTAACATGATAAATAAAAATGAATATTTTCATTTGTATACAATTCTAATATTTAACATGTCAGATAAAAATGAATATTTTTATTTGCATACAATTCTAATATTTAACATGTCAAATAAAAATGAATTATTTTTATTTGTATACAATTCTATTTTAAACATGACAAATAAAAAAATATTCTTATTTGTATACAATTTCAACATTAATATGGCAAATAAAAATGATATTTTTATTTGCATACAAATATATTTTTAACATAACAAATAAAATTGATACTGTTATGTTATACAATTCCTACCTTAACATGACAAATAAAAATGATATTTTTATTTGCATACAAATCTATCTTTAACATAACAAATAAAAATGATATTTTTATTTGTTTACAATTCCAATTTCAACATTACAAATAAAAATGATATTTTTATTTGTTAACAATTCTAATTTCAACATAACAAATAAAAATGATATTTTTATTTATTTACAAATCTAGTTTCAACATAACAAATAAAAATGATATTTTTATTTGTTTACAATTCTAATTTCAACATAACAAGTAAAAACGATATTTTTATTTGCTTACAAATCTAATTTTAACATAACAATTAAAAATGATATTTTTATTTGTTTAAAAATCTAATTTTTCCATTATATTCAATTAAATCAACAGATCACCAAAAAAGCATCAACCAATCCAAATTAAATCGCATACAACAACAAACTAAATTTAACAGTGTATATGTAAAAATTTCTAAACTCAATAATAATTAATTAATTTTAATTATTTAAAAAGAAATCTCATCATAATCGGTTTCAGAAATCGTTGAATAACGACTGTTTTTCACCAAATTAAATTGTTCGTTTAATTTAGTCAAAAATCACCACTATCTCCTTTTCCATTCTGGTCTGTTCTGTTGTGTAGATCGTGTCAAGGCGAATCCAACGCAAATCGTTTCACTGCATTCCGTTTTGATATGATGAAGTTATGATAGTTTAAACACTCGAATACATTAATTATATAATTTAATAATTAATTATGTTATAATTTTCCTTTAACCTGTGTTAATCCCTTTTCTGTTAATCCTTCTTCTACGCTGTACACCGAGAACCGCTCCACCCCTAAATCCCAAAGTCGCACGCCTCCAGACCGCACCGAAAATTGATCAACCCCCTGCTCGACGCGTCTGAGCGCCGGCACCCCATGCTTACCGCCGTGATGAACTCGAGGTCCCCGTTGCTTCTAAAACCGTGCCCTAACAACGGGTCTTAGGGTGTAATTCCGATTAGATTTTGCAATAGTTCGTCATCATCACTATTTATACTGTAGAATGTGAGGAGTTCTTCCATTTAGTCTTTGGAATCATCACAAATTACTTCTTAGATCGAGAGAAATTAGATTTTTAATTTCAGAGCATATCGGCCATTGAAAATATAGGAGAATGGCGGCGGCTTACTGTATGAATTAGGGTTTAGATTATTGTGTATTTATAATAAAATATTATTAACTCCTTTAATTTTTAGAAAAGGCCCGTTAACTCTTAATAACTCCAAATCCAGCTCAACGAATGTCTCCCCTAACCAAATACCCCCATTTCGGATACAATGGATTAGGTCACATCAGCCCATTTGATCGTTTCAGCCCACTTTTCTTTAAATTAAAATATAAATCATTTAATTATTTAATTTGATCGTACACTTAAATTTACCGGGGCCACATACGGACTCTAAAAATTTTCGAAAAATAAATCTAGCTAAGTTTTGATGATACGGTCCTAACAAAATTAATTTCATTAAATTTGGAAACCATTTGAAAAATGGCCTTTTTAACGGTCGATCCAATTCAACAGAAATTATCAAACACATTTTATTTTACCACGCTCACATATTAATTCCAAAAATTATGGAAATTTAAACCTAGCAATAATTTGACATTCCGGATCCAACAAAAATGGTTTCGTTGAAAATGGAGGTTGTTCGTAAAATGGCTATTTATAAGGGCTATATATATTATATTAAATTCCATAGCGACTATTCTGAATATTTAACTGGCCATAACTTTTAATTCCCGCTATGAGATTTCAATTTTTCACATCCGTAAGAAAGATATTTCTAAACAAATTTAATTATTTTTGGTTTTACTGATATCCGATTTATTCCGAATCATGTACATTCAGTCAAAGTTCAAAATCAAAATTTTAAACTACCGCGCCATTTTAGGCTCGTTATATAATTAAAATAAATATATATATATATATATTCTAACTTTGATTTAAACAAATTTTAAATCATTGTTATTTAAAATAAATCATTTTAAATATTCAAAATCCACAAAATTTTCTAAAATAAATTTTTTAAATTGGTTTCAAAATTTTGGGTTGTTACAATATCCCCCACTTAAAATCTTTTCATCCTCGAAATGGAACGGAGCTAAAAGTTGTTTAATTAACCAGCTCAACTTTCATTCTTTTATTGGTTTCAATAATTTTATTAGTTGAACTAATAATCACATAACACAATCATCAATCAATTTGTTGATTAATTTTTCAAATATATATAACTTTTATATATTCAAAAGTCATATTTTCTAAAATCAGATTATATATATAATCACGAATACGTTAATTATAAACTTGTCACTCTCAACTCATTTAAGGATACTACTGATCCTATCTTTAATGAGTATTCTTTTATAGGATATTTCTAATCCTACCTCTGATGAGTCTTTTGTTCGGTTCTAATGAGTTGTACCCCCAATGATTTGAGTTAACCAAGGCTCTGATACCAGCTGTAACAACACGGATTTCGCTCGGACCTAATCGATCGCTAAATCGACCAAGATCGTTTGAATCCTACATACGCTTGCTCTGGGCATACAACACATCAGAATAAATAACAGAATACTTTTATTACATCATAATAATGCAACATCGGAGTACAGAATATCGGAGTACATCGAATATACGAATACAACAATAGAAGATTAATTGACAACAAATTTAATACAACGCAGCGGAAGACTATCAATGCTTTGGACACAACTTTAAGCTTCAATCTAGAATCCTGCTCAATAAATAAATATCTGCAAACAAACCACTCGACTGCCCATGTGGAAAATAGGGGCGCCCGAGTTTGCAAGTGAAACAAACTAAGAGTCAGTCATGGGATTGGTATGAGAAATCTTACTTAACTTATTTATTAATAATAAGGCTAATCACAAGACCACGCCGCTAACGCAGAACGGGTTTACTCCATTGGATTGCCAGTGCATAAACAACAACCATAAATAAACTTGTGGATCTATATTGCATCATACAACATGCAATTTTTTTCCAATCTACCCATTTAGGCTTAATCCCTAAACTTTGATTTCAAAATCCAATTCTCTTTATAGAAATTATTCCTTTGGACTTTATTTCCCGATTTCTTATTTCAAATCATTTGAAATACATATCTAGCTTTTATATCAAAGTAGATTTCACTTCGGGATCTCAAAACAAAATCTATCTAAATATGAATTCCAAAACAAATGCATAAAAATAAATATACAACCAAATATCGGGCTCCCCTTAGACAAGGTTACAGGACTCACCTCGCCAACTCGATATATATATGTGCACCTCCCATCTAGGAGCAAGCTACACTGACGATGCACCATCCCACACTATCGGGGAAGACATACACTGCCCTCATCCACCACCATCCCCTGTGTTTTAGTCCTCTGGGTCACCCGCATATTTAGCCACATACTAAATCATTTCATATCCCGAAGTATGGAAAATCATTTCACATCATAATAATCACAAGTACTTTCAAATCTATATAGATTTCCACTTCTAAATCATTTCGAAGTCATCGGGTATAGCCCTCGAAATCCTTTCTGTTTTATAAAATATTTTATAAAACGTTCCCTGTCCAAAATCGGGAATATTATTCCTTTGACTTAAGAAATCTCCTTTCAAAATCATTTATTAAATTTTGAAATAAACATGTAACACCCCGTATTTTCTATTAACGTTATAATAATGAATCCAATAATACTTAATTTAAGATGTGAGAATTAAGGGAAATGGGTTATGCCATTGTGTTCGTCTCGGAATTCTGGTTGAGATAGAGTCCGAGTTTTCGTAAATTGGACTTCGTATGAAGAAGTTAATGTAACAACCCGTATTTTTGAATAACATGTTATAACATAAATGGAGGCAGAATTAAACTGTAAAATCTGAATCAAGGGAAATGGTCTGTGCCATTGCGTTCGTCTTGGAAAAATACGCGAAATAGAGTCTGAGTTTTCGAAAATCGGAGTCCGTATGACCAAGATATGGCCTCGCGAAGTTTCACGAAAAATTCACAAATTAAAGTATACTTAATTAAGTGAAATGGGTTGCGCAGAGAAATATATATATTGATATATATATATATATATAATTGAAAATTAAATAAATAAATATGCAAAAATGTTCAAAACAGCAAATTGGGAGAGGGGAATAACCGAACCGGCCGATTTTTGAGGTCGACCCGAGCTCGCTGGGTCGACTAGGGGTTAATCCAGGGTGTTTGGCTGTCAACCCGTGGGCCGATTCACTCAAATGCAGATTTTGCATTTGAATGGTTCTCATGGTTCAGCTTTGATCTAAAGGCCCTAGATGGTTCCTACACTTGACTTCTTCCCCAAGACATGCTTTGATGGCTTGGATTGAATCTAGGGTTAATCCTATGGCTAATATTACCCTAATCTTCTATAAAAAGGACCTAACACCTAGCCTAAATCATCATTATTCAATCCTACAACTAAACTATGTCAAATTTGTTCCTCTCATGGCCTCCACTCTCATGCTAAAATTCCTAAGTTTATTTCTATGAGGGATTTTGAGTGCATACAAGTATTTTCAAGCTTGTATGAGTATTCTTAGTTTGCATTCAAGTCAAGTTGCAACATTTCTATTTCAAAGCAAGGGTTTTTATTGATTTGGCTCAAGGGTTTTCATTTGGAGATTGCATATTTGGATTTTTGGTGCTTGCATAAGGGCTTCGTCTCAATCTTTATAATAAATATTTATTTGTGTCTTCATAGCATTGTAAGCCCTTTTCCACTTTCTTTTTATTGAACTCTAAAGTTAAATGAATGATGCAAGTTTGGTTGATCATTATATGCAAGTTTGGTTGATCATTATTTGCAAGTTTGGTTGATCATTATATGCAAGTTTGGTTGATCATTATATGCAAGTTTGGTTGATCATTATGCAAGTTATGTATGACACATGTTATCATGTTATGCAAGTTTGGGTTGATCATTATACACATGTTATCATGTTATGCAAGTTAAACTTGAGTTTATGGCCTTAAAGCTTCAAGCTTTATGTTAAAGGTTGCATTTTGGCAACATGAAAGTTATCATATCCCTTATAATAACTTGCATGTGAGCCTAAATGTGAACTTCTAGCAACTTCTACATGTTATTTATCACCATGTATCACTCATATGCTAAGTTTGGTTTTATGCATGCTTTTGAAGCCTAATAATGCAATATGCAAGTATATGAACATATGTACATTTCATATGCCACCATGATAAACTTGTGGCTTCAATACCTTTATGCCATGATTATGCTAAGTTCCCAATCTTATCCTTTATGCGTTGTTGCGATTATGTAAACGATGGGATTACATTGGGGTTGGGTAACATTATGACATAAACATGGTTTTTATAACATAACGTGATATGTTAACTTGTAATTATGTTTTGGAAACATAATGGACATGACACTTAGCAAATATGAGTGTGGCCAACTCGAGGTTGGGTTGAGTTTGTAGCATAAATCTACTCGGACCCGCCCGGCTTAACTAGTGGCTACAAACAATAGGACCCAATGTGAGAAGTTGGTTATGTTGTGCTCGAACCCGAGGTTAGACCTAGTTCTGGTATAAAGCTACCCGGACCCGCCCGGCTTAACTAGTAACCACAACAAAGTCTAATGTGAGAGGTTAAAGCGCATTAAGTTAATTAATGCCTCCTGATTAGGGTTAAGTCATGGTCCACTTAATACTTAACCAATTTGGGCTTGATGGATTAATCGAGGTTAAGTCAGGAGCCTTGGGTACTCTTAACCAATTTAATCCACGTGTGGATCGGGTTAACCACATTTAACCCGTTAAGAAACCCTAGTTGCGTGGTCCTTTTCAGCAGTAACCTTCTAGGTAGTATCATAAGACCCTAGGACTAGGCTAGGGTGGGGCACGATTACTGGGCTGATTGTAAGAGACCAAAAGAGACGGCTGAATGATGCCCCGGTTGTTCAGGCGGACCATGGTCGTGCACATCAAGTCCGGAGTTGAACACGGGCACCGGTAGGTTTGGACTATGCATCCTGTAATGGTGTCAGAGGGTTACACCATAGGGCCTGATACACCCTAGGGTGTACCCTGCACAGTCAACTACATTACATGATTAGGCCGTATGACACCGACACTTGACGAGTTAGGCTTATAGGGAGCCGATCGACTAGACTGTGTAGTTGGACCTTGATTTAGGTCACCTCATTATATTGGGCCAAGCTAGGGCCAAGGGATCAATTCTTGTTTTTACTTGACACGTTAGAATGCTAGTACACCCGTGGTGCAAAACTTAACCTTGATTATGCGATGACACCTTTGTCTATCTTGTTAGTTAATCATCATGCCAGTATGTTGTTATCCTCATGTTCATCTCAGCTTCTCATGCCAGTTAACTTTACTAGTTCATAGACAGATAGTAGTAGGGCTTACCAGTCTTTTTGACTGACCTGTTTTCTTTCGCCTCTTTTCTTCCGTTCCCCCCCCCCCCAGGTTCTCAGGGTGGGAACATTGGAGCTTAGCTTGGATCTTTACAGCTTGCTTACTGGATTTGCTCATGTACGGTTTTGGACATTGGGCTAGCTATGGTTTATCACTTCATTTTGGGGATAGTACTTTATGTATTTCAGCTTTTCAGTTTATGCTTTTATCTAGACTTTGTTGTTGGAAAATAATGACCAATCACTTTGTTGTAACATGACTATGGTTTTGAAATGCTAAGTTTTATCCGCTGCTTTACTACTCTGTTTTACTTATATGTTCTGTCTTGTGATATCTGCATGCATGTTTACCTTGTTTAACGCCCCTCCAAAGCTAATGTCCTTGCAAGAGTGGCATTGGCGGAGGTGGGGTGTTACATTTGGTATCAGAGCATAAGGTTTACAAGATTTGAGCAAAAGTGTTTTTGAAACTTACCTTTTGAAAAACTATTTTCAAAACCAATTAACTATTTTCCAAGAAAAGTCTAGTTATTTAAAAAAAAGGCTATTCCCCAAAAGCCATAGCACTATCCTTCGTTTCTTCGTTCTGAATCTATCTTTTTCTTCGTTTTAGTATGGCCGATCGCTTTAACATCCCGGAAGGCGTACAAGTACCCGTCTGGTTCCGGAGATTTATGGAGGCAAGGGCGAATGAAGTCGGCCCCACGAACATTCCTCCTCCTTCCCCCATCGCTAACATCTCTCCTCCTCCCGTAGCTGAGGTTCCTTCTCCCCCTCAACATCCGCAAGAGGATTTCGCAAAGCTTTGCAAAGACTTTAAGGCGATGGGTTGCAAGAATTTTGTCGGAACGGAGACTTCTGTGGAGGCAAGAAACTGGTTAAAGGAAACTGAAGACCTCTTTGCTATCTTTGATGTGGAAGATCGTAGGAAAATTCTGTTGGTGGTATGGCTATTGAAAGGGGAAACTGCTTATTGGTGAGTAGTCACCACCACTACTAGACCCATCGAGACTTGGGATGACTTTAGGAGAAGGTTTGGACTAAAGTTTTATCATCAGCAGAAGAGAACCTTCAGCTAGAGAGTTTCCTATCACTAAAGCATGGGGACATGACCGTTAGAGAATACGTGGATAAGTTTAATCAACTTGCTCATTTCGGTCTAGAATGGGTTAACACCGCTCGGAAGAAGGCCCTATGCTTTGCTCTAGGATTGAATGAGCCATTGCGTGGTTTGGCCATATCTCATATACCCCTGGGGGCGACCTTCGAAAATTTGGTGAATATGGCCTTACTTCAAGAGGATGATAAGAGTGGCAAGAAGGAGGTCAAGGCAAATGAGTCCCAAGGCAAGAAGGAAGATACCGAGGAAAGAGATAAGAACAACCATAGCAAGAACAACAAGTCAAGAGAAAGGAGGAAGTGCAACTTCTGTGGGATTACTGGGCACATAGCCAAAGACTGTAGGAAGAAGAAGAGGAAGTTGGGCGAATGCTTTCACTGTGGAGAGCCTGGACATCTTAGCAAGGATTGCCCCAAGAAGCAAGGACAAAGGCAAGGGCAGAATCAGCGTGCAGGACCTTCTGGAGGGCTAGTGCATACTCTCAACATCGCTCCAGTTCTTGATCGAGGTAGTATTTCTGTAGAAAACCTTGTTTACATTTCTGATTTCCCTGTACATACCTTGTTTGATTCTGGCGCATCGCATAGTTTTATTTCTGATTTTGTTGAAGGTTTGCACCTAAGTACTAGCCTAGTTGAGGATCCCGTTTGTGTTTCAAATCCAATTGGGGGTTCCGCCCATCTGTCTATGATTTGGGTGGATTTGAAAATTTCTATTTTGGCCGTAGAATTCACGTGTAGTGCTTATGTTCTCGGGGTCATATGGGTTGGTCTTGGGCATGGATTGGTTGTCCAGTTATGGAGCCATCCTCGATTGTGAGCATAGGGTGGAGAGGCTCATGACTCGCCTCGGTAACACCCTAGAAATTTCTTGTAACCCTAGAGGTCCCGTCATGTTATGTTATCTTGAATCTCTCGACTCGTCCATCGATGATCTGCAATCTGTAAGGGTGGTCCGAGATTATCCCGATGTCTTTGAAGAAGTTAAGGGGCTACCCCCTAAACGAGAGATAGATTTCCGCATTTATCTAGTCGATAATGCCAAGCCAGTATCATTGCCTGTTAGGCACATGGCCCCTCGTGAAAGAAGGGAGCTCAGTAAGCAAATCAAGGAGTTGCTTGAGAAGAATTTTATTAGACGAAGCATTTCTGAATGGGGTGCTCCGGTGGTATTCGCTACTAAGGCGGATGGTTCGCTTCGTCTATGTGTTGATTATCGAGAATTGAACAAGCTGACAAAGAAGAATAGGCACCCGTTACCGAGGATTGATGATCTCTTTGACCAGTTTGTTGGTGCTTCTGTTTTCTCTCAGCTCGATCTAGCTACCGGATTCCATCAGCTTAGAGTAGCTGAGGATAGTATTGATAAAACTGCGTTAAAGACTCCAGATGGATTCTTTGAATGGCTTGTCATGCCATTCGGTTTGACTAATGCACCCGCATACTTCGTAGACTTGATGAGTAGGGTGTTCAAGGAGTTCCTCAACAAGTTTGTTGTTGTCTTCGTGGATGATATTCTGATCTTCTCAAAGGATGAGGAAGAACATGCCAGACATCTCAAGGAAGTGATGGATACGCTTAGAGCGCATCAGTTGAAAGCCAAGTTCTCCAAATGTCATTTCTGGAGAAGGGAAGTTCGGTTTCTTGGACATATAGTTTCTAAGCAAGGCATAGCGGTGGATCCCGCGAAAGTGGTTGTGGTTCAAGACTGGAAGACTCCGAGGAATGCAACCGAAGTAAGAAGCTTTCTCGGTCTGGCAGGCTACTATAGGAAGTTCATCAGGGACTTCGCTAAGATTTCGGCCCCTCTTACTAAGTTGACGAAGAAGAACTTAGCCTTTGCATGGGACTTGGAGTGTGAGCTTGCTTTTCAAAGGCTCAAGAGAGCCCTTACCTCAGCTCCAGTTTGGCAACGTGGATTGGCACTGTTTTCAAGAGATAGTTTTCTGCGTGGGATACCGTATAGTATGTAAACGAGATCCAAGATTCACTAACGAATCTTGGAAAGCTTGCATGAAACCATGAGTACGCAGTTGGGTGAAAGCCAAGTATGTTAGGCAAAGAATAAGTGGAAGTGGAATGAGAGGCAACGATGAAATGAGTTCTAACTCATATTTTGGAAATAAGAATTAAGAACTATGGAATTGTGAAGTTAAAAGACGGTAAAGGCACGATGGGAATAAGCACAAGAAAAGTGCGGCTTAGAAGATTGAAGTCTAGATACGCGCATTTAATCTCTTTCTAAGAGTATATCCTTGATCCCTATTGTTCCGTAGAGCTTACTCGCATGCTACCTTTTAAGTATATCCTCTCAGTCTTATCCTCAATCTTAGTTCTGTTACAAACCCCCTAAGGAGTATGGCTAGCCTATTTGTGATATATGGTTGGGGTGAAGAAGTTCGCCACCAAACTATTTGGGCTTTATGGGATATGGGTAACAATTGACAGATTTACAAAGAGAGCCAATTTTATTCCGTTGAAAAGCAAGAGGACCGTATCGCGGCTAGCATCTGTTTATCTTCAAAAGATAGTGCGGCTGCATGGAGTTCCTTCTAGCATAGTTAGCGATCGTGACCCAATTTTCACTAGCCAGTTCTGGAACAGTTTGCAAGAAGCAATGGGTACGCGATTGAATCTGAGTACAGCCTATCACCCCCGGACGGATGGCCAAACCGAAAGGGTAAATAGAGTGCTAGAAGATCTTTTGAGGCTTTGTGTTCTCGACTTCGGTGGTACTTGGGAAGACCACCTTCCTCTTGTAGAGTTCGCTTATAATAATAGCTATCAAGCCAGCATAGGGATGGCACCATTTGAAGCTTCGTATGGGAGGCCGTGCAAGCCACCAACATGTTGGTGGGAAGACGACGGATAAGCTTATAATTGAGCCCGACATGATAAGGGACACATCCGAGAGGGTTGAATTGATTCGAAGACGGATAAGAACGGCCCAAGACAGATAGAAATCCTATGCAGACAAGCGAAGGACAGACTTGGAATTTAAAATTTGGAGATATGGTCTTTGTGAAGATTTCTCCTTTGCGAAATATGGTTCGCTGACACCAAGGATCGTAGGACCCTTCCACACTATAGAAAGAGTCGGGAAGATGACTTTTAAGGTGGAATTGCCGAGAAGCTGGCCGGAGTGCATAATGTCTTTCATGTCTCGCATCTCCGGAAGTGTTTGCACAGACCCGCCAAAGTGGTTGAACCAAGTATTCTTGAAGACATGGAGGTAGAGGATGAAGCAACCCTGAGACGAGCTCCGATTCGTATCATGGAAATGAAGACAAAGAAGCTAAGAAGCAAAGAAGTTAAGCTTGTTAAGGCGCAATGGAGTGAAACAGAGGGAGACTCAACTTGGGAAACCAAGGAGAAGAGGCGCGTGCTTTATCCATTTCTCTTGGAGGATACATTTTCAATCTCTTTTCCTAGATTGGTATATCTTCCCTTTGCTATCCATGCTTATCTAGTTTATCTTGTTTTGTAAATCTTGTCATGAGAACCTTAGGTAGAAACCCTTGGTTGAAACATGTATTTGAAACATGTTATGTTTGATGTTTGCAAGTGGTTGCAAGTGTTTGCAAGTGGATACTCGTGGATGCATAATACACGTTAGGCACTAAGATCGGCTCACACACTTTCATACCGCATATGCATGAGTGTTTATGCTTATTCATGGATGAAAACTTGTTATGCTATCACGTGGATGTTGCATATGGATGAATGTTATGTGCACTCATGTAGAGATTATAAATTATGTTAGGAATTTGCATACATATGGACTCATTTCACTAACATATTTTGCATTAAGGGGGTTTACTGAATCAGTAACCTCCTGATTTTCGCATTAGATAAGTACATATACACACACCTTTGAATATGATCATACAGCATTTAGAACCTTTTAAGGACAATGATTGCTCGTGGATGATGTTTTGAGTAGATGGATGATGGATGGTAGGATACGTTCTTCCTAACTTAGAGATTTCAGGGACGAAATCCTTTAAGGAGGGGAGAATGTAACAACCCGTATATTTGAATAACATGTTATAACATAAATGGAGACAGAATTAAACTGTAAAATCTGAATCAAGGGAAACGGGTTGTGCCATTGCGTTCGTCTCGGAAAAATACGCGAAATAGAGTCCGAGTTTTCGAAAATCGGAGTCCGTATGACCAAGATATGGCCTCGCGAAGTTTCACGAAAAATTCACAAATTAAAGTATACTTAATTAAGTGAAATGGGTTGCGCAGAGAAATATATATATATATATATATATATATATTGATATATATATATAATTGAAAATTAAATAAATATGCAAAAATGTTCAAAACAGCGAATTGGGAGAGGGGAATAACCGAACCAGCCGATTTTTGAGGTCGACCCGAGCTCGCTGGGTCGACTAGGGGTTAATCCAGGGTGTTTGGCTGTCAACCCGTGGGCCGATTCGCTCAAATGCAGATTTTGCATTTCAATGGTTCTCATGATTCAGCTTTAATCTAAAGGCCCTAGATGGTTCCTACACTTGACTTCTTCCCCATGACATGCTTTGATGGCTTGGATTGAATCTAGGGTTAATCCTATGGCTAATATTACCCTAATCTTCTATAAAAAGGACCTAACACCTAGCCTAAATCATCATTATTCAATCCTACAACTAAACTATGTCAAATTTGTTCCTCTCATGGCCTCCACTCTCATGCTAAAATTCCTAAGTTTATTTTTATGAGGGATTTTGAGTGCATACAAGTATTTTCAAGCTTGTATGAGTATTCTTAGTTTGCATTCATGTCAAGTTGCAACATTTCTATTTCAAAGCAAGGGTTTTTTATTGATTTGGCTCAAGGGTTTTCATTTGGAGATTGCATATTTGGGTTTTTGGTGCTTGCATAAGGGCTTCGTCTCAATCTTTATAATAAATATTTATTTGTGTCTTCATAGCATTGTAAGCCCTTTTCTACTTTCTTTTTATTGCACTCTAAAGTTAAATGAATGATGCAAGTTTGGTTGATCATTATATGCAAGTTTGGTTGATCATTATATGCAAGTTTGGTTGATCATTATGCAAGTTATGTAAGACACATGTTATCATGTTATGCAAGTTTGGGTTGATCATTATACACATGTTATCATGTTATGCAAGTTAAACTTGAGTTTATGGCCTTAAAGCTTCAAGCTTTATGTTAAAGGTTGCATTTTGGCAACATGAAAGTTATCATATCCCTTATGATAACTTGCATGTGAGCCTAAATGTGAACTTCTAGCAACTTCTACATGTTATTTATCACCATGTATCACTCATATGCTAAGTTTGGTTTTATGCATGCTTTTGAAGCCTAATAATGCAATATGCAAGTATATGAACATATGTACATTTCATATGCCACCATGATAAACTTGTGGCTTCAATACCTTTATGTCATGATTATGCTAAGTTCCCCATCTTATCCTTTATGCGTTGTTGCGATTATGTAAACGATGGGATTACGTTGGGGTTGGGTAACATTATGACATAAACATGGTTTTTATAACATAACGTGATATGTTAACTTGTAATTATGTTTTGGAAACATAATGGACATGACACTTAGCAAATATGAGTGTGGCCAACTCGAGGTTGGGTTAAGTTTGTAGCATAAATCTACCCGGACCCGCCCGGCTTAACTAGTGGCTACAAACAATAGGACCCAATGTGAGAAGTTGGTCATGTTATGCTCGAACCCGAGGTTAGACCTAGTTGTGGTATAAAGCTACCCGGACCCGCCCGGCTTAACTAGTAACCACAACAAAGTCTAATGTGAGAGGTTAAAGCGCATTAAGTTAATTAATGCCTCCTGATTAGGGTTAAGTCATGGTCCACTTAATACTTAACCAATTTGGGCTTGATGGATTAATCGAGGTTAAGTCAGGAGCCTTGGGTACTCTTAACCAATTTAATCCACGTGTGGATCGGGTTAACCACATTTAACCCGTTAAGAAACCCTAGTTGCATGGTCCTTTTCAGCAGTAACCTTCTAGGTAGTATCATAAGACCCTAGGACTAGGCTAGGGTGGGGCACGATTACTGGGCTGATTGTAAGAGACCAAAAGAGACGGCTGAATGATGCCCCGGTTGTTCAGGCGGACCATGGTCGTGCACATCAAGTCCGGAGTTGAACACGGGCACCGGTAGGTTTGGACTGTGCATCCTGTAATGGTGTCAGAGGGTTACACCATAGGGCCTGATACACCCTAGGGTGGACCCTGCACAGTCAACTACATTACATGATTAGGCCGTATGACACCGACACTTGACGAGTTAGGCTTATAGGGGGTCGATCGACTAGACTGTGTAGTTGTACCTTGATTTAGGTCACCTCATTATATTGGGCCAAACTTGGGCCAAGGGATTAATTCTTGTTTTTACATGACACGTTAAAATGCTAGCACACCCGTGGTGCAAAACTTAACCTTGATTATGCGATGACACCTTTATCTATCTTGTTAGTTAATCATCATGCCAGTATGTTGTTATCCTCATGTTCATCTCAGCTTCTCATGCCAGTTAACTTTACTAGTTCATAGACATATAGTAGTAGGGCTTACCAGTCTTTTTGACTGACCTGTTTTCTTTCGCCTCTTTTCTTCCGTTCCCCCCCCCCCCTCCCAGGTTCTCAAGGTAGGAACATTGGAGCTTAGCTTGGATCTTTACAGCTTGCTTACTGGATTTGCTCTTGTACGATTTTGGACATTGGGCTAGCTATGGTTTATCACTTCATTTTGGGGATAGTACTTTATGTATTTCAGCTTTTCAGTTTATGCTTTTATCTAGACTTTGTTGTTGGAAAATAATGACCAATTACTTTGTTGTAACATGACTATGGTTTTGAAATGCTAAGTTTTATCCGCTGGTTTACTACTCTGTTTTAATTATATGTTCTGTCTTGTGATATCTGCATGCATGTTTACCTTGTTTAACGCCCCTCCAAAGCTAATGTCCTTGCAAGAGTGGCATTGGCGGAGGTGGGGTGTTACAGTTATGGCCTCCAGAAGTTTCAGAAATTCAAAAAAAATAAAAATCAAACAGCTCGAAGAAAAACAAGTTCAAATTCTAACAGAAGCCAGAAGTGAGCTGGGAGGGAAAATTCCCACTTAGGCAGGTCGACCAGGGGTTCGACCCTAGTGTCGACCTCCTCCCTAGAGGTCGACCTGAACCCCGGCCAGATCTGAAATTTGAACAACTGATGACATGCTGCTGAGTCACTAGGGTTTCTGGATGGTCCTGGTCAGGTCTGAGTGGCTGTGATTAACCCTAGGTTCATCCGACGGCTATAATTAAACTGAAATTCAATATAAACAACTCAATGCTCAATCTAAAAACACAAAGAAAAATAATCCTAGAACTGAAATGCCGTCAGTAGAGAACTTGGAGTAGCCGTCACTGTTTTCAATTCAAAGACAAGTTAAAAGCTTACATCTAAAATCAAAATTAAAACTAGCCTAATTCAACAATCTTCATCAAAGGCGTGCGTCTCCAATTTCAGAATTCAGATTTCAGAACGCAAGAATTCCTTTTTAGTTCGTAAGTGGTTTATTACGTAGATTTAAACATTCTTTTGCTTGAATCATGACATGTTGTAATTGGGATATATTATGATGCTTATGTATAAGATTTGATTCTGGTTTATCTTAAAGTATCATTGTAATAAATCATGTCTATATGCTTATGGCGATGAACATGTTGTATATTTCATGTCTATATGCTTATGGCGATGAACATGTTGTATATTTCATGTCTATATGCTTGTGGTGATGAACATGTTGTATATTAATCATGTTTATATGCTTGTGGGGATGAACAACATTGTATGTTATTGGAATCTTTTACGATTAGGTAAAGAACTTATTATGCCAACAAAATGGTGAAACATGTCATGTTGTAATTTGGTGGTTATTTGCAAGTTTAGGATCTAAATCACAGGCTTACATGTTAGATTAACATTCATAAATATTTAGAACTATATCAAATTGAATCTATTTATGTGGCAAGATTGGATTTGTAGTCCTCTTATGTTTTAACATAAGTTATCATGCTAAGTGTGATTTAAACATGTTTATGGTAATCCTCTTATGTTTTAACATATAAGTTATCATGCCAAGTTGTGATTTAAATATGTTCATAATAGCTTTCTTATGTTTTGACATACATGAGATTATATGCTATGTTGTGGGTTGAAACTGTGATTATATGTTAAACTTCCATGCTAGACCTTTGCCAAGTTTACATGAAAATTAGATCCAACTTAGTCACAAGTTCACCTTTACCTGTTTAGTTAAGATAATGATACATCTATGCCAAGTTACATGTGATAAGTTAAATGTATGCTATTTTATGTTATTTCATGTTCCTTGTTTATTACTCCTTTTTGTTTATGGGTTTGGGCTAATTTGCTAGCCCAACATTTTATGTGATTCATACGTACATTCTACGGAGATAACAATAGGAAACATGAAAATTCATGGCATAGATTTGTTCATTAAATGGTATATTTGATATACCATTTATGTTGAGCAAAATCAAATGATAATTATACCGTGATTAAATTAAATTTAATCCACATAAAGAAATTTGATATATATAGAAAAATATGAATTTAGAAAAAGACGAATATGCCTAACCCGAGGTTAGACTGAGTTGTGGTGTTAATCTGCCCGGAACCGACCAGCATATCCAGTGACCACAACAAGACCTGTCTAATGTGGGTGGTTAGTGCATCAAGACCAAAACGAACCCGAGGTTAGACTGAGTTGTGGTGTAAATCTTCCCGGAACCGACTGGCACATCCAGTGACCACAACAAGACATGTCTAATGTGAGTGGTTGGTGCTTTAATAAATTAAAGCTAAGTCAGGATTGGTAGGGTTAAGTAAATTAGGAAAACACTTAACCGATTCAACATGTTAACTAAACAAATGGTCAGGGTTAGGTAAACTTGGACAGTTAACCAAATAAACATGTTGATTAGAAAACCCTAGTAACAGGGACCCATTTCAGCAGTAACCCACATGGATGTATCATGGTACCTTGAAACTAGGCAGGGTGGGGCACGATTACTAGGCTGAATTATAAGCGGTCAAAACGTCTGCAGTTGGTGGGCCAGTGTAGGTTCCAACGTAGTATGGGCATGCACGTACTCCGGAGTGGAAAAATCAGGCACTGGGCATCAGTAGTGTACACTGTGCATCTTCAATCGTGTCGTGTTGCCACCAGAGGGACTGATACACCCCATGGTGGGACCAGCACAGGTAGCTACAGTCAAGCGGGGCCGAATGACACAGGATATGAATGCATGCGAGTAGGAGCCGATCATTAAGGGGATCGTTTGTTATAAACAGGTGGGCTGGTTGAACCAATGGTTAAGTAGGTGTAGAGACTATAGTAATGGGTGCGATCACATGTTCCTCTTATCTTATACTAGGGTATTGTCCTATGTTCTGTTATCACTGTCATGATCCATTTCCTTGTTTAAATACTAGTAATCACTGAACTTACCAGACTTATTGTCTGAACCATTTTCTCTTGTCTTTTTTCCTTCCGTACCCTGCCCCTCCCCCCCCCTCAGGTCCACAAGGAGGGAATACTCCAGCTTAGTCAGACTCTTTGCAAGCTTCAAGAAAGTAGATATATGATTTGGACTCTCTCTCACCTTGGCTATGGCTCTTGGACATTATCCTTGGGGATTTATGCACTTTTACTTTTGGTTTATGCTTCTTTATTTAATAATCAAGACAGAGATTATGTTGTAATGTTTTGGAAGTATTATTGAGACAATTTGATGTAAAGCTTTTGTATTAAAATACGTATGCAATAAATGTTTGAATTTCTGCAGCTTAAATTTATCCATCTTGTAAATTTTTCTGTGTCTTGTATCCATAACCCTCCACCAAAGTTAAGGCATTCCCTTTGTGAGTGACCTTAACGGAGGTGGGGTGTTTCACTTGGTATCAGAGCAAAGGTTTACCAGATCAGATAAAAAAAATTAAAACTATTTTTCAAAAAGAATTATAAAGAAGCATTTTACAAGAAAAAGTGTTGTTTTAAAAAGGCATAATCCCCAAAGCCATATGCACTATCTTTCTGTCCTTCGTTTTGAATCTTTTCTTTTTCGTTTCAGCATGTCTGGGAATCTTAACTTTCCAGAGGGTTTACCAATACCTGGCTGGTTCAGGAGGTACTTAGAGGCTATGGCCAATGACGCAGGCCCAGCAGATATTCCTCCTCCAGCTGCAGCAGCTCCTCCTCCTTGTGCAAATGCTTTCTCAAAGATTTGTAGAGACTTTAGGGCCAAGGGTGGAAAGGATTTCAAGGGAACTGAATCATTCGTAGAAGCAAGGAACTGGCTCAAAGAAACAGAGGATCTGTTTGTTATCTTCGAGGTGGACGATAGGCAGAAGATACAGTTGGATGTATGGTTGCTCAAAGACAAAGCTTCCTATTGGTGGGAAGTCACCAACGGTGAAAGACCAGTTGACACATGGATGGATTTCAGAATAAGGTTTGAGATGAAATTCCTCTCACAAGCTGAACGAAGTTTACAGCTGGAAAAGTTATTATCTCTTAAGCAAGGAAGTATGACGGTCAAGGAGTACGTCAATCAATTCAATCACTTGGCCCGATTTGGACTGGACTTAGTGAATACTCCTCATAAGAAGGCTCTCTGTTTTGTCAAGGGATTGAATGATCCACTTCATAGCTTGGCTATGACCTATAGGCGACTACTTACGAGAGGTTAGTGGACATGGAACTCTTACATGAGGAAGACAAGGGCAAGAAAGAGGCAAAAGAAAAAGTGCTTCAAGATAAGAAGGGAGAGGGGTCGTAGAACAAGAAGGATGATTCAAAGAAAGGCGGGAAGAACAACAAATCCCATGAAAAGAGAAAGTGTAATTTCTGTGGCATTCCCAGGCATCTTATCAAAGACTGTAAGAAGAAGAAAAGGAAGATGGGTGGCTGTTTCCACTGTGGTGAGACAGGACACATGGCTAGGGAATGCCCAAAGAAGCAAGGGCAAGGAGCTGGACGTTCTGCTGGAGGACAAGTTCACGCTCTCACGGCACCTCCGCAAGTACGAGGTAGAAATATTTCTGTCAAAAGTTTAGTCTATCTTTTTGATCATCCTGTACGTACACTATTTGATTCTAGCACATCGCACTCTTTTATATCTACTACTTTAGTGGAATCTCTACACCTAGACACCAGTATAGTAGAGGATCCCTTGGTTGTTTCAAATCCAATTGGGGGCTCAGCCTATTTGTCAATGGTTTGTTTGGATTTGAAAATATCTACACTAAGCGTTGGGCTTGGATGTAATGCCTTTGTTTTGGGCTTCACGGGCTATGGGTTAATTCTAGGCATGGACTGATTATTCAGTAATGGTGCCATCCTCGATTGTGAAAAGAGAGTGGTTAGACTCATGACTTGCCTCGGTAACACTCTCGAAATTTCTTGTAATCCCATGAACTCCGTCATGCTTAGTTATCTAGAATCTCTTGATGCGTCTGTTAAGAACTTGCAGTCTGTAAGGGTAGTCCGTGAATGCTCGGATGTGTTTGAAGAGGTAAAGGACTTACCTCCGAAGCGGGAGATAGACTTCCGCATATACCTCGTTGATAATGCAAAGCCCGTTGCTTTACCCGTTAGGAACATGGCCCCATGGGAGAGAAAGGAGCTCAGCAAGCAAATCAAAGAGCTGCTTGAAAGGGGGTTCATAAGACGGAGTATTTCTGAATGGGGTGCTCCGGTAGTGTTCACGACCAAAGCTGATGGTTCGCTTCGCCTATGCGTTGATTATGGGAGCTAAACAAGCTGACTAAGAAGAATAGACACCCACTCCCAAGAATATATGATTTGTTCGATCAGCTTGTAGGTGCGTCGGGTTTCTCCCAATTAGATTTAGCTACCGGGTTTCAACAGCTAAGAGTGGCTGAAGATAGCATTGATAAGACCGCGTTTAGAACTCCCAATGGTTTCTTCGAGTGACTTGTCATGCCCTTCGGCTTGAAAAACGCACCCGCTTATTTCGTGGATTTAATGAGCAGGGTGTTCCGAGAGTTCCTCAATAAGTTTGTGGTGGTCTTCGTAGACGATATTTTGATCTTCTCAAAGAATGAGGAAGAGAATGCTCAGCATCTAAAGGAAGTCATGGATACTCTCCGTGCACATCAGTTGAAGGCGAAATTCTCTAAATGTCATTTCTAGAGAGAAGAAGTTAGGTTCCTTGGGCACGTGGTGTCCAAAGAGGGGATAGCTTTAGACCCCGCAAAAGTGGTTGTTGTGCAAGATTGGAAGGTTCCTCGAAACGCAACCGAAGTCCGAAGCTTTCTCGGGCTAGCAGGCTTTTATCAAAAGTTTATCAAATATTTTGAAAAAATCTCATCTCCACTAACAAGATTGACAAAGAAGAACCTAGCTTTCAATTGGGATTTGGATTGCGATATTGCTTTCCAACGTTTGAAAAGGGCTCTAACAACAGCCCCAGTTCTGACATTGCCTGGTAGAAGCAAGATGTTTACAGTATACACCGATGCATGCGGAACGGGACTAGGTGTTGTCCTGGTGCAAGAAAGGAAGGTAGTAGCTTATGGGGGAAGACGTTGAAAGTACATGAGAAAAACTACCCAACCCACGACCTAGAGTTGGCAGCCATCGTTTTTGCGCTTAAGTCTTGGCGCCATTATCTCCTAGGTGAGAAATTTGAACTGTATACTGACCATAAATTGTTGAAATACCTATTCTCGCAGAAAGATCTCAACTTGAGGAAACAAAGGTGGATGGAGTTTCTTGCCTCATACGACTTTGAGATTTCCTACACTCCTGGCAAGGGCAATGCAGTAGCAGACGCCTTGAGTAGAAAGAAACTGACCTTAAGCCCTCTCTTTGTGGAAAGGCAAAGCTTGGAGTTGATAGCAAGCTTTAACTTCAGACCCTCCACTAACTTTGTACCTGGCTTGCTAGCAACGTTAGAAGTGCGACCTACTCTATTAGACTCAGTCGGAGCCACACAAAGAGAAGACCCTCAGCTAGCCGAAGTGATGGACAAGTTAATTAGGGGTGAGACTTCTAGTCACCTCAATAGATACTCCATGGATGCCAAGGGCTGGTTGAGATGAGATGGAAAACTATATGTCCTACAAGCAAGGGGTTTGGTAAATACGGTTCTAGAAGAGGCACATCATTCCAAGCTGACCATACACCCAAGCGGAGACAAAATGTATAAAGAAATCAAAAGAGTTTTCTTTTGGAGTGGAATGAAGAAAGATGTAGCTGAATTTGTTTCTAAGTGTTTAATATGCCAACAAGTCAAGGCAGAGCAGAAGAAGCCTGGTGGTCTACTTCATCCTCTACATGTCCCACAGTGGGAATGGGATAGCATCTCGATGGACTTTATAGATGGGTTGCCTAGGTCAAGAAGGGGCAACACCAGTATTTGGGTAATAGTGGACATGCAACTGTGAGGAGAGTTCCAACCTGTATTTTGGGAACAGAGGTCAAAAAGCTACGCAACCGTGAAGTTAATCTCGTCAAAGTTCAATGGAGAGACACCGAGAAAGACGCAACTTGGGAAACTGAGGACAGAATTTGCGCAACCTACCCTTTTCTTTTTGAGGGTACGTCTTTAATCTCTTTTTCCTCAAGTTTATGCTCGTATCTATCTTTTTAGGTATATCTCCTCGATCCTATCCTTTATCCTTAGGTAGGAACCCATTTGGATGTAAACATGTAATTGAAACATGTTATGATTGATGGTTGCAAGTGGTTGTAAATGGTTGCTAGTGGTTGCTAGTGGACGCATACACACACATATTAGGTATTAGATCGGCTTAGTCACTTCCATATTGCATATGCATATATGTATTGGTTTATGGATTAAAACTTAATTTGTTAACATATGGACGTTGCATTTGTATGAATTATTGTGCACTCATGTAAGAAATTTTGAGTAGGAAAAATTGCATTAATAATGGACTCATGGCATTGACATAATTTGCATTAAGGAGGTCAACTGAATCAGTAGACCCCCTGATTTTGCATTAGATAAGGACATATGCACACACAATGCATATGATCATGAAGCATTAGAAATATTTTAAGGACAATGGATGCCTGTGTTTGATGGTTGAGTAGATGGGTGTTTGGATGGTAGGATATAAGTTCTTCTCGACTTAAGGATTTCGGGGACGAAATCCTAAAAAGAGGGGAGAATGTAACACCCCGTATTTTCTATTAACGTTTTAATAATGAATCCAAGAATACTTAATTTAAAACGTGAGAATTAAGGGAAACGGGTTACGCCATTGTATTCGTCTCGGAATTCTGGTTGAGATAGAGTCCGAGTTTGCATAAATTGGACTTCGTATGAAGAAGTTATGGCCTCCAGAAGTTTCAGAAATTCAAAAAAAATTCAAACAGCTCGAAAAAAAATAAGTTCAAATTCAAACAGAAGCCAGAAGCGGGTTGGGCGGGAAAATTCGTGCCCAGGAAGGTTGTCCAGGGGGTTGACCCTAATGTCGACCTCCCGCCTAGAGGTCGACCTGGGGGTCGACCTGGAGGTCGACCTGGGGGTCGACCTGGAGGTCGACCTGGCCCCCGACCAGATCTGAAATTTGAATGACTGATGACATGCTGCTGAGTCACAAGGGTTTCTGGATGGTCCTGATCAGGTCCGAGTGGCTGTGATTAACCCTAGGTTCATACGATGGCTATAATTAAACTGAAATTCTACATAAACAACTCAATGCTCAACCTAAAAACACACAGAAAAATAATCCTAGAACTGAAATGCCATCAGTAGAGAACTTGGAGTAGCCGTCACCGTTTTCAATTCAAAGGCAAGTTAAAATCTAACATATAAAATCAAAATTAAAACTAGTCTAATTTAATGATCTTCATCAAAGGCGCGTATCTCCAATTTCAGAATCCAGATTTCAGAACACAAGAATTCCTTTTTAGTTTGTAAGTGGGTTATTACGTAGATTTAAACATTCTTTCGCTTTAATCATGACATTTTGTAATTGGGATATAGAATGATGCTTATGTATAAGATTTGATTCTCGTTTATCTTAAAGTATCGTTGTAATAAATCATGTCTATATGCTTATGACGATGAACATGTTGTATATTTCATGTCTATATGCTTATGGCGATGAACATGTTGTATATTTCATGTCTATATGCTTGTGGCGATGAACATGTTGTATATTAATCATGTTTATATGCTTGTGGTGATGAACAACATTGTATGTTATTGGAATCTATTACGATTGGATAAAGAACTTATTATGCCAACAAAATGGTGAAACATGTCATGTTGTAATTTGGTGGTTATTTGCAAGTTTAGGATCTAAATCACAGGCTTACATGTTAGATTAACATTCATACATATTTAGAACTATGTCAAGTTGAATCTATTTATGTGGCAAGATTGGATTTGTAGTCCTCTTATGTTTTAACACAAGTTATCATGCTAAGTGTGATTTAAACATTTTTATGGTAATCCTCTTATGTTTTAACATATAAGTTATCATGCCAAGTTTTGATTTAAATATGTTCATAATAGCTTTCTTATGTTTTGACATACATGAGATTATATGCTAAGTTGTGGGTTGAAACTGTGATTATATGTTAAACTTCCACACTAGACCTTTGCCAAGTTTACATGAAAATTAGATCCAACTTAGTCACAAGTTCACCTTTACCTGTTTAGTTAAGATAATGATACGTCTATGCCAAGTTACATGTGATAAGTTAAATGTATGCTATTTTATGTTATTTCATGTTCCTTGTTTATTACTCCTTTTTGTTTATGGGTTTGGGCTAATTTTCTAGCCCAACATTTTATGTGATTCATACGTACATTCTACGCGGATAACGATGGGAAAACATGAAAATTCATGGCATAGATTTGTTCATTAAATGGTATATTTGATATACCATTTATGTTGAGAAAAATCAAAGGATAATTATACCGTGATTAAATTAAATTTAATCCACATAAAGAAATTTGATATATGTAGAAAAATATGAATTTAGAAAAAGACGAATATGCCTAACCCGAGGTTAGACTGAGTTGTGGTGTTAATCTGCCCGGAACCGACCGGCATATCCAGTGACCACAACAAGACCTGTCTAATGTGGGTGGTTAGTGCATCAAGCCCAAAAAGAACCCGAGTTTAGACTGAGTTGTGGTGTAAATCTACCCGGAACCGACCGGCACATCCATTGACCACAACAAGACCTGTCTAATGTGAGTGGTTGGTGCTTTAATAAATTAAAGCTAAGTCAGGATTGTTAGGGTTACGTAATTTAGGAAAACACTTAACCGATTCAACATGTTAACTAAACGAATGGGCGGGGTTAGGTAAACTTGGACACTTAACCAAATAAACATGTTGATTAGAAAACCCTAGTAACGGGGACCCATTTCAGCAGTAACCCACATAGATGTATCATGGTACCCTAAAACTAGGCTGGGTGGGGCACGATTACTGGGCTGAATTATAAGCAGTCAAAACGTCGGCGGTTGGTGGGCCAGTGTAGGTTCCGACTGAGTTTGGGCATGCACGTACTCCGGAGTGGAAAAATCAGGCACTGGGCATTAGTAGTGTACACTGTGCATCTTGAATCGTGTCGGGTTGCTACAAGAGGGACTGATACACCCCATGCTGGGACCAGCACAGGTAGCTATAGTCAAGCGGGGCCGAATGACACAGGATATGAATGCATGCGAGTAGGTGCCGATCATTAAGGGGATCGTTTGTTATAAACACGTGGGCTGGTTGAACCAATGGTTAAGTAGGTGTAGAGACTATAGTAATGGGTGCGATCACATGTTCCTCTTATCTTATACTAGGGTATTGTCCTATGTCATGTAATCAATGTCATGATCCCTTTCCTTGTTTAAATACTAGTAATCACTGAACTTGCCAGACTTATTGTCTGACCCATTTTCTCTCGTCTTCTTTCCTTCCGTCCCCCCCCTCAGGTCCACAAGGAGGGAATACTCCAGCTTAGTCAGACTCTTTGCAAGCTTCAAGAAAGTAGATGTATGATTTGGACTCTCTCTCACCTTGGCTATGGCTCTTGGACATTATCCTTGGGGATTTATGCACTTTTACTTTTGGTTTATGCTTCTTTATTTAATAATCAAGACAGAGATTATGTTGTAATGTTTTGGAAGTATTTTTGAGACAATTTGATGTAATGCTTTTGTTTTAAACTACGTATGCAATAAATGTTTGAATTTCCGCTGCTTAAATTTATCTGTCTTGTAAATTTTTCTGTGTCTTGTATCCATAACCCTCCACCAAAGTTAAGGCATTCCCTTTGTGAGTGACCTTAACGGAGGTGGGGTGTTACAGAACAACATCGTAAACACCTTATAGTCAAATCGTGAAGTGTTTCACAAGGTGTTAGCACATAGTTATTTTTACCCAACCCAATGCTAAATGTAAAAGCATGTTTTGCTCATAAACTGGTCGAGCATAATCCAAAAAATCAATCAATCACAATCCATATCAATAACCAAGTATATTTGGTTCAATCACATTTCATGTTACAATAAAAGAGTATTTTATTGTCTACACATTTTCTACATTTCATGTTACAATAAAAAAAGGGTATTTTATTATCTACACATTTTTACATTTCATATGGATATAATAGAAAGAACATTTTATTGTCTATACAATTTCTACATTTCATATGCACACAATAAAAAGAATATTTTATTGTCTATACATTTTTACATTTCATATGCATAAAATAAAAAAGAATATTTTGTTTGCATAACAATTTCTTTGTCTCTAATGACAAATAAAAAAATCATTTTATTGGCATAACAATTCCAATGTTTCTAATAACAAATAAAAGGGAGTCTTTTTCGCATAACATTTTCTACATGTCTCTAATGACAAATAAAAAGGATATTTTATTTTTATAACATGTTCAATGTTGCTAATAACAAATAAAAAGGATATTTTATAACATGTTCAATGTTGCTAATGACAAAAAAAGAGAAGATTTTATTGTCAAAACATTTTCTATGTTTTCTAATGACAAATAAAATGATATTTTATTTCCATGACATGTTTTACACTTCTAATGTCAAATAAAAAGAAGAATTTATTTGCATACATATTTCCAATGTTTCCTAATGACAAATAAAAAGATATTTTATTTCCTACATAATTCTATATTATATATGTATAAACAAAAAGAATCTTCTTATTTGTATAACAACTTCTATATATGACAAATAAAAATGAATTTTTATTTGTGTACAAATTTCAATATCTAGCATGACAAATAAAAATGAATATTTTTATTTGTATTCAATTTCAATATTTAACAAGACAAATAAAAATGAATTTTTTTATTTTTATACAATTCTAATATTTAACATGTCAAATAAAAATGAATTTTTTTATTTGTATACAATTCTAATATTTAACATGTCAAATAAAAATGAATATTTTTATTTGTACACAATTCTATTTTAAAATGACAAATAAAAAGAAATACTCTTATTTGTATACAATTTCAACATTAACAAGGAAAATAAAAATGATGTTTTTATTTGCATACAAATCTATTTTTAACATAATAAATAAAAATGATATTCTTATGTTATACGATTCCTACCTTAACATGACAAATAAAAAGGATATTTTTATTTGCATACAAATCTATTTTTAACATAAAAATAAAAATGATATTTTTATTTGGTTACAATTCTAATTTCATCATAACAAATAAAAATGATATTTTTATCATTTTTAAAAATGATAAAATGGTATTTTTATTTGTTTAAAATTTTATTTTTTCCACTATATTCAATTAAATCAACAAATCACCACAAAAGCATCAACCAATCCAAATCAAATCGCGTACAACAACAAACTGAATTTAACAGCATATATGTAAAAATTTCTAAACTCGATAATAATTAATTAATTTTAATTATTTAAAAAGAAATCTCACCTTGTTCTGTTTCAGAAATCGTTGAATAACGACTGTTTTTCACTAAATTAAACTGTTCATTTAATTTAGTCAGAAATCACCACTATCTCCTTTTCCGTTCTGTTGTGTAGATCGTGTCAAGGCGAATCCAACGCAATTCGTTTCACTGCATTCCATTTTGATATGACGAAGTTATGACATTTTAAACACTCGAATACATTAATTATATAATCTAATAATTAATTATATTATAATTTTCCTTTAACCTTGTGTTAATCCCTTTTCTGTTAATCCTTCTTCTACGCTGTACACCGAGAACCGCTTGTCTGGTACTTTGCCAAATCCAAGTCGTGCCAAGCCCGATGCGCACACGTGAAAATCCAATGTTTTACCGTGTTTTTCAGCCTGGTACTTTGCCAAACCTGCTACTTTGCCAAGTGCCAAATCTGGTACTTTGCCAAATCCAAGTCGTGCCAAGACCGATGCGCACATGTGAAAATCCAATGTTTTATCGTGTTTTTCAGCCTTTTTTGAGTGCCAAATATGGTACTTTGCCAAGTGCCAAAACTGGTACTTTGCCAAATCTGGTACTTTGCCAAATCCAAGTCGTGCCAAGCCCGATGCGCACACGTGAAAATCCAATGTTTTACCGTGTTTTTCAGCCTGGTACTTTGTCAAACCTGGCACTTTGCCAAGTGCCAAATCTCGTACTTTGCCAAATCCAAGCCATGCTAAGCCCGATGCGCACATGTGAAAATCCAATGTTTTACCGTGTTTTTCAGCCTTTTTTGAGTGCCAAATCTGATACTTTGCCAAGTGCCAAATCTGGTGCTTTGCCAAGTGCCAAATCTGGTGCTTTGCTAAATCTGGTACTTTGGCAAATCTGGTACTTTGCCAAATTCAAGTTGTGCCAAGCTCGATGCACACATGTAAAAATCCAATGTTTTACCGTGTTTTTCGGCCTGGTACTTTGCCAAACCTGGTACTTTTCCAAGTGCCAAACCTGGTACTTTGCCAAGTGCCAAATCTGGTACTTTGCCAAATCCAAGTCGTGCCAAGCCCGATGCGCACACATGAAAATCCAATGTTTTACCGTGTTTTTCAGCCTTTTTTGAGTGCTAAATCTGGTACTTTTCCAAGTGCCAAATCTGGTGCTTTGCCAAGTGCCAAATCTAGTACTTTGGCAAATCTGGTACTTTGCCAAATCCAAGCCGTGCCAAGCCCGATGCGCACACGTGAAAATCCAATGTTTTGCCGTGTTTTTCAGCCTGGTACTTTGCCAAACCTGGTACTTTGCCAAGTGCCAAATATGGTACTTTGCCAAATCCAAGTCGTGCCAAGCTCGATGCGCACACAAGGAAATCCATTGTTTTACCATGTTTTTCAGCCTTTTTTGAGTGCCAAATCTGGTACTTTGCCAAATCTAGTACTTTGGCAAATCTGGTACTTTGCTAAATCAAAGTCGTGCTAAGCCCGATGTGCACACATGAAAATCCAATGTTTTACCGTGTTTTTCAACATGGTACTTTGCCAAACCTGGTACTTTCCCCTAAATCCCAAAGTCGCATGCCTCCAGACCGCACCGGAAATTGATCGATCCCCCCTACACGATGCGCCGGAGCACCGCAACCCCATGCTAGCCGCGCCGATGAACTCAAGGTCCCCGTTGTCTCAAAAAATGTGCCCCAATAGCAGGTCTTTAGGGGGTAATTCAAATTAGATTTTGCAATAGTTCATCGTCATCACCGTTGATATTGTAGAATGTGAGGAGCTCTTCCATTTAGTCTTTGGAATCATCACAAATTACTTCTTAGATCAAGAGAAATTGGAGTTTTAATTTCAGAGCATATCGGCCATTGAAAATATAGGAGAATGGTGGCGGCTTACTGTATGAATTAGGGTTTGGATTATTGTGTATTTATAATAAAATATTATTAAATCCTTTAATTTTTAGAAAAGGCCCGTTAACTCTTAATAACTCCAAATCCAGCCGAGCGAATGTCTCCCCTAACCAAATACCCCCATTTTGGACACAATGGATTAGGTCACATCAGCCCATTTGATTATTTCAGCCCACTTTTCTTTAAATTAAAATATAAATCATTTAATTATTTAATTTGATCCTACATTTAAATTTACCGGGGCCACATACGGACTCCAAAAATTCCCGAAAAATAAATATAGCTATGTTTTGACGTTACGGTCCTAACAAGTTAATTTCATCAAATTTGGAGACCGTTTGAAAGTGGGCTTTTAACGGTCGATCCAATTCAGCAGAAATTATCGAACACATTTTATTATACCACGCTCACATATTAATTCCAAAAATTATGGGAATTTAAACCTAGCTTAATTTGACATTCTGGATCCAACAAAAATGGTTTCGTCGAAAACGGAGGTCGTTTGTAAAATGGTTATTTATAAGGGCTATATATTATATTAAATTCCATAGCGACTATTCTGAATATTTAACTGGCCATAACTTTTTATTCCCGCTTTAAAATTTCAATTTTTCACATCCGTTAGAAAGATATTTCTAAATAGATTTTAACATTTTTCGTTTTACCGAAGTCCGATTTATTTTGAATTCTATACATTTAGTCAAAGTTCAAAATCAAATTTTCAAACTACCTCGCCGTTTCAGGCTCGTTATATAATTAAAATAAATATATACATTCTAACTTCGGTTTAAATAAATTTTAAATCATTACTATTTAAAGTAAATCATTTTAAATATTCAAAATCCATTAAAATTTCTAAAATATTTTTTTTAAATTGGTTTCAAAATTCTGGGTTGTTACAAAGTTAATATGGTCTTTACTTGGATTAAAAAACAAATGTCATTTAAAACACAGTTCACAATAAATCCTACATAATTTTCCTTTAATATGGAACTTTCATGGAAATTTGAATAATTTATAATTGATATAAATTTCCATTTCAGACTAATACTATAAATGAAATAACGTCAAAGCCTTTTAAGTTCCATAAATAGTAAACACCTACCTGTATAGAAGCTCATTTCGATTATTATTAATCGAATTCCATTCAATTCCAATTTAATTAAATAAACTGGAAAACTTCTTCAAATATTATTTAAAAGATTTATTCCTTTCACTTATGGGTTCAAGAATGGTATTATTTATGATACCATTCACAATGAACCCAAAATATAATTCGATATTAAATATAAGATCTTAAATGGAAGTCATGTCGACTTATATTCAATACCAAATTCTGAAATTAACTGATATCGTTTTGGAATAATGATATCAATATCTTCCAAATTCCCATAACAATATCCGTATAATCATGAAATCCAATATCGAAATATCCGAAGATAATTTCCATTCAAGTCTACCCTAATTTATTTATTGGAATACTCTGGTTATTTCAAAAACATTTACAAATCCAGTTTATTAATTTAGAAATCATTTGATTATTATTCTAGTTAATAACTAGTTCATTTGGATAAATATATCTTTTATCTTTTCAAAACTTGGAATTTCTCATCCAAAATCTTTCCAAATCATTAATTATGATTTTACATAATTTTTCCACATTTTTAATAATTTTATTAAGGCCCTTATAATCGGTTTCCAATATCAGCCACCGAATTGAATTCATAACGACCTTTTCTGAATTTGATTTGGACATAATTTTAAATCTAACTGTTCAAATTTAAATATAAGGATCTTTTTGATATGAACTCAATGGTTTCGTTTTTAGGAGAATCCGATGGCCGGAACTCCCGTTACATCAGTTTGAAGTTAATGGTTGAAACTCGCATACGGTCATTGCGCGGCGCGTTCTACTTAAGCCATATAATATATATTATATAATATATATATCATCTCCATTCAGAGCGTAATTTATAAAACATTTTAAATTTGTTTAAAAATGATTCCCAGTTCCATTTCAGTTTTAAATTAAAACTGAACATCTCATTTTATTATAATCTTAAAATGATATTATTTACAAAATGTCAAATTATGGAATTCAGTCTTCTCAATATTCATTATAAATAGAATAAAATCAATATAAAAATCCGTTCGAGTTGAAATAGCGTTTATAAACTTAACTTGGCTTCATATTTTTATATATTTTATTGTCCATCCAAAATCGGACATCAAAATCATATTTTGATTCTTCACTAAATATTAATTTAAAATATTAATTTTTTCTGGATTGGAATCAGACTCAATCAATTACCATATAATTATATTTATATGGACTCCATACATCGCATGTATTGAAAAATAGTGATAAACAACTATTAAACATTCCATTCACATCCAGAGTGGAATTTACAACTATATAAGCATTAAATAATTGAATAACACTTATAATAGTTTGTCAATCAATCGGTTGACATACGATTAAATCCAAGGGAGATGTGAATTAATTATCATCCCCAGACCCGTATGGGGTTTTCAAACAACAACGATCAATTCAAATTAATCACTTTTAATAAATTTAACCAATTCTAATTTGATTCTAATTTTTTTTAGCTAACTCATTTTCATTGTTCACATTATAAATGGATATTTATATCCAATTTCAATTACCGCATTAATATCAACATTATTTTTATTATGTTAAATATTTCAACATCACAAACAAAACATAATACACTCAATAAAGTCATCTATGGGTTTCGAACAATAGTGAAGTGAGCTAGCAGGCACCGTACAACATTTCATGATAATCAAACTGATAAAAACCTAAACCGGCAATCTCTACATTCAGTTATAAAATAAATAACTGTACAAATATTTTGAGTGAGAAAGTTCTCATATTGATTTCCACTCTGTCAGTCTTTATTTGAAGATTTTATTTTCAAACTAAATTAAACGAACGTTTAATTTAGCTAAAAACCCAACTTGCTCTGTTTTTGTTCTGGTCAATTCCATATTGTAGTGCTCGGTGATATGAGTGCAACGCAACTGAAATCGTCGGATTTCGATCTCGTATGAAAAAGATATATCATTTTATACATTAATTACAAAAATTAATTAACTAATTAATTAACTAATTTATTAATTTATTAATTAAATAATTCAGGGCTTATACCCTTTCTTCCTTTTCGTCACTTCAGATATCACGAGGCCAAGTAAACGCGTCCCCTAATGTTTAGAACCGCATGCCATACGAGACATTAGGAGTCAATCGACTGTCACTAGGAGGAAGGCCGGGGCCTCCTCTCCCCACGCCGGCGGTGGCGCGCAGCTCACCGCCCCATCCTCCTCAATATCCATGCGTGAACGTTTGCAGTTTGAGCCCCAAAATCGTGCAATCCACAACCCTAGAAACGATCATACCCATACCAAAATAAAGACATAAGAATCTCTTCAATATTCATTTTATAATCTCCTTGAATTACTAAATGGATTAAGAGGATGTAAGGAATTAAAATCAGACGAGAATGGCCATTGAAAAGCTTAGAATGACGGTGCAGAAGTTATTAGGGTTTGGGGTAGAAAATTGATTATATATATAATTTAATAATATTTTAATTCGCAAATTACTTGTTTACCTATCTGAAATCCAAATCAAACCCAACAATTGTTGCCCTTAACTAAATACCCCTATTCCGGACATGATGGGATATATTTTGTAAGATAAATCTGCAGTTTTGATCAGTTTTTGTTAAAATTAAAATATAAATTAATATAACGGTCAACATAGATTTCAACATACATTTTAATTTATCGGGGTCACATACTAACTCCAAAAATTATGAAATTTGAAATCTAGCTATGTTTTGACAATACGGCCCTAAGAAAATTAATTTCATTGGATTTGGAGACTATTTGAAAAATGGCCTTTTTAACTGTCTTATTAAATTTAAATTGAAACTAAAAATGCGTTTAAATTTACTGTGCTCATATACCAAGTCCAAATGACTTGAAAATTTAAACCTGGCAATAATTTTTCGTTCTGGAACCAACAAAAGTGGTTTCATAAAAAATGGAGGTTATTTGCCAAATGATTATTTTTAAGGGCTATATAATATTAAAATTTAATTAAATTCTATAGTGACTATTTTAAATTTTAAGCTAGACATAACTAACAATTTGTAAAGTGTAATCTCAATTTCTTACATTTGTTAGAAAGATATAGTTAAACAGATTCTAACATTTCTTGTTTTATCAAATTCTGATTTATATTGAATTATGTACATTCATTTGGAATTAAAAATTGAATTTTCAAACTACCGTGCCATTTCAAGGTCGTTTTATAATTAAAATAAATATATACATTCAAACTTCGATTAAAATAAATTTTACATCATTAGTTCTTACAATAAATCGATTAAAATATTTTATTTCCATAAAATCAATTAAAAATAAATTTTAAATTGGTTCCAAAAATACAGGTTAATACATTTTCGTTGATTTCAAAAGACTCAAATTTCATGGCTCCAAGAAAAGGAAAGGAATCGTAAACCTCTCAAGTGAACGAGACAAATGAAGACCAGCAAAGAGACACACAAATGCTCATGACAACTGACTCGCATGGAGACGGGTTGGTTCCGACTCAAACAGACGGTTTTGTTACGGTACGGACTGGGGATGCCCTCCGACCCATGGCGATGGTACCTCCACCATCCGACCTGGTGGCACTATAGAGACTTGATCCAATAGGGACAATCCAAGTGCAGTTGATGCTGGTGTTCCTATTCGGGCCGATCCATCCAACTCCGGCTGTGACTACCAACATTCAACTCCTTACTTCTACCCCTGTTTCATAGATTGATTTTTTGTGCTTGCTCACAATTACGGACAGAACTAATGACTCTTTAGAGACCCAAAGGCGTGATAGTGCTGCAATCCAGGAAAACAGGAATGCTATATGAGAGACCTGAGAACCTTGAACAAATGGTGATTGGCTCATTGGGATCCCGCGAAGATGCAGCTCGAGTCCTGGGACCTAACGACCCCAGCCAAGAAGAACCAATGTTGTTGTCGATGCGTGGATCTCATGTCCTTCCATGAGACCCAAATATCACTAATCTTACCCAGCCAACTTCTCTAGCCTACTCGTCCCGTGAATGCTCGAGACCATAGAGGGCAAGGAAACTCTGATCCTGCAAGAAACCGGAAGACATCGCCTGGTGTAGGTGCTGGAAGTGCTTGAAGGGAAAGGAGTGTCGAACCTGAACCGACATTAACTAATGCTAAAGTAGAGGCTATGGTACGTCAGAATATGGAAGATATAAGAGGTTACACCAATGATTGGTGCATCGATCGCAGTCGTACACCTTTTACCGACGACATGCTGATATCCAGTACCCGAGGTGTTTCAATCTACCTACCATGGACCAGTATAGAAGGAGAACTAATTCGAGGTAGCATTTAATGAGATACTCCTAGTACATGAACGTCGTGGCGGCTCCTGAGGTCATAAAATGCAAGGCTTTTCCGTACCTCGAAGATGTCGCACTGATGTGGTTTACTCGGCTTCCACCTCGGTCAATCTCTAGTTTTAGAGAGATAAGCGAGAGCTTTATGAATCAGTTTCGACTTCAAGCCCGGAAATCCAAGAACATCATTGAGCTCTCTGTAATCAAACAAGCTCCTGGGGAAACTTTGAAATCGTATTTAGTCCGTTTTAATCTGGCAGTTTCAGAAAGAGGAAACCCCATAAACAGATTATTTTGATGGCGTTAATATATAAAGTTGACAAAGACACTGAATTCAGAAAATATTTGTCCAAAAAACTACAACAAATTAGAGAGTTGTTTTATGAGAAGGAAAACATTCGTCTACGGCGAGAAGAGATATATGCTAATCGAAAAGGAAAATCCGGCGAAACCCCGAGGGGATATTCAAAGTAACGTCACCATTAAACAATCTGGTGATGATGTAGGGAAAGTTGAAGTGAACGTCGGCAACAAGAGAGAAGGAAATAACTGCCAAGTTGGGAATGATAACAATAGGAATAGGAATTGGAGAAATGATCCCAAAAAGATGCCTCGGTTTCAATCCTTTGAAATTACACGCCGCTGAATGATATTAATTGGGTACTCACAATGTTATGCAATACAAGAAACCTCCACCTATAGATTCAACTAAAAAATAGTGTGAAACTGGGAAATTCTGTCTATTTCACGAGACTTACGGTCACTCTACAAACGAGTGTCACCACTTAAGAGATGTTATGGAAATCGAGCAGGGAAGTTAGACGAGTATAAGGTATCCCCTAAAGATAGGGGTAAGGAGGATCTGCTCTAAATCAGAACCAAACTACCCATAGACCTGCTGCTTAGCAGAAAGGGAAACGGATTGTCATCAGTACCGTGGTCGGAGGACCAAATCTAGCTGGATTTAGCAATAGAATCATGGAACAGTATGTTAATGCCGCTAAGCATCCAGAAGTGGGAGAGTGTAGTTTCCTCGAAGATACTATTCCTACGAAGAAACAGAAGATGATGACATATGATGTTATCTTCAGAGAGAGAAAGTGTGGGACTAGAGACTCCGAGTGTCAACCTATTGATAATCACAACTATCATTGGTCCAGCCCTTATATGGAAAGTCCTTGCTTATTGTGGGAGTTTCGTCAATATTTTGTTCAGTAAAGCATTTGACCAAATGAAATTGGAGCTAAAGATTTGAAGCCATGCACAAGGTGGATCCGTGGCTTCAACGGCTCGTCAACGTCTCTAATGGGAGTAGTGGAATTATCCATGGAACTTAGAGAAGGATATCGTAGGAGAGTTGAAGCGACCCGAACTTCCCCGGTCTCCGAAGAGATGAGAAAGAACGAATTTCTGTGAGGACAAGACAAAATAGAACGCATACGGAAGAACATTTCATTGTTATTACAACAATCCCATCAGATACAAGAATATACCGAGTATAAATGAATAAAATACATTCGACAAATATCAGAGATTACAATAAGTTACATAGCAGCGGAAAAATAATATAAAACACAACTAGAAGTGATACACGGATACAGAGCTTTCCGAGCATCGTTCCAGCTGTAAATCAGGACCCTGTGAATATAAATCTGCAAAACCAAAACTACTAGCTGCCCGTGCGGAAAATAGGGGCACCCAGAGTTTAGGTTAAAACAATAAACTCCAGGTCAGTCATGTGACTGGTGTGAGAACTAAAACAGTTATTATTCTTTATTTTAAAAGTTAGGTAAATCAAGGGACCACGCCGTATAACACGGAACGGGTTTCCTCCCAAGAATACCAGTGCATAAAACAAACAGCGCAATGCTAAATAAAGAAAAATGAAGCTGTTATAAGACCCAGGTCCCATCACACAATGCAACGCAGCCGAGGATAGGGTTTTCCCTTATAACAGCCAAAGAATGCTTGATACGGTTAAAACAAATCGTTTGATACTATTATAAGTGCATAGTGTATAAAACAACTTCAAATCATAAGTATCAATCATAGGCGGCATGAGCGCCCCATCCCACTATGTCGCCATACTAGGATCTACAAATAAAACCGCAAATGTCACGTATTTGGAAATTGGATTTCCGTCTATGAACCGAGGCAAAAGATAGTCCTCAACCGATTCGAGACAATCTAGCCCATGTCTCAGGAACAGCCGCAACTGCCCCATGGAGCGACAGGGCCGGTCCACCGATGTGGATTATTATGCCTGAACACTACGTCTCCCCGCCCTTTGGGGCGTAAATGAGCCAACAAATGACTCCATCGGACCCGGATCGTCCGATCAAACCGAGGCGCCTCGCAACAGCAACAACCACATAAGTCAAACTCGTCAGGGCGTGTAAAACCACTGACGCCACTTTTTAGCTAGAAGGAAACGCATGCCCTCCCTGAGGTCCGTCTCCCGTTTCTGGTTCATACCGGGTGTGAAACTCGCGAATTCACGTTACACAAAGTTGTGCCACACAGGCTGTGCTTTGATCATCACCACAAGACTTTGCTTTTCAACAGAAGCCTCGATCTATTGCCACTTAGGCATGCCACACAGGCAATTCACTCTATGTGTTTGATATCCATCAGTATATAACCCCTGAGCTCGTATGTCTCAGAGAAGGGCGTTAAGCAAGAGAATAAATTCTCCACCGCCAAACAGATATATATTTAATAGAAATCAATCACACAGACTAAAATCCAATGTCAGACACACAGTCCATTTACAAGTCCGTTCTGGGTCTGAACGAAACCGGAGGCACCTAGCACCCCGCATATCCATCGATCTCCAAGTACGTCTGGATGATCACTAACTGTTTCCATCTTCTTGGGTGTACAGCCCAATCAAGATCATCAGTTATCACCCAAACGACGTGAAGACTTCCGGTCTTCGACCACCGTCTTCATCTTCGACACCACGTCGAATCAGTTATTCAGAATGGGATAAACCCGGTCTTTCTGAATAACTCGCGTATATATTATAAAAGTGTTACACAAACACAACATACGCCTCATTCCAATTCAGAATATTCTTTTATTCAAATATTCCTACACTTTGGGAAAAGTTCCCATTAATTTTATCCAAGATAAATTCTTTAAATTTATTCTTTAATCTCCTTTGAATATCAATTCAAACAAGTCGGGATTAGCGACCCACACCGAAGTAATTATTTATTTTATTTCCCAATCCCAACCTATTCATCCCATGAAGTAAAACTAGTAATACTTCATATCTAACACCACAGTGTTATCGGTAAATTCAATTACCATTTCACGTTCAAATCTAATTAAAGATTTAACCATCGCCTGGAGCAAAACTGGTGATACTCCATTTTCGATCATTTCAATCTAATTAAAGATTCATTAAAACTCCCCTTAGTTTTAATCTTTAACTGGGTTAAAGAATCAGTGTCATTTAAAACACGGTTCACGATAAACCCAAAATCACATTCCATTAATTATCGGGTTAAAGGACAAGTGTTATTTAAAACACTGTTCACAATAAACCCAAAAATCAATACCAATTCAATTCCAATTAAATATCGTTTAATTGGTACACTTCATTAAATCTAAATAAAAAGATTTAATTTTTTTCTCAACTGGGTTCAAGAACAGTGTTAGTAAAGACACCATTCACGACAAACCCAAATCACATCTGATATTCAATACAAGGCTCTGAATAGAAAATATACCGGCTTATATTCAATATCAAATTCTACGACTAACAAATGTCGTATTGGAAATAACGATATAAATATATCTTTCAAATTTCCATAACAACATCTGTATAATCACGAATTCCAACATCGAAATATTCCGAAGACAATTTCGATTCAAATCCACTCCAATGCAATCATTGGAAATTCTGGTTATTTTCAAAACCCCTTTTTCAAATTCAATTTATTTATTTAAAAATAAATAGAATTATATTTCTATTTCAAAACTAGTTCATTTCGATAAAAATCTATTTTTATCTTTTCAAATATGGAGTTTTTCATCCCAAATCTTCACAAATCATTTCTTATGATTTTACACAAATTATTACTATTTTTAATAATTTTATCAAGGCCCGTACAGTCGATTTCCATCAATGGCCGTCGAACTGCACTTACAGCGACCTTTTTCAAATTTGATTTGGACATAATTCCAAATCCAACCGTTAGATTTCTAATTTCTAATATTCGTTAGAAAGCTCTTTTTGATACGAACCCAACGGTTCCGGTTTTAGGAGAATCCGACGGTCGGATCTCCCGTAATGTCCGTTTGAAATCAATGGTCGAAATTCGCGAACTACCGCGGCGCGGCGCGTTCTATTCATGCCATTATATTATATATATATAATATATATATAATATATTTCGTCGATTTCTATTTAAAACGAATTATATAAATAGTTTTAAATTCGTTTCAAAAGCAATTTCAACTTCCATTTCAATTCAAATCGAAATTGAATTCTTCTTTATAAATTCGTTTCAAAATTCATTTCTATTCAATTCAAATTTCAATTCAATTTGAATTCATTTCAATTCGCTTTCAATTCAATTTGAATTCGTTTTCAATTCATTTCGAAATCGTTTTCAATTCATTTCATTTCGAAATCGTTTTCAATTCAATTCATTTCGAAATCGTTTTCAATTCAATTCATTTCGAAATCGTTTTCAATTCAATTCATTTCGAAATCGTTTTCAATTCAATTCATTTCGAAATCGTTTTCAATTCTATTCATTTCGAAATCGTTTTCAATTCTATTCATTTCGAAATCGTTTTCAATTCAATTCATTTCGAAATCGTTTTCAATTCAATTCATTTCGAAATCGTTTTCAATTCAATATAAATATCGTTCACGTCAAAATGGCGTCAATCTAATCAACACGGCTTCATATATTCCTATTTTCAAATATTCTATTTCAAATATTTCTTTTTCAAAACTGGAATGAGGCCCAATCAATTACCATATAAAATTAATTATATGGATTTCCATACAACACATGTATATAATAGCATTGAAAAATAATCAACCATCAACCAAAGTGCACTACACTGTATAAGCATCAAATATAGATATTCAACGCTTATAACAGCCTGTCAATCAATCGATCGACATATTTAATCAATCAGGATGAGTGAAATTCATATTTCATCCCAACACCCGTGTGGGGTTTCAAACAATCAAACACAGGTTTTAGTTGTGCAGTTGGGCGATGTGTAAAATTTATCTTCCCAATCAATGTCATTCAAATAAGTGTACATAAACAAACCGTCTGGTTTGTAAATGAATATTTATTTATTCACATTCACGTTAAAAATTATATTTTTAACGACAAAACATTTTATTCCAACATATGAATTTCTATTCAGTTCATTTTTTTAAATAAAATGATATTTTTATTTTTCTAACTTATTTTAGAAAATTTCGGCAGCATAACGGCACGATACTAGAAACGGGACGAGGCCTAGCCTTATCCCCGGTCTAGTGAAGGCCCACGCCATTCACACATCATCAAATCAATTCATTTCACCACACAATTCAATTTCAATCAAATAATCCAACTAATCTACGCAACCAAAAAAACAAGTCCATGGTCTGTGGACGATTGTGTCGGGTGCTACTAAGCACCGTCTGCATCCTAGTATATATATATAAATAGAAAAAGAAATTGAAAGGTGAGAAATTCTCACCAAAAGCTATCCAACTTCACGACACTCCCTGTTGTAGAGATCTTCGTCGTTCTCGCCCTTTTTGACCGCTTCGTTGTCGTAGCCACTACATATGTAAAAATCGAATTTTTACTTCGCTATTCAATATATAAAAATCGAATTTTTACTTCGCTATTCAATATATAAAAATCGAATTTTTAGTTCGCTATTCAATATATAAAAATCGAATTTTTAGTTCGCTATTCAATATATAAAAATCGAATTTTTACTTCGCTATTCAATATATAAAAATCGAATTTTTAGTTCGCTATTCAATATATAAAAATCGAATTTTTACTTTCACGCTATATGGATAAAATTTCTATTTTCACACCGCTACTGTATAGATAAAAAAAATTATATTTTTATCACCTTATTCTACATATACAGATTTCGCCCTTTCAAAAATAAAGTTTTCGCCTTTATAAAAATCACCACTTTATTTCAACGTATATAAAATAAAAATCAGATTTTTATTTCGCCACAAATACAATGATGTTATTTTTATATTCTCTATCCTATAAAGATTATATTTTTAATACTTTAAAAATATAAAAATCATATTTTTAATATTTCCATACAGTAAAGATTATATTTTTAATACTTTAAAAATATAAAAATCATATTTTTAATATTTCCATATAGTAAAGATTATATTTTTAATACTTTAAAAATATAAAAATCATACCTTTATCTTTCTACAATGTAAAAGATTATATTTTTCTTACTTTACAACATAAATAAAACCCAGTTTTTAAAGTAAATAAAATTTCGTTTTTAAACAAAATAAAATTCAGATTTTAAAATAAACAAAATTCAGTTTTTATTTCTGTTTATATAAAATAAAAATAAATAAATAAATTAAAAAACTTACAGGGGGGCGCTGGCGTCAGGCGGTGGCTGCTGGAGGTCGTGGGGGAAGCGGCAGCAAGAGGAGGAAGGAAGAAGAGGGGGGGCGGTGGTCCTAGGGTTCGCGGATGAAGGTGTGGGTCTGGGAAGGGGCGTCGGAGCCAAAGGGGGAGGGTCGCGGCGGAGTCGAACGAAGAGGAGGAGAAGCTGGAGGATGGGGGGGTCCTCGCGATGGTCGGCACCGTGGTCTCGAGGGGGGGGGGGCTCCCTGGGTGCGGCGGCGCTGCTGCGCTCCTTCCTTCTTCTTTCTTTTTTTTTTTATGTTTTTTTTTCTGAAAAATGAATTTGATCGGGGGGGGGGGGGGGGGCAGCGTATATAGAGGGAGAAGGATTATATTTTTTATTTTTAATTAATTATTTTATTCGAAAAAAGTTGACTTTTACATACGACCTCGAAACGAGGCCTACCGCCTGTCGTCCATAGCGTTTTACCCCCATTCCGAACACAATGGGATATGTATCGTAAGATGATTTGATCGTTTCGATCAGTTTCCGTTAAATTTACATTTAATCACTTTATTGAATTTTAAACGTACATTTCGAATTACCGGGGTCACATACTAACTAGAAAAATTCCAGAAAAATATTTTCTAGCTTCGTAATGACGATACGGTCCTAACAAAACTAGTTTCGTCGAATTCTGAGACCGTTAGAAAAATGGCCAATTTCCAGTCGATTAAAATCAACTAAAACTGGTCAAACGCGTTTTCCTTTGCCACGCTCACATATTGATTTGAAAAATTATGAAATTTGGAATCTAACAATAATTTGACATCACGGACCCAACAAAAGTGGTTTCGTCGAAATCCGAGGTCATTTGCAAAATGTCCATTTTTAAGGGCCTGAATTCCATAGCGACTATTCAGAATTTTCAACTGGACATATCTTTTGATTCTCGCTACGAAATTTTGATCTTTTGGATTCGTTGGAAAGATATCCTCAATTAGGTCCTAATGTTTTTGGTTTCACTAAAATCCAGTTTGATTTGCACCCGGTACATTCAATTGAAGTTTGAAATTGAATTATCGAACTACCGCGCCAATTTCAATTCCTTTTATAATTATATATAATTATTTATATTCTAACGACGACGCGTATAATATATACGTTCGAATTATATTCAAAATAAATTTCTTGTCGATATTATTTAAAATAATTCATTTTAAATAATCAAAATTCGCTAAAATAGCCAAAATAAAAATTTTAAACTGGCCCAGATTTTCGGGTTATTACAATCTCCCCCACTTAAAACTTTTCGTCCCCGAAAAGGAACAAAGTCGAAAGTGGTTTGATTAATTAACTCTACGTTCGATCTGGCTTCCATTCTCCAACTTTTCAGTTTCTGAGAATTTTCTAAAATCTCAAAAATTTGGCTAACACCCTAAATTTTTGAAAAATTTCGCCATAACCTCCCCTGCACCGGGAGCATCGGGGAATTTCAAATAGCTTCCCCGGTCCTTCAGATCTCAAAAAGAAAAAGAAAAAGCCAAGCGGCTAGCCAATAGGCTCATAAAATCATCATCACCCAAACAAAACAGTAAATTACGTAGTAAACATGTACCTATTTGTCGGGCAAACAAATTTTATTCTCTGCTCTAGCCTCCTTGCTATGACCTGTTCAATATAAGTATATGTATATGCAAGCAAATGCGACCAATTTTCAATATAGTTCAATATTTGATCAAATTAGGCAAAATGGTTGAAAATTAGCAAACAAATAAACAAACAACACAAACATCAATCAATTAGTGAATTAGAGTTTCAAATTCATAATTTTGATATATCTACAGAAAATCATGTTTTGATGCCAATTCACAACAATGTGTTCTAGCTATATTAGTTTTGGTTCTCACACCAATCTAATGGAAATATATAGAAAATCACACCTTCGAAACACGAACATAAATACTAATGATGTGGCCACATCATCAGAATTATCCCGGGTGTCTAGAATGTGATTCTATATCTATCCAGTATATTAAAACTTCGAATATACGTTCATGACGCTTATACGCGAAATCTATATATACTCGATTGTCCATATTCAAAATAAATAAATATTCAAATACGTTTAAAACGATTTAAATTTTCAAAACAAAATTGTTTTCATTTGAAAAATATACTCTTCGCACTCGTTCTAGGATACTACTGATCCTATCTCTAACGAGTCATTCTAATTGGATATTGCTAATCCAATATCTGATGAATTCTTTCGTATGGTTCTAATGTGTCTTGTTCTCGAGCTCTGTAAACCAAAGCTCTGATACCAAATGAAGCGACCCGAACTTCCCCGGTCTCCGAAGAGATGAGAAAGAACGAATTTCTGTGAGGATAAGACAAAATAGAACGCATACGGAAGAACATTTCATTGTTATTACAACAATCCCATCAGATACAAGAATATACCGAGTATAAATGAATAAAATACATTCGACAAATATCAGAGATTACAATAAGTTACATAGCAGCGGAAAAATAATATAAAACACAACTAGAAGTGATACACGGATACAGAGCTTTCCGAGCATCGTTCCAGCTGTAAATCAGGACCCTGTGAATATAAATCTGCAAAACCAAAACTACTAGCTGCCCGTGCGGAAAATAGGGGCACCCAGAGTTTAGGTTAAAACAATAAACTCCAGGTCAGTCATGTGACTGGTGTGTGAACTAAAACAGTTATTATTCTTTATTTTAAAAGTTAGGTAAATCAAGGGACCACTCCGTATAACACGGAACGGGTTTCCTCCCAAGAATACCAGTGCATAAAACAAACAGCGCAATGCTAAATAAAGAAAAATGAAGCTGTTATAAGACCCAGGTCCCATCACACAATGCAACGCAGCTGAGGATAGGGTTTTCCCTTATAACAACCAAAGAATGCTTGATACGGTTAAAACAAATCGTTTGATACTATTATAAGTGCATAGTGTATAAAACAACTTCAAATCATAAGTATCAATCATAGGCGGCATGAGCGCCCCATCCCACTATGTCGCCATACTAGGATCTACAAATAAAACCGCAAATGTCACGTATTTGGAAATTGGATTTCCGTCTATGAACCGAGGCAAAAGATAGTCCTCAACCGATTCGAGACAATCTAGCCCATGTCTCAGGAACAACCGCAACTGCCCCATGGAGCGACAGGGCCGGTCCACCGATGTGGATTATTATGCCTGAACACTACGTCTCCCCGCCCTTTGGGGCGTAAATGAGCCAACAAATGACTCCATCGGACCCGGATCGTCCGATCAAACCGAGGCGCCTCGCAACAGCAACAACCATATAAGTCAAACTCGTCAGGGCGTGTAAAACCACTGACGCCACTTTTTAGCTAGAAGGAAACGCATGCCCTCCCTGAGGTCCGTCTCCCGTTTCTGGTTCATACCAGGTGTGAAACTCGCGAATTCACGTTACACAAAGCTATGCCACACAGGCTGTGCTTTGATCATCACCACAAGACTTTGCTTTTCAACAGAAGCCTCGATCTATTGCCACTTAGGCATGCCACACAGGCAATTCACTCTATGTGTTTGATATCCATCAGTATATAACCCCTGAGCTCGTATGTCTCAGAGAAGGGCGTTAAGCAAGAGAATAAATTCTCCGCCGCCAAACAGATATATATTTAATAGAAATCAATCACACAGACTAAAATCCAATGTCAGACACACAGTCCATTTACAAGTCCGTTCTGGGTCTGAACGAAACCGGAGGCACCTAGTACCCCGCATATCCATCGATCTCCAAGTACGTCTGGACGATCACTAACTGTTTCCATCTTCTTGGGTGTACAGCCCAATCAAGATCATCAGTTATCACCCAAACGACGTGAAGACTTCCGGTCTTCGACCACCGTCTTCATCTTCGACACCACGTCGAATCAGTTATTCAGAATGGGATAAACCCGGTCTTTCTGAATAACTCGCGTATATATTATAAAAGTGTTACACAAACACAACATACGCCTCATTCCAATTCAGAATATTCTTTTATTCAAATATTCCTATACTTTGGAAAAAGTTCCCATTAATTTTATCCAAGATAAATTCTTTAAATTTATTCTTTAATCTCCTTTGAATATCAATTCAAACAAGTCGGGATTAGCGAACCACACCGAAGTAATTATTTATTTTATTTCCCAATCCCAACCTATTCATCCCATGAAGTAAAACTAGTAATACTTCATATCTAACACCACAGTGTTATCGGTAAATTCAATTACCATTTCACGTTCAAATCTAATTAAAGATTTAACCATCGCTTGGAGCAAAACTGGTGATACTCCATTTTCGATCATTTCAATCTAATTAAAGATTCATTAAAACTCCCCTTAGTTTTAATCTTTAACTGGGTTAAAGAATCAGTGTCATTTAAAACACGGTTCACGATAAACCCAAAATCACATTCCATTAATTATCGGGTTAAAGAACAAGTGTTATTTAAAACACTGTTCACGATAAACCCAAAAATCAATACCAATTCAATTCCAATTAAATATCGTTTAATTGGTACACTTCATTAAATCTAAATAAAAAGATTTAATTTTTTTCTCAACTGGGTTCAAGAACAGTGTTAGTGAAGACACCATTCACGACAAACCCAAATCACATCTGATATTCAATACAAGGCTCTGAATAGAAAATATACCGGCTTATATTCAATATCAAATTCTACGACTAACAAATGTCGTATTGGAAATAACGATATAAATATATCTTTCAAATTTCCATAACAACATCTGTATAATCACGAATTCCAACATCGAAATATTCCGAAGACAATTTCGATTCAAATCCACTCCAATGCAATCATTGGAAATTCTGGTTATTTTCAAAACCCCTTTTTCAAATTCAATTTATTTATTTAAAAATAAATAGAATTATATTTCTAGTTCAAAACTAGTTCATTTCGATAAAAATCTATTTTTATCTTTTCAAATATGGAGTTTTTCATCCCAAATCTTCACAAATCATTTCTTATGATTTTACACAAATTATTACTATTTTTAATAATTTTATCAAGGCCCGTACAGTCGATTTCCATCAATGGCCGTCGAACTGCACTTACAGCGAACTTTTTCAAATTTGATTTGGACATAATTCCAAATCCAACCGTTAGATTTCTAATTTCTAATATTCGTTAGAAAGCTCTTTTCGATACGAACCCAACGGTTCCGGTTTTAGGAGAATCCGACGGTCGGATCTCCCGTAATGTCCGTTTGAAATCAATGGTCGAAATTCGCGAACTACCGCGGCGCGGCGCGTTCTATTCAGGCCATAATATTATATATATAATATATATATAATATATTTCGTCGATTTCTATTTAAAACGAATTATATAAATAGTTTTAAATTCGTTTCAAAAGCAATTTCAACTTCCATTTCAATTCAAATCGAAATTGAATTCTTCTTTATAAATTCGTTTCAAAATTCATTTCTATTCAATTCAAATTTCAATTCAATTTGAATTCATTTCAATTCGCTTTCAATTCAATTTGAATTCGTTTTCAATTCATTTCGAAATCGTTTTCAATTCAATTCATTTCGAAATCGTTTTCAATTCAATTCATTTTGAAATCGTTTTCAATTCAATTCATTTCGAAATCGTTTTCAATTCAATTCATTTCGAAATCGTTTTCAATTCAATTCATTTCGAAATCGTTTTCAATTCTATTCATTTCGAAATCGTTTTCAATTCAATTCATTTCGAAATCGTTTTCAATTCAATTCATTTCGAAATCGTTTTCAATTCAATATAAATATCGTTCACGTCAAAATGGCGTCAATCTAATCAACACGGCTTCATATATTCCTATTTTCAAATATTCTATTTCAAATATTTCTTTTTCAAAACTGGAATGAGGCCCAATCAATTACCATATAAAATTAATTATATGGATTTCCATACAACACATGTATATAATAGCATTGAAAAATAATCAACCATCAACCAAAGTGCACTACACTGTATAAGCATCAAATATAGATATTCAACGCTTATAACAGCCTGTCAATCAATCGATCGACATATTTAATCAATCAGGATGAGTGAAATTCATATTTCATCCCAACACCCGTGTGGGGTTTCAAACAATCAAACACAGGTTTTAGTTGTGCAGTTGGGCGATGTGTAAAATTTATCGTCCCAATCAATGTCTTTCAAATAAGTGTACATAAACAAACCGTCTGGTTTGTAAATGAATATTTATTTATTCACATTCACGTTAAAAATTATATTTTTAACGACAAAACATTTTATTCCAACATATGAATTTCTATTCAGTTCATTTTTTTAAATAAAATGATATTTTTATTTTTCTAACTTATTTTAGAAAATTTCGGCAGCATAACGGCACGATACTAGAAACGGGACGAGGCCTAGCCTTATCCCCGGTCTAGTGAAGGCCCACGCCATTCACACATCATCAAATCAATTCATTTCACCACACAATTCAATTTCAATCAAATAATCCAACTAATCTACGCAACCAAACAAACAAGTCCATGGTCTGTGGACGATTGTGTCGGGTGCTACTAAGCACCGTCTGCATCCTAGTATATATATATATAACTAGAAAAAGAAATTGAAAGGTGAGAAATTCTCACCAAAAGCTATCCAACTTCACGACACTCCCTGTTGTAGAGATCTTCGTCGTTCTCGCCCTTTTTGACCGCTTCGTTGTCGTAGCCACTACATATGTAAAAATCGAATTTTTACTTCGCTATTCAATATATAAAAATCGAATTTTTACTTCGCTATTCAATATATAAAAATCGAATTTTTAGTTCGCTATTCAATATATAAAAATCGAATTTTTTTTAGTTCGCTATTCAATATATAAAAATCGAATTTTTACTTCGCTATTCAATATATAAAAATCGAATTTTTAGTTCGCTGTTCAATATATAAAAATCGAATTTTTACTTTCACGCTATATGGATAAAATTTCTATTTTCACACCGCTACTGTATAGATAAAAAAAATTATATTTTTATCACCTTATTCTACATATACAGATTTCGCCCTTTCAAAAATAAAGTTTTCGCCTTTATAAAAATAAAGTTTTCGCCTTTATAAAAATCACCACTTTATTTCAACGTATATAAAATAAAAATCAAATTTTTATTTCGCCACAAATACAAAGATGTTATTTTTATATTCTCTATCCTATAAAGATTATATTTTTAATACTTTAAAAATATAAAAATCATATTTTTAATATTTCCATATAGTAAAGATTATATTTTTAATACTTTAAAAATATAAAAATCATATTTTTAATATTTCCATATAGTAAAGATTATATTTTTAATACTTTAAAAATATAAAAATCATACCTTTATCTTTCTACAATGTAAAAGATTATATTTTTCATACTTTACAACATAAATAAAACCCAGTTTTTAAAGTAAATAAAATTTCGTTTTTAAACAAAATAAAATTCAGATTTTAAAATAAACAAAATTCAGTTTTTATTTCTGTTTATATAAAATAAAAATAAATAAATAAATTAAAAAACTTACAGGGGGGGCGCTGGCGTCAGGCGGTGGCTGCTGGAGGTCGTGGGGGAAGCGGCAGCAAGAGGAGGAAGGAAGAAGAGGGGGGGCGGTGGTCCTAGGGTTCGCGGATGAAGGTGGGGGTCTGGGCAGGGGCGTCGGAGCCAAAGGGGGAGGGTCGCGGCGGAGTCGAACGAAGAGGAGGAGAAGCTGGAGGATGGGGGGTCCTCGCGATGGTCGGCGCCGTGGTCTCGAGGGGGGGGGGGCGGCGGCTCCCTGGGTGCGGCGGCGCTGCTGCGCTCCTCCCTTCTTCTTTCTTTTTTTTTTTTATGTTTTTTTTTCTGAAAAATGAATTTGATCGTGGTGGGGGGGGGGGGGGGGCAGCGTATATAGAGGGAGAAGGATTATATTTTTTTATTTTTAATTAATTATTTTATTCGAAAAAAGTTGACTTTTACATACGACCTCGAAACGAGGCCTACCGCCTGTCGTCCATAGCGTTTTACCCCCATTCCGAACACAATGGGATATGTATCGTAAGCTGATTTGATCGTTTCTATCAGTTTCCGTTAAATTTACATTTAATCACTTTATTGAATTATAAACGTACATTTCGAATTACCGGGGTCACATACTAACTAGAAAAATTCCAGAAAAATATTTTCTAGCTTCGTATTGACGATACGGTCCTAACAAAACTAGTTTCGTCGAATTCTGAGACCGTTAGAAAAATGGCCAATTTCCAGTCGATTAAAATGTGGTTTCGTCGAAATCCGAGGTCATTTGCAAAATGTCCATTTTTAAGGGCCTGAATTCCATAGCGACTATTCAGAATTTTCAACTGGACATATCTTTTGATTCTCGCTACGAAATTTTGATCTTTCGGATTCGTTGGAAAGATATCCTCAATTAGGTCCTAATGTTTTTGGTTTCACTAAAATCCAGTTTGATTTGCACCCGGTACATTCAATTGAAGTTTGAAATCGAATTATCGAACTACCTCGCCAATTTCAATTCCTTTTATAATTATATATAATTATTTATATTCTAACGACGACGCGTATAATATATACGTTCGAATTATATTCAAAATAAATTTCTCGTCGATATTATTTAAAATAATTCATTTTAAATAATCAAAATTCGCTAAAATAGCCAAAATAAAAATTTTAAACTGGCCCAGATTTTCGGGTTATTACAAGAGTGCAGATCCTTCCGTTTGTCGTTATGGATATTGATTCACCATGCAACGCCTTTATCGGTAGATCGGTGCTCGCGGAGTTCAGAGCCTACATGCGCCTTGGTGTGTATTGTTAAAATTCCCGACCAAAGCTGGAGCAGGGATGGTCCATGGTGACCAAGTTAATGAAAAAGCCTGCTACATGGCTGAGTTTAAAATGCTACGCAACAGAGATAGCATAAAACTGAAGAATACCTCCCCACCTGCGAAGGAGGGTTCGGCATAGCAAATAAAGGAAATGTTGCTGAAAGATTCACCCGATGATCTGCCTGAAGACATAGATACCAGAGAGGATGAAGATCTGGAATGCAGAAGGGCGACACCTAACGAGGAAACCACAAACATCCGATCAGTAACGACGACCCGATAAAGGTCTCAAAGATCTTATCTCACCTGGATCCCCTCCAAAGAAGGAGTTAATTGACTTTATTTGGGTTAACCTAGATGTGTTCGCTTGGACCCAAGACGACATATGCAGAATTTCACCATCAATCATGAGTAATTCACTGAGCATAAACCCGAAGCATCCTCATGTGAAGCGAAAGAGGCATATGCTGGGCCCGGAGAGGTCGGCTGCCTTTAAAGAGGAAGTAGAGAAACTTAGAGATAATGACTACATTAGAGATGGTACTTATTCCAACTGGATATCGAACCCTGTACTAGTCAAAAAGGCTAATGGGAAGTGGCGCACATGCATTGATTTTTCGGACTTGAACAAGGCTTGCCCAAAGGACAGCTTCCTACTGCCAAGAATCGATCGGTTGGTGGACTCAACGACGGGACATGAACTTCTCTCTTTCATGAATGCATATTCAGGTTACAACCGGATTGTCATGCACGTGACAGATCAAGAACATACATGTTTTATCATTGATCTCAGATTGTACTGTTATGTGGTGATGCCCTTTGAACTGAAGAATCCCGGAGCGACATACCAATGCTTAGTGAACCGTATGTTCTACAACCAAATCGGGAAATCTACGGAGGTCTATATAGATGATATGCTTGTGAAATATAAGCGATAGTCCGATCACACTGCAGATTTGGCTGAGATGTTTGATATCCTTAGATGCTATGGAATGAAGCTTAATCCGTTAAAGTGCTCATTCGGAGTGGCATCAGAACAATTCCTTGGTTTTATCGTCATCTTACGTGGAATTGAAATAAATTCTGACCAGATTATAGCAATCAGGAATATTAGTGAACCACGGAAGATCAGAGATGTACAGAGCTTAGCGGGGAAGGTTACCGCATTAAGCAGATTTATTTCCAAGGCCACCGATAAGTGTGTTCCTTTTTTCAATTTAAAAATGAGGAAGCCCAATTATGAATGGACCCCAGATTGTGTTGAAGCATTCCAAACCAGTTGCATCCTTTAGAGAAACCCCCATACTGTCCAAGCCGGTGGATCATAAGATTTATTCGTCTACTTGGCAGTATCATCACATGCTATGAGCTCAGTACTTGTGCGTGACAAGGATAAAATTCAGAGACCAGTGTATTATGTGAGTAAGAAATTGGTGGCAGCAGAACGTAATTACCCAAAGATAGAAAATATTGCTTACAGCTTGTTTATTGCCGCCCGGAAGCTTCGCCACTATTTCCAAGCTCACGAAATTGTCACATAAATTGATCAACCGCTCCGACAGGTCATACAACGAACTGAAGCATCAGGAAGATTGCTCGAATGGAACACTGAGATGAGTCAGTTTGACCTTAATTTCCTCCCGAGAAAGTCCATATAGACGCAAGCGCTAGCTGCTTCATCGCCGATTTCACAATCCCTAAAGAGGAAGTTTAAATGAATAAGCTGGCCCCTTAGAACAGAAGCTGGAATCTAGTACATGGAAACTGTATACTGACGGAGCTAAGAATGATCGACGGTCCAACACCGGAGTGGTACTGGTAACTCATGAAGGATGGTCAATATATTATGCTTTGCGATTGGAGTTTTCTGCTACTAACAACGATTCCGAATACGAGGCCCTGATTGCTGGGTTGAAACTCGTTAAGAAGTTGTGAGTAGCAATGCTAAACATCTTTTGTGATTCTCAAATTGTTGTTTGTCAAGTTCGGAAAGAATTTCAGACAAAGGACCTCGACTCGAAACTTAACTAGAAAAGGTAGAGGAGTTATTGGACAGCCTAGAGCATTACAGCATATGCCACATTCCACGATCAAAAAATCAGAAAGTGGATAAGTTGGCTAAGTTATCAAGTTCCAATAATCCAGAGGAGACAGAGATGGTCCCAATTAATCGAGATACTAGAATCCCTAAACATAAATTAGATGGAAGTCGATCCAATACTGAAGATGGAACTAGAAAGAGAGTTATGGATGACACCAACAAAGAACTTCCTACATGACGGAACACTCCCAACAAAAAAGGGTGAGAGGGGTGCCGTCATTCGCAAGGCCCTAAGATATGTCATGCAGGGAGAAGTAGAAAGTTCTCCATCAGCAAGGATTTTCAATGCCCCTACTCCGATGTATAGCGCATGACGACATCAAATAAGAAAAGTGCACGAAGGTGAATGTGGATATCACATTGGAGGTCAAATGTTGGCAAAGAAGAAATTGGGGTATGGCTATTTCTGGCCTACCGTAAATCAAGATGCAGCTGGTTATTCGCGACACTGCGATAGGTGCCAAAATTTTGCAAAGATTCCCAAAGCACTTTCCAGCCAACTCAATTCAATGGTGAGCCCGTGGCCGTTCGCTGTATGGGTGATTGACATCATTGAGAGTCGCAAAGTACATGAGAATGGTCGTGGATTACATTACAAAGTGGCAGAAGATGAACCATTAACCATGATCACAACAAAGCTTTAACTTTGTTGTTCAGAAACATCACTTGCCGATTTGGGATCCCCAAAGTCATCATAACTGACAATGGAACCTAATTTGACAACACTAAATTCAGAGATTTCTGCCTAAAATACAGGAGAAGAGGTACACCACTGTAGCTGACCCACAATCGAAAGGACAAGTCGAAGCAATAAATAAAATCCTTAAGTCCATCCTAAAGAAGCAGTTGGAACAAGCAAGAGCAATGTAGGTCTATGAATTGCCCTTAGCATTGTGGGCCTATAGAATGACCTACAAATCGACGACTAGCCATACTCCCTTCTCGCTTTCATTCGGATCAGAAGTAGTAATCCCAATGGGATTGGATGTCCCCTCTCACAGAACAACATCCTATGATCCAATGATAAATAAAGAGCTTCTTCTCGAGCCCTTGGACATGATTGAGGAAAAGATAGATGAAGAAAACTTGCGTGCTTTGAGATGCTGGCATCGATTCGCTCGATACTACAACAAAAAGGTTCAAACTCGAACTTTTGAGCTAGGAAACTTGGTACTAAAACGAGTCTTCCTGGCCCCTACCTTCCTAGGATTGAAATGGGAAGGACCTTACATCATCCAATAGAGGCTTGACAAAGGAGCTTTCAAGCTAGCGACCGTCGATGGCGATGAAATCCCCAGAGCACAGAATGCTCAGCATCTGCGGCATTACTTGACTTGAAATTGTATCTATTCTTTTATTTTGTAAACTATGTAAAAAGGTACAACTTGTCTATAACAGTCTAGTTGATATAAACAAAAGAGTATAAAGTGGACATAAGCAATGATTTGGCCGAACCACTATAAAAATATCGTGCATTATTTACTTTTCCTATATTTATTTCTCTGCGTTTTGTGACTGTTTTAATCTTGGTTTGAGACATGGAGCTTGAATTAAAATCATGTGCGGGAACAACGCTCGAACTAGAAGGGTCCAGCTCTTAGAAAAAGAGTGTAGAAAGAAAGTCAGAGCGAATGGTATGATCGTTCACCTGATCAACTCAAACTCTCTCGATCCAAGAGCGAGTGTAAAAGCAGGCGTGACTGGTTTACCATGATTAAAGACCACTTTAGCCACACTCTAACTTGGGCTTACGATAGGAGAGTATAAAGGCGCTGAGAGAGAGTTCCAGAGAAAAAGGGTTCCTATCCCACTGAAGGATTGGGGGCAAGATTGAAAGATGAGCCTGAACTCCCCACTAAAGGATTGGGGGAAATATAAGGTCGATTCTAATCAATCCCAAATAAGCTATGGCCAGGCGCTTTATTCAAGATTGATTGGGGACATATACACATCACACTTGTTTATTCCTAGTTTAGTTATGTGACATCCTGTTTACTACTTAGTTTAATAATCATTCCTTGATTTGTAGGGATGCGAGTGGATACCCTCGTTTTGCTTGTGTTGTGATTTACTATTTATTACTTGGCATATTAGTGTTTTGATTACAACTACATTTGATTGAAATAAATGGTAATCTTGCAAATATATGTCATTGTAGGGAAACTACTTTATTTGTAAAAGTGCAAATTTATACAAAGGAATTAACCAAAAGCGCGAAGGCCACACTCGCTACAATAACATAAGGCCAATGGAAAACAAAACGAAAATACTAGACTACGTTTCACTTGGGCTTTGGGGAAGACTTGTACTTCTTGGAGGCTTTAAGCTTCTCTTTCTCCTCTCTCTCAGCATCAATGAGAATATGATTTTTCCTTCTCTTGTCTGTGGGAAGTGCACTTGGATCAACGGAGGATTTCTGAGCTAACTCTCCAGTGATTGACCGAGAAGAAAGCTTGACAATCAGCTTAGACCCAGGAGAAATCGCTTGGATGGGATCAATGTTGTGGGGTTCTTCCTCTGCTTTGGCTTTCAAAAGCTCATTATTTTTTGCCTTTCTTTCCGCCAATGTCACGTTTTCAGTCTCGCCCAAGTCCCCAGTCACAACAACATCTTCATCTTCCTTGTCTTTATTGTCGCCGACGTCTTTTAATGCATCTATCATATCTCTGTCCTTGGGAACTTCAGCACTATATGACACAATGGATTTGTCAGCTACCTCCCCTTGCTTCTCTTCGGTCTCCTCAGTAGGTTTTACAACTAAAGAACAGGAATCAATAGTTATTAGCTCGGGAGAGAACATGGGCTTTTTAATTGATTTCTCTACAATGCAATGACAGACCATAATAGCTTTAACAAATTAAGGTGAGAAGGTGGAGATACCTTCGGACCACTTGTCAGCAGGAGTGGCAAAAATTTCAGGGGCCGACTCGATGATGGGAGATATTATAGCCATATTTGGGATCCCTTGATGATCGGGGTCATAGCCCTCTATTTCAGCAACCCTAAGAGCGGAAGATGAAGAACTGGAGCCACCTTCGAGAGTATCCTTCACTTTGACTTGGCGCCTCTCCTCCATAACTGCATGAATCAACCTCCTCCCTTCAGCCAAACGCTCCATCTCTTCGCCTTTTAAATATATTCTCATGAGTTCCTCCTCATCAATATTGTCAACATTAAGGCACCACTTTTCATCATCAACTATCTGATCCCACACATCGACCAGAGTAGTCGAATAGTCATTGATCCAGGAAATGTCTTGAGTCTGGATCACATGAGTAAAGAATTCGATCATAAGCTCGCTGTAACCGTCTAACTCCTTCAAGGATTCAGCAAGCTGTGTACTAGAATCGCCATCAGATTTGATGGCAATGTTGGCGTTTTCCTCAGCTATGACCGCTATTTCCTCAGCCTCTGCTAATTTGGCCTCTAGGCTAGCATTCTTCTTTTCTAACTCTACATTTTCCTGTTCGAGGCGAGTACAAGAGAACTTCGCCTTGGTACTCTCCGACTTAGAATCCTCAACTTGCTTTTTTAAACTGTGCGCTCCTATGAGAGTCGAGCTCGGTATAATATCGCTTCTGCAATTCTTCATGCTGCTTTTTGTAATTCTCAGCGTCACGTTGTGCAATGGAAAGCTTGGTCTATGCATCATTGAGCTCTCTCTCCTGTTTCCTATAGACTTCGCATCATATTAAGCCATCTACTTCATATGACTTACATCAGCTAACAAATTTCAAATGATTTTTGAAAGATTTTGCGAATACTTGCTCATTTCCTTGTACTGTTTGTTTACAAAGTCAATCTTATCTTTGACTTCATCCGCCCAGTAAGATACCGGCTCAAGGGATGGAACGAAATGCATGTTCCCAAAGTGATGATCTAGAAATTGCTTCCTTAGAATCTTTAGTTTAGCCTCATTTTCGGAGTCAAGTATCACGGGCCTCGTTGTAGTGATATCGATGTTTCGCCGCATGGTGGGCACAAGAGTCGCTTTTATTTTTTCCTGATCTTTGCCTAAATCCATGTTTTTATCCTGTAGATCAGAGCACTTTGATAGCGGTATCTTCTGAGAATGTGATTCCTTCGGAAGAGTTAGAGCTTTACATTGTGGCTTTCCCTCTTGTAACACCCCACCTCTGTTAAGGTCACTCACAATGGGAATGCATTAACTTCAGTGGAGCGTCATAAGTGTACAGAACAGATAAATTACAATACAGAAAAAATTTAAACAACGGAGAATAAATAAAACTTTACTTTATTGATAAAATAGCAGCTTGGTAAAACAACTTGTACAAAGATTGTTTTCCAGCACCAAAACACCAATACCCATTACAACAAAGCATCTGTCTTGTTTAACAAAATAAAGAAGCATGAAATGACAATGATATTCCCCAATAAAGCATGAGCCAGCCATAGCTTTAGAAAAGAGAGTCCAAAGCAATACATCGACTATCCTCGAGCTTGGAAAGAGAACTGAGCTAAGTGGTAATATTCTCTCCCTGAGAACATGGGGGGGGGGGCACGGAAGAAAAGAAAGCGAAAACAAAACAGAGTCAAACATAAAGCCTGGTAAGTCCAGTGACTTTCAGCATGTAAATAGGTAAAAGCATCATGACATGAATAAACTGGATACCAGACCATAACCATGATAATAAGCATAGTAAGACAACAAATGATGATCGTTAGATATGACAAGATACACCGAATGCGCTTCGGTTCTTTGTCTGATTTCCTATTTTCTCTGCACCACCCAACTAGAATCCCAACTAGTGTCTTTTATAGATCGATTCATATTCCCTACTAGTATCCCAACTAGTATCCAGTGAGAAAGGATCTGTATCCCCTACTAGTGTCCCAACTAGTATCCTGTGTTATAAAATAAGGTGATCCCAACCCCGCAATTGTGGTAGCTTTCAGGTGTACATCTAGTGTGAGGATATCACCTCAATCAGCGTAATTGCCATGAAGATGTTAGATGTACCCTTACCACCCTATCGATCGGATCCCTACTTGTATTAATTTTCCTTGTGTCTGTGTCAATCATCCCTGGTTGTATGTAGATACCTGTGCTGGCCCCATCATGGGGTGTATCAATTCCCATAATGGCAACCCGACACGATTCAAGATGCACAGTGTATACTACTGATGCCCAGTGCCTTCTTTTCCACTCCTGAGCACGTGCACGCCCATACTCCGTCGGAACTACACTGTTGCACCACCGCCGCTATTTTGACCGCTTATAATCAGCCCAGTAATCGTGCCCCACCCTGCTTGGTTCAGGGTACCGTGATACATCTATGTGGGTAACTGCTGAAATGGGTCCCCGTTACTAGGGTTTTCTAGGGTCTATTCGTATACCCCCCAAATTGGCTAAGTGTTATCTATCCATTCAAGTTAACTTAACCCATCCACATGTCATGTCATGTTGGTTAAGTGTTTCTTATTAACTTAACACTTCTCATTCATCATGTTGTAATTGGTTAAGTGTTTTCTATTAACTTAACTCTGTTCATTCATCATATTATATTGGTTAAGTGTTGCCCCCTTAGCTTAACCCCATTCGTTCATCATGTTATATTGGTAAAGTGTTTCCCATTAACTTAACCCTACTCGTTCATCATGTTATATTGGTTAAGTGTCATCAATCCAGTCGAGTTAACTTAACCCACCCACTTGTCATGTTACATTGGTTAAGTGTTGCCTTCTTGTGTTACTTAACCCTATCACACATCATGTTATATTAGTTAAGTGTTGCCCTCTTGTGTTAACTTAACCCTACCATTTGTCATGTTACATTGGTTATGCATTGCCTTCTTGTGTTACTTAACCCTACCACTTGTCATGTTACATTCCCAAATTATGCCCAACAAATTCAATTACAAGTTATTACTCCAAATAGGTTACACCCATTCTTCCCAAATTTGCAATAATAGTCATGCCCCAAAAATCACAATATACATTATGCTTGGCATCCCAACCAATAGTTATGCTTAATCTAGATTTAATATTCCAATTTACAGTTTACCCCAAATCTAGATTTAATATTCCAATTTAACCCAAGTTTGCAACAATAACAATTATGCCCCAAATAACAAGTTACAAATTATGTTCTATTACCAAATATATTATTCCCCAATATCCCCGCATTCCAATCGCACGTATGATAAGATTCAGTCTAGATTCTAGGTTAATCTAGATTCATAAAATAAAGGGGGAAGAAAGAAGGAACATAAATGAGAGTAGGCATAAAAACAGGCATTATAATGATAGATCTGTCAAATATAACATTACGGATCTAAGAGGATTACAGATCTGTTAGAATTGAGGTATAACAAAGATATATCTGAAATAAACTGATAGAAATAACCTCGTAGACATATAAATCGGATATGAATAGCATCATGAACCTAAAAGGATTATATATCTGATGTTCAACAAAGATGGGCTTGATTGAATCGATATAATAACTTCTTAGGCATGTAAAATCATAGATTCAATAGAAGGATAGAGATAAATCTAGAAAGTTTATCTTACAATCAGGCATAGACTTCGATTCATTTTATGACATGTCAGGATTACAAATAGGTATTCAAATCTGAAAATAACGTGAACTTAAATTGCTAGGATTAGAAAAGATAATTGAATCGTTGTTGTTGCAGAAACTCTAATTTGATGTTGATTGATCTTCAAAGTTGATTGTTGTTGAAGAACTCCTAATATTACTTAGGTTTTAAAGGCGGCGGCTAAGAGAATTGAGAGTTCAGCAGCATATATGTGTCATAAGGAATTGTTATGAATTAGGGTTTAGGTTTATAGATGTATATATAGATGTCTAGGATTAATTCTAGCCTTTAGATTAGTCTAGGAGAAATCAGAGCCATCAAACCAAAGAGATGTATCATCCAACCAACCATAGCACAACACATAAGCCCTAATACCTCAGAAATTAGTCATCGGCCAATCAAAGAAGGCCACATCAACTCAGGGCTATCAAAATTCGTCACAGGAAATGGATCTCAAAGGGGTCGACTCCCTACTGGGGGGAGGGGGTGGACACCTATGTCGACACCCCTATAGGGGGTTGACACCTATGTAGACTCCCCCTAGGGGGGTCGACACCCCTGAGCGGCAAAATTTCCCGCTCAGCCTATTTTGAATTTTGAACTGAATTTATTATTTAATTATTATATTTTCTGTTTACACTAGAAATCTTCTAACCTCCATAGCTTCTTCATACGGAGTCCGATTCACGCAAACTCGGAATCTATCTCAAGTAGAATTCCGAGACAAACGCAATGGCGTAACCCGTTTCACACAATTCTTCTTCTAAAAATTATGTGTTCTTAGATTTGCTAATTTTAATATTCACAAAAAATACGGGGTGTTATATTCTCCCCACCTTAAAGCATTTCGTCCCCGAAATCTCCAAGTTAAGAAGAATGTATATCCTACCATCCAACATCCATCTACTCAACCATTCAATCACAGGCATCCATTGTCCTAAAAAAGGTTTCTAATGTTTTTCATGAACATATGCATAGTGTGTGTATATGTCCTTACCCAAATGCAAAATCAGGCAGTCTACTGATTCAGTTGACCACCTTAATGCAATTCATGATAGTGTCATCCGTCCATTATGTATGCAAAAGAACCCTATTGATACATATCATTTCTACATGAGTGTACAACCATACATTCAAATGTAATATCCATATGATATCTCATTAAGTTTCAATCCATATTTATAAAAATTCACTCATGCATATGCAATATGGAAGTGATAGAGTCGATCTAGTGCCTAGTGCGAGTGTATATGCATCCACAAGCAACCACTAGCAAACACTTACATCCACTTGCATCCAACAAACATAACATGTCTCAAACACATGTTTGCATCCATTGGTTTCTACCTAAGGATCGAGGATAGGACTGAGAGGATAAACTTAAAAGATAAAGACTAGCATGCAAATAAACTTTACAGAAAAAGAGAGATCAAGGACTCAAAAAGGGTATGATGCGCATATCTTCAGCCTTCTAATTCGCATCTTCTTGAGCTTCACCCCATTGTGCTCTGACTGTCTTAACTTCACGATTGCGTAACTTCTTTATTTCTGTTTCCAAAATACAAGTTGGAACTCATTTCACTGTTGCCTCTCGTTCCACCTCTTCTCCTTCTAGTATACTCGGGACTACAACTTCTGTTGTGTCATGCTAAAATTTCCTCAAAGGGTCTTCAAAATTCATTAGAGGGTATTCCATGTAGAAGAATTATTTCTTGAAAATAAACAGATGCTAACCATGCTACCAAATGTATTTATTAAGGTGATTAGAGGTCTCTTCTCTACTTAACTTATCCATTGCGTCAACTATCTGAGAGTCTTTTCTTTGTGAAGTCCCTATTTGATCCAAAAGTGTAGGTCTTACTCCTAGCGATGCCAATTACTAACTTAACCGAAGGTATTAAAATCAAAGGTTGATATGTATTCTGAACTTTTCCTTTTCACATAAAGAGGACTTGAAGTCAACTTTTTTCTTCTTAAGGCATCCGTTATGACCTTACCCTTCCTTCTTACATCAAAATGGCGCCTAGCCACGTGCCGCATGCATCCGTGTATACTGTAAACCTTTTACTACCGTAAGGTAAAAGTCAAAACTACGGCCGTTGTAAGAGCCCTCTTCGATCATTGGAAATCGACATCACAATCAATTCCCCGAGCCAAGGTTAGATTCTTCTTTACTAATCCAGTAAGTGGGACTAATACCTTCGCAAAGTCCTTAATGAAATCCCTATATTAGCACGCTAATTCAAGAAAGCTCCTTACTTCTGTTGCATTTCTTGGGACCTTCCAGTCTTGCACCGCAACTATTTTTGTAGGATCTACTGTTATCCCTTCTTTGGATGCCATATGTACTTGAAACCTTACTTCTTCTTTCCAAAAATGACATTTTGGAGAACCTCGCCTTAAGTTGATGTGCTCGAAGTGTATCCATGACTTCTCTTAAATGCAAAGCATGTTCTCCCTCGTTCTTTGAGAAAATCAAGATATCGTCCATGGAGACTACTATAAACTATTTGAGGAACTCTCTAAACACCCTACTCATCAAGTCAATAAAATAAGCGGGTGCATTTGTCAAAACGAAAGGCATGACGAGCTACTCAAAGAAACCGTCAGGGGTCCTAAAAGCAGTCTTGTCTATACTGTCCTCGGCTTCTCTTAGCTGATGAAACCCTATAGCTAAATCTATTTGGGAGAAAACAGACGCACCTACAAGCTGGTCAAACAAATCATCTATTCTTGGATGTGGGTGCCTATTTTTCTTAGTCAGCTTGTTTAATTCTCTAAAATCTATGCATAAGCAAAGTGGACAATCCGCCTTAGTAGCGATCACTACTGGAGCACCCCATTCAAATATTCTTCACCAAAAGAACCTCTTCTCAAGCAACTCTTTAACTTGCTTGCTGAGCTCCTTCCTCTCCCTAGGAGCCATGTGTCATACGGGTAATGCAACTAGGTTGGCGTTATCAACTAAGTATATGGGGAAATCTATTTCACGCTTTTGGGGTAAACCCTTCACTTCATCAAAGACATCAGGATACTCATGGACTACTTAAACAGATTGAAAATTATCAACAGATGTATCAAGAGATTCTAGGTAACTAAGCATGACAGAACCCTTAGGGTCACACGAGATTTCGAGGGTATTACCTAGGCGAATCAAAAGTCTAACCAACCTCCCTTCACAATTGAGAATGGCACCATTACCGGATAACCAATCCATCCCTATAATCAACCCATAGCCCATGAGACCAAAAACGTAAGCATTATATCTAAACTCAATGCTTAGTATAGATATTCCCAAATCCAAACAAATCATAGATAAATGAGCCGAACCATCAATTAGATTTGAGACAATAATGGGATCTTCTACTATGCAAGCACTAAGGTGTAGAGACTCAACTATGGAAGCAGATAGAAAAGAATGTGAAGCGCCAAAATCAAACAAAGTTCTAACAGGATGATTGAAAAGAAAAACTAAACTTTCAACAGAAACGTTCCTACCTCTCTTAGGTAAACTAGCAGTGAGAGCATGCAATTGCCCGCTAGAAGATTATGTCCTTTGCCCTTGTCCTTGTCCTTCGGCAATCCTTGATGCCCTGCTTCACCATACTAAAAGCAACCATCTATCTTCTTCTTCCTACAATTAAATGATCTGCTATACCATAAAAAAGACACTTCCTCTTGCCGCGGGATCTATTATTTCTTCCACCCTTCTTATATTCCAATTCCTTGTTTGTGATTCTTCCACTTTGGCCTCTTTCTTTTCACCTTTCTCCTTCTGTGTGGATTAAGCCATATCAACAAGCTTCTTTGGGCTTGTGCTCCTTAGCCCAAACCCCTTATTCTTGTCCTTACTATCCTTGTGTAGCTTGTTGACAAGTTTCTCGAAACTACCTCCATCGCACGACAACCTACAAGGCTTGAAAGAAAATTAGCCGCAGGTGAAACAACTGTGGCTACAGATGGAGGTTGGGCACTACTTCGCCCGCAACATGTGTCGTATGCCTACGAAACTATGGCGAAAAGAAAGGAAGAAGAGATTCAACTAGAGAATCGAAAGATAGTGCATATGGCTTTAGGGAATATGCCTTTTAAAAATAATACTTTTCTCTTGTAAAACGCTTATTTAAAACATGTTTTTGAAAATGCTTCTTTATAAAAATGATTTTGAAAACAGGTTTCAAAATCCTTTATCTGTTCTGGTAACCTTCAGCACTGATACCACGTGTAACACCCCACCTCCGTTAAGGTCACTCACAAAGGGAATGCATTAACTTCAGTGGAGCGGCATAAGTGTATAGAACAGATAAATTACAAAACAGACAAAATTTAAATATCTGAGAATAAACAAAACTTTACTTTATTGATAAAACTACAGCTTGGTAAAATAGCTTCTACAAAGATTGTTTTCCAGCACCAAAACACCAATACCCCTTACAACAAAGAATCTGTCTTGTTTAACAAAATAAAGAATTATGAAATGACAATGATATTCCCCAATAAAGCATGAGCCAGCCATAGTTATGGAAAAGAGAGTCCAAAGCAACACATTGACATTCCTCGAGCTTGGAAAGAGAACTGAGCTAAGTGGTAATATTCTCTCCCCGAGAACCTAGGGGAGGGGGGAACGAAAGAAAAGAAAGCGAAAACAAAACAGAGTCAAACATAAAGCCTGGTAAGTCCAGTGACTTTCAGCATGTAAACAGATAAAAGCATCATGACATGAATAAACTGGATACCTGACCATAAACATGATAATAAGCTTAGCAAGACAATAAATGGTGATCGTTAGATATGACAAGGTAAGATACACTGAATGCGCTTCGGTTCTTTCTATGATTTCCTAATTTCTCTGCACCAACCAACTAGTGTCTTTTATAGATCAATTTGTATTCCCTACTAGTGTCCCAACTAGTATCCTGTGAGAAAAGATCTGTATCCCCTACTGGTGTCCCAACTAGTATCCTGTGTTATAAAATAAGGTGATCTGAACCCCGCAATTGTGGTAGCTTTCAGGTGTACATCGAGTATGAGGATCTAACTTCAATCAGCCTAATTGCCATGAAGATGTTAGATATACCCTTACTACCCTATCGATCTGCACCCTACTTGTATTAATTTTCCTTGTGTCTGTGTCAATCGGCCTCGCTTGTATGTAAATACCTATGTTGTCCCCATCATGTGGTCTATCAATTCCCATGATGGCTACCCGACACGATTCAAGATGCACAGTGTATACTACTGATGCCCAGCATCTACTTTTCCACTCCTGAGCACGTGCACGCCCATACTCCGTCGGAACTACACTGCTGCACCACCGCCGCTATTTTGACCGCTTATAATCAGCCCAGTAATCATGCCCCGCCCTGCCTAGTTCAGGGTATCGTGATACATCTATGTGGGTTACTGCTGAAATGGGTCCCCGTTACTAGGGTTTTCTAGGGTCTATTCGTATACCCTCCAAATTGGCTAAGTGTTATCCATCCATTCAAGTTAACTTAACCCATCCACACGTCATATCATGTTGATTAAGTGTTTCTTATTAACTTAACTCTTCTCATTCATCATGTTGTAATTGGTTAAGTGTTTTCTATTAACTTAACTATGTTCATTCATCATATTATATTGGTTAAGTGTTGCCCCCTTAGCTTAACCCCATTCGTTCATCATGTTATATTGGTTAAGTGTTTCCCATTAACTTAACCCTACTCGTTCATCATGTTATATTGGTTAAGTGTCATCAATCCAGTCGAGTTAACTTAACCCACCCACTTGTCATGTTACATTGGTTAAGTGTTGCCATCTTGTGTTACTTAACCCTATCACACATCCTGTTATATTAGTTAAGTGTTGCCTTCTTGTGTTAACTCAACCCTACCATTTGTCATGTTACTTTGGTTAAGTGTTTCCTTCTTGTGTTAATTAACCCTACCACTTGTCATGTTAGATTGGTTAAGTGTTGCCTTCTTGTGTTACGGATCTAAGAGGATTACAAATCCATTAGAATTGAGGTATAACAAAGATAGATCTAAAATAAACTGATAGAAATTACCTCGTAGACATATAAATCGGATATGAATAACATCATGAACCTAGAAGGATTATATATCCGACGTTCAACAAAGATAGGCATGATTGAATCAATATAATAACTTCTTAGGCATGTAAAATCATAGATTCAATAAAAGGATAGAGATAAATCTAAAAAATTATCTTACAATCAGGCATAGACTTCGATTCATTTTATTACATGTCAAGATTACAACCAGGTATCCAAATTTGAAAATAACGTGAAATTACATTGCTAGGATTAGAAAAGATAATTGAATCATTGTTGTTGCAGAAACTCTAATTTGATGTTGATTAATCTTCAAAGTTGATTGTTGATGAAGAACTCCTAATATGATTTAGGTTTTAAAGGCGGCGGCTAAGAGAATTGAGAGTTCAGCTGCATATATGCGTCATAAGGAATTGTTATGAATTAGGGTTTAGGTTTTGAGATGTATATATAGATGTCTAGGATTAATTCTAGCCTTTAGATTAGTCTAAGAGAAATCAGAGCCATCAAACCAAAGAGATGTGTCATCCAGCCAACCATAGCACGACACATAAGCCCTAATACCTCAGAAATTAGTCATCGGCCAATCAGAGAAGGCCACATCAGCTCGGGGCTATCAAAATTCATCACAGGAAATGGACTCCCTACGCGGGGGAGGGGGAGAGGGGGGGTTGACACCTATGTCGACACCCCTGAGCGAGAAATTTCCCGCTCAGCCGATTTTGAATTTTGAATTGAATTTATTGTTTAATTATTATATTTTCTATTTATGCTAGAAATCTTCTAACCTTCGTAACTTCTTCATACAGAGTCCGATTCACGCAAACTCGGACTCCATCTCAAGCAGAATTCCGAGACGAACGCAATGGCATAACCCGTTTCACCCAATTCTTCTTCTAAAAATTAAGAGTTCTTTGATTTGCTAATTTTAATATTCATAGAAAATACGGGGTGTTACACCCCTTCACGATGGTTTTGATGGCTCTTATGCTTATCGGTATTTCACTTGCGAGGGGAACAAGAGCGTGAAGAGTAAGAGCGGTGTGCATCATAGTGTTTTCTGCTATCCCACTAGTAGCTGTGACCTCGGTCATACTCAGTATCAAAATCGAACCTAAGCATGCTTGCCCGAACGTCTTTGATAGAATAATGGCGGAGAGGCATTTTCTATGCAAATCAAAACAAACAAATATTAGAATTCAAAACTAATGTATTGCATAAGTGTTGTGACGTGCAGTGCTATTGCAGTATGTGTCCTTAGTGATCCCTCCAAAGAACCAGAGCCCAGAGTTAGGCTTGTTTGTGTGGTTTTCCCGACTTTCGCAGGAGTGACATCCTCCTCAGAGGTAGGGAAGAAGGAGCCTCTCCCGATATCCTAAGAAGTATAGAGGTTTTCAGGTAAAGGAAGCTTGCTCAGATCCCTGAATATGGGGTCATCAAATTGAGGATCATCGGCGTGAGGCTTGACCCGAGATGGTGTATTTGGAGAGGACTGTCTTTCTGAGACAGTGGCATCCTTTGGGTCAACACCCTGGGGCTCTCCCCCAATTGGTCCGTTCAGAACTTCATCATCCTAGATTTGCATTGGAATACTTTTAAGGATGGTGTTTGGATCCTACACGGGAGTCGTCTCTTTATCTCCCGACTGTGGTACTTCCCTGGGACCCGAAAGTTCTTAGGATCTAGAGCTCTCTTCCTTCTCAACTGAAGTTATAACTTGCCTCTCGATTGTGGCAAACTATCGGTTTCCGTTGGTGCGAGAATAACATGAACTGAGAGCACGTATGTGCAAGCGCCACCCCCATGGCCTATACTCCAACACATGTCAAGTAGACGATGATGATGAAGATATTCGTCAACCAAGAACTTTCTAACATTTAATAAATCTGGATTGCCATCTAGCAGGCGGCTCAAATAATCCCAATATCCTTGGTTCTCATCCTTTTTCGATTTTGCAACAGTAAAAAAATAAAGCAAAATAGCGCATTCGCTATAATGATTAAAACATCAACATCAAAGTTAGAAGCTCACTCAAAGTGAAGCTATCGTCTAGCGCATCCAGTTTGACGCTTGATATAAAACCATTCCGGCTTCACATCTCCCACTTTGCTATAGCCTTTATTGATGATTTTCCTTTTTGGCGTGGACTTGAGTATACGAAAGACGGAGTCTCCTTTGCTCTATTCTTGAAGAGATAAAAGAAGTTAATATCTTCAAAAGTGACCTCTCCGCCTAAGATTTCCATATATGCAATGTATAACATGTACAGATAGTCGTAGGCACTGGGATAGAGTTGATGAGGGAAATCCGCATTCATCTAAGAAAGCCAACGACGCATGGCAGAAATGGAGGAATGACCCATATAAAACACATCAATCGGCTCATCGCTATGTATCCCTCCCAAGGATTGTGAGGTATGTCTGCTTCAGTGGTCACTTTGACTTCTTCCCAAGGGACTCCATATTTCAAACACATAAGCCTAAGCCTGGGTTTGTCGATTATTGAACGAACAGGGTCATTGCGTGCCTCTAAGATGGTTGCACTCCTAAACTCGTCAGGGGCACGATTGTCTCCTACTCCCCCTTTCTCTTCCTCATCCATGGAGACTTCACCACCAGATGATTCTGATCTCTCATGGATCTCTATTTCAAAGTCTGAACCTGCGTTGTCCCACTCTGGATCTAAATTTGATGAGATAACTTCGAGATTGGGGTTATCAGATGACCCTGGAACTGTAGTTCTCTTTGACAACCTTGTTTAGCATCTTCTAGACATGTTTGCTATACTATGCAAGAGATAGCAAAGATTAGAATGTAGTTGCCCTTGTCCTCCCGTATGTGTGTGCAAACTAATTTATGCCAGTGTGTGCAATGTTGAAATCAGAAGATATAAAGTAAGCAGAAAAGAAAGAAGTTGATCAATGTGTGATGAATAATCGAGCAATCATATGTTCATTAAGTCCAAAATGTCCAGTTTAGAGGGCTCTATCCTAATTATTCGCAAATCTGTAAGTTGTGTTTGATTGTGATTGAATTATATGCAAGCATGTATTACGAGTCCACAATTTAAAAGCGCTTATCTTGATCAAGTTCAATAGTACGTAGAAGTTTGCATGCTTTATATTGAAGAGTCATGGACCGGGTCGGACTTCTGAGCAGGCATCGTGGCTCGGGTTCTGGAACTAGATCGGGTCGAACCAACTTGACTCGACCCGACCTTGGTAAATCTGACACTTCCTCTCTGCTCGTTCTTCCCTAACTCCACTCGATCTCCCAATCCACTTACAACAGTTCCTTTTAGTTCACCACTTCTTATCTTTCTCTGCCCCATTAGATGTCATCGCCTTCCCTGAAATGAAAAGGGGGAACTCCGCACCATCAAGCTCCTCAATGTCGAGCACAGATGAACGAAACTGCCACTCAGAGGCGGCGACGACGTCATCAGTGGCGACAGTTAGCCAGAGAGCCCCTATGTCAACACGGCGACGAACTAGGTGGAGTTCAACACAAGATTTGGGAAAAGTCGAAGCTAAGTTAAAAATCGTAAACAATACTTAACTGAGAACGAAATCCTACCTATGAATTAGATCTGAAAAGTTTGAACGAGGTTGCGAGATTTCAAAATTAGGGTTTCTGAATTTGAAGGCAACACCAAATAACGTGAGAAAGAAGAGATAAGAGTTTGGCTTATATATTAAACGGATGGGCTATTCGTATTCCTAAAATGATGGCCCAGTCCGATCCACATAGCAACAGAAGGAGAAACTCGAAGCCTATCAGGTGGAATGGAGGAACAGACCGGAGAATCTCGACCCAATCCAGTTCAGGACCCTCAACCCCATCATGAAATTATGAGTTAATTAAAGTAGTTGGGATCGATTTAACTAGTGCAATATGTCTTAACGAAACAATTCTTACTTTTTCAAATCATCAAAAATTAATGAATTTACCTGGAGACTCTTTTGCTCCCTGATTGAAGCTCCCAATATGTCGAGCATAATGAAGATGATCATAAGTCAAGCTCCCTATTTATACTTGACATAAAAAATCAAGAAGCTCGATTTCACAAAACGTCATGACTTCACAAATAAATGTGACTGTTGATCATCACCAATTCAAGAATAGACATGACTCCAAGTTTCAATGCATGTCTAATCTCCAATAAAATGTACTTTGAGGGGGTAAAATGTTGGCCTACTTTGTAGCTAGGACACACAAAGTCCAGGCGATCACTTAAAAGAAGCGTAGTCGGATCGGATTGATCAAAAAGCTTCGAGCCAGAGAGGAAGAATTGATCACCCGTCTTGGATCAGGTCAGATAGTTCATGATCCGATCCCCAAACAAGTAAATAGTTGTACTCTAGAAGGAAGGAGTGGATCGGAGAAACCTAACATGATCCCCATGCACAAGCGGCTAAGCTTCCAAAACACCATCAACGCGTTGGGTCGGGCATTATACCGGATCCGCATCCACTGTACTAAACCAGTTACATTATGTACCTATAAAACGGAGCGGTTATCACCCACGAACCCATAAAGCTAATGCGTTGGAAACACCTTAGCACGTCCAAGTTCGAGGATTATAGGATGGGATCCACGTGGCACCCGACCCGCCTGCCCTCTGGCCTATAAATATAACATAACTTACCATTTAAAGGGATCTTTTGGCATTCTAAGTACTCAAACTTCTACATTAACAATATTTCTATGCTTTATTTAGATTGTACTCTAAATTCTTGAGTATAATCATATAGATTTGGAGAGATTATTAATTTTACTCATGAGGTTGAGTGATTGTCTATATTGTGCTTGTAGTCGATTCATCAAGGTCTAGCTTATTCCACATCGATCCGGGAGAATTTACCTTTGCTTCAAATGTTCTCGGGTCAGACCAAGCATATTATCAGGTTAGGTTTTGCTTAGAGATTCAAAACGGAAATTGTAGTCAAGACATATATCCATATTTTCCAATAAAAGATTATTTTTTGTTGTGTGTATTATATTGAAATGAACATATACTCTGATGTTGTAATCATATATATAAGTTTCCTTTGTGTAAAGAATTTTGGTATATTATATTTTATTCGTTCCGCTGTGAGATTCTGATCTTCTAATTCTTCTACTCCAATATTTCTTTCTTTCCTCACCCTCTTACTTCTTTCTATTAACAATCTGGGTTTTCGATACTTAGGTTTTTGGAAAGTAATACAAGTTACGCATTACTGTTGGAAATTTGAGCGTTGAAATTTCTGGGTCGTTACGTTGAGGCTATAAAGTAGATAGCCGAAATTATTTTGGAATAGTAGTGTTAACCGGACTTTTGGTCTGGCTCCCAAAAGTACACCAGACACGCTCGACTCAACACATCGCGCGGCGTTGAAGCTCGCTGTGTCGCCAAGAAGCCAAGGATACAAGTTAAGAAAAAGTCACGCGAGTAAGAACCTCACAACTCCTTATAACCATGCCTTAACCACATTTCGTATCTCTTGCACGCCAAGAAGTTTGAACCCCTGTAGTTCGACCCCCCTTGTATCCAAAAACTTGACTCCCTTTTCCCCAAAAAAGCCTCGTGTTCCTCGATACTGAAAGTTTTATGCCCGTCACATATTAAAGTTTCGAACCCCCACGGTTTGAATCCCCTCATTCCTATCCGAGATCTTCGACCTCCTCGGCTTCCACTAACCTTTGGATCCCTCGCCTCAACAGATTGCAGACACCATCCACACCAAGAGTTTTAGATCCTATGACATTGAAGACTCCGGCTCCTCCTACTGGAAACCCCTGTATCCCCATTATATACTCTAAGCATCGTACCCTTAGGGATACGAACCCGTATCCTATAAGGGATACGGAGACTCGTATCTCCTAAGGGATACAATATAACCATATCCCCTAGGAGATACGCTATCTCGTATCCCAAGGGATATGAATTTAGTATCTCTCGAGATAAGAAATTCGTATCCCATAATAGGGATACGAGTTTCTTTGTACATTCTGAGATGGCAGTCGTAATTTCGGTGGCGGGTCTCCACGGATACGAAAATACATTCCCCAAATCCTACTTACTCCCACTTAACCCATCCACTATAAATACCCCCAAACTCACACTTCAAAGGGTTTGGATTTTTGCTAATTTGACATCCCATAGAGCTCCAAGAACTTATTAATGACATCCATGCTTTGAGGGAGAAGAAGCATAAAAGTGATTTTTTTTCCAAAACTCATATATGACAACGATGACTCAAAAATACTTGTAAATGTTTGTAAATGAATGTCATGATGAAGTTCTAAGCTTGTAACTTGTTATTGTCAATAAAATATCAGCGAACTCCTTCAAAGTGGACGTAGCCCCTCATGGGACCGAACCACTATAAATGTACTGTGATATTTAATGCTTTCTACACTAACTTTTCCACATGAAATAAAATTCCCTAAGTAACGGGGAATCTTTGGGTGTTACGACATTTTTTGCCGACAACATTCTAGTGCTTTCACTAATAACTTAGCCTTGCATATTTGTCTCACCCTTCCATTTCGACTTTGACGCGCTTTAGGTTTCTTCTCTAACTTACCACCTAAGTCCGCTTACAATGGTTAAGTGAACAAAGAATCAGATGCTCAACTCTTCTACCGCAACCGAAGCTGGTACGTCTCAGCAACCCCGATTGGTGGAAGACCCATACTGGAATGAAATTTCTTCCTCCTGCGGTCCTGAAGCCCCGGTGAATTAAGAGCAGATTTACGTGCTTAATAAGAAGTATGAAAATACGGCTCTTGAACTAAACGAAGCATTGAAAAACAACATCGACCTTATGCGTCAACTTCAAGATAGTCAATGCCTTGTTGTCCGAATTAAGCTTGTTAAGAACAACACCTGGTCACGGCGCAATATCTCGAAAACCTCTTCTTCTGCGTCCTGTGGCCCACACCAAAGAAGGAGGTTTAGCCTCAACAATAATGCCGTCGTCTGCTCTAATGCTCATACTAACAGTAACGACAATGGAAATGGAAATAGTGATAGAACCACCGCCACTTATAACGGAGGAGCGTATTATCCTGGTTAATTATCAACAATGAATCGGTTCCAAGTAACTTCCCCTTCTCGATAGAGCCCGACTGCCGCCACTCAAAACTTAGAACCTACACTCCCGACAACCCAGCAAGCACAAATTCCACCGATTCAGAATGCATGCCTGCTCGCTCAACCTCATCAGTCATACCATAACCATGCGATCGATGCCGACGATGTGGAGAAGGATGAGCCCGATGTGCATCACATAAAGCGTCCACGGAACAGGAATCCCAAAGTTTGCCGAAACCAGTAGGTTCCGCTAGAGGATGTCTAATCGACAGATCTCCCTGACGTAGTCCGAAGGATCATGAGAGATATGCGGAGAAATGGCAACGACTTGTGGGAAACCCACTTGAGGCGTAACCCCTTCACTAGAGTTGTGCATGAGGTCGAGTGGCCCCGACGCTTCAACATGCCACAAATGGCATTCTACGAGGGTAAACCCTTGTGCTTTTGTGAACCGCTATGAGTGGCGATGGACTCCAGTCACGCCACGGACACCATCAGGTGAAAATGCTTCCCATTTTTCTTGGTAGACACAACTTTGCTTTGGTTTTCTATCCTTCCACTTCAATCCGTCAACACCTTCAGCTAGCTGGCCACGGAGTTGGTTAGCTAGTTCAGGATACTTGTTCTAACTCCGAAGAATGCCCTCACCCTGTCTAACCTTAACCAAGGTCCTGCAGAATCTCTCAAGAGTTACCTCGAGCGATTCTATACCGCCTTCATTGAGGTCGATGACCCGGAACCTCGCACCATCCTTTTTCGGCTTGCAAAAGGTGTCCTGTCTACCTTTGAATTTGGAGCCTGGATTGATAGAAAGAAACCTAAGATCTTAGAAGCTTTCTATGAGAAACTTAGTTAGTTCCTGTGCTGAGAAGAAGCAAGGCGCAATCGAGCTTCTCAGGGTAGTCATTCCAACAACCCATACGTTGGCACCGTCGACGATAATGTCAAAAGAAAGCAGGTCGGGGAACCCTTCGACAAGGTAAAGGAATAGCCCCCTGCAAGCCAAAGACAAACAGTAGCAAACCCGGCTGTAGTAACAATAATCATGCTTTGGCAGACCCTATGAAGCACGACCACTATCAAAATTACAGGAACTACCCTTCATTGAATCGAGATATGGAGAAGATCTATTTAGAAACTTGTAATACTCTCAAATACAAGAAGCCCAACATTCAAAAATCCATCGACCACGAGAAAAACTCCCGATAAATATTGCTGGTTCCACGACATGTATGAGAACAATACTAACAAATGTCACCGCCTCAAGAATGAGATTGAAAAACTCATCTATGAGAAACGTCTAGAACAGTACTTTCTAGATCCTGCTCCTCCCAATGTAGCTACGGGCCCTTCGACGCCTGCAATTCCAGCACCTGCTAAGGCGGCCCCAGGGTCGTCCAATCAAAAATCACGTGGCATCGTGATTAATACCATCTTTAGCGGACCTCATCCCACGCACGACAACTTCCGCAAGATGGAGGCGTATGCCAATTCTATAAAGCGTGTCACTTATGAATCTTGCTCTACTCTGGACAAGTCCATCACCTCCAAGCTCCAGAAAACAATGCGGGATGATATCTTCTTCTACGAGACATAATTTATAGGAATCAAGTTCTTGACCATAGACCCTTTCGTCATCTCTTCGCAGATTGGCCCAGCTTTCATCCGAAGGATTCTTATTGACTCGAGAAGCTCGGTCAATGTCATCTTCAAGGAAGCCTTCGACTAAATGAAACTTGAGTCCAAATACTTAAAGACCTGCCAATCGATGATCCATGGTTTCAGCAGATCATCCAATCAGCTAGTAAGCATAGTTAACATTCTTGTAGAACTTGAGGAAAGGGATCAAAGTCGGGTCTGAATCCTCACTTTTGTGGTCATCAATGTCATCTCTCCATAAAACTTCTTCTTTGGGCGTCCTTTCCTTACAGATTTCGGAGTCTACATGTTACCATGGTCCCTCCCGATGAAGTTTCAGAAGGAAAATGGGATTGCACATTTAAAGGCAACAACGAGAGATTGCTACCTCATAAAGTGGAGGAATGCGTGAAATAAGGACAAAGGCAAGGCCATGCCTGCGCCTTCTTGTGCCAAGATCGTCTCTGCATAGCAATCAAAGGCGTCTGAGTCTTGGCTCAAGAGCCATTGCCGTCTTTTTGACGATATCGATCCGAGGGAGGACGAAGAGCCTAAATTCAAAAGGTCTACCCTGGTTGAACCAACGGTGGATGTTTCAATCAACCCCAACGACCCGACAAAGGTCTTGAAAGTTGGATCATAACTCCACCCCGCAATAAAGGAAGAGCTTGTGGAATTCTTAAGGGCCAACCTTAACGTGTTCGCTTGGACCCACTCTGACATGTATGGCATCGATCCAGGAGTCGCTTGCCGCAGGATCGCTATCAATCCCTTGTAACTTCCGATCAAACAGAAATGTCGAATCTTGGGAATCGAAAGAACAACTACACTTAAAGAGGAGGTGGAAAGTTTACTCAATATCGACTTTATCCGAGAAGCCTTCTACCCAGAATGGGTCTCCAGCCCTGTCCTGGTGAAGAAAGCAAACGAAAAGTGGAGAACATGTGTTGATATCTCCGACTTGAAGAAGGAATGCACTAAGGATAACTTCCCACTCCTGAAGATCGACCAGCTTGTTAATTCAAATGTCGTCTACCAGCTCTTGTCCTTCATGGATGCCTACTCAAGCTACAATCATATTCTGATGTACCTTCTGGACTAGGATAAACTTCTTTCATAACTGACCTCGGGCTCTATTGCTACCTCATGGTGCCCTTCGGTCTAAAGAACACTGGAGCCACCTATTAACGACTAGTCAACCGCATGTTCAAGGACTAAGTCCGTGACCTCTCCAAAATGTTCTGTGTCCTCCGCCAATACGACATGAAACTCAATCCCTTGAAATGTTGTTTTGGCATTGCATTGGAAAATTCCTGGGTTTCATTGTCAATTCGCAGGGAATCAAAGCCAATACAGATAAGAATAAAGCAATCCAAAATATTCAGGCCCCTTAGAGCATTAAGAATGTCCAAAGTTTAAACGGGAAGGTAGCCACCCTAAGTAGATTCATCTCCAAAATTACTGACAAGTGCATTCCATTTATCGAGTTACTTGGGAAGGAGAAGCGCAACTTCTCATGGACAATAGAGTGCATCTCCGCATTCCAGGACGTTGTGAATCACTTAGAGAAGCCACCTATCCTATCCAAACCTATAGATCATGAGGACTTATACATATATTTGGTTGTTTCTGTGTAGGAAATTAGTTTGGCTCTCGTCTGCATTGAAGACCATGCCCAACGAACCATTTACTGCATCAGCAAAAGATTAAAAGGGGTAGAAAAGAACTACCCAAAGCTGGAAAAGCTGGCCAACTGCTTGCTGATCTCTTCCCGGAAGCTACGACCCTACTTTCAGTCCAATCCAATCCAATCAAAGTCTTCACCGACCAGCCGCTACGACAGGTCCTACAATGACCTAAGTCATCTGGGCGACTTCTGAAATGGAATATAGAACTAATCCAATTCGAGATCACATTCATTCCACATCGAGCCATACTCGGAAAAGCCCTTGCAGATTTCATCGTGGAGTTCACTGCTCCGAAAGATCCTCCCCCGGAAGACATTGAGACTCCGGACATTCATTAGAAGCTGTTTGTGGATGCATCCTCGAACAACCAGTGTTCCGGCGCTGGAGTCGTGGTCGTCACTCCCGAGGAACGCTCGATATGCTATGCTTTGAAACTTGACTTTCCCGCTACCAATAAGGATGCAGAATACACAGCCTTGATCGCTGGAGCCAAAATTGCAACCGAACTTACATCAAGGCTATCCAAATTTTCTCTGACTCACAGCTCATCGTATGCCAGGTGCAAGGAGAGTATCAAGCCAAGGGGCATGGCTCACTCCCTACCTCTGTTAGTTCCATTAACTTCTCACCAACATTGACTATGACATCATCATGGATATCCTTCGAGGACAAAATGAGAAAGCTGGTTCATTAGCCAAACTAGCTAGCCCCGGAGATGCACAGCTTATGGGTCTTACCCTGGTTGAAGTTCTCGACTCTTCGAGCATCCATAAGATGCAGACTGATTAAGTAGTAACAACGAAGACCGAGACTGAGCCGTCATGGATGAAACATATCAAGAACTACCTGTAACATGGAATCCTCCCTGAGCGCTACAAAGAAAGAAGAGTACTCACTCGCAAATCATCTCGCTACATCATCTTAAATGGAGTGCTCTACCGAAGAGGGTTCTTTGTTCCACTACTCCGGCGTGTAGCCCACAACGACGCCGAGCGCGTGTTGCTGGACGTGCATGAAGGCGGGTGCGATTACCACACTGGAGAGGGGGGGAACTCTAGAAAAGAATATTATCAAATGTGGTTATTTCTAGCCCGCACTCGATCAAGACGCCATAGACTATGCCCGAAAGTGTGAGATATGTAATAGATTTTTGAAGATTCTAAGGGCCCTTCCTATCAAGCTAACATAAATGGTCAGTCCTTGGCTATTTTCCATGTGGAGGAATAGCCATTATTTGAGCCCTTCCACTGGCCAGGGGTTAGGCACATTATGTTATCATCACGATTGATTACATCACCAAGTGGGATAAGAATGAGTCCCTCACCACAATCGCTAAGAAGGTGATCAACTTCATTGTCCTCAATATAATCACTCGATATGGAGTCCCCAAGCAATCATCTCTGACAACGGGACCAAGTTCGAAAGCGCTGAATTCAAGACTTTCTACCGACTTCACCACATCGAAAAGAGGTTCTCCGCAATGGCCTACCCTCAAGCTAATGGGAAAGTCGAGTTGTCAATAAAGTGATCAAATTCATCATCAAGAAGCATCCGGATAAAGCCAGAGGCTTATGGGTAGATGAGCTCCCTCTGGCCCTCTAGGCCTACTAGACCACCCACAAGTTGGCGATTGGCCATACCCCTTTCACTCTCTCCTATGGATCTTAAGCTATCATTCCTAATGAGCTCAAGCTGCAGTCTCATTAAGTCACGTACTATGACCCAAAAACCAACTAGGATCCCCTCTTGGAATCACTCGACTTACTCGAAGAAAAAAGAGATGAAGCCGAACTTAGAGCTGCTGCCCAATGCCAACGAGTAGCCTGATACTTCAATTCTAAAGTCTGACACAAGGACCTTAGCATCGACGACCTCATCCTGAAATGGATCTTTCCCACACCTATTGGTTTTAGTCCTCGTTGGGAAGGCCCGTATGTCATACAACGGAGGCTCGGAGACTACACCTTCAAGATGGCTACCGTTGATTGCGCTGAACCCCTAAAGGCATGGAACAGTAAACATCTCCGCCTCTATTTCACATAACTTAGTGTACAAATTTATCGCTTTCCAACAATGTTTTGTTTCCTTTAAACTAAAGGTATTGTAAAGGTTGTTACTGCCAAAGTTATTAGAAAAATAGTGTTCAAGTTCCTTATGCTCTTAATGTGTATATTTTCTGCATAGTATGTTTGAACAACCATCATAACTAACTTTCATACACGAACACACAACTAAGTATCGACATCCCGAGCACAGGAGCCTATACCGCTACTCGAGTTTCGAATCAATAATGATACCAAGTATAAATAACACCACTTGAGTCTCGAATCAACAATGAGACCGAGTATAAATAACACCGTGGAGTCTCAAATCAACGACATGACCGAGTATAAATAACACTACTCGAGTCTTAAATCAAAAACGAGACCGAGTATAAATCGTCACGTTCCCAAGTTTCCGGACTTGGGGGTAGCCCATTAGCCAAACTAGTGTGACATCGACCACTCCCATGGCTCCATCCGACTCGTAAGGTTTGGATCCGGCACCATTTGGCGAATCAATAACACCTTCGAACTCTAACCCGAACGAAACGAAGAGAGCGTTTAAAGGATGAATCCACGACGTCCATGCCATATCACGACTTAGGATCAACAACCTCCGGGAGGCCAAGAGAGAGGGCACTGAACCTGAACTTCATGCGACTCGGGACTCCTGATAAAAAGAAAACCCAAGAACGGAACCAACACACAGCCTTCACATGACAGGGGCACCCCCAGGGTGGAGTCTCCAATCACGTTTGCTTAAGTGCAACGACAAGTAAGCTTGCACAAGTACAGGAAACTGGAAAACGTAAGACAAATATTTGAAAACTTAACGTAAAATGAAATGTAAGAAAAGTTAACTAACACCTTCATTCATATACCATTCATTCACATACCAAAAGCGAACTACATATCTTAATATCTTTCTTTCTAACTACATGTTGTACATGGAAACCACACCATGCTTTTAAAAGCCAAAAGCGAGGGACATACTCGCGTATACTATCGCCTATATAAACAAAATATTTATGGTATCTATGACGATCACTAAGAAGTCTCATTCTTCTTCTTCTTCCTCTTCTTTTTCTAGACAGATTCCGCACTAGGCTGGTCACCACTAGTTATGGACCTCTTCCTTCCACAGTCGGTGCCTCCTTTCCCTCCTCTGCCCTACACAGGGGTGATGGACTCATGAGACACCGATTTATGCTTTCCATCGTCATCCTCGCCGATTGTAATCACTATGACCTCCCTAGGGGGAATGCATTGCAGTGGTCTAGGAGTGGTATTAGAGGCAATGGCTAGCACATCCTCCGTTTCTCCCTGAGCCTTCTTGACCTCCAACTCCTCTTTCTCCTTACCTCTTTGGTGGCCTTTAAATCGGCTAGCTTCTTGGCTTTGAGCTGCGCCTCTGCATATGCATCCGCCTTGAGCTTTTTGAATGCCTCCTCATCCGTTCGGCTTCATCAGTAGCTTTCTTTCTCGCTATGTCAGTAGTAGCCTACTCCTCAGCATCTTGTTTAGCCATTGCTTGAGCCTCGTATAGAGATACCTCGTCTTCTTTCCTTTTCTCCTCCTGCTCGTCGAATTTTTCGACCATCTGGGTTTTCTGAGCTTCTACCATGTCGTTCATTGTTGGCATACTTACATCAGTTGCACCCGTCACCTTAGCACTTTGGCCATCCATTACCTCTCCTTCCTTGAGCAAATCCTTGTAAACACTAGATGTTAAGTCCACATCCTAAAACGTATCCAAGTGTCATTCTCCCTCTTTAACCCATATTCCTTGTAGACATAATCCAGACTCAGACGTTTGGGGAAGCATGAGGCCAAAGCCCATTCTCATCTCCGCTCCGAAGGGGCCGCAGAACAAAGAAGAAGGCTACTTAGTCTCTTTTAACTCAGTTCTAATGTCATTTTCAAGCGTTCGCAATAATGAGACATTACCTTTAGAAACTTTTGGCACGGGGGCAATAGGCCTAGTTCCCACTATTGTGGCAAGAGACGAGCCCTACGGTCCAAACTCCGGGAAATCAGGATGGTACTCAGTTGTAACGTGAGTTGGAACCATGGGACCACCAAATGTGGAAGATAGCATGGCCTTAGGCCAGTACGAGCTTCCCTCTACAAACTCATGAGTAACAAGCACACTCTCGGTAGGTACAAACTTTCACATTTTGGCAACACGCTCCGCCAAGCTTGCCCTCTCGGCGTCCTCTGCAGCAATATCCTCCCTTCCTCCAGAACCTTACGCTCTAGCCTAGTCAAGAATTCCACCATGAGTTAGTTTTCATCCACTGTCTCCACCTTTCGCATCTGAGCCTCGAAGTGCATCAACCTCTCCCATATCCGAGCCATCTCTTAAGAAAAATATCTAACCCACGAGATTCCGAGTAACCTTAGTGCCTTGACGTACATACCCTGGATAGGATCCTCTTGTGATTCCTCCACCCTTGCTTCGGTATCCTCAATCTCCTCCTTAAATCACTCCACTTCCCTTTGATGCTTAGCCTTTAGCCCTACCAATGAGTTTAGTACATCTCTATTGCTGGCCATGGCCTCCTCTTTCTCTTTCTTAACCACCTCTAGCTATCTCATCAGCTCGTCGTTCTCCCTTTGCAACTCTATACCCCTTCATTCTCGGTTTTCAGCCTCTCATTCTCCCGTACCAAGGTCTTATTGTCCTTTCGGAGTTGGTATGGTTTCTCATTTTATTTAGACAAGTGGGTATGCACCTCCATCAGCTCAAAATTTTCCTTTTTCAAATGAGAATTTTCAATCGATACCGAAGCCACTATATCTTTAAACGTCTCAGAAGCATGCTTTGCTTCCCTCTTTAGCTTCTCGTAATTCTCCTTCAGCTCTGCTATTTCAACAACAAATGGTTAATATTTAAATAGGTTACAATGAGCAAAGAAGCAGTCACACTACAAGGATCGGCCTTACCCATCTCTTTTTCTTGATTTCTGACGGTAGTCCACTCGAAATCTATGGTCAACCCCCAGCTCTGGATTTCCACATTCTTCTGCTTGATTAAATCCCCAAGTTAGTGAAGTACTTCCAAAATTCTCAACTTGGTAATAAGAAACCTTCACCTTCATCCACACTTCCTCGGTATCAGCATGAGGAATCGGGTTGATATTGGGCAGGAACATTATCTCGTCAAAATAATGGTTGGGGAATTTCTCCTTCAGCAAGGCTTTCGTCTCCTCAACAGTAAGCTCTTGGGTCTCGGGAATAGCAAGATCTTGCCTCTTCTTCTTTGCCACTTCCTTCTTTCTATGATGACTTGGCTCCAACTCCTTCCCTCTAGGGAGATAGGCAGGAGCCGAAGGTGCAGTTTTAGGAGGAACCGTCGACGAAGAATGCCTAACACTCGATACGTCAAGTCTCGTGTCTTCCCGAGATGTCCAGATAAGGCATGGAGGAGATGGAGACCGCCGAGATCATTCTCTATGACGGTGTTCGCTGCCGTGGTCATGAGAAGAAGGGGGCTCGTTAGACAAACTGGCACTTTTCCTAAATTCCGAGACGAATCTGCCCCTTAAGGGTCGGCTACTCCCATATCCATAACCTCGGCCTCTTCCTCCTCAAGCTACGTCACCTGCAAAAGAAACAGGTTCAAGATTAGACTCAAACACCCTATGCACACAACCAAATGTTGTGTAATGTAGTGTTTATGAATGTGTGTCCTAAGTGTTCTCTCAACAGACCAGAAAGTCGGTCCGCCGGAAAGAGTGATCTCCCCCGAAGCTAGAGCTAGTTCCTCCATACTTGTGGCAGCAGGCCAGGGAGATGACAGAGGATGCTTTCCTTTTTCAACTCGGAGAGCGTGCTTTCTTTCCCATCTCCACTTTCTTTCCACCCCTGACAATGGCCTGTCTGATTATTGCACGATTAGTAGGAAGCAGACTCGCACGACGAAGTTGGTCCTGATCCAAACACTCACTGTAGAATGAGCCTTGGCGGGGATGGCCAGCAAAGATTCGTGACGTTGTTGATATACTGTGTCTATTGCCGCAACAGGATTCCTTGTCGCACAAAAACAAAGTTAGTGCTAAGTTATCAACCTAATAGGTTTCGAGCTCAATTCAATTGGGAGTGGTTACTTCCTTCCAACCTATCCTCGTTAATCTGGGAGGACAATGCACGAAGAACCAGTCGTATTTATACACGCTTAACTTGCTCACGTCCCATCAAAGAACTTAGTGCTGGGCATAGCCTCTTGGAAGTACTGAGATGGTGCGATGCTAGGCCTCCTCTTGAGCTGGAAAAGATACCGAATGTCCTCTCTAGTGGGTTCTAATTGCAGGTACTCTCTGTAGAGAAATCAGATACTTAACAAGGAAGCATACACATTTGGATGGAGCTGCGATGGCACAAGGTGAAAATAGTGCAGTATATCCCAAATGAAATTATTAGCTGGGGCACGCACCCAGAAATGCATGTCTACCTGTTCCAGACAATGTACCCTTCCGGTGGTGCGTGAGCCCTATCGTCTTTACCGAGCGCGCGAACATCTCTTTGGGGGATACTAAACTGTGTCGCCATGCACCTCACTATCGCATCATCCATATGTGATGGCACCGAATCCGGCAGGTTCTCAAGAATAACCACGCACGCCACCATATCTGGCGCCACCAACATGCTTCCCTCCATGATATCTACATTCTCTTCCTCTTTATGCTAACCCCTAGCCTTTCCAAGCCTCCCAACACCGGTAACTCTGTTGAATGCTCGACCGACGGTTGCTTTCCTTCCGGCTGCATCGCGTGATCGGGCCCTTTCAGCAAATCTATTGGTTGAGAAGGAATTGACTCTCTGGAGGTACCAAGCTTGTTGTCCCCTGAGCTAGCATCGCTAGTTGAAGTAGATGGGGAAAGTCCATGCTATGAAGCTTCAGCTTCCATAATCTGTTGTGTTTTGGACCTTGTTTCCATTGCTAGCTATACTTTCAATATACTTATGTTAGATGTCGCATTATGTAACATGTACCCCTCATGCTAGTGTAAAATTACATGTATGTGCAGTGTAATGTTGCGCTAATACAAGTATAACATATAAACTTGGGACACAAAGACGATCACAAATTTCTCATATTATGACCATCATCGTCATCAACTAGCATTGCCAGCTTCACATCGAGTCACAGCTGCGTTATGATTTAAGCCAAAACGAAGCATGTTTAACATTCCGATAGTTCAGTCAAAGTCCAGTATATACTCAAGCCCTATGTGCAAAGCTGAATTGTCAACCAAATAACAAATAAAAAAAGTTTCATTTCAATCGAACAACGTTGTGAAAGCAATGTAAATCCCGAAGTAGGGAGTCGAAAAGCCAAAGTCTTTGGCGTGAAACACAACAACTCACAAGAACAGGACATGAATTACTTGGGTCAACAAGAAATCTTGTATCCCCCTCCAGGATACAAAATTTTGTACCTTTTACAACTAAAACTGAAAATCACGAATTGGAAATTGGATTTCCATCTTGAGTCAAGGGAAGGGATGTACTCCTTACTGATTCAAGACACTCTAAAAAATTGCCTTAGGGCTCGGACGCTGGCGAGCCCTGGTTTCTGCAGGGCCGGTCCACACTTACCTTAGGGGATTAGTTATTCCTGAACACACGTTTCCCGTTCCTATAGGACCTATCTCTGAGCCACTAGGGACTCAATATCTGAGATACCTCGCAATCCATCATCCACATAAGTAAAAATGTCTGGGTTCCATACCATGACACCACTCCAAGCAAGAAAGAAACGTCGTACAATCCATGCATTCTCTTATCCCCTTTTTGACTCATACCGAGGTGTGAGGATCGCGAATTAATGCTATACACAAATCTATGCTATTTAATGTCGTGCTCTGATCATCAACCATAAGACTCTGCTTTTCAACAAAAGCCTTGATCATTTGCATCTCAACATGCCACACGGACAATCCACGCTATGCAACTGATGTTTATCAATATATAACCTCTAAGCTCGTACGTCTCAGATAAGGGTGTTAAGCAAGAGAATAAATTATCCGCCACCAAATAGATATATATTTAATAGAAATTAATCAACACAGAATGAAATCCAATGTCAAATACACATCCATTTACAAGTCCGTTCCGGGTTTGAACGAAACTAGAGGCACCTTATTCCTCGTCCCATATGTCCAATACAGGAGAGAGGTCCTCGCATATCGGGTCGATCTCCAAGTACGTCTGGATAATCACCACTTATTACCTCGTCTTAGGTGTACACCCCAATCAAGACATCGGTAATCATCCAAACGATCTGAAGAACTCCGGTCTTCAACCACCGTCTTAATCGTCGACTTGTAGTCGTCGTATTAATTATTCAGAATGGGTTAAACCTGGTCTTTCGGAATAACTTGCGTATTTTTTAATCAATAATCAAGTGCTATAAAAACACATCCTACTCCTCATTCCAATTCAAAATAATTTTTTATTCAAATATTCGCGTCTTTAGGGAAAGGTTCCCATTATTTTTATCAAAGATAAATTCTTTTAAATTTATGCTTTGATCTTCCATTGAATATCATTTCAAAATATTTTCTTCCTTGATAATTTTAAACCAAATTAAGGTATATTAACTAGTTGAGATTAGCGAACTTTACCAAAGTAATCACTTATTTATTAATCCCAACCAATTCATCCCATGGAGCAAAACTGGTAGTACCCCATATCTAACACCCATGGTGTTATCGGTAAATTCAATTACCATTTCACATTCAAATCTAATTAAAGATTTAACTATCGCTGGAGTAAAACTGGCAGTACTTCATTCTCGATCATTTCCCAAATTCGATAATTTAAATTAGCACATTCCCATTTCAATCTAATTAAAGATTCACTAAAACTTCAATTAGTTTTATTCTTCCAACAATCATTATTTAATGATTATTTAACTTCAGAAACACAAACATGCCACATCGACAATCTACATCGTACCACTAATTTCTGCCAATATATAACCTCTAAGCTCATACGTCTCAGTGAAGGGTTTTAAGCAAGAGAATAAATTCTCCAGCACCAAACAGATATATATTTAATAGAGATCAACAGTAAGGTTCGAAATACAATGTTAGACATATAATCCTGTCTTTACCTGGGTTAAAGAACCAATGTCATTTAAAACACAGTTCACAATAAACACAAAATCACATTCCATTAACTATGGAATCTTCACGGAAAACAGATCAATATATATTCGATATCAATTTCCATTTCCGACTAAAAATATAAATGGAATAGCGGCAAAGCCTTTTAAATTCCATATAAAGTAACGGTCTTCCTCCACAAAAGCTCAGTTCGATTATCTCTAAACCGAATTCCATTCAATTCCAATTTAATATATATTAAATTGGAAAATTTTACTTTGGAAAATTTTCATCAAATCGTAATAAAAGATTTATATATTCCAAATCAAATTTCACTGTTAATCGGGTTAAAGAACGAATGTCGTTAAAAACACAGTACACAATAAACCCAATTCACGTTCCATTTTTATTCCAATTACTTAATATAACTGGAAACTCTAATAATCTTAATTAAAAGGTTTATTCTTTTCACACGGCGTTTAAGAATAATGTTACTGAAGACACCATTCACGACAAACCCAAAATCCATTTTGATATTAAATACAAGGTTCTAAACAGAAATTATATCGGCTTATATTCAATATCAAATTCTGAAACCAACACATATCGTATGGGGAATAATGATATACATCTATCTTCCAAATTCCTCCACAATATCCGTATAGTCACAGAATCCAATATCGAAATATTCCGGAGATTATTTCTATTCATATTTCATATATGGGAAAATCCTGGTTAGATTAAAACCATTCTCAATCCAATTTATTATTTAAAATCCATTGGATTATCTTTCTGGTTAATAACTAGTTCATTCTGATAAAAGTATATTTTTATCCTTAACAACATGGAATTTTTCATCAAAATTCTTTCCAAATCATTTATTATGATTTTACACAAATTATTAATATTTTTGATAATTTTACCAAGGCCCGTACGGTCGGTTTCCAAAAATAGCCACCGAAATGCATCCATAGCGACCTTTTCCAAACTAGATTTGGACATAATTCCAAATCCATTCATTATATTTCAAATCTCTTATATTCATTTGAAATCTCTTTTTGATATGAACTCAACGGTTTCAGTTTTAGGAGAATCCGACGGTCGGATCTCCCGTAATGTCAATTCGAAGTCAATGGTCGAAATTCACGAACGGTCGCGGCGCGTTCTATTCAAGCCATTAATATATATATATATATATATATACATGTATAATATATAATATATATATATAACATATATTTCATTCAAAAACGTATTTTATAAATTCCTTTTAAAAACGATTCCCACTTTCGTTTCAATTTTAAATCAAAATTGAATACTCCTTATCATTATAATATTTAAATGATAATATTTTTAAAATATCAGATTCAGAAATCATTTCCTTTTTGATATTCATTATAAAAAGGAATAAAATCGGTATAAAAATCATTCGTGTTAAAATGGCGCAAATTTAATCAATATGGCTTCACATATTTTAATATTTTCGTGTTCATTCAAAATCGGACATCATATTTGCCTTTTAATCCTTTACTGAATATTATTTTAAAATATTCATTATTGTAAAATATTTGTTGTTTTAAAATATTCGTTCTTTCTGAATTAGAATCAGACCCAATCAATTACCATATAATTTATTTATATGGATTTCATACATCACATGTACACAACAATAATGATACACAATCAACTATCATTCAGAGTGCATTACACAATTGCATAAGCATTAAATATAAATAATTAACGCTTACAGCAGTCTGTCAACCAGTCGATTGACATACAACTAAACAATTGGGATTAGTGTATGCCAAATATCATCCCAATACCCACGTGGGGTTTCAACCAACAAATACTGAATATTATTTGTGCAGTTGGGCGATGTGTAAAATTTATCGTCCCAATCAATATTCAGATAAATAGGTGTACATAAACAAATCGTCAGATTTGTAAATAAATATTTATTTTCATTTCAGGAGAATTTTATGTTGTTCCTATATACGTTAAAAATTATATTTTTTAATAATAAAATATTTATTTCAACACTTAACTATTTTATATAGTTCATACATTCAATAAAAATTATATTTTTATTGTTCAAATATTGTGTTCAACACATGAATATTTTATATAGTTTATTTACACATTAAAAATGATATTTTTAATGAATAAATATTTATTTCAGAAAATTTCGGCATTAGAACGGCGCGATATTAGAATCGGAGTAATGTCTAGCATTACCCCTCTCCTAATACCGGCTCGCGCCATACACAATATTCAATCCAATCAACAAAACCACAATACAATCAATAACCACAATACAGTCAATTTTCCACAATACAATCCAAACAATACCCATGGTTTGTACAATAAATAGAGTCGGGAGCTACTAAGCCCCGTCTGTAACCTAGTATATATTTAACTGTAAAATAAATTAAGTGAGAAGGTGTTCTCACATTAGGATCCACCCCGCCGTTGTTTTCTGACGCTCTAACTTACTGTTCTAATTCCAGACTTTGCAAACGAGCTCCAATCTTCACGCCGTCTTGTTTTTTAGCTCTAACGCGCCATTTTGGACAACTTTCGCATAATGGACTTTTTTCCGAAAATGCTCCATTTCGTCGGAAATCGCGAAAAGACAGTATTTGGACATCAGACTTTGGACATTTTTCTGAACAACTCCGCAATTCAAAATATGACTTCCATATACTCAAATCTAAGAGAAAATTGTGCTCTTCAACTTTGGAATTGTAGAGTTTTGCCAAAAGCGCACCATTTGAGAGTTATTGGCGAAATAGTGACAGGGGGTTATTTGCAAAACGGGAATTTTGTAAAAATTGAATTTTTTTTGGAGGAGGTGTCCCACGGCCGGACTTGGGTGGGGGTCAGAGACGGTGCAGGTCTGACTGGGGTGGGGGAGGCTTCGGGTGGCCGGCGCTAGAGCGGCGGTGGCCATGGGGGAGGGTTTGGGTGAATTTAGGGGTTAGGGATTTAGAAATGGAGAGGAAGAGAGAATGAGGAGGAGGAGAGGGAGGGTGCGGCGGCTGGCGGTGGGGGGAGACGGCGATGGGGGAGGGCTGGAGCGATGCGGGTTTCTCTTTTTTTTCGTTTTAACGAGAAAGATAAAGAGAAAGGGGGGTTTGACCAATATATATTTAATTTGATTTTTAATTCCAAAATGTTAGTTTTTCATTCCAATTCCAAATCGACCCAAACGACTGTCGCCCCCAGCTAAATACCCCAATTTCGGACACGATGGGATATGTCCCGCAAGACGATTCGACTGTTTCGATCGGTATTCATCAAAATTAAAATATAAATTAATATAACGTTCAAAATTGATTTCAACGTACATTTTAATTTACTGGGGCCACATATTGACTCCAAAAATTCCAGAAAAATAAATCTAGCTGTGTTTTGATGATACGGTCCTAACAAAACTAATTTCGTTGAATTTGGAGGCCATTTGAAAAATGGCCAATTTCCAGTCGATTAGATTCAAATTGAAATTATCAAACACGTTTAAATTTACCACGCTCACATATTAATTCCAAAAATTATGAAAATTGGAATCTAGCAATAATTTGACATTCCGGATCCAACCAAAGTAGTTTCGTCGAAAATGGAGGCCGTTTGCAAAATGGCTATTTTTAATGGTTATATATTATATTAAAATATATATATTCCATAGTGACTATTTCAAATTTTAAACTAGCCATAAATTTCAATTTATATTATGAAATCTCAGTTTCTTACATTCGTTAGAAAGATATAACTAAACAGATTCAAATATTTCTTGTTTCGTCCAATTCTGATTTTAAATGAATTCTGTATACTCAATTGAAATTAGAAATAAAATTTTCAAACTACCGCAACATTTCAGGATCGTTTTATAATTAAAATAAATTTATATGTTCTAATTTCGATTAAAATAAATTTTTAGTCATTATTATTTAAAATAAATCATTTTAAATACCCAAAATCCATTAAAATTGCTAAAAGAAAAACTTTAAGTTGGTTCTGAAAATCCGGGTTGTTACACGATGGGATGATTTTTAGGATTCGGCGGCTGCGTCGGCTCTGAGAGTAGGTTTTGTGTTCAGGACCCAATAAGGATAGTAGATTGTCGGATACCTGTCATCGTCAGTCAAAGTGTGTACAAGAAAGATTGGAGCTAAACCAATAAGCCAATGGTCTTTTACTATCGCGACATTGGATGAGGGACAACGCCAATTAGATGTTTAGATTGTTTCTTAAAGGAAATGTTACTTAGCTCTTGAAAAAGTTTTTCTGTAATAGCCCACACTTTTTCAAACCTGAATTTCGACAATAATCGAAACTCAAACCCATCCAATCACGGAGAGTAGAATTTGGTACTTGCAACAAATGAACATGATCATAATCAGAGTAAAATAAATTAACTCACAGCAGAAACGAAATAAGACAACAAATACCAATTAAGGCAACTACATTAAGGCATATCACCACATCGATATTGAGCATAAGAGAACGAGGACCGAAACCAAACTTGAACACTTGCTAAGACTTTTCTTCCCCGAGATAAACCTGAGAGTTGTTATGAGGAGGGGGTCAGAACAACATGTCCTAGTGAGTATAAAATATATAACACTATCTACAATACACAAATGTACCCTATTTTGGTCAAAACCAAAACATATGTCTAAAAGGCTATTAATTCCAACCCATTTAGAATTTACGCTCAACGATTAACCGCTGAACACAATGTAAAAACCTGCACCTACCGATATCATAATACTGAGATAGAACGTTTACACATAATTATGAAGCCTTTAAACCACCATTGATCAATTAAGAGGCGGGAACTAACCTCTCACAATTACACAATTAGGGTACTAATTTTATATATAACCACTTAAGACCTCACTACCTATGTAAGGTAAGGGCAGATACTTATGACCACTTAATACCCATGGAGGACCTTTTGGCACTTAACACCTTATATGGCGGTTTACTCTACCATAAATTAGAGGACAATAGCTATTAAGTCCTACTAACTCAAGGCTTTTGTCATTCACGCATATAACCATGCCCTGCATAAGACAAGATATAGTCAACATTCGCTTATTACCTCAGGATAGGTAGACTACATCTAGCCATTTATGACGTTCCCCCGCCAAACCCCCTCATAATTAGCTAGCCTTAATGGATAATTCCCTTAGTCACTAAATACTTTTCGTGGGATAGACAACCCTTTGGTACCTCCGGAGCAGTCATTTAATATTTATTCCTAAGGCCAACCCGCAACCCTATCACTTACTACCTCAAGGAAGCGGACTAACATGGGAATTACCAAGTACGTATCCAATATACATTTAATGGGAGGTGAGGTACGCGATCTCTTAATACCCTTTAAAGGGTAGATCAAACTGCTTTATGACCTTTACCTTAAAACAGGCTACTCTATGAATTATTTCCTTTCTAAGGTTTTCTCTTTTGGGATGGGAGGAGGGAACCTCTCTCTTGAGATAAACCATGTTTTTGGAAATAATTGTCGGAGAAAGGAGTTTTGATGACAACAACCTTATTTCAATTATCATTTTACTATAAAATAAATACTAACATCTCTATCTGGAATATATATGTGCGGGGTTTGTATACATGACTTAAATACTGAAGACTGTACAGTTTTAGAGTTTCAAGAGACTCGAGATTCAAGACTCATGAGTAATCGAAATATCAAGATTTCAAGAGTTTAAGAAAAATCATCTTCTCCTCATTATTCATTGAAATCTAAGCTTATCTAGTTTATGTTATCTTCTGTATTTACTTGTATTTGCTTCCGAATCTCGCATGTATTATCTTATAATAGTTGAATGTATTTGTTTTTAAGTAGTAATGAATGGTATTTATTTTTGTCAATACAATCATTAATTTACTGTAAAAACACATTAGAATTAAATAAATTAAAATAATACAATAAGAATTAACTAAAAAATGAAAATTTCCAAAAAAAAAAAAAACTATAGTATGTCGACTTACATTTTTCCTTATGTCGACATATAACCGTCGACTTTTTAAAATTTGTTCAAAATTTGAAATTAAATAACTAACTAATGTCTCTTTAATTCCAAATAATTCCAGACCCTATATATATATATATATATATATATATTTCTTCTAGAAAAATGTATTCTATCATTTCTCCATCTTCTCTAATCAATTCTTATCTAAAATATCAAATTATAGCAAATCCCATTTATAATTTGAGTGGGAATCTTGAAGAAACTTTGAATTCATTCAAGAATATCCTATCCATAATACTAGTAATCAACATCATCTCGAATTAAGTCAAATAAAGATGGTAAAACATCAAAAGAAGCACTTTGATGCTATTCGTTAGCTAATATCTTCTCTTTTCAGAGACGAAGACAACAATCTCATTAAAGCATCGCCCACAAAAGAAGATGAAGATTGGGAGGTCAATAAGAAGGATCCAATCTTTGGATGAGATGGATGGGTGGAAGTTCCAAGAGATATTTGAATTTTTTGGTACGATTTGTTTGATTGGTTTGTTTGATTTGAATGCGTTTGAATGTGTTTGAACTTGCTTGTAATATTGCTTGGTTTGGATTGGATTTGAAAACTTGGATATGTATGGATTGTAAATATTGATTGAAATAATTGAATTGTTAGAATTGTGTATACTCTTTCTTGTTAGAATTAGGATAATATAGGCATGAATTTAGGGTGAGTCAGGTATATTAAATACTTTAGTATAGAATCAAGTATTATAATCCTAGAATATATAGATAGATATAGATTATAAATATTTATGGTATATATTTAGGAAGAATATATCTAAAATTTCTTTTTATTGATGACAAAGGGGGAGAAATTATCAAATAAGGAATAACTCGGCTTAGTTTAAGGGAGAGTATGTAGGATTCATGGTGATAGGGGGAGTATTCGAAGGACCAGATCAAAATGTATCAACAGGTATAAACATATACGAATATTTTGTAAATCAAGGTTGTCATCATCAAAAAGGGGGAAATTGTTAGAGAATGAAATTTTGATGAAAACAACCTTATTTCAATTATCATTTGATTATAAAATATATACTAACATCTCTATCTAGAATACATACATACATACACACATATATATATATATATATATATATATATATATATATATATATATACGCAGGGTTTGTATAGAGGACTTAAATACTGAAGACTGTACATTTTTAGAGTTTCAAGAAATTCAGGATTCAAAAGAGATTCAAGACTTATGAGTAATCAAAATATCAAGATTTCAAATGTTCAAGAAAAATATAGTAATAGAGTCTAGTTTATATGTAAGACTCTGAATAACACTCCAGGTTCAATTATGTTTTTCAAATTCTGATTTTCAAATTTCAAAGTCTGTTTTTCAAATTTCAAATTTTGTTTTCAAAATTCAAATTCTGATTTCAAATTATTTTATCTTACTTATGATTCCAAACATATAAGTTTAAAGTTTTAATATATATATATATATATATATAAGTTTATATAGTTATATAATTATATAGTTCTATTGTTTTAAACCTTATAACTTTATAAATATATTTATATAATATATTATTATGATTTCATATGCTTTTACACTTTAGAATATTTATTAAAATCACTAAGATTTGATTCAAGAACTTCCAAAATAATATATATGTTTAAACATTTGAAAAAATAGTTTTAAAAATAAATACACTATACATATGTCGACATACATAGATGGTTATTTCGACATACAACTATCATTTTTTTTTTCAATTTTCAAAGGAAGTAGCTTTTCATTATTTGTAAAGTTTCTGAAACGTTGCAACCATTGAAATGCTATAAATAGGGACTGATTTCGAATTTTTAAATCATTCTTCTTTCCATCTTCACTCCTTTTCACATCACCATTAAAATGCATCATTTTATTGATTTCTACCCTTATTCTTTGCTGATTTCTACTCAAATTATATCAAACTTCTTCTCTTCTCAATCTCTAACTACTACTATCAATTTGGAAGTGCTATTGAAGAGTTATAGGGCTATTATAATCATTTGGGAATTTGGAAAAGGGTGTGTTCCTTGTATCCCCGAAATCAAGGAAAGAGAGCGGTGTTAACCGTGTAGCCGTGAAAGCAAAGGTGTTTGGAGCAGTGTTAACCTCGTAGCCATGAAATAAACGGTGTTTGGAGTGATGTTAACCTTGTTGCCATGAAATAAAGGGGTTGTAGTTGGATATTGATAATAATAAAATTATGCACAATCCAGCGTTGCATGGGACTGGACGTAGGAGTAATCTGAACCAGTATAAAATTCAGTGTGTTCTTTCCTTTTTTGCATGTTATATTTATCTGTTTCTATGTTTGTGTTTGATTCTGTGTTTGCGATCATCTCTGGTGCATGTGATTCATATAGTAGATCATTTTAGTTTAATATTTTCATAAATTCAACATAAACACTATTCACCCCCTCTAGCATTTGTTTTGCCTTAAGATACGCATTCTGCAATCCCTAACAATAACCATCACTGCGTAGTTAACAATCATTATGCAATTAACTATCATCATGGGTTCCTATGACTAATGATATCTTACATCAGTTGAGCATATATTCGACTGTAGGAAAGTGCAGACTTTTATCAAATAAGACAACTGACCTTGCATCACTAACCAACTAATTCCAATTCCTTTTTCATACTATAATAATTTTAGATTTACTAGGACTTCCTATCTTAGGAATTTATTGATTTATTTATTGGGCTTAGCATTAACTACGCTAATCAATCCCCATTAATTCCTCTTTTCTATTCCATTTATTGTTGTTAATTTGGTTCTCTATCAGTAATTACCCTAAAGGTCATATCTCCTAATGCAACAATTAACCTATTAAATGTCATTTATGACATTAACGATCATATTTTACAAAGGCATTTATTATTCTATTCTTATAAGTCCTATTTTAATTCTACTGTATGTATTGTAACTCCTTTTATTACTATATTTTCAATTCTCCTTATTTATTGTTCATGTACTCATACATATATATTTATTGTTGATTAGATTCACTAGTTGGAGATATAAATCCTATTTCTGACATAATTCAAATTGCAACCATTTGGCATGTTTATCCTATTCAATTATTTTTCCTAACCAGAGTGGTTATAGCATTTCTTATTTTACTTGTGACCTTATTTATAGCAAATCAAATTCATTTGTTTCTACAACGGTCATAATACCTATTTCCATTTATTGTAGATTATATTTCCATATAAATTTCCACAAAAAAGAAACTATTCAAACATACAACAATAAAAAAACATTCATTATAATAATATATTTGCGTTATTTATGAAGGTTCGGATAGATATGCATATACATATATATATTAAGAGCATTTAACGTAGTTATTAAATTTTATTTCATTATTATTAACCATTTATGTTTTGGTCTAAACCAACGACCAAAAAAATCTTTTTGTGTTTAATATTTGCTTAAGATTCAAAATCTTATAAAAAGATTAATAACTATAGTTATTGCAAATTTGCCCAAAACAACTGAAAAGAGAATATAGACATATTCCAAATCACAAGAAATAAGAAATATAAATTTTCGAAACGGTTGGTATAAACTACGTACAAATACACGTAAATTTATACATCCCTTCCAAATTGTTTTGTACATGTTTCTTACTGATTTGAATAATGTCCTTTTTATTAAAAAGAACAAAAAGGGCATTTTACAATAACCAAGTAAACCCCAACAACGTAAAACATAAACAAGCATTGTTTTTTAATCTAAATTTACATAAACCTCAAATCAACACCAAAACCGAGGATCTGGAATAAGGCTACAATTTGACAATGGTTTTGGGATTGATTTCCAGATCTATGGTGTATACAATAAATATAACAAATTCAAGTACAATTGTAGACAATAATAAAATAAACTAGATACGCTTACAAATTTCCAATATTCATACCACAACCTATTATTTCATATTTGACAAAATAATAAACAAATATAATAAACTTTTAGGCATACCTTTTATATCTATTTCAAATGAACTAATCAAGTAACTGTAAATGATGAATATAAATTTATCGCTCACTTGAAAGCTATTCAAATCTGAATTTGAATAAATCTTTAGGCCTATGTAATGACCCGCCATTTTTTCCCGACTCTCGCCGGTAATTAAACCAACTTAAATCGTTCATAAAGACGGACAGTTATGGGTACGTACATATTTGAACACAAAGAACGGAACTTTTTATTTCATTACAAAATTTTACACTAGAGTTACAAATAATCAGATTACAATACAAACTCAGCGGAAACGAAGAGGCTCATAGCGGAAAAAGTAAATTCTCAAAACAAAACTCTAGCTCCAAACTGAAATCCATCTCTGAAATAAATCTACAAACCAAACTACTAGCTGCCCGTGCAAAATTATGGGCACCTAGAGTTTAGGTGGGAAATAATAAACTCCAGGTCAGTCGTGGGACTGGTGTGAGAACTCAAAACAGTTATTATTATTTCGGGTTTATATTAAAGTTGGGAAAAATTCATTGGACCACGCCGCTAATGTGGAACGGGTTTACTCCATGTGAATTCTCGTGCATAGAAATTTGCAATGACTTTGGAAAATGAAGCTATCATAAGCACGTACCACATCACACAATGCAAACGCACACTAGATGGCAGTGTTTTGTCTTATGATAACCAAGAATTCTTTAATACGTAAAATCCTCTTTTAATATTATCATTAGTACATAGTGTCGAAAAATCATTTCGCAAATAAATATAGAATCATAGCCCCCATAACCCCAATTGGTTATATTGACATTTAGGTATACAATCAAAATCGCATGGGCTCATATTAGAGATTGGGTTACCAACATGATGGTTCCTGGCACGAAAGATCATTAGAGGACACAAAGCTAAGTATTCCTGGTTAACATCCAGACACCGAATACATAGCGCAAAAGTATATATCCCGGAGAACATCCAGACATCGGACACCATATATACTTTATTCCCTCAGGTTTCAAGGTAGATCTACCACCACAACTTTTCGATTTTTCAATAGAGATTATGTATACAACCTAACCGCCAGTTTACCATCAATCCGGGGTGTGAGGTTCGTGGATGTCACGATATACACAAAGCTACGCTTCAGTAAGCCGTGCTTTGATCATCACAAGCTCGTTTCATAACTCGAGTATGCCACGTTGACAATTCACGACATGTTACTAATTTCTATCAATACATACCCTCTAATTTCGTATGTCTTAGAGACGAGAATAATATATTGCCACGAGTCCGATATATGTTAACAGAAATCAGTGATACGCAGTTAATTTCAATGTCAGACACACAATCCATAAAAGTTCATTCTGGGTCTGAATAGAACAACAATCCGAAAATATTCAAATATATTTAGATCTCATGCCACTTTTAACCTCGTGTCGGGTGATCGGTCCAACCGAGACATTTGTCGTCAATCCGAATAATTCGAAGATTCTCGACCTTCACTTACCGATTTCCAAGTCTTCGGTTTCTTTATAACGTCATATTATTACTTGGAATGGTTTTTGAACATGTATTCGATCCCGGTCTTTCCAAGTAATAAGCGCATTCTTAAAACAATAGTTATGGATTATACGCGGTTTCAATTCAAATCTCCTTCCAATTCGTTGTCGATTTATTTATAAATAAAGTTGAATTCATTCAAATTCCCTAAAACCCCGTTATCGCCTTAACCCTTCCTTGAAATTCGATATTCATTTTCAAGTCTTATACTTCGGAACATAATTCTTATATTCATTGTTATCATTTTATAAGTTTCCAAAATTCCAAAATCTAATTTTGTTTCCGATTCCACGCGATAATTCAAACTATTCATATTCCAAAATAGAATACTTTCCATATCAAATATCACAATCATTCCAACTCGTTTACGTTTGACAAATAATATATTGCATATCGAGATATCATACACATTTCAAAGTCGATTTTATATTCAAATAGAATATTCTTCCAAATCACAATACTATAGTCTTTTCAAAATTAGTTTATATTCAAAGGAGAATATATCTTTATTTCAAATCTCAACTTGAATCAATGGTTCAAATTGAAATCAATCCCAAATTAGGAAGAAATTACAAATATTTTAAATAACCTGAAAAAATAGATAAGTATAAATAAGATACTTTTATAAATTATATATATAATAAATAATTAGAGTAATAATAAAATGATTTAAAACACTATATATATATAATGCTTTACTAAAATAATCCTAAAAAAATAAGTAATCTTTAAATAATAATTTTATAATATAATTATTTCAAACTATAGGTATATGTATATAGTTAACTCTTTTAAATCCATAATTGATTCCTTCTTCCAAATTTCAGTAACTTAAATTTTATATTCCAGCTTCGATAAAGTTTATTTCATTTCCATATCTTGATGTTAACAACATTCAAATCCGGTCTCTCAAATTTACGTACTCAATTTAAATCTCGAACACTTCCAAATAGCGTCGCATACTCTCTTTTTAGTTAAATTTAAAGAGAATTGTTGAATTCAGCTTTAAATAATTACATTTGAGTAATCGAAATCATATTTAAATTTCGTTCCAAATTTTATAATTCATATAAAGTCATTTATTCGATTTTCCTTTACGGTCACCGGACTGCACATATAGCAACCTTCCCAATTTTATTTTTTAAACATAACTTGAAAATCAAATGTCGGAATTCAAATTTTTTTTTTCTATTCAATAATTAAAATTCCAACGTTTCTCGTTTTATGTCAGTCCGATTTAAAACGTTCATGTTATAGTCATTTGAAATTTAAATCAATATTAACGAACTGTCACTACGCGACGCGTTTATTCAAAACCATATAACGATTCACTATAACTCGTCTCATTTCTTCCTAAATAAATTTAAATTTCACAACATAGAATTTTAAACCATATTTCAAATATATTCATTTAGCACAACATTATTTCAAAACATCAATTTAAATTCCCAATTTTATTCCAAATCAAATCAAAAATAATATTTATACAACTCATTTAATTATTTTCCCAAAATCCGTTATGAAATCAAGCATTTGCATAAATCCACTATATGAGTATATAACTCAAAATCACATTCCATTTAAATTTCAAAACCAGTTTACTTCAAAATCATTGCCTTTTCAGAACATTTTCTTTTTCATTTTTGTTCCAAACAATTGAAATCCAATTTAAAATTTAACCTCAAATCATTTATTTTAATAATAAAACGTTATTTTCATGGAAAGTAGATTTAAATGATTTTCCGTATAAATCCACCACTACGGTGTGTGTGTTTCATACGATCGAAATCAATCATATCAGTTGACCACAAAACAGACATAAATTCATTAAGTTAAACAAAGCAATTTAACAACTAATTGATTATGCGTAAAGCGTTGCAACCAGTAATGCTTGGTGTTCGGTGTGTTTTTAGCTACATAATCATCCATCAAACATTTCATACACCCATCCGTATCCACACACAAATCAATTAACCTTAACTAATATAACTTAACATCACTACTAATTTAAAAGTAATTTAAGTTAAGTTCTCACCTAATGATCTCCATTTTCTGCACTGTCAAACTCGTATCAACAGCAAATATCCCTCTAAATGATCACGTAAGCCGCCACCGTCATGTACACAGTTCCACTCGCAACAAGAAGATGCATGTATTCCAACGCACTTTTTATATTTTTGGGTTTCCTTTTCAAACAAAGGCTGCCTTGCGTGAGACATCATCGGAACTTACTACCTTTGGCGAGACAATATGAGTTGAACGTGATTCTCTATGGGAAGACAATATACATACATACATACATACATACATATATATATATATATATATGTATGTATGTATGTATGTATGTATTTTTTTTTTTTTTGTTTTGTTTTTGTTTTTAATCCATATGTACATGAACTTTCGAAATTCTACTGTTTGCTCTAAGTTATCTGAAGGAAGAAGACACAAGGATGCTTAAAGAAAAAGAACCGCGGAAGAACATACAGAACTTGTAATACACGTCAGCGGCATGCAATGTTAAATTTAACAAGTGTCTTAATGTTTATTTTAAGTTGCCGTGTTGTCTTATTTATTTATTTTTATATTTTTTTAGTTTATATATACAATATATATTTAGTACGTTTGAGATTTTAAAGGCACAAAATAAAACGTTGCATGTACTTTGGAATGAAAGGGAACGTTGAATGCAAAGAAAGAAGAGGTGAAACATACAACGTGCAATGCATGAGTGTTTAAGTGACAAGGTGTATGTTTTTTTTTAAACCAAAGCTTTTGTAACATGTGTTACAATAGCTATAGGAAAGAAGAGAAAAAAAAAATTATGGATGGTTAAAAAATAAAAAAATATGGGTTTTGCAGACCCAAAATGACTAGAAAAATATACGGGATCCGAATATGGACACATTGAACTCAAATGGTTTCTTTTCCGAAATGAACTACGCAAACTATTTCGTAATTTTATGGTTCACTGAGCACCAAAACTTACAAATAAATATACTATGGTGATCAATGTGATGAAACAGACGCAACGTAAAAAGTTTGCAGTGCCATGACGCTCTAATCAAAACACGTTACGGACATTGTTTAACGTGAAATTCGCATAGGAAAAATAATTAAATAGAGGCCAAAATGTTTGATTTTCGTGAAACGAAAAATACCGTCTTGCTCAGGAAACAATCTAGCATTTTTGGTTTAGATTCGCTCAAGTTCTGACAATGTTATATTTCGTAGTGATTTTTATTAAATCTCTAATTAAATTAATGCGCAAACAGAACACCGTTACGGTTTGTCACAACCAAAATAAACAGCTGTATAGTAAAACCATAAGGTGTAAATTTGTTTATCGAAAGACAATCGCATAGTAGATTTATGGTTTATTGTTGTTTCAACGGCGTAAAATTACGCAATGGTTGTTTATTCATCCATTTTACATAGTGATCGTTTGAAGTATAAAATTTTTTCGAAAAGAAAAAAATGCAGGATCAAAACTACTCGGATTCTAGTGATATGAAATCCTTTGTTTTGGTTTTCTTATAATAAGCATGTACCCAAAGTGGATCATTGTATTGGTTGATTTGTGAACCAGTAAACACTTTTTTTCAGTGCTTTCCAAATCATAAACCTATCCCAGTTGTCAGCTAACATAAAATGTAGTACTCAGCGATCTTTTTTCCCATTTCATCTATCTTATCATTAACTTAGAGTTATAATTAATGTGCAATTTTATTACTTTATTTATTATGGATTTATTTTGGAGGGTTAAAATTGAAGTTGTCTCCTAAATGCATTAAAATGCTCTTTTCAAATGAACAATAGTTACTTTACATTTATATGCAGAAATTACAATGTTATCCTATGTAGTTTTGTATCCCAAATTATAATTGAAAGTCTTAAGGCAAACAATATGCATGCTTTAATGATGACTCCTCTTAAGAGAAGTTTAATCAGCTATATGGTTTTGAGATTTCAAAGTTTAACGATTTTCATTGTCATAAAACCATGATATGTCAGTATTAATCAGATTTTGAAACACAGTTATATCATGGTGTAGACACCTTTTGTTTTCAAAGAGGCCGATTTTTTGTCCTACAACCAAAGATGCCAACCTCTTGCATCAGACAAATTCAAGGCAAAAAAGATTGGAGTAGTCTAAGGGTGCGTTCACAGCAAATAAATGGCACGTTGGAAATTTTGTTCGCATCGGACGCGAATACCATTTTCCACGTTCAAATGAAACGATTGCTGCTTGATTTTCAACGTCTCTCCCATACACCTATAAAACTCTCTCACCTACACCTTCCTCTTCATCCACACTACACTCCTCCATTCTTCTTCTAAAATTTTCTTCCACATTATTAAATTTTTCATTTTTTAGTATGACCAATCGAAAGGTTGCACATCACTGGTCATTTACTGCAACTCAGATTATGCTGCAATGTTCGGTTGATGCATATGGTGCTTGTGGCATCAACAAAAAAGGTGTACATAAAGCAATTGCAGAAAAGTTCAACGATGCAATAGAAACCATTCCAGACATCGTACCGATTGACGAAAAAGATCCGAAACAAATATGACAGTCTTCGACGGGATTGGATGAAATGGGATGCACTGATGAACAAGACTGGCGTGGGTTGGGATGCATACAAAGGAACGGTCTCTGGAAGCGATAAATGGTGGGAAGATCGTGTTAAGATCTGTAAATTTATTTTGTTATCATTCCTTTGTAGACTGTTTCTTACAATTTATTTTTTACATTTAGGAATTTGGAACGAGTGTCTTGAAATAAAAGAAACGACCAATAGAAAACTTAGAGCTGATGCAACAATTATTTCGTGGGACGAATGCAACTGGTCAATCGTCGTACACTCCTGCTGCTAGTGTACAACCGTCGCAGACTGGTACACCGCCATCAACACAAAGCACGTTTGACAGGACATGGAATTTCGACGGGTTTTTGGAACCATTGGAAGACACGCAAAATAATCATATTCCAAACTTGAATTCGCCATCAAATCCTCCACTGCAACAAAGTTCAATGAATACACCAAATTGTGAAGCTTCAAGAATCCCTCCGTCAACCCAAATTCCAATGAATCCGCCCATTCAACCAACTGCACGTCAAAATTCAAGAAGAAAACGTGGTGAAAGTGACGATAAGATGGCTATGCTCATTGACCTAATGCACGAGAGACACCCTTTAGGGTAAGCATAACTGACATAGGGCTATGTAATTAAAGACACCTAAGGGTATAAATAGTTAGTGGAAAACCTAGTGGGGGATACAAGACAAAGTGGAGAGTTTGTATCATATTGTATAGGACCCATTTCAGTCAGTAACCCGGAGTAGGTATCAAATAAAGAACTCTGTACTAGGCAGAGAAATGAGCACGCTTACTGATTGATTGTAAGAGATCAAAACGAGACGGATGGTATAGGCGGCGCAAATCGACCAGGGACATGTGTGTGCATGAGACGGGCAGAGGGAGCTAAGACGTCCGTGACACCAATAGACACGGTTGTGCACACTCTGGGTTGCCACTTTAGAAAGTGATACCTCCTACTGTGGGGCCAACACAGGATATCTACAGGGTAGGGAGCCGATCGATTAGGGTAGTGGTTAGAGTACACTCGGATGTATGCCCTAAGTCTACCAACTTATAGCGGAAGGGATCATCTCATTTTAGTTAAACTAGTAATAATACAGAGTAATCATTAGTGAAGTATTCACACCTTCTCTTGCTTATCTTATCACATCTGCCATTTATGTAGTGATCTCTTTTATCCACTTTATATGCCTATCATGTTGTTTTATTTATCTACTGGCTAAAAGTAACTAGACTCGCCAAACTTTATGTCTGACCTTGTTGTTTCTCCTTCTTTCTTCCGTCAACCCCCCAGGTTCTCAGGGAGGAAACACTCAGACTTAATCAGGAATCAGATATCATCTGGCTAGGAGCTACTTCTGAAGTATGGCTCAAGTTCTTGTCTCTACTATGGCTGAAGTCTTTTAATTGCGGAATGATGCTTTTAATTTCTTATGTACTCTGATGAAACAAGACAAAAGTTATTTTATTGTAATAGTTTTTGTGACTCATGAAATTGTGGACCATGGTATAATGTTTCATAGTTGAAATAAAAATAAAAAATTTCCGCTGCTGCCTTATTTACATCTGTCTTGTAATTATTCTGTGTCTGTTTACCTATAGCGCTTCACGAAATTTAATGCATTCCCTTAGTTAGTGACATTAACGGACGTGGGGTGTCTCACTTGGTATCAGAGCTGAAGGTTACCAGATTGAATAAAGTTTTTGAAAATTATTTTCAAAAATGTTTTAAAAAGAAAGCATTTTCAAGAAGAAAATTCTGTTTTGAAAAACATATTCCCCAAAGCAATAGGAAGTATCTTTTGATTCTCCGCTTGATTCCTTTTTCCTTTTTTTGTCTAGGGGACCGATTCTTCCCAGAAGATGTCCCCATTCTGTAACAATGTCGTAGGCATGCTTGAACTGCAGCACATGTCGAAGGGCAATGAAGTGCCTAATCCCCATCTGTAGCTGCAGTAGTATCACCTACGGCTAATTTTCTCGAGCTTCGTAAGGATTTCCGTGCGATGGAGGAAACTTTAGAGAGACTTGCTAGCTTGTTACATGAATATGAAAAAAAAAGGAGAATAAGAGAGTTAGGGCTAAGGAGTATAGCCCAAAAATGAGAAAAATGATGGCCTAGGAAGGAACACAGATAAAGTTCAAATAAATATGAAAAGAAGAAGTTAAGATTGAGGAAACATAAAATAAAAAGTTATAGCCCAAGAAAGGACAGCAACAACAACAAAAGAAGGGTGGAATGATGACAAAGGCAGGGATAAGAGAAAGTGTCACAGTTGTGGAAAAGAGGGTCACTTGATCAAAGATTGTTAGAGAAGGAAGGCAAATTGCTTTAATTGCGGAGAGGTCGGACACTTCTCTAAAGAGTGTCTGAAGAAACATGGATTGCAGGGATAAGGGCAAAGAGCAGGGAGTTTTGAAGGAAAGGTGCATGCTCTCGCGATCAGTGCCCCTGAAAAAGGTAGAAAAATTTCCATAGAAAGTTTAGTTTCTCTTTCAAACCACCCAATTAGAACACTTTTTAATTCTGGTATTCACACGCGTTTATATCTAGTTCTTTGGTTGAATCTCTGCACTTAATTACTTGTATGGTAGTAGATCCCGTAGTTGTTTCAAACCCCATTGGTGGTTTGGCTCATTTATCGATGATTTGTCGGGGTTTGAAAATATTTGTGTTAGACGTCGAGTTTGAATGCGACGCGTATGTGCTTGGATTTATGGGCTATGGGTTGATTCTAGGAATGTATTTTCTTACCACGTATGGGGCCATTCTGGATTGTGAGAGGAGAGTTGTTAGACTCCTGCCTTGTTATGGGAAGACCCTAGAAGTTTCTTGTGACCCTCAAGGGTCTGTTATGCTTAGCTTTCTAGAGTCTCTAGATGCATCCATAGTTGATTTGCAATCTGTTCCGATGGTTCGAGATTACCAGTGTGCCACATGGCTCCAAGAGAAAGGAGGGAGCTGAGTAAGCAAGTAGGGGAGATACTTGAACAAGGGTTTATCAGACGAAGCATATCTGAGTGGGGTGCTCCAGTAGTATTCGCAATTAAAGCGGAAGGTTCGCTTCGTTTGTGTGTTGACTATAGAGAGTTAAATAAGCTCACCAAAAAGAATAGGTACCCACTTCCGAGGATTGATGATTTATTTGATCAGCTTGTAGGTGCCTTGGTATTTTCTCAGTTGGACTTGGCTACGGGGTTTTATCAGTTAAGGGTGGCTGAGGACAACATAGATAAGACTTCTTTCAGGACTCCGGACAGTTTCTTTGAATGGCTAGTTATGCCTTTTTGGTTGACAAATTCACCCGCCTATTTTTTTTGATTTAATGAGTAGGGTGTTTCGGGAATTCCTAAACAAATTTGTCGCAGTCTTCGTTGATGACATTTTGATATTCTCAAGGGTGAAGAAGAATATGCCCAACATTTGGGAGAAGTTTTGAAAACTCTCCGTGACCATCAGCTAAAAACAAAGTTCTCCAAATGTCATTTCTGGAGAAAGGAGGTGAGATTCTAGGTGCATGTAGTCTCCAAAGAAGGGATAGCTGTGGATCCCGCGAAGATGGTTGCAGTATAAGATTGGCAGATTCCTAAATTGCAACCGAGGTGAGAAGCTTTCTTGGATTGGTAGGTTTTATAGGAAGTTCATTAAGGTCTTTACGAAGATATCAGCCCCTCTCATCAGGCTGACAAAGAAGAATTTGACATTTTCATGCGACATAGAATGTGATGTTGCTTTCCAACGGCTAAAAAAGGCTCTAACAACAGTCCCAGCCTTGACATCGTCCGATGGGAGTAAAGTGTTCACTGTTTACACTGATGCGTGCGGTACAGGGCTTGGTGTGCTTCTGATGCAAGAAGAGAAAGTAATATGTTATGGGGGTAGACAGTTGAGAGTTCATGAGAATAACTATCCCACCCACGATCTAGAGGTAGCTGTCATAGCATTCACGTTAAAAACGTGGCGTCATTATTTACTTGGAGAAAAGTTCGAGTTATACATCGATCATAAATCTCTCAAGTACCTGTTCTCACAGAAGGATCTCAACTTAAGGCAACAACGGTGGATGGAGTTCTTAGCTTCATGTGATTTTGAAATTGCTTATACCCCTGGTAAGGGTAATGTGGTAGCAGACGCACTAAGTAGGCAGAGGGTGGTCCTGAGTCCTCTGTTTGTGGAAAGAAAGAATTTGGAGTTCATATCAGACCCTCCATCGAGGTTTTGCCTGATTTATTTACATCTTCGGAGATATGACCGACTCTTGTGGATCAGATATATGCAAAGAAATGGACGACTTTTTGGAAAAGAATTAGCAGGAAGAGAGGAAAAGTTGGAAAAGGTAAGTTGGCTGAAGGAATTGGGTGTCACAAGGAAAGGAAGGCGGATGAAATGGAAAGAGGGATTTTGTGGGGGGAGCGATGGAGAAAATTTTTGACCGTTTCTGCATGGTTGTTTAGGACGAGTGTAACGTAGTTGATTTTGAAATCCGGACTGTAGCAGATGTCACGTTAGAAAAGTTATTTTCCAGCTTTCTTGTGTATGTAATAGATTAAAAAAACACCGCCCGCTGCCAAAATCTTCTCCAACTATCAAAGCGAGTTCCCCCCTTTTGTACTCGCTTCCTCCAATTCCAAAGTTATTTCGTGAAATACTGTATATGGCCATCAAATTACGCTATCATAGTCGAGATCTACATGAGGGAACGAGATTTAGGAACTCTGCTCCTCTCCGCTTTGGCTATCTTTTTCTCTCTTCAGGTGCTGAATAATCTAACCATTATTATCAATGTTTCTATTATAAAATCTTATTTTAGTACTAAATTTGATTTGGTTAACATGGACGCGACTTTTTAGTTGAGAAACATGGATGCATGCTGTTTATACATTTTTTGGCAAAAGCTGTCACACATGGAATTCCTGAATGATAACGTGCTCGAGCGATAGAAACAACGTCAAGAAGACATTGAGAGATTTGGTCAAAATCACATCCTCGACATAAACAGGCCCGAAACTCCTATCAGACGACCTCTTTTGGGCCCGAAAACAGCGATTACGGAGCTAAGCTCTGTAACATTTGTAGATCTCTGAGTTAGCTTCAGTTTGAGCTTCGGTTTGACTCAATCGGACTTACGGTTTGAAAGTTATGCCCGTTTCCGTAAACTGGTGTAAACTGGCAATTTCCTGACGAAGCATCATAGGCTCGGATCGTCCCCTCTGGTTCGTGAGCACCAATTCGGATCGCTCCCATCAGCTCGCCCTCGATCGGATCGCCCCCCTCGGATCGCCCCTCATGCACCACGATCCGACCCATCATCATCCTGCTCGCTACCTCCAACCACGTCCCGTTCGTGGTGCGCACCCTTGATCCGCGATCCGATCCTATCACCATGATCCAACCACCGAGCCTGCAGATAAGCACACTGTTTTGACCTATTCTCATGCCACATCTTGCTCCTATTATCCTGGATCGTGTGCCACGCACCCCACCACGATCCGATCCCCGAACCTGCTCCTGGACAGCTTGTTCTGACCTATTCTCAAGGCTATTTTCACTCCAACTTGCATGGATCTGATTACACATGTCACATGACGATTTGAAGATGATATCTGGACGTTTTCCACCATATTTCGAGATTTTTGGGATGCGTGCCATGTGTCCCATGAACCACCTTCAGGAAACGGCTATAAATACACCATTTGAAGGCATTTTCAAGGATCTTGGATCTTTTTTGGCCACTCTCCTTCACGGCTTCCACAATTGCTGAAGTGCAAGGATTTTGCACCCTTCTTCACATAAATTCTCCTCTTCTAATCTCAATTAACACACGGATTGTGTGATTGCATGTAACTGATTCTTGTAATCTGTCAATATAACAATAAGATTATAAAGTGGACGTAGGCTACATCTACAGCCGAACCACTATAAAAACCTTGTGTGTCTCCTCTTTATTTACTCTTTTCTGCATTCTGTGATCTGCGATCTGCATTTGGGTGTTAGGCCCAATTTTTGATCTAACATTTTGGCGTGCCAGGAAGGGGGGCACACAAAAACTTCAACTTCTAGCTTGAAAGGAAACTCAATGGCGAACAAAAGGAAGAAGACTGGAACTTCTTCTCATGCCGATGACGCTGAAGGCACAAGGAACGAGTTAAGCCTTTGATACAACCACTATCTGATATTTGTTTTTTCTCACCCTCAACCCATACATTAGTCTTACTCTTACGCCTACCATCTGCCCTTACCCATCACACACTGATATGTAAAACTCCCCGTGTGCGTAGCATGGGTTCCAACCTAGTTTTATATATAGCCACTTAAGACCTCACTACCTGTAATAACCCGGAAAATCCGAACCAATTTAAATTTTTTATTTTAGCAAATTTGATGAATTTTGAATATTTAAAATGAATTATTTTAAATAATAACGACGAGAAATTTATTTTGAATATAATTGGAATGTATATATTCATTTGAATCGTCGTTAGAATATAAATATTTATTTTTAATTATAAAAGGAATTGAAAATGGCGCGGTAGTTTGAAAATTTGATTTCAAATTACAAATGAATGTACAGGATTCAAAATAAACCGGATTTTAGCGAAACCAAAAATATTTGAATCTACTTGAAAATATCTTTCAAATCCGAAAAATTAAAATTTCATAGTGGGGATAAAAAGTTATGCCCAGTTGAAAATCCAGAATAGTCGTTATGGAAAATATAGACCTTAAAAATGGAAATTATGCAAACGACATCCATTTTCGACGAAACCACTTTTGTTGGATCCATGATGTCAAGTTATTGCTAGATTCCAAAATTCATAATTTTTTAAATCAATATGTGAGCGTGGCAGAGTAAAATGTGTTTTGACAGTTTTAGTCAATTTGGATCGACCAGAAAATGACCATTTTTCATATGGTCACCAAATTTTACGAAATTAGTTTTGTTAGGACCGTATCGTCAATACGAAGCTAGAAATATATTTTTTGGAATTTTAAGAGTTAGTATGTAGTCTCGGTAAATTAAAATGTGCGTTCAAATTTAATATACATTGATTTATATTTTAATTTGAACGGAAACTGATCGTAACAAGCAAATTGGGTTACGAAACATATCCCATTGTATTCGGAATGAGGGTAATACGCTAGGAACGACAGTCGGTGGGTTCGATTTGGGGTTCAAATGAAAAGGGTACTTCATATGAAGAAAAATAATTAAATAAATAAACAAAGTCAACGTCCCTTTTTAATTCCCTCCCTCCCCCATCGGTTTTCTCAGATCGAAATATAAAAAAAAGCACTGCTGCGCTCGATCCTTTGCCCCACGCCACTCGCCACCGTCGACGGACCGGCGCCGCCCCCTCTACTTCTCCCCCTCCCTCCCCCTTCTCTCCCTTCTTCCGATTTGAAACCCGCACCCCCCTGTTCAGATCCAAGAAGCTGACCACCCCCCTAGCGCACCACCTCCGATGGCGCCACAACCCACCACCACCTGCCACCGGCCCCGCGATGCCCCTCAGCTCCTCCACCCCCGTTCGCAGCAAGCCCCTTCTCCGATTAAAATACAACGAGTTTTTATTTGATTTTTATTTAGTTTAGTTAGATAAAAAAAATTTGATTTTTAGAATATACAACATGAAATAAAAACATGATTTTTATATGTAATGTAATGCAATAAAAACACTATTTTTATATGTAATGTAATGCAATAAAAACATGATTTTTACCTAGATAAAAGTACGATTTTTTTATGCATAGGGATGTGAAATAAAATAATGATTTTTATTTATTCATTAGCAATATAAAGTAATGATTTTTATTTATTCATTAGTAATATAAAGTAATGATTTTTATTTATTCATTAGTAATAGAAAGAAATGGTTTTCATGTATATGGGTATGAAATAAAAATTTGATCTTTGTATATATAACATTACAGCAAAGATGTGATCATTATATATGTAGCAATATAATAAAAATGCGATTTTTATTATATGTATAGCACTGTAAAAATTGGATTTTTATATATTAAGTGGCGTTGTAAAAATATAAAGAGGAGATTTTTATGAATATAAAGGTGAAATCTTTGTACTTGTAGAGATTATAAAAATATGATTTTTATATAATAAAGATTATAAAAATATGATTTTTATAAGATAGAGAATATAAAAATATAATTTTTATATATGTTGCGAAATAAAAATCTGATTTTTATTATATATATAGTAAGATAAAAATGTGATTTTTAATGTGAACAACGTGAAAAAGATTGCGTTAAGTTTAGGCAAATCCAGACGATTCTGAAATTCAGAAATAAAGGATGGAGGAGTGGATCCCAAAGGTGCGAACTCCTCACTGAAATTTTTTATACAGTTATTTATTCATAACTGCATACATGAACTGTTCCCCGTCGTCCACAGACCATGAACGACTTGTATGATTGTTTAGTTTGGTTGATTGGATAGTTTGGTTGAATTTGGTTTGGGAAATGAAATGAAATTGATTAGATTGGTATGTATATGGCGCAGGCCATTATTAGACTGGGGATAAGGCTAGGCCTTATCCCGTTTCTAGTATCGCGCTGTTATACCACCAAAATTTTCTAAAATATGTTGGAACAATAAAAATATCATTTTTATTGTGTAAATGAGCCGAATAAATATTTTATCGTTAAAAATATAATTTTTAACGTGTATACGAATAAATAAATATTCATTTACAAGCCGGACGATTTGTTTATGTACACCAATTTATTTGATGTTGATTGGGACGATAAAATTTACACATCGCCCAACTGCACAAATAATAAACAGACTTTGTCGTTTGAAAACCTCACATGGGTATTGGGATAATATTTGACATACACTGATCCCAATAATTAGTGATATGTCAATCGATGGGTTGACAGACTGCATAAGCGTTATTTATTTATTTTGATGCTTATACGGTTGTAAAATGCACTCTGGATGTTGTTTGAATTTTTAATGATTGTTTATCCTCATTATTGTATACAAGTGATGTTGAAATCAATATAACTGAAATTATATGGTAATTGATTGAGTCTGATATCAGTTCAGAATTAAATAATATTTTAAAATAACATTTAGCGAAAATTGAAATGTGAAGCCGTGTTAAGTGGTTAAACGCCATTTTAAAACAAACGAGAATTTGGTTGATTTTATACGTGTTATAATGAATATCGAAAAGTGATTTCAAGATCTGATGTTTTGAAAATATTGAAATGATATAGAATATTCAATTTTGATATGAATTTGAAATTGAATTGAAATCGATTTAAATTGAATTCAAAACGAATTGAAATTGATTGAAATTGATTTAAAATGAATTCAAAATGAATTGAAATTGATTTGAAATTGAAATTGAATTGAAATCAATTTGAAATGAATTTAAGATGAATTTATAATGGAAAAATTCAATTTTGATTTGGAATTGAAGAGAAAGTTGAAATTGTTTTGAAAACGAATTTAAAACGATTTATAAAATACGTTTTAAATGGAAATCGACGAAACATATATTATATATATATAATATAATGGCCTGAATAGAATGCGTCGTGCAGCGGCAGTTTGCGAATTTCGACCATTGACTTCGAGTGGATATTACGGGAGATCCGACCTTCGGATTCTCCTAAAATCGGAACCGTTGGGTTCCTATCGAAAAGAAATTTCTAACGATTATTAGAAATTAGAAATATAACAATTGGATTTGGAATTACGTCCAAATCAAATTTGGAAAAGGTCGCTGTAAGTGCAGATCGATGGCCGTTTATGGAAATCGACTGTACGGGCCTTGATAAAATTATTAAAAATATCAATAATTTGTGTAAAATCAAGATAAATGATTTGGAAAGAATTGGGATGAAAAATTCCATATTTGAAAAGATAAAAATATATTTTTATCGAATTGAACTTGTTTTGAAATAGAATGATAAATCCAGTATTTTTAAAATAAATAAATTGGATTTGAAATAGTTTTAAAAATAACCGGGATTTCCAATATATGAATTAGAATGGATTTGAATTGAAATTATCTTCAGAATATTTTGATATTGGATTTCATGATTATACGAATATCATGGAGGAATTTGGAAGATATATATATTGTTATTCCAATACGATATTTGTTGGTTTCAGAATTTGATATTGAATATAAGCCGATATATTTTCTATTCAGAGCCTTGTATTTAATATCAAATTGGATTTTGGGTTTGTCATGAATGGTATCTTTAATAATACTGTTTTTGAACCGAATGTAGTTAAGAAAATTAGAAACTGACTGGAGGTTAGTTAAGTTGAATGGTTTCCTGGGTATTGATCTGATGGTGGTTTCGGCGTTCGGGGTTAATACTTAGGGAATTGTTCTCTTACTAATTTACGATTAGAGGCTGATTGGATTTTGGGTTTGTTGTGAACTGTGTTTTCAACGACACTCGTTCTTTAACTCGAATTACAGTGAAATGAGATTTGGAATTTATAAATCCTTTTACTAAGATTTAACGGAAATTTTCCAAAGTAAAGTTTTTCCAATTTAATATATTTAATTGGAATTGAATTGAAATTGGTCTTTGTAACAACCTAGAAAATCAGAACCAATTTAAAAATTTTATTTTGACTATTTTGTTGAAGTTTGAATTGTTGGAATAATTTATTTTAAATAATAACGATTAAAAATTTGTTCAAATCGAAGTTTTGACTAATTTATTTAATTCTAACTTTAAAAGGAGTTAGAAATGGAGCGGCAGTTTGATAAATTCAAACTTTGACTGACCGTACAGGGTGCAAAATAGATCGGATTTTATCTGTTTAAGAATATCTTTCCAAGAATATGAAAAATTGAAATTTCATAGTGGGGGTCAAATTTTATGGTTAGTTGGATTTTCAGAATAGTCGTTATGAAATTTAATATAATATATGGCCCGTATAAATAGCCATTTTCCAACGACATCCGTTTCCGACGAAATCACTTTTGTTGGATCCGGAATATCAAATTGTTGCAGGATTCCAATTTTCATAATTTTTGGGATTAATATGTGAGCGTGACAAAAGAAAATGTGTTTTGACAGTTTCAGTCAATTTCGATCGACTTGAAAATGACCATTTTTCCAACGGTCTCCAAATTCAACGAAATTAGTTTTGTTGGGACCGTGTCATCAAAACATAGCCAGATTTATTTATTTTGGGAATTTTTAGAAGCAGTATGTGGCGCCGATAAATTAAAATTTTCGATCAAATTAAATAATTAAATGTTTGTTTATTTAATTTAAAGGAAAGCATATCGTAACAGCCGAATTGGGTTACAAAACATATCCCATCGTGTCCGGCAGGGGGGTATTTAGCTGGGGGCGACACTCGTTAGATTTTATTTGGAGTTAGTAGCGATATAGAAGTTTAAAATGAATTAAATAAATAAAATTAAATTAGAATTACACGGTATATATACTGTATACGGTGAAAACCCTATTCTATCCTGTAGCCTTCGTATCCGTCACGATCAATGGCCGATATCTTCAAAACTTCCCTCCCCAATATCTTTTAATCCGTACTATATTTTCAAACAAATCCAAAGAGAAATCGAAGAGAATCGAACAATCTCTCAATCCATATGGTGAGATCGGCTGGAGTGGTGTATTTTGCTGGGACCGAGGCCTTGAACGTCCGCCGTTCGTTGGTGAATCGCACCCACCGGCGGCGTGCGAGTTGGACGGAGAGGGGAGGTTCGGGGACGCCTTCCAGAGCCCGTCATCGTGGTACCATCGGATCGGCACCTCGTGCCTCGACTGGAGTGCAAGGTCGAACCCTAGGTTCGAACTAAGAAGCAGAACTCGACGGCTTCAAATCTGATGTAGAAGAAGTATATTTTAACTAATTAAATAATTTATTTTATTTTAAAATTGTTTACTACCTTTGTAAAACCATAACTCGTTCGTTTATTATCAAAATTTGACGAAACTGAAAGCGTTGGACTCGAGACGACGAGATCTACATTTTAAAATTGACAGAAGAATTTTTAGAGCCTGTTACAAACTTTGGCATCGTCAAATCAAGGTGAGATATCTGAATTCAAAAATAAAATATATAAATTATATTAGGATGTGGACGGAGTTTAGAAACTCTCGACACCCATCGTCCACAGAACATGGACGACTTGATTGATATATGATATGTGATTGGTTGAATTTTGGTGTTTGTTTGTGGTTGAAAAAGAAAAAGAAAAAGAAATTGAAATTGATTGATATTGTGAAAAATTCGTTTGCGTACGAACTAGAATATTGAAATCCCCCTTGTCAAAAGTTGCGAGGCTTTAAGGTAGAGCGAGGAGCCGTACATCGGGACGGTGCCGGTTTTAATTACCCTACCGTTATGCTGCTGAAATTTTCAGAAATATTCATGTGTTAGAAAATATTCATATCTGAAATGAAAATTGTTTGAATATTAGAAATCCACATTTTTACTGTGAATGTATAAATTATAAAAATGATCATCGACTTAAGATTAAGATATGTTGACAATAAAAATCACATTTGTATTGTGAAAGAAATGTTTCACCGTTTGAAAGGAAAATGTGTAAATAATGAAAATCATATTTTTATTTATACAGTATGAAAATATTCATTATTAGTAAATAAAAATAATAATGAACAATAAAAAAACACATTTTTATTGAATATAATTCATATAAGGTATGAAAATATTCATATTTTAAAAATATAGAAATGTTAACATTAAACTTCTAATTTTAATGAAATACATGAATAGAAGAAATTTACATTTTATTGTAATGTAAAAAGATCACATGTTTAATGTAATCGAAGAATGAAATGAAAAATGCACATTTTTCAATGTAAATAAAGAGAATGAGGATGTTGTTCATGTTATAAAATAAAACATGTTTATCATTAAAATGTTCATCTTTAATATAAATATAGAATATAGGAAAATTGTTCATTGTTTTAAAACAAAACATAATTACATTGAAAATACCATTTTTACAGTGAATATAGAACATATAGAAAATATGTTCATGTTTTTAGAATAGAAATGATTACATTAAAAATATCATTTTTAATGTAAAGTAGTAAATTAGAAAAATGATCATAACTAAAAAATAAAAATATCTTTTCATTAAAATTCTCATTTTTAATGTAATGTTAGAAAACAAGAAAAAGGATCAGATAGGGAAAATAAAACTTGTTACATTAAAAATCTCAATTTTAATGTCATGTACGAAAAATGAGCATTGTTTGAAAATAAAAATTAATTTACATTAAAGATCTCATTTTTAATGTAGTGAATGAAAACCTGAGAATGTACCTTTGTTTTAAAATGAAACATGATTAACATTAAAAAGTTCATTTTTAATGTAAATAAAGAATATGAGAAAATTTTCATGTTTTAAAATAAAACATGTTTACATTAAAAATCCTCTTTTTAATGTAAATGCAGTCACTAATGAAATTGTTCATGTTTTAAAATAAATAAAAAAAGGGGAAAACAAGTTAACATAAAAAGATTTACATTTTTTTAATGTAAATCAAAGAATAAAAAGATTTACACATTTTTCAATGTAAATCAAAGAATGAATCAAGATTAACATTTTTCAATGTAAATCAAAGTCTGAATCAAGATTTACATTTTCAATGTAAATTAAAGAATGAATCAAGATTTACATTTTCCAATGTAAATTAAAGAATGAAAAGAAATTTACATTTTTCAATGTAAATTAATAAATGATAAAAAAAAAATTTGCATTTTTAATGCAATGTATGATTTCACATAAAAGAAATCATTGTTGAGTTGAAATTGGTTTGAAATCATTGAACGATTTATTTTTATATATTTATATATAAAATATAAATTTAAATTAAACGAATCACGCGTTGTAGTTCGCGATTTGAAAAAGCAACTTTAAACGATTATACCGAGAGATCCGACCATCGGATTTCCTCAAAACTGAAGCCGTTGGGTTCGTTTTGAAAAGATCTCTCCAACGATATAAAATTTGTTAAGATCCAACTGTTAGATTTAGAGAAATGTGTAAATCAATTTTTGATGAAAAAAGCGCCAGGGCCACGTGACCCGAAACGTCGTTTAATTATAAATGGCTATTTTTAAATAAATAAAAATAGCGATAAATCGTTATAAAATATTGTAAACGATATGGAATGGAAAGATTGATTTAAAATATATATATATTCGAGAATTATTTGAGAAGTCCAAGTTAAATCTCATTTCAAATAATTATACGATGATTGGAAGTCGACGATTTGAAGACCGTAATTGAAGACCGGCGATCTTCACATCGAATGGATGACTACTGATGCTCTGGATCAGTTAGCTCCCAGGAGGGGTTATAGTGGTAGTTGTCCGGAGTACTTGTTGATTGTCCGGATATGCTCGGTGCCTTCAGTCTCGTTCAAACTGAGAACAGACTTGTAACTGGATGTATGTCTGACATTGGATTTCGTTCCGTGTTGAGTGATCTCTATTAATATTTATCCGTTGGTGGCGGAGAATTTATTCTCTTTCTTAACGCCCTTTGAGGTTATTTATTAATAGACATCAATCGCATGGCGTGAATTGTTAGTGTGGCATGCCAAGATGCAAATGATCAAGGCTTATTGTTGAAAAGCAGAGCCTTGTGGTTGATGATCAAAGCACAACTTGAAATAGCATAGCTTTGTGTATAGCGTTACTTCGCGAGCCTCACACCCCGGTATAAACCAGAACCGGGAGTAAGGACTGTAGGGAGGACATACGTTTCTTCCTAGCTAGAAGTGGTGTCATGGCTTTTACAAGGCCTGACATTTTTACTTATGTAGATGATGGAATGAGACGCCTCGGTTATTTGAGTCCCTAGTGGCTCTATTTACACCCCATAGGGCGGGGAAACGTATTGTTCACGCATAACTAATCCACTAACATATTTGTGGACCGGCCCTGCAAGATCCAAGGGTCACTCGAGCTTTGATCCTGAGACACGGGCTAGAATGTGTCGAATACAGTAAGGACTATCTTTTTCCCTGGTTCATGATGGAAATTAGCTATGCTGTCTATGATTGAAACGTTTTTGAAACATATATGCACTAATAATAATATCAAATCCGTTTTATCGTATCAAGCATTTTTGACCACTATAAGGTAAAACTCTATCCTTCAGTTTGCGTTGCATTGTGTGATGGGACTTGAGTCTTATAATGGTTTCATTTTTATAAAAAGCATTGCGTTGTTTGGCGATTTACTTTATTTATGCACTGACAATCCTATGGACTAAACCCGTTCCGCGTTAGCGGCGTGATCCTGTGATTAGCCTTATTTTTAAATAGGTCAAATAAGATTTCTCATACCAGTCCTTGTTGCTGGCTATGGAGTTGGTTACGCATGATAGGGGGTTCTCGCCATGTTGTTTGGTGGCGAACAGTGGGCTCTTCTCCCTACATGTCCCTTATTTATTAGGGTTGGTTATTGCAGTCGAGAGGCTGGCCATAAAACAAGGTGTCTGGGGGATCATCTGTATGTCACGGTGGGAGGTTAACCCAGTGCGTATGAGTCGTTACATTTGGTATCAGAGCTTTGGTTAAACTTAGCTCAGAATATAACATTTTAACAAGCTCATCATAGATAGAATCATCGTAATTCCAAAATGAATAACTCATCATAGATAGGGCTAGTAGTGTCCTAGAATGAGTAAAAATACTCCCCATAGATTCATATACATTTAAATGTGTGTCTCTATGTTTTACAATATCTATTCTGTTGGCCTGACTCTTTGTCTGCTATTTGCAGATATAGTAGAAAATGAGTGGCATAAACAAAAGAAGTAAATCTTTGGTTCAGCAATCTAATGAGCCAGTCATGCTCCCACAATCAGAACCAGACCTAGAAGCTTTAGTAAAGAGGTATCAAAATTTGGGTGGGGAACCATTCTCGGGCACGGAGTCCATTATTGAAACACAAGCATGGATGCGTTCTATTGAGGGAATTTTTGAAGGCTTAAAGTTGGAAGATGATCAGAAAAGACTAATAGCATCTTGGGTACTCAAAGGCGAAGCTTTATTCTGGTGGGAAACCGTTACAAAAGAGAATCCAGAAGGTAATATTACCTGGGATAAATTCAAAGAAATTTTCACCGAAAAGTTTATTCCTCTAGGAGAAATTGATTGGCTATATGATGACTTCTACAATCTGAAACAAGGCGATATGAGCATTCGGGAGTATCAGAGGAAATTCGAGGAACTTTCCCACTTCGCCCCAGCACTAATTCAAGATCCTTTGAGGAAGAATCGGAGGTTCATCAAAGGACTTCAAAGCAATTACCTAAATAGGGTAAGTGCACATATTCACCTCCCTTTTTCTGAAATGATAGAAATGGTGTGTCGCTATGAGGATCTTGATAAGCATGGTATTCTGGAAGATGAAGAAGAAGGCAGTTCTTGCAGCAAAAGGAAGTTTGAGGCTGATAGCCCTGAGGCAAGTACAGGGTCTGAGGTCAATAAGAAGCCAAAATCCAATAAGAAGAAGATGAGCCATAAGGAAGAACATTTAACGACTACCATATGAAATAACTGCAACAAGCCAGGGCATTTGCTAAGGAATTGCAAATCTTTGAAGAAAACAAAAGAAGGTTGAATCTAAATCGAATAAAAAGTTTCAAGAGGGTAGAGAATGCAATAAACGCCATCAAACTGGTTGTTTTGCGAAGGGTTGCCTGCTATCAGAAAAGTCTGAAGTAGCTCATGTAAACGTGGTAGAAGAAACTCGAATACCCTCAGCTAATAGGGAAAGGTCAGACATTTTAGAGGGCACACTCACGGTCAGCAATATCCCTGTTAAAGTATTGTTTGACATAGGCGTTTCACGAAGTTTTATTTTGGGTAACATAGTTAAGAAATTGAAATTGAAACTGAGGAACCTTAAAGATTCGGTTAAAGTTCATAATCCGATAGGAGATTCCCTTATTCTCGGCGTGTATTGTAGAGTGCCTGTTTCTTATTCTTATTATTGGTTTTCTTTTAATTTGATCGTCATGGATCTATCTAATTTTGATATCGTTCATGGACTCGATTGGCTAACCAAATATGAAGCCGAGGTTAAGTGTGCAGAAAGAATCGTCAAAGCGAAGACCAAGTTTGGGAATATTGTTACGATGCCATGCATGGGTCTGAACTCAGATAGAAAAGAATTTTGAGCTACTCTTGATGTTTCCCCCACTCCTATCGAAAATATTCCTATCGTTAAGAATTATGCGGATGTGTTCAAAGAAGTTGATGGCTTACCTCCACGGAGAGAAATTGACTTCAGGATTGACCTAGCTCCAAATACAAGACCAGTTGTACATCCTATTTGGAGAATGTCGCCAAATGAAAAAGAAGAACTGAGCAATAAAACCAAGCAGCTTTTGTGGAAGGGTCTGATCAGACCTAGTTTCTCAGAATGGGGTGCAGCAATAGTGTTTGTTCCTAAGTCTGACGGTACTCTCAGACTATGTGTGGATTACCGAGACCTCAACAAACAGACGCTCAAGAATAAGTATCCATTGCCTCGTATAGATGATTTGTTGGATCGTTTAAATGGAGCGAAAGTGTTTTCAAAGATGGACCTAGCTACAGGTTTCCATCAATTGCGTATTGCTGAAGAGTGTGTTCCTTTGACAGCTTTCAGAGGTCCAGACATATTTTATGAATGGTTAGTAATGCCATTCGGCTTATGCAACGCTCCAGCCTATTTTGTCGATTTGATGAATCGAGTATTCCGGGATGTTTTGAACAAATTTGTGCTGGTCTTCATTGTTGATATCCTAATCTTCTCCAAGTCAACTGTCGAGCATGAAAAACATTTAGAACAAGTTTTGGAAATTTTGAGAAAGAATGTATTTAAATCCAAAATTTCAAAATGTGTAGTCTGGCAAGAAGAAGTGAAGTTCCTCGGTCATGTAGTATTGAAGGAAGGAATTTCAGTGGATCCTAGCAAAATCACAGCCATTCAAAATTGGAAGCAGCCTAGCACTCCTACTGAAGTCAAAAGTTTTCTAGGATTGGCTGGCTATTATCAGAAATTCATTAAAGATTTTTCGAGGGTAGCTTGTCCATTGACGAAGCTTACAAAGAAGCATACAAAGTTCATTTGGACCCCCGAATGCGAGGCAGCTTTCCAAGAGCTAAAACAGAGGTTGATCACTGCTCCAGTGTTGACTATCATTGATGGCAACCAAGATTTGAAAGTCTGGACAGACGCTTCAAGAGAAGGTATCGGTGCGGTGCTAATGCAAAGGGACAAAGTGGTCGCATATGCTAGCCGTCAGTTAAAACCGCATGAGAAGAATTACGCCACTCATGATCTTGAGCTAATGGCCATTGTATTTGTTCTAAAGATATGGAGGCACTATCTCTTGGGTGAAAAGTTCGAACTGTATACTGATCACAAATCTTTAAAGTATCTGTTCACCCAGAGAGATTTGAACTTGAGGCAGCAACGTTGGGTTGAATTCCTTGTGCCCTATGATCTGGACATTTTGTATACTCCAGGAAAAGCCAATGTTGTGGCAGATGCACTTAGCAGAAAGAATGCAGGCGTCGCTAATCTTATCCTCGCCAATCTCATTATTACACCTACATTGATCGATAAAATCTCTGCTTTTCAGAAGGAAGATGAATTTATTTAGATAATTAGTAAAAGAGTTCGGGAAGGAGAACCCTTGAGTTTCCAAATTGATAACAAGGGAGTTCTGAGGTTGAAAGGCCGAATTTGTGTTCCAAATATTCCTGAGCTCAGAAGAGAGGTGATGGATGAATGTCATAAGTCCAAACTTTGTATTCATCCAGGGGTGAGCAAGATGTATCATGATCTCAAGCATACATTTTGGTGGAAATCCATGAAAAGAGACATCCCCATTTATGTCAGCAGGTGTTCTACTTGCCAACAAGTCAAAAGTGATCAGCAAAAACCGGCTGGCATGTTACAACCCCTACCTGTTCCAAGTTGGAAATAGGATCAAATTTCCGTGGATTTTATTGATGGCTTTCCCTGAACTAGAAAAGACAATGACAGTATATGGGTGATTGTTGATCGTCTCACAAAAACTGCCCATTTTATTCCTGTTAAATCGACCAGAACAACACAAAGTTTGGCGAAAATTTATTTCAAGGAAATTGTCCGACTACATGGAGTCCCCAGTAGCATTGTTATGATCGTGACCCTATATTCGCTAGTAAATTCTAGGAAGCATTCCAAAAGGAACCGGGGACAACATTAAATCTGAGCACCGCCTATCATCCTCAAACAGATGGACAAAATGAGAGGGTGAACCGTATACTGGAAGACTTGTTGCGGGCTTGTATTCTTGACTTTGGCGGATCTTGGGAAGACTACTTGCATTTTGTCGAGTTCTCTTATAATAATAGTTACCAAGCAAGCTTGGAAATGTCGCTATTTGAAGCATTGTATGGCAGACCTTGCAGATCTCCCGCATGTTGGGTGGAACCAGGTGATAGACTAGTATTGGGTCCCGACATGATTAGAGAAGCTTCAGACAAAGTTGATTTTATTAAAAAGCAATTGCTAGCTACTCAGAGCCAACAGAAAAGTTATGCAGATGCAAGAAGAAGGGATTTAGAATTTTCAGTTGGTGATCATGTGTACTTGAGAGTTTCTCCCTTAAGAGCAGTAGTTCGTTTCGGGAAGACTAGGTAGTTGGTAGGGATGAGCAGGAAAACCGATTACGAACCGAAACCAAACCGAAACCGCAGAAAACCGATAAAAACCGCACCTTAAAAAACCGCACCGAAGTAATACCGCAAAACCGATGAAACCGCACCATTAGTATGGTCCGGGTTCGGTTTTCATCCTTTTTCAAACCACAAAAACGAAACCGCACCGAATGTTACTTAAACGTAAATTTTAACGCTACCTTCTCAAATTTAGCTTTAGACAAATCTGCACGTTCACTACTTGGCAATCATGGAAGCAAAAGAGCAGCAATACATGTTGCAGTACTCTAACTGCACGACTATATTGACTCAAGTTGCCAAGATTAATCATGACGTGTTGATGGAAATGTCTGATCATAGAAAGGATCTACAAAAGAAAACAAAGCTAATATTGAACACCTTGAGAAACTATCAAGACTTGCCACCTGACAAAGCTCTTACTGTATTAGTTATAGAGGTTAAAAAGAGGCGGTATGCTACTGTTGAGAAGTATCTAGAACAAGTTCTACATACTGCTTTCGGTCCATCATAATTATGATTTGGATTACATCCTCTGCCTTGATGTCATTTATAGCAAGATGGTATTAGGATTGAATCGATTGGTCATTACAGTAAAAGAGTTTTCATTTGCATGTGAAGATCAATATCACACGCTGGACAAATAAAAAAGCCTCTATCTCAGCTTTAAACATTTCATGTGCATCACCATCTAAGGGAACGATGTTTTTAATTGTTAATTGGTTTTGAAACCGAAACCGCACTTTTAAAAACCGAAACCGCACTTTTAAAACCGTGCTGCACCAACGGTTTTTGGTCCGGTTCCGGTTCCTACTTTTGAAAACCGCATGCTAACGGCTTCAGGTGCGGTTTTAAGTCAAAACCGCACCAAACCCGCACCATGCTCATCCCTAGTAGTTGGCTCCTAGATTCATTGGTCCATTTCCCATTCTAGAAAGAATTGGAACTCTCGCTTACAGGATTCAGCTGCCTGGTTGCCAGGGGTACATGATGTATTACACGTGTCTCAACTTCAGAAGCATGTCCATGATCCATACTTGATTGTGGAAGAAGCTTGACAGAAAGATTTGGAGATTACCCCGAACTTAGTGGTATGAAGGGAGCCGATAAAGATCATTGGCAAAGAAACCCGAGTTCTGAGGAACAAAAGAATTCATTTAGTCAAAGTGCAGTGGAGCGGAGATCCAAGAGACTGTACATGGGAGACAGAAGATAGCATCAAACAGGCTTATCCCCAGTGCAGAGTGGATATCTCTGACTAGCTCTAGTGCAAGGTATATTTACCATATTTACATTTTCCGTTTTGTTTCCTACTTTACTCTAGTTTCCTTTTTGGGGACGAAAAGCTTTTAAGTGGGGGAGATTGTAACAACCCAGAAAATCAGAACCAATTAATTTTTTTTATTTTGACTATTTTGTTGAATTTTGAATAGTTGGAATAATTTATTTTAAATAATAACGATTAAAAATTTGTTCAAATCGAAGTTTTGACTAATATATTTAATTCTAACTTTAAAAGGAGTTAGAAATGGAGCGGTAGTTTGAAAATTGAATTCAAACTTTGACTGACCATACAGGATGCAAAATAGATCGGATTTTAGTGAAACCAAAAATATTTAAATATGTTTAAGAATATCTTTCCCATGAATCCAAAAAATTGAAATTTCATAGCGGGGATCAAATGTTATGGTCAGTTGGATTTTCAGAATAGTCGCTATGGAATTTAATATAATATATGGCCCGTATAAATTGCCATTTTTCAAACGACCTCCATTTCCGATGAAACCACTTTTGTTGGATCCGGAATGTCAAACTATTGCAGGATTCCAATTTTCATAATTGTGAGCGTGGCAAAAGAAAATGTGTTTTGATTGTTTTAGTCAATTCCGATCGACTTGAAAATGGCCATTTTTCAAACGGTCTCCAAATTCGACGAAATTAGTTTTGTTGGGACCGTGTTGTCAAAACATTGCCAGATTTATTTTTTGGGGAATTTTTAGAAGCAGTATGTGGCCCCGGTAAATTAAAATGTTCGATTAGATTAAATAATTAAATGTTTATTTATTTAGTTTGAAGGAAAGCATATCGTAACAACCGAACTGGGTTACGAAAAACATATCCCATCATGTCCGGCATGAGGGTATTTAGCTAGGGGCGACACTCGTGAGGTTTGATTTGGAGTTAGTAGCGATATAGAAGTTTAAAATGAATTAAATAAATAAAATTAAACTAGAAATACACGGTATATATACTGTATACGGTGAAAACCCTATTCTATCCTGTAGCCGCCGTATCCATCACGATCAATGGCCGATATCTTCAAAACATCCCTCCCCAATATCTTTTAATCCATACTATATTTTCAAACAAATCCAAAGAGAAATCGAAAAGGATCGAACAATCTCTCAATCCATATGGTGAGATCGGCTCGAGTGGTGTATTTTGCTGGGACCGAGGCCTTGAACGTCCACCGTTCATTGGTGAATCACACCCACCGGCGGCGTGCGAGTTGGACGGAGAGGGGAGGTTCGGGGGCGCCTTCCAGAGCCCGTCATCGTGGTACCAACGGATCGGCAACTCGTGCCTCGACTGGAGTACAAGTTCGAACCCTAGGTTCGAACCAAGAAACAGAACTCGACGGCTTCAAATATGATGTAGAAGAAGAAGAAGTATATTTTAACTAATTAAATAATTTATTTTATTTTAAAATTGTTTACTACCTTTGTAAAACCATAACTCGTTCGTTTGTTATCATAATTTGACGAAACTGAAAGCGTTGGACTCGAGACGACGAGATCTACATTTTAAAACTGACCAGAGAATTTTTAGAGCCTGTTACAAATTTTGGCATCGTCAAATCAAGGTGAGATATCTGAATTCAGAAATAAAATAAATAAATTATATTAGGATGCAGATAGAGTTTAGAAACTCCTGACTCCCGTCGTCCACATACCATGGACGACTTGATTGATTCATGATATGTGATTGGTTGAATTTTGGTGTTTGTTTGCGGTTGAAAAAGAAAAAGAAACATAAATTGATTGATATTGTGAAAAATTCGTCTATGTACGAACTAGAATATTGAAATCCCCCCTGTCAAAAGCTGCGAGGCTTTAAGGTAGAGCGAGGAGCCGTACATCGGGATGGTGTCGGTTTTAATTACCCTGTCGTTATGCTACTGAAATTTTCAGAAATATTCGTGTGTTAGAAAATATTCATATCTGAAATGAAAATTGTTTGAATATTAGAAATCCACATTTTTACTGTGAATGTATAAATTATAAAAATGATCATCGATTAAAGATTAAGATATGTTGACAATAAAAATCACATTTGTATTGTGAAAGAAATGTTTCACCGTTTGAAAGGAAAATGTGTAAATAACGAAAATCATATTTTTATTTATACAGTATGAAAATATTCATTATTAGTAAATAAAAATAATAATGAACAATAAAAAAACACATTTTTATTGAATATAATTCATATAAGGTATGAAAATATTCATATTTTAAAAATATAGAAATGTTAACATTAAACTTCTAATTTTAATGAAATACATGAATAGAAGAAATTTACATTTTATTGTAATGTAAAAAGATCACATGTTTAATGTAATCGAAGAATGAAATGAAAAATGTACATTTCTCAATGTAAATAAAGAGAATGAGGATGTTGTTCATGTTATAAAATAAAACATGTTTATCATTAAAATGTTCATCTTTAATATAAATATAGAATATAGAAAAATTGTTCATTGTTTTAAAACAAAACATAATTACATTGAAAATACCATTTTTACAGTGAATATAGAACATATAGAAAATATGTTCATGTTTTTAGAATAGAAATGATTGTATTAAAAATATCATTTTAATGTAAAGTAGTAAATTAGAAAAATGATCATAACTAAAAAATAAAAATATATTTTCATTAAAATTCTAATTTTTAATGTAATGTTGGAAAACAAGAAAAAGGATCATAAAGGGAAAATAAAACTTGTTACATTAAAAATCTCATTTTTAATGTCGTGTATGAAAATAGAAAAATGAGCATTGTTTGAAAATAAAAATTAGTTTACATTAAAAATCTCATTTTTAATGTAGTGAATGAAAACATGAGAATGTACCTTTGTTTTAAAATGAAACATGATTAGCATTAAAAAGTTCATTTTTAATGTAAATAAAGAACATGAGAAAATTTTCATGTTTTAAAATAAAACATGTTTACATTAAAAATCCCCTTTTTAATGTAAATTCAGTCAATAATGAAAATGTTCATGTTTTAAAATAAGAAAAAAGTGGAAAACAAGTTAACATAAAAAGGTTTACATTTTTCAATGTAAATCAAAGAATAAAAAGATTTACATTTTTCATTGTAAATCAAAGAATGAATCAAGATTTACATTTTTCAATGTAAATCAAAGTCTGAATCAAGATTTACATTTTTCAATGTAAATTAAAGAATGAATCAAGATTTACGTTTTCCAATGTAAATTAAAGAATGAATAGAAATTTACATTTTTTAGTGTAAATTAATAAATGCTAAAAACAAATTGTATTTTTAATGTAATGTATGATTTCACATAAAAGAAATCACAGTTGAATTGCAATTGGTTTGAAATCACTAAACGATTTATTTTTATATATTTATATATATAAATAAAAATTTAAATAAAACGAATCACGCGCTACAGTTCGCGATTTGTAAACGTAACTTTAAACGATTATACCGAGAGATCGGACCGTCGGATTTCCTCAAAACTGGAACCGTTGGGTTCATTTTGAAAATATCTTTCCAACGATATAAAATTTGTTAAGATCCAACGGTTAGATTTAGAGAAATGTGTAAATCAAATTTTGATGAAAACAACGCCAGGGCCATGTAATGACCCGAAACGTCGTTTAATTATAAATGGCTATTTTTAAATAAATAAAAATAGCGATAAATTATTATAAAATATTGTAAACGATATGGAATGGAAAGATTGATTTAAAACATATATTTATGTATTCGAGAATTATTTGAAAAGTCCGAGTTAAATCTCATTTCGAATTATCATACGATGATCGGAAGTCGAAGATTTGAAGATGGTGATTGAAGACCGGTGATCTTCACATCGTATGGATGACTACCGATGCCCTGGATCAGTTAGCTCCATGGAGGGGTTACGGTGGTAGTTGTCCGGACGTACTTGTTGATTGTCCGGATATGCTCGGTGCCTTCAGTCTCGTTCAGACCCAGAACGGACTTATAAATGGATGTATGTCTGACATTGGATTTCGTTCCGTGTTAGGTGATCTCTATTAACTTTTATCCGTTGGTGTCGAAGAATTTATTCTCTTGCTTAACACCCTTTGAGGTTACTTATTAATAGACATCAATCACATGGCATGAATTGTTAGTGTGGCATGCCAAGATGCAAATGATCAAGGCTTATTGTTGAAAAGCAGAGCCTTGTGGTTGATGATCAAAGCACAGCTTGAAATTGCATAGCTTTGTGTATACCGTTACTTGTTGAGCCTCACACCCCGGTATGAACCAGAAATGGGAGTAAGGACTGCAGGAAGGACATACGTTTCTTTCTAGCTAGAAGTGGTGTCATGGCTTTTACAAGGCCTGACATTTTTACTTATGTGGATGATGGAATGAAGCGCCATGGTTATTTGAGTCCCTAGTGGCTCTATTTACGCCCCATAGAGCGGGGAAACGTATTGTTCAGGCATAACTAATCCATTAACATATTTGTGGATCGGTCCTATAAGATCCAAGGGTCACTCGAGCTCTAATCCTGAGACATGGGTTAGATTGTCTCGAATACAGTAAGGACCATCTTTTGCCTTGGTTCATGATGGAAATCCAACTTCCAATACGACCCATGCGGTTTTGATTGTATAACTAGTATGGCGACATGGTATATGGTAGCTATGCCGTCTATGATTGATATTATGATTGAAATGTTTTTGAAACATATATACACTAATAATAATATCAAATCTGTTTTATCGTATCAAGCATTTTTGACCATTATAAGGTAAAACTCTATCCTTCGGCTTGCGTTGCATTGTGTGATGGGACTTGAGTCTTATAATGGTTTCATTTTTATAAAAAGCATTGCATTGTTTGACGATTTACTTTATTTATGCACTGGAAATATTATGGAGTAAACTCGTTCCGCGTTAGCGGTGTGGTCTTGTGATTTGCCTTATTTTTACATAGGTCAAATAAGATTTCTCATACCGGTCCCATGACTGACTCGTAGTTTGTTTTGCTTTGCAAACTCGGGTGCCCTCTTTTCCACACGGGAAGCCTTGTATACAGGTTTAGCAGGTTTGTTTTGGATAGCTATGGAACTGAAGATGGATATTATCATTTCTATTTTGCTGTTCAGATTTCACTTGGTATGTTATGTTTTTATTCCGCTGTAGGCATTTTATATTAAGTTGAAAACCGTACTCTATGATAAGTATGATCCAATTATGATGTGTAACTCTGATGATGTATTATTTCTAGTGTAATTTGATGAACATTATCTGCTGTAATTCTATATCTCTGTTCTGCTGTTATTGTTATGTGTTATATTCCAATAATTATCCTTGCTTTCGCACTGCAGAAGTTTGGGGTCATCACAGTCTTTGGGTTTATCGTGAACGGTGTTTTAAATAACACTGGTTCTTTAACCCGATTAACAATGGAGTTAACAAAATCAGAAAATAACTGGAGATTAGTTAAGTTGAATGATTTCCTGGGTATTGGTCTGATGTTGGTTTCGTCCTTCGGGGTCAATACTTAGGGAATTATTCACTTGCTAATTTACGGTTAAAGGCTGATGAAATGGAATGCGATTTTGGGTTTATCGTGAACCATGTTTTAAATGACATTGGTTCTTTAACCAGTTAAAGACAGGATATGATTTCCCAAGTTAAACAATCATTAATATTGAATTTTGGGAAGATTAAAACCAAGTGGAGTTTAATGCATCTTTAATTAGATAGAAATGATATCCAAAGGAATGAGGCGTATGTTGTGGTTTATAGCACTTGTTTATTATATACGCAAGTTATTCGAAAAGGCCGGGTTTATACCCATTCTGAATAGCTGATTCGACGATATGTCGAGGATGAAGACGGTGGTTAAAGACCGGAGGTCTTCACATCGTTTGGATGATTACTGATGTCTTGATTGGGCTGTACACCCAAGTTGAGGTAATAAGTGGTGATCGTCCAGGTGTACTCGGAGATCAACGGATATGCGAGGACCTCTCCCCTGTATTGGACATGTGGGGGAGGAATAAGGTGCCTTCGGTTTCGTTCAGACCCAGAACAGATTTGTAAATGGATTGTGTGTTTGACATTGGATTTTATTCTGTGCTGATTGATTTCTATTAAATATATATCTGTTTGGCGGCAGAGAATTTATTCTCTTGCTTAACGCCATTCTCTGAGACGTACGAGCTCAGAGGTTATATATCCATATCAGTCGCATGGCATGAATTGCCTGTGTGTCATGCTGAGATGCAGTGATCAAGGCTTTTGTTGAAAAGCAGAGTCTTGTGGTTGATGATCAAAGCACGGCCTTTGCGTGTATAGCGTTGATTCGCGAGCCTCACACCCCGGTATGAGTTAAAAACGGGATAAGGACCGCTGGGAGAACACGACGTTTTTTTCTAGCTATGGGTGGTGTCAGCGTTTTACTAACCCTGACATCGTTGATTATTATACCTTTGTGGATGTTGGAATGCGAGGCGCCTCGGATATATCGGTCTCTTCAGAGTCGATGGATAGGTCTGATAGCACCGGGAAACGTGTGTTTAGGAATTGCCAATCTTCAAACGTAACGGTGGACCGACACAGCCCGATTCCAAGGGCTACCCAGAGTGTGTAGTCCTGGGGCATTTTCTAGAGTGTCTCGAAGCCGGTGAGAAGCTTGCCTCTTGCCTCGAGTCATGACGGAAATCTAATTTACAATACGATATTTTGCGGTTTTGATTGTAGAGCCTAGTATTGGCGATATGATAGATGGTATCCATGCCGCCTATGATTGATACATTTATATTTGAAGTTGTTTTACACACTTTACACTATAATAGTATCAAAATGATTTGTTTTAAACGTATCAAGCATTATTTGGCTATTATAAGGGAAAACCTTATCCTCCGACTTACGTTGCATTGTGTGATGGGACCTGGGCCTTATAATAGCTTCATTTTTCCAAAAAGTATTGTGTTGTTTATTCAATTCACTAGTTTTCTTGGGTGGAAACCCGTTCCATGTTATACATCGTTGTCCCTTGAATTACTCTCTTTAAAAGTAAAGTTTTAAATAACTGTTTTAGTTCTCACACCAAGCACATGACTGACTTGGAGTTTTTTGTTTTAACCTAAACTCTAGGTGCCCCTATTTTCCACACGGGCAGCTAGTAGTTTTGGTTCTATAGATTTATACTCACAGGATCCTGGTTTACAGCTAGAATGATATTCAGAAAGCTCTGTATCCATTTATCCCTTTCAGTTGTGTATTGTATTATTTTTCCGCTGCAATGTAATGTATTGTAATCTCTGATATTTTTCTAATGTATAATATTTATTCATACTCTGTATGTTCTTGTATTCTGATGGAACTGTTGTAATAAACAATGAAATGTTCATCTGTTTGTGTTCTGATTAGTCCTGTTCTCAATTCAATCCGTTCTTTCCTTCATGGGGAAGTTCGGGTCGTCTCATTTTGGTATCAGAGCTCTGGTTTTTCGAGCTCGAGAACAAGGCACATTAGAACCGAACGAAAGAATTCATCAGAGAATGGATTAGTAATATCCAATAAGAATTACTCATTAGAGATAGGATCAATAGTATCCTAGAACGAGTGTGAAGAATATATTTTTAAAATAAAAACAAATTTTGTTTTGAAAATTTAAACCTTACACATATTTGAATATTTATTGGTATTGAATTTGGACAATCCAATATATAAAGATTTTGCATAAACACCTTGCAAACGTGTATTCGAAGTTTAATATATTGGGTAGATATAGAATCACCCTCTAGTCGCTTGGACATGATTCTGATGATGGCGCGCCATCATCAGTATTTATGCTCGAGTTTCAAAAGTGGGATTTCTATATATTTCCAATTGACTGGTGTGAGAACCAAAACTAGATAGGGCTTATTGTTGTGATTTTGCATCAAAAATCTAATTTTTGGACTATGTATCAAAGTTATGAATTTGAAAAGCTAATCAACTAATTGATTGATGATTGTATTGTGTGATTATTTATTTAAATCAACATGTGAAAGAACGGTACATATAACCAAATTGTATCAAATATTGAACTGTATTGAAAATTGTTTGAAATTGCATGCATATACATGTGTATCCATTGAACAGGTCATAGCAAGGAGGCTAGAGCAGAGGAATAAAATTGCTTGCCCGACAAATAGGTACATGTTTATTGTATTTCTTGGGTTTTGGATTATTTTATGAGCCGATTGGCTCGCCGCTTGGCTGATTCTTTTTCTTTTTGGATTGGAGAGGACTGTATGGCGATTTCGGGATTTTCCCGGTGCTCCCGTACATGGGAGGTTATGGCGAAATTTTTCAAAAATTTAGGGTGTTAGCCAAATTTTTGAAAATTTGAAAAGTTCTTAAAACTGAGAAGTTGAAGAACTTAAGCCATAATGGAAATAATGGAAGTTGAGTTGGTTTGTACAACAACTTTCAGCCCCGTTCCTTTTCGAGGACGAAAAGATTTTAAGTGGGGGAGATTGTAATAACCCGGAAAATCCGAACCAATTTAAAATTTTTATTTTGCCAATTTTGATGAATTTTGAATATTTAAAATGAATTATTTTAAATAATAATGATGAGAAATTTATTTTGAATAGAATTGGAACGTATATATTCATTTGAACCATCGTTAGAACATAAACATTTATTTTTAATTATAAAAGGAATTGAAAATGGCGCAGTAGTTTGAAAATTCGATTTCAAATTTCAAATGAATGTACAAGATTCAAAATAAACCGGATTTTAGAGAAACCAAAAATATTTGAATCTATTTGAAAATATCTTTCCAACGAATCCGAAAAATTGAAATTTCATAGTGGGGATAAAAGGTTATGCCAAGTTGAAAATCTAGAATAGTCACCATGGAAAATATAGCCCTTAAAAATGGTAATTTTGCAAACGACATCCGCTTTCGACGAAACCACTTTTGTTGGATCCATGATGTCAAGTTATTGCTAGATTCCAAAATTCATACTTTTCTAAATCAATATGTGAGTGTGGCAGAGTAAAACGTGTTTTGATAGTTTAGTCAATTCAGATCGACCAAAAAATGGCCATTTTTCAAAAGGTCACCAAATTTGACGAAATTAGTTTTGTTAGGACCGTATCGTCAATACGAAGTTAGAAATATTTTTCTGGAATTTTTAGAGTTAGTATGTGGCCTCGATAAATTAAAATGTGCGTTCAAATTCAATATATACATTGATTTATATTTTAATTTGAATGGAAACTGATCATAACAAGAGAATTGGGTTACAAAACATATCCCATTATGTTCGGAATGTGGGTAATACACTAGGGACGACAGTCGGTGGGTTCGATTTGGGGTTCAAATAAAAAAGGGACTTTGTATGAATAAAAATAATTAAATAATTAAATAAATAAATAAAGTCAATGCCCCTTTTTAATTCCCTCCCTCCCCCATCGGTTTTCTCAAATCGAAAAAAGAAAGAAAGCGCTGCTGCGCTCGATCCTTCGCCCCATGCCACCCACCACCGTCGACGGACCGGCGTCGCCCCCTCTACTTCTCCTCCTCCCTCCCTCTTCTCTCCCTCTTCCGATTTGAAACCCCGTACCCGTATGTTCAGATCCGAGAAGCCGACCACCCCCGTAGCGCACCACCTCCGACGGCGCCACGACCCACCACTGCCTGCCACCGGCCCCGCGACGCCCCACAGCTCCTCCACCCCCGTTCGCAGCAAGCCCCTCCTCCGATTAAAATACAGTGAGTTTTTATTTGATTTTTATTTAGTTTAGTTAAATAAAAATCTGATTTTTAGAATATACAACATAAAATAAAAACATGATTTTTATATGTAATGTAATGCAATAAAAACACGATTTTTATATGTAATGTAATGCAATAAAAACACGATTTTTGCCTAGATAAAAATACGATTTTTTATGCATGTGGATGTGAAATAAAGTAATGATTTTTATTTATTCATTAGCAATATAAAGTAATAATTTTTATTTATTCATTAGTAATATAAAGTAATGATTTTTATTTATTCATTAGTAATAGAAAGAAATGGTTTTCATGTATATTGGTATGAAATAAAAATTTGATCTTTGTATATATAACATTAGAGTAAAGATGTGATCTTTGTATATGTAGCGATATAATAAAAATGCGATTTTTATTATATGTATAGTAATGTAAAAATTGGATTTTTATATATAAAGTGGCGTTGTAAAAATATAAAGACGAGATTTTTATGAATATAAAGGTGAAATCTTTATACCTGTAGAGATTATAAAAATATGATTTTTAGATAGTAAAGATTATAAAAATATGATTTTTATAAGATAGAGAATATAAAAATATAATTTTTATATATGTAGCGAAATAAAGATCTGATTTTTATTATATATATATATATATATAGTGAGATAGAAATATGATTTTTGATGTGAACAACGTGAAAAAGATTGCGTTGGAAGTTTGGGCAAATCCAGACGGTTCTAAAATTCAGAAATAAAGAATGGAGGAGTGGATCCCAAAGGTGAGAACTCCTCACTAAATTTTTCTATAAAGCTATTTATTTATAACTGCATATACGAATTGTTCCTCGTCGTCCACAGACCATGGACGACTTGTGTGATTATTTAGTTTGGTTGTTTGGATGGTTTGGTTGAATTTGGTTTGGCAAAATGAAATGAAATTGATTAGATTGGTATGTATATGACGCATGCCATTATTAGACTGGGTATAAGGCAAGGCCTTATCCCGTTTCTAGTATCGCGCTGTTATGCCGCCAAAATTTTCTAAAATATGTTGGAACAATAAAAATATCATTTTTATTGTGTAAATGAGCCAAATAAATATTTTAACGTTAAAAATATAATTTTTAACGTGTATACAAATAAATAAATATTCATTTACAAACCGGACGGTTTGTTTATGTACACCAATTTATTTGATATTGATTGGGACGATAAATTTTACACATCGCCCAACTGCACAAATAATAAACAGTATTTGTCGTTTGAAAACCCCATACGGGTATTGGGATAATATTTGACATACACTGATCCCAATAATTAGTGATATGTCAATTGATGGGTTGACAGACTGTACAAGCGTTATTTATTTTGATGCTTATACGGTTGTAGAATGCACTCTGGATGTTGTTTGAATTTTTAATGATTGTTTATCGTCATTATTGTATACAGGTGATGTTGAAATCCATATAACTGAAATTATATGGTAATTGACTGAGTCTGATTCCACTTCAAAATTAAATAATATTTTAAAATAATATTCGTTGAGTATTGAAATGTGAAGCCATGTTAAGTGGTTAAACGCCATTTTAAAACGAATGGGAATTTGGTCAATTTTATTCATGTTATAATGAATATCGAAAAGAATCTGATGTTTTGAAAATATTGAAATGGTATAGAATATTCAATTTTGATATGAATTTGAAATTGAACTGAAATCGATTTAAAATGAATCCAAATCGAAATGAAATTGAATTGAAATCGGTTTAAAATGAATTCAAAACGAATTGAAGTTGAATTGAAATTGAATTGAAATCAATTTGAAATGAATTTAAGACTAATTTTCAATTGAAAAATTCAATTTTGATTTGGAATTGAAGAGGAAGTTGAAACAATTTTGAAAACGAATTTAAAACGATTTATAAAATACGTTTTAAATGGAAATCAACGAAACATATTATATATATATATATATATATAATATAATGGCCTGAATAGAATGCGTCGCGCAGCAGCAGTTAGCAAATTTCAACCATTGAGTTCGAATGGATATTACGGGAGATTCGACCGTCGGATTCTCCTAAAACCAGAACCCTTGTGTTCCTATCGAAAAGAGCTTTCAAACGAACATTAGAAATTAGAAATCTAACAGTTGGATTTGGAATTATGTCCAAATCAAATTTGGAAAAGGTCGTTGTAAGTGCAGTTCGATGGCCGTTTACGGAAATCGACTGTACGGGCCTTGATAAAATTATTAAAAATAACAATAATTTGTGTAAAATCAAAATAAATGATTTGGAAGGAATTGGGATGAAAAATTCCATATTTGAAAAGATAAAAATATATTTTTATCGAAATGAACTAGTTTTGAAATAGAATGATAAATCCAATATTTTTAAAATAAATAAATTGGATTTGAAATAGTTTTAATAATAACCGGGATCTCCAATATATGAATTGGAATGGATTTGAATCAAAATTATCTTCAGAATATTTCGATATTGGGTTTCGTGATTATACAAATATTGTGGAGGAATTTGGAAGATATATATATATATATATATCGTTATTCCAATACGATATTTGTTGGTTTCAGAATTTGATATTGAATATAAGCCGATATATTTTCTTTTCAGAGCCTTGTATTTAGTATCAAATTGGATTTTGGGTTTGTCGTGAATGGTATCTTTAATAACACTGTTCTTGAACTGAAAGTAGTTAAGAAAATTAGAAACTGACTGTAGGTTAGTTAAGTTGAATGGTTTCCTGGGTATTGATCTGATGTTGGTTTCGGTCTTCGGGGTTAATACTTAGGGAATTTTTCTCTTACTAATTTACAGTTAGAGGCTGATTGGATTTTGGGTTTGTTGTGAACTGTGTTTTCAACGACATTAGTTCTTTAACCTGGATTACTGTGAAATGAGATTTGGAATTTATAAATCCTTTTATTAAGATTTAACGGAAATTTTCCAAAGTAAAGTTTTCCAATTTAATATATTTAATTGGAATTGAATTGAAATTGGTCTTTGGGTTTATCGTGAACGGTGTTTTAAATAACACTGGCTCTTTAACCCGATTAACAACGGAGTTAAGAAAATCAGAAACTAATTGGAGATTAGTTAAGTTGAATGATTTCCGGGGTATTGGTCTGATGTTGGTTTCGGCCTTCGGGGTTAATACTTAAGGAATTGTTCACTTGCTAATTTATGGTTAAAGGTTGATGAAATGGAATGCGATTTTGGATTTATCGTGAACTGTGTTTTAAATGACAATGGTTATTTAACCCAGTTAAAGACACGATATGATTTCTTGTAATAACCCGGAAATCTGGGCCAAATTAAAATTTTCATTTTGGAAATTTTAATGAATTTTGAATATTTAAAATGAATTATTTTAAATAATAACGACGGAAAATTTATTTTCGACGAAGTTAAAATGAATAATTTTATTTTAATTATATAACGAGCCTGAAATGGCCCTGCATTTCGAAAATTCAATTTCGAATTTCAAACGAATATACAGGATTCGTTTTAAGTCGGAATTGAACGAAACAAGAAATATCTAAATCTGGTTGATCATATCTTTCCAACGGATGTAAGAAACTGAGATTTCATTTTAAAAGTTGAAAGATATGTCCAGTTTAAAATTCAGAAAAGTCGCTGTGGAATTTATATATATTTTAATATATATATATATATATATATATATATAAAGGCCTTGAAAATACCCGTTTTGCAAACGACCTCGGATTTCGCTGAAACCACTTTCGTTGGATCCGGGATGTCAATTTATTGCTAAGTTTATTTTTGCATAATTTTCTGAATTAATATGTGAGCGTGGCGATGTTAAATGTGTTTTGACAGTTTCAATAAAGTCGGGTCGACCAGAAAATGGCCATTTTTCGAACGGTCTCATAATTTGACGAAATAAGTTTCATTAGGATCGTATCGACAATACGAAGCTAGAAAATATTTTTCGGGAATTTTTAGAGACTATATGTTGCCCCGGTAAATTGAAATGTGCGTTTAAAATATATAAAGATTTATATTTTAATTTGAACGAAAACTGATCGTAATGGTCAAATTGGCCTGTGATACATATCCCATTGTGTTCGGAATGGGGGTAAAACGCTGGGGACGATAGTCGTTGGGTTCGAATCGGGATTCGGTTGAAAAGTCAACTATAAAGGAGAAAATAATATTAATTTTTTTTAAAACTCCCTCCCCTTTTCTCTCTCCCTTCCACCGTCACCTTTCAGATCTAAAGAAAAAACAACAACCTGACTCTTGCCCGTCGTCTCCCTCCCCATTCCGTCCACCGCGCCGCCTCCTAGAGAACCACCGACCTCCGACGATCGGTCGCACCCCTCCACCCTCGACTCTCTCTCCCCGTTCTCCTCTAAAACCCTCGCTCCTCTCGATTTCAACTCCCGACCCCAATACCCGAAACCCACGCGCCTCCAGCCACCTCGTTGACCCACCACCACTTCCGGCCACCCACTAGCGTCGCCCCCCTCCAGCGACCCTTCTCCTGGTCCACCGCCCCTTCTCTCTCCCTCTACCTCGATTTAAACCCATCCAACCTCGAAACCCCCACCCCAAATCAGTGACGTGGACCTCCCTAGCACCACCACCTCGATGTTGCATCACCTCTTCAGACCCCGGCCGATCAGCGGCACCAATTGCCCCTCTCCAGCCACTAATGTCAACGGTGAAAGGTGATTTTTATATACAAATGTATATTGGTTTGTTTTTAATTTTTAACACCATAAAAAGATGATTTTTATTATATACGAAGTATAAAAATATGATTTTTATTGTATACGAAGTACAAAAATATGATTTTTATTATATGCGAAGTATAAAACTATGATTTTTATTATATACGAAGTATAAAAAATATGATTTTTATATAGTAGCGATAATAAAAATATGATTTTTATATAGTAGAGGTTTTAAAAATATAATTTTTATAAGGCAGAGAATATAAAAATACGATTTTCATATATATAGCGAAGTATCTGATTTTTATTATATGTATAGTGATATAAAAATGTGATTTTTATCCATATAGCGTTGGAATAAGAATGCGGTTTTTTTTAATGTGAACAGCGTGATAAGGATTATGTTGGAAGTACGGGCAAAACCAGATATTCAGAAATATAACTGGAGGAGTGGAACCCTCAGTGAGAACTTCTCACCTTTTAATTTTGTTTTCTAGTTAAAATATATACTAGGATGCAGACGGTGTTTAGTAGCACCCGACACCCGTCGTCCACGGACCATGGACGGCTTGTATGCTTGTTTGTTTGATTTTGATGTGTAGTTGATTGTGTGATGTGAAATAAAATAAAATATTTATATAGTTAAAAATATCTTTACAGTTAAAAATAGAATTTTTAAGGTGTATATGAAATGAAATAGATTAATATAAACAAATCGAACGATTTGTTTATATACACACATTTGACTAATATTGATTGGGACGATAAATTTTACATATCGCCCAACTGCACAAATAAAATCTGTATTTGATTGTTTGAAACCCCACACGGGTATTAGGATGATATACGACATACACTAATCCCAATAATTAGTTGTATGTCGATCGATTGATTGACAGACTAACATAAGCGTTAAATATTTATATTTGATGCTTATACAGTGTAGAACGCACTATGGATGATGGTTGATTATTTATCGTCGTTATTTTATACATGTGTTGTAGAAAATCCATATAATTAACATTATATGGTAATTGATTGGGCCTCATTCCAGTTTTGAAATAGTAATATTTGAAACGAAATATTTGAAATAGAATGTTTGAAAATAGAAATATATGAAGCCCTGTTGATTAGATTGACGCCATTTTGACGCGAACGATATTTATATCGATTTTACTCATTTTATAATGAATATCGAAAGTGATTTCAAAATCTGATATTTTGAATAGAAATGAATCGAGTTGAAATTGAATAGAAATGAATTCGAATTGAAATTGAACAGAAATGAATTCGAATTGAAATTGAATAGAAATGAATTTGAATTGAAATTGAATAGAAATGATTTCGAATTGAAATTGAATAGAAATGAATTGAATAGAAATAAATTCAAATTGAAATTGAATTGAAATGAATTCGAATTGAAATTGAATAGAAATGAATTTGAATTAAATTGAAATTCGAATTAAATTGAAATCGTTTTGAAATGAAATTAAAACGAATTTATATTGGAATATTCAATTTTGATTAGAAATTGAATATGAAATTGAAATCGCTTCGAAAGTGAATTTAAAACGATTTATAAAATTCGTTTTAAAGGAAATCGACTAAGTATATATTATATATATATATATTATATATAATATAATGGCCTGAATAGAACGCGCCGCGCCGCGGCATTTCTTGAATTTCGACCATTGACTTCGAACGGATATTACGGGAGATCCGACCATCGGATTCTCCTAAAACCGGAACCCTTGGGTTCGTATCGAAAAGAGCTTTCTAACGAACATTAGAGATTTGAAATCTAACGGTTGGATTTGGAATTATGTCCAAATCAAATTTGGAAAAGGTCGCTGTAAGTGCAGTTCGATGGCCGTTGATGGAAATCGACTGTACGGGCCTTGATAAAATTATTAAAAATATTAATAATTAGTGTAGAATCATAAGAAATGATTTGTGAAGAATTGGGATGAAAAACTCCATACGTGAAAAGATAAAAATAGATTTTTAGCGAAATGAACTAGTTTTGAACTAGAATTGTAATTCATTTATTTTTGAAATAAATAAAATGAATTTGAAATGGTTTTGAAATATTACCAGAATTTCCAATAATTGAATTGGAATGGATTTGAATCAAAATTGTCTTCAGAATATTTCGATGTTGGATTTCGTGATGACACAGATATTGTTATGGGAATTTGAAAGATATATTTATATCGCTATTTCTAATACGATATTTGTTGGTCATAGAATTTGATATTGAATATAAGCCGATATATTTTCTATTCAGAGCCTTGTATTTAATATCAAATGTGATTTGGGTTTGTCGTGCATGGTGTCTTCATTAACACTGTTCTTAAACTCAGTTGAGAAAAAGATTAAATCTTTTTATTTAGATTTGATGAAGTGTACCAATTAAATGATATTTAATTGGAATTGAATTGGTGTTGATTTTTGGGTTTATCGTGAACAGTGTTTTAAATAACACTTGTTCTTTAACCCGATAATTAATGGAATGTGATTTTGGGTTGTCGTGAATGGTATCTTCAATAATACTATTCTTAGACCCAAAGGAGTTAAGAAAATCAGAAACTAACTGGAGATTCATTAAGTAGAATGGTTTCTAGGGTATTGATCTGATGTTGGCTTCGGCCTTCGGGGTTAATACTTAGGGAATTGCTCACTTGCTAATTTACGGTTAGGGACTGATTGAAATGTGATGTGATTTTGGGTTTATCACGAACCGTCTTTTAAATGACACTAATTCTTTAACCCAGTCAAAGATTAAAATTAAGTGGAGTTTTAATGAATCTTTAATTAGATTGAAATGATCGAGAATGGAGTATCACCAATTTTGCTCCAGGCGATAGTTAAATCTTTAATTATACTTGAATGTGAAATGGTAATTGAATTTACCGATAACACCGTGGTGTTAGATATGAAGTAAGACCAGTTTTACTTCATGGGATGAATAGGTTGGGATTGGGAAATTAAAACAAACGATTACTTCGGTAAGGTTCGTTAATCCCGACTACTTTGAAGTGATATTCAAAAGAAGATTAAAGAATAAATTTGAAAGGATTTATCTTTGATAAAATTAATGGGAACCTTTCCCTAAGAATGTGAAATTTAGAAACTAACTGTCGGTTAGCTGAGAAGAATGGTTTCCTGGGTATTGATCTGATGTTGGTTTCGGCCTTCGGGGTTAATATTTGGGGAATTATTCTCTTGCTAATTTATGGTTAGTGACTGATGAATTGGAATGAGGCTTATGTTGTGTTTGTGTAACACTTGTTTACTATATACGCGAGTTATTTGGAAGACCGGGTTTATCCCATTCTGAATAACTGATACGACAATAAGTCGAAGATGAAGACGGTGGTCGAAGACCGAAGGTCTTCACATCGTTTGGGTGATTACTGATGATCTTGATTGGGTCGTACACTCAAGAGGAGGGAATCAGTTAGTGGTCGTCCAAACGTACTTGGATATCGATGGATATGCGAGGTACAAGGTGCCTCCAGTTTCGTTCAGACCCAGAACGGACTTGTAAAGGGACTGTGTGTCTGACATTGGATTTCATTCTATGTGATTGAATTGGTCACATGGAGTGGTTTGCCTGTGTGGCATGCTAAGATGCAAATGATCAAGGCTTCTTTTGAAAAGCAAAGTCTGGTGGTGAATGATCAAAGCACGGCCTTTGTGTCGTAGCTTTGTGTAGCGTGAATTCGCGAGCCTCACACCCCGGTTGTGAACCAGAAACGGGAGAAGGACCTCAGGGAGGGCATGCGTTTCCTTCTAGTTAGAAGTGGCGTCAGTGGTTTTACACGCCCTGACGAGTTTGACTTATGTGGTTGTTGGTTTGTGAGGCGCCTCGGATATATCGGTGACTTTGTGAAGCCGATGGAGTCATTCGTTGGCTCATTGACACCCCAAAGGGTGGGGAAACGTAGTGTTCAGGCATAATAATCCACATCGGTGGACCGGCCCTGACAATCCAAGGGGCAGTTGCGGCTGTTCCTGAGACACGGGCTAGAGCGTCTCGAATCGGTTGAGGACCATCTTTTGCCTCGGTTCACAAATGGAAATCCAACTTCCAATACGTGACGTTTCGATTTTAGTTGTATTCCTATAACTGGCGACATAGTGGGATGGGGCGCTTATGCCGTCTATGATTGATACTTATGATTTGAAATTGTTTTGACACTATACACTTATAGTAATAATAAAACATGAAATTTCACGTACCAAGCATTCTTTGGATATTATAAGGTAAAAACCCTATCCTCCGGCTTGCGTTGCATTGTGTGATGGGACCTGGATCTTATAATAGCTTCATTTTTCTTTATTTAGCATTGCGCTGTTGTTTTATGCACTGGTGTTCTTGGGAGGAAACCCGTTCCGTGTTATACGGCGTGGTCCCTTGATTTACCGAACTTTGAAATAAAGATTTATAACTGTTTTAGTTTTCACACCAGTCCCATGACTGACCTGGAGTTTATTGTTTTAACCTAAACTCTGGGTGCCCTTATTTTGACACGGGCAGCTAGTAGTTTTGGTTTTGCAGATTTATATTCACAGTATCCTGGTTTACAGCTGGAATGATATCCGGAAAGCTTTGTATCCGTATATCTCCTTCAGTTGTGTATTGTATTATTTTCCGCTGCTGTGTAATTTATTGTAATCTCTGATATTTATCGAATGTATTTTATTCATTTATATTCTGTATATTCTTGTATTCTGCTGGAACTATTGTAATATACAATGAAATGTTCTTCCGTTTGTGTTATGATGTGGTTTGTTCTCAATTCAATCCGGTCTTTCCTTACCGGGGAAGTTTGGGTCGTTTCAGTTTGGTATCAGAGCTTTGGTTTACAAAGCTCAGCGAACAAGGCACGTTAGAACCAAACGAAATAATTCATCAGAAATTGGATTAGTAATATCCAATGAGAATGACTCGTTAGAGATAGGATAAGTAGTATCCTAGAACGAGTGTGAAGAGTATATTTTTAAAATGAAAACAAACTTTGTTTTGAAAATTTAAATCAATTATACTTATTTGATTATTTATTTATATCGATTTGGACAATCCAATATATAACGATTTTGCATATACGCCTTGCAAACGTATATTCGAAGTTTTAATATACTGGATAGATATAGAATCACGCTCTAGTCGCTCGGAGATGATTTTGATGATGGAGCTCCATCACCAAAGTTGATGTTCGAGTTTCAAAGGTGTGATATTTATATATTTCCATTAGGCTGGTGTGAGAACCAAAATTAGATAGGGTCTACTGTTGTGATTTGGCACCAAAAATGTGATTTTTGACTATATATCAAAGTTATGAATTTGAAATGATAATTCACTAATTGATTGATGGTTGTGTTGTTTGATTATTGTTTGTGTAATTAAATGTTGAACCTTTAACCAAATTGGTCAAATATTGAACTGTATTGAAAATTAGTCGCAATTGCATGCATATACATGTCTATACATTGAACAGGTCATATCAAGGAGGCTAGAGAAGAGGAATAAAATTGTTTGCCCGACAAATAGGTACATGTTTATTGTATTTCTTGAGTTTTGGGTGATTTTATGAGCCGATTGGCTAGCCGCTTCGCTTTTTCTTTTTCTTTTGGATTGAAGAAGGCCATGGGAGGCTATATGAAATATCCCGAAGTCCCCGGTGCAGGGGAGGTTATGGCGAAATTTTTCGAAAATTTAGGGTGTTAGCCAAATTTTTGAAAAATTTGAAAAGTTCTTAGAAACTGAAAAATTGAAGAACTTAAGCCGTAAAGAAAATATTGAAAGTCGAGTTGATTAGTAAAACAACTTTCGGCTTCTTTCCTTTTCGGGGACGAAAAGTTTTAAGTGGGGGAGATTGTAATAACCCGGAAATTTGGGCCAATTTAAATTTTTTATTTTGGTAATTTTAATGAATTTTGAATATTTAAAATGAATTATTTCAAATAATAATGATGGAAAATTTATTTTTGACGAAGTTAAAACGAATAATTTTATTTTAATTATATAACGAGTCTGAAATGGCCCTGCAGTTCGAAAATTCAATTTCGAATTTCAAATGAATATACAAGATTCGTTTTAAGTCGGAATTGAACGAAACAAGAAATATCTAAATCTGGTTGATCATATCTTTCTAACGGATGTAAGAAACTGAGATTTCGTTTTAAAAGTTGAAAGATATGTCCAGTTTAAAATTCAGAAAAGTCACTGTGGAATTTATATATATTTTAATATATATAAAGGCCTTGAAAATACCCGTTTTGCAAACGACCTCGGATTTCGACGAAACCACTTTCGTTGGATCCGGGATGTCAATTTATTGCTAAGTTTATTTTTGCATAATTATCTGAATTAATATGTGAGCGTGGCGAAGTTAAATGTGTTTCGACAGTTTCAATTAAATCGGGTCGACCAGAAAATGGCCATTTTTCAAACGGTCTCAGAATTTGACGAAATTAGTTTCGTTAGGACCGTATCAGCAATACGAAGCTAGAAAATATTTTTCGGGAATTTTTAGAGACAGTATGTTGCCCTGGTAAATTGAAATGTGCGTTTAAACTGAATATATAAAGATTTATATTTTAATTTGAACGAAAACTGATCGTAATGGTCGAATTGGCCTGTGATACATATCCCATTGTGTTTGGAATGGGGGTAAAACGCTGGGGACGATAGTTGTTGGGTTCGAATCGGGATTCGGTTGAAAAGTCAACTATAAAGGAGAAAATAATATTAATTTTTTTTTTTTTTTAAAACTCCCTCCCCCTTTTCTCTCTCCCTTCCACCATCACTTTTCAGATCTAAAGAAAAAAAACAACCTGACTCTTTCCCGTCGTCTCCCTCCCCATTCCGTCCACCGCGCCGCCTCCTAGAGAACCACCCACCTCCAACGATCGGCCGCACCCCTCTACCCTCGACTCTCTCTCCCTGTTCTCCTCTAAAACCCTCGCTCCTCTTGATTTCAACTCCCAACCCCAATACCAGAAACCCACGCGCCTCTATCCACCCCGTTGACCCACCACCAGCTGCCGGCCACCCACCAGCGTCGCCCCCCTCCAGCGACCCTTCTCCTGGTCCACCGCCCTTTCTCTCTCCCTCTGCCTTGATTTAAACCCATCCAACCTCGAAACCCCCACCCTAAATCAGTACCGTAGACCTCCCTAGCACCACCACCTCGATGTTGCATCACCTCTTCAGACCCCGGCCGATCAGCGGCACCCCATTGCCCCTCTCCAGCCACTAATGTCAACGGTGAAAGGTGATTTTTATATATAAATGTATATTGCTTTGTTTTTAATTTTTAACACCATAAAAAGATGATTTTTATTATATACGAAGTATAAAAATATGATTTTTATTATATACGAAGTATAAAAATATGATTTTTATTATATACGAAGTATAAAACTATGATTTTTATTATATACGAAGTATAAAAAATATGATTTTTATATAGTGGAGATAATAAAAATATGATTTTTATATAGTAGAGGTTTTAAAAACATATTTTTTATAAGGTAGAGAATATAAAAATACGATTTTCATATATACAGCGAAGTAAAAATCTGATTTTTACTATATGTATAGTGATATAAAAATGTGATTTTTATCCATATAGCGTTGGAATAAGAATGTGGTTTTTTTTTTAATGTGAACAGCGTGATAAGGATTATGTTGGAAGTACGGGCAAAACCAGATATTCAGAAATTCAGAAATATAACTGGAGGAGTGGAACCCTCGGTGAGAACTTCTCAATTTTAATTTTGTTTTCTAGTTAAAATATATACTAGGATGCAGACGGTGTTTAGTAGCACCCGACACCCGTCGTCTACAGACCATGGACGACTTGTATGCTCTTTGTTTGATTTTGATGTGTAGTTGATTGTGTGATGTGAAATAAAATAAAATATTTATATAGTTAAAAATATCTTTATAGTTAAAAATAGAGTTTTTAACGTGTATATGAAATGAAATAGATTAATATAAACAAATCGAACGATTTATTTATATACACACATTTGACTGATATTGATTGGGACGATAAATTTTACACATCGCCCAACTGCACAAATAAAATCTGTGTTTGATTGTTTGAAACCCCACATGGGTATTGGGATGATATATGACATACACTAATCCCAATAATTAGTTGTATGTCGATTGATTGATTGACAGACCATCATAAGCGTTAAATATTTATATTTGATGCTTATACAGTGTAGAACGCATTATGGATGATGGTTAATTATTTATCGTCGTTATTTTATACATGTGTTGTAGAAAATCCATATAATTAACATTATATGGTAATTGATTGGGCCTCATTCCAGTTTTGAAATAGAAATATTTGAAACGAAATATTTGAAATAGAATATTTGAAAATAGAAATATATGAAGCTCTGTTGATTAGATTGATGCCATTTTGACGCGAACGATATTTATATCGATTTTATTCATTTTATAATGAACATCGAAAGTGATTTCAAAATCTGATATTTTGAATAGAAATGAATTCAAATTGAAATTGAATAGAAATGAATTCGAATTGAAATTGAATAGAAATGAATTCGAATTGAAATTGAATAGAAATGAATTCGAATTGAAATTAAATAGAAATGGATTCGAATTGAAATTGAATAGAAATGAATTTGAATTGAATTGAAATTGAGTAGAAATGAATTCGAATTGAAATTGAATAGAAATGAATTCGAATTGAAATTGAATAGAAATGAATTCAAATTAAAATTGAATAGAAATGAATTCGAATTGAAATTGATTAGAAATGAATTCGAATTAAATTGAAATGAATTGAAATTCGAATTAAATTGAAATCGTTTTGAAATGAAATTAAAACGAATTTATATTGGAATATTCAATTTTGATTAGAAATTGAATATGAAATTGAAATCGTTTCGAAAACGAATTTAAAACGATTTATAAAATTCATTTTACAAGGAAATCGACGAAGTATATATTATATATATATATATATTATATATATAATATAATGGCCTGAATAGAACGCGCCGCGCCGCGGCAGTTCGTGAATTTCGACCATTGACTTCGAACGGTTATTACCGGAGATCAGACCATCGGATTCTCCTAAAACCGGAACCATTGGGTTCGTATCGAAAAGAGCTTTCTAACGAACATTAGAGATTTGAAATCTAACAGTTGGATTTGGAATTATGTCTAAATCAAATTTGGAAAAGGTCGCTGTAAGTGCAGTTCGATGGCCATTGATGGAAATCGACTGTACGGGCCTTGATAAAATTATTTAAAATATTAATAATTAGTATAGAATCATAAGAAATGATTTGTGAAGAATTGGGATGAAAAACTCCATATGTGAAAAGATAAAAATAGATTTTTATTGAAATGAACTAGTTTTGAACTAGAATTGTAATTCATTTATTTTTGAAATAAATAAAATGAATTTGAAATGGTTTTGAAATATAACTAGAATTTCCAGTAATTGAATTGGAATGGATTTGAATCAAAATTATCTTCGGAATATTTCGATGTTGGATTTCGTGATGACACAGATATTGTTATGGGAATTTGAAAGATATATTTCTATCGTTATTTCCAATATGATATTTGTTGGTCGTAGAATTTGATATTGAATATAAGCCGATATTTTTTCTATTCAGAGCCTTGTATTTAATATCAAATGTGATTTGGGTTTTTCGTGCATGGTGTCTTCATTAACACTGTTCTTAAACCCAGTTGAGAAAAAGATTAAATCTTTTTATTTAGATTTGATGAAGTGTACCAATTAAATAATATTTAATTGGAATTGAATCGGTGTTGATTTTTGGGTTTATCGTGAACAGTGTTTTAAATAACACTTGTTCTTTAACCCGATAATTAATGGAATGTGATTTTGGGTTGTCGTGAACGGTATCTTCATTAATACTGTTCTTAGACCCAAAGGAGTTAAGGAAATCAGAAACTAACTGGAGATTAGTTAAGTTGAATGGTTTCTGGGGTATTGATCTGATGTTGGTTTCGTCCTTCGCGGTTAATACTTAGGGAATTGCTCACTTGCTAATTTACGGTTAGGGACTGATTGAAATGTGATGTGTTTTTTTGGGTTTATCGTGAACCATGTTTTAAATGACACTGATTCTTTAACCCAGTCAAAGATTAAAACTAAGTGGAGTTTTAATGAATCTTTAATTAGATTGAAAAGATCGAGAATGGAGTATCACCAATTTTGCTCCAGGCGATAGTTAAATATTTAATTAGATTTGAACGTGAAATGGTAATTGAATTTACCGATAACACCGTGGTGTTAGATATGAAGTAAGACCAGTTTTACTTCATGGGATGAATAGGTTGGGATTGGGAAATTAAAACAAACGATTACTTTGGTAAGGTTCGTAAATCCTGACTAGTTTGAAGTGATATTCAAAAGAAGATTAAAGAATAAATTTGAAAGGATTTATCTTTGATAAAATTAATGGGAACCTTTCCCTAAGAATGTGAAATTTAGAAACTAACTGTCGGTTAGCTGAGAAGAATGGTTTCCTGGGTATTGATCTAATGTTGGTTTCGGCCTTCGGGGTTAATATTTGGGGAATTATTCTCTTGCTAATTTACGTTTAGTGACTGATGAATTGGAATGAGGCGGATGTTGTGTTTGTGTAACACTTGTTTACTATATACGCGAGTTATTCGGAAATACCGGGTTTATCCCATTCTGAATAACTGATACGACGATAAGTCGAAGATGAAGACGATGGTCGAAGACCGAAGGTCTTCACGTCGTTTGGGTGATTACAGATGATCTTGATTGGGCCGTACACCCAAGAGGAGGGAATCGGTTAGTGGTCATCCAGACGTACTTGGAGATCGATGGATATGCGAGGTACAAGGTGCCTCCGGTTTAGTTCAGACCCACAACGGACTTGTAAAGGGACTATGTGTCTGACATTGGATTTCATTCTATGTGATTGAATTGGTCGCATGGAGTGGTTTGCCTGTGTGGCATGCTAAGATGCAAATGATCAAGGCTTCTGTTGAAAAGCAAAGTCTTGTGGTGGATGATCAAAGCACAGCCTTTGTGGCGTAGCTTTGTGTAGCGTGAATTCACGAGCCTCACACCCCGGTTGTGAACCAGAAACGGGAGAAGGACCTCAGGGAGGGCATGCATTTCCTTCTAGTTAGAAGTGGCGTCAGTGATTTTACACGCCCTGACGAGTTTGACTTACATGGTTGTTGGTTTGTGAGGCGCCTCGGATATATCGGTGACTTTGTGAAGCCGATGGAGTCATTCGTTGGCTCATTGACACCCCAAAGGGTGGGGAAACGTAGTGTTCAGGCATAATAATCCACATCGGTGGACCGGCCCTGACGATCCAAGGGGCAGTTGCGGCTGTTCCTGAGACACGGGCTAGAGCGTCTCGAATCGGTTGAGGACCATCTTTTGCCTCGGTTCACATATGGAAATCCAACTTCCAATACGTGACGTTTCGATTTTAGTTGTATTCCTATAACTGGCGACATAGTGGGATGGGGCGCTTATGCCGTCTATGATTGATACTTATGATTTGAAATTGTTTTGACACTATACACTTATAGTAATAATAAAACATGAAATTTCACGTACCAAGCATTCTTTGGATATTATAAGGTAAAAACCCTATCCTCCGGCTTGCGTTGCATTGTGTGATGGGACCTGGATCTTATAATAGCTTCATTTTTCTTTATTTAGCATTGCGCTGTTGTTTTATGCACTGGTGTTCTTGGGAGGAAACCCATTCCGTGTTATACGGCGTGGTCCCTTGATTTACCGAACTTTGAAATAAAGATTTATAACTGTTTTAGTTTTCACACCAGTCCCATGACTGACCTGGAGTTTATTGTTTTAACCTAAACTCTGGGTGCCCTTATTTTGACACAGGCAGCTAGTAGTTTTGGTTTTGCAGATTTATATTCACAGGATCCTGGTTTACAGCTGGAATGATATCCGGAAAGCTTTGTATCCGTATATCTCCTTCAGTTGTGTATTGTATTATTTTCCGCTGCTGTGTAATTTATTGTAATCTCTGATATTTATCGAATGTATTTTATTCATTTATATTCCGTATATTCTTGTATTCTGCTGGAACTATTGTAATATACAATGAAATGTTCTTCCGTTTGTGTTATGATGTGGTTTGTTCTCAATTCAATCTGGTCTTTCCTTACCGAGGAATTTCGAGTCGTTTCATTTCCCAAGTTAAACAATCGTTAATATTTATTTTTGGGAAGATTAAAACCAAGCATGTGAATAGTAAAGGTAACCTTTCCCAAAGGAAGACTAAAGAATAAATTTTAAAGAATTTATCTTTGATAAAATTAAAGGTAACCTTTCCCAAAGTATGTGAATATTTGAATAAAAGAATATTCAGAATTGGAATGAGGCGTATGTTGTGGTTTATAACACTTGTTTATTATACACGCAAGTTATTTAGAAAGGCCTGGTTTATACCCTTTCTGAATAGCTGATTCGACGATATGCCGAGGATGAAGACGGTGGTCGAAGACCGGAGGTATTCACATCGTTTGGATGATTACTGATGTCTTGGTTGGGCTGTACACCCAAGCCGAGGTAATAAGTGGTGATCGTCCAGGCGTACTTGGAGATCGACGGATATGCGAGGACCTCTCCCTTGTATTGGACGTGTGGGGGAGGAATAAGGTGCCTCCGGTTTCGTTAAGACCCAGAACGGACTTGTAAATGGATTGTGTGTCTGACATTGGATTTTATTCTATGCTGATTGATTTCTATTAAATATATATCTATTTGGCGGCGGAGAATTTATTCTCTTGCTTAACGCTGTTCTCTGAGACGTACGAGCTCAGAGGTATCAATAGATATCAGCCGCATGGCATGAATTGCCTGTGTGGCATGCTGAGATGCAGTGATCAAGGCTTTTTTTGAAAATCAGAGTCTTGTGGTTGATGATCAATGCACGGCCTTTGTGGCGTAGCTTTGTGTATAGCGTCGATTCGCAAACCTCACACCTCGGTATGAGTTAAAAACGGGATAAGGACCACTGGGAGAACACGGCGTTTCTTTCTAGCTATGGGTGGTGTCAGCGTTTTACTAGCCCAGACATCGTTGATTATTATACCATTGTGGATGTTGGAATGCGAGGCGCCTCGGATATATCGGTCTCTTCGGAGCCGATGGATAGGTCTGATAGGATCGGGAAACGTGTGTTCAAGAATTGCCAATCCTCAAACGTAACGGAGGACCGACCCAGCTGATTCCAAGGGCTGCCTAGAGTGTGTAGTCCTGGGGCAATTGCCAGGGTGTCCCTAAGCCAGTGAGGAGCTTGCTTCTTGCCTCGACTCATGACGGAAATCCAATTTCCAATACGATATTTTGTGGTTTTGATTATAGAGCCTAGTATTGGCGACTTGATAGATGGTACCCATGCCGCCTATGATTGATACATTTATATTTGAAGTTGTTTTATACACTTTACACTATAATAGTATCAAAATGATTTGTTTTAAACGTATCAAGCATAATTTGGCTATTATAATGGAAAACCCTATCCTCTGTCTTGCGTTGCATTGTGTGATGGGACCTGGGTCTTATAATAGCTTCATTTTTCCAAAAAGCATTACGCTGTTTGTTCTATGCGCTAGTATTCTTGAGAGGAAACCCGTTCCGTGTTATACGCCGTTGTCCCTTGAATTACTCTCTTTTAAAGTAAAGTTTTAAATAACTGTTTTGTTCTCACACCAGTCACATAACTGATCTAGAGTTTATTGTTTTAAGCTAAACTCTGGGTACCCCTATTTTCCACACGTGCAGCTAGTAGTTTTGGATTTGCAGATTTATTTTCACAGGATCCTGGTTTACAGCTGGAATGATATTCGGAAATCTCTGTATCCGTTTATCCCTTTCAGTTGTGTATTGTATTATTTTTCCGCTGCTACGTAATGTATTGTAATATCTGATATTTTTCTGATGTATAATATTTATTCATACTCTGTATATTCTTGTATTTTGATGGAATTGTTGTAATAAACAATGAAATGTTCTTCTGTTTGTGTTCTGATTAGTCCTATTCTCAATTCAATCCGTTCTTTTCTTCATGGGGAAGTTCGGGTCGTCTCACTACCTATGTAAGGTTAAGGGCGGATACTTACGATCACTTAATACCTAAGTTGGGTCTTTTGGTCACTTAATACCTTATACTGTGGCTTATTCTACCATAATATAAATTAGAGGACATTAGATACTAAGTCATACTAACTCAAGGCTTCCGTCATTCATGCATATAAACATGCCCCGTATATGACAAGAGATAGTAAGAAGTGACATATTCCCTACAGGATAGTTAGACGATATCTTACCATTTATGTCCTTCCCCTGGAGGACCCCCTCGTTACTATCTAGCTAGCCTTATTGGATAATTCCCTTAGTCAATTAATACTTTTCGTAGGATAGACAGATCTATGTTACCTCCGGAGTGATCATTTAATACCTATTCCCAAGATGGACCCGCAACACAATCACTTACTACCTTGAGGAAATAGACTAATATGGGAATTTCCAAGTTCGTACCCAATAGCCATTTAATGGGAAGTGAGTTACGTGATCGCTTAATACCCCTTAAAGGGTGGATTTAACTACTTTAAGACCTCTACCTCGAAACAAGCTATACTATGAATTATTAACTTTCTTAGGTATTATTTTTTGGGAGGGGAGGCGGGAACCTCGTTCTTGAGATATACCTTGTTTTGCGAAATAACCCTCGTTGCGAAGTTAACTATCGTCACGCGATTAACTATCGTCACGGGTTTCTATGATTAATGATATCTCACATTAGATGAACATATATCTGACTACTGGAAAGTGCAAACATATGCTGAATAAGGCAACTGACCTCACAACATTAACCTACTAAGCCCGATTCCCATTTCAAAATATAAAAATTCTAGATTTACTAGAAACTTATAACTTCCTATCTTAGGATATTTATTTATTTGACTTAACATTTACAACACTAATCAATCCTCATTAATTCCCTTTTTTCTATTCCTTTTTTTGTTATTACTTTGGTTATCTACCACTAATGACCCTAATTGTCATATTTTCTAAGGCCTCAATTAACCTATTAAATGTCATTTATGACCCTAACGTTCATATTTTCCTAAGGCATTTATTATCATATTCTTATTATTCCCATTCTAATTCTAGTCTTCATATTATAACTCCATTTATTACTGTATTTTCAATTCCCCTTATTTATTGTTTATGCACTCATACATATATATATATTCATTATTTAATAGATTTCCTAATTGGAGTTACAACTCCTATTCCTAACACAATTCTAATTGTAACTATTTGACATGTTTATCCTATTCAATTATTTTCCCCAATTACAGATGGTTACAACATTACTTATTTTACTTATAACCTTATTTATAACAAATCAATTCATTTAGCTACAATGGTCATAATACTTATTTTAGTTTATTTTGGATTATATATCTATATACATTTCCATAAAACGAAAACTATTCAAACATACAACGATAATAAACATTCATTATACTAATATATTTGCGTTTATTTATGTAGGTTTGGACGGATATGAATATATATATATATATATATGTGTGTGTGTGTGTGTGTGTATGTATCTATGTATGTATGTGTATGTATATATATTAAGTGCATTTAACGTAGCTACTATATTTTATTTACTATTAACCATTAATATTTTGGACTAAACTTACGATCAAAACAAATATTTTTATGTTTAATATTGTCTAAGACTCAAATTCTTATAAAAAGGTTAGTGATTGTAGTTATTGTAATTTTTTCCAAAATATATGAAAAGAGAATATAGACATATTTCAAATCACAAGAAATAATAAATATATATTTTTGGAATGGTTATTGTAAACTACGTACAATATACATAAATTAACACATCCCTTCCTGATTCTTTTGTAAATATTTCTTGTTGATTTGAACAATGTCCTTTTCATTAAAAAGAACAAAAAGGCATTTCTACAATAACCAATTAAAACCTTAACAACATCAATGACATAGTCTTTTAATCTAAATTTACATAAACCTCAAATCAACCCCAAAACTACGGATCTTGAATAAAACATAGTTTGAGTTAAAACGAGATAAGTAAACCTTTTAAATCAGTTTAAAAGTGAAGATTTTGAAAACCAATATTTTAATGTTATATTAATGACTTGTAAAAAGACCATTTTTTAGACATTCTCAGAATCTGAAAAAACCACTATTATTGGATCCGGAATGTCAAAATATGGTAGAATTTAAAATTTCAATTCAAACAGAGTTAATATTTATGTGTATGGTATATAATGGTAAGTTGAAAAATCAGTTGAAATTTGGTTAAAGCTAGAAATAAGGCGATTTGTCAAACGATCTCCGAATTCGACGACACTAGGTTCGTTGGAACCGTATTTTTGTAATGTAGGGAGATTTCAAGTTTCGTAACTTTTGGATTTAGTACGTGGTCATACGACCAGAACAAAGTTTACATCGTATAATTAATTACGAGTTATTAACACCCTCTTTCACTAATTCCTATAAGTCACCTGTAACAACTGCAATTTTAAGTGTATTTTATTTAATAATTTAATTTATTTATTTTTTGAATTTCGTTTCCTTTTATACCGTCTATTATTTATTTGATTTGTGTACCATTTGTTAAACATACATTACCTAATCTAGTAATTAATTAACGTTAAAATTTGTGAAAATATATTTAATTTTCTTGTCGTTGCACTTTTTGACTCGTATTTAATTTTCCAGTACATCGTTTGAATTCATTCCACAACCGTGCACTTCTGTTATTTACAAATCATTTTCCATTTTTGAAATTAAAGAAAGAAGCGTTTCTTTGCTTGAAATTAATTCATAACATATCTGTTTGTTCACATTTAATTCCCGTTCTTTATTTCTTCTGTTGCCAAAACTGTTCCTTCCTTTGAATTTAATATTTATATTTTCTTTTAATTGTAATCAATGTTTACCTTTTTAAGATCTCAACTTCCATTTATTAGTATTATTCATTTCCTTGTACGTTCGTTATTTTGAAAATTTAAACCATTCATCTCCCTTCATTCATTTCCCTAGATTTGTGAAAAATATATTTTTATTTCGTTTCCTAAAAAATAAGTCATTTTTTTCCATTAGTAAATGCATCCATTTGTTATTTTTGAAATCAAACGTTTGTTTGCTTAAGAGTCACAGGGAAGTTTCAAAATTTATATTTATGATGCACCTTTTATTTCGCCAATAACTGCACTTTCATTGAAAAATTATTTGTCTCTAAACAATGCCTTTCTAACCATTCATTGCTATTAGCCTCTTGCCTTCTAATTATACAAACCGTTCTATTCTTTCCAATACCACGTGTATTCTCTCTCTAGTTTTGTTCCTCTTCTCTACAGTATAAATTGTGTCGCTTACTTCTGTTCAACAAGTCTCTCCTCATTTCCTTTGACTATTGGAAACATTTTCTCCCCAAATACTAATATCTCAACCCCTTTCTTTTGTTCAAACAACCCTCTCTATAATTCCTTGATAGCTGAAACGTTTCTTCCCACTGTAAATCTCCTGCTCACCTACTTCTCGACCTTCCTCCGCCCATTTCAAATAAAATAAAAGAACGCGAACATAAGCTAGTGTGAAATGGATATACATGAGTTTCTGAGTAGAAGTAGCGTGCATCGTTCGTGAAGTCGCAAAAGTTAAATTTTCAATTGTCGGCAGTTGATAAGGAAGCAATTTAACAGTGAACATGAAACGACCCAAATTTGCCCTTTTGGAAAAGCCCGGATTGAGTTGAGAACACGACAAATCAGAACACAAACAATAGAACATTTCATTGCTATTGCTACAACTAGATCAGAGTACAAGAATATATCAGAGTATGAATTAATAGTACATCAGAAAAATATTAGAGAATAAAATACATTACATAGCAGCGGAAAAATAATACATAACACAACTGAAAGAAATATACGGATACAAAGCGTTTTGAACATAGCTCCAGCTGTATATCTAGGATCCTGTGAAAATAATATATGCAAAACCAAAACTACTAGTTGCCTGTGTGGAAAATTGTACATCAGAAAAATATTAGAGATTAAAATACATTACATAGCAGCAGAAAAATAATACATAACACAAATGAAAGAAATATACGGATACAGAGCGTTTTGAATATAGCTCCAGCTGTATATCTAGGATCCTGTGAAAATAATATATGCAAAACCAAAACTACTAGTTGCCTGTATGGAAAATAGGGGCATCCAGAGTTTAGGTTAAAACAATAAACTCCAGGTCAGTCATGTGACTGGGGTGGGAACTAAAACAAATATTTAAACTTTATTTTAGAAATAAAGTAAATCAAGGGACCACACTGTATAACACGGAACGGGTTTACCACCAACAATACCTGTGCATAAAATAAACAGCGCAATGCTAAACAGAAAAATGAAGCTATTATAAGACTCAGGTCCCATCACACAATGCAAAGCAAGCCGGAGGATAGAGTTTTCCTTATAATAGCCAAAAATGCTTGGTACGTGAAATTTCATATTTTATTATTACTATAATTGAAGAAATCAACTTCAAATATAAATGTATCAATCATAGGCGGCGTAGGTACCCATATATTATGCCGCCAAATATATATTTACAACTAAAATCGAAAAATCACGTATTGGAAATTGGATTTCCATCTATGAACCGAGGCAAGGGATCATCCTCACCGCTTCGAGACACACTAGCAAGTGCCTCAGGACTACACACTCTGGGAAACCCTTGGATATTCATGGCCGGTCATCCGTCGATGATTGGTTATACCGTAAACTATATGTTAGCCGGTTCTATCGAACCTCTAGGTTAGTATATCGACCATATCATCCATCGATCCCGTAGTGACCAATATATCCATCGGTCCAGTAGTGACCGATATATCCGAGGCGCCTCTCTATCCAGCAAGTAATAATAAGCAATATCCACATGAGTAAACAATCTGGGCTCCTTACCATGACGTTACTTGTAGCTAAAACTAACATATGTCTATTTCCATGCAGTCACTATCCCATTTTTGGTTCATACTTGGGTGTGAAGCTTGTGAATTAACGCTACACAAAGCTATGCTATTTAAACCTGTGCTTTGATCATTAACCACAAGACTCTGCTTTTCAACAGAAGCCTTGATCATTTTCATATTAGCATGGCATACAGGCAATTCACGCCATGCGATTGATGTCTATTGATATATAACCGCTGAGCTTATACGTCTCAGAGAAGGGCATTAAGAATGAGAATAAATTCTCCATCGCCAAACAGATATATATTTAATAGAGATCAATTAACATAGAATAAAATCCAATGTCAGACACACATCCATTTACAAGTTCGTTCTGGGTCTGAACGAAACCGGAGGCACCTTACTCCTTGTCCCATATGTCCAATACAGGAGAGAGGTCCTTGCATATCCGGTCGATCTCCAAGTACATCTGGACGATCACCAATTATTACCTTGTCTTGGGTGTATAGCTCAATCAAGACATCAGTAATCATCCAAATGATGTGAAGACCTCCGTTTTTTAACCACCGTCTTGATCGTCGACTTATCGTCAAATCAATTATTCAGAATGGGTATAAACCCGACCTTTCCGAATGATTCACGTATCTTATAATCAAGTGCTATAAAAACACAACATAAGCCTCATTCCAATTCTGAATATTCTTGTATTTAAATATTCATATCCTTTGGGAAAGGTTCCCATTAATTTTATCAAAGATAAATTCTTTAAATTTATTCTTTAATCTTCCTTTGGATATCAATTCAAACCAAATTAAGGTTTATCCAAACTAGAAGGGATTAGTGCACCTTATCCAAATAATCATTTGTTATATATTTCCCAGTCCTATCCTATTCATCCCATGGAGTAAAATTAGTAATACTCCATATCTAACACCACGGTGTTATCAGTAAATTTAATTACCATTTCATGTTCAAATCTAATTAAAGATTTAACTATCTCTTAGAGAAAAACCGGTGATACTCCATTCTCGATCATTTCCCAAATTTGATAATTTAAATTATCACATTCACATTTTAATCTAATTAAAGATTCTTTAAAACTCCAATTAGTTTTAATCTTCCTAAAAATCAATATTAATGATTATTTAACTTTGGAAAATCAAACATGCCGCATTGACAATCTACACCGTACCATTGATATCTGCCGATATATAACCACTAAGCTCGTATGTCTTAGAGAAGGGTGTTAAGCAAGAGAATAATTTCTCCGCCACCAAACAGATATATATTTAGCAGAGATCAACAATACAGTTCAAAATACAATGTTAGACATGAAATCCTATCCTAAACTTGGTTAAAGAACCAATGTCATTTAAAACATGGTGTAATGGCCCGTATTTTCTGACCATTTACACGAATTATTTTATTTATTTAAACAAGGATTTCCATGTAGATCTATATAGTGTATATATATTCGATAATATCAAGTTATTATTTTGAATTAAAATCTTAGAATACAAAATCAAATTGGCTACTTTCATTACATATTTTAGAACGTCCAAATTTGTCATGGCAATTGAAAACTGTTTATTTTACTAAATATGACGGTATTAATTTAGTATCATTTAATTTAGATGCTTGAATTTTAATTTATATTGACATAATATGAGATTTAAAATTTCAAACAAAACCTAAAGTTATGAACAACACACACTAATTATATTTTCAATGCAAAGGAACAACATACATTCATGTTAGACCCAAATGTGGTTCTAACACCCAAATTGATTAGAAACAAGATAAAACAAAGCAGAAATAAAAATGAACACACAAGATTTATAGTGGTTCGGCGAAGAAATGCCTACGTCCACTTAGTTCTAACTATATTCAGTAATTCAAATACAAAGGCAATTTAAGATTCACTCACAACTCACTTTTGTTCACTCAAATGATTAAAACAAGAAATGAAAGATGGTTTGGATTTTCCGGGAGTAAGGAATTCGGATGATGAAGGTACTTGGATTCTCAAAAGTGCTGAAAAAGATCCTTCTCTTTGTCTCTAGATGGGGTATTTATAGGTGTGAATTTGCCTGAGATTCAATCCGGGTCGGAACACGTGTCATCCATCGCACTCTCTTCGGGTTCGGATGGACCATCAAGCTGACAACACATCAAAGAGACGGACGTTAGGGGTAGGAATTAGTCATATCCGGTCCGGTTCTCCAGGCGATTTCATAGGAGACTTTCCTGGATCATGGGTGCGGGTCGGAGACGTGCAGATTGGGGGCTCGGATCGGAATACCCGATCCGAACCGGAGTAGCTTGGACGTCTCTCCTTCTCTAATCATACTCCGCTCCGCTCCAGCGTCGTGGCAAGCAGATGACTTTCCGGTCCACTTGAGATTTATTGATCTTCCGATCCGATCAGATATGCTTTGCCAATTTATCCAGTAAGAGACATCCGATCCGAACAGAGAATTTCATCCGATCCGAACCGATATGCTGCTATCAATCTGAATTGTGGCGTTTCCTTCCGATCCGAACCGGAGTCTTATAACTTGAAATACTCTTCAACGGTTGGTTTCTTGACTTTGTGTTGCCTAGTTCACAAAGTAGGCTAACATTTTGCCCCCTCAAAGGATGCTTTCGTTGTACAAAGCGTGCTTTGATGTCGTTTAACCAGAATTGTCAAGAGTAATACACGGACTTCTGCTCGGTTCGGCGTCCGACCCGAACACATTTTCCTCATTTCTGAGCAAATTTGGGAACTTATCTCGCCATGTAATGCTTCTTGCAGGTATGCTCCTCCTTTACTCTCCTTCTCTTCAATTCGAGTCGGATGCTAAATCAACGTGTGAAGTTTCCACTCGGTTCGGATTCCGATCCGAAGCGTATTCGTGGATTTATTTCTTAAACATTGGGCCTTCAGAGAGAGTTGTGCTACTGGGCTTCCACTCCGGTCCGATCGGGCGAGACAAAATAGGGAGACGAGGAGTCAACTCCATTCTTTATATAAACCCATCACCGTCTTCATTTCTTCCTTCTTCGTTTCTATTGCCGCTCGGACCTAATCATTGAAAACTTCAGAAACTCAAATATTCCGAACTATCCTTCGTAGATTTCTTAACTCGAACACGTAGGTAGCCCTTTAATCTCGAATAGCTTCATAGTAATTGCTCTTGATTTCAATTTGTGTTGGATTGAGATGGTTTAGCCACAAACTTCGCTCGAATTCCACATCGTTACTGGTGGACGCGCCGTCGCTTCGAGGCGTTGCGAAGCTGGAGAGGGCCAATTTCCGCCCTTGACGATAACTTGGGTGATAATATGGACCTGTTTGTGAAAAAAGGGGGAAAAGAGGAAGAAGACGAGGAGCGTGGTAACCAATTGAAGTCGGTTCGGGTAGAAGACGGAGGAACAGAAAGGAAGAAGTAGGATAAGGGGTCGGTCCGGGTTACAAACTTTAGAAAGACAGGGAGGACAGAAAACGTCGGTTCGGGTCGGGGAAGTGAAGGTCGAAGTAAATGGATCGGTTGAGTGGTGCTAGTTCGGTTCGGATCGGGCCATCCGATCCGATCAGATCAGTCCTGCCTTCGAACCCATTGCTTCCCTTGTCTTGAACTGGCCCTGCTCTAATGACGCATCCGAACCGATTACTATCTGTGTTTGTATTGAGCCAGCCATCATACGCATATCCGAACCGATCCGAACATATCAAACTTGGCACATAAAGACTACCCCATTAATTCAACTAACGCTTACTCTAGATGAATATGCTTCGCGAACAGTTAGGATAGTGCCTTGCGAACATAAACGAGAATCAAGGACAAATCTGACTATTATTTTCTCTTTAAAGCTTCGTCTTGCATTGCTGTACTTCTATTTTGTATTTCCCACATTTGTTGCATACACTTTAGTTCACACACATACACAAAAAAGGGGACACGGGATAATTCACTCTAATCCGTGCTATTGCTTCTTCAATAGTTCCATGACAATGAGGCCCAGACGCTCTTCTCGTTTAGCTGAGAGGAAAGAGGCTCCAGAAACTTCCAACAAAACCACTCTCGAGGATATATCTTCTTCATCTGACCCAGAATGGGACAGCGAGGGTCCGGATTACGGAGTTGGTCATCGGGAAAGCGATGAAATGTCTTCAGAAAATGAAGTTTCCCTAGGCTTTGAGGAGGAAGGAGGGATTGGTGACAACCGAGCACCCGATGAATTTGACTCAGCCATTATATTGGAATCACCTCCAGATTCCGTAGAATCAACAATTGACAATGACCGACTCGTGAGAATTTGCTTGAAGTACGGAATAATGAAGAGAGACACTCTAGTGCCCTCACGTTCTGACCGTCCACATAACCCTCCAGAAGGATATACGACGGTCACTCGTCTGATGTGCATGGTTGGCGCCATTCCTCCTTTCTCGCCTTTCATCGTCGACTTCTTAAGACAAATGCGGATTGCCCCCATGCAGCTGCATCCCAATTCATATGCCTATCTGCATACCTTATTCATAGCATATCGTGAAATTCTAGGCGTGGAGCTTACGTTTGACGATGTTCATTTCTTCTATAATTTCAAACATCGGACTAGGGAAACCCCTTCTTTCTGTTACTTTGAGTCGGTCCCAAAGAGGAAGATAATCTCTACGCCGTTTAGCAGCAAGGCTGGAGATTCCAGACTGGAGTGGTTCTATATAAAGCAACAGTCTGGATGCGCCAGAAGATGGACAAAATCAAGTAAAGCACTGATTTTCTGACCCTGGACTCTATACACTTGAATCATCACCCTGACCTGTTTTCCTTTTTATTTGCAGTCGATAATCCCAAACAGGTATCATACCAAGTGTTCTTTGATCGAATGCACCGTCTCCTCAATGGCGACCAAAAATTCCTTACTATTGACGAGGTTCTTAAAGATGAGTACCTTCATTTTCACGGGCTGCTATCCGTCTACCGTAGCATCGGTCATGGGGCAGTCCCTTATGCATATATTCCTCCAGTGGAAACAGTTCCAGAAATAGGAGAAGGCTCGGGAATTCCTGCAGCTTCTCTTCAAACTTCACCCTCTCCTTCTTCCACTCAAGATGATGAACTGGCTAATCTGGCCAAAAAACATCGTGAAGGGTATATTGCCCCCGAGGAAACTACCTCGGTAGACAAATCAAAATCTCCCCAAGGGTCGCCACCCCACGCTTCCGAAGGGGATGTTCCTAGCACCGACGAGCACATATTTCAGGGTTTGGGGGATCTCCCCTTACCCGAGACTATATATACTTCGGAAGATTTCAGAAAGGACCCTTTAGTCTTCACTTCTTCTGAAGAGACTACTCCTGCTAAGGCCAAAGAACCTGCCCGCACCAGTCTAGCTTCAGACTCGGGTTGGTTGGGGGGAACACACACACCACATAGGATGCACTTTGCACCGTAGCACTAGCATTCATTGCACTTCTTTTTCCATGGATCCGTCGATTCTAAACTTCGTTTAACTTATCGTGCAGGTACAATGTCTCGATCTTCTTATGATATACGAAAGCTTCGCCGCAGCATGTCCAATCCTCCCCAGGATGCCGAATATAACCGCCGGGATGACCGCGGCAGGGAGGAAAGAAGACCCTATGATCCTTATCGACCTCGATCCTCACGCTCCCGCTCACCAGTCCGACCGGAACAAGAAAAATACAAAAGCTATCAAGGTCGTAGGGAGGAGGATAGACCACAATCTAGGGATTCTACTTCCTCCTATGAAAAGCGGAGTAGAGAGAAGACACCTCCAAAGGAAACTGGGTCTAGAAGTAAGCAAAAAGTCCCTGCTACTAAGCGACCTCGGACAGACAAGGGTTCTACAGAATCTTCTTCAGGAAGGGACACTGAACTAACAATCCTCGCCCCTCCTCCACCAGATGCGGGAACCGCAGTAAGACTGGCATACTTAAAGGAGCAATTTCCCGAGCACTACTTCGAGACTCTGACCTTTCTACCTTCCCTTGAACCTATTTCTTCTAATTGGGCAGAGGAGGCCAGAGCAAAGATTGATTTGGTGGAAAAACAATATACCGAAATGTTCAAGTATTCCCGCACTCTTTCTAGAATCATTCGCACGCTACTGACAAATGCTGACTCAATGCACAAAACTGCAGAGGAAGATGCTAAGGCCCTAAAAACCTTAGGAAAAAATTTAGAAGATACTCAAGCTCAACTAGCTATCGCTCAGAAGAACGCTTCTAACTTCAAACAACAGTTTGAGGACATGCAAAAGCGCTATCATGATTTGCTAGAATCCCACACTCAGGAACGTTCCGAGTTGAAGAAGCAAGCTGACGAAGCCAAATCAGAGGCTGCTAAGACACGTCTTGCTTATGCTGAGCTTGAGCAGAAAAATGCCGAGTTAGCGAAAAGGAGTGCTGAGTTAGAAAAGAAAAACGCTGATTTGGCTTCAAAATTGTTAGAGGCGGAAAACAGGGCTGCTCTGGCTGAAGGCAATGTGGAATGCGCTATTAAATCTGCGGAAGAAACCCGCAAACAATAATCAGAGGCGGAGGCCGATATTCAGGGTTTCGGCGAGCTAATAATCGAATTCTTCGCGCACATTATTCGTCGTCGAAACATTTCCTGGATCGAGGACTATCCATCCACTTTGGTTCATGTGTGGAATCAAATCGTCGAGTGGGAAAAAGAAGAGCTTAAGGTTGATTCCCTCGATGAAGATAAGCTGATGGAGAAATATCTGAGAGACGACGAACCGGAGCGCCTAGCTGAAGGGCGCCGCCTAATTGCTGAGGCCATGGAAGAAGAGAGGCGGAAGTCCAAACAGAAAACCATTCCTGAAGCTGGTTCCTCTTCTTCTGCTCCTATAACTCCTGAAGTAGAAGGGTATGATCCCGAAAACCCGGGAATTCCCCGAACAACTTTACTATCTCCCATTCCTGAAATAACTCCAGAGGTAGTAGTCACCCCCGCTGAAAAGTCTTCAGAAGGTATCCCTATCTTTTCTCCTCAATTTGTCAAGGCTACTACTACCTTTGGCTACATGACTGAACGTTCGATGAGAAATCCTTTGCCCTTGCCTGAGTTGATAACCGATGTTTCTCATTTTGTAGGCGTTGAATCCTCCGCGAAGACAGATGTAGTTCAAGGAACTACCACTGGGACAAAGCCCGCTGATAGGGTCAAAGAAGGAGAAGACAGGGCTGCTTCCACAGACCTGGGGGAAAGAAGTGAGCCAACTAAGGTGACTGCTCCCCATGACGAAGAAATGATTGCAGCTCTAAAAGACGACGGAGGAGACGAGGGGCATGATGAGGAACCAGAGGTTACAATAACCGGGGAGTCGAAAAGCGCTGATGACATTACCTTGGCTGCCATGAAGGCTGATCAAGACAAGCGCATGCAATTAAAGGCTGAAGAATTAGACCCTGAGGTCCTCAAGCCCCTTGCAGTTGTGGATGCAGGTTCAAGGTTAGTTGTTAAGCTCTCAACTAGATCTATCACCGAAGAACTTGCTAAAAAATCTTCTTTTGATTCCAGTGCCCAGCCCTCCGGGAAGAAGTCTGCTGGCTCCAGTGCTACACCTTCAGGGAAAAAGAAATCAAAGCAAATTTTGACTGAAGCCGAGAGGGAAGCAAAAGATGCGGAAAAAGCTGCCAAGAAATCAAAGGCTCATCCCAAACCCAAATAGTGGGTTCTCCGTGTCCTTTTAGCATCTTTGTGAATCAATAAGTGCTGCCACCACAGCAGCTCCTGCACTTTCTTTTTTAGTTATTTCCTGTACAAATTCATTCATTTGTAAATAAAGATAATTCACTTTTTGCAATGTTTATTTGTTAGCAGTTCTGCACTTATGTAAAAATGCATATCTATAGTTATGAAACAAAGTTGTGGAGAGGGGAGATATGTGTATGTATAGGTATCCCCAGTCAATCTCCATAAGTTATTCAGTTCTTAACCATGCAATCTGAATACTTCCGATTCTCTAACGGAATGGCATTTCCTGTGTCATCAATGCCTGTTGTTTTTCCTGGCATTTCTTTTATACTCTCTCTCATTCTCTTGAGAGTTAGAGTTCGAGTTCAGTCATTTGTCTATTCCCCGGTCGTTCAACGGGAAAAGATTTCTTTCTCGGCGCTCGGTCGGAGACGCCTTTATGCTCTCTTTCTCTCTGGAAAGTTAGAGTTCGGAGTAGAATTTCTTTTTCAGCGCTCAGTCGGAGAAGCTTTTATACTCTCTCTCTTTCTCTGGAGAGTTAGAGTTAGAATGTCGTTTTCTCATTCTTTCATGTCTTATCGCACAAATAATCATTGTGCTTCTTTTTATGTCTAGACTGTTTACAACCCTCTTTAGGCTCTCAGTTGTCCTGTATTTTATAATCACAACAGAACAACTAATGAATGTAAATGCATAAAAGTAAATAACACACAATATTTTTATAGTGGTTCAGCTAAGTCATAGCCTACATCCACTTTATAGTCCTTTATTCATATCGTCATGTTTTCCAAAGGCATGTCGTGCCTTATTACAGGGTTTACAGGAAGAACAGCAAAAAGTATAGCATTTCTAATCCAAATATCGCATTAAGTGTTGGGCATTCCATGCTCGAGGGACTTCTTCGCCATCTACGGTCGTTAACTTGAATGTTCCTTTATCAAGTTTCCGTTGGATGACAAAGGGTCCTTCCCATTTTGGGCCAAGGTGAGGAAGAGATGGAAAAACTCTCTTTAGCACCAAATCTCCGGGTTCAAAAGTTCTGAGGCGAACTTTTTTGTCATAATAGCGCGCCATCTGACGCCGATGTCTTGCTGCACGCAAGTCTGCTTCGTCCCTCTTCTCTTCGACTTCATCAAGAGACTCAAGTAAAAGTGCCTGATTCGTCATCGGGTCATAATACGTAACCCTGTGGGAAGGAACTTCCAGTTCAACTGGAATTACTGCTTCTGAGCCAAAGGAGAGAGAGAAAGGGGTATGACCGGTAGCCGTTTTAAACGTTGTTCGATATGCCCACAAAGCTAGGGGCAATTCATCAACCCATTTTGCCTTTGCACGCTCTAATCGCTTCTTGAGGATGGATTTTATTACCTTGTTTATTGCCTCTACTTGCCCATTAGATTGTGGATAGGCAACTGCAGTATAACGTTTGTCTATCTTATATTTCTGGCAAAAGTTTCTGAATTCAGTGCTATCAAATTGGGTCCCGTTGTCGGTAATAATCGTCCTTGGGATCCCGAATCGGCATATAATATTTCGGACCACAAAACTTATCACCTTTCTTGTGGTGATCTTAGTCAAGGGTTCAGCTTCCACCCACTTTGTGAAATAATCCACGGCTACTATGGCATACTTAGCTCCCCCTTTAGCAATCGGTAAAACTCCAATAATATCGATTCCCCATGTGGCAAATGGCCAAGGACTCACCATCGATTTAAGCTGGGTTGATGGTGCCCTGGGGATTTTGGCGAATCTCTGGCACTTATCGCAGCGTCGTGAATAATCAGCTGCATCCTTGTTAATCGTAGGCCAGAAGTATCCATACCGCAATATTTTCTTTGCTAAAGTTTGACCTCCTGTATGATCTCCACACTCACCTTCGTGCACTTCTCTCAGTACACGCTTGATGTCGTCGTGTGCGATACATCGTAACAGGGGCATAGAAAATCCCTGTCTATAGAGGGTATCGTCTTGTATAACATATCTGGTAGCTTTGCGCACTACAGCCCTCTTTTCACTCTTCTTTAATGGGAGTGTCCCATTCTTAAGAAGATTCTTGATTGGAGTCATCCATGACTCCTTCTCTGGTTTCGCTTCAAGAACGAATTCTATTTCCATTGACTCAAAGCTTGGCGACTCCAACGTTTCAATTGGAATTACCTCAGTTTCTTCTGGATTGTCAGAACTAGCCAATTTTGCTAGTCTATCCGCTTTCTGGTTTTCTTCTCTGGGAATATGTGTTATGTTGTACCGCTCTAAGCTACTTAATAGCTCTTTCACTTTCTTGAGGTAAGCGACAAGTCGAGGTCCTCGAGCCGCGAACTCCTCTCGCACTTGACAAACAACAATCTTAGAGTCACAAAATATGTCCATCACTTTTACTCCAAGGTCTTTAGCGAGTTTCAGCCCGGCAATCAGGGCTTCATACTCAGAGTCATTGTTTGTTGCCGAAAATTCTAATCGCAGGGCGTAATATAACGACCGTCCCTCCGGAGTGACTAAGACAATTCCAGCTCCGGATCTTCGGTCATTTTTAGCTCCATCTGTATATAATTCCCACGGATTCATCTTTAGCTTATCCTCGGATTTAACCACTCGGTCATTGATTATTTCTTCCTCTGGAATGGTGAACTCCGCAATAAAGTCTGCTAGAGCTTGCCCCCTGATTGACTTTCGTGGTTGAAAATTCAAATCAAACTGGCTTAGTTCTATGTTCCATTTAATCAACCTTCCCGACGCTTTGGGTCTCTGCAACACTTGTCTTAACGGCTGATCGGTGTATATGGTTATTGGATGGGCTTGGAAGTAGTGACGAAGCTTTCGGGATGCAATCAAGAGGCTGTAAGCAAGCTTCTCGATCTTTGGGTAGTTGCGCTCTGCCGCTGCTAATTTCTTACTCACATAGTATACTGGCCTTTGTACTTTGTCTTCTTCTCGAACCAGAACTGTGCTGACAGCGTGAGCCGAGACTGCTAGATAAACAAATAGTTCCTCGTGGTCTACGGGCTTTGATAAGATTGGCGGTTTTTCTAACAGCTCTAACAGATTTTGAAAAGCCTCGACACAATCGGGAGTCCACTGGAAGTTCTTCTTTCCCCTTTTTATCAAATCAAAAAATGGAACACATTTATCGGTGGCTTTGGAGATGAATCTACTTAGCGCCGCTGCCTTCCCTGCCAGACTTTGGACGTCTTTAATTTTCCTTGGTTCTTTGATATTTCTAATCGCCGCTATCTGGCTAGGGTTGATCTCAATTCCTCGGGAACTCACAATGAAGCCAAGGAACTTTCCCGACGCTACTCCAAATGAACATTTTAAAGGATTCAATTTCATACGGTATTTTCGCAAGATACCAAACATTTCTGCTAAGTCTCGCGTATGACTGGAGGACTGCTTTGATTTAACCAGCATATCATCCACATAAACTTCCGTAGTTTTTCCTATCTGATCGTAAAACATTCTATTTACCAATCGCTGATAAGTAGCTCCAGCGTTTTTTAATCCGAACGGCATTACAACATAACAATATAATCCCAAATTCGTAATGAAACTCGTATGCTCTTGGTCTGGCACATGCATAGGAATTTGATTGTATCCAGAGTATGCATCCATGAAAGAGAGAAGTTCATGACCTGCTGTCGAGTCTACAAGCTGGTCAATTCTGGGAAGTGGGAAGCTATCTTTTGGGCAAGCCTTATTTAAATCTGAAAAGTCAATACAAGTTCGCCACTTTCCGTTTGGCTTCTTTACCAAGACAGGATTCGATATCCAGTCGGGATAAGTCGAATCTCGAACAAATCCATTTTGCTTCAATTTCTCCACTTCTTCTTTGAGAGCAGCCGACCTCTCTGGGCCCAACATGCGTCTCTTTTGCTTCACAGGCGAATGCTTCGGATTTACATTCAATTTGTGACTGATAACGGAAGGCGATATCCCACACATGTCAGCATGGGTCCAGGCGAACACATCTAAGTTTGCCTTCAAGAAGTCTGTCAGCTCTTCAGCACGGCGTGGATCCAATTGGGAACCAACCTTCAAAACTTTCGTCGGATCAGCTTTATCAACAGGAATTTCCACTGTCACTTCATTAGGAGTTGCATTCCTAGCCTCTGGTTCCTCGTCTTTTCTAGGATCCAGGTCTTCAGGCATTCCTTTGGGCAACTCCCTTGGGTTCAATCTCTCTAATTGCTATGCCAAGTCCCCCTTTGAGGGAGATGAGGCATCCTTACTCTCAGCATTAACTCCTTTCATCAACATCTTCAGTTCGGCCACATAGCAGGCCCGTCCAGAAACTTGATCCCCTCTTATTACTCCAGTCCCGGCTTCGGTTGGGAACTTTAGTAACAAGCACCAAGGGGCGATACAAATTCTAAACTCAGCGAGGGCAGGCCTCCCCAAAAATGCGTTATATGGCGAATCTACGTCCAGTACTACAAACTGAAGCATTCGCACTCTTCTACGTTCTCCTTGCCCTAGGGTCACAGGCAACTCTATATATCCCATAGGAGCTGTCGTCGCTCCGTTGAAACCTCTAATCCATCCTTCACAAGGTTTCAGATCTTCGGGCTCAAGCTTCATCTGATCAAATGACTTCTTGAACAAAATATTAACGGAACTTCCGTTGTCTACTAATACCTTATGGACCAAAGCCGGCCCAATAGTGGTAGTAATAACCAACGGATCATTGGTGGGAGATTGTATTCCCGTGTTGTCTCGGCTGCGAAACACCACGTCATCGAACATGGTTTTTTGTTGTTTTATGGGGGTGACATCTTCCGAATCGTCACCTTCATTCACATCTAGATGCTTGGCAGCATTCACATATTGGTCCATTGACCTAAAGCTTCGGATTGCCGGGTGAGGTCCGCCTACTATGGAGTTGATGACGATCCCTTTACCTTTCTGCTGCGCGGTCGGCTTAGGAGCAGGTAGGATTTGCTTTGGAGCCTGCTCTCCTTGCCCCCTGTCCCTCGGGGCAACCTTGTACTCATCCAACTTTCCTTCATGCAGCAGCTTTTCAATTACATCCCTCAAATGTCGACACTCATTGGTCGAATGTCCATGTGTTCCGTGAAACAAGCAAAATTTCCCTGTCGCCATTTCTTTCTCGGTCGAATCACGAGGTGGCGGTCTTTTGTACTGCAACACATTATACGTGTCCAGGTAAATATTTTCCAGGGTGTCATTCAATGGTGTATAGTTCTCGTAGTTCTGGAATCGGGGCCTTTTGTTAGGGTCGCTTCCCCTATTTCTGTTTCTCCTGTTACCGTTCGAATTACGGTTGTTGTTGTTTCCCCCGTTTCCAGTATTGCTGTTTCCACCCTTGTTTCCTACATTTACTTCAACCTTGCCAGAACTTTCCCCAGACTGCTTCACGGCAATATTACTCTGCACATTCTCCTTTGAAGCTGTCTCAGACTTTCTCTTCCGGTTTGCCCGGGCCTCCTCTCGTCTTAGATAAATATCGGCTTTTTCGTAGAATATCGCCCTTGTGGGGGGTGTCTTCCCAGAAAGGTAGTCTCCAAACTCAGACTCAGGATCGACTCCTTCCTTCAATGCCATCAGAATAGTGGGCTCATGCGGGTCACTGACCTCAGTTACAGCTTGGTTAAAACGATCTAAATATGCCCTTAAAGACTCTCCCGGTGCCTGTTTGATCCTCGACAATTCAATAACACTCTTGGACTTTCGAGCATGTAATCGGAACTGGTTCATGAAACGCTCGCTTAATTCTTTGTAATTAGAAATTGAACGAGGAGGAAGTCGGGTAAACCAAAATAAAGCCACATCTTCTAGGTAAATTGGGAACGCTTTGCACTTTACTTCATCAGGGGCAGCAGCGGCATTCATAAGCCACGAATACCGCATCAAGTGCTGTCCTGGATCAGTCCTTCCGTTATATTTATCCATCTGTGGCAAGTTAAAGCGTCGGGGGAACTGGAAGTCTAGGATGTCGTCAGTGAACGGAGTATGGCTTCGCTCAATGCCATAGTCTTCATTTGTATAATTCTGGCTTTCGGACATAATTCGACGAACCATCGCCTGCACATCGGCACTAGTTAGGGGCTGCTCAGGTTCCCTGGCCCTAGTGTCCGAGTTCCTCCGGGGCTCTTGCTCAGGAGATGCCCTTCTTCTTCGAGCTGCCTCTGCTCGATTCCTTTCCCTGCGTTCCCGGTCGATCTCGGGAAGAGGGGACTGGAGTCTTTGCCCCCGAGTGGGGCTATCGTTTCCTAATGCTCGTGCGATATCCTCGCGAGATCCCAAAGATCCAAACATTAGCTGCTCCACGTTCTGAGGTCGTTCGAGTGGCCTTCGTTCACGGGGCCTCTCTTCCTCGGAAGATGAAGATTGATCTACGGGTGTATGACGAACCGGTGACGGAGTTCTTTGCCGGCGGAGCTCATTGATTTCCCGACTCATGAGCCTCATATTTTCCTGCATCATGAGATTGGTGCGCTCATGAACTCTCATAGCTTCCCTCGTGCTCTCAAGCATATCAAGCAAGCGCGAGAAATCTCCTTGAGTGATGGGAGCAGATGGATTGACCTGGTCTCCAACCCTGGCAGCTGGAATTGGAGCATTCGCGGGGACTCGAGTAGATGTTCCAGCTTCACCAAGCATCGGGTCGGATCAGAGGTAGGAAGTCGGGTCGGATCGGATCGGAGCTGGGGTGCCTGGTCGGATCGGTGTGCAGCGAGCAAGTCGGGTCGGTTCAGACTGGGGGAGTGCACTGCTTCAGAATCTCCAACCCGGATCGGATCGGAGCTTTCCCCTTGCTGTCGGTTCGGGTTTCCTGCATTGATTCTCCCTGCTGCTGAACTCTGCCCCCTAGACCTTGTTACAACAGCATGTTGCTGATCTTCACCAGCTCCATTTCCTTGAACAGACTGGACTTCCTTGCCTTTTCCTCTGGCCATGAGTCTTTGACAATTACTTCAACGAATGTAAGAAAGTGGAGAAACTTAAGGATTCACTTCTTTGAACTCAACGGTCCAAAAAGTAGAAAGAGATCCCGGAAAATAAAGAATTTAGATGAGGATTCTCAGTGAATGCACCAAAATGTTAGACCCAAATGTGGTTCTAACACCCAAATTGATTAGAAACAAGATAAAACAAAGCAGAAATAAAAATGAACACACAAGATTTATAGTGGTTCGGCGAAGAAATGCCTACGTCCACTTAGTTCTAACTATATTCAGTAATTCAAATACAAAGGCAATTTAAGATTCACTCACAACTCACTTTTGTTCACTCAAATGATTAAAACAAGAAATGAAAGATGGTTTGGATTTTCCGGGAGTAAGGAATTCGGATGATGAAGGTACTTGGATTCTCAAAAGTGCTGAAAAAGATCCTTCTCTTTGTCTCTAGATGGGGTATTTATAGGTGTGAATTTGCCTGAGATTCAATCCGGGTCGGAACACGTGTCATCCATCGCACTCTCTTCGGGTTCGGATGGACCATCAAGCTGACAACACATCAAAGAGACGGACGTTAGGGGTAGGAATTAGTCATATCCGGTCCGGTTCTCCAGGCGATTTCATAGGAGACTTTCCTGGATCATGGGTGCGGGTCGGAGACGTGCAGATTGGGGGCTCGGATCGGAATACCCGATCCGAACCGGAGTAGCTTGGACGTCTCTCCTTCTCTAATCATACTCCGCTCCGCTCCAGCGTCGTGGCAAGCAGATGACTTTCCGGTCCACTTGAGATTTATTGATCTTCCGATCCGATCAGATATGCTTTGCCAATTTATCCAGTAAGAGACATCCGATCCGAACAGAGAATTTCATCCGATCCGAACCGATATGCTGCTATCAATCTGAATTGTGGCGTTTCCTTCCGATCCGAACCGGAGTCTTATAACTTGAAATACTCTTCAACGGTTGGTTTCTTGACTTTGTGTTGCCTAGTTCACAAAGTAGGCTAACAATTCATGTCTGTACTAGGGAAAAATCAAAGATAACACTTTTTGAATTCAAGTACATCACTGGCGCAAATGTCTCCTTAGAACTGTACAAAATTGTCCTCATTTAAACAGAGAAAGAACAGCCGAATATTTTTTCATATAATTAGTAAAACTCATGTACAACTATTCTGCTATACCTACAACCTCACAGTACAAATCTGAAATTGGAAAGAGAAGCAATTTTGATAAAAGAATATATGAACAGTTAAAGAAACAGTAAAAATTATACATCATTAAATGCACAAGTTCGAACAGCAGGAAAAAAAAAATATCATGTATGGCCACTGTTCCATACATGAAAACAAAAAGGAAATCTGTAACAAAATCTCCTCCTAGCATCATGCTTCATCACCATGTGATTAACCTGGAAGAAAAAAGAAATAGCTATGAGTAGCTAGTAGGAAAATAGATTTCAAGCTGTAAAGAAGAAAATAAAATAAAGACAGTGAATTAACAGTAACAAGTATGAAGCATTGATTTAGCAACTCAAGTAAATCAATAGGGTACACGGCTATGAGCGGCTACAAAAGGATGTTTAGGTAAAAATATTTCCAGTTGAAAGGAAAGAAGAGAGGGAAAAAAATCAATAGCTTAATGTATGAAACAGAAAATACAACATGAAGTGACAATACAATATGCAGTACAAACAGGCCATACAATACAAATGAATAATTTATAGTCTTTGCCTACACTATAGGGAGAACAGTGTGGTTGTATCTATGCAAGATTTTTGCACATGGAAATCTAAGTAAAATCTGTACTGTTCCCTTGTTAAATATCAAAATCCAACAACTAGTACGAACAAATCGATGGCACAGCAAAAAGAAGAAAAGGAGAAAACAAATATGTGTATATCTTATAACATCACATCTAGGGTAAGCAAACCAAACAATTGTATATGAATACAGTGAATGCATACGGATACATCACAGGGCGGTTGTCATGTATGTTTAAAGGAGACAGAAGATTTATAAATACAGTTCAATATCTCAGAAATTATAATGACAAACCACTGGCAATTCGACCAATATTTTCTGCGAATAGACAATACAGATGGTTGTACCTAATCTAAATATGAACAGTTTGATCTATCACAGATCCTATACTGCCTATTAAACATCACACGCAAAACCATCATACGCAAGCCATCACGAAGATCATGGCAGAACCAAATCACCTAGAACTAGGCACTGTAAAGTTCAACTAGGACATGACAATTCATGGATCACCGCAAATACTTCTAGTATAAATACACGGTAAGTTCAACAACAAACGGAATCAATTCAGTTCGATATGAACAAAAACTCGAGGCTAAAGGAAATCAAAAACCGAAATTTAGTGAGAAACAGAAAACTTAGCTTTTGGGGAGAGGGACTTCGATCTGGGTTGAATCAGTGGAAGGGAAGGCGGCGGAGCAACTGAAGGGAAGCCTCGAGGGGTTTGTCGACGCGGTGTGGGACGGCGATTGGTTGCGGTGCTCAGATCGATTAAGGAGGAGGAGTTTTAGGGTTTTCGTTACCCTAATTTTTTTGTGGCGGCGAACTAATGAGGAATGAAATGAATGAGGAGGGATCCGATGGGTAGGGTTATAAGAAGGGAGGCGGGCCTGGGTAAATTCGAGTGGGCTGAACAAGCACGGTATGGCCCAACTTTATTTATTATACACTAAGTTTTGTTTAAATTCTAAAAGAATTTTCTAAACTAATTTACTTAAGTGTTTAACAAAAGTAAAGCTGTTTAATAAAATTTAAAACCCTTTTTATACTGTTAATCGTTGATGGTATTATTTACGAAACCTTATTAATCATTTGTTGATATAATAAAATTGTTAATTGAAGTAATTAAGGATTTTTTATTTAAATTACATAAACCCTAAACAAAGTAACCGTTTAAAACAATAAGGAGTTAAGAATAGGGTAGGGTATATATAATGGAGTAATTAGTTAACAAAATGGGATTTAATTTAATTAATCTAGTTAAGGATTTAGCGAATTCAATTTAAATCGTTTATGTTCAATTCATATATGGGCAGAGTCGAACAAATCAACTTGTGTTACAATCGTAGAAACAAGAAGAATGTTATGGAACAAATCTAGACGGAGCTGGAGATGGTGAGGATCACGGTTAGGTTAAACGACTGTTTAACTGTAACCAGACCAGTCCAGAATAAATGGATCAGTTCAAGGTGAGTTATACTCACTCAATTTCCCTATTTATATTTTATATAAATTGGGTTTTTATTTTGTGTGCTCTGATTACTGATGTTGGCTGTTTGCTAGTATATACATTGATTGTTGATTTAACTGATGAAATTAAACTGTGTTTAATTTCAGTGAATTTCCAAATCGTTATTTAACGATTGGATCCAACGGAGGTAATCCACCCTGTTGGTCACGTTTATTTATAAACGTGATTAATTGTTTGAATTGTTATGTTATTTGGTTGGAGTAAAATGGTCGTTATTTATGATCAGTTAAATGTGATTGACTTGATTTCTGGTTATTGGCTGAAAATTGCAACATCTGTTTAATTTGAACCAATGGGTGATATTGGTGGGGTATTTGTCGGCAGTATATGGCCTAAGAGATCAAATTGTTTATAAACGACGATTTACCATCAGAAAAGAAGTTATCAAATTTACTCTATAACGGGATATAGAATTTGAATTAAATTATATTAAAATAGAGTTTGTTTAAAAGGAATTAAACATTTCTTTCCTTTATTATTTAATTGATTTATTTGTAAGGAAATTCTGATTTAATCAGATTGACCTACAAGTGAAGAGAAATTAATCCAATGACTTAAAAATTGGAATAATGGTTTGGTAAGAAACAATTAATGAGATCATTTAAATTAATTTTCTAATTAATTTAAAGGGGGGACGAATCAGAATGGGTTAAAGAGGTAACCTGGGGTTCAAGTGGACGAAACCGACTATTTTGACTGGAATCGACTATTATATGGAGTTGTTTTGAGTTAATCTTACCAAACAGTTTTAAAGGATATTTGGTTTCTTTTAACGAAGTTTAAACGAGGAATTTACAATTTTATTTAGCTAATAAAGGAATTTACTACTTTTAAAGTAGCTAGTGACAAAGTGAGTTATTATTCTGAGTAATAGAAATTTTGGGAAGTTAATTGACTTCATGAAAAGTAATCAAAGACGGGAAGGAATATAGTTGGACAATGAAAGAAGTTATGAACGGATTTTATATTCAAAACCCGAAGTTTTACAACTAAGTATCAAGGGAATTTAGGCGAATACGATGGCTTAAATCATGTTGACTTTAACTTTTGAATTAAGATAAAAGGAGAAAGTGATATGGAAAAAGGGTTTAGACTAAACCAGAATGTAGTTGAAACAAGGTTTGTAAAGAGGCGATAAGGATTTATATCGTTAATTCCAAATTAATGTTATTTTGAAATGGAATTAAGAAAAAGGGAAATGGAAATAAGATTTCCAAAGTGGAAATGGTCGAATAGAATTTGAAAGGAGACTGGAATAAAATGTTGGGTTGATTACAACTTATATTTATCGAAAGATATGAACGTTGTTGATCAAGGTCTGAGAGGTAATTAAAATACCCCAACTTGAACGGCATCAGGATTGTCTGAAGATGATATTAGTTGGAAATCGTAAAAGAGGTTAGTGATAAGAATTTGATTATCGTATTTTAACTATTAAAAGAGTAGAAGTTTATTAAACAGAAGTGTATCAGTTTGTTCAATTTAAAGGCCATGTGATGCTGAATACTGAACCAGTAAACTCATTGGTGTGTCATGGTTGAAACACTGTTTATTTTGATAGTTAAATCACAGACTATCAAATCTGTCCAATACGCTTGTTGGTATGGAAAGACCGGGATCGAATTTATATTCGAAACCCATTCCAACCAACAAATACGTGAAGATATTTGAAGACGGTCGAGATGGAGCATTGAAGACCGTGGATCTTCATAAATGGAAGAACCATTAAGATTCTCTGTCTTGCAAGCAGAGATAAACTCTGATTCTGTCGTGATTGGAATCCACGGGTTGCAAGGACTTCTCGTTACTGATCCATGGGGTGATTCCTATATGAGATGCAGTAGGAGAGTGCCTTCGGTTCATCCTGTTCCTGGGTGACTTGTATGGACGAGTGTCTGACAGAGTATTTCCAAAGGAAATTACGTACGTTGATTTCTTCAAACGTACCATGGTTGATGGCGGAGAAATGGTTTTCTCTAGCCAAATAACTAGAGTATTTTTGTGGACGTCAATTAGTGATATCCAGAGGATCTGACGATGTGGCATTCAAAGTGAATGGTGCCAAATGTTCGGAAAGGAATTCTAGTTTCAAGCCTCATCAACCGGGAGAGGACAAAAATCGGGCAGGCAGCATGGCTATGTGGGTCGCTCCCATTAGGGTGTATGATCACCTATCTAGAGAAATTCCATTTTCTTCTTTAATCTATGTTCGATGCTGTCCCTTTTCGGGCAGGCGGTTGCTGATCCCAACCGTCGGTGATATACATTCGATACACTCAAGCGAAATGAGTGGTCGGTCATGTGAGGGCCAGGTTGCAAGACGTTCTTGTTGAACCCAGTGTATTTGCCTCTAGAGATACACGTGCGGAAGGTGGTCCCATACCTTGTCAAGTTGGAATCCAATATCCAATAAGCGCCTGCGATTTTGGTTATATACTATATATGGGGAGCGTGAGATGCAAGCGTTCCTCTAGATTGTTATTATATTTGTATTTAGACATTATCATAATATCAGCTCAAGTTATGATTTCAAAAACTGTTTTGGGTTATTGTAAGGTAAAAACCGTCCGTGTTTATGTGTGGATTCGGTCTTACGATTATCCTTTTCTTTGAAAAGATTTAAAACTTTAAAATCATGTTGGATGATTCACCCTAATACTGTGCGAGTTTATCTCACTCTGGTTCACCAGACTGACGCGATATTTTGTAAATGCTCGGGTTAGCCCGAGTTTGCAGGTTCAGGTTATCGAACACTACGAAAGGCGTGCGGGAGAAGTCCAGACAGATTTAGTGTATTCCGCTGTGTTGTATGAGGGCAGATTATTATAACTGTCCAGGTGTGTTGATATACTCTGATGATTGTAAGTTTTAAAATTCTCAATAAAGGTTTATTTCTATATTATATTTTGTTCCGCTGCGATGTGAGACTCTGTGTTGTGTTCTTCTTCTTCTATTCTTATATTTCTTTCTTCCTTATCTCACCCTCTATTTTCTTTCATTAACAATCCGGTGTTCTCGGTGTTCGGAGGGTCGACATGAGATATGGTAAGGTATTTATGTCGATTTTCGAGGCCGAAAACAGTTGGGTCGTTACAGTGGTATCAGAGCTATTGGTTTAGTGATAACCTTGGCTCTGTGGCGTAACTCAATAGAGATGGGGTTAGTAACACCCTAGATTGAGTTTGAGCGTATATATATATGAGAACGTATTTGTAAATTTTATATACAAATGTTTTGTATTGGGTTGTTCAATCGGTTCAAGTGTTGAAAAGCGTTGAACTGGTAATGGACACAATATTATTTTGTAAGGGGGTAAATGAAATAATTTTACCCGAAATATATTTTTGTATAGAAAAGAAATAATTTTATGGATTTATTGAAATATTGTGTGTTGATTAATTTGAATGGAATTCAAAATTTGGTTAAAAATTTGAATTGGAGCTTAACTGGGTTAAGTGAAATCGAATTAATAATTAATAATGATATTGATATTTAAATTAAGAAATAATGTTGGAATTAAATAAAATTGATTTAAATTTAGAAATTTAATGAACAATAATTAAATAAAAATCAATCGAATAGTGATCGGCAGATATTCAAATATGTTGAACTAAATAGTAATATTGAATATGGATTCAGTTGATTTGATGGAATTTGATGTGCCTTGGTTGCTGATTTATCGTTGACCATTTGTCAGATTGGTTGAATATAATTCATCCATAGTTTAATAAAGAATTAAATAAACCGAAACCTTGGAAAAAAAAATATAGTGTTATTTAGATATATTTTAAAATTTATAGGATTTACCACATTTTCTTATCATAGCAATTTCGAGGATGAAATTATTTTAAGGGGGGAAGAATGTAATGGCCCGTATTTTCTGACCATTTACACGAATTATTTTATTTATTTAAACAAGGATTTCCATGTAGATCTATATAGTATATATATATTCGATAATATCAAGTTATTATTTTGAATTAAAATCTTAGAATACAAAATCAAATTGGCTACTTTCATTACATATTTTAGAACGTCCAAATTTGTCATGGCAATTGAAAACTGTTTATTTTACTAAATATGACGGTATTAATTTAGTATCATTTAATTTAGATGCTTGAATTTTAATTTATATTGACATAATATGAGATTTAAAATTTCAAACAAAACCTAAAGTTATGAACAACACACACTAATTATATTTTCAATGCAAAGGAACAACATACATTCATATCTGTACTAGGGAAAAATCAAAGATAACACTTTTTGAATTCAAGTACATCACTGGCGCAAATGTCTCCTTAGAACTGTACAAAATTGTCCTCATTTAAACAGTGAAAGAACAGCCGAATATTTTTTCATATAATTAGTAAAACTCATGTACAACTATTCTGCTATACCTACAACCTCACAGTACAAATCTGAAATTGGAAAGAGAAGCAATTTTGATAAAAGAATATATGAACAGTTAAAGAAACAGTAAAAATTATACATCATTAAATGCACAAGTTCGAACAGCAGGAAAAAAAAAATATCATGTATGGCCACTGTTCCATACATGAAAACAAAAAGGAAATCTATAACAAAATCTCCTCCTAGCATCATGCTTCATCACCATGTGATTAACCTGGAAGAAAAAAGAAATAGCTATGAGTAGCTAGTAGGAAAATAGATTTCAAGCTGTAAAGAAGAAAATAAAATAAAGACAGTGAATTAACAGTAACAAGTATGAAGCATTGATTTAGCAACTCAAGTAAATCAATAGGGTACACGGCTATGAGCGGCTACAAAAGGATGTTTAGGTAAAAATATTTCCAGTTGAAAGGAAAGAAGAGAGGGAAAAAAATCAATAGCTTAATGTATGAAACAGAAAATACAACATGAAGTGACAATACAATATGCAGTACAAACAGGCCATACAATACAAATGAATAATTTATAGTCTTTGCCTACACTATAGGGAGAACAGTGTGGTTGTATCTATGCAAGATTTTTGCACATGGAAATCTAAGTAAAATCTGTACTGTTCCCTTGTTAAATATCAAAATCCAACAACTAGTACGAACAAATCGATGGCACAGCAAAAAGAAGAAAAGGAGAAAACAAATATGTGTATATCTTATAACATCACATCTAGGGTAAGCAAACCAAACAATTGTATATGAATACAGTGAATGCATACGGATACATCACAGGGCGGTTGTCATGTATGTTTAAAGGGGACAGAAGATTTATAAATACAGTTCAATATCTCAGAAATTATAATGACAAACCACTGGCAATTCGACCAATATTTTCTGCGAATAGACAATACAGATGGTTGTACCTAATCTAAATATGAACAGTTTGATCTATCACAGATCCTATACTGCCTATTAAACATCACACGCAAAACCATCATACGCAAGCCATCACGAAGATCATGGCAGAACCAAATCACCTAGAACTAGGCACTGTAAAGTTCAACTAGGACATGACAATTCATGGATCACCGCAAATACTTCTAGTATAAATACACGGTAAGTTCAACAACAAACGGAATCAATTCAGTTCGATATGAACAAAAACTCGAGGCTAAAGGAAATCAAAAACCGAAATTTAGTGAGAAACAGAAAACTTAGCTTTTGGGGAGAGGGACTTCGATCTGGGTTGAATCAGTGGAAGGGAAGGCGGCGGAGCAACTGAAGGGAAGCCTCGAGGGGTTTGTCGACGCGGTGTGGGACGGCGATTGGTTGCGGTGCTCAGATCGATTAAGGAGGAGGAGTTTTAGGGTTTTCGTTACCCTAATTTTTTTGTGGCGGCGAACTAATGAGGAATGAAATGAATGAGGAGGGATCCGATGGGTAGGGTTATAAGAAGGGAGGCGGGCCTGGGTAAATTCGAGTGGGTTGAACAAGCACGGTATGGCCCAACTTTATTTATTATACACTAAGTTTTGTTTAAATTCTAAAAGAATTTTCTAAACTAATTTACTTAAGTGTTTAACAAAAGTAAAGCTGTTTAATAAAATTTAAAACCCTTTTTATACTGTTAATCGTTGATGGTATTATTTACGAAACCTTATTAATCATTTGTTGATATAATAAAATTGTTAATTGAAGTAATTAAGGATTTTTTATTTAAATTACATAAACCCTAAACAAAGTAACCGTTTAAAACAATAAGGAGTTAAGAATAGGGTAGGGTATATATAATGGAGTAATTAGTTAACAAAATGGGATTTAATTTAATTAATCTAGTTAAGGATTTAGCGAATTCAATTTAAATCGTTTATGTTCAATTCATATATGGGCAGAGTCGAACAAATCAACTTGTGTTACAATCGTAGAAACAAGAAGAATGTTATGGAACAAATCTAGACGGAGCTGGAGATGGTGAGGATCACGGTTAGGTTAAACGACTGTTTAACTGTAACCAGACCAGTCCAGAATAAATGGATCAGTTCAAGGTGAGTTAAACTCACTCAGTTTCCCTATTTATATTTTATATAAATTGGGTTTTTATTTTGTGTGCTCTGATTACTGATGTTGGCTGTTTGCTAGTATATACATTGATTGTTGATTTAACTGATGAAATTAAACTGTGTTTAATTTCAGTGAATTTCCAAATCGTTATTTAACGATTGGATCCAACGGAGGTAATCCACCCTGTTGGTCACGTTTATTTATAAACGTGATTAATTGTTTGAATTGTTATGTTATTTGGTTGGAGTAAAATGGTCGTTATTTATGATCAGTTAAATGTGATTGACTTGATTTCTGGTTATTGGCTGAAAATTGCAACATCTGTTTAATTTGAACCAATGGGTGATATTGGTGGGGTATTTGTCGGCAGTATATGGCCTAAGAGATCAATTTGTTTATAAACGACGATTTACCATCAGAAAAGAAGTTATCAAATTTACTCTATAACGGGATATAGAATTTGAATTAAATTATATTAAAATAGAGTTTGTTTAAAAGGAATTAAACATTTCTTTCCTTTATTATTTAATTGATTTATTTGTAAGGAAATTCTGATTTAATCAGATTGACCTACAAGTGAAGAGAAATTAATCCAATGACTTAAAAATTGGAATAATGGTTTGGTAAGAAACAATTAATGAGATCATTTAAATTAATTTTCTAATTAATTTAAAGGGGGGACGAATCAGAATGGGTTAAAGAGGTAACCTGGGGTTCAAGTGGACTAAACCGACTATTTTGACTGGAATCGACTATTATATGGAGTTGTTTTGAGTTAATCTTACCAAACAGTTTTAAAGGATATTTGGTTTCTTTTAACGAAGTTTAAACGAGGAATTTACAATTTTATTTAGCTAATAAAGGAATTTACTACTTTTAAAGTAGCTAGTGACAAAGTGAGTTATTATTCTGAGTAATAGAAATTTTGGGAAGTTAATTGACTTCATGAAAAGTAATCAAAGACGGGAAGGAATATAGTTGGACAATGAAAGAAGTTATGAACGGATTTTATATTCAAAACCCGAAGTTTTACAACTAAGTATCAAGGGAATTTAGGCGAATACGATGGATTAAATCATGTTGACTTTAACTTTTGAATTAAGATAAAAGGAGAAAGTGATATGGAAAAAGGGTTTAGACTAAACCAGAATGTAGTTGAAACAAGGTTTGTAAAGAGGCGATAAGGATTTATATCGTTACTTCCAAATTAATGTTATTTTGAAATGGAATTAAGAAAAAGGGAAATGGAAATAAGATTTCCAAAGTGGAAATGGTCGAATAGAATTTGAAAGGAGACTGGAATAAAATGTTGGGTTGATTACAACTTATATTTATCGAAAGATATGAACGTTGTTGATCAAGGTCTGAGAGGTAATTAAAATACCCCAACTTGAACGACATCAGGATTGTCTGAAGATGATATTAGTTGGAAATCGTAAAAGAGGTTAGTGATAAGAATTTGATTATCGTATTTTAAATATTAAAGGAGTAGAAGTTTATTAAACAGAAGTGTATCAGTTTGTTCAATTTAAAGGCCATGTGATGCTGAATACTGAACCAGTAAACTCATTGGTGTGTCATGGTTGAAACACTGTTTATTTTGATAGTTAAATCACAGACTATCAAATCTGTCCAATACGCTTGTTGGTATGGAAATACCGGGATCGAATTTATATTCGAAACCCATTCCAACCAACAAATACGTGAAGATATTTGAAGACGGTCGAGATGGAGCATTGAAGACCGTGGATCTTCATAAATGGAAGAACCATTAAGATTCTCTGTCTTGCAAGCAGAGATAAACTCTGATTCTGTCGTGATTGGAATCCACGGGTTGCAAGGACTTCTCGTTACTGATCCATGGGGTGATTCCTATATGAGATGCAGTAGGAGAGTGCCTTCGGTTCATCCTGTTCCTGGGTGACTTGTATGGACGAGTGTCTGACAGAGTATTTCCAAAGGAAATTACGTACGTTGATTTCTTCAAACGTACCATGGTTGATGGCGGAGAAATGGTTTTCTCTAGCCAAATAACTAGAGTATTTTTGTGGACGTCAATTAGTGATATCCAGAGGATCTGACGATGTGGCATTCAAAGTGAATGGTGCCAAATGTTCGGAAAGGAATTCTAGTTTCAAGCCTCATCAACCGGGAGAGGACAAAAATCGGGCAGGCAGCATGGCTATGTGGGTCGCTCCCATTAGGGTGTATGATCACCTATCTAGAGAAATTCCATTTGCTTCTTTAATCTATGTTCGATGCTGTCCCTTTTCGGGCAGGCGGTTGCTGATCCCAACCGTCGGTGATATACATTCGATACACTCAAGCGAAATGAGTGGTCGGTCATGTGAGGGCCGGGTTGCAAGACGTTCTTGTTGAACCCAGTGTATTTGCCTCTAGAGATACACGTGCGGAAGGTGGTCCCATACCTTGTCAAGTTGGAATCCAATATCCAATAAGCGCCTGCGATTTTGGTTATATACTATATATGGGGAGCGTGAGATGCAAGCGTTCCTCTAGATTGTTATTATATTTGTATTTAGACATTATCATAATATCAGCTCAAGTTATGATTTCAAAAACTGTTTTGGGTTATTGTAAGGTAAAAACCGTCCGTGTTTATGTGTGGATTCGGTCTTATGATTATCCTTTTCTTTGAAAAGATTTAAAACTTTAAAATCATGTTGGATGATTCACCCTAATACTGTGCGAGTTTATCTCACTCTGGTTCACCAGACTGACCCGATATTTTGTAAATGCTCGGGTTAGCCCGGGTTTGCAGGTTCAGGTTATCGAACACTACGAAAGGCGTGCGGGAGAAGTCCAGACAGATTTAGTGTATTCCGCTGTGTTGTATGAGGGCAGATTATTATAACTGTCCAGGTGTGTTGATATACTCTGATGATTGTAAGTTTTAAAATTCTCAATAAAGGTTTATTTCTATATTATATTTTGTTCCGCTGCGATGTGAGACTCTGTGTTGTGTTCTTCTTCTTCTATTCTTATATTTCTTTCTTCCTTATCTCACCCTCTATTTTCTTTCATTAACAATCCGGTGTTCTCGGTGTTCGGAGGGTCGACATGAGATATGGTAAGGTATTTATGTCGATTTTCGAGGCCGAAAACAGTTGGGTCGTTACACATGGTTCACATAAACCCCAAATCACATTTCATTAATTATGGATTCTTCACGAAAAAATAGATCAATATATAATCGATATCAATTTCCGTATCTAACTAATAATATAAATGGAATAATGACAAAGCCTTTTAAATTCCAAATATATTAACAGTCCTCCTCCAAAAAAGTTCACTTCAATTATTACCAAATCAAATTCCATTCAATCCAATTTATTTTATTGAATTGGCAAACTATACTTTGGAAAATTTCAATTAAATCTTAATAAAAAGATTTATAAATTCCGAATCACATTTCATTATAAATCGGGTTAAAGAACGAATGTCGTTAAAAACACAGTTCACAATAAACCCAATTCACATTCCATTTTATTACAATTATTAAATAAAATTGTAAACTCTAATAATCTTAATTAAACGATTTATTCTTTTCACACCGGGTTCAAGAACAGTGTTACTGAAAACACCATTCATGACAAACCCAAAATCCAATTCTTTTATTCAATTCCAATTAAATATTAATTAACTGGTAAACTTCTCTAAATCTTAATTAAAAGATTTATTCTTTTCTCAACTGGGTTTAAGAATAGTGTTATTTAAGACATCGTTAACGACAAACCTAAAATCCAATTTAATATTACAAGGCTCTGAATAGAAATTATATCGGCTTATATTCAATATTAAATTCTCAAATCAACAAATATCGTATTGGGAATAACGATATATATATCTCTTCCAAATTCCTCCACAATATTCATACAGTCACGGAATCCAATATCGAAATATTCCAAAGATAATTTCAACTCAAATCCATTCCAATTCATATATTGAAAATTCTGGTTATATTAAAACCCATTCTCAATCCAATTTATTTATTAAAAACAATTGGATCATAATTCTAGTTAATAACTAGTACACTTCGATAAAAATATATTTTTATCTTTTCAAATATGGAATTTTTCATCCTAATTCTTTCCAAATCATTTATTTTTATTTTACACAAATTATTAAAAATTTTAATAATTTTATTAAGGCCCTTTCAGTCGATTTCCATAAATGTCATCGAACTGCACTAATAATGATCTTTTCCAAATTTGATTTGGACATAATTCCAAACCCAACCGTTAGATTTCAAATCTCTTATATTCTTGGAAACCTCTTTTTGATACAAACCCAACGTTTCCAGTTTTAGGAGAATCCGACGGTCGGATCTCCCGTAAAGTCAATTCGAAGTTAATGGTCGAAATTCGCGAACGGTCGCTGCACGGCGCTTTCAATTCAGGCCATTAAATATATATAATATATATTATATATATTTCATCGATTTCTATTTAAAATATATTTTGTAAATCATTTTAAATTCGTTTAAAAAACGATTTCAACTTCATTTTCAATTATAAATCTAAATTTAATACTCTTTATCATTATATTATTTAAATGATAATAGTTCAAAATATCAGATTTTGAAATTATTTCCTTTTCGATATTCATTATAAAAATGAACAAAATTGATATAAATATCATTTGCACTAAAGTGGCGCAAATCTAATCAACACGGCTTCATATATTTCAATATTTTCGAGTCTATCCCAAATCGGACATCAAAATCATATTTTGATCCATTACTGAATATTATTTTAAAATGTTCTTTATTTTAAAATATTTCCTTATTTTAAAATATTCGTTATTTCTGAATTTCAGTTCTGTTTGGATTTGAATTTTCCTGAAATTATAACGTGCTCCGCTTCCGTTTTGGTTAGTTCCATGGTGAAGAGTTCGTTCCCATGATTCCAACGCAACTGGAATCATCGAATCCTTACCGTGTATGACGAAGTTACAGTATTATTTACATTTCATTACAATTCGAGATAATTAATATATAATTAATTAAATAATTACATCATTAATTTTACTATTCCCTCTTCCACCTTTTATAAAAACCCGTACCCCTTTGTGAACTAGTCTTACCCAACATCGCTTAACAAAATTCGTCGCCTCTATCGCTCCAGAGCCCGCACCACTGATCGGAGAGCACCACCCGAAAGTTTGGACCGCTACCTCCCTCCTCCAGTGTCAGCGTGGCACTCGCACACCCTAAGGCCCACCAAAACCTTTGCAAACGATGCAACTTTCCACCCAAAATTCGAGCCCCACGATGAACAATAGCCGATCACAACCGTTGGATTCCTCACCCTCACCAAGCGCTTCGATTTCCTTTTGGTTGATTCGAAAATGATAAAGTGGATTAGAGGGAAGAGAGGGATTTAATTTAGAGCAACATCGGCCTTCAATGAGAAAGAGGCAGCGGCTTTGATAAATGGGAGTAGATTAGGTCTTTATAGAAATATATATATATATATATATATATATATATATATATAATATTACAATTCGAAAATATGTGTTCTTGCATACATACACCAAATCGAACCCAACGACTATCATTCCTAGCTAATTACCCCTATTTCAGACACAATGGAATGTGCCTCGTAAGCCAATTCTATCATTTTGATCAGTTTTTATCAAAACTAAATATAAATCAATATATATTAAATTTAAACATACAATTTAATTTACCAGGGCAATATACTGACTCCAAAAATTTCAGAAAAATAAATATAGCTATGTTTTGATGATACGGTCGTAACAAAACTAATTTCGTTGAATTTGGAGATTGTTTGAAAAAAATGGCTAATTTAACTGGTCGATTAAATTCAAATTTATTGAAAACACATTTGAATTTACCGTGCTCACATATTAATTCTAAAAATTACAAAAATTGGGATCTAGCTATAATTTGACACTCCAGAACCAACAATATTGGTTTTGTCGAAAACGGAGGCTGTTTGCAAAATGGCTATTTTTAAGGGCTTATATATTATTAAAATATATATAAATTCCATAGCGACTATTTCAAATTTTAAACTGGACATAACCTTTTATTCCCGTTCTGAAATATGGATTTTTCGCATTCGTTGGAAAGATATAATTAAACAGATTCAAATATTTCTGGTTTTACTGAAATCCGATTTATTTTGAATCCTGTATGTTCAATTGAAATTTGAAATCGAATTTTCAAATTGCCGCGCCATTTCAGGCTCGTTATATAATTAAAATAAATTTATTCATTCTAACTTGAATTTAAATAAATATTTAGTCGTTATTATTTAAAATAAATCATTTTAAATATTCAAAATCCATTAAAATTGCTAAAATAAAATTTTTAATTTGGTTCTGAAAATCTGGGTTGTTATAATCTCTCTGAAACGACCCAAACTCACCCGTAAAGGAAAGCCTGGATTGAGTTGAGAACACGACAAATCGGAATGCAAACAGAAGAACATTTCATTGCTTATTACAACAATTACATCAGAGTGTAAGAATATAACAGAGCATGAATAAATAGCATACATTTGAAAAATACCAGAGATTAAATAATTACAATGCAACAGAAAATAATACATAACCCAACTGAAAGAGATACACGGATACAGAGCTTTCCGAGTATAGTTCCAGCTGTAAATCCAGGATCTTGTGAATATAATATTTGCAAACCAAAACTACTAGCTGCTCGTGTGGAAAATAAGGGCACCTAGAGTTTAGGTTAAAACAATAAACTCCAAGTTAGTCATGTGACTGATGTGAGAACTAAAACAGTTATTAGCTTAATTTTAAAGTTAGATAAATCAAGGGACCACACTGTATAACACGGAACGGGTTTAACCCCAAGAATACCAGTGCATATAACAAACAACTCAATGCTTTTTGGTAAAATGAAGCTATTATAAGACCCAAGTCCCATCACACAAGCAACGCAAGCTGGAGGATAGGGTTTTCGCTTAAAATCGCCAAACATGCTTGGTACATTTAAAACAAATCATTTGATACTATAATAAGTGTACAGTTTCAAAAAAAAACTTCAAATACAAATGTATTAATCAGAGACGGCATGGGTACCACATATCATGTCGCCATACTATATCTATAATTTAAACCGCACAATGTCGTATTGGAAATTGGATTCCATCTGTGAACCAAGGCAAGGGATCGTCCTTACCACTTCAAGACAATCTAGCACCATGTCTTAGGATCAGAGCCTGAGTGACCCTTGGATCGCCAGGGCTGGTCCACTCGGAGTGGATTAAAATGCCTGAACAATACGTTTCCCCACCCTATGCCGCGTAAATCTGGTCAGTATATCGACCATGTCATCCATCGGCCCCGTAGTGATCGATATATCCGAGGTGCCTCACTATCCATCATCCACATAAGTAAAAATGTCTGGGCTCCATACCATGACACCACTCATAGCTAGAAAGAAACGCATGCCCTCCCTGAAATGTCCTCTCCCATTTTTGGTTCACACCGGGGTGTGAGGCTCGCGAATTAACGCTATACAAAAAGCTATGCTATATTAAAGCCGTGCTTTGATCATCAACCACAAGACTCTGCTTTTCAACAAAAGCCTTGATCTTTTGCATCTTAGCAAGCCACACTGACAATTTATGCCAGGCGACTGATGTCTATCGATATATAACCTCTAAGCTCGTATGTCTCAGAGAAGGGTGTTAAGCAAGAGAATAAACTCTCTGCCACCAAATAAATATATATTTAATAGAGATCAATCAACAAAGAATAAAATCCAATGTCAGACACACATCCATTTACAAGTTGGTTCCAAGTCTGAACAAAGCCGGAGGCACCTAATTCCTCGTCCCATAATTTTACGCAAATTATTAATATTTTTAATAATTTTATTATGGCCCTTTCAGTCGATTTCCATAAACGGTCATCGAACTTCACTTACAGCGATCATTTCTTAATTTGATTTGGACATAATTCCAAATCCAACCATCAGATTTCAAATCTGTTGTATTCGTTGGAAAGCTCTTTTCGATACAAACCCAACAGTTCCGGTTCTAGGAGAATCCAGCAGTCAAAATTCGCGAACGGCCGCGGCGCAGCGCTTTCTATTCAGGCCATTATATTATATATATAATATAATGCATATTTCGTCGATTTCCATTAAAATGTATTTTATAAATCGTTTATAAATTCATTTTAAAACAATTCTAACTTCGTTTCAAATTTCAAATCAAATTTGAATATTCCTTAATAAGTTCGTTTTAAATTCATTTTAAAACGATTTCAATTTATTTCAAATTTCAAATCAAATTTGAATATTCCTTAATAAATTCGTTTTAAATTCATTTTAAAATGATTTCAATTTCATTTCAAATTTCAAATCAAATTTGAATATTCCTTAATAAATTCATTTTAAAACGATTTGAAATTTCATTTCAAATCAAATTTGAATATTCCTTAATAAATTCGTTTTAAATTCATTTTAAAACGATTTCAATTTCGTTTCAAATTTCAAATCAAATTTGAATATTCCTTAGTAAATTCGTTTTAAATTCATTTTAAAACGATTTCAATGTCATTTCAAATTTCAAATCAAATTTGAATATTCCTTAATAAAATCGTTTTAATTTCATTTTAAAACGATTTCAATTTCATTTCAAATTTCAAATCAAATTTGAATATTCCTTAATAAATTCGTTTTAAATTCATTTTAAAATGATTTCAATTTCATTTCAAATTTCAAATCAAATTTGAATATTCCTTATCATTATTATAATAAAATGATAATATTTTCAAAATATCTGATTTTGATTATACACTGAATATTATTTAAAAATATTTGTTAATTCTAAATTGGAATCAGACTCAATCAACTACCACATAATTTTAGTTCTATGGATTTCAACATCACATGTATACAACAGTAATGATAAGCAATCACTAAAAATCCATACAACATCCCAAGAGCATTTTACAATTGTATAAGCATTAAAATAAATAAATAACGCTTATACAGTCTGTCAACCCATCGATTGACATACCACTAATTATTGGGTTCAGTGTATGTCAAATATTATCCCAATACCCGTGTGGGGTTTTCAAACAACAAACACAGATTATTATTTGTGTAGTTGGGCGATATGTAAAATATTATCGTCCCAATCAATGTCAGTTAAATGAGTGTACATATACAAATCGTCTGATTTGTAAATGAATATTTATTTCAACACATGAATATTTTATTCAGTTCATATATATAATAAAAATGATATTTTTATTGTTCAAATATTCTATTCAACACATGAATAGTTTATTCGGTTCATATATACAATAAAAATGATATTTTTATTGTTTAAATATTTTGTTCATTCAATAAAAATGATATTTTTATTGTTCAAATATTTTATTCCATACATGAATATTTTATATATTCTATTCATTCAATAAACACAACACAGTCAATTCAATCCAAACAAACAATCATGGTATTTACAATCAAGAGTGTCGGGTGCTGCTAAGCACCGTCTGCATCCTACTATATATTTAACGGTAAAACAAATAAAGTGAAAATGAGTTCTTATAGTCGGTTTCCACTTCGCCAGTTTTATTTCTGAATTTCTAAACAATTTGGGTTCGAATTTGCCCGAAATTTTAACTTGCTCCAAATTGGACCCGGTTAGTCTTGTTGTGAAGCTCTCGTCTCCACGATCGCAGCGGATCTTGTTTCACTTAATTACCTTCCTGCTAACATCGACCAGAAAACCCATCGGCTTTCAAATCTAGAGTTGACCGCCACCGCCAAACGGAGCAGCTTACCGATGATTAGGAGGTGCCGCAGCGTCGAACTAGGAGCGGGTTACCATCGCCAAGACCGAGGCAGAGCTCGGTGGGCCCAGGCGGCGACAATTTAGGTCGTGGCGGCCATTCTTCTAGGGGTGATTTTGCAACAAATTCTCTACGAAAACTAATCAAACTGGTCTGGATTTGAAGAGCTTGGAAAGCTCTACAAAACTCTCTAAAGAACCGTAGTGTAATGTTGCGGGTAGGAGGAGAAAAATGGAAGAGAAGGGGCCAGTGATTTCCGTCGTCGAACGAGATGGAGGCAGGATTAAATTTTGACCGGGTGAAAAGGATTTAGGGTTTAACAATATTTTCTATATATATATAATATATAATTAAATAATATTATTTAATTTAGAATTTACTTGTTTATTGCTATGAGCTCGAAATCAAACCCAACGACTGTCGCCCCTAGCTTATTACCCTCATTTCGAACACAATGGGATATGTCCAGTAAGCCAATTCAACTGTTTCGATCAGTTTTCGTTTAAACTAAAATATAAATCAATGTATATTGAATTCAAAAGTACATTTTAATTTACCGGTGCCATATACGGACTCCAAAAATTCCAGAAAAATAAATCTAACTATGTTTTGATGATATAGTCCTAACAAAACTATTTCGTCGAATTTGGAGATCGTTTGAAAAAGGTCATTTTCCAGTCGATTAAATTGAAACTGAAATCACCAAACACGTTTAAATTTACTACGCTCACATATTAATTCCAAAAATTATGAAAATTGGAATCTAGCAGTAATTTGACATTCCAGATCCAACAAAAGTGGTTTCATCAAAAATGGAGGCCGTTTGCAAAATGACTATTTTTTATATTAAAATATATATAAATTCCATTGCGACTATTGTGAATTTTCAACTGGACATAACTTTTTATTCCCGTTATGAAATTTGGACTTTTCACATTCGTTGGAAAGATATTTTCAAACAGATTCAAATCTTTCTGGTTTTATAGAAATCCGATTTATTTTGAATCTTGTACATTCATTTGAAATTTGAAATCGGATTTTCAAATTATCGCGCCATTTCAGGCTCGTTATATAATTAAAATAAATTAATTTGTTCTAACTTCGATTTAAATAAATTTTTAGTCATTATTATTTAAAATAAATCATTTTAAATATTCAAAATCCATTAAAATAGCTAAAATAAAAATTTTGAATTGGTTCTGAAACGCCTGGTTGTTACAATCTTCCCCACTTAAAATCTTTTCGTCCTTGAAAAGAAATGGAGCTGAAAGTTGTTTAACCGACCAACTCATTTTCATTCTTCAACTTTTCAGTTTCTAAGAATTTTCCAATTTTTCGAAAATTTGGCTAACACCCTGAATCTTCGAAAAAATTCGCCATAACCTCCTTTGTACGGGGAGACCTTTAAAACCGCAACTAGCTACATAGGGCCCTTATCATCCAAAATGAAAAAGAAAAAGCGAAGCGGCTAGCTAATCAGCTCATAAAATCATCCAAACCCAAGAAAATGGTAAATATGTACCCATTTTTCGGGCATACAATTTTATTCCTCATCTTAGCGTCCATGCTATGACCTATTCACACATATATATGTACACGTATGCATTTTCAATCAATCTTCAATTCAGTTCAATATTGATTCAATTTGGCTAAATTTACCTTACATTCTCTTATTGGTTTAAATAATTATCATTCAAATATTTTTATTAGTTATACTAATAATCAAACAACACAACCATCAATCAATTAGTGGATCAAATTTCCAAATATATAATTTTATACAGTCAAAAATCATATTTTTGATGCCAAATCACAAAAATAAACCCTATCTAATTTTGGTTCTCACACCAGCCAATTGGAAATGTATAGATATCACACTTTCGAAACTCGAACATAAATTCTAATGATGTAGCTACAATCATCAGAATCATCTCCGGGCGCCTAGAGTGTGATTCTATATCTATCCAATATATTTGAGGCTTCGAATATACGTGGATCAGACGCATATTAAAATCTTTATATACTCGATAGTCCAAATCAATTTAAAATAAATTACTCAAATACATATAATAAGATTTAAATTTAAAAGCAAAATTTGTTTTCATTTTTATTTTTAAAAGCAACACTCTTTACCCTCGTTCTAGGATACCACTGATCCCATCTTTAATGAGTCATTACCATTGGATATTACTAATCCAATCTCTGATGAATTCTTTCGTTCGGTTCTAATATGTCTAGTACTCGAGCTCTGTAAACCAAAGTTCCGATACCAACTGAAACAACCCAAACTCGCCCGTAAAGGAGAGCCCAGATTGAGTTAAGAACATGACAAATCAGAATGCAAACAGAAGAACATTTCATTGCTTATTACATCAATTACATCAGAGTACAAGAATATAATAGAGCATAAATAAATAACATACATTTGAAAAATATCAGAGATTAAATAATTACAATGCAGCGGAAAATAATACATAACACAACTGAAAGAGATACACAGATATAGAGCTTTTCGAGTATAGTTCCAACTGTAAATCCAGGATCCTGTGAATATAATATCTGCAAACCAAAACTACTAGCTGCTCATGTGGAAAATAAGGGCATCCAGAGTTTAGGTTAAAACAATAAACTCCAGCCAGTCATGTGACTGGTGCGAGAACTAAAACAGTTATTAGCTTGATTTTAAAGTTAGATAAATCAAGGGACCACGTCGTATAACACGGAATGGGTTTAACCCCAAGAATACCAGTGCACATAACAAATGGGTCAATGCATTTTGGAAAAATGAAGCTATTATAAGACCCAGGTCCCGTCACACAATGCAACGCAACCCAGAGGATAGGGTTTTCCCTTATAATAGCCAAACATTCTTGGTATGTTTAAAACAAATCATTTGATACTATAATAAGTGTATAGTGTCAAAAATAGCTTCAAATATAAATGTATCAATAATAGACGGCATGGGTACCATATATCATGTCGCCATACTAGTTCTACAATTAAAACCGCACAATGTCATATTGGAAATTGGATTCCATCTGTGAACCAAGGCAAGGGATCATCCTTACCGCTTCGAGACAATCAAGCACCATGTCTCAGGATCAGATCTCGAGTGACCCTTGGATCGTCAGGGCCGGTCCACACGGAGTGGATTAAAATGCCTGAACAATACATTTCCTCACCCTATGGGGCGTAAATATTGTCAGTATATCGACCATGTCATCCATAGGCCCAGTAGACCGATATATTCTAGGCGCCTCTCTATCCTTCATCCATATAAGTAAAAATGTTTAGGCTCCATACCATAACACCACTCCTCGCTAGAAGGAAACGAATGCCCTCCCTGAAGTCCTTTCCCATTTCTGGTTCACACCAGGGTGTGAGGCTCGCAAATTAACGCTATACACAAAGCTATGCTATATTAAAGCCGTGCTTTGATCATCAACCACAAGACTCTGCTTTTCAACAAAACCTTGATCATTTGCATCTTAGCATGCCACATTGATAATTCATGCCATGCGACTGATGTCTATCGATATATAACCTTTGAGCTCGTACGTCTCAAAGAAGGGTGTTAAGCAAGAGAATAGATTCTCCACCACCAAACAGATATATATTTAATAGAGATCAATCAACATAGAATAAAATCCAATGTCAGACACACATCCATTTACAAGTTTGTTCTGGGTTTGAACGAAACTGGAGGCACCTTATTCCTCGTCCCATATGTCTAATACAAGAGAGAGGTCCTTGCATATCCAGTCGATCTCCAAGTACGTCTGGACGATCACCACTTATTACCTTGTCTTGGGGGTACAGCCTAGTCATGACATCAGTAATCATCCAAACTATGTGAAGACCTCTGGTTTTCAACCACCGTCTTCATTGTCGACTTATCGTCGATTCAGTTATTCAGAATGGGATAAACCCGGTCTTTCTGAATAACTTACGTATCTTATGAACAAGTTCCACAAAAACACAACATACACCTCATTCCAATCCAGAATATTCATTTATTCAGATATTCACATTTTTAGGGAATGGTTCCCATTAATTTTATCAAAGATAAATTCTTAAAATTTATTCTTTAATCTTCCTGTGGATATCAATTCAAACCCAATTAAAGTTTATCCAAACTAGTCGGGATTAGCGAACCTTACCGAAGTAATCATTTGTTTAATTTCCCAATCTCAACCTATTCATCCCATGAAGCAAAACTGGTAATACTTATCTAACACCACGATGTTATCGGTAAAGTTAATTACCATTTCACGTTCAAATCTAATTAAAGATTTAACTATCGCTTGGAGCAAAACTGGTGATATTCCATTCTCGATCATTTCATGAATTTGATAAATTTAATTATACCATTCAAATTCAAATCTAATTAAAGTTTCATTAAAACTCTAATTCAGTTTTAATATCAACAATCATTTCTTAATTATTATTCAATGTTAAGAAATTAATCTTATCTTTAACTGGGTTAAAGAACCAATGTCATTTAAAACACAGTTCACAATAAACCCAAAATCCCATTCCATTAATTATGGAATCTTCACGGAAAACAGATCGATATGTATAATCAATATCAATTTCCGTATCTGAATAATAATATAAATGGAATAACGACAAAGCCTTTAAAATTCCATATATATTAACAGTCTTCCTCTACAGAAGCTCACTTAGATTATTATCAAGTCGAATTCAATTCCATTCCAATTTATTTTATTAAATTGGAAAACTTTTCTTTGGAAAATTACCTTAAATCTTAATTAAAAGATTTATAAATTCCAAATCATATTTCACTGTTCATCGGGTTAAAGAACGAATGTCGTTAAAAACACGGTCCACGATAAACTCGATTCACATTCCATTTTATTCCAATTAACAAACGTAACTGGAAACTCTAATAATCTTAATTAAAAGATTTATTCTTTTCAAACGGGGTTTAAGAACAGTGTTACTGAAAACGCCATTCACGACAAACCCAAAATCCCATTTGATATTAAATACAAGGCTCTGAATAGAAATTATATCGGCTTATATTCAATATCAAATTCTGAAACCAATAAATATCGTATTGGAAATAACGATATAAATATATCTTCCAAATTTCCATAACAATATCCGTATAGTCACGGAATCGAAGATCGAAATATTCCAAAGATTATTTCCATTCCAAATCCATTCCAATTTGTTCGTTGGATATTTCTGGTTATTTTAAAACCATTCACCAATACAATTTACTTTATTAAAAAATTATTGGATTTCAGATCTAGTTAATAACTAGTTCATCTTGATAAAAATATATTTTTATCTTTACAAACGTGGAAATTTTCATCCCAATTCTTTCCAAACCATTTACTATGATTTTAAAAAATTTATTAATATTTTTAATAATTGTATTAAGTCTCTTTCAGTCGATTTCCATAAACGGTCATCGAACTGCACTTACAACGACCTTTTCTTAATTTGATTTGGACATGATTCCAAATCCAACCATTAGATTTCAAATCTATTGAATTCGTTGGAAAGTACTTTTTGATAGGAACCCAATGGTTCCAGTTCAGGAGAATCCGATGGTCGGATCTCCGTAATATCAATTCAAAGTCAATGGTCGAAATTCGCGAACGACCGCGGCGCGGCGCGTTCTATTCAGGCCATTATATTATATATATAATACATATATATTTCGTTGATTTTCATTTAAAACTTATTTTATAAATTGTTTATAAATTCGTTTTAAAACGATTCTAACTTCATTTCAAATTTCAAATCAAATTTGAATATTCCTTAATAAATTCATTTTAAAATGATATCAATTTCATTTCAAATTTCAAACCAAATTTGAATATTCCTTAATAAATTCGTTTTAAATTCATTTTGAAACGATTTCAATTTCATTTCAAATTTCAAATCAAATTTGAATATTCCTTAATAAATTCGTTTTAAATTCATTTTAAAACGATTTCAATTTCATTTCAAATCAAATTTGAATATTCCTTAGTAAATTCATTTTAAAACGATTTGAAATTTCATTTCAAATTTCAAATCAAATTTGAATATTTCTTAATAAATTTGTTTTAAATTCATTTTAAAACAATTTCAATTTCATTTCAAATTTCAAATCAAATTTTAATATTCCTTAATAAGTTCGTTTTAAATTCATTTTATAACGATTTCAATTTCATTTCAAATTTCAAATCAAATTTGAATATTCCTTAATAAATTCGTTTTAAATTCATTTTAAAACGATTTCAATTTCATTTCAAATTTCAAGTCAAATTTGAATATTCCTTAATAAATTCGTTTTAAATTCAGTTTAAAATGATTTCAATTTCATTTCAAATCAAATTTGAATATTTTTTATCATTATAATATTAAAATGATAATATTTTCAAAATATCTGATTTGGTTATACACTGAATATTATTTAAAAATATTTGTTAATTCTGAATAGGAATCAGACTCAATCAATTACCATATAATTTCAGTTATATGGATTTCAACATCGCATGTATGCAACAATAATGATAAACAATCGTTAAAAATACATACAACATCCAAAGTGCATTTTACAACTTTATAAGCATTAAAATAAATAAATAACGCTTATACAGTCTGTCAACCCATCGAATGACGTACCACTAATTATTGGGATCAGTGTATTTCAAATACTATCCCAATACCCATGTGGGGTTTTCAAACAACAAACACATATTATTATTTGTGTAGTTAGGCGACGTGTAAAATTTTATCATCCCAGTCAATGTCAGTTAAATGGGTGTACATAAACAAATAGTCTGATTTGTAAATGAATATTTATTTCAACACATGAATATTTTATTCAGTTCATATATACAATAAAAATGATATTTTTATTGTTCAAATATTTTATTCAACACATGAATGTTTTATTTAGTTCATATATACAATAAAAATGATATTTTTATTGTTCAAATATTTTATTCATTCAATAAAAATGATATTTTTATTGTTCAAATATTTTATTCCATACATGAATATTTTATATATTCTATTCATTCAATAAACACAACACAGTCAATTCAATCAAAACAAACAATCATGGTTTGTACAATCAATGGTGTAAGGTGCTGCTAAGCACCATCTGCATCCTAGTATATATTTAACGGTAAAATAAATAAAGTGAGAAGGATTTCTCAAAGTCGGTTTCCACTCCGCCAGTTTTATTTCTGAATTTCTGATCAATTTAGACTCGAATTTTCCTGAAATTCTAACGTGCTCAGAATTGAATCCGGTTAGTCTTGTTGTGAAGCTCTCGTCTCCACAATCACAATAGATCTTGTTTCACTTAATTACCTTCCTGCTAACGTCGACCAGAAAACCCATCGGCCTTCAAAACTATGGTTGACCGCCACCGCCAAACGGAGCAGCTTGCCGACGATGCATCGACCTAGGAGGGGGCTACCATCGCCAAAGACCAAGGCGGAGCTCGGTGGCCCAGGAGGCAGAAATTTAGGTCGAGGCGGCGGTTCTTCTAGAGGTGTGTAACACCCCGAATTTTAGTTAATACTAAAATTCACTAATTACAGGATAAATTATCTCAGATGTGGGAATTGGGGGTAACGGGCTGCGTCTTTGCGTTCGTCTCGGAAAAATACGCGAAATAGAGTCCGAGTTTTCGAGAATCGGAGTCCGTATGGCCCGGTTATGGCCCAAAGAAGTTTTCTGAAAATTCAAAGTTAAAAACAGATTTAGAAATGAAAAATCAGATTTCGAAATTGGAGCCAGCAGGGGGCCAGGCGGGAAGTTTCCCGCCCTACCCATGTCGACAGGGCTATCGACAGGCCTGTCGACTGGGGAGTCGACTTGCCTGTCGACCTGGGCGCGGCTTCCAGAGAACCTGGGTGCACCAGGTTGGGTTTTAGGCTGGCTTGGAGGGCTGGGTTCTAGAGATTTCCTAAATCTAACGGACCTAATCTAACCTAGGGTTAATCTAAGGGCCTAAAACACTCACCTAATCTATAAATACACCCTAAACCTACCCTAATCCATACTAAAAATAGGAATGATGGCCTCATGCCGCCAAAATCAAACTTGAGAGAGCCTCCACTAGTTTATGAAGGAAGTTGCAAGCTAATCACTCTCTAATTAACCTCTAATCATCATCTTCTTCATATTTAGCAACTAATTCCACTTCATAAGTTTGCTAATCTTGGGTTTGGTGAGTTTCTATCACTTTAACATCAATTGCTAAAGTAAGTAGATTGGGTGTAATGAGACTTATGGTCTTAAATGTGGATTAGTGAGTTTGAATCATTTGTAATGATATGCTACTCTATGTTTTCCTATGTTTATGCATAATTAATAAGTGGGTTTATGCATGTTTGATAAGTTGGTTTATGCATGCTTAATAAGTTGGTTTATGCATTCTTAACAAGTGGGTTTATGCATGTTTAACAAGTGGGTTTATGAATATTTAATAAGTGGATTTATGCATGTTTAACAAAGTGAGTTATGCAAGTTCATATGCAAGTTATGTGTATGATGTTATGTAAGTTATGTGTAGGTTGTTATGCAAGTTCATATGCAAGTTATGTATATGCTTAAATGCAAGTTTAACATGATATGCAAGTATGTGAATGCTTATGCAAGTATGTGAATGCTTATGCAAGAATGTGAATGCTTATGCAAGTTATGTGTATGCTTAAATGCATGTTTAACATGTTATGCAAGTTATGAGAATGCTTATATGCAAGTTCAACATGTTATGCAAGATATGTGTATGATAATATGCAAGTTCATATGCAACATGTTATGCAAGATATGTGTATGATAATATGCAAGTTTGGGTTAAATGTAGTTGGGTTAATATATGCTCATAAATGCAAGTTGACATCCTCTTAACCCATGACAAAGTTATATGCTAAACCCATGATATTTGTGATGGATCTTCCCCTTTATTATGTCATGAAATGAGCACGATTTACGTGGGGAACGATGGGGTTGGTAAATATGTTAATAAAAGTATAGTTGGGTATGATTAAGCATACCATAAAAAAATAAATTAACATAAGTGGGAATTTACCTATTGAGTTAGGTCTACCCATGTTATGAAAAACTTGATATTAATTAGGGATAATTAATATGGGGGTGATTAATTAGGTGTAATTAATCGACTAAGACACGAGGTTGGACTCATTTGTAGTGTAAAACTGCCTGGACCCTACCGGCTTAACCAGTTGCTACAAATGTCAGCCCAATGTGAGAGGTCTTAGCCATAAATTAAATACGTGATTAAAGTAAAGACACGAGGTTAGACTCTGTTATGACGTAAGACTGCCCGGACCCTACCGGCTTAACCAGGCAGTCATAACAGTCAGTCTAATGTGGGAGGTCTTTATGGGAGATCACGGTCTTAATTAATTAAGAAACACTTAACCATATTAGCATGTAGTGGGACATGAGGGGTTAAGTGGGTGCCTTGGGTGGCATGAGGAAATTTAGTGGTTGCCTTGGGTGGCATGTGGAATCTAGTGGGTTGCCTTGGGTGGCAACAGAAAATACGATTAGAATACTTAACCAAGTGAAACATGTAATTAAACATGATTAAAGGGTTAAGTGGGGTACACTAGATAAGTGACAAGCTTAGGTGGGTAGCTTGTGGGGGCCCATTTCAACCAGTAACCCATATGTATCTTATTGGGCTCGACCCATGTCGAGGACGGGACACGCGTACTGGGCTTGACTATAAAAGGCCAAAACGGGGTAGCGGTGGCAACGCAAGTCCAACGGGTTTATATGCGTGTGTGGACCCGGGCTGGTAGGTAAGACGTTGTTGCATCGTGTAGATATAAGCCGTGCACCGCTTGTTGTATCGGGTTGCCACTTTGGGGAGTGATACACCCCACTGTGGGGCCGGCATGGGTATCTACGGTAGGGAGCCGATCGCTGGGGAGTAGTGGGTACACCTAATAAAGATAGGGGCAGACGGCACCTATGTAGGGGTACACGAAACTACTGGGTAAAATTACTAAGTACACCTAGTGGAGATAGGAGCAGACGACACCTATGTAGTGGGCTAGGAGTACACGAAACTATTGGATAAATTTTCTAAGTCCTTGGGAGGGATCAACCTTTAAGAAGGAATGACTGGTGTGGTGCAGTGTAGTAATTATCCTTGGGTGGGTAAATGCGTCTTTACATTTATCTTAGTTTATCCTAAGTATACCATGCTGCTTAGTGTAGCCATTCATCCCCAGACATTACCGTAGGTCAAGTTTATGTCTTCTCTGGTTACTTTAATGATTGTATTGTTAAAGTTATAGGACTCGCTCAGACTTATGTCTGACCCCGTTGTTTTTATCTTTTTTCCCAACCCTCAGGTCCTACGGTGGATCCTAGCAGTAGTGGAGCTTGATCGGATTGCTGTTCCAGTCTTTAGGAGCTTGGATAGATGTAAAGCTCCAGTTACCCAGTTATCTTTTCTTTTGTCCTGGCTATTGTATGAGGGAGTGGGATTATGTACTTCTTTATTTTGATGGATATTGTCCTTGACTTTTATTGTGGTTTTATGATGTAACTAGACATGTTTATTTCCGCTGTTATGAGATGATGTTTTAAATTTCAAGTACTATTTATATCTGTCTTATTGTAATTTTTCTGTTCTGTATTCACTAAAATACTCCACCGATGCTATGGCATTCCCTTAGAGAGTGACCATAGCGGGCGTGGGGTGTTACACGTGGTATCAGAGCAAAGGTTACCGGAACAGATAAAATTTTTAGAAAACTATTTTTCTAAAACATTTTTGGAAGAGATATTTTCAAAAAAAAAAAAAACATGTCTTTAAAGAGAAAAGTTTTTGAAAGAAAAGCATAATCCCCAATAGCCATATCTATATCCTTCGAATTCTCCGTTTTGAATCTTTCCTTTTTCGTTTCAGCATGGCTGAGGATCTTAACTTTCCGGAGGGTGTGACGGTACCAGTATGGTATAGGAGATTGATGGAGGCTAGGGCCACCACTGCGGGTCCAGCAAATATCCCTCCACCAACCGTAGCACCCGATCTTCCTCCTCCCCCTCCTCCTCGCACAGATACTTTTGCTAAGACTTGCAAGGAATTTAAAGGTATGGGAGGGAAATCTTTTCAAGGATCTGAAACTTTTGTGGAGGCTAGAGATTGGCTTAAGGAGGTGGAAGAGTTGATAGATATCTTTGAGATGGAAGAAGGGAAGAAAGTCAAGTTAGCTGCTTGGTTAATGAAGGGAGAGGCCTCATTCTGGTGGGAGGTCACTAATGGAGAACGCCCCGTTGACTCTTGGGCGGATTTTAGACAAAGATTTGTGGCAAAGTTTCTCTCAAGGGCGGAGGAAAACTTGTATATGGAAAGATTCTTGACTCTAAAGCAAGGAAATCTCTCAGTGAAGGAATATGTCAACAAGTTTAATCAATTGGCAAGGTTTGGCCTAGACATGGTGAATACACCGGAGAAGAAGGCTTTGAGGTTCGTAAAAGGCTTGAATGAACCGATGCATGGGTTGGCTATGACTCATATCCCTATAGGGGCCACCTTTGAGAAGCTAGTTGACATGGCACTCATGCATGAAGAAGAGAAGGGTCCCAATGCTAATAAGGCACCCGAGAAGAAGGGAGATCAAAAGAGACCTCAGCAACAACAACAAAACAAAGGTGGGAAAGGCAACGGTGGCAAGGGCAAGAAGAAGAAGTGTTTCAATTGTGGGACACCTGGCCACCTAAGCAAGGATTGTCGCAAGAAGAAGAAGACTGGCTGCTTCCACTGTGGCGAAGCAGGGCATCTGGTGAAAGACTGTCCTAAGAAAGGGCAAAGGACAGGGTCTACCTCAGGAGGACAGGTGCAAGCTCTTATGGCACCAGGTCAGGCTAGGAGGCAAGTACAGGCTCTCGCGGTTCCACCGATTCAGGAGAGAGGTAGAACTATTTCCGTTGAAAGTCTGGTTTTTCTATTTGATCATCCTATCCGTACATTGTTTGATTCAGGCGCATCGCATTCGTTTATCTCATCATCATTAGTAGAGTCATTGCACTTAGACACCAGTCTGGTAGATGATCCCTTGGTTGTTTCAAACCCAATTGGGGGCTCCACTTATTTGTCCATGATATGTTTGGGTTTGATGATTTCTATACTTAGCATTGAGTTTAGATGTGATGCTTTTGTGTTGGGCTTCACGGGCTATGGGTTGATTTTGGGCATGGACTGGTTATCCAGTAATGGTGCCGTTCTTGATTGCGAAAGGAGAGTTGTTAGGCTCATGACCCGCTTGGGTAACACTCTCGAGATTTCTTGTAATCCCATGGACTCTGTTATGCTAAGTTATCTTGAATCGCTTGACACTTCAGTCGAGAGTTTGCAATCTGTTAGAGTGGTCCGGGAATATCCGGATGTGTTTGAGGAGGTGAAGGGCTTACCTCCGAAGCGGGAGATTGACTTCCGAATATATCTGGTGGATAATGCTAAACCTGTATCTTTACCAGTGCGCCACATGGCTCCTCGTGAGAGGAGGGAACTCCATAAGCAAGTAGGGGAGTTGCTTGAGAAGGGGTTCATAAGACGAAGTATATCGGAGTGGGGTGCTCCAGTAGTATTTGCTACAAAGGCGGATGGGTCCCTCAGACTTTGTGTAGACTATAGAGAACTCAACAAGCTCACAAAGAAGAATAGACACCCATTGCCGAGGATTGATGATCTTTTCGATCAGTTGGTTGGCGCTTCAGTATTTTCTCAGTTGGACTTAGCCACGGGGTTTCATCAGTTGAGGGTGGCTGAGGATAGCATAGACAAGACTGCCTTTAGAACTCCGGATGGTTTCTATGAGTGGCTGGTGATGCCATTTGGGTTGACGAACGCCCCTGCATACTTTGTTGATTTGATGAGTAGGGTGTTCAGGGAGTTCCTTAATAAATTCGTGGTGGTCTTTGTGGATGACATCTTAGTATTTTCTAAGAGTGAAGAAGAGCATGCCCTACATCTTGGGGAGGTATTGAAGACTCTTCGAGCACATAGCCTTAAGGCTAAATTCTCTAAATGTCGCTTCTGGAGGAAGGAGGTGCGGTTCTTGGGGCACGTGGTCTCCAAGGAAGGGATAGCTGTGGATCCCGCGAAGGTAGTATCAATTCAGGATTGGAAGGTTCCGAAGAATGCTACCGAAGTAAGAAGTTTCTTGGGGTTGGCGGGTTACTATAGGAAGTTTATCAAAGACTTCGCGAAGATATCAGCCCCATTAACCCGCTTAACGAAGAAGAATCTTGTTTTCACATGGGACGTAGATTGTGATGATGCGTTCCGATGGTTAAAGAGAGCTTTAACCACTGCTCCAGTTTTAGTGTTGCCAGATGGGAGCAAGCCATTTGTTGTCTATACTGATGCTTGTGGGACAGGACTAGGCGCAGTCTTAATGCAAGAGGGAAGGGTGATAGCCTATGGTGGAAGGCAGTTGAGGGCACATGAGAAAAATTACCCTACCCATGATTTAGAGTTGGCCGCTATTGTTTTTGCGCTTAGGATTTGGCGCCATTATCTTCTTGGTGAGAGATTCGAATTGTTCACTGACCACAAATCATTGAAGTACTTGTTTTCTCAGAAGGATTTGAATCTGAGACAGCAAAGGTGGATGGAATTCTTAGCATCCAATGATTTCGAGATAGCGTATACCCCTGGCAAGGGTAACGTGGTGGCGGACGCCTTGAGCAGGAAGAGGTTGTCCTTGAGTCCATTGTTTGTGGAACAACAAAGCTTGGAATTTATCTCGATGTTTGATTTCAGACCTTCCGTTGATTATGTACCCGGTTTGCTAGCTTCCTTGGAAGTTAGACCTACTCTTTTGGGGCGGATTGGAGAAGCACAGAGGGACGACCCACAGTTGGTTGAGTTGGTGGAGAAGCTCATAAGGGGGGAGTCGTCCAGCCATTTGAGTAGGTACACCCTAGACGATAGGGGGTGCTTGCGTAGAGACGGTAGACTTTGTGTACCACAAGACGAGGGTTTGAGGAAGGTTATTCTTGATGATGCACACCGTTCTAGGATGACCATTCATCCCGGTGGGGACAAGATGTACCAAGACATGAAGAGGGTTTTCTTCTGGGCCGGTATGAAGAAAGATGTGGCCGAGTATGTCGCTCGATGCTTGGTGTGCCAACAAGTGAAGGCTGAGCAAAAGAAACCAGGTGGGATGCTTCACCCATTGGAAGTTTCGCAATGGAAGTGGGATAGTGTCTCGATGGATTTTATTGACGGGTTACCCAGATCGAGAAAGGGTAATACAGGAATTTGGGTGGTGGTAGACAGACTTACTAAGAGCGCCCATTTCATACCTGTGAAGGGCAAGAGGACCGCTCCATGGCTAGCTTCTGTATATCTTCGAGAGATAGTTCAATTGCATGGGGTACCCTCTAGCATAGTGAGTGATCGAGATCCTATCTTCACTAGCGAGTTCTGGAGAAGTTTGCAAGAAGCAGTGGGGACTCAATTGTGTCTAAGCACCGCATATCATCCTCAGACGGACGGCCAGACTGAGAGGGTGAATCGTGTTCTAGAAGACCTTTTGAGACTTTGTATCTTAGATTTTGGAGGTACATGGGAAGAGCATCTTCCATTGGTGGAGTTCGCATATAATAACAGCTTTCAGTCCAGTATTGGTATGGCTCCTTTCGAAGCTCTTTATGGAAGGCCTTGTCGATCACCTGCATGTTGGTGGGAATCTACGGATAAGATCTTGCTTGGGCCTGATATGATTAGGGAGACTTCGGAGAAGATTGACTTGATTCGAAGAAGGATGAAAGCAGCGCAGGATAGGCAAAAATCTTATGCGGACAAGAGAAGGACGGATCTTGAGTTTGAAGTTGGGGACATGGTTTTTGTCAAAGTATCTCCGTTGAGAAATGTTGTTCGCTTTGGGTCCGTTGGGAAGTTAGCACCGAGGTTTGTTGGGCCGTTTCCTATTAAGGAAAGGATTGGACGGATGGCATATAGGGTGGAGTTGCCCGACAGACTTAGTGGTGTTCATAATGTATTCCATGTATCACATCTGAGGAAGTGCTTACATGAGACCGCAGAGGTGGTAGAGCCGAGCTTGCTTAGAGATGTGGAAGTAGAGCGTGATGCGACTATTCGACGAGCTCCTACTCGCATCCTTGGGTCAGAGACTAGGAAATTGAGGAATCGAGAGGTTCAACTAGTCAAAGTGCAATGGGGAGAAGATGAGAGCAACGCAACTTGGGAGACGGAAGCGAAGATGCGTTCATTGTACCCATTTCTTTTTGAGGGTATGTCTTTACTTTCTCCTCTATCGTTGTCTAGTACTTATCTTATCTTTAGTATATCCTGTCGTTAGTACTGATTGACCTTTAGATAGGGTAAACCTATGGTTGAAACATGTGTTTGAGACATGTTATGGTTGATGGATGCAAGTGGATGCAAGTGTTTGCTAGTGGTTGCTCGTGGATGCATATACACACACTCTAGGCACTAGATCGGCTCAGTCACTTCATATTGCATATTGCATAAAATTGTGTGTGGGAAGCTATATTTATGGATGTATAATGATTGTGTTATCATATGGATGATGCATTTTGGTGAATGATTGTGCACTCATGTAGATATTGTATGTGTCGATAGGTTTCTCTCGCATACATAATGGATGCATGGCACTATCATGGTTTGCATATGTTCATACATTAGATAGGGAACATATACACACACTCTTTGCATATGCTCATACATCATTAGAAATTGTTTTAAGGACAATGGATGCCCGTGTTTGATGGATTGAGTAGATGGTTGTTTGGATGGTAGGATATGCATTCTCCTTAGCTTAGAGATTTCGGGGACGAAATCCTTTAAGGAGGGGAGAATGTAACACCCCGAATTTTAGTTAATACTAAAATTCACTAATTACAGGATAAATAATCTCAGATGTGGGAATTGGGGGTAACGGGCTGCGTCTTTGCGTTCGTCTCGGAAAAATACGCGAAATAGAGTCCGAGTTTTCGAGAATCGGAGTCCGTATGGCCCGGTTATGGCCCAAAGAAGTTTTCTGAAAATTCAAAGTTAAAAACAGATTTAGAAATGAAAAATCAGATTTCGAAATTGGAGCCAGCAGGGGGCCAGGCGGGAAGTTTCCCGCCCTACCCATGTCGACAGGGCTGTCGACAGGCCTGTCGACTGGGGAGTCGACTTGCCTGTCGACTTGCCTGTCGACCAGGGCGCGGCGTCCAGAGAACCTGGGTGCACCAGGTTGGGTTTTAGGCTGGCTTGGAGGGCTGGGTTCTAGAGATTTCCTAAATCTAACGGACCTAATTTAACCTAGGGTTAATCTAAGGGCCTAAAACACTCACCTAATCTATAAATACACCCTAAACCTACCCTAATCCATACTAAAAATAGGAATGATGGCCTCATGCCGCCAAAATCAAACTTGAGAGAGCCTCCACTAGTTTATGAAGGAAGTTGCAAGCTAATCACTCTCTAATTAACCTCTAATCATCATCTTCTTCATATTTAGCAACTAATTCCACTTCATAAGTTTGCTAATCTTGGGTTTGGTGAGTTTCTATCACTTTAACATCAATTGCTAAAGTAAGTAGATTGGGTGTAATGAGACTTATGGTCTTAAATGCGGATTAGTGAGTTTGAATCATTTGTAATGATATGCTACTCTATGTTTTCCTATGTTTATGCATAATTAATAAGTGGGTTTATGCATGTTTGATAAGTTGGTTTATGCATGCTTAATAAGTTGGTTTATGCATGCTTAACAAGTGGGTTTATGCATGTTTAACAAGTGGGTTTATGCATATTTAATAAGTGGATTTATGCATGTTTAACAAAGTGAGTTATGCAAGTTCATATGCAAGTTATGTGTATGATGTTATGTAAGTTATGTGTAGGTTGTTATGCAAGTTCATATGCAAGTTATGTATATGCTTAAATGCAAGTTTAACATGATATGCAAGTATGTGAATGCTTATGCAAGTATGTGAATGCTTATGCAAGAATGTGAATGCTTATGCAAGTTATGTGTATGCTTAAATGCATGTTTAACATGTTATGCAAGTTATGAGAATGCTTATATGCAAGTTCAACATGTTATGCAAGATATGTGTATGATAATATGCAAGTTCATATGCAACATGTTATGCAAGATATGTGTATAATAATATGCAAGTTTGGGTTAAATGTAGTTGGGTTAATATATGCTCATAAATGCAAGTTGACATCCTCTTAACCCATGACAAAGTTATATGCTAAACCCATGATATTTGTGATGGATCTTCCCCTTTATTATGTCATGAAATGAGCACGATTTACGTGGGGAACGATGGGGTTGGTAAATATGTTAATAAAAGTTTAGTTGGGTATGATTAAGCATACCATAAAAAAATAAATTAACATAAGTGGGAATTTACCTATTGAGTTAGGTCTACCCCATGGGAATTTAACTATTGAGTTAGGTCTACCCATGTTATGAAAAACTTGATATTAATTAGGGATAATTAATATGGGGGTGATTAATTAGGTGTAATTAATCGACTAAGACACGAGGTTGGACTCATTTGTAGTGTAAAACTGCCCGGACCCTACCGGCTTAACCAGTTGCTACAAATGTCAGCCCAATGTGAGAGGTCTTAGCCATAAATTAAATACGTGATTAAAGTAAAGACACGAGGTTAGACTCTGTTATGACGTAAGACTGCCCGGACCCTACCGGCTTAACCAGGCGGTCATAACAGTCAGTCTAATGTGGGAGGTCTTTATGGGAGATCACGGTCTTAATTAATTAAGAAACACTTAACCATATTAGCATGTAGTGGGACATGAGGGGTTAAGTGGGTGCCTTGGGTGGCATGAGGAAATTTAGTGGTTGCCTTGGGTGGCATGTGGAATCTAGTGGGTTGCCTTGGGTGGCAACAGAAAATACGATTAGAATACTTAACCAAGTGAAACATGTAATTAAACATGATTAAAGGGTTAAGTGGGGTACACTAGATAAGTGACAAGCTTAGGTGGGTAGCTTGTGGGGGCCCATTTCAACCAGTAACCCATATGTATCTTATTGGGCTCGACCCATGTCGAGGACGGGACACGCGTACTGGGCTTGACTATAAGAGGCCCAAACGGGGTAGCGGTGGCTACGCAAGTCCAACGGGTTTCATATGCGTGTGTGGACCCGGGCTGGTAGGTAAGACGTTGTTGCATCGTGTAGATATAAGCCGTGCACCGCTTGTTGTATCGGGTTGCCACTTTGGGGAGTGATACACCCCACTGTGGGGCCGGCACGAGTATCTACGGTAGGGAGCCGATCGCTGGGGAGTAGTGGGTACACCTAATAAAGATAGGGGCAGACGGCACCTATGTAGGGGTACACGAAACTACTGGGTAAAATTACTAAGTACACCTAGTGGAGATAGGAGCAGACGGCACCTATGTAGTGGGCTAGGAGTACACGAAACTATTGGATAAATTTTCTAAGTCCTTGGGAGGGATCAACCTTTAAGAAGGAATGACTGGTGTGGTGCAGTGTAGTAATTATCCTTGGGTGGGTAAATGTGTCTTTACATTTATCTTAGTTTATCCTAAGTATACCAAGCTGCTTAGTGTAGCCATTCATCCCCAGACATTACCGTAGGTCAAGTTTATGTCTTCTCTGGTTACTTTAATGATTGTATTGTTAAAGTTATAGGACTCGCTCAGACTTATGTCTGACCCCGTTGTTTTTATCTTTTTTCCCAACCCTCAGGTCCTACGGTGGATCCTAGCAGTAGTGGAGCTTGATCGGATTGCTGTTCCAGTCTTTAGGAGCTTGGATAGATGTAAAGCTCCAGTTACCCAGTTATCTTTTCTTTTGTCCTGGCTATTGTATGAGAGAGTGGGATTATGTACTTCTTTATTTTGATGGATATTGTCCTTGACTTTTATTGTGGTTTTATGATGTAACTAGACATGTTTATTTCCGCTGTTATGAGATGATGTTTTAAATTTCAAGTACTATTTATATCTGTCTTGTTGTAATTTTTCTGTTCTATATTCACTAAAATACTCCACCGATGCTATGGCATTCCCTTAGAGAGTGACCATAGTGGGCGTGGGGTGTTACAGGGTGATTTCGCAATGAATTCTCCACGAAAACTGATCAAACTCGTCTGGATTTGAAGAGCTTGGTAAGGTCTACAAAATTCTCCAAAGAACCGAGGTGTAATGTCGTGTGTAGGAGGAGAAAAATGCGGGAGAAGGGACCAGCGATTTTCGCCATCGAACGAGTTGGAGGCTGGATTAATTTTGACCGGACTGGAAAGGATTTAGGGTTTGACCAATATTATATATATATATAATTAAATAATTTTATTTAATTTAGAATTTACTTGTTTATTGCTACGAACTCGAAATCAAACCCAACGACTATGGCCCCTAGCTAGTTACCCTCATTCCAAATACAATGGGATATGTCCCGTAAGCCAATTCGACTGTTACGATCGGTTTTCATTTGAATTAAAATATAAATCAATGTATATTGATGTTAAACGTACATTTTAATTTACCAGGGTCACATACAGACTCCAAAAATTCCAGAAGAATAAATCTAGCTATGTTTTGATGATACGGTCGTAACGAAACTAATTTCGCCAAATTTGGAGATTGTTTGAAAAACGGTCATTTTCCAGTCGATTAAATTCAACTGAAATTACAAACACGTTTAAATTTACAACGCTCAATTATTGATTCCAAAAATTATGAAAATTGGAATCTAGCAATAATTTGACATTCTGGATCCAACAAAAGTGGTTTCATCAAAAACGGAGGTCGTTTGCAAAATGACTATTTTTTATATTAAAATATATATAAATTCCATAGTGACTATTCTGAATTTTCAACTGGACATAACTTTTTATTCCCATCATGAAATATGGATTTTTCACACTCGTTGGAAGATATTTTCAAACAGGTTCAAATATTTCAGGTTTATTTTGAATCTTGTACATTCATTTGAAATTTGAAATCGAATTCTCAAACTGCCGCGCCATTTCAGGCTCGTTATATAATTAAAATAAATTTATTCATTCTAACTTCGATTTAAACAAATTTTTAGCCGTTATTATTTAAAATAAATCATTTTAAATATTCAAAATGCATTAAAATAGCTAAAATAAAAATTTTAAATTGGTTCTGAAATTCCAGGTTGTTAAACTCCCCACTTAAAATCTTTTTGTCCTCGAAAAGGAACGGAGCTGAAAGTTGTTCAACTAACCAACTTAACTTTCATTCTTCAACTTTTCAATTTCTAAAAAAAATTTATTTTCACAAAAATTTGGCTAACACCCTAAATTTTCGAATTTTTTTCCCGTAACCTCCTTTGTACAGGGAGACCTATAAAACCGCAACTTGCCTTACAGGCCCTTACTAATCCGAAAGAAAAAGCCAAGTAGCTAGCCAATCAGCTCATAAAATCATTAAAACCAAATAAAATGGTAAACACGTACTGATTTGTCGGGCATACAATTTTATTCCTCTTATTAGCTTCCATGCTATGACCTGTTCACACATATATATGTACATGTATGCAATTTCAGACAATTTTCAATTCAGTTCAATATTTGATTCGATTTGATTAAATTTACCATTCATTCACATATTGGTTAAATTAATTATCATTCCAATATTTTATTAGTTATACTAATAATCAAACATCACAACCATCAATCAATTAGTTGATTAGCTTTTCAAACATATATCAATTTTATATATAGTCAAAAATCTAATTTTTCAAATAAGAAATATTAACCCTAACTAATTTTGGTTCTCACACCAGTCAATTGGAAACATATAGGTATCCCACTTTCGCCACTCGAACATAAATTCTGATGATGAGATCTCAATCATCAGAATCATCTCCAGGCAACTAGAGTGTGACTCTATATCCATCCAGTATATTTGAGGCTTCATGTACACGTGGATCACACATATATTCAAAATCTCCATATACCCGATAGTCAAAATCAATTTAAAAATAAATTACTGTTATACGTATAATAAGATTTAAATTCCAAAATAAAATTTGTTTACATTTTTTATTTTAAAAATAACACTCTTTGAGACTCACTCTAGGATACTACTGATCCCATCTCTAGCGATTCATTCTCATTGGATATTACTAATCCAATCTCTAATGAATTCTTTCGTTCAGATCTAATATGTCTTGTTCTCGAGATCTATAAACCAAAGCTCTGATACCACATTGTAATGACCGAAACTTGCCCTTTCGGGAAAGCCCGGATTGAGTTGAGAACACGACAAATCAGAATGCAAACAATGGAACATTTCATTGCTATTACTACAATTACATTAGAGTACAAGAGCATATCAGAGTATGAATAAATAATATACATCAGAAAAATATCAAAGATTAAAATACATTACATAGCAGCAGAAAAATAATACATAACACAACTGAAAGAAGTATACGAATATAGAACATTCCGAATATAGCTCCAACTTTAAATCCAGGATTATGTGAAAATAATATCTGCAAAACCAAAACTACTAGCTGCCCGTGTGGAAAATAGAGGCACCCGAAAATTAGGTTAAAACAATAAACTCCAGGTCAGTCATGTGACTGGTGTGAAAACTAAAATAGTTATGTAAACTTTACTTTACAAATAAAGTAAATCAAGGCACCACGCCATATAATACGGAACGAGTTTACCCCCAAGAATACTTGTGCATAAAACAAAAAGCGCAATGCTAAATAGAAAAATGAAGCTATTATAAAATTCAGGTCCCAAATCACAATGCAACGCAAGCCCGAGGATAGAGTTTCCCCTTATAATAGCCAAAAATACTTGGTACATGAAATTTCATATTTTATTACTACTATAAGTAAAAAAATCAACTTCAAATATAAATGTCTCAATCATAGGCGGCGTAGGTACCCATATATTACGTTGCTAAATATATATTTACAACTAAAATCGAAAAATCACGTATTGGAAATATGACGACCCCAAACCCCGTTCCACGGCGGCAAGGGTAATCTTTGGAATATAACACATCAACAGATAACAGCAGAATAGAAATATATAAATACACTAGATAATTTACAACAGAATACGCTGGGTAAACATAATCATCAGAGTTACACAGTATACAGGATCATACTTAGTACAAAATACAGTTCAACTTTACATAAAATGTCTAAAGTGGAATCAAAACATAATATGTACAACAGGAGCTGAACAACATAAAAAGAAAGAAATGATAGAGCCCATCTTCAGCTCCGTAGCTATCCAGAAAGAGCCTGCTAAAACGTGAATACAAGGCTGCCCGTGTAGAAATAGGGGCACCCGAGTTTGCAAGTGAAACAAACTACGAGTTAGTCATGGGACTGGTATGAGAAATCTACTTGTTTACTCCACTGGATTTCTAGTGCTTTAAAACAAGAAATCATTTAAACATCGCAATGCTTTTTATAAAAATGAAGCCATTATAAGACTCAGTTCCTATCACACAATGCAGCGCAAACCGAAGGATAGAGTTTTACCTTATAATGGCCAAAATATGCTTGATACGAATAAAACAAAGCATTTGATATTATTACTAGTGTTTATATGTTTCAAAAACAATTTCAATCATAAGTATCAATCATAGACGACATGGGTACCATATATCATGTCTCCATATATAGGTATACAATCAAAACCGCACGATGTTGTATTTGGAAATTGGATTTCCGTCTTGAACCAAGGCAAGGGATCGTCCTTATCGCTTCGAGACTATCTAGCCCGAGCCTCAGGGTTAGAGCATATCGACCCTTGGATCGTGTAATGTCCCGTATTTTCGACCGTCAAATATTTAATTTAATTATTTATTTTAAAGATTATATTTCAAATATTAGTGGGTTTTAAATATTTAATTCGTTATTAAAAACGAAGCTTGAATACTACAAAGATTGTTTATAAATGATAACAAGGAAATTCTGTGTATTTGAATATCGTTCGAATTGAAATTGTTGATATTAAGGGTAATTTCAAACGAAGTTATATTTGTAGTAATTTTATTTGGGTATACTCGATAATATCCATTTATTCAATTCAATTCAACTGTTGGAATTAATGTATATTGTATCAATATCATATAGGATTTAAAAATAATGTCATCGCCTCACTTGCGGATGATTACACATATGAGTATATATATATATGAACTTCAGAGATGATATACCGTAATAGAATGAATTTCAAAAGTGATGCTAAGTAAACATGGAAAATGGAAGGACAAACACAAAGAAAACAGTATATGAACAGCACAAGTGATCAATACAAGGGAAATAATAGATGTGTATATCATGAACTAATACAAAATATAAAGGAAACAGTACAACAAACTGATAAACAAAATGGGAAGAAATCAAATATATGAATATGTTTCCCCTCAAGTCTATACCAGACAACTGAATCAAATACAAACATATGTAGATGAACTTGTACATACATATTTATAAAATCAAATCTGCATACATAAATAACCCAATGTAATAACATGTGCTACTAAATCTCATGATACATATATATATATACACGAGTTACAGTTTCAATACTTTAAATGAACTTCTAAACGCCGCAAATTGAAGCAACAGCGAAATGGAAGGTTTGTGTTCCACGACCAAATTAGTTACCACTTGAGTTTGTAATTGCTTCATCGTCGCTTTCGGATGTTGTTGGGTTTATTTGTAAAGTGCAAATACAAAGGGAATCAACACAGCATTGTGCGCCCATCCTGGTATATTGAAAGGCACTACTCAATCTCCTCTTTCCACTTCTGTTCTATTTTTCCTTTACTGTTGCGTCCCTTTCCTCTTCCCTCCTGTCCTTCAAACTGCAACTGTTTCCCTCATCACTGTAACAAATAGACATAGGGTATTATTATATAGATATAATATAAATTTAGTAAAGCTTCTTGTTAGAATTTGGTACAACCTATGTTTTATTTACTAGCATATATACTAGAATCTGTACATCAGGTTCGAAATCCATTGCTGGCACATGTGTTGCAGCTAAGCTAAACAGTACTATACTCATGTGCCCATGCCTTGATCACTCAAGAAATAGTAACACCACAGATGAACAGCAAAAGAGAGTACAAGAACAACTGGAACCAACAAGTATGTGTATATATTTATTCATCAATTTGTTCAATCAAATCAAACAGCTAATACATATACATATATTCATTGTCAAATTCATACATATGTATATATATTAAGACTGTACCAGAGATTTTAATCACACTGTTCGAAAATATCTGATTTGAATAAACAGAAAATATCATGAAAAGAAAGAAAAAGATATGTATCTCAATACATCAATTCATACAGCTAAGATGAAGTAACAAATATAGTGGAAACAGCTAGATCAAAGAAATAGCTGAACAGCTAGTAGAACAGCTAATGCATATGAGTATACATAAAATTTCACATGTAAAATCACTGTTAAAAATCCAAATATAAAATCTAAAGTACAATTCCAAATCTCTGAATTCGATTAAACAACTCATGGTCATTGCCTTCCCTAAATCTACCTATTCGATCACGGTTCTTTTTGAACAGACCCACGGTGTTGAAAATACAATACAGAATGCATCAAATCCACTACTAACGATCACAAATCCATCGACAATTCACTGACAGTACAAACACAAATCTGAAAAGAGGAATCACCTAAGAACTAGCAACAGCTAAAAGTAGAACCTATGATGTTACCATTCGTGTTGACATCGTTCTTATCTAGAGCGAACTCAAAAACTATAAATACGCACCACAATCCATTTTCCAGAACTCAGCAGTAAAAGAAAAACCGAAACACTTAAAAAAAAATCAAAATAATACTTTGAAAAAAAAACCAGTAAAATACTTATCTGTATTCGGGAGGCACACACTTCAGATCGATGTGGGTTGCGACGGACTTTGTGATGATTTGGGTTCGGAATTAGGAAACCTAGGGTTACGGTTTACTGGCCATAAGGTTGTCGTTAGAAGGGATTAACTGAGGGAAGTAGAAGAGGAGGCGGTGACGCAGCTATGGAGGATGGTCCGACGCTCTAAAATCATTAACGGCGACAGGATTTTGGGTCGATGTTGAGCAACTTCCGAGCGTCTTCTGGCTAGAGGAGGACTCCAGGGGGTTCATTGTCACTGGCGTAGGGCGTGCTCCGATAAGGGAAGGAGGCTGGGTGGTTGGTTTGGGGGTACGGCGGATCTGATGTCGGCCATGAAGGTTTCCTTTTGAGGCGGCGGTTGAAAATTATGAAGAGAAAGGGAACGATGTAGGGTTTTGATGAAATGAAAAGGATTGTAGGTGGGCTTTTCGGGCTTGGGCTGAAATGAATGAGGTAAGGGCCAAGTCTAATTAATTTAAGAGTTTATTTAATTCTAATATATTCATATAAACTTTAATTATTAATACCGGATGCATACGTGATCGGAATTCAATAAAACAGGAAGCATCGGAACCGCGTGGACGAGTACTTCATCGTGAAACTAATCTGGTCAGTAGTGAAAGCAGCTATAATTTTTAGACAAATTAAACGCTGTTTAATTTGACCAAACCAGAACGTTTATCGACAGATCAGTTCAAGGTGAGTTAAACTCACTTAGTTTCCCATTTATATTTTATATAAATTGGGTTCTTTATTCTGTGTGCTCTGCTTGCTGATGGTTGTTTATTTGCTAGTTATACAATTGTTTGTTGATTTAACTGATGGAATTAAACTGTGTTTAATTTCAGTGAAATACCAAATCGTTATTTTTAACGATTGGTTCCAATAAAAGGTAATCTACCTTGTTGGTCACATTTATAAAATAAACGTGTTTAATGATTTGAATTGGTTGAATTGGTTTGTTTATTGGTTGATGATTAAATGGTCGTTATTCACATATGAACTGATCCGATGGATTGATTGATTGAGTATTGGTTGTTAACCGGAATTTCAACACCTGTGTAGTTTAAACCAATAGGCGATATTGATTGGGTATTGGGCGACACATGGCCTAGAAAATCAATCGTTTTATAGATGTTGATTTACCTTCAGACCGATCGACGGAAATGGAGTTATAAAAAAATTATTTTATAACTGGATATAGATTTTGAAATATATTATTTGAATAAAAGTTTGTTTAAAGAAAATAAATATTTCTTTTATTATTTGAGTTTAAAACTTATTTATTAATCCAAGTAAATCTGATGATGATCAGATTTATAAGAAAAGGAATTTAACCAATTGACCAGATTTGGATAATTATTTACTTAGAGACAAACGAATGGAATTTATTTAAATTAATTATATTAATTTAAAGAGGGAATAAATTGGAATCGACTACTAAGATAACTTGTTTAAGTTAATTAAATCAACTGTTTTAATTAAGATTGATTTTTAAATTAGTGTGTTCGAATAAATTTGTTAAATGAATATTGTTTTAATTTTAATGAAGTTTCAGAAAAGGGGATTCACTATTTATGTTAGTAAATAATGGAATTAACTACCTTTACAGTAGTTAAAGATTAAGATAAGTTATTATTCTGATTTATAGTAATTTGGGAAATGACCTTTTAATTGAATCCGTTTCAAAGGTAATCAAAGTTGAAAACTAAATCTTGTTGAATGGTGAAAGGAGTTATGAACGGATTTGTTTAAACCCTGAGTTTAAAACAAAGTTATAAAAGAGGATTTTAAGCAGATATTATAAAATAATGTTACTTAATTATTTAAATTAAGTAAAAAGGGAAATTGAGATAAAGGGTTTATAACAAACCAGGGTTATATTAATGAAGTTAAAAGTGGTGTGTTATAAAGAGGTTACTTAATTGAATTAGGTAAAAATGGTATCTTAAAGAAAGAGATTTTCAAAGTGATGATAAGGTTCATTAACCCTTATATTGAATTAAATAGTTAAATGGAATTTGTGTGGAGATTAGATGAGATATTGGTTTTATATTGCAACTCGTATCTATCTTTAGATGTGAACGATGTTGATCAAGGTCTAAGAGGTAATTAAAATACCCCAACTTGAACGACATCGGGACTATTTAGGGGTGGTATGAGTTGTGATGGTGAAAGGGATTAGTGATAATTTATTTCCAGTAGTGAAATAATGTAAAGATGAGGTTTATCCAACAGAAATAAGCACTGGGTTCTGTCGGGAAATAAATAAAGGATATTTCATAATGTTGTTTAATTTAAAAAGGGCCAAGTGGTGTCGAGTATTGAACCAGTGAACCCAATTGATTGACATGATTGAAACACTGTTTATTTTGATAGTTAAACACCGATTATCAAACTTGTCCAATACGATTGTTGGTACGGAAAGACCAGGATCGAATATATATTCGAAAACCATTCCGACCAACAAATACGTGAAGATATCAGAAGACGGTCGAGATGGAGCATTGAAGACCGTGGATCTTCATAAGCGGAAGAACTGCTAATAATGTCTGGTCTGCAGCCAGAGATGTACTGTGGTCCTGTCGTGGTTGAAATCCACGGGTTGCAAGGACTTCTCGCTACTGATCCATGGGGTGATTCCTATTGAGATGCAGTAGGAGAGTACCTTCGGTTCATCCTGTTCCTGGATGACTTGTATGGACGAGTGTCTGACAGAGTATTTCCAAAGTATCATGTACATTGATTTCTTCAAGCGTGTCATAGTTGGGTAGCTCCCAACTAGGGTATTTTTTTGTGGACGTCAATTAGTGATATCCAGAGGATCTGACGATGTGACATTCAAAGTGTATGATGATCAGATGTGTTCTGACCTCAAGGTTCATCAACCAGGAGATGACAAAAATCGGGCAGGCAGCATGGCTATGTGGGTCGCTCCCATTAGGGTGTATAATCACCTATCTAGAGAAATTCCTTTTGCTTCTTTAATCTATCGATTCTGCCCATTCGGGAACGGTGGTTTGAGTCCAACCGTTGGTGATATACATTCGATACACTCAAGCGAAATGAGTGGTCGGTCATGTGAGGGCCGGGTTGCAAGACGTTCTTGTTGAACCCAGTGTATTCGCCTCTAGAGATACACGTGCGGAAGGTGGTCCCATACCTTGTCAAGGTCAGAAATCCAATCTCCAATAAGTGCCTACGGTTTTGTTTGTATATATATATACGTAGAGCGTGAGATGCAAGCGTTCTACTAGATTGATATTTACTTGTATTTAGACACTATGATAATATCAGAAAAGATATTAAATTTCAAAAACTGTTTTGGGTTATCGTAAGATAAAAACCGTCCGTGTTTATGTGTGGATCGGTCTTATGATTATCCTTTTCCTTCGAAAGGATTTTAACTTTAAAATCAAGTTGTGTGATACCTTAATGCTGTGCGAGTTTTTCTCACTCTGGTCCACCAGACTGACCCGGTGTTTTGTAAATGCTCGGGTTAGACCGAGGTGTACAGGTTCAGGTTATCAGGTACTGAGAAGTCCAGAGACGAGCTGAAGATGTTCAGATGAATGATATTCCGCTGTGTGTATGAGGATAGATTATTATAACTGTCCAGATGTATGTTGTACTCTGATCTTGTAAGTATTTTTAAAAGCTCTCAATAAAGATTTATTTCAGTATTTTATTTTGTTCCGCTGCGATGTGAGACTCTGTGTTGATTCTTCTTCTTCTATTCTTATATTTCTTTCTTTCTTATCTCACCCTCTAACTTCTTTCTCATTAACGTTCCGGTGTTTTCGGTGTTTGAAAGGTCGGCATGAGGTACGGTAATTGTATTTATGTCGATTTTCAGGGCTGAAAATCCCTGGGTCGTTACAGATCGTCAGGGCCGGTCCACAAGGAGTGGATTAAAATGCCTGAACACTGCGTTTCCCCGCCCTTTGGGGCGTAAATTGGTCATAAACCGACCAAACCATCGGCCCAGGAGCGACCTATATAACCGTGGTACCTCGCTATCCATCATCCACATAAGTAAAATGCCCGGGCGTGTAAAACCCAAAACACCACTCCTAGCTAAAAAATACGCAGGTCCTCCCTGATGTCCTCTCCTGTTTCTGGTCCATATCGGGGTGTAAGGCTCGCGAATCAATGCTAAACACAAAGCTAGCTATTTAAAAGCCCTGCTTTGATCATCAACCACAAAGCCCTGCTTTTCAATGAAAGCTTTGATCACAGCATCTCTGTATGCCACGTTGTCAATCTACAACGTCAGACACACATCCATTTACATGTCCGTTCTGGGTCTGAACGAAACCGGAGGCACCTTATTCCTCTCCCGTATGTCCAATATAGTAGAGAGGCCCTCACACATCAGAACGATCAACAAGTACATCCAGACGGCCACCACTATAACCCCTTCAGGGCAGAAACTCCCATCAAAGGCAGCAATAGCCATCCATTCGATGTGAAGATCCTCGGTCTTGCACCGTCTTCATATCTTCGACTTCTAACCATCGATAAATTATTTGAAATGAGGATTAACTCGGCCTTTTCAAATAATTCACGTATGTTTAGAATTTCAAATCAATTCATTTTGGTTAAATTATCTGACATCCATAATTCAGTTTATTAATGTAAATTTTCATGTCAAACACATTCAACCACCAAATATCCAATAAACCGGGAAAATTTGGTATATTTCCATTCCATATTTTTTATAATGTTTTATCACGATTTATCGCTATTTTTATTTGTTTAAATATAGCTAATTTATTCAAACGACGCTTCATGCCATAACGTGGCCATGGCGCTGTTTTTCTTCAGATTTTATTTACACGTATATGTAAATCTAACCGTTGGATCTTTACAAATTTTATATCATTGGAAAGATCTTTTCAAAATGGACCCAACGGTTTTAGCTTTGGGAAAATCCGACGGTCGGATCTCCCGGTACAATTGTTTAAATTTACGGTTTCAAAATACGAACTGCAGCATCGTTATTCGATTTATTTTAATTATATTTATATATAATCCATTCTGGCGTTGTTTTCATTCAGATTTAAATTAAACATTCCAGATAATCCAACCATTGGATCTTTGCAAAGTTGGTGCCGTTGGAAAGATATTTCCAAAGCGAACCAATGGTTTTGGTTTCGGGAAAATCCGATGGTCGGATCTCCTGGTACAATCGTTTGAAATCACGGTTTCAAAGTACGAACTGCTGCTTCGTTATTCGATTTGTTTTAATTATATAAATATATACACATACATACATACATACATACATACATACATACATACATATATATATAATCTATTCTTCGATTTCAAAAACCATTTCAACTCATATAGGTGATAAAAATGATATTTTTATCAAACAAATATTTATTTCAACATATGACTATTTTTAACAATTCATATATATAGTAAAACTGTTATTTTAAATGTTAAAACAATTTATTTCAAACATGATTATTTTATATACTTCATATAAATGATAAAAATGTGTTTTTTATTGTTAAAGTAATTTATTTCAAAAATGAATATTTTTAGCGATTCATATATATTATAAAAATGCGATTTTTATTGTCAAAACAATTTATTTCAAACATGATTGTTTTATATACTTCATACATTAATAAAAATGTTATTTTTATTGCTCAAACTATTTTATTTCATACATTTTATAAAAAATTTATTTTTACCATTCAAACCATTTTTATTTCATACATTCGATAAAAATGTTATTTTTATCATTCAAACCATTTTTATTTCATACATTCGATAAAAATGTTATTTTTATCGTTCAAACCATTTTATTTCAAAAATGAATATTTTCGAACACATGAATATATTTCAATACATGAATATAAATCAAACACAGGAATATTTCAGAAAATTTTGGCAACCAAATGGCAGGGTAGTTAAAACCGACACCGTCCCTAGTACGGCTCCTCGCTCTACCTTAAAGCCTTGCAGCTTTTGACAATGGGGATTTCAACAATCTAGTTTGTACGCAGATGAAATTTCCCATACACTAATCCTATTGGGATTTTAACCACAATCAATCATTTCAACCATTCGTATTTATCAACCAAATTTCACATCAACCAAAATCCAAACAATCACAACCAATATATATCGTCCATGGTTTGTGGACGAGGGGAGTGTATATATATACGTATATAAATATATTTCAATTCCATTTCAACATCATTTCAATTCCATTTCAACATCATTTCAATTCCATTTATCGCATATATGATTTTTACAACGCATATATAACTTACACATCGCACATACAACTTATACAACGCTTATACATAAGGTGTACAACGCTTATATAACTCATACATTGACCGTATAATTTATACATCGTTATTCCATTTCGTTTATAATTCAGAAATCTCACATTGGGTTCCAGTCCTCCAAAAATTGTAGGAAGCTCTGAAAATTATCCGGTCTCTTCTAGAAGGTAGAAGACGTCCACACGAGTCCACTGTCTCTTGTTTCACTGGATTTCGTCAACATACGAAAAAGATATGATTTTTATTGTGAAATCAAAATCCGTAGCGCTTTAAAGTGCTATAAACAGTTAATTTATTTTCAGCCGTTTCCTTTCACGAATGGTTCAAAACCAGGTCACCACTTTTCTTGAAATCCGTGTAGCTAGGGGCCGATCAGCTTGCGCTACAGCGTAGAGCTAGAAGAGGCGCGCAAATCGAGGGAGGGGCAGTGGCGATCGATCTAGTTTGGTGGTGGCGGCAGCTACTTGAAGGCGACGACTTTAACGGAGCAGATCTCGACGACGGTGGCACGTTGGGGGGTATAACCGGTACTGATTTGAAGCTCGAGGGGAGTTCTTCAAAAAGCTTAACTAGTTCGAAGGCTATCGATGAACGGAATCGCCAAAATCGAGGGGGGAAGGTGGGAGGCTCAGCCTTCATTTGTCACTGAAGGGTATCGGGTTTTCTAACCCATTTTGGAAAAATTAAATAATGAAAGAAATTATTTCATTGGCCGGAATTTATATTAAATTCTAAAATAGTGTTTCTCCATACAAACTCAAATCCAAACCCAACGACTGTCACCCCTAGCTAAATACCCCCATTCCGAACACAATGGAATAAGTTTCGTAGGCCCATTCGACTGTTTCAGTCAGTTTTTCTTCAAATAAAATATAAAACATTCAATATTTGATTTGAACGTACATTTCAATTTGCCAGGGCTACATACTGATCCCAAAAATTCCAGAAAAATAACTCTAGCTATGTTTTGACGATAAGGTCCCAACAAAACTACTTTCATCGAATTTGGTGACCGTTTGAAAATTAGCCATTTTCTGGTCGATCCAAATTGATTGAAATTAACTAAACACATTTTCCTTTGCCACGCTCACAAATTAACTCCAAAAATTATGGAATTTGGAACCTAGTAATAATTTTACATCCCGGATCCAAGAAAGTGGTTTCGTTGAAAACGGAGGTCGCATGCAAAATGGTTATTTTAAAGGGCTATGCAAACTCCATAGTGACCTTTCTGAAAATTTACTTGGCCATAACTTTTGATTCCCGCTATGAAATTTCGATTTTTCAAATTCATTAGAAAGATATTCATAAACAGATTTAAATACTTTTGGTTTCACTAAAATCCATTTTATATTGCACCCGATACAGTCAGTCAAAGTTCGAATTCAAATTTTCAAACTGTCGCGCCATTTCAGGCCTTGTTTACGATTAAAATAAATATATTTATTTTACAACATCGATTCAAATGGACTTTTGGTCGTTGTTATTTAAAATAATTTATTTTAAATATTCAAAATTCACTAAAATTGCCAAATTAAATTTTGTAAACCCCCACTTAAAATCTTTTCGTCTCCGAAAAGGAATGAAGCCGAAAGTTGTTTAATTAACCAACTCAACTTTCATTCTGGCTTTCATTCTTTAACTTTTCAATTTCTATGAATTTTCCAATTCTTCAAAAATTTGGCTAACACCCTAAATTTTCGAAAAATTTCTCCATAACCTCCTTTGTACGGGGACGGGTTTGAAATCAAATATATAGTTTTGTATATAAATTGAATTCGATATTCAATTTATTATGGTTGGTTTAGAATCAAATATTATTGTCAATTATTTGAATTGAATTTCTTTGAATATTCGAATCAGAATTGAAATTCGATTGAGAATCTAATTGGTTGGATTTTAAAATATGTGTGGTTATCGTTAAACGATTTGGATATTTTATCTGTTAAAATATATGGAAAATTGGATTAGATATGTGTGTATTCGTATGTAGAAAACAGTTGAAAACATAACGGTTCGAATGTGGAATCAAATGGAGTTATTGGTCAACAAACGGAATAAAATCGGTAAATCGATAAACAATTTAGAAATAAAAATCACATTGTATACAAACAGAGTCGGATTACAACCTAATATATTATTGAATTCAAAACACCGAAATATGGAGGTACGTCGAAATTCGTGGCGGTCGGGAATTGTGTTAATGGTACAAAGACTGGTTGTTCGACGATAATTCACAATAGGAAATAATATTAAATTAAACATAAATAAACTTTCCCCATGAATTACCTACCTTAGACGTAACCTACCTCGGTTAAACACATGTAGACCTATCTGTAACCCTAAACCCTATGACTCGACGTCGTTTTTATCCTCAGTTTTACTTCTATATAAATCAAGTGTTGCTCCTTATTTCACTCAGAAAGATCACGCCTCTTCCCCCAAATTCTTTAGTAAAATCGTTCCCTTTTTAATGGCCGAAGCCATTTCTCCTTCTTCAAAAGCCGCCTCCAACTAAAATCGCTTCCATCCCCTTTAAATCAAAGCCGAATCTTCTCTGCTCATCGCCACCTGAGCCATCGTAAGCCTCCTCCCTCGTTGTTGCTCCGCGCATTGCCAATTTTCGGCTTTTCCTAAGCTTTAGTCATAGCTGCAACCTTGGATCAGGCATAGCCATCACCGTCTACCTAAATCCATCACTGCTACTGTTTAAAGGTGAGAATTCACTCACGATTAAATTATGTTTCAAGTAGTTTGAATTCAATTTAAGCTAGAATTATAATAGTTAGCGACCTAGTTTACATGACAGGCAATAAATTTCACCATCTGGTTTTATTTGAGCGGTTGTTATTGACTTGCCGTGACTTATAGGTTAAATTCTAGAAACAGTTAAAATGATTTCTTGTTTAGAAATGTTTGGTGCTTTTCTGGAAATTTTAAATAATATGCTTGAATTTGCTTCGCGTTCATCATGAATGCCACTAAGTCTTAACAGTTGTTCCCCAGCATAAACATTATAGAATAGGTACGTATGGGATAGGAAGTTGGAAACATGTTAGCATGAGTTCATCTAAATGAAGCATACTATATGCAGTTTCATGCTAGTGTCCTTTAATCACTGCAAAAGTAGCATTTGCTATTTTACCCATGCCTACTACTCATAATCGCTGACATATGTACTTGTACCAAATATATGCAGTATATAGTTGGGAATATATATTCTTTTTCCGAGCATATACATGTTCGTTTTGACACTTTGACCACTTTTGAAACTGCAGCCTTCACTGTGGCATGTTAAGTGAACCTTATGTATGGCTATATGGATAAAACATGAATCCTTATATGATGTTCAATTTGATTTTGAAATATGCTATTTTTCCGGAAGCTGTTAGCGTTTTTTTTCAAAAAAATAATATTATTAATACCGTAAAGCCTACTTTAGTTCAAGCACTGTATAAATATTTTTGAGCATTGGGTACCTAAAATGTTATTGGTTAGAAACTGGAATCTAGTATACCCACTTGGATTAACTAAGTAGAACTGTCCTTTGAAACTGGAATCTAGTATAATCTGCAAGTCACTAGATGGCAAACCAAAGAGATTTGTATATGGCAGTTCTTGAAAAATGTTGATTGCGTTGGATGTCATAAACTGCATTTATTTATTTGAGAAACTGAGATTAAACTTTGATTGGTGAAATGGAAACTTACCGAAACCTTTTAGTCTTATCCACTGAAACCACTCAGTTTTGTTCATTGCAAACATTCAGTTGTGCACCATGAAACCATTCAGTTTTATTTCACTATGAAACCATTCAATTGCATTGTTTTGCCACTATGAACCTACTTGTTTACATATGTGAAATGCTAAAATGTATGTCATTGCTGAAGTATAATGATCATTACTGAACTTCAGTTTAAAATTGATTATTTTAAGTTTTGTATGGCGTACTTCATTTTATTGGTCATTACAGTTTCATATTTTGGCTATTCAAATTTTAGATTTTTGGTATTTTAAATTGTGATAAGTTGCGTACGGATATGCCTGAGTAACCATAAAGTTCCAATTAGAAAATAAGATTAGTAGACTAATTTGAAAAGAAGGTACCTAACCCTTGACATGTATGCAGTTTGGTTTAAAACACACCTATGTGTTCTGTCATACTAATATGCTGAACCGTATATGGTGTTATTTGTGTTCAAGTTGAACTTTTGGTATGTGTCATGTCATTGTGTCCTTATGTGCTTCTCTCTTAAATCTTGAACTTATTAGTTAGTGCCAACGTGAAAGCCAACTGGCTATACCTTGGTAACTAATTTATATTGAAATTGAAAATTATGACACTATATGTTAATGAATTATTGAAATTGTATGTGTTATGTGCTGTTCTTGACAAGCTTCATTTTAAATACCTGAATATGTACACTGACAGACACATACCAACAAATGGTTGAGTAGCCTGTGAGGTCGTTCTATGTTTTCTCGACCATTGATTTCAGTAGTCATTTGATAAAAATAAAATAAAATGTTCACTTTTACCATGTCAATAGCTGATTGGCGTAAATTTCCTGTTGTTGAACCCTTATGAGATGAATTTGTTGTCATTATGTAGTTGTTGCAATATTTCTTGTTATGCTCCTATGAATTTGAACCGGTTACTGACCTCACACACATACTGCCTTTCATGGTTTAGTTTTTTCTTCGTTCTGCATTGGACCATTGTCACTAAAATGAAAACATTTTGAACCCTATTGTTCACTAAACCAATTGGTGTACAGAAACCTTTTCGTTCTTATTTGAAACCAAGTGTATAGTCATGCCGTTGGGCACTTTTTGAACCCATTCTTAAATCATACTGGTGGCCGATGTATGCATTGTTTCCCTTGATGTTCATGGACACCTGACCCATGCACCACGCATGTGTGTCGTGCTTTACCTGAACAACTATCACACCTATTTATTTCATTTAAGATTTCGATGTCGGGATTAACTATTATATTTCGGTTTATATTGAAATTAATTTACTTGAACTATGATTTAATCCTGACTCGAGTGTTTTATGTTTTTGCATGGAACGCTCGGGTCAGACCCGAGCAATCCAGATTTAAAGATTACAGCTTAGGGTTCGAAGACTGGTGAAGCTGGGGATCCGACGACGCGCGCACTCTGAAGTTTAAACCAGTAAAGATTTTCCTTGTATTCAAATGACATTTTCATTCCGCTGTATAGAAAATCATTGTATTAAAATTCTGATTGATATATATATAAAAGATTTATTTCGTTATTAAATACTGTGTTATTTATTTGTTCTATTTTGATTTTATATTTTAAACTCTATGAGCTAAATAACGATCCGTCGATTTGAACGGTTTAAGTTGGTTTAATTACCAATTTGAAGCGGTCAAATTGGCGGGACATTACAGATCTTTACAAATTTTATATCATTGGAAAGATCTTTCCAAAACGGACCCAATAGTTCAAGTTTTGGGAAAATCTGACGGTCGGATCTCCCGGTACAATCGTTTAAAGTTACGGTTTCAAAATACGAACTGCAGCGTCGTTATTCGATTTATTTTAATTATATATATATATATATATATATATATATATATATAACCCATTCTGGCATTGTTTTCATTTAGATTTGAATTAAACATTCTAGATAATCTAGCTGTTGGATCTTTGCAAAGTTGGTGTCGTTGGAAAGATATTTCCAAAGCAAACCCAACGGTTTCGGTTTCGGGAAAATCCGATGGTCGGATCTCCCGGTACAATCATTTGAAATCACGGTTTCTAAATACGAACTGCAGCGTCATTATTCGATTTATTTTAATTATATATATATAATCCATTCTACGATTTCAAAAACCATTTCAACTCATATAGGTGATAAAAATGATACTTTTATCAAACCGATATTTATTTCAACAAATGACTATTTTTAGCAATTCATGTATATAGTAAAAATGTGATTTTTATCATCAAAACAATTTATTTCAAACATGATTATTTTATATACTTCATATAGATGATAAAAATGTGATTTTTACTGTTAAAGTAATTTATTTCAAAAATGAATATTTTTAGCGATTCATATATATTATAAAAATGCGATTTTTATTGTCAAAACAATTTATTTCAAACATGATTGTTTATATACTTCATACATACAATAAAATTTTTATTTTTATCGCTCAAACTATTTTATTTCATACATTTTATAAAAATGTTATTTTTACCATTCAAACCATCTTTATTTCATACATTCGATAAAAATGTTATTTTTATCATTCAAACCATTCTTATTTCATACATTCGATAAAAATGTTATTTTTATTATTTAAACCATTTTATTTCAAAAATGAATATTTTCCAACATATGAATATATTTCAATACATGAATATAAATCAAACATAGGAATATTTCAGAAAATTTCGGCAGCATAATGGCAGGGTAGTTAAAACCGGCACCGTCCTTAGTATGGCTCCTCGCTCTACCTTAAAGCCTCGCAGCTTTTGACAATAGGGATTTCAATAATCTAGTTCGTACGCAGAAGAAATTTCCCATATACTAATCCTATTGGGATTTTAACCACAATCAATCATTTCAATCATTCGTATTTATCAACCAAATTTCACATCAACCAAAATCCAAACAATCACAACCAATATATATCGTCCATGGTCTATGGACGAGGGGAGTGTTGATATATATGTGTGTGTATATATATATATATATATATATATATATATATATATCGATTCCATTTCAACATCATTTCAATTCCATTTATCACATATATGATTTTTACAACGCATATATAACTTACACATTGCACATACAACTTATACAACGCTTATACATAAGGTGTACAACGCTTATATAATTCATACATCGACCGTATAATTTATGCATCGTAATTCCATTTCGTTTATAATTCAGAAATCTCACATTGGGTTTCACTCCTCCAAAAATTGTAGGAAGCTCAGAAAAATATCCGGTGTCTTCTAGAAGGTAGAAGACGTCCACATGAGTCCAATGTCTCTTGTTTCACTGGATTTCGTCAACATACGAAAAAGATATAATTTTTATTGTGAAATCAAAATCTGTAGTGCTTTAAAGTGCAATAACCAGTTAATTTATTTTCAGCCATTACCTTTTACGAAGGGTTCAAAACTAGGTCACCACTTTTCTCGAAATCCGTGTAGCTAGGGGCCGATCGGCTTGCGCCATAGCGTAGAGCTAGGAGAGGCGCGCAAATCGAGGTAGGGGCGGTGGTGATCGATCCAGCGTGGCAGCAACGTCGGTGACTTCAACGGAGCAGATCTCGATGACGGTGGAACACTAGGGGGTACAACTGGTACTGATTTGAAGCTCGAGGGAAGTTCTTCAAAAACCTTAACTGGGTCGAAGGCTATTGATGAATGGAATTGCCAGAAACTAAGGGGAAGGTGGGAGGCTCAGTCGTCGTTTGTCACTGAAGGGTATCGAGTTTTCTAACACTTTTTGGAAAAATTAAATAGTGAAAGAAATTATTTCATCGGTCGGAATTTATATTAAATTCTAAAACAATGTTTCTCCATACGAACTCAAATCCAAACCCAACGACTATCGTCCCTAGCTAAATACCCCCATTCTGAACACAATGGAATATGTTTCGTAGGCCCATTCAACTGTTTCAGTCAATTTTTCTTCAAATTAAAATATAAAACATTAAATATTTGATTTGAACGTACATTTCAATTTGCCGGGGCTACATATCGATCCCAAAAATTCCCAAAAAATAACTCTAGCTATGTTTTGACGATACGGTCCCAAAAAAACTAGTTTTATCGAATTTGGAGACCGTTTGAAAAATGGCCATTTTCTGGTCGATCCAAATTGACTGAAATTAACCAAACACATTTTCCTTTGCCACACTCACATATTAAATCCAAAAATTATGGAATTTGGAACCTAGCAATAATTTGACATCCTGGATCCAAAAAAAGAGGTTTCATCGAAAACGGAGGTCGTTTGCAAAATTGCTATTTTCAAGGGCTATATAAACTCCATAGTGACCTTTCTGAAAATTCACTTGGCCATAACTTTTGATTCCCGCTATGAAATTTTGATTTTTCTGATTCGTTAGAAAGATATTCATAAACAGATTTAAATATTTCTGGTTTCACTAAAATCTGTTTTATTTTGCACCCGGTACGGTCAGTCAAAATTCGAATTCAAAATTTCAAACTATCGCGCCATTTCAGGCCTTGTTTATGATTAAAATAAATATATTTATTTTACAACATCGATTCAAATGGACTTATGGTCGTTATTATTTAAAATAATTTATTTTAAATATTAAAAATTCGCTAAAATTGCCAAATTAAAAAATTTAAATTGGTTTAGATTTTCCGGGTTGTTACAGGAAATTGGGTTTTCATTTATGAACCGAGGCAAGGGATCATCCTCACTGCTTCGAGACACACTAGCAAGTGCCTCAGGACTACACACTCTGGGCAACCCTCGGATCTTCATGGCCAATCATCCATCGATGATTGGTTATACCATAAACTATATGTTTGTCGGTTCTATTGAATCTCTAGTTCAGTATATCGACCATATCATCCATCGATCCCGTAGCGACCGATATATCCGAGCCGCCTCTTTATCCAGTAAGTAATAATAAGCAACATCCACATGAGTAAACAGTCTGGGCTCCATACCATGACGTTACTCGTAGCTAGAACTAACATATTTCCATTTCCATGCAGTCACTATCCCCTTTTTGTTTCATACCTGGGTGTGAAGCTCGCGAATTAACGCTACACAAAGCTATGCTATTTAAAGTTGTGCTTTGATCATCAACCACAAGACTTTGCTTTTCAACAGAAGCCTTGATCATTTGCATATAATCATGCCACACATGCAATTCACGCCATGAGATTGATGTTTATCGATATGTAACCTCTGAGCTCGTATGTCTCAGCGAAGGGCGTTAAGCAAGAGAATAAATTCTCAGCTGCCAAACAGATATATGTTTAATACAGATCAATTAACACAGAATAAAATCCAATGTTAGACACATATCCATTTACAAGCTTGTTATGGGTCTGAACGAAACCGGAGGCACCATATTCCGCGTCCCATATGTCCAATACAGGAAAGAGGTCCTCGCATATCCGGTCGATCTCCAAGCACGTATGGATGATCACCAATTATTACCTTATCTTGGGTGTACAGCCCAATTAAGACATCAGTAATCATCCAAATGATGTGAAGACCTGCGGTCTTTAACCACCATCTTCATCGTCGACTTATGGTCAAAACAATTATTCAGATGGGTATAAACCTGGCCACTCCGAATAATTCTCATATCTTATAATCAAGTGCTATAAAAACACAACATACACCTGATTCCAATTCTGATTATTCTTTTATTTAAATATTCATATCCTTTGGAAAAGGTTCCCATTAATTTTATCAAAGATAAATTCTTTAAATTTATTCTTTAATCTTCCTTTGAATATCAATTCAAACCAAATTAAGATTTATCTAAAGTAGTCGGGATTAGCGCAACTTACCGAAGTAATCATTTGTTATATATTTCCCAATCCTAACCTATTCATCCCATGGAGAAAAACTGGTAATACTCCATATCTAACACCACGGTGTTATCGGTAAATTTAATTACCATTTCATGTTCAAATCTTATTAAAGATTTAACTATCGCTTGGATCAAAACTGGTGATACTCCATTCTCGATCAATTCCCAAATTTGATAATTTAAATTATCACATTCACATTTCAATCTAACTGAAGATTCATTAAAAACCCACTTAGTTTTAATCTTCCCTGTAAAAGCCCGCATTTTACGTATCAGAAGATCGTAAAATAATTTTATTTTATTCTCTGAGGGTTGGATCATTCTCATCTTTTAATATGTTGCTTATGGGTATGTGTGACATGTCCACAACTTTAATCGATTTTGTTTGTGACCATTTTGCCCCTGTCAGTCTTTTACTGGGCATAACTTTTGACTCAGGTCGAATCAGAGGGTGAGACCTTTGCCATTAGAAAGGAATTGATGATTCTCTTTCCGTAGAGTGGTTACATTAATGATTTGGTTCAGCGTTTTGGGAGAAATCGCTGTTTTAAGGTTTTTCAGTTGGCTGTTCAGGTTTTGGAAGGCTAATGGGCTGATTTGGAGAAGGCCCATTAAGGGCTTGGTGGAAGCTATAAATAGAGGGTGAGAGTTGTGGAGAATTCTTTACTTTTCTCCATTCCCTCGTTTAGAGGCCTTGTGCTCCTCCTTCCTCTAACACCTTTCCACCATTAAAATCTAAGATCTACATAGAAGGATCTTAAATCTACACCATAAGAGGCTAGATCTACATCGATTGAAAGGGGATTTCATCGGATCTAAGGATTTTGTGCAAGGTGCTTGCTGATCGGAATTATATTTCATTGTTTTTGCATCGATTTGAAGAATTGGTGAGTGATTTACATCTCTCATTCGGATTCATGAAAGTATGTGAGTTATAGAATGTTAATTTCATCATTTTCGTGTTATTTTCTTTAGATCTACACCATGCTAAGTCCATTTTACATATGAATCACCTTAGTATCTGATCTCGATAATTTAAATGGTTAATTTCATGATTTTTCACAAGTGTATGCAAGTTAGATCCGTTTTTATGTTCATATGATTCGCTTATCATGTTTTGGGAAATTTATGTGTTTTGATGGAAATTGTTAGATTGACGATATTGTTGGTTGCATAACATGTTTTGGTTGCGTTTGGATGAATCGGATAAGCTGGTTTCGTCGGATTCGTCGTTTGGCGAAGTTTTGGTCGAAATCGAAGTTGAAAAGGAACTGTGCAGGTTTCTGGTCGGTCCAGAAGGACCAGAAGAGGTTCTGGTCGGTCCAGAAGGACTAGAAAAGGTTCCGGTCGGTCCAGAAGGAGCAGAGAAGGTTCTGGTCGGTCCAGAAGGACCAGAAGGGAATCTGGGTGGTTCAGAAGGATTCTGGTCGGTCCGGAAGGACCAGAAGAGGGTCTGGTTGGTCCAGAAGAACCAGAAGGGGGTCTTCCCAGGAAGGGTCGGTTTTGGGTCTTCCCAGGAAGGGTCGGTTTTGGGTCTTCCCAAGAAGAGCAGGTTTTGGGTCTTCCCAGGAAGGGTCGGTTTTGGGTCTTCCCAGGAAGGGCAGGTTTTGGGTCTTCCCAAGAAGAGTAGGTTTTGGGTCTTCCCAGGAAGGGTCGGTTTTGGGTCTTCCCAGGAAGGGCCGGTTTTGGGTCTTCCCAAGAAGGGCCGGTTTTGGGTCTTCACAGGAAGGGTCGGTTTTGGGTCTTCCCAGGAAGGGTCGGTTTTGGGTCTTCCTAGGAAGAGCAGGTTTTGGGTCTTCCCAGGAAGAGCAGGTTTTGGGTCTCCCCAGGAGGGGTCGGTTTTGGGGTCCTCCCAGAGGGCTCGGTGATGGTGTAGCTTCGAGGTGGTTTAAGTAGGAAGGCTCAAAGTGATGAATGTGTTCGGTGACAACTCAAAGGTCGTGAGTTAATGGATAATGGCTGCTCGAGAAGGTTGCTTGAGCTATAAAACATCGTCAAGGTTGGACGACTAGAGATGCGAAGGCCGAAAGGTCATCGTTGTCGTAAGTTCTAGCAGACTCAAAGCTGGGGTACGATGGGGGCACCCAAAAGAATAGAAGGTTGCTGGTCGAGTACCCTGGGTCTTGGAGAAAGGCCTGGTGTCAAGGTTGGACATTTTCAAGGTTGGACATATGGAGTTCATGCTTGAACTGGGGTTACCATTAGCCCTTGACATATGGCAAGGTTGGCCATCATACGATTAACGATGGTTTCAAAGTAGGATTGGCGGTGATAGCCAGAGTCTGTCATGTATGCTAGATGTTTTGCATGAGATATATAATCTTGATCCCATGATTGCTATTGTTGATTGTTTCTGTTTGCTATGAACAAATGGTTGTTCTGGTTTCTATGGATTAATGGTTGAAATGCTTGGTGTAAAGGCTATCACTGTCCGATGTGGGGAAGATAAGGTTGAGTTCTTCTCTGGTGTTGTGGGTAGACAAGTTGTTCATTTACCCATTCTCATATACTTTCTTGTTGAAGTTTGTTAGCTGTTTAATCGCTCACTAAGACAATTGTTTGACTCAAGGTTTTATGTTCCCTCTTATTACCTTGGGCTGTTCATTCGGTTGTGGATGGGCAGACTAAGTAGCATGTTACAGGTAATGGAGCTTTCTGAGACGAGGAAGCTGAGCGATGACGAGCAGGAGGTTGGCGTACCAGTTTTATTACTATCTAGTATTTCTGTTTCCGCTGTTTGAGTTGCTTGAGAGTTATAGTGAGGCCTTATGTACAAACTTTGATATCAGTTGGATAATCTTTCTGGATGTTGAGAAAGTTTCAAAAGTTTGTTATATGATACCTCATTGCTATTACAAGTTGTATATGTTCTATTATATTTTACCCTTGCGCTGTGAGCTCTACGACAGGTTTCGATGTGTTTACCTACTCTGATGATCGTCCATAGCAGCCTGGCACACCTTTCAGCGCATTTTCCACTTGTTTAGTGCGGGGGTTATGGGCGGTCGTCACATTTGGTATCAGAGCTCTGGTCAACGATTTTGGCCAAAGTTCGAAGACATAATCACGTATGAGGGACGTATTTGTAGATTTCAATTGGATGTTTACTATATATATATTAGCATATATAGTAGCAGCGGTTGTATCTCTTTCGCAGTTTATCTTGTAAGTGGACTAATCATTCTATTGTCGATTTAGAATGAGTCGTCAAATCTCTAGGAGTGAGCCTGAGATGGGAAGAGTAGGAGATGGAAGAAGTCAATTGGGAGTCTTGGCAGATGCACCGGAATACTTGGTTATGTTTGGGGCGGCCATGATGGCAGTAGCCATGCTAGGGATGCCTGTTCCAGAAGCATCAATAGGACGTGGCGTTCCAGTGCAAGAACCCTTGAGGAATTTTGCTAAGCAACAGAGGGACTGCTCACCAATGGATGAGGAAGTTTCTATTGGTCCTAGTGTTTCACCGAATGAGAATGGTAATCAAAGGAAGAAATCTAAGAAGAATGTGCTCTGCTTTAATTGTCAATTAGAAGGCCATTATTCTTGGGATTGTAAGGAAGAATGGAAGTGCTTTCGATGCGGCAAGCCTGGACATAAGAAGAAAGACTGTCCGAACCTTCCAAAGAATAAGCAACTGGAGGAAGCATGTGTTGTGGAAGCTATTCCAATTTCTTATTGTATTCCTGAAGAGAACTAGGAGAAGTTGTTGTCTGGATGTACTTCCAGCTAGTGAAGTTGTTTGAGTTCTATTTGGTACTAGAGAATCGTCACCTTTTACCTATAATAAATTGTATATTGAATGGGTTTGGAACCCGAGAACTGTGATAGACCATTGGTTGTGACTAATCCAGTTGGGGGTTCGTCCAGTTTGTGCATGATTTGCCGTGTTCTAGTGTTATCGAGTCATGGTTGCTCTTTTTTTGTGATTGCTTTGTTCTTAACTTCGCTGGATATGGGATCATCTTGGGCATGGATTGGCTCAAGAGATATGCGGCAAGGGTGAATTGCGAGAAGCTAGAGGTGAGGGTCGGGGATGTGGAAGGGCGAAAGGTGTTGATTAGATGTAAGCGCGAAGACGGAGTCTTCGTGAGTTATCTATATTTGCTTGGGATTCCACAGGAAGACCTGTCATCAGTGCTGATCGCTAATGAGTATGTAGATGTCATTGACGAGGTCAAAGGGTTGCTGCCGCATCGCGAGATCGAGTTTAGGATCGATTTGGTCGAAGGTGCTAGACCAATTGTTATGCCCCTTAGGCGGATGGCGCCTAGGGAACAGCGAGAGTTAGAGGTGCAAGTTCGTGACCTTTTGGGAAAAGGATTCATTCGAAGGAGTATTTCCGAGTGGGGTGCACCAGTCGTGTTTGCAACTAAGGAAGATGGCTCGTTAAGATTGTGTGTGGACTATCGTGAGCTGAACAAGGTGACTAAGAAGAACAAGTATCCATTGCCAAGGATTGATGACTTGTTCGATCAGCTTCACGAAGCCAAAGTGTTTTCTCAGATAGATTTGGCAATGGGATTCCACCAATTGAGAGTGGCTAAGGATAGTGTGCCAAAGACTGCTTTTAGGACACCGTCCGGGTTTTTCGAGTGGTTGGTGATGCCATTCGGGTTGACTAACACGCCAGCGTATTTTGTGGATCTTTTGAATAGAGTGTTCAGAGATCAGTTGAGTAAGTTCGTGCTGGTATTCGTGGATGATATACTGGTTTACTCCAGAAATGTGGAAGAACGTAAGACGCACTTGAGAGTTTTGTTAGAGATCTTGCGAAAGTATCAACTTAAGGCTAAGTTCTCAAAGTGTCACTTCTGGAAGGACGAAGTGAGGTTCTTAGGTCATGTTGTTTCTGGAAAAGGTATAGCGGTTGACCCCGCTAAAGTTGCAGCAATCCAGGATTGGGATAGACCTAAGAATGCGACGGATGTTCGGAGTTTCCTTGGGTTGGCTGGTTATTACCGAAGGTTTATCAAGAATTTCTCCAAGATAGCTGCACCATTAACAAGATTGACGAAGAAGAATCAAGTATTCGCATGGGATGCGAAGTGTGAACAAGCATTCGGAATTTTGAAAGAGAGATTGACGAGTGCACCTGTGTTGACCATTCCAAGTGGGAATGAAGAGATGGTGGTATATACTGATGCGTGTGGTACTGGACTTGGAGCAGTGCTAATGCAGAAGGATAAAGTAGTGGCTTACGCAAGTCGACAGCTAAAGCCACATGAGAGAAAATATCCGGCTCATGATTTGGAGTTGGCAGCGATTGTGTTTGCTCTGAAGATGTGGAGGCATTACCTGTTGGTAGTACGATTCGAGTTGTTTACGGATCACAAGTCGTTGAAGTATCTTTTCTCCCAAAAGGATTTGAATCTTCGGCAGCAATGATGGTTAGAGTTTCTAGCATCGTATGATTTTGGGATAGCCTATACTCCTGGCAATGGCAATGCAGTTGCAGATGCATTGAGTCGAAGACACGCAAGTTTGGGAGCGATGTTTTCGGAATGGAAGGGCCTCGATTACTTGGCAAGGTTCGATTTCAGGCCAAGGTGTGAGTTGGAACCTGAGATATTGGCAAGCTTGTCGATAAGGCCTACTCTTATCGAAAGGATTGGCAAGGGCCAAAAGAAAGATACGAAGCTTGTCGAGTTTATTCATAAACTGAAACCAGAGGATAAAGAGTTCGAGGTCGACCGAGAAGGTTGGCTTCGAAAGAAAGGACGATTAGTTGTTCCTGATGTCGACGGATTGAGGGATGAGGTTCTGAGAGAATGTCATCACTCGAAGCTAACGATTCATCCTGGTGGTAATAAAATGTATCTGGACATGAAGCGAGCCTACTACTGGGAAGGGATGAAAAGAGATATTGGAAAATTCATTTCCAAGTGTATGAACTGCCAGTTGGTGAAAGCTGAACAGAAGAAGCCGAGTGGTTTACTTCAGCCATTAGAGGTTCCTACATGGAAGTGGGAGCAGATATCGATGGATTTTATCGATGGACTACCTAGAACTAGGACAGGGAATGAAGGGATTTGGGTAATTGTGGGTCGTTTGACCAAAAGTGCAAGGTTCATTCCTATCAAGACGACTAGGATAACATCAAAATTGGCTGAGCTTTATGTGAAATGGATTGTTCGATTCCATGGTGTTCCAAAGAGTATAGTAAGTGACCGAGATCCATTGTTCACGAGTGGATTTTGAAAAAGTTTACAAGAAGCTTTGGGAACCGAATTGTGTTTAAGTACAGCATATCATCCCCAAACTGATGGTCAGACCGAGAGAGTCAACCGAGTTTTAGAAGATCTCCTGAGGGCTTGTGTGTTAGACTTCGGAGGATCATGGGAGGACCATCTACATCTAGTTGAGTTTGCGTATAATAATAGCTACCAGTCGAGTATTGGGATGGCACCATACGAGGTGTTGTATGGAAGGCCGTGCAATTCTCCAGCTTGTTGGTTAGAAACTGGAGATAAGTTGGTACTTGGGCCTGAAATGATTAGAGAAACCTCGGGTTGTATCAAGATTGTTCGACAACGAATGAAGGCGGCCCAAGATCGTCAGAAAAGTTACGCCGATAAGCGTCGTAAGGATTTGGAATTCGACGTAGGAGATATGGTTTTCGTGAAGATTTCACCGTTGAAGCATGTGGTTCGATTCGGAAGTAAAGGGAAGTTGGCTCCTAGGTTTGTTGGACCATTTCCGATAGTCGAGCGAATGGGAAAGCTCGCATATAGGTTGGAGTTACCCGAGAAGATGTCAAGTGTGCATAATGTTTTCCTTGTGTCATTTCTATGGAAGTTTGTGCACGACTCGAATGTGGTGGTATCTCCAGAACAGTGTGAAGATTTAGAAGTTGAGACCGCAGTTGCGAAACCTCATAGGCCACTTCGTGTTGTGGGGAATGACACGAAACAGCTTAGGAGGAAGATGGTTAAGCTAGTCAAGGTACAATGGAGTGAAGATGGCAACGATTGTACATGGGAGACGGAAGAGAGCATGAGGGCGACTCATCCAGAACTTTTCATCGGTAGAACCCATAGATTGTATCGTCGTTATATCGTTGTATCTTGTTGTTGTTTGATAGAATTCCGCGTGCTAGGATAAGGCTATGGATGCATGGCTTGATGGTTGCTAGTTTGGATGATAGGATTGGCTTCTCATGGATGATAGGCATGCGGAATTGTTGTGGTTGCTTGTATTTGCTTGGAATTTCGGGGGCGAAATTCTTAAGGGGGGAGAATGTAACAGCCTGCATTTTACGTATCGGAAGATCGCAAAATAATTTTATTTTATTCTCTGAGGGTTGGATCATTCTCATCTTTTAATATGTTGCTTATGGGGATGTGTGACATGTCCATAATTTTTATCGATTTTGTTTGTGACCATTTTGCCCCTGTCAGTCTTGTATTGGGCTTAACTTTTGACTCAGGTCGAATCAGAGGGTGAGACCTGTGCCATTGGAAAGAAATTGATAATTCTCTTTCCGTAAAGTGGTTACATTAAGGATTTGGTTCAGAGGTTTGGGAGAAATATCTGTTTTAGGGTTTTTCAGTTGGATGTTCAGGTTTTGGAAGGCTAATGGGCTGATTTGGAGAAGGCCCATTAAGGGCTTGGTGGAAGCTATAAATAGAGGGTGAGAGTTGTGGAGAATACTTTACTTTCTCCATTCCCTCATTTAGAGGCCTGGTGCTCCTCCTTCCTCTAACACCTTTCCACCATTAAAATCTAAGATCTACATAGAAGGATCTTAGATCTTCACCATAAGAGGCTAGACCTACATCGATTGAAAGGGGATTTCATCGGATCTAAGGGTTTTGTGCAAGGTGCTTGCTGATCGGAATTATATTTCATTGTTTTTGCATCGATTTGAAGAATTGGTGAGTGATTTACATCTCTCATTCGGATTCATGAAAGTATGTGAGTTATAGAATGTTAATTTCATCATTTTCATGTTATTTTCTTTAGATCTACACCATGCTAAGTCCATTTTACATATGAATCACCTTAGGATCTGATCTAGATAATTTAAATGGTTAATTTCATGATTTTTCACAAGTGTATGCAAGTTAGATCCGTTTTTATGTTCATATGATTCACTTATCATGTTTTGGGAAATTTATGTGTTTTGATGGAAATTGTTAGATTGATGATATTGTTGGTTACATAACATGTTTGTGGTTGCATTTGGATGAATCGGATAAGCTGGTTTCGTCGGATTTGTCGTTTGGCGAAGTTTTGGTCGAAATCAAAGTCGAAAAGGAGCTGTGCATGTTTCTGGTCGGTCCAGAAGGACCAAAAAAGGTTCTGGTCGGTCCAGAAGGAGCAGAGAAGGTTCTGGTCAGTCCAGAAGGACCAGAAGGGAGTCTGGGTGATTCAGAAGGTTTCTGGTCAGTCCGGAAGGACCAGAAGAGGGTCTGGTCGGTCCAGAAGGACCAGAAGGGGGTCTTCCCAGGAAGGGTCGGTTTTGGGTCTTCCCAGGAAGGGTCGGTTTTGGGTCTTCCCAGGAAGGGTCGGTTTTGGGTCTTCCCAGGAAGAGCAGGTTTTGGGTCTTTCCAGGAAGAGCAGGTTTCGGGTCTTCCCAGGAAGGGTCGGTTTTGGGTCTTCCCAGGAAGAGCAGGTTTTGGGTTTTCCCAGGAAGGGTCGGTTTTGGGTCTTCCCAGGAAGAGCAGGTTTTGGGTCTTCCCAGGAAGAGCAGGTTTTGGGTCTTCCCAGGAGAGGTCGGTTTTGGGGTCCTCCCAGAGGGCTCGGTGATGGTGTAGCTTCGAGGTGGTTCAAGTAGGAAGGCTCAAAGTGATGAATGCGTTCGGTGACAACTCAAAGGTCATGAGTTGATGGATAATGGCTGCTCGAGAAGGATGCTTGAGCTATGAAACATCGTCAAGGTTGGACGACTAGAGATGCGAAGGCCGAGAGGTCATCGTTGTCATAAGTTCTAGCAGGCTCAAAGCAGGGGTACGATGGGGGCACCCAAAAGACTAGAAGGTTGCTGGTCGAGTACCCTGGGTCTTGGGGAAAGGCCTAGTCTCAAGGTTGGACATATGGAGTTCATGCTAGAACTATGGTTACCATTAGCCCTTGACATACGGCAAGGTTGGCCGTCATACGATTAACGATGGTTTCAAAGCAGGATTGGCAGTGATAGCCAGAGTCTGTCATGTATGCTGGATGTTTTGCATGAGATATATAATCTTGATCCCATGATTGCTATTGTTGATTGTTTCTATTTGCTATGAACAAATGGTTGTTCTAGTTTCTATGGATTGATGGTTGAAATGCTTGGTGTAAAGGCTATCACTGTCCGATGTGGGGAAGATAAGGTTGAGTTCTTCTCTGGTGTTGTGGGTAGACAAGTTGTTCATTTACCCATTCTCATATACTTTCTTGTTGAAGTTTGTTAGCTGTTTTATCGCTCACTAAGACTATTGTCTGACTCAAGGTTTTATGTTCCCTCTTATTACCTTGGGCTGTTCATCCGGTTGTGGATGGGCAGACTAAGTAGCAGGTTACAGGTAATGGAGCTTAGTGAGATGAGGAAGCTGAGCGATGACGAGCAAGAGGCTGGCGTACCAGTTTTATTACTATCTAGTATTTCTGTTTCCGCTGTTTGAGTTGCTTGAGAGTTATAGTGAGGCCTTATGTACAAACTTTGATATCAGTTGGATAATCTTTCTGGATGTTGAGAATGTTTCAAAAGTTTGTTATATGATACCTCATTGCTATTACCTGTTGTATATGTTCTGTTATATTTTATCCTTGCGCTGTGAGCTCTACGACAGGTTTCGATGTGTTTACCTACTCTGATGATCGTCCATAGTAGCCTGGCACACCTTTCAATGCATTTTCCACTTGTTTAGTGCGGGGGTTATGGGCGGTCATCACATTCCCAAAAATCAATATTAATTATTATTTAACTTTGGGAAATCAAACATGCCGCATTGACAATCTACACCGTACCATTGATTTCTGCCGATATATAACCTCTAAGCTCGTATGTCTTAGAGAAGGGTGTTAAGTAAGAGAATAAATTCTCCACTACCAAACATATATATATTTAGCAGAGATCAACAATATAGTTAAAAATACAATGTTAGACATGAAATCCTGTCTTTAACTTGGTTAAAGAACCAATGTCATTTAAAACACGGTTCATAACAAACCCAAAATCACATTCCGTTAATTATGGAATCCTCATGGAAAAACAGATCAATATATAATCGATATCAATTTCCGTATCTGACTAATAATATAAATGGAATAACGACAAAATCTTTTAAATTCCATATATATTAACAGTTCTCCTGCACAGAAGTTCAATTCGATTATTACCAAATCGAATTCCATTCAATCCTAATTTATTTGGCAAACTTTACTTTGGAAAATTTCAATTAAATCTTGATAAAAAAATTTATAAATTCCAAATCAGATTTCACTATAAATCGGGTTAAAGACTGAATGTCGTTAAAAACACAGTTCACAATAAACCCAATTCACATTCCATTTTATTCCAATTATTAAATATAATTGGAAACTCTAATAATCTTAATTAAAAGATTTACTCTTTTCACACATGGTTCAAGAACAGTGTTACTGAAAACACCATTCACGACAAACCCAAAATACAATTCTTTTATTCAATTCCAATTAAATATTAATTAATTGGTAAACTTCTTTAAATCTTAATTAAAATATTTATTCTTTTCTCAATTGGGTTTAAGAACAGTGTTATTTAAGACACCGTTCATGTCAAACCCAAAGTCCAACTTAATATTAAATATAAGGCTCTGAGTAGAAATTATATTGGCTTATATTCAATAACAAATTCTGAAATCAACAAATATCATATTGGGAATAACGATATATATCTTCCAAATTCCTCCATAATATCCATATAGTCACGGAATCCAATATCGAAATATTCCGAAGATAATTTCGATTCCAATCCATTCCAACTTATATATTGGAAATTCTAGTTATGTTAAAACCCATTCTCAATCCATTTAATTTATTTAAAAACAATTGGATCATAATTCTAGTTAATAACTAGTTCATTTTGATAAAAAAATATTTTTATCTTTGTAAATATGGAATTTTCATCCCAATTCTTTCCAAATCATTTATTATGATTTTACACAAATTATTAATTTTTTTTAATAATTTTATTAAGGCCCTTTCAGTCGATTTCCATAAACGATCATCGAACTGCACTTACAACGACCTTTTCCAAATTTGATTTGGATATAATTCCAAATCCAACAGTTAGAATTCAACTTCATTTTCAATTTTAAATCAAAATTGAATACTCTTTATCGTTATATTATTTAAATGATAATATTTTCAAAATATCAGATTTTGAAATCATTTCCTTTCCGATATTCATTATAAAAATGAATAAAATCGATATAAATATCGTTCGAGTTAAAGTGGCCCAAATCTAATCAACACGGATTCATATATTTCAATATTTTTGTGTCTATCCCAAATCGAACATCAAAATCAAATTTCGATCCATTACTGAATATTGTTTTAAAATAATCTTTATTTTAAAATATTTCCTTATTTTAAAATATTCGTTATTCTGAATTGGAATCAGACACAGTCAATTACCATATAATGTTATTTTTATGGATTTCATACATACATGTACACAACAATAATGATATACAATCAACCCTCATCTAGAGTATTATTTAAAATAAATCATTTTAAATATTTAAAATCCGATTAAATTGCTAAAATAAAAAATTTAAATTGGTTCTGAAAATCCGGGTTGTTATAGATCAATTTGGAAAGAAATATTTGGCGAGAACTCTAATTTAATAAATTTTAAATCTAATTAGAATGATTAATTAAATTTAGTTGTTAAATATGATTTATTTATAAACATAATCAATTGATGTGTTAATGGTTGCTATTGCATGTGATGGATGTTCGTAGATAGAACACACCAAACACAAAGCGTTATTTAACGTAAGGCTTGCGCACCGTTTTATAAATTGTTAAATTGTTTCCATAATGATGGATAAGCTGTGCTCGTATAGATTAAACTTGTTGCATCGCACACACATTACAGTTGTGGTATATATGGGTAGTCAGTTTAAGACACCTTCTTATATGGATAACGATTTGTTAAAAAATGAAAATTTAAAGGATAATTTTTTTAATTTAGATCTTTAAGTAAATTGTAAGATAAGTCATGAATATGTAAATGATTTTTTCCATAACGACAAAACGATTTCGGGAATGTATTAAAATTAGTTTTGGACCCTCAAGATTTAATTAAGTTCCAAATTTAAGTTGTGATTTTGAGTTCCATTAGTTTACATAAACGTTTGTTTCCTTATTATCCATAAGTTTTAATTCTAACTAAAAATGTGATTTTTGAGTTGCATGCAAATGTTTAGTTCATAGCCATCCATAAGCATTAAAATTTAATTATGAAATTTTGATTTGAGTACGTAACTAAACATTAATTTATTAAATACACTTGGTTCCCTTTTTTTAAAGACCATTTGTTAGATTTAGATAATTAAACAAATTTGGAATATTATGTAAAGTTTCAAATGAAAGTTGGACTACGATTTTAATTGAACATTAATTATAAATTAGAAAAAGGCAAATTTTGAACCATTACCGAATGCATAAAAAAATTATGTATATGTAATGACATTTCTTCCAATAAAACATACATATTTATATACCAGAATTTTCTAGGGTAACAGAGAGGATAGTGTTTAAGGCTTGGGTGTAACGTCATGTAACACCCCGAATTTTCTATTAACACTAAAGTTGCTAAAATAATAATAAGTGTGTAGAAGAGGGGATGTATCTAATATGAATACTAAAATATTAATAAGTATGTAAGAGAGGGGATGTATCTAATATGAATATAATAATATTAATAAGTGTGTAAGAGAGGGGATGTATCTAATATGAATATAATAATATTAATAAGTGTGTAAGAGAGGGGATGTATCTAATATGAATATAAAAATATTAATAAGTGTGTAAGAGAGGGGATGTATCTAATATGTATATAAAAACAATAATAAGTGTGTAAAAGGGGGGGATGTATCTAATGTGTACATTGTAGAATATATATATATATATATATATATATATATATTGCTGAGTGTTTGCTGAGTCACTTCTGACTCATTGCTGAGTCAACAAGATAAACCCCATCTTGTCTGAACGGCTGCGGTTATTTCTAGGTTAAATCTAATGGCCTAAATGCATTCTAAAATCTATAAATAAGTGGGTAGACCCTAAACCTAAATCACTTGTAAAATTAGAGAAGCTACCGTCATGCTGCTGCCATGGAGTTCAGCGTAGCCGTCACAAACTAAGAAGAGGAAGCCTAATCATCTACAACTAAATCTACACAAATCAAATCAAAAGATCTTTCTTTCTCTAATTCTTTTCTTTTGTTGGTGAGTATGATGATTCTCACAAGACTATTACAAACTAATTTGACTCAGTTATGAATGGATCACAAGAAAGTGATGTGATTTGTAATTGTAAATTCTATATATTGTGGATCTCTTATTATGTTATTATGTTGTCGTATGATGTAAATTATATATGCTATGTCATGCTATGTTGTAAATTCTCTTATGCTATGTCGTGCTATGTTGAGAATCATGTCAAGCTATGTTATACTATCATACTATGCCATGTTATAAATCATGCTATATTATGTTGAAAAATCATGCTGTTGGATCATGCTTAAACTTATGTTTTTTTTAATTTAAATGGATCTTGTTTATGGGAATTTGCCTATTAGGTTAGGTGTACCCATAAACTTGAAACTATAATTAAATAAAACTTGATTATGGGAATTTGCCTATTGAGTTAGGTGTACCCATATAAAACCATGTTGTTAAAAAATTAGATGATGTTGATTCACACATGTTCATATGTAAGTTTATGAAAATTGATTGAGATTATATTAGGTGAATTTTGAACAAGTTGACACCTTTAGGTTTATGACATGTATAATCTATGCAAGTTGGACATATGCAAGTTTCACCCCTTATTATGATTCATTTGGTCACATATACATGTTGTTATTATGATAATCTCTTTTATGCTATGAGTTAGGCTATTCGAGTCTAACATATATTTTGCGAATAAACGTTCAAACGTGGGGTAGGGGTAATATTAGGAATTAATAAATTGGGTGCAATTTTGTAAGATTTTGCATACCATGAATGGATGTCCATAATTGAGTCAATTATGGACATTGTTAAAAATTGGAAGTAATTAATAATTCAAGTAGGGAATTATTAAAATTGGGGGAAAGTGGATTATTATTAATAATCAATGCTTAGGACACGAGGTTGGACCCGTTTGTGATGTAAACCTGCCCGGACCCGCCCGGCAAATCCAGTAGTCACAAATGTCGGCCCAATGTGAGAGGTCCTAGGCCCAAACTAAAGCATAACAGTTGTAAAGACACGAGGTTAGACTCTTTTATGGTGTAAGACTGCCCGGACCCGCCCGGCAAATCCAGCTGCCGTAAATGCCAGTCTAATGTGAGAGGTCTTTATGAGGTTATGGCCTTAATGAACTAAGAAATACTTAACTAGATAATCATGTAAGGTGGGACATGGGGGTTAAGTAGGTGCCTTGGGTGGCATGAGGAATCTGGTGGTTGCCTTTAGAGGCATTTGAAATACGATTAGACTTAACCAAACACACATGTAAATGAACATGACTAAGTGGGTTAAGTGGGATGGACTAATGGGGACAAGCTTAGGTGGAATGCTTGTGGTAAATAGTGGGGGCCCATTTCAACCAGTATCCCAAAACGTATCTTTGTGGGCTCGACCCAAGTCGAGGACGGGACACGCATACTGGGTTTGACTATAAGAGGCCAAAACAGGGAGCGGTGGCAACGCAAGTCCAACGGGTTTCATATGCGTGTGTGGACCCGGGCTGGTAGGTAAGACGTTGTTGCATCGTGTAGGTATAAGCCGTGCATGTCCGTTGTATCAGGTTGCCACTTTAGGGGAGTGATACACCCCACTGTGGGGCCAGCACGGGTATCTACGAGTTAGGGAGCCGATCGAATAATGGGAAGTAGGGTACACCTAGTGGAGATAGGGGCAGGCGGCACCTATGTAGTCAGCTAGGGGTACGTAAAGCCATTGGGAAAGTTTCTAAGTGAAGCTAAGTGGGATGAATCTTTAGGGTGACTGGTGTGGTGCAGTATAGTGTTTATCCTTTAGTATTTAGGAGCGCCTATAACGTTGCCTTTAGCGATTGTCTATGTCCTTAATCTGCTCTTCATAGACATTTTCTTGTTTTCCAGCTTATGCCTTAGTCCAGTTATTTTGGTAATAGTATTGTAGAATTATCATATTCACCAGACTTTATGTCTGACCCCCTCTTTTCCATCCTTTTTCTCCCTTCAGGTCCGCAGGTTGGGCCAAAGTTCTAGTGGAGTCTAGTTGGATCGCTTATCTTCTGGAAAGCTTGGACTGCTGAAGTAAAGTCCAGCTTGTTATCTTTCTTTTTAATGGCTATTCATGTAATGGGATTATGTACTTGTTTTATCAAGATAGATATTGTACTTGACATTGAATATGGTGTTATGATGTAATCAAACATGTTTTGACTTCTGCTACAATGAAATAAAGTTTTTGAATTTCCAAGTACTATTTCATATCTGTCTTGTTATAATTTTACTGTTCTATATTCACTTAAAACCTCCATGGAAGTTAATGCATTCCTTTGTGAGTGACATTAATGGACGTGGGGTGTTACACGTGGTATCAGAGCATAAGGTTACCAGAACAGATAAATTTTTTTTTTAGAAAAATATTTTTTTTTCTAAAGTATTTTTGGAAGAAGTGCTTTCAAAAAAAAAAAAAAAAAACGTGTTATTTAAAGAGAGTTCTTATGAAAAACATAATCCCAAATAGCCACATCCTTATCTTTATCTTTCGAATTCTCCATTTTGAATCTTTCCTTTTTTCGTTTCAGCATGGCTGAAGATCTTAATCTCCCAGAAGGTGTGACGATTCCAGGGTGGTTTAGGAGATACTTGGAGGCTAGGGCCACCACTACAGGCCCAGCGGATACTCCTCCACCCCTAGTTGCACCCATTCCTCCTCCTCCTCGTATTGACACTTTTGCAAAGACGTGCAAGGAATTCAAGGCTATGGGAGGAAAAACTTTTCAAGGGACTGAGACGTTTGTGGAGGCCAGAGATTGGTTTAAGGAGACTGAGGAATTGTTGGATATCTTTGAAGTGGAAGATGGGAGGAAAGTCCGTTTAGCTGCTTGGTTAATGAAGGGAGAGGCCTCGTTTTGGTGGGAGGTCACTAACGGGGAACGTCCAGTTGATTCATGGGCGGATTTCAGACGAAGGTTTGAGGCAAAGTTTCTTTCAAGGGCAGAGGAGAACTTAAATATGGAAAAATTCCTGGCACTAAAGCAAGGGAGCTCATCTGTAAAGGAATATGTCAATAAATTTAATCAGTTAGCAAGGTTTGGCTTGGAGTTGGTGAACACGCCAGAGAAGAAAGCTTTGAGGTTCGTTAGAGGCTTGAATGAACCGTTGCAAGGGTTGGTTATGACCCACATCCCTATGGGAGCCACCTTTGAAAAGCTAGTAGAAATGGCACTTATGCATGAGGATAAGGCAGTTGAAAAGAAAGGGGATCAGAAGAAACCCCAACAGCAAAATAAGAAGGGTGGTAAAAACAATAATGGCAAAGGGAAGAAGAAATGCTTCAATTGTGGGACGCCTGGCCATCTCAGCAAAGATTGTAGAAAGAAAAAGAAGACTGGTTGTTTTCATTGTGGAGATGCGGGACATTTAGTAAAGGACTGTCCAAAGAAGGGGCAGAGGGCAGGGTCTACCTCGGGAGGACAAGTGCAGGCTCTTATGGCACCAGGGCAGGCAAGGGGGCAAGTTCAGGCTATTGCGGCCCCACCGCTGCAAGAAAGAGGTAGAACAATTTCTGTTGAAAGCTTAGTTTTTCTTTTTGATCATCCTGTCCGTACCTTATTCGATTCTGGCGCATCTCATTCGTTTATCTCTGCATCATTAGTTGAATCACTGCACTTGAACACCAGTTTAGTAGAGGATCCCTTGGTCGTTTCAAATCCAATTGGGGGTTCGGCTCATTTGACCATGATATGTTTGGATTTGAAAATCTCTATACTTAGCGTTGAATTTAGATGTGATGCTTATGTATTGGGCTTCACGGGCTATGGGCTAATTTTAGGAATGGATTGGTTGTCTAGAAATAGGGCCATTCTTGATTGTGAAAGGAGAGTAGTTAGGCTTGTGACTCGCCTTGGTAATGCTCTCGACATCTTTTGTAATCCCATAAATTCCGTTATGCTAAGTTATCTTGAATCGCTTGACGCGTCTGTAGAGAACCTGCGATCGGTAGAAGTGGTCCGGGAAAATCCGGATGTGTTTGAGGAGGTGAAGGGCTTACCTCCAAAGCGGGAGATAGACTTTCGAATTTATCTTGTGGATAATGCTAAACCCGTATCTTTGCCAGTGCGCCACATGGCTCCTCGTGAAAGGAGGGAACTCAATAAGCAAGTAAAGGAGTTGCTTGAGAAGGGGTTCATAAGACGTAGTATATCGGAGTGGGGTGCTCCAGTAGTTTTTGCCACAAAGGCGGATGGGTCTCTTAGACTTTGTATGGACTATAGAGAACTAAACAAGCTTACTAAAAAGAACCGACACCCACTGCCGAGGATTGACGATCTCTTTGATCAGTTAGTTGGCGCCTCAGTGTTTTCGCAGTTGGACTTAGCCACTGGCTTTCATCAACTGAGAGTGGCTGAGGATAGTATAGATAAGACTGCTTTTAGGACTCCTGACGGATTCTATGAATGGCTAGTGATGCCCTTTGGTTTGACAAACGCCCCTGCATATTTTGTTGATTTGATGAGTAGGGTGTTTAGGGAATACCTTAACAAATTCGTGGTAGTCTTTGTGGATGACATCTTAGTCTTTTCTAAGAATAAAGAAGAGCACTCCCTACATCTTAGGGAAGTGTTGGAAACCCTTCGAGCACATAACCTTAAGGCAAAATTTTCTAAGTGTCACTTCTGGAGGAAGGAAGTACGGTTCTTAGGGCACGTGGTTTCCAAAGAAGGGATAGCAGTGGATCCCGCAAAGGTGGTGGCCATCCAAGATTGGAAGGTCCCTAAAAATGCAACCGAAGTAAGAAGTTTCTTGGGGTTGGCTGGCTATTATAGGAAGTTTATCAAAGACTTCGCAAAAATATCAGCTCCATTAACACGGTTAACGAAGAAGAACCTGGTTTTTACGTGGGACAAAGATTGCGATGATGCGTTCCAACGTTTAAAGAGAGCCTTAACTTCAGCCCCAGTCTTAGTGCTGCCAGACGGGAATAAACCGTTTACCATCTATACTGATGCTTGTGGGACGGGACTTGGCGCAGTCCTCATGCAAGAGGGAAGAGTAATAGCCTATGGTGGAAGGCAGTTGAGGGTTCATGAAAAGAATTACCCCACGCATGACTTAGAGCTAGCCGCAATTGTTTTCGTGCTTAAGTCTTGGCATCACTATCTTCTTGGTGAGAAATTCGAACTGTTCACTGACCACAAATCATTAAAATAATTATTCTCTCAGAAGGATTTGAATTTAAGGCAGCAACGGTGGATGGAATTCTTAGCCTCCTACGATTTTGAAATAGCATATACCCCGGGCAAGGGTAACGTGGTGGCAGACGCCTTAAGTAGGAAAAGGTTGTCCTTGAGTCCGTTGTTTGTTGAACGACAAAGCTTAGAATTCATCTCTATGTTTGACTTTAGACCCTCCGTTGACTTAGTACCCGGTCTGTTAGCATCCTTGGAGGTTAGACCTACACTTCTAGGACGGGTTGGTGAGGCACAGCGAGACGACCCACGGTTGGTTGAGATAGTAGAAAAGCTCAAAGGGAGGGAGTCGTCAAGCCATCTTCGTAGGTATACCCTAGACGATAAGGGTTGGTTACGAAGGGATAATAGACTTTGTGTACCGCAAGACGAAGACTTAAGGAAGGCCATTCTTGATGATGCTCATCGCTCAAAAATGACCATTCATCCCGGCGGGGATAAGATGTACAAAGATATGAAGCGGGTTTTCTTTTGGGCCGGTATGAAAAAGGATGTGGCCGAGTACGTCGCTAGATGCTTGGTGTGCCAACGAGTTAAAGCAGAACAAAAGAAACCCGGTGGGTTGCTTCACCCATTAGAAGTTCCACTATGGAAATGGGAAAGCATCTCAATGGATTTTGTGGATGGATTACCAAGATCAAGGAAGGGTAACACGGGGATTTGGGTTATAGTAGATAGACTTACTAAAAGCGCCCATTTTATTCCCGTGAAAAGTAAGAGGACTGCTCCGTGGTTGGCTTCTGTATACATTAAGGAGATAGTTCGTTTGCACGGTATTCCTTCTAGTATAGTAAGCGACCATGACCCCATCTTTACTAGCGAATTTTGGAAGAGTTTACAAGAGGCGGTAGGGACTCAGCTATGTTTGAGCACCGCATATCATCCTCAGACAGACGGCCAGACCGAGAGGGTGAATCGCATTCTAGAGGATCTTTTAAGGCTTTGTATCCTAGACTTTGGGGGTACATGGGAAGAGCACCTTCCGTTAGTAGAATTCGCATATAACAATAGCTTTCAGTCTAGTATTGGCATGGCACCTTTCGAAGCTCTTTATGGAAGGCCTTGCCGTTCGCCTACATGTTGGTGGGAATCTACCGATAAAATCCTACTTGGGCCCGATATGGTTAGGGAAACCTCGGAGAAGATTGAGTTGATTCGAAGGAGGATGAAAGCAGCACAAGATAGGCAAAAATCGTATGCTGATAAGAGGAGGACAGATCTTGAGTTTGACATTGGGGACATGGTTTTTATCAAAGTATCTCCGTTACAGAATGTTGTTCGCTTTGGGTCCGTGGGGAAATTAGCACCAAGGTTTGTAGGGCCGTTTCCTGTAAAAAACAGGATTGGGAAGATGGCATATAGGGTGGAGTTGCCTGAGAAACTTAGTGGAGTACACGATGTATTCCATGTATCACATTTGAGGAAGTGTTTGCACAAGACCGCGGAGGTGGTAGAGCCGAGCTTGCTTAAAGAGGTGGAAATAGAGCGTGATGCAACAATTAGACGAGCTCCTACATGCATTCTTGGGTCGGAGATCAAAAAGTTGAGGAATCGAGAGGTCAGACTGGTTAAAGTGCAATGGGGAGATGATGAGAGCAACGCAACTTGGGAGACAGAAGAGAAGATGCGTTCGTTGTACCCTTTTCTTTTTGAGGGTATGTCTTTTAATTTCTCCTTTATCGCTTAGCTTATCTTATCTTATCTTTAGTATGTCCTCTCATTAGTATCTTTGACCTTTAGTTAGGATAATCCTATGGTTGAAACATGTGTTTGAGACATGTTATGTATGATGGATGCAAAATGGATGCAAGTGTTTGCTAGTGGTTGCTCGTGGATGCATATATACACACACTTTAGGCACTAGATCGGCTCAGTCACTACATATTGCATATTGCATATATATGGATGTATTTAGTAAAATGGATGAACGATGGTTGTATTATCATGTGGATGCTGCATTCAGATGATGGTTGTGCACGCATATAGAAGTATTATGTAGCATTAAGAATCTTTTGCATACATAATGGATACATGGCACGATCATAGTTGCATTAAGGAGGTCAACTGAATTAGTGGACCGCCTGATTTTGCATTAGATACGGACATATACACACACTGTGCATTTAAACATGAAAGCATTAGAAGTCTGTAAGGACAATGGATGCCTGTGTATGATGGATGAGTAGATGGACGTTTGGATGGTAGGATATACATTCTTCCAGACTTGAAGATTTCGGGGACGAAATCCTAAAAGGAGGGGAGAATGTAACACCCCGAATTTTCTATTAACACTAAAGTTGCTAAAATAATAATAAGTGTGTAGAAGAGGGGATGTATCTAATATGAATACAAAAATATTAATAAGTATGTAAGAGAGGGGATGTATCTAATATGAATATAATAATATTAATAAGTGTGTAAGAGAGGGGATGTATCTAATAAGAATATAATAATATTAATAAGTGTGTAAGAGAGGGGATGTATCTAATATGAATATAAAAATATTAATAAGTGTGTAAGAGAGGGGATGTATCTAATATGTATATAAAAACAATAATAAGTGTGTAAAAGGGGGGGATGTATCTAATGTGTACATTGTAGAATATATATATATATATATATATATATATATATATATATATATATTGCTGAGTGTTTGCTGAGTCACTTCTGACTCATTGCTGAGTCAACAAGATAAACCCCATCTTGTCTGAATGGCTGCGGTTATTTCTAGGTTAAATCTAATGGCCTAAATGCATTCTAAAATCTATAAATAAGTGGGTAGACCCTAAACCTAAATCACTTGTAAAATTAGAGAAGCTACCGTCATGCTGCTGCCATGGAGTTCAGCGTAGCCGTCACAAACTAAGAAGAGGAAGCCTAATCATCTACAACTAAATCTACACAAATCAAATCAAATCAAAAGATCTCTCTTTCTCTAATTCTTTTCTTTTGTTGGTGAGTATGATGATTCTCACAAGACTATTACAAACTAATTTGACTCAGTTATGAATGGATCACAAGAAAGTGATGTGATTTGTAATTGTAAATTCTATATATTGTGGATCTCTTATTATGCTATTATGTTGTCGTATGATGTAAATTATATATGCTATGTCATGCTATGTTGTAAATTCTCTTATGCTATGTCGTGCTATGTTGAGAATCATGTCAAGCTATGTTATACTATCATACTATGCCATGTTATAAATCATGCTATATTATGTTGAAAAATCATGCTGTTGGATCATGCTTAAAGTTATGTTTTTTTTAATTTAAATGGATCTTGTTTATGGGAATTTGCCTATTAGGTTAGGTGTACCCATAAACTTGAAACTATAATTAAATAAAACTTGATTATGGGAATTTGCCTATTGAGTTAGGTGTACCCATATAAAACCATGTTGTTAAAAAATTAGATGATGTTGATTCACACATGTTCATATGTAAGTTTATGAAAATTGATTGAGATTATATTAGGTGAATTTTGAACAAGTTGACACCTTTAGGTCCATGACATGTATAATCTATGCAAGTTGGACATATGCAAGTTTCACCCCTTATTATGATTCATTTGGTCACATATACATGTTGTTATTATGATAATCTCTTTTATGCTATGAGTTAGGCTATTCGAGTCTAACATATATTTTGCGAATAAACGTTCAAACGTGGGGTAGGGGCAATATTAGGAATTAATAAATTGGGTGCAATTTTGTAAGATTTTGCATACCATGAATGGATGTCCATAATTGAGTCAATTATGGACATTGTTAAAAATTGGAAGTAATTAATAATTCAAGTAGGGAATTATTAAAATTGGGGGAAAGTGGATTATTATTAATAATCAATGCTTAGGACACGAGGTTGGACCCGTTTGTGATGTAAACCTGCCCGGACCCGCCCGGCAAATCCAGTAGTCACAAATGTCGGCCCAATGTGAGAGGTCCTAGGCCCAAACTAAAGCATAACAGTTGTAAAGACACGATGTTAGACTCTTTTATTGTGTAAGACTGCCCGGACCCGCCCGGCAAATCCAGCTGCCATAAATGCCAGTCTAATGTGAGAGGTCTTTATGAGGTTATGGCCTTAATGAACTAAGAAATACTTAACCAGATAATCATGTAAGGTGGGACATGGGGGTTAAGTAGGTGCCTTGGGTGGCATGAGGAATCTGGTGGTTGCCTTTAGAGGCATTTGAAATACGATTAGACTTAACCAAACACACATGTAAATGAACATGACTAAGTGGGTTAAGTGGGATGGACTAATGGGGACAAGCTTAGGTGGAATGCTTGTGGTAAATAGTGGGGGCCCATTTCAACCAGTATCCCAAAACGTATCTTTGTGGGCTCGACTTAAGTCGAGGACGGGACACGCATACTGGGTTTGACTATAAGAGGCCAAAACAGGGAGCGGTGGCAACGCAAGTCCAACGGGTTTCATATGCGTGTGTGGACCCAGGCTGGTAGGTAAGACGTTGTTGCATCGTGTAGGTATAAGCCGTGCATGTCCGTTGTATCAGGTTGCCACTTTAGGGGAGTGATACACCCCACTGTGGGGCCAGCACGGGTATCTACGAGTTAGGGAGCCGATCGAATAATGGGAAGTAGGGTACACCTAGTGTAGATAGGGGCAGGCGGCACCTATGTAGTCAGCTAGGGGTACGTAAAGCCATTAGGAAAGTTTCTAAGTGAAGCTAAGTGGGATGAATCTTTAGGGTGACTGGTGTGGTGCAGTATAGTGTTTATCCTTTAGTATTTAGGAGCGCTTATAACGTTGCCTTTAGCGATTGTCTATGTCCTTAATCTGCTCTTCATAGACATTTTCTTGTTTTCCAGCTTATGCCTTAGTCCAGTTATTTTGGTAATAGTATTGTAGAATTATCATATTCACCAGACTTTATGTCTGACCCCCTCTTTTCCATCCTTTTTCTCCCTTCAGGTCCGCAGGTTGGGCCAAAGTTCTAGTGGAGTCTAGTTGGATCGCTTATCTTCTGGAAAGCTTGGACTGCTGAAGTAAAGTCCAGCTTGTTATCTTTCTTTTTAATGGCTATTCATGTAATGGGATTATGTACTTGTTTTATCAAGATAGATATTGTACTTGACATTGAATATGGTGTTATGATGTAATCAAACATGTTTTGACTTCTGCTACAATGAAATAAAGTTTTTGAATTTCCAAGTACTATTTCATATCTGTCTTGTTGTAATTTTACTGTTCTATATTCACTTAAAACCTCCATGGAAGTTAATGCATTCCCTTTGTGAGTGACATTAATGGACATGGGGTGTTACACGTCACGTATTTTTACAATATAATAATTAATTAATTTAACTATTTAAATAGTGATTTAGAGATTTTAATGGTTGTTTAATTAAATAATATTTATATTTAATTTATATAAATAATAGAATAATATATTTAATTTCCAAAATAGTCGGAAATGGTAGAATTTGCAATATTGTTTGAATTGAATCATTTAACTGATTTAATTTAGTTTAGAATTGAATTATAATAATGAATTTGTTTATAAACGTCAGTTGAATGTAAAAATTATATTATAATTATAACCGAGCTCGAAATGGCACGACAATTCGTAATTTGGGGATTCGAACTTCAAATGAATATATAGAATCCATTTTAAGTTGGATTTCTATGAAACAGGAAACGTTCGGAGCTGGTGAAGTATATTTTTCTAATGGAAGAGAAAAATCGAGATTTCGTCATGTAGATTTTGAGTTATGTCCAAATCAAATTTCCAGAATGTCGTTATGGAATTCCTTAATAATTTTTAACAATTTATTTATATTATAAATGGATTTATATACATAAATTGAATACTGATTTAATCTATATTTGAAATGTCGAGTTATAAATTCAAATAGGAATATTTTGGAGCTGTATGATATTCTATTGTGAATATATACGATAATATTAATTTAGTAATATTTAATACAATTATTTTTAAATATATTAATATTTTATTAGTTTATTTAGAGCTTTAGAAATAGCCATTTTTGCAAATGAGCTTCATATCGACGAAACTAATTTTGTTGGATCCGGTATATTGAATTATTGCTAGATTTCAATTTTTCTTGATTTTTGGGGTTAGTATGTGGCCGTACGTGGTTTTAATATGAAAAATACTCAATAATTTGACTTTAAAAATACGCTGTGTGAGCAAACGAAGTTGGAATTCGATGAAACTAGTTTCGTTGGGTTCGTAATGTCGAAATATAGCTAATGTCCATTTTTGTCGAATTTGGATATTATATGTGATCATAGGAATTTTTAAATGATAAATGGAGTTAAAAATCGAATATAAATTAATATAAAAATCATGAAGCTTCTACTACAAGCTAATTTACCCTATATATATCCCACTATTCTCCTAACCCTAAACAACTCCTCCTCTGGTCAAAATATCTCGCGTCGCTATCGGGATGAATTTCAACAGTGAAATTCAAAGATAAAAAATCCATATAAACTCAAGTAAAATTCCATAAATCAAAAAACAAGTATATTTGGATTCAACATCGATAGTGCTTCGATTCCGTGTGAGTATTGGTGGGTTTGGTGACCTTTTTGTGCACTGGAAAAAATGTTGCGAGCCTAGGGTTTAGGGTATTGAGATATTTAATTGTTGATTCTTGAAATGAATGTTGTTTTGAGGATCAAGGAGTGATTTAGAGGGTTGCTCGCAAGTTTTGGATAATTTCATGATCAAAGTTATCGCAACAATTGCTGGAGTGGCCGCGTTAGCCTGGAAATTGGATTTCGTGTATGGAGTACGAGGTCTGTGAATTAGTGATGATCGCCTAGAGTAGTTGATGGGGGTGAATGCTAGTAATGTCAGTTAGGATTTTTGGTGAAGTGATAATGAGAATGGGAAGGTAGTATGATCGGCTATGGGAAGGATAGGAGGAGCGGGTGCTGGAGTTTCTGAATGGGGAAGAACAATTACTATTTGTCATGGGTACGGTTTTTGAGAAGGTGATTGGGCCGACTTAAATTGAAAAGCCCATAATGATATATATACTTAAGTTAATGAAGGTTGGGTATGTGGTGAAGCTTTATCGTGTATAGCTACAGTGTGTTGACAGAATTGAACTGGAAATTTATACACGGGAGTTCGAATATTTTTTGAAAGAGGAGCATTGGTCATAGAATAATATAGGGTAATTAATCTATATTTAATAAATTGTTAATGATATTTACTGCGCTAAATATTGTAAAATATACAACTTTCTGGTATGATCTCAGAATTTAGCATGGTATGGAGCGTTGGAATCGTATCAGAGAATGCTACATAATGGAACAGACTGGGAGTGAATTGGAGCTCGTTACAATTTATTATGAAGTAAATTGTCTGATCTGAATCGATGATCGATTATCGTTATTTAATGATAACCGTCCAATGTGAGTAAATCTCACTAATTCTGATCAGTTTATATTTTTATAACGTATTTTTAGAATTGATAAATGTGGGTTGATTGTTGCATGTTGATTGTCTGGATGAACTGCTAATTAGTTTATTGAAAATATAGATATAATTAGATATATAAATCGTTAATTATATACTGGTTCTGTTTATCAGAATATTTCATATTGAAACGAAATCGACGTTATTTATGTTGTTTAACATCTGTGGATGCAGGTAAACAGGTTGGAGGGATCCAATTGGATGCCTCAATATTTATAATTTTTTTCCATATATTGTGATATAAGATGTGATATATAATTTGTTGTTGATTATGTGTGTTTGGATGATATTGATCATGGTTATTTGGTATTTTAAATACCATAAGAAATACTGGAATGTAAAATGAGAATTTTCAAAGTGTATATTGAAAGGAAAATATTTACAAAATCAAAGGATTTTATAAAAGAAATTATTTATAAAATCAAAGGATTTTATTAAAGGAATATTTATTTAGAAAATAAATAGAATTATAAAAGGAATATATATATTAATAAAATGAATAGAATTTTATAAAAGGAAATATTTGGGTAATGAATAGAATTTTGTAAAAGGAAATATATGGAAAATAAATATTAAATGGAAATCGTTTTTAATAGATGAATGGAAAAGATTAATTTAAAGTAGATTTTAAATAGAATCTGTTTTAATAGATAAATTGAGAAGATTAATTTATAAATTAAATAAAATATTTATCATGTGATAAATGGAATATATAAGTCTGAACTTATACAGAGAAGTAGAAATCGGTTTTGACACCGATATTTTAAATGGAATGTAAACATAGCATTTATAAAGTGATTTATAAATGAGATTATAGGTGATTGGAATTGAAAATAAGATTTTTTATGAATAATTCTATAAATAGAAGTATAAATAGAATTTGGAAATGGGATATTATTTTTATATGAAAAATCAAACTGATTGATTATATAAAAGAAACACAATTCACATTCGATGTGAACAGTGGTTTAAAATAGATATTTTTTCTAATTAAAACATTTAAAAGGAAAATTGGGTATTGAAATAGGAATCCAAATGGTAATTTGAATGAGATAGAAAATAAAGTTAATCGAATATTAGTTATTCGAGTAGAGTTAAATAGAATATATATATTTGAGTAGGGTTAAATCAAATATAAGTTAATCGAATATAATTTATTCAAAAGAGAGTTGATCGAATATAAGTTATTTGAAGAGAGTTAATCGAATATAATTTATTCGAAAGAGAGTTAAACGAATATTAGTTATTCAAAGATAATTAATCTAAAATAATTTATTCGAAAGAGAGTTAATCGAATATTAGTTATTCGAAGAGAGTTAATCAAATATGATTTATTTGGAGAGAGTTAATCGAACAGAGTTTATTCGTAAGGGAGTTATCGAATAGAGTTATTCGAAAGAGAGTTATCAAATATAGTTATTTCAAATATAGTTATTTGAAATAGTTTTATTCAAAATAAAGTTATCAAACATAGTTTTTGAAATAGAGTTGTAAAATATAGTTATTCGAAATAGAGTTATCAAATATAGTTATTTGAAGAGACTTATCAAATAGAGTTATTCAAAATTTAGTTATTCAAAAAAGAGTTATCAAATATAGTTATTCGAAGAAAGTTATCGAATAGATATTCAAAATATAGTTATTCGAAATAGAGTTATTCGAAATATAGTTATTAGAAATAGAGCTATCAAACAGAGTTAATCGAATAGAGATTATTCGAAATAGAGTTATACGTTGAAATTCGATTATATCGAATTCGGGAAAAGTACTATTTACTTTTCGATTTTTAAACAAGACTTTTTTTTATAAATTAGTTGTTTATTTATTTATCAAATTAAGAAATAAAAGTTATATTAAAGTTATCATATGTAACACCTCGTAATTTTAAATATTAAAGTTAACAGATTAAAGAATACTTAATTTTAAATATGAGAATCAAGGGAAACGGTTTATGCCATTGTGTTTGTCTCGGAATTCTGGTTGCAATAGAGTCCGAGTTTGCGTAAATTGGACTTCGTATGAAGAAGTTATGGCTGTCGGAAGTTTCCAGAAAATTCAAATAAATTCAAATAGCACGAAATAGATTCAAAATTCAAATCAGAAGTCAGAAGTGGGCTGGGCGGGAAAATTCCCGCCCAGGACCCAGGTCGACCAGGGGGTTGACCCTAGTATCGACCTCCCCCCTACAGGTCGACCTGGAGGTCGACCTAAGGGTCGACCTAGGGGTCGACCTACCCCCCTCCCCCCCCCCCCCCCCCCGGGCTGATCTGAGGGATGACCATTTTGGTGACTCAGTGCTGAGTCATTAGGGCAGAGGTGTCACTCTATCTTGACTGGATGGTCTTGATTGATTCTAGGTTGATCGGATGGCCTAAATTAATCCTAAATTCTATATAAACACATGTAGACTCAAACCCTAAAACCAAATCAAAATTAGAACCATGGCCGTCACGCTATCACCTTGCAACCTAGAGTAGCCGCCACCAACTAGTGGGAAAGTGAAGCTAATCAACTTAATTCAACTCAAATTTATAACAACAACAACAAAATTGTCTACTTCAAAGGCGAGCTAAATCAATTTCAGAACTCAGATTCTAGAACTAAAGACCTTCTTTGAGTTGTGAGTTCAATTTCTTTAATAAGATAATTAATAAGTTAATTGGGTTGAGTTATAAATTGGGTTATATGGCTGTGTTTGTGAGACATTGGAAAAATGTGATATTTTGTGAATATATGCTAGTTGTTCATAATGATAGTTTTGTTGTGGATCCCTTTTCCTATGCCAAATCACATATGTTCAACTTGATTTACGTTTGACATCATTTTATATGCAAGTTTGGGTGTAGATTATATGCTAGTTTCTATATGAATTATACACAAGTTTACATGTGAATCAAATAAAGTGACTATATGCAAGTTTAGGTAGAGATTGGACTCATATATATGCAAGTTTACACCTTTAGATTTAGATCTATGATGTACATAGTTTTATGAAAGTTTGTGACTATGGCCTATGCAAGTTTTGGAGTGAAAACTATATCCATATATGCATGTTTTAGGTGAAAAACTATATTATATATATGCAAGTTCACACCTTTAGGCCTATGTTTAGATTCATGACAATACAAAGTTTATGCAAGTTATGTTGTAATCCTTATTTGCAAGATTAGATCCACTTTGTGTGTTATGCAAATGTAACAACCCGCAAAAATCAGGACCAATTTAAAAATTTTTTTTTAGAAAATTTTAATGAATTTTGACAATATAAAATAATTTATTTAAATAATAATGATCACAAATTTGATTTAAATCGAAGTTAGAATGAATGATTTAATTTTAATTAACAAAAGAGTTAGAAATAGCGCGGTAGTTTGAAAAGTCAAACTTGAACTTTGACTGACCGTACAGGAAGCAAAATTTAACGGATTTTAGTGAAACCAAAAATATTAGAATCTATTTAAAAATATCTTTCCAACGAATCCGAAAAATTGAAATTTCATAGCGGAAATCAAAAGTTATGGCCAATTCAATATTTAGAAAGGTCGCTATGAAATTTATAAGGGCCAAAATGCTACTTTTTGCATACGAAGGAATTTGAACTCGAAACCACTTCCATTGAGTTCAGAATGATGTTTCTACATTGAAAAACAGTAAACACTTATATATTTTGAGTCTCGGGATTTATTTGTTTAAAAATATATTTTTAATATTAAATATATTAGCCTTAAAAATAGTCATTTTTCAAACGACCACCGTTTTCGACGAAACCACTTTTGTTGGATCCGGAATGTCAAAATATTGTTAAGTTTAATTTTTCATAATTTTTGGAATTAATTTGTGGCCGTGGCAAAAGGATTTCTATTTTGTCAATTTACGGTCAAATTTTAATCGACTTAAAAATAGCTATTTTTCAAACAGTCTCAGAATTCGATGAAATTAGTCTCATTGGAACCGTATCGTCATAAGAAAGCTAAAAATATTTTTTTTTTAGATTTTTCGGAGTCCGTATGTGGCCTCGGCGGATTTTTGATTGTGTCCGAATTAAATAATAAAAAGAATTAATTTTAAATTCGAAAAATGAGGGCTTAGACAACCTTTTGGGCCTGCGGGACATGGCTAGATGGATCCGGATTAGGGGTTATTGGGTAGGGTAGCTTTTGTTGGACTAGATTCTAAATAATTTGAGAGGAATGGGTTTTTTTTGAAAAATCAACAATTACATAATATAAAAAAGAGGAGAACCCTAACTAAATTATTATTCATCTTCTTCAATTAGTAGCCGCCGCCCCCTATTCTCTTCATGGCCGAAAATTCTTGTGTCACTTTCTCCCTCTTCTCTTCAAATTAAATCGTAACTCCTATACCAAATCAAAGAGCATCTTCTCCTCTCCATTCTCATAAGGTTAGATCTTCTCTGGAGCCACCATCTTCCCCTCTCCATTCTCATAAGTACGGCCGATCCTATTTGAGGAGGAAGAAGGGTAATTATCTTAATTAATTAACTAATTAATTAATTTAAATTATTTTAAAAACTTGTTTTGACCATGACTCGTTCATTTCAACTTAGAATTTGACGATTTCAAAAACATTGGAATCGTAACAGCAAATAGAACGGTTTGAGACTGATTGGAACATTTTCTGGACTGTTTGAATCTTTAGATCTGAATTAACGGAAGGTGAGATTTCTTTAATTTAAATTAATTAGTTGATTAATTTATTTATTATATAATATTCGTTCAGATCTGAATTGTATAGTATGTTATGTTGATTTTCTGTTTGATGAATGTATTGTTGTATTGGTTGTTGTGCGAACTTGGATTCGTTTATTTCAGATTTGGTTTTTATTGAATTGAGTTTGATAATCAATTCAATATTCATATTGCGATGGAAAAATATACATAGAAAAAAAAAAGATTGTTTATTTTATTTTTGTGTTCCAACACAAAAATACACATGAGAAAAAAAAAAGATTGTTTATTTTATGTTTGTGTTCCAACACAAAAATTATACATAGAAAGAAAAAAAGATTGTTTATTTTATTTTTTGTGTTCCAACACAAAAATCTACAAGAAAAAAATGTTTATTTTATTTTTGTGTTCCACCACAAAAATCTACATGAAAAAAAAGTTTACTTCATTTTTGTGTTTCAACACAAAAATCTACATGTATGAAAGATGTTCATTTTATATTCACAAATAACAATATACAAAAGAAATGTCTAAACATAAAAGTTTATAAAAAAAATGTCTTTTTATTTATATATTGGCACATATATTTACACAGGAATATGAATTTTTTTTATTTGTGTCTTAAACCCAAATAAATACTTCGTCATCAAAGTTTTATTTTTATTTTTGTCTTAAACACAAATAAATACTTCGTCATCAAAGTTTTATTTTTATTTTTGTCTTAAACACAAATAAATACTTCATCATCAAAGTTTTATTTTTGTCTTAAACACAAATAAATATTTCGTCATCAAAGTTTTATTTTTATTTTTGTCTTAAACACAAATGAATGCACCGCCATTGAAATTTTATTTTATTTATTTTTACTTGTGTTCCCAACACAAATACATGTACCGTACATCGAAAATATTTCACTTGTGTCCCTAACACAAATATTTACATCGTTAATTGATTAACATTTTGATTTGTGTTTTCAAACAAAAATTTTATATGATGGAAAAGGAAAGTGTATTGTTGCATTCCTTAATGTCAACAAAGTATAGGAACTCATCTCATTACAATTCGTAATAAAAATTCAATGTAGAAAGAAATAATATATATGATTTTCATTATTTTTGTGTTTGCATACATGTGCAAACGCTTCATAAAAAAAAATACATTTTTGTGTTTGCATGCATATACAAACGCTTCATAAAAAATAAAAATATTACATTTTTGTGTTCGCATACATATGCAAACGCTTCACAAAAAGAAAAAGAAAAAGAAAAAAAAGATTTACATTTTTGTGTTTACATACATATGCAAACGCTTTATAAAATTAAAACATACATTTTTGTGTTGGCATGCATATGAAAACGTTTCTTAAAATTTAAAATTTACATTTTCGTGTTGCAATTAAATGCAAACACTACATGTAAGAGGGAAGAGACAGTTTTATTTTATGATTACATTTTATAAAACAAAAGTAGAAAAAAGAAAAAAAATATCTTTTGTTTGCAATTTTAGATGCAAACAAAAGTAGAGAAAAAATATATATACCTTTTTGTTTGCAATTTTAGAGGCAAACAAAAATAGAAAAAAGAAAATGATATCTTTTTGTTTGCAATTTTAGATGCAAACAAAAGTAGAGGAAAAATATATCTTTTGGTTGCAATTTTTGATGCAAACGAAACGTAAAAAATAGAAAATACATTTTATTTGCATCCTACCATGCAAATAAAACAAGAAGAAAGAAAAAAAAATTACATTTTTTTTTGTTTACAACTTTTGTTGCAAACAAACAAGAAAATAAAATTTGCATTTTTGGTTTGCAAATTTAGATGCAAACTAATTTTTTTTTTTATATTATTTGCATTCCATCATGCAAATAAACAAAGAGATAAAATTTCATTTGTTGTTTGCAACCTTAGTTGCAAACAAACAAGACAATAAAAAAAATTACATTTATATTTTGTTTGCAAATTTAGTTGCAAACAAATTTATTAAAAACAAATGTCTCATTTTTGTTGCATGTTTTTAAATGCGAACAAAACATTAAAATAAAGGTTATAATTTTTATCTATTTACTTCACTTGATGTAAATAAACATAAAATAGAAGTAGTTATTTTATTTACATTTCTTGATGTAGATAAAACTAGAAAATAAATATTACATTTTTATTTGCATTACTCAACGCAAATAAAAACATGAGAATAAAGGATACATTTTCATTTAAAATCCTTAATGCAAATAATTTATGAAATGAAGAGTCACAATTTTATTTACATTCCTTTAGGTAAATAAACATCAAATTAAAAAGTTGAATCTTTATTTGCATTCTCTATTGCAAATGAAGCATGAAATGAGAAGTTATATTTTTGTTATTGATTGTATTCTCTATTACAAATGGAATTAAAAGATTACATTTTTCTTTTCATTTTTTACAATGAAAGGAATTGAAATAAAGATTATATTTTTATCGTCATTTTAGATGCGATGAAAGAATAGAAATAAAGAATTCATTTTTATTGACATTCTATATGCGATAAAAATAATAGAAATAAAAGAGACATCTTTATTGTCGTATTACATATTGTATATTACACTGCCATAGACAAGTTACCTGACTTGTTTATGTGATTGGGTCGATAATTTTCACACATCGCCCAAGTGCACAAATGAATTAATTATTTGTTTGTTGGATGAAACCCCACACGGGTGTTGGGAGGAAAATTAACATACACTAATCCCAATATTTAGTTGTATGTTGATCGTTAGATCGACAGGCTGTGATGAGCGTTATTATTTAATTTTAACGCTTACACAGTTGGAATTTACACTTTGGATGTAAATGGATGACTTGATAATTACATTTTTATTGTTATATATGATGTGTGTTAAATCCATATAATCCAAATTATATGGTAAATGGTTGAGTCGCATTTCGATTCAGATGTTCTTTTAAATAAGAATATTTTTACATTAGAAATTCTTTTTATTTAAATATATATATATATATTTTAATTAAGTATATGTTAAACAAAGAATATTTGTAAAAGGTAAAAATCTTTTATATAAAGAATATTTTTAATGATTATCTCCAAAATACGTTTTTCTTATAATAATAAATATTTAAAGAGAAATCTTTTATTTAAGATTATTAGAATTTGCAAATCTTATTTTATGATATGAAATAAATTGAGATGTGAAGTGGATTTATCGTGGACGGTGTTTTTTTAAATGACATTTCTCCTTTAATCCAATTTACATTGAAATTATTATTTGGAATTTATAAATCTATTTTATAGATTTAAAAAGAGCATTTCGTAAAAATCTATTTTTCCAATTTAATAAAATTAAATTGGAATTAAGTGGAAAATTCGATTGGTAATAATCGAGATGGGCTTCTATAATAGAAGACCGATATTATATATGGAATTTAAGAGGCTTTGCCGTTATTCCATGTATGTTGTTAGTCTGATACAGAAATTCACATCGATTATGTATTGATTGATTTCTGTGGAATTCCATATTTTGGAAATTGATTTATGGGTTTATCGTGAACTGTGTTTTAAATGACACGAGTTCTTTAACCCGTTTAAAAGTAGATTTATTCTTTAAAATAAATAATCTTGTGAAAATGATTTTTGATATTAAATCAAATTTAGAATTTTTAATAAATCTTTTAAGGAAGATTTATGATTAAATTTATTAATTTATCTTTGATAAAATTAATGAGAATCTTTTAATATGAATATCTTATTAAAAGAATATTCTGAGTGGGAAATGTGGCGTAATGTGTGATTTTCCAATATTTGATTTTTAATCACAAAATACGCGAGTTATTCAGAAAGACCGGGTTTAACCCATTTTGAATAATCATCACAACGATCAAGAGTCGAAGATGAAGATGGCAATTGAAGACCGAAGTTTTCACATCGTTGGGATGATGATGACTGGTATCTTGAATTGGGACTGGACACCCCAATGCAAGGTATTTGGTAATGATCGTCCAAATGTATTTGGAGATCGACGGACACGTTGTTTCGCTCAGACCCAGAGCGGACTTGTAAATGGATTGTGTGTCTGACATTGTATTCTTTTCTACTGTATTTGTTGAACGCTACTGATTATATATTTCTGTTTGGTGGTGGAGAATTTATTCTTCATTTAACCCCCTTCTCTAAGATGTATGAGCTTAGAGGTTATATATATATATTGGTAGATGATCAATGATATGGTAGAGTCTGACAATGTGGCATGCTAAGATGCAATTAATCAAGGCTTTGTTGAAAAGCAGGCCTTGTGGTTGATGATCAAAGCATAGTCTATTTAGGCATAGCTTTGTGTATATCGTGACTTCGCGAGCCTCACAGCCCGGTAGAGTCTAAAACGGGAGAAGGGAACGCAGGGAGTGCACACGTTTCTCTCTAGCTAGAGTGGTGCCAGGGACCTACCAGCGCTAGCATTTATTCAATGTGGTTGTTGGATTTTTCGAGGCCTCGGTTTATGTGGTCTCCACTGGCCGTATTATAGGTCCAAAAGGACCGGGGAACGTGTGTTCAGGAATTGCCAATCCATTAAGCGTTAACGTATGGACCGACCCTGCAGGATTCAAGGGTTGGATAGAGTACCAATCCCGGGGCATTTGCTAGAGTGTCTCGAATCGGTAAGGATCTCCTCCCTAGCCTTGACTCAGATGGAAACCCAAATTTCCAATATGACATCACGCGGTTTTGATTACATAGCTATATATGGCGACATAGTGGGATGGGGCACTCATGTCGTCTAGGATTGATACATTTACTTTGATGTATTTCAAATTGGTTGCACACTATTATTATATAATACCGTGTTTATCGTATCAAGCATCTTTTGATCATTATAAGGTAAAACCCTATCCTCCGGTTTGCGTTGCATTGTGTGATGGGACTTGGGTCTTATAATGGTTTCATTTTTCTAAAAAGCATTGCGTTATTTGACGATTTACTTTAGTTATGCACTGGCAATCCAATGGAGCAAACCCGTTCCGCGTTAGCGGCGTGGTCCTATGATTAGCCTCCTTATTAGATAAGTTAAGTTAAGAATTCTCACACCAGTCCCATGACTGACCTGTAGTTTGTCCACTGGCAAACTCGGGTGCCCATATTTTCCACACGGGCAGTCGAGTAGCTATTTTTGCAGATATATTAAACAGGATTCTGGGTTGAAGCTTAAAGCTATGTCTAGAGATAGAGAGTCTTCCGTTGTGTTCTTCCGTTGCAGTATATTACATTTTATTGTAACTTATTCTTCCGCTGTAATTACATTCCAATGTACTCTGATATGTATATTCTGTACTCTGATGTAACATTTATTATAGTGTTATAAAAGTCTTCTGTTATCTGTTGTAATGTGTTGTATGCCCAAAGTTAAAGTATTCGTAGGTTTCCACTTTTTGGATCAGACCTGTGTGGTTTATGTCGATTCGAAGGGCGGGGATTTGCGGGTCTTTACAGTTGGTATCAGAGCTAGGTTAGCTCAAATCTTTGGGGTACAACTCATTAGAACTGGACAAAAGACTCATCAGAGATTGGATTAGTAATGTCCAATAAGAATACTCATTAGAGATAGGATCAGCAGTATCCTAGAATGAGTAAACTCGTTAGAGATGGGGTTAGTAATGCCTTAGAACGAGTTAAGAGTTACGAATTTATAATTAACGTATTTTTGATATTTATAATATATTCTTTGAAATATGCTTTTTATATATATAAAGTTATGTATATTTTGAAAAGATAATTAACCATTAAAATTTAAAATTAAGATAGTTAATTTTACAATTTTTAGCTACGTTCCTTTTCGAGGACGAAAAGTTTTTAAGTGGGGGCGATTGTAACAACCCGCAAAAATCAGGACCAATTTAAAATTTTTATTTTAGAAAATTTTAATGAGTTTTGACAATATAAAATAATTTATTTAAATAACAATGATCACAAATTTGATTTAAATCGAAGTTAGAATGAATGATTGTAGCGACCCAGATTTTCGAGCGACTTTGGTTATCGACGTAAGCACGACGTCGATAACCAAACCATCGAAAAATCCCGGTAATTAATGAAAGAAATTAGAAGGTGAGAATAGATAAGTTAGAAACTTAGAATAGAAGAAGAAGAAGAACACAACATCAGAGTAACACGAATCTCACCGCGGAACGAATAACATATAATAGATAACATAACTTTGAAATAACATCAGTATATGTATACAATAACACTTATCAGAGTACAACACTTACAACAACAGCGGAAATAATAATAGCTATAGAATCCTGAAGCCTCCTGCTCCAAGCTCTCCCAGTGTATCTGTAAAATCCCGACTACTTGACTGCCCGTACAAATTTAGGCACCCAAGAGTTTAGGGAAAACAACAAAATAAACTCCGGGTCAGTCATGGGACTGGTGTGAATAAACTCAAATCATTTTAAACAGGTGTATGATATCTCATAAGACCACGCCGTGAATACGGAACGGGTTTTTCCCTTATGAGAATCCAAATAACTTTTCAAAGCAATATCATTCTGATATTATAATAATGTCTAAGTACAAATAAATATCAATCTAGCAGAAACGCTTGCATCTCACGTTACCATATATATAGTATATAATCAAAATCGCAAGCACGTATTGGATGATTGGATTTCCAACTATGACAAGGTATGGAACCACCTTCCGATCAGTGTACTCTAGGAACGATACACTGGAGTTCAACAAGAACATCTTGTAACTCAGCCACACATGACCGACCACTCATTTCGCTTGAGTGTATCGAATGTACATCACCAACGGTTGGGATCAGCAACCGTTCCCGTATATATATATGGGACAGCATTGATAGATTTAAGAAACAAATGAATATTCCCTAGATAGGTGATTATACACCCTACTTCGGTGCGACCGACTTAGCCATGCTGCCTGCCCGATTTCTGTCATTTACCGGTTGATGAGGCTAGAAGCTACGCTTTCTCATCACATCAGATTCACTTCGAATGCCACATTGTCAGATCCATCAGAATCGCTAATTGACGTCTACAACCCTACATTACGTGTCAGCTAAAAGAAGTTTCCTTCTCCGCTTCCACTCTTGGTATAGTTGAAGGAATCAATGTACGTGACCGTCTGGAAATACTATGCCAGACATCCATCTTCATTCACTTAGAAATGTCACATCGTCGTACCCGCCAAATCACAAATTGACTTATCCAAAAATAACACGGGTATACAGCTAAGAGAAACGAATTCCTCCGCCACCAAACGTGAATACGTTTGAACAGATCAACTTACGCGATCCATTAGATATACTCTGTCAGACCTTCGTCCATACAAGTTGTCCTGGGACTGGACAAACCGAAGGCACTATTCTGTAAACAAGATAGCCCTTGCATTTTACTCCGTCTTCAATTATCTTTGGCATATATGATTCACGACGCTTATGCCAATACAGAGTGGTTCTTTGGATAATAATCCAACCGGTCTCTCTCATATTAACAACGTTAAAATGGTCAAAACTTCGATAGTCGGTGAGTTAACTATCAAAGAAAAACAAGTGTGCAAACACCGATATTATTTCCAAATGGAAATTATATCGAACAAACATCATTTAACATAAATCTATTTAGTTCATTTATTTACTTATCTCCTGTTTCCCTATATTCTAAATTCTTATTTTTCTTTTATCAGAAAACATTTCTGATTCTCGTTTGGAAAACATTTCCAAAACTCCTTTACGATTAAACCTTACCATTTCTTAGTTAAGAAGGAAGTCACTCAAGTTGGGGTATAATTACCTCTCAGACCTTAACTGAACAACGTTATAACTTCGAAATGGTCAAAGTTTATCTTTTAATCTTTAACAACTTCTTTACGCCTTTCTCGGATTCAATTTTTACTAGTCCACTTCTATATTTAAAACATTGGTTATAACGATAACGTTATAATCCCTACTTTCGAATTATCTAACCTTAATTATAACTTCTATTCTTATTAGTGAATAATTAACCTAACACTTATTTATTTATAAATAAATAAATCTCTATTTAAACACTGGGAAGTATAAGTACTATCCCGAATTCGATATAAATCGAATTTGCCGATTAACTCTCTTCGAGAAATCTCTATTTGATTAACTCTTCTTCGAATAACTTATATTCGATTAACTTCTTCTCGAATAAACGATATTCGATAATCTCTCTCTTCGAATAACTAATATTCAATAACTCTTCCTTTTCAAATATCTCATATTTGAAAATCTCACTTCGATTAAACTATAATCGATAATTCCCTTCGATGAACTAACATCGATAACTCTTTTCGATGAAACTAACATCGATAACTCCTTTCGATGAAACTAACATCGATTAATTTAACTCGCCGAACTTAACTCGACTAACTTAACTTACTTGGTTCGACCAATTCGATTCGATTAACTAGGCTCGACTAACTTGACTAATTTAACTCGACTTACTTGGTTCGACCAATTCGATTCGATTAACTAGGCTCGACTAACTTGGTCGAACCACCCGATCAACTCAACTTATTTAACTTAACTTATTTCTCAACTCGATCAACTCGATTAACTCCTATCGAATAACTAATATTCGATTAAACTCCATTCGCTTGACTCTAGATCGCAGCGATCACAATGGTTACGCCTGACTCCCTCAGGAAACATCCGACCGCCGTAGGCTATTTACAGCCCTGCGAATTACGCTAGCAGTCGTACAAGATGGCAACTTACCCTGAATACTATGTTTGACTAACTCTGTTTCAAATAACTACATTGATTAACTCTAGTTCATTTTAACTCTAATCGATTAACTCTAACTAATTAACTCCAACTGGTTAACTCTAACTGGTTAACTCTAACTGGTTAACTCTATTTGATTAACTCTAACTGGTTAACTCTAACTGATTAACTCTAACTGGTTAACTCTATTTGATTAACTCTAACTGGTTAACTCTAACTGATTAACTCTAACTGGTTAACTCTATTTGACTAACTCGACTTGACTAACCTCTTTCGAATAACATATTCGATTAACTAACTTTCGAATACCATATTCGATTAACTAACTTCGAATACCATATTCGATTAACTAACTTCGAATACCATATTCGATTAACTAACTTCGAATACCATATTCGATTAACTCCTTTCGAATGTCTATATTCGATTAACTAACTTCGAATACCATATTCGATTAACTCCTTTCGAATGTCTATATTTGATTAACTAACTTCGAATACCATATTCGATTAACTAACTTCGAATGTCTATATTCGATTAACTAACTTCGAATACCATATTCGATTAACTAACTTCGAATACCATATTCGATTAACTAACTTCGAATACCATATTCGATTAACTAACTTCGAATACCATATTCGATTAACTAACTTCGAATGTCTATATTCGATTAACTAACTTCGAATACCATATTCGATTAACTAACTTCGAATGTCATATTCGATTAACTAACTTCGAATACCATATTCGATTAACTAACTTCGAATACCATATCCGATTTACTAACTTCGAATACCATATTCGATTTCTCCTTTCGAATACCATATTCGATTTCTCCTTTCGAATACCATATTCGATTTACTTTATTCGCTTTATAAAGATTTCCTTTTTAACAACGTTTTATTCATTTGAAAAGATTTACTTTTAAATAACGGTTCTACCCTTTAAAAATGATTTCCTTTTTATAATGTTCCCTTTCCAATTCTATTTGTAAATGGCTTACAAATATTTCCTTTTCAAATTTATTCTTGAAATATTCTAACTCCTTAAATTCCCGGGAAAATTCGCCATAACCTCCTTTGTATCGGGAGCATCGGGAAAATCCCCAAACTCGCCACACAGGCCTTTCCATTCAAAAAGAAATGTTTTGAATTTATTTCCTTTTCAAATATCTCCTATTTATAAATATTTCAATTTATAAACATCCCTTATTTATAAATATTCCACTTTATAAATATCTCTTATTTATAAATATTCCATTTTATAAATATTCTATTTTCAATATCACTTTGAAAAATCTCCTTTATCTACATTAAGGTATGTCATGGTATTCAATCATATCAAATCACGATGTTCAATATCGTCCATACACACACAATCAACAACAGGTTATAATTCACATCATATATCAAAATATATGAAAAACAATAAAATAACTGTTGAGGAATCCAGTCGGATTCCTCCAACCTGTTTCCCTGCATTACAGATGTTAGACAGTATAGATAACATCACTTTCAGTTCCATATGATATATTCTGTTAAACAGAATCAATATAGAAATTTAATTAACTGACTAGCAGTTCAATCAAACATTCAACACACAATCAATCAGTCCATATTTAACAGTTCTAAAAATATAACATGAAAATATAAACTGTTCAGAGTTAGTGAGATTTACTCACATTTGCAGTTCATCGTTAAAGAACGATAAACTGTTATTTGATTTGAATCAAACAGTTTATTTCGCCCAAAATCCAAACGATCCCCAAATCCACTTCCAGTCAGTTCCATTGTGTTGCTCCCATCCATACGATCCCAACGCAACTTGTTTCGCTGAAAACCGATATCGTATGACCAAGTTATTAATTGTCGAAGTTAATACACTTCTAATTAAATAAATAAGTTAATTAAATTCCCATTTTACAAAGGGGCTTAACTCTTGGCCCACGGCCCATTTACCTTCCCCACGACCCAATCAATTTCCTTCTTCCTCACATGAAAAACGCGGCTACAGGAACCACACTACACAGCCATCAATCGAACTTCCCCCATTCCACAAAACATGATTTCGAAATCCAAGGACACCACTTATTTCACGAAGCTCAAATCCAACGACTCCCTCAAGTTTCTCATCTGAAACCGCCCATGCCAACCACCCTTTTCCCGAGCTCAAACCCCAATGCCTGAATCCGTCTGCCCTCCTCTCCTGTAGTCAAACCCGTACTGCTCCTTGCGTTTTAAGGTAGAACTCCTCAACGTCGAGTACCACTTTGCATCCTCCCAGTTCTGCCTTCCCTTTCTACTATCCACGTTCGCTCCTTCTCTAATCATATAACCGAGCCGCAGTCACCACCCCATGTTTCAGCGCCTCGTCCTCCTCCCAGTCATCACCAGGAGTTCGACCTCGGCCCCAACGTTAAAACCCCGACCTGACACTTTCTGTGCAAACACAAAGGCATCGAAGGCCTTACAAGCTTCATCATATTTGAAGAGCAACGTATAACCATCACACATATGTTTATTTAGGAATTTATACCCTTTTATTTGATTTTTGTTTGAGCATGGATTTTTCTTTTCCACGCTGAAGGAATGTAAACCGAGGCCGGTTTCAGGAGAATGGTTTAGGTTATCTGAGGGTAGGTATTTATAGAGAAAGAATTGGGTCAATTTATATACATTTATTTATATAATTACTTAACCGTGAATTCTCATATAAAAATGACCACATACGATCTCTATTTCTGACAAACTAAGTCAATCCTAGCATAGAAAAATATTCCGGATCCAATGGGACAGGTTTCGTCGAATTCCGACATCGTTTGCGAAAAACCTTTAGAAAATATCGATGAAAAACACCGAGCAATAATTCCTAACAATTCCAGAAAATATCCTAAAAATATGAGGCCTTGACGTTTCACTAGACCTCTTCCTAAGGTTTCGTATGAAACTTGTTTCGTTGGATTCTGAGTTCGTTTGACCAGTTAACCATTCAGTTTAGTTTGTTTTAAGTTAAAAACATAGTGTACCGTACTATGAAATATTCTGTTCACGTAGAGACTGTTATGGACAGAAACAAAAATACCATTGAAAGGAGTGACATGCTCTGGTCCCAAAAATGTAATAATACCGGTAGATGAACTCATATTGTGAAACCCCGAAATGTCGATACAGGGTGCTAAATACTCCAAATAAAAAGTTGCTTATTAAATTAATTAAAAATTACAGTAAAATTCTAAAAATTAAATTATCGCTATTTCCCAAAAGGACCTTGTCTAAATTCAAACCCGATCTCTAGTTATATCGAATAAACCGATACGGTCGATAAACGATTCTATAGCGACTATTCTAAAATTTGATTTGGACATATCTCAAAATCTACACGACGAAATCCTGAATTTTCTCTTCCGCTAGAAAGATATACTCCACCAGCTCCACACGTTTCTTGTTTCACAGAAATCCGATTTAAAACGAACTCTGTACATTCAGTTGAAGTTCAAATCGCCAAATAGCGAACTGCAGCGCCATTTCGAGCTCGTTTATAAATATATTATAAACTATACGTTCAACTGTCGTCGATTCGATATATTCGTTATTATATTTCAAATCGAAACTCAACCACATCTCGTATACTATTCTATTCACACTCTATTGTGAATTCTACTATTTCTGACTATTTCGATATTTATAATTTTTTTATTCATTATAAATATTAATTAAATATTCAATATTAATTAATTCAGGTCATCGATATCGTCAAAACGATATTTTAATAATTAAATTAGTTAATTATTCTCCTGCCAAATTACGGGTCATTACAATGATTTAATTTTAATTAACAAAAGAGTTAGAAATAGCGCGGTAGTTTGAAAAGTCAAACTTGAACTTTGACTGACCGTACAGGATGCAAAATTTAACGGATTTTAGTGAAACCAAAAATATTAGAATCTATTTAAAAATATCTTTCCAACGAATCCGAAAAATTGAAATTTCATAGCGGAAATCAAAAGTTATGGCCAATTCAATATTTAGAAAGGTCGCTATGAAATTTATAAGGGCCAAAATGCTACTTTTTGCATACGAAGGAATTTGAACTCGAAACCACTTCCATTGAGTTCAGAATGATGTTTCTACATTGAAAAACAGTAAACACTTATATATTTTGAGTCTCGGGATTTATTTGTTTAAAAATATATTTTTAATATTAAATATATTGGCCTTAAAAATAGTCATTTTTCAAACGACCTCCGTTTTCGACGAAACCACTTTTGTTGGATCCGGAATGTCAAAATATTGTTAAGTTTAATTTTTCATAATTTTTGGAATTAATTTGTGGCCGTGGCAAAAGGATTTCTATTTTGTCAATTTACGGTCAAATTTTAATCGACTTAAAAATAGCTATTTTTCAAACAGTCTCAGAATTCAATGAAATTAGTCTCATTGGAACCGTATCGTCATAAGAAAGCTAAAAATATTTTTTTTAGATTTTTCGGAGTCCGTATGTGGCCTCGGCGGATTTTTGATTGTGTCCGAATTAAATAATAAAAAGAATTAATTTTAAATTCGAAAAATTAGGGATTAGACAACCTTTTGGGCCTGCGGGACATGGCTAGATGGATCCGGATTAGGGGTTATTGGATAGGGTAGATTTTGTTGGACTGGATTCTAAATAATTTGAGAGGAATGGTTTTTTTTTGAAAAATCAACAATTACATAATATAAAAAAGAGGAGAACCCTAACTAAATCATTATTCATCTTCTTCAATTAGTAGCCACCGCCCCCTATTCTCTTCATGGCCGAAAATTCTTGTGCCACTTTCTCCCTCTTCTCTTCAAATTAAATCCTAACTCCTATACAAAATCAAAGAGCATCTTCTCCTCTCCATTCTCATAAGGTTAGATCTTCTCCGGAGACACCATCTTCTCCTCTCCATTCTCATAAGTACGGCCGATCCTATTTGAGGAGGAAGAAGGGTAATTACCTTAATTAATTAACTAATTAATTAATTTAAATTATTTTAAAAACTTGTTTTGACCATGACTCGTTCATTTCAACTTAGAATTTGACGATTTCAAAAACATTGGAATCGTAACAGCAAATAGAACGGTTTGAGACTGATCGGAACATTTTCTGGACTGTTTGAATCTTTAGATCTGAATTAACGGAAGGTGAGATTTCTTTAATTTAAATTAATTAGTTGATTAATTTATTTATTATATAATATTCGTTCAGATCTGAATTGTATAGTATGTTATGTTGATTTTCTGTTGTGCGAACTTGGATTCGTTTATTTCAGATTTGGTTTTTATTGAATTGAGTTTGATAATCAATTCAATATTCATATTGCGATGGAAAAATATACATAGAAAAAAAAAGATTGTTTATTTTATTTTTGTGTTCCAACACAAAAATACATATGAGAAAAAAAAAGATTGTTTATTTTATTTTTGTGTTCCAACACAAAAATTATACATAGAAAAAAAAAGATTGTTTATTTTATTTTTTGTGTTCCAACACAAAAATCTACAAGAAAAAAAATTTTATTTTATTTTTGTGTTCCGACACAAAAATCTACATGAAAAAAAAAAAAGTTTACTTTATTTTTGTGTTTCAACACAAAAATCTACATGTATGAAAGATGTTCATTTTATATTTGTGTTTCAACACAAATAACAATATTCAAAAGAAATGTCGAAACATAAAAGTTTATAAAAAAAAATGTCTTTTTATTTATATATTGGCACATACATTTACACAGGAATATGAATTATTTTTATTTGTGTCTTAAACACAAATAAATACTTCGTCATCAAAGTTTTATTTTTATTTTTGTCTTAAACACAAATAAATACTTCGTCATCAAAGTTTTATTTTTATTTTTGTCTTAAACACAAATAAATACTTCGTCATCAAAGTTTTATTTTTATTTTTGTCTTAAACACAAATGAATGCACCGCCATTGAAATTTTATTTTATTCATTTTTACTTGTTTTCCCAACACAAATACATGTACCGTACATCGAAAGTATTTCACTTGTGTCCCTAACACAAATATTTACATCGTTAATTGATTAACATTTTGATTTGTGTTTTCAAACAAAAATTTTATATGATGGAAAAGGAAAGTGTATTGTTACATTCCTTAATGTCAACAAAGTATAGGAACTCATCTCATTACAATTCGTAATAAAAATTCAATGTAGAAAGAAATAATATATATGATTTTCATTATTTTTGTGTTTGCATACATGTGCAAACGCTTCATAAAAAAATATACATTTTTGTGTTTGCATGCATATACAAACGCTTCATAAAAAAAAAAATTTACATTTTTGTGTTTGCATACATATGCAAACGCTTCACAAAAAGAAAAAGAAAAAGAAAAAAAAAGATTTACATTTTTGTGTTTACATACATATGCAAACGCTTCATAAAATTAAAACATACATTTTTGTGTTGGCATGCATATAAAAACGTTTCTTAAAATTTAAAATTTACATTTTCGTGTTGCAATTAAATGCAAACACTACATGTAAGAGAGAAGAGACAATTTTATTTTATGATTACATTTTATAAAACAAAAGTAGAAAAAAGAAAAAAATATCTTTTGTTTGCAATTTTAGATGCGAACAAAAGTAGAGAAAAAAAATATATACCTTTTTGTTTGCAATTTTAGAGGCAAACAAAAATAGAAAAAAGAAAATGATATCTTTTTGTTTGCAATTTTAGATGCAAACAAAAGTAGAGGAAAAATATAACTTTTGGTTGCAATTTTTGATGCAAACGAAACGTAGAAAATACATTTTATTTGCATCCTACCATGCAAATAAAAAAGAAGAAAGAAAAAAAATTTACATTTTTATTTTGTTTACAACTTTTGTTGCAAACAAACAAGAAAATAAAATTTGCATTTTTAGTTTGCAAATTTAGATGCAAACTAATTTATATTTTTTTTATATTATTTGCATTCCATCATGCAAATAAACAAAGAGATAAAATTTCATTTGTTGTTTGCAACCTTAGTTGCAAACAAACAAGACAATAAAAAAAATTACATTTATATTTTGTTTGCAAATTTAGTTGCAAACAAATTTATTAAAAACTAATGTCTCATTTTTGTTGCATGTTTTTAAATGCGAACAAAACATTAAAATAAAGGTTATAATTTTTATCTATTTACTTCACTTGATGTAAATAAACATAAAATAGAAGTAGTTATTTTATTTACATTTCTTGATGTAGATAAAACTAGAAAATAAATATTACATTTTTATTTGCATTACTCAACGCAAATAAAAACATGAGAATAAAGGATACATTTTCATTTAAAATCCTTAATGCAAATAATTTATGAAATGAAGAGTCACAATTTTATTTACATTCCTTTAGGTAAATAAACATCAAATTAAAAAGTTGAATCTTTATTTGCATTCTCTATTGCAAATGAAGCATGAAATGAGAAGTTATATTTTTGTTATTGATTGTATTCTCTATTACAAATGGAATTAAAAGATTACATTTTTCTTTTCATTTATTTACAATGAAAGGAATTGAAATAAAGATTATATTTTTATCGTCATTTTAGATGCGATGAAAGAATAGAAATAAAGAATTCATTTTTATTGACATTCTATATGTGATAAAAATAATAGAAATAAAAGAGACATCTTTATTGTCGTATTATATATTGTGTATTACACTGCCATAGACAAGTTACCTGACTTGTTTATGTGATTGGGTCGATAATTTTCACACATCGCCCAAGTGCACAAATGAATTAATTATTTGTTTGTTGGATGAAACCCCACACGGGTGTTGGGAGGAAAATTAACATACACTAATCCCAATATTTAGTTGTATGTTGATCGTTAGATCGACAGGCTGTGATGAGCGTTATTATTTAATTTTAACGCTTACACAGTTGGAATTTACACTTTGGATGTAAATGGATGACTTGATAATTACATTTTTATTGTTATATATGATGTGTGTTAAATCCATATAATCCAAATTATATGGTAAATGGTTGAGTCGCATTTCGATTCAGATGTTCTTTTAAATAAGAATATTTTTACATTAGAAATTCTTTTTATTTAAATATATATATATATTTTAATTAAGTATATGTTAAACAAAGAATATTTGTAAAAGGTAAAAATCTTTTATATAAAGAATATTTTTAATGATTATCTCTAAAATACGTTTTTCTTATAATAATAAATATTTAAAGAGAAATTTTTTATTTAAGATTATTAGAATTTGCAAATCTTATTTTATGATATGAAATAAATTGAGATGTGAAGTGGATTTATCGTGGACGGTGTTTTTTTAAATGACATTTCTCCTTTAATCCAATTTACATTGAAATTATTATTTGGAATTTATAAATCTATTTTATAGATTTAAAAAGAGCATTTCCTAAAAATCTAGTTTTCCAATTTAATAAAATTAAATTGGAATCAAGTGGAAAATTCGATTGGTAATAATCGAGATGGGCTTCTGTAATAGAAGACCGATATTATATATGGAATTTAAGAGGCTTTGCCGTTATTCCATGTATGTTGTTAGTCTGATACAGAAATTCACATCGATTATGTATTGATTGATTTCTGTGGAATTCCATATTTTGGAAATTGATTTATGGGTTTATCGTGAACTGTGTTTTAAATGACACGAGTTCTTTAACCCGTTTAAAAGAAGATTTATTCTTTAAAATAAATAATCTTGTGAAAATGATTTTTGATATTAAATCAAATTTAGAATTTTTAATAAATCTTTTAAGGAAGATTTATGATTAAATTTATTAATTTATCTTTGATAAAATTAATGAGAATCTTTTAATATGAATATCTTATTAAAAAAATATTCTGAGTGGGAAATGTGGCGTAATGTGTGATTTTCCAATATTTGATTTTTAATCACAAAATACGAGAGTTATTCAGAAAGACCGGGTTTAACCCATTCTGAATAATCATCACGACGATCAAGAGTCGAAGATGAAGATGGCAATTGAAGACCGAAGTTTTCACATCGTTGGGATGATGATGACTGGTATCTTGAATTGGGACTGGACACCCCAAGGCAAGGTATTTGGTAATGATCGTCCAAATGTATTTGGAGATCGACGGACACGTTGTTTCGCTCAGGCCCAGAGCGGACTTGTAAATGGATTATGTGTCTGACATTGTATTCTTTTCTACTGTATTTGTTGAACGCTACTGATTATATATTTCTGTTTGGTGGTGGAGAATTTATTCTTCATTTAACCCCCTTCTCTAAGACGTATGAGCTTAGAGGTTATATATATATATATATATATATATATATATATATATATATATATTGGTAGATGATCAATGATATGGTAGAGTCTGACAATGTGGCATGCTAAGATGCAATTGATCAAGGCTTTGTTGAAAAGCAGGCCTTGTGGTTGATGATCAAAGCATAGTCTATTTAGGCATAGCTTTGTGTATATCGTGACTTCGCGAGCCTCACAGCCCGGTAGAGTCTAAAACGGGAGAAGGGAACGCAGGGAGTGCACACGTTTCTCTCTAGCTAGAGTGGTGCCAAGGACCTACCAGCGATGGCAATTATTCATTGCGGTTGTTGGATTTTTCGAGGCCTCGGTTTATGCGGTCTCCACTGGCCGTATTATAGGTCCAAAAGGACCGGGGAGCGTGTGTTCAGGAATTGCCAATCCATTAAGCGTTAACGTATGGACCGGCCCTGCAGGATCCAACGGTTGGACAGAGTACCAATCCTGGGGCATTTGCTAGAGTGTCTCAAATCGGTAAGGATCTCCTCCATACCCTTGACTCAGATGGAAACCCAAATTTCCAATACGACATCACGCGGTTTTGATTGTATACCTATATATGGCGACATAGTGGGATGGGGCACTCATGCCGTCTAGGATTGATACATTTACTTTGATGTATTTCAAATTGGTTGCACACTATTATTATATAATACCGTGTTTATCGTATCAAGCATCTTTTGATCATTATAAGGTAAAACCCTATCCTCCGGTTTGCGTTGCATTGTGTGATGGGACTTGGGTCTTATAATGGTTTCATTTTTCTAAAAAGCATTGCGTTATTTGATGATTTACTTTAGTTATGCATTGGCAATCCAATGGAGTAAACCCGTTCCGCGTTAGCGGCGTGGTCCTATGATTAGCCTCCTTATTAGATAAGTTAAGTTAAGAATTCTCACACCAGTCCCATGACTGACCTGTAGTTTGTCCACTGGCAAACTCGGGTGCCCATATTTTCCACACAGGCAGTCGAGTAGATATTTTTGTAGATATATTAAACAGGATTTTGGGTTGAAGCTTAAAGCTGTGTCCAGAGATAGAGGGTCTTCCGCTGTGTTCTTCTGTTGCAGTATATTACATTTTATTGTAACTTATTCTTCCGCTGTAATTATATTCCAATGTACTCTGATATGTATATTCTGTACTCTGATGTAACATTTATTATAGTGTTATAAAAGTCTTCTGTTATCCGTTGTAATGTGTTGTATGCCCAAAGTTAAAGTATTCGTAGGTTTCCACTTTTTGGATCAGACCTGTGTGGTTTATGGTCGATTCGATGGGCGGGGATTTGCGGGTCTTTACAGCAAATCTGTGATGTTTCTTCCCTTTTATGTGCTAGACTAATTGCTAGTCTAATATACATATATGTCATGATAAACGAACGAACAACATGGGGACGATGGGGGTAATATTGAATATACACATATTGAGAATTGGCATAATGACCTTGAAAAGGCATATAATTAATTTAAGACACTAATTGGAAAAATTGACATTTATGGACATAATTGAGACAATTATGGACATAAGTATATTTGGAATTCATTGACAAATTATAGTAGTGATATTAATCCAATTTGGGGTTAAATAAAGATGTGTAATAATAAACCGCCTAAGACACGAGGTTAGACTCATTTGTGGTGTAAGACTGCCCGGACCCGCCCGACAAATCCAGCAGCCATAAATGCCAGTCTAATGTGAGTGGTCGAAGGCATGAATTAAATGCGTAACAGTTGTAAAGACACGAGGTTAGGCTCGTTTGTGGTGTAAGACTGCCTGGACCCGCTCGGCAAATTCAGCTGCCACAAATGTCAGTCTAATGTGGGAGGTCTTTACAAGGTTACGATATTAATGAATTAAGAAACACTTAACCAAATAAACATGTGGTGGGGGCATGAGGGGGTTAAGTGGGTGCTTTGGGTGGCTTGTGAAATTAAGAGGGTGCCTTGGGTGGCATGTGAAATACGATTAGTTGCACTTAACCAAGACTGAAGCATGTAAGAAGACATGAATAAGAACGAGATTATGTGGGGAAAAACCTTAAAGGGGACCAAGCATAGGTAGAAAGCTTGTATCATGCATGGAGGCCCTTTTCAAACCAATAACCCATTAAGTATCTTTGTGGGCTCGACCCAAGTCGAGGACGGGACACGCGTACTGGGTTTGATTGTCAGAGGTCAAAACGGGTTAGCAGTGGCAACGCAAGTCCAACGGGATCATATGCGTATGTAGGCCCGGGCTAGTAGGTAAGATGTTGTTGCATCGTGTAGATATAAGCCGTGCATTTTGGTGGTATCGGGTTGCCACTTTGGGGGGTGATACACCCCACTGTGGGGCCATCATGGGTATCTACGAGTTAGGGAGCCGATCGAATGGGGGTAGTGGATACACCTAGTGGAGATAGGGGCAGACGACACCTATGAAGGCAGCTAGGGGTACACGAAACTACCATTATCATTATTAAGTTCTATAGGCGGGATCAACTTTTAGGGTGTTTGGTGTGGTGTAGAGTAGTAATTATCCTATAGTGATTAGGTACACCTTTAACGTTATCTTTATTCATCTTATTTCCTTTGTTTGCTCTGTCATACCCATTTGTTCACAGTCATTTCCTTATTTTCCAGCATATGCCTTGTCCTAGTTACTTAATGATTATATTGTTAAAGTTATTGCACTCGCCAGACTTTATGTGTGACCCCTTTGTTTCCACCTCTTTTCTTCCTTTTTCCCCCGCAGGTGCTCAGGGTGGGACTAGTACTAGTGGAGGTTGATTTGGACAACATTATCTCTTTCTTTGGAAGTTGCTTGGATCGCTGAAGTAAAAGTTCAGCCTATCTTACTTATGGCTATTTTATGTTGGGGTTATGTCTTTCAGTTTATGTACTCTGATTTAGTCAAGATGGATATTATGTACTTGACACTAGTCTTTGGTTTTTGATGATGTAATCAAACTTATTTGTTTACCGCTGCAATGAATGAAGTTTTAAATTTTTAGGTACTGTTTTATATCTGTCTTGTTGTTAAGTTTCTATTCTATACACACATAAAACACTCCATAGAAGTTAATCCATTCCCTTTGTGAGTGACATTAATGGACATGGGGTGTCACATCATATTTCGGAAGCATGGAATTATAACACTATTGTTATAATAAACGATTATGTAAAAGAAGAGGATTTGTAAATTGAATCTGAGAGTTATGTAAGAATAGTTTGTTAAAGATTTAAGTGGTGAACTTTGTCTATTTCAAGGTTAATAATGTTGTTCAGTTAAGGTCTGAGAGGTAGTTATACCCCAACTTGATTGACTCCATTTTTAACTAAGGAATGGTTAAGGTTTGATAGGGAAGGTCAGTTAAGTGAATTTAGTTAATGAGTTTAATGGTTCGAGTTGGCATAGCGATGTTTTATTTAAACATCTGTTTAAATCTAATAAATGAGTTTTTTTTCCAAAAAAGAATCAAAATCTTTTCTAATACAGAAATTAAGAAATGAGAGTAAAGATGGAAATCTTTTCCAATGCTAATAACATATAGTTTCTAAATATAGAAGCTTTGTATATATATATATAATGATGTTTTCCGTTGGTTAAAAAGAAATGTTTTCTGGGATATAGAAAATAAATAGTTATAATAGATGGAAACAATTTTCCGAGAAAAGTGAGTGGCTAAACGGGTTTAAAGAAAAATATGGAAAAATGGGAACATGGAAATGAAATAAATTAATGATAAATTAATTTAAAGGAATAAATGTTGATTGATGATGGATCGATAAGATTTCCATTTGAAAATACGACCGTTGTTTGTACACATTTTTTCCTTTGATAGTTAAATCACCGACTAACAAAGATTTTGACTATTTTCGTTGTCAATACGGAGAGACCGAGATCCAATATATTATCTGAAAATCACTCTGTATGGCATTAGCTTTGCGAATCAAATATGATAAAGATAATTGAAGATGAAGTTATGCAAGGGCTGTTCAGTAAATCATAGGTAGAAATTGTTATGATGGATTTACAGAATAGTGCCTTCGGGTTGTCCGGTCCCAGGACAACTTGAATGGACGAATGTCTGACAGAGTATATCTGGTAGATCATGTAAGTTGATCGTTTCAAACATATTTACATTAGTGGTGGAGGAATTCATTTCTCTTAGCTTATAATCATGGTATTTTTGGGGAAATCAATTTGTGATTTGATGGGTATGACGGTGTGGCATTCAAAGTAAATGAAGGAGTGATCTATTAAAAGATACGTTATGATCTCAAGCCTCATCAACTGGGAAATGACAGAAATCGGGCAGGCAACATGGCTAAGTGAGTCGCACCAAGCAGGATATATTGTCACCGTCTAGAGAATATTCATATTTGTTACTTATTTCAATTCTGTATCTCCCAGGAACGGTTATGTCGGTATACCAACCATAATGTGATAATATATTCGGAACATTCAAGCAAAATGAATGGCCGGTCATGTGTGGCCGAGTTACAAGATGTTCTTGTTGAACTCCAGCGTATCGCTTCTAGAGTACACTGATCGGAAGGTGGTTCCATACCTTGTCATAGTTGGAGTCCATTACCCAATAAGAGCCCGTGGTTTTTGATTGTATATTATATATGTAGAGCATGGGATGAAAGCGTTCTACTAGATTGCTATCTACTTAATTTAGACATTATTATAATATCATAAAATATTGATCTTAAGAAATATTTTGGGTTATCATAAGGTAAAAACCGTCCGTATTTATGTGTGGATCGGTCTTACGATTATCGTTGCTTTTGAAAAGGATTTGGAAAAGTTAAACCAAGTATTTGGATTTTACTCACGCCAGTCACATGACTGACACAGAGTTTATTTTGTTTTGTTTTCCCTAAACTCTTGGGTTCCTAATTTTGTACGGGCAGTCAAGTAGTCGGGATTTTACAGATACTTGGAGAGCTGGAGCAGGAGGCTTTAGGATTATATAGCTATTGTTATTTCCGCTTTGTTGTACTCTGATAATAGTATTGTATACCAATACTGTTTTATTCCAAAGTTATGTTATATAATATATTTTATTCGTTCCGCTGTGAGATTCATGTTACTCTAATGTTGTTGTAGTTGTGTTCTTCTTCATATATTCTTACTTTCTTTCTTATCTCATCCTCTATTTTATTTCATTAACTATCCGGTATTTTCGATGCTTGAATAGTCGACATTGAGTTATGTTGATTCCAAGAACCCAAATCCCCCGGGTAACTATAGTGGTATCAGAGCTGAAGGTTAAGTAATTACCTTGTCTCTGTGGCGTGACTCAGTTGAGATGGGGTTAGTAATACACTAGATTAAGTTGAGTGTATATATACGAGAGAGCCTGTTTGTATATTTTATTAAAAAAATGGTTTTGTATTGTCGAGATTTATTGGTTGAGTTGTTTATGAATTCTAGTCGATCAATTTGATCTCTGTATCGATAAAGGTTTTTAAAACACTTGAATACGATGAACCAACACAATATGTTTTGAAAAGAGGATAAATGAAATAATTTTATCCAAAATATATTTTGATATAAAGAAAATGTTTATATTGGAAATATTATAGTATTGGATTTGTCAGTTGTTATTATAATCGAGTAAGATTATAATTGATATGGTTATATATATAACCAAATAAAATTCATATAAGTATTACGAAATGAATTAAATATGAATTTAAAATCAGAATTTAAATTAAAACCCTGGAAATTTGGAAAGGTGTTTGTAGATGGATTTGAAATTAATATATGAGAATTTAAAAATCCTGGGAGATTTTAAATTTTTTTACAAGCATTGTGAATAATATTTTGAATGTATTTAAAAGTGGAAATGGTTAGAAACGGTTTTGAAAGTGAAATTGTATTGAACTCACTTCAGTCCCTAGGAAATAATTCTGATGATTATCTAGACATCATCGGTGTTTATTTTCAAGTTTCTAAGTGACGGATTACTACCAAAGATTTTTCTTCTGAATTGTTTTGGAAAAAACTAGTTGTTTTGATATTCCGAAATGAATATTTAATTTTTGAGAAAAGGAATGTTGTTTAAAACTCCCAGAAATAGATTTTTTGAATAAAAACAAATTAAATTGAAATTTGGGAAAGGAAATTGAAATTAAATTGAAATAGAATCATATTGAGTAAAATTTGACTTTGGAATATGATTGGACCCATGTGCATTGAAATGGATAGATTTTTGAAATAAAATCCGATTTGGGTTATGAAATAAAGATCTCTAATTAGAGAAATTTACCAGCAATGAAATATGGGATGTAACTTAACTTGTTTAAGTATATTGATTGGTGAGTTAAGAAATTGAAAATCAAGAATGGTGCTTAAGTTTGAAATGGAATTCGACTTGGATATAAGCGAATGATTGGAGTTTGATTAAGATGATATTGGTATATGCTGAATTGGCAGCAGATGGAAATGGTATAATGATGTGCCCGACAAAAAGGTACAAGTTTATATTTTATATGAGTTTGGTCATTTTATGAGCCTGTTTGGCAAGCCGCTTAGCATTTTGATTTTCTTTTGGGTTGGTGAAGGCCTAGAGAGACGAGTTGTAGTTGTACCGATTGAGCCGTACGAAGGAGACACTAGCAAAATTTTCGAAAATTTAAGGTGTTAGAATTTTTTTAGAATTTTTGAAAATTTTCATTTATAAGAATGAATTAATATTTAATTGGAATTCACTGGTACAGTGAAACTGAAATTTAAAGAAGTAAACAAATAATTTTTAACCCAGTTAATAGGGTTTGTTTTCTACCTTAGCTATTTCGAGGACAAAATTATTTTAAGGGGGAAAGAATGTAACAACCTATATTTTTACGGTATAATAATTAATTAATTTAATTATTTAAATAGTGATTTAGAGATTTAAATGGTTTTTAATTAAATAATATTTATATTTAATTTATATAAATAATAGAATAATATATTTAATTTTCGAAATAGTCGAAAATAGTAGAATTCGCAATATTGTGTGAACTGAATCATTTAACTGATTTAATTAGGTTTAGAATTGAATTATAATAATGAATTTGTTTATAATTGTCAGTTGAACATATAAATTATATTATAATTATAATCGAGCTCAAAATGGCGCGGCAGTTCGTAATTTGGCGATTTGAACTTTAAACAAATATACAGAATCCGTTTTTGAATCAGAATTCTATGAAACAGGAAACGTTCAGGGCTGGTGAAGTATATTTTTCTATTAGAGGAGAAAAATTGAGATTTCATCGTGTAGATTTTTAGTTATGTCCAAATCATATTTCCAGAAATTCGCTATGGAATTCCTTTATAATTTATAAAGAATTATTTATATTATAAATGGATATATATATATATATATATTGAATACTGATTTAATCTGTATTTGAAATGTCGAGTTATAAATTCAGATGGGAATATTTTGGAGCTGTATGATATTCTATTGTGAATATATACGATAATATTAATTCATTAATATTAAATTAAATTGTTTTTAAATATATTAATATTTTATTGGTTTATTTAGAGCTTTAGAAATAGCCATTTTTGCAAACGAGCTCCGTTTTCGATGAAACTAATTTTGTTAGATCCAGAATATTTAATTATTGTTAGATTTCAATTTTTCATGATTTTTGGGGTCAGTGTGTGGCCATATATGATTTTAATGTGAAAAACAGTCAATAATTTGACTTTAAAAATATGCTGTGTGAGCAAACGAAGTCGGAATTCGGCGAAGTAAGTTTCGTTGGGTTCGTAATATCGATGTATAGCTACATGTCCATTTTTATCGAATTTTGGGTATTATATGTCATCATAGGAATTTTTAATTGATAAATGGAGTTAAAAATCGAATATAAATTAATATAAAAATCATGAAGCTTCTATTACAAGCTAACTTACCCTATATATATCCCACTATTCTCCTAACCCTAAACAACTCCTCCTCTGGTCAAAATATCTCGCGCCACTATCAGGAAGAATTTTAACAATGAAATTCAAAGTTTAAAAATCCATATAAACTCAAATAAAATTCCATAATTCAAAAACAGGTATATTTGGATTCAGCATCGATAGAGCTTCTATTCCATGTGAGTATTGATGGGTTCGGTGACCTTTTCGTGCACTGGAAAAAACGCTGCAAGCCTAGGGTTCAGGGTATCGAGAGATTTAATCGTTGATTCTTGAAATGAATGTTATTTTGAGGATCAGGGAATAATTTAGAGGGTTGCACACAAGTTTTGGATAATTTCATGATCAAAGTTGTTGCAACAATTGCCGGAGGGGCCGCGTTAGCCTGGAAGTCAGATTTCGTGTATGGAGTACGAGGTCTATGAATTGATGATGATCACATAGAGTAGTTGATGGAGTGAATGCTAGTAATGTCAGTTAGGATTTTTGGTGAAGTGATAACGAAAATGGAAAGGTAGTATGATCGGCTATGGGAAGGATAGGAGGAGCGGGTGCTGGAGTTTCTGAATGGGGAAGATTAGTTACTATTTGTTGCGGGTATGGTTTTTGAGAGGGTGAGTAGGCCGACTTACAATGTAAAGCCCATAATGATATATATATATATATATATATATATATATAAGTTAATGAAGGTTAGGTATGTGGTGAAGCATTATCGTGTATAGCTACAGTGTGTTAGCAGAATTGAACTGGAAATTTATGCATAGGAGTTCGAATATTTTTTTGAAGGAAGAGCATTAGTAATTGAATAATATAGGGTAATTAATCTATATTTAATAAATTGTTAACGATATTTACTGCGCTAAATATTGTAAAATATATTACTTTCTGGTACAACCTCAGAATTTAGCACAGTCCGGAGCGTTGGAATTGTATCAGAGAATGCTACACAATGGAACTGATTGGGAGTGAACTGGAGCTCGTTACAATTTATAGAGAAATAAATTATCTGATCTGAATCGACGATCGATTATCGTTATTTAACGATAACCGTCCAATGTGAGTAAATCTCAGTAACTCTGATCAGTTTATATTTTTATAACATATTTTTATAATTGATAAATGTGGGTTAATTGTGTGGATGAACTGCTAATTAGTTGATTGAAACTATAGATATAGTTATATATATAAATCGTTAATTATATATTGGTTATGTTTATCAGAATATTTCATATTGAAATAAAATCAATGTTATTTATGTTTTTTAATACTTGTGGATGCAGGTAAACAGGTTGGAGGGATCCAACTGGATTCCTCAGTATTTATAATACTGTTTTTTTCTTCATATATTGTGATATATGATGTAATATATAACCTGTTGTTGATTATGTGTGTTTGGATGATATTGATCATGGTTATTTGGTATTTTAAATACCGTTAGAAATACTAGAATGTAAAATAGGAATTTTCAAAGTGTATATTGAAAGGAAAATATTTACAAAATCAAAGGATTTTATAATAGAAATTATTTATAAAATCAAAGGATTTTATAAAAGGAATATTTATTTAGAAAATAAATAGAATTATAAAAGGAATATATATTTATAAAATGAACAGAATTTTATAAAAGGAAATATTTGGAAAATGAATAGAATTTTATAAAAGGAAATATGTGGAAAATAAATATTAAATGGAAATTGGTTTTAATAGATAAATGGAAAAGATTAATTTAAAGTAGATTTTATATAGAATCTGTTTTAACAGATAAATTGAGAAGATTAATTTATAAGTAATGTTTAATAAATTAATTTAAATAATTATCATGTGATAATGGAATATATAAGCCTGAACTTGTATAGAGAAGTAGAAATCGGTTTTGACACCAATATTTTAAATGGAATGTAAACATAGCATTTATAAAGTGATATATAAACGAGATTATAGGTGATTGGAATTGAAAATAAGATTTTGTATGAATAGTTCTATAAATAGAAGTATATATAGAATTTGGAAATGGATATTATTTTTAAATGAAAAATCAAACCGATTGAATATTTAAAGGAAACATTATTCACATTCGATGTGAATAATGGATTAAAATAAATATATTTTTAATTAAAACATTTATAAGGAAAATTGGATTTTCAAATAGGAATTCAAATGGGAATTTGATTGATATAGAACACAGAGTCAATCGAATGTTAGTTATTCGAGTAGGGTTAAATCGAATATAATTTATTCGAAAGAGAGTTAATCGAATATAAGTTATTCAAAGAGAGTTAATAAAATATAATTTATTTGAAAGAGATTTAATCAAATATTAGTTATTCGAAGAGAATTAATCGAAAATAATTTATTCGAAAGAGAGTTAAACGGATATTAGTTATTCGAAGAGAGTTAATTGAATATAATTTATTCGGAGAGAGTTAATCGAATAGAGTTTATTCGAAATGGATTTATCAAATAGAGTTATTCGAAAGAGAGTTATCAAATATAGTTATTTCAAATATAGCTATTTGAAATAGAGTTATTCAAAATAAAGTTATCAAATATTGTTATTTGAAATAGAGTTATCAAATATAGTTATTCGAAATAGAATTATCAAATATAGTCATTCGAAAAGAGTTATCGAATAGAGTTATTCGAAATATAGTTATTCGAAATAGAGTTATCAAATATAGTTATTCAAAGAGAGTTATCGAATAGAGTTATTCGAAATATAGTTATTCGAAATAAAGTTATTCGAAATATAGTTATTCGAAATAGAGTTATCAAATAGAGTTAATCGAATAGAGATTATTCGAAAGAGAGTTATATGTTGAAATTCGATTATATCGAATTCGGGAAAGTACTATTTACTTTCCAATTTTTAAACAAGATTTATTTATTTATTTATAAATTAGTTGTTTATTTATTTATTCAAACTAAGAATAAAAGTTATATTAAAGTTATTATATTTCGGAAGAATGGAATTATAACACTATTGTTATAATCAAATGATTCTGTAAAAGAAGTGGATTTGTAAATTGAATCTGAGAGTTACGTAAGAATAGTTTGTTAAATATTTAAGTGGTGGACTTTGTCTATTTCAAGGTTAATAATGTTGTTCAGTTAAAGTCTAAGAGGTAGTCATACCCCAACTTGATTGACTCCATTTTTAACTAAGGAATGGTTAAGGTTTGATAGGGAAGGTCGGTTAAGTGAATTTAGTTAATGAGTGTAATGGTTTGAGTTGGCATTGCGATGTTTTATTTAAACATCTGTTTAAATCCAATAAAGGAGTTTTGGAAATGTTTTCCAAAAAAGAATCAAAAATCTTTTCTAACACAGAAATTAAGAAATGAGAGTAAATATGGAAATCTTTTCCAATGATAATAACATATAGTTTCTAAATATAGAAGCTGTGTATATATATGAGGATGTTTTCCGCTAGTTAAAAAGAAATATTTTCTGGGATATAGAAAATAAATAGTTATAATAGATGGAAACATTTTTCCGAGAAAAGTGAGTAGCTAAACGGGTTTTAAGAAAAATATGGAAAAATTGGAATAGGGAAATGAAATAAATTAATGATAAATTAATTTAAATGGATAAATGTTGATTGACGATTGATCGATAAGATTTCCATTTGAAAATACGACCGTTGTTTGTACACATGTTTTCCTTTGATAGTTAAATCACCAACTAACAAAGATTTTGACCATTTTCGTTGTCAATATGGATAGACCAAGATCAGATATATTATCTGAAAAGCACTCTATATGGCATTAGCTTTGCGAATCAAATATGATGAAGATAATTGAAGACGGAGTTATGCAAGAGCTGTTCAATAAATCCTAAGTAGAAATTGTCTAAGTTGGAATTACAGAATAATGCCTTCAGGTTGTCCAGTCCTAGGACAACTTGAATGGACGAATGTCTGACAGAGTATATCTGGTTAATCATGTAAGTTGATCATTTCAAACGTATTTACGTTAGTGGCGGAGGAATTCATTTCTCTTAGCTTATACTCGTGATATTTTTGGGGAAATCAATTTGTGATTTGATGGGTATGACGATGTGGCATTCAAAGTAAACGAAGGAGTGATCTATTAAAAGATACGTTATGATCTCAAGCCTCATCAGCTGGGAAATGACAGAAATCGGGCAGGCAGCATGGCTAAGTGGGTCGCACCCAAGTAGGGTATATTGTCACCATCTAGAGAATACTCATATTTGTTATTTCTTTCAATTCTGTATCTCCCCGGAAAGATTATGTTGGTATACCAACTGTAAGGTGACAATATATTCAGACATTCAAGCGAAATAAATGGCTGGTCATGTGTGGCCGAGTTACTAGATGTTCTTGTTGAACCCCAGTGTATCGCTTCTAGAGTACACTGATCGGAAGGTGGTTCCATGCCTTATGATAGTTGGAATCCATTACCTAATAAGAGCCCCCGATTTTTGATTGTATATTATATATATAGTGCGTGGGATGAAAGTGTTCTACTAGATTGCTATCTACTTGATTTAGACATTATTATAATATCAGAAAATATTGATCTTAAGAAATATTTTTCGTTATTGTAAGGTAAAACCCATTCGTATTTATGTGTGGATCAGTCTTACGATTATCATTGCTTTTGAAAAGGACTTGGGAAAGTTAAACCAAGTGTTTGGATTTTACTCACACCAGCCACATGACTGACCCAGAGTTTGTTTTGATTTGTTTTCCCTAAACTCTTGGGTGCCCAATTTTGTACGGGCAGTCAAGTAATTGGGATTTTACATATACTTGGAGAGCTGGAGCAGGAGGCTATAGGATTATATAGCTATTGTTATTTCCGCTGTATTGTAAGTGTTGTACTCTGATAATAGTATTGTATACCAATACTGTTTTATTCTAAAGTTACGTTATATAATATATTTTATTCATTCCGTTGTGAGATTCGTGTTACTCTGATGTTGTTCTAGTTGTGTTCTTCTTCTTCTTCTATTCTTACTTTCTTTCTTATCTCATCCTCTATTTTCTTTCATTAACTATCTGGTATTTTCGATGCTTGAATAGTCGACATTGAGTTATGTCGATTACAAGATCCCAAATCCCGCCTAGTCGTTACATTGGGTTTGGAAAAAACAAGTTTCCTGCTCTCCCTAGCTATCCCTAACTAATCTGATGGACGGGATGGTTATTTTCAAAATCTAATTTGGAAGTTAATTCAAACCCCTTGAATTTAGAACAAATTTTGGAATCTTACAAGCGTCATTCATTATTTAAAATAATTTGAGTAAAGATTTGAACCTTTAATGATGTTTAACCTATTTGGTAAATAGCTAATCTATAGTACTTATGAAACGTTTTTCCATTCCATTAAAATGATTAAATTTGAGAACTATTATTTAAAATAAAAAAATAATTGAAAGGACGAATGGAAATGATAACAATGAGTAGAGAGTTTTGAACAGGGAATTTGTAGAGAAGAGATAAGACGGAAATTAATCCAACCTTATCCAAAAATGAATTGATAACAAATTAAACAGGTATAGTCCATAGCTTTATTTTAAAATACGCTTATTACTTGGAAAGACCGGGATCAGATGTAAGTCCGAAAACCATTCCAAGTAATATTACGACACCATGAAGGAAATTGAAGAATTGAAAATGGCAAACGAAGACCGAGGATCTTTGGATTTATTTGGATTGATTGCCGATGTCTCAAATCGGGCCATACACCAGATACAAGGTTATAAATGGCATGAGGTCTGAATGTATTTGAGGATTCTCGGATTTGTTCCATAGATTGTGTGTCTGAAATTGCAATTGACTGCATAACACTGATTTTCTGTTGGTATATATATATATATATATATATATATATATATATACCGGACGGTGGAAATTAATTAATTCCGTCTCTAAGTTTTACGTGCTTAGAGGATATGTATTGATAGAAATCAGTGACTTGTTGTAAATTGACAAAGTGGCATACTCAAGTTATGGAATGAGCTAATGATGATCAATGCATGGCTTATTGAAGCGTAGCATTGTGTATATCGTGACATCGACGAACCTTAAACCCCGGATTAATGGTAAACTGGCGGCTAGGTTGTATACATATCCCTATTGAAACTCGGAAGCTTCAGCTGTAGATCTACTTTGAAACCTAAGAAATAGGTATGTTTAGAGTCCATGTCTGGATGTTAACTGGTGATTTACCTGGTGTTTGGCGTCCGTGTCTGAATGAAAACTGTGAGATGCACCTTGATCGTGTTCTCAATTGTTCTTTCGTGTCAAGAACCATCATATTGGAACCCAACAACGAATACGAGCCTTTCATTTTTTTTGTAAACTATGTATGTGGGCATAACCACAATGCTTGCTAAGATTAATATATTTATTTATGAAATGGTTTTCAACACTATGCACTGATAATAGTATTGAAAGAGTATTTTCCTGTATGAAAGCATGTTTGGTTACCATAAGGCAAAACTCGCCCATTTGGTGTGCGCTTGCATTGTGTGATGTGGGACGAGCTTATGATAGCTTCATTTTCCAGAAGACATTACGAATTTATATGCACAGGAATTCACATGGGGTAAACCCATTCCGCATTAGCAGCGTGGTCCAATGAATCTCCTAACTTCAAAATAAATCCTAAAAATAATTGTTTTATGTTTTCACACTAGTCCCATGACTGACCCGGAGTTTATTATTCCTTCCTAAACTCTGGGTGCCCACTAATTTCCATACGAGCAGCTAGTGGTTTAGTTTTGCAGTTATAGAACCTTGGAGCAAGATTTGGAGCGTTTTCTGGGTTGAAGCTTCAAGCTAAAGTTGGAGTTTCCGCTATATCACATCGCTTATTCCACTGAGAGTATATTTAGTCGTAACTCTGATATTCTATGTAACTCTGATGTAATATTGTATTATGATATAAAAGTTCTATTATTTTGTTCAATATATGTTAGTACCCATAATAATCCGCCTTTGTGAACGGATTAAGTTGGTTTAATTACCGGCGAAAACCGGATAGAAGGACCGGTTGTTACATTTTGGTATTAAAGCTTTGGTTATATAAAGCTATCGGGTGCGACATATTTGAACAAAGGATATAACCCATCAGAGTTATAATATCTCATTAGAGATAGGGTTAGGAACGCACTAGAATGAGATACTGGAGCGTATTTTGATATCCCAAATGTAATAACCCGGAAAATACGAGCCAATTTAAAATTTTTAAAATTGGTTATTTCAAAGGAATTTGAATAATTGAAATAGAATATTTCAATAAAATAGTGAATTAGGAATAGTGAGTCAGTTTGAAAATTTGAATTCAAACTTTGACCAACTATGCAGGTTGGAAAATATAACGGATTTTAGCGAAACCAAAAATATTTAAATCTGTTAGTCAATACCTTTCTAACGAATCTGAAAAATCGAAGTTTCATAACGGGAATCAAAAGTTATGGCCGAATGAATTTTCAGAAGGGTCGGTATATAGAATATATAGCCCTGGAAAATTGATATTTTGCATACGACCTCGGAATTCGAAGAAACCAACTTTGTTGGGTCCGGGATGTCAAACTATTGCTAGGTTTCAAATTTCATAATTTTTGAAGCTAGTATGTGAGCGTGGCAAAAGAAAATGTGATTGGTCAATTTCTGTTAAATTGGATCGACCAGAAAATGGCCATTTTTCAAACGACCTCAGAACTCGACGAAACTAGTTTTGTTGGGACCGTAGCATCAAAACATAGCTAGATTTATTTTTCTGGAATTTTTCGAATCAGTTTGTGGCCCTGGCAAATTTAAATGTGCGTTCAGAGTAAAAAATTAAATGTTTTATACTTTAATTTGAAAAATAACAGACTGTAACAGTCGAATTGGCCTACGAAACATATCCCATTGTGTCCGGAATGGGGGTATTTAGCTAGGGGCGACAGTCGTTGGGTTTAAAAAGGAGTTCGTTTGAGAAAACACTATTTAAAAATTTAATATAACCCTCGGCCAATCAGAATTTTCCTTTCATAAATTTTAAAAAGAAAAAAAAAAGAAAAACCCCACGTTCAACGGCGAAAACCGTTCCCTACCTTCTCTCCTCCACCGCCGCCGCTACAGCCGCTTCCAGCCTTCGCCACCACCACCCCTCGACGCGCCTTAGCCTCCTCTTCAAATCCGACCCCACCGCCGCCGCCACAGTCGCCTCCTCCGCCCGTATCGACGCCAGGAAGTCGAGCACTTCCCGCCGCCGCCCTGAACGCCACCGACCACCGAACGCCACCAAACCACCACCGATTTAAAGCCCTCTCTTCCCTCTTCCACGTCCAACTCCCCGATCGTCCCCATGTGCCACTGATTTCGCGAAAACTGTAAACCTAGTTTTGAAGCTTCGTGAAAGTGAGTTTTTCTTTGATCTTTACACTTTGAAAAATCTTATCTTTTTGGTGTGATGACGAAATTCGATGAAAATGGAAACATCGAGACCGCAAGGAAGCTCTCTACCTAATAGAAGAAGCCGCGGATTTTTCTGACATCGTATCGATTTTTAGCGCTCAGAAAACCAAGGTGAGAAATCTAAATTAACGTGAAATTGAATGGAAAATGTCGTGTATAATTTATATTAGCGAAATATAAATTACATACGTGTTGTATACCTCATGTACATGCGTAGTGTAAGCTATATAAGCGAAGTATGAATTTTACATGCATAGAATAATTGATATATGTGTTGAAATGCAAGTGAAATATAGCAATTATATATATATATATATATACTCCCCTCGTCCACAAACCATGGACGATATTTATTGTGGTGAATTGGTGTGAAATATTGGATGAAAAATACGAATGGTTGAATAATTGTTTGTGGTTGATATTGTTTGGTTGTGGTTGAAAAATACCCATTGGTGATTGAAATGAATTGGAAATATTTGTGGAAATAAAAATAAACATGCTGTCTGCGTGCGAATTAGATGCATGAATCCCCATTGTCAAAAACCGTGAGGTTTTAAGGTAGAGCGAGGAGCCGTACTAGGGACGGTGCCGGTTCTAACTACCCTGCCGTTATGCTGCCGAAATTTTGAATAATCCTTATGTGTTAGAATTATTCTCATGTGTTGAAATTATTTTCTTGCGTAGAAATTAAAGTCATATATTGAAACTATGTCCATGTGTGGAAATATTCATGTGTTGAAAAGTGTTGTATGAAAATTAAATTCATTTGTGAATGAATGAAGTGTTTAAACAATAAAAATCACATTTTTATATATATATGAAGTATGAAAAATATTCTCCTTATATAAATAATTTCAATAATAAAAATCCCATCTTTCTAATATGAACAACATAAATAAAATGTCCATGTGTGGAAATACTCATTTGTTGAGAAGTGCGTGTAGTGGAAAGGTTCATGTGTTGAATAAAAAGATCGAACGATAAAAATTACATTTTTATTGAAACTATGAAGTGCTGAAACATCTATTTGTCGAATAAATATTTTAAATGATAAAAATATCATTTTTATCAAATTTGTAATATGCTAAAGATATGCGGACGTTGAAATAAATATTTGTGGAAGAAATATTATTTTTAACATGCATAGGAACTAAATAAAATAGTCATGTGTTGAAATCTATGTTAGTTCGCCAAAATTATCATCTTTGAAATGTGAAGTGTTAAAAATAGCCACTTGTTCAAATAAACGTGCATGAGTTGAAATATACATTAACTAGCTAATGATATGATTTTAGCATATGCATGCAACACTAGAATGAATGGAGTTTTTAAACCAAAGCAAATCATATATAAAATTGAATGGAAAATGGTAAATGTTAGAAATTGTATATATGTACATGCATATCCATTGAACAGGTTAAAGCAAAAAGGGGCTAGAGAAGAGAAATAGAATTTTGTGCCCGACAAATAGGTACACATTTACCGCTTTGTTTGGGTGATGATTTTATGAGCCTGTTGGCTAGCCGCTTGGCTTTTTCTTTTTGATATGAGACGCCCGTGTGGCTATTTGGGAATTTTCCCAGACCCTCCCGTACAAAGGAGGTTATGGCGAAATTTTCCAAAATTTAAAGGCGTTAGTGAAATAATTGAAGTGGAAACGATATAGGAATTTTTGAATGAACTATATTTATATAAATATATAAATATAAATAGAATTAAAACGAAACGTGGCCGTGCAGTTCATGTTTTGAAACCGTGATTTCAAACGACTAGTGCGGGAAATCCGACCATTGGATTTTCCCGAAACCTCAACCGTTGGGTTCGCCTTGGAAATATCTTTCCAACGGCACCAACTTTGTGAAGATCCGACGGTTGGATTGTCTGGAATGTTTAATTCAAAACTGAAGAAAAACAACGCCAGAAACGATTATATATATATATATATATATATATATATAAATATAATTAAATTAAATCGAATAACGACGCTGCAGTTCGTAAATTGAAATCGTAACTTCAAATGGTTAGTGTGGAAGATCCGACCGTCGGATTTTCCCAAAACTGAAACCGTTGGATTCGTTTTGAAATGTCCTTCCTAGTGATGTAAAATTTGTGAAGATCCAACGGTTAGATTTTCATATATGTGTAAAACAAAATTAATGAAAAGCAGCGCCAATGCATCGACACGACCTGAAACGTCGTTTAATTAAATATGGCCGTTTTAAATTAAATAAAAATGGCGATATATCGTTATAAAGTACTATAGACGATATAGAGTGAAAATGAACCAATTTTGTTGTGGTTGCTTGATATGTGATGGTTGAATGTATTTGACATGAAAATTATAACACAATAACTGAAATGTGAATGTTGAATAGTCCAACCACGTGATTAATTGATTTGAAAATCTAAATATACGTGGGTTATTTGAAAAGGCCGAGTTTATCTCATTTCAAATAATCGATCGACGTTGAGAAGTCGAAGAGTCGAAGACGGCTGAAGACCGACGATCTCCACATTGGATGGATGGGCGCTACTGATGCTCGTGATTGGAGTAGCTACCATGAAGGAATTGAAGTAGTAGCCGTCCAAACATACTGTTGATTGTACGGATATGCGAGGAATTGGTGCCTCCGGTTTCGTTCAGACCCAGAACGGACTTGTAAATGGACTGTGTGTCTGACGTTGGATTTTATTCTGTGTTGATTGATCTCTGTTAAATATATATCTGTTTGGCGGCAGAGAATTTATTCTCTTGCTTAACGTCCTTCTCTGAGACTTACGAGCTCAGAGGTTATACATTGACAGAAATCAGTCGCATGGAGTGGATTGCCTGTGTGGCACGCCTAAGTGGCATAAGATCAAGGCTTCTGTTGCAAAGCAAAGTCTTGTGGTTGATGATCAAAGCATGGTCTGTGTGACGCAGCTTTGTGTATAACGTGAATTCGCGAGCCTCACAACCCGATATGAGTCAAAAACGGGAGAAGGACCCAAGGAGTGCATGACGTTTCTTTCTAGCTATGGTGGTGTCAGTGTCCTCCCAGCCCTGACATTTATATCTACTTTTCACCTGTGTGGTTGTTGGAATACGAGGCGCCTCGATTATAGGTCTGTAAGGACCGGGAAACGTGTGTTCAGGAATAATTAATCCTCAAAAGTAAGAGAGGACCGGCCTTGGAGGATCCAGGGGATTGCTATGTGCGGTCCCGAGGCATTTGCTAGAGTGTCTCAAATTGGAGAGGAGCTTGCCCCTTGCCTTGACTCATGAAGGAATCCAATTTCCAATACGAAATATGCGAATGTGATTGTATTACTAGTATGGCGACATAGTAGATGGTAGCTATGCCGCCTAGGATTGATATTTATGATTGAATTGCTTTTGAAACATATATGCACTAATAATTATATCAAACACCTTTGTTTTATTCGTATGAAGCATCTTTGGCCATTATAAGGTAAAAACTCTATCCTCCGGCTTGCGTTGCAATGTGTGATGGGACCTGAGTCTTATAATGGCTTCATTTTATAAAAAGCGTTGCATTGAATTAGTTATTTATTTTGTTTCATGCACTAGCACTCATTGGAGAAAACCCGTTCCGCGAAAGTGGCGTGGTCCTTTGATTTGCCTTATTATTGTTGTTAATAAGTTGAGTAGATTTCTCATACCAGTCCCATGACTGACTCGTAGTTTGTTTCACCTTGCAAACTCAGGTGCCCTCATTTTCACACGGGCAGCCTAGTTACAGGTTTCTGACGCACCTTTTGGCTCATGGCGAGGCTTGACTACACTGTGCTGACTTGGATTTTCTCCGCCATTATTGTATCTATATTATGATTCCGCCACTGGCGATGTAGACTGATATTCCTTTTATGTACTCTCTATGTATGATTCCGCCTCAGGCGATGGTGACTGATTATGTATCATTATGCACTAAGTTGTATCCTGTACTGTGCTTCTCTGATGTGATGATATCTATATGATTCCGCTGTCATATGTGTGTAAATTATTCTATTTTCTGTTTATGCTATTATCTGTGATCTGCTAATGATGATTAATGTGTTATATTCCAATGATTATCCTTAACACCGTGTCACGGGGTTTTGGGATCGTCACAGCTGGTATCAGAGCCTTGGTTAACCTTAGTTCTGGAGTCTAACACATTAATCACTTCGTCAAAATAGAATCAGTAGTATTCTAAGGCGAGTCGCTCATTAGAGATAGGACTAGTAAAGTCCTAGAATGAGCTGAGCAGAATAGCAAAAACAATTGATCAGTCCATCGTTATCTTTACGTAAATTTTCTACTTAATTATGCAATAGACTATCATTTCTGTTAGCTGACTTTTTCATTGCTTGTACATAATTTGATAAATGGCTACCAGAGCAGCCGCCGCTAGAGGAGGCCGTGCCGGCCGAGGCCGAGGAAGGGGAGAAATCCCAGCTTAAGAAGGACCTTTGATACAACCTCCGGCAGCTCAATACTTCGAGCTTGACCGTGTAGCTAAGAGATATAAGAACTTAGGAGGCAAGACCTTCTCGGGAACTGGCACCGTAATAGAGGCCCTTGCATGGCTCAAAACATGCGAGAAAATTCTTGAAGGCCTAAGGCTTGGAGACGAAGACAAAGCTATTATGGGCGCCTGGCTTATGCAGGAACAAGCTGAATTATGGTGGGAATCTCTTACCGCCGGGAATAGATAAGCTGGAAGAACATGGGATGGATTTAAAGAACTCTTCAAGGAGAAATATGTCCCAGAACAAGCTCTAGAAAGAATGCACGATGACTTCGCCAATCTCCAGCAAGGGGATCTTTCCGTGCAAGATTATCTGAACAAATTTACAATGTTGTCGCCCTATGCTCCAGAGCTCGTCGCCACCGCGAAATCCAAAAATAAGAGGTTTATCCTTGGGCTAAGACGACAATATCATGATAGAGCCATGGCCCATGTCAAGCTGGAATTCAACGAGTTGGTGGAAATGACATGCAACTATGAAGACCTTGATCAAAGGCATTTGGATCAAGATCGCGCTAGAAGCCAAGCCGGAAACAAGCGCAAGCCTTCTGTAAATCAAGGTGAGTCAAGCCAAGCAGCATGTTCAAAGCCTCAGACTGGCAAGCCGCCAAGAGGAAATTGCTTTAACTGTGGTAAGTCGGGGCACTACTCAAACGTCTGCACAGCTCCGAAAAGGCAGAAGACGAATTCTCAAGGCTCGAGCCAAGGCTCTCAGAACCCTCGCTCGTGCTTCAATTGTCGCAAGACCGATCATCTAGTCAAAGACTGTCCTTTGCTGAAGAAAGCTACAGTAGCTCATGTCTATGACGGGTCTAGCCCGCCAGCGGCTTCCGATGGAGCAGGTAAACCCGATGTTTTGGGTGGTACCCTTACAATTAAAAATATTCCTGTTTCTGTATTGTTTGACACAGGTGCATCACGTAGTTTTATTGCTAGAAACTCAGTGCACAAATTAAAGTTAAAACAGCGAAAGCTCAAAGAATCGGTTGAAGTTCTAACCCGATAGGGGGTCCTATTACTCTCAGTACATGTTGTAGAGTGCCAATCTCTTATTCTTTCTACAAATTTCCCATTAATTTAATTGTTATGGATTTTCCCGAATTCGACGTTATCCTTGGGTTAGAATGGTTAACGAAATACGAGGCTGAGGTAAAGTGTGCGGAAAGAATTGTTAAAATCCGAACGGAGCTTGGACATATATATATATATACCCTGTCATGGTTCGAATCCGAATAGAGAAGAATTTTGGTCAGCATTAGAACTTATCCCCACTTCCATGGAAAAGATTCCGATTGTTAGAACCTATGCGGATGTGTTTGAAGAAGTTGAAAACTTACCTCCGCAAAGAGAAATAGAATTCCGAATCGATCTAATTCCCAATGCCAGACCAGTGGTACATCCAATTCGCAGAATGACTCCGAAAGAAAAAGAAGAATTAGGCGATCAAACTCGTCAACTGTTGTGGAAAGGTCTAATCAGACCGAGTTTTTCCAATTGGGGTGCAGCTGTTGTGTTTGTCCCGAAGTCAGACGGTACTCTTAGATTATGTGTTGATTACCGAGACCTTAACAAACAGACGCTTAAAAATAAATATCCGTTACCCCGCATTGATGATTTGCTAGACCAATTGAATGGGGCAAAAGTATTTTCCCGAATGGACCTAGCTACAGGTTTTCATCAATTGAGAGTAGCAGAAGAGTGTGTTCCTTTGACCGCTTTCAGGGGTCCAGACATATTTTATGAATGGTTAGTAATGTCGTTTGGCCTATGCAACGCTCCAGCATACTTTGTCGATCTAATGAATAGAGTGTTCAGGGGAGTTCTGAATAAATTTGTCCTCGTATTCATCGATGATATTTTAATCTACTCCAAATCAAAACCCGAGCATGAAAAACACTTAGAACAAGTATTGGAGATTCTAAGGAAGAACGTCTTCAAAGCCAAATTCTCTAAGTGTGTCTTCTGGCAAGAAGAAGTTAAATTTCTTGGCCATGTCGTGTCAGAGAAAGGAATTTCTGTTGACCCAAGCAAAATAACAGCGATTCAAGACTGGAAACAACCCACTACTCCCACAGAAGTTAGAAGTTTTATGGGGTTGGCTAGTTATTATCGAAAGTTTGTTAAGGATTTTTCGAAGATATCCGGTCCGTTAACGAAGCTCATAAAGAAACACGAGAAGTTTAAGTGGACTTCCGATTGTGAAGAAGCTTTCCAGGAATTGAAATCGAAGCTGACCACCGCTCCAGTGTTAACAATTATTGATGGCAATCAGGATTTAACGGTTTGGACAGATGCTTCTATTAGAGGTCTTGGGGTAGTGTTAATGTAGAGAGGCCAAGTAGTTGCTTATGCAAGCCGCCAACTGAAACCGCATGAGAAGAATTATGTGACTCATGATCTTGAGTTGCTAGCTATCGTTTTTGCCTTGAAAATCTGGAGGCATTACTTGTTGGGCGAGAAATTTATACTGTACACAGATCATCAATCATTGAAGTATTTATATACCCAGAAAGATCTGAATCTGAGATAGCAGCGTTGGCTAGAATTTCTTGCAGCGTATGATCTGGATATCCTGTATACGTCGGGGAAAGCTAACGTAGTAGCGGATGCGCTTAGTAGAAAGACCGCGATCGTTGCCCATCTTATAATTACACCTGGATTGATTGATAGGATTTCAGCCCTTTAGAAAGACGATGAATTCATTCAGAGAATCAGTCAGAGAGTCAAGGTGGGTGAAACCACGAGTTTCCGTATTGACAACAGGGGGGTTCTCAGGTTAAATAATAGGATTTGCATTCCAAATATTCCAGGCCTTCGAAGAGAAGTGCTGGACGAATGCCATAAATCCAAATTTTGCATCCATCCTGGGGTGAGTAAAATGTACAACGATATCAAACGCACTTTCTGGTGGAAGGCAATGAAAAGAGATATTTCTTTGTATGTTAGCAGATGCCCTACTTGTCAATTGGTCAAGAGTGACCAACAGAAGCTAGCTGGACTGTTGCAACCGTTGGAAGTCCCATACTGGAAATGGGAACAGATTTCCATGGATTTCATAGATGGTTTGCCACGAACCAAGAAAGGTAATGACAGCATTTGGGTAATCGTAGATCGCTTCACGAAGACTGCCCATTTTATACCTGCCAGGTCCAATAGAACTGCCCAAAGTCTAGCACAGATATATTTCAGAGAAATTGTTAAGCTGCATGGAATTCCATCAGCATAGTCAGTGATAGAGATCCCCTATTTACTAGCAAGTTCTGGGAGGCTTTCCAGACAGAATTGGGAACAAAACTGAATATGAGCACCGCTTATCACCCTCAAACAGATGGCCAAACTGAGCGGGTGAATAGAATTCTAGAAGATTTATTGCGGGCTTGTATAATTGATTTTGGTGGGTCATGGGAAGATCATTTGCATTTGGCAGAATTCTCATATAACAATAGCTATCAAGCAAGTTTTAGAATGTCACCATTTGAAGCATTATATGGCAGACCTTGCAGATCTCCAGCATGTTGGGTAGAACCTGGCAACAGACTTGTACTAGGACCCGATATGATTAGAGAAGCATCTGATAAAGTGGACTTCATCAAGAAGCGATTGAAAACCGCCCAAAGCCGACAGAAAAGTTATGCAGACTCTAGAAGGAGAGATTTGACATTTGCTATTGGTGATCATGTTTATTTAAAGGTTTCTCCGATGAGAGGAGTAATCAGATTTGGCAAGACTGGGAAGTTGGCACCGAGATTTATTGGTCCCTTTCCTATACTTGAGCGAATTGGAACTCTTGCTTATAGGGTTCAATTACCAGATTGGTTGCCTAGAGTGCACAATGTTTTTCACGTATCTCAACTTAGGAGACATGTGCATGATCCGGATCTTGTTGTAGAAGAAGCAACGCAACGGGATGTGGAGATAACTCCAGAATTAGCACTCAGAAGAGAGCCATTAAAGATTGTTGGCAAAGAAACTAGAGAACTCAGAAGCAAAAAGGTTCATTTAGTTAAAGTGCAGTGGAGCAGTGATCCTAGAGACTGTACTTGGGAAACTGAGGAAAGCATTAAGCAAGCTTACCCCAAATGCAGAGTGGATATCTCTGACTAACTCCGGTGCAAGGTACTTTTACAATACTTCGCATTTACATTTTATTTCCTACTTTACTGTTGTTTCCTTTCCGAGGACGAAAAGTTTTAAGTAGGGGAGATTGTAATAACCCGGAAAATACGAGCCAATTTAAAAATTTTAAAATTGGTTATTTCAAAGGAATTTGAATAATTGAAATAGAATATTTCAATAAAATAGTGAATTAGGAATAGTGAGTCAGTTTGAAAATTGGAATTCAAACTTTGACCGACTATGCAGGTTGGAAAATATAACGGATTTTAGACAAACCAAAAATATTTAAATCTGTTAGTCAATACCTTTCTAACGAATCTGAAAAATCGAAGTTTCATAACGGGAATCAAAAGTTATGGCCGAATGAATTTTCAGAAGGGTCGGTATATAGAATATATAGCCCTGGAAAATTGATATTTTGCATACTACCTCGGAATTCGACGAAACCACTTTTGTTGGGTCCGGGATGTCAAACTATTGCTAGGTTTCAAATTTCATAATTTTGGAAGCTAGTATGTGAGCGTGGCAAAAGAAAATGTGATCGGTCAATTTTTGTTAAATTGGATTGACCAGAAAATGGCCATTTTTCAAACGACCTCAGAATTCGACGAAACTAGTTTTGTTGAGACCGTAGCGTCAAAACATAGCTAGATTTATTTTTCTGGAATTTTTCGAATCAGTTTGTGGCCCTGGCAAATTGAAATGTGCGTTCAGAGTAAAAAATTAAATGTTTTATACTTTAATTTGAAAAATAACAGACTGTAACAGTCGAATTGGCCTACGAAACATATCCCATTGTGTCCGGAATGGGGGTATTTAGCTAGGGGCGACATTCATTGGGTTTAAAAAGGAGTTCGTTTGAGAAAACACTATTTAAAAATTTAATATAACCCTCGGCCAATCAGAATTTTCCTTTCATAAATTATAAAAATAAAAAAAAAGAAAAACCCCCCGTTCAACGGCGAAAACCGTTCCCTACCTTCTCTCCTCCATCGTCGCCGCTACAGCCGCTTCCAGCCTTCGCCACCACCACCCCTCGACGCGCCTCAGCCTCCTCTTCAAATCCGACCCCGCCGCCGCCGCCACAGTCGCCTCCTCCGCCCGTATCGACGCCAGGAAGTCGAGCACTTCCTGCCGCCGCCCTGAACGCCACCAACCACCGAACGCCACCAAACCACCACCGATTTAAAACCCTCTCTTCCCTCTTCCACGTCCAACTCCCCGATCGTCCCCACGTGCCACTGATTTCGCGAAAACTGTAAACCTAGTTTTGAAGCTTCGTGAAAGTGAGTTTTTCTTTGATCTTTACACTTTGAAAAATCATATCTTTTTGGTGTGATGACGAAATTCGATGAAACAGGAAACATCGAGACCGCAAGGAAGCTCTCTACCAAATAGAAGAAGCCGCGGATTTTTCTGACATCGTATCTATTTTTAGCACTCAGAAAACCAAGGTGAGAAATCTAAATTAACGTGAAATTGAATGGAAAATGTCGTGTATAATTTATATTAGCGAAATATAAATTACATACGTGTTGTATACTTCATGTACATGCGTAGTGTAAGCTATATAAGCGAAGTATGAATTTTACACGCATAGAATAATTGATATATGTGTTGAAATGCAAGTGAAATATAGCAATTATATATATATATATATATATATATATATATATATATATATATATATATACTCCCCTCGTCCACAAACCATGGACGATATTTATTGTGGTGAATTGGTGTGAAATATTGGATGAAAAATACGAATGGTTGAATAATTGTTTGTGGTTGATATTGTTTGGTTGTGGTTGAAAAATACCCATTGGTGATTGAAATGAATTGGAAATATTTGTGGAAATAAAAATAAACATGCCGCCTGCGTGCGAATTAGATGCATGAATCCCCATTGTCAAAAACCGCGAGGTTTTAAGGTAGAGCGAGGAGCCGTACTAGGGACGGTGCCGGTTTTAACTACCCTGCCGTTATGCTGCCGAAATTTTGAATAATCCTTGTGTGTTAGAATTATTTTCATGTGTTGAAATTATTTTCTTGCGTAGAAATTAAAGTCATATATTGAAACTATGTCCATGTGTGGAAATATTCATGTGTTGAAAAGTGTTGTACGAAAATTAAATTCATTTGTGAATGAATGAAGTGTTTAAACAATAAAAATTACATTTTTATATACATATATATGAAGTATGAAAAATATTCGCCTTATATAAATAATTTCAATCATAAAAATCCCATCTTTCTAATATGAACAACATAAATAAAATGTCCATGTGTGGAAATACTCATTTGTTGAGAAGTGCGTGTAGTGGAAAGGTTCATGTGTTGAATAAAAAGATCGAACGATAAAAATTACATTTTTATTGAAACTATGAAGTGCTGAAACATCTATTTGTCGAATAAATATTTTAAATGATAAAAATATCATTTTTATCATATTTGTAATATGCTAAAGATATGCGGACGTTGAAATAAATATTTGTGGAAGAAATATTATTTTTAACATGCATAGGAACTAAATAAAATAGTCATGTGTTGAAATCTATGTTAGTTCGCCAAAATTATCATCTTTGAAATGTGAAGTGTTAAAAATAGCCACTTGTTCAAATAAACGTGCATGAGTTGAAATATACATTAACTAGCTAATGATATGATTTTAGCCTATGCATGCAACACTAGAATGAATGGTGTTTTTAAACCAAAGCAAATCAAATATGAAATTGAATGGAAAATGATAAATGTTAGAAATTGTATATATGTACATGCATATCCATTGAACAGGTTAAAGCAAAAAGGGGCTAGAGAAGAGAAATAGAATTTTGTGCCCGACAAATAGGTACACATTTACCGCTTTGTTTGGGTGATGATTTTATGAGCCTGTTGGCTAGCCGCTTGGCTTTTTCCTTTTCTTTTTGATATGAGACGCCCGTGTTGCTATTTGGGAATTTTCTCAGACCCTCCCGTACAAAGGAGATTATGGCGAAATTTTCCAAAATTTAAAGGCGTTAGTGAAATAATTGAAGTGGAAACGATATAGGAATTTTTGAATGAACTATATTTATATAAATATATAAATATAAATAGAATTAAAACGAAACGAGGCCGTGCAGTTCATGTTTTGAAACCGTGATTTCAAACGACTAGTGCGGGAAATCCGACCATTGGATTTTCCCGAAACCTCAACCGTTGGGTTCGCCTTGGAAATATCTTTCCAACGGCACCAACTTTGTGAAGATCCGACGGTTGGATTGTCTGGAATGTATAATTCAAAACTGAAGAAAAACAGCGCCAGAAACGATTATATATATATATATATATATAAATATAATTAAACTAAATCGAATAACGACGCTGCAGTTCGTAAATTGAAATCGTAACTTCAAATGGTTAGTGTGGAAGATCCGACCGTCGGATTTTCCCAAAACTGAAACCGTTGGATTCGTTTTGAAATGACCTTCCCAATGATGTAAAATTTGTGAAGATTCAACGGTTAGATTTTCATATATGTGTAAAACAAAATTAATGAAAAGCAGCGCCAGTGCATCGACACGACCTGAAACGTCGTTTAATTAAATATGGCCGTTTTAAATTAAATAAAAATGGCGATATATCGTTATAAAGTACTATAGACGATATAGAGTGAAAATGAACCAATTTTGTTGTGGTTGCTTGATATGTGATGGTTGAATGTATTTGACATGAAAATTATAACACATTAACTAAAATGTGAATGTTGAATAGTCCAACCATGTGATTAATTGATTTGAAAATCTAAATATACGTGGGTTATTTGAAAAGGCCGAGTTTATCTCATTTCAAATAATCGATCGACGTTGAGAAGTCGAAGACGGCTGAAGACCGACGATCTCCACATTGGATGGATGGGCGCTACTGATGCTCGTGATTGGAGTAGCTACCATGAAGGAATTGAAGTAGTAGCCGTCCAAACATACTGTTGATTGTACGGATATGCGAGGAATTGGTGCCTCCGGTTTCGTTCAGACCTAGAACGGACTTGTAAATGGACTGTGTGTCTGACATTGGATTTTATTCTGTGTTGATTGATCTCTGTTAAATATATATCTGTTTGGCGGCAGAGAATTTATTCTCTTGCTTAACGCCCTTCTCTGAGACGTACGAGCTCAGAGGTTATACATTGACAGAAATCAGTCGCATGGAGTGGATTGCCTGTGTGGCACGCCTAAGTGGCATAAGATCAAGGCTTCTGTTGCAAAGAAAAGTCTTGTGGTTGATGATCAAAGCATGGTCTGTGTGACGCAGCTTTGTGTATAACGTGAATTCGCGAGCCTCACAACCGGTATGAGTCAAAAACGGGAGAAGGACCCAAGGAGTGCATGACGTTTCTTTCTAGCTTTGGTGGTGTCAGTGACCTCCCAGCCCTGACATTTATATGTACTTTTCACCTGTGTGGTTGTTGGAATACGAGGTGCCTCGATTATAGGTCTGTAAGGACCGGGAAACGTGTGTTCAGGAATAATTAATCCTCAAAAGTAAGAGAGGACCGGCCTTGGAGGATCCAGGGGATTGCTGTGTGCGGTCCCGAGGCATTTGCTAGAGTGTCTCAAATTGGAGAGGAGCTTGCCCCTTGCCTCGACTCATGAAGGAATCCAATTTCCAATACGAAATATGCGAATGTGATTGTATTACTAGTATGGCGACATAGTAGATGGTAGCTATGCCGCCTAGGATTGATATTTATGATTGAATTGCTTTTGAAACATATATGCACTAATAATAATATCAAACACCTTTGTTTTATTCGTATGAAGCATCTTTGGCCATTATAAGGTAAAAACTCTATCCTTCGGCTTGCGTTGCATTGTGTGATGGGACCTGAGTCTTATAATGGCTTCATTTTATAAAAAGCATTGCGTTGAATTAATTATTTATTTTATTTCATGCACTAGCACTCATTGGAGAAAACCCGTTCCGCGAAAGTGGCGTGGTCCTTTGATTTGCCTTATTATTGTTGTTAATAAGTTGAGTAGATTTCTCATACCAGTCCCATGACTGACTCGTAGTTTGTTTCACCTTGCAAACTCGGGTGCCCTCATTTTCACACGGGCAGCCTAGTTACAGGTTTCTGACGCACCTTTTGGCTCATGGCGAGGCTTGACTACACTGTGCTGACTTGGATTTTCTCCGCCATTATTGTATCTATATTATGATTCTGCCACTGGCGATGTAGACTGATATTCCTTTTATGTACTCTCCATGTATGATTCCGCCTCAGGCGATGGTGACTGATTATGTATCATTATGCACTAAGTTGTATCATGTACTGTGCTTCTCTGATGTGATGATATCTATATGATTCCGCTGTCATATGTGCGTAAATTATTCTATTTTCTGTTTATGCTATTATCTGTGATCTGCTTATGATGATTAATGTGTTATATTCCAATGATTATCCTTAACACCGTGTCACGGGGTTTTGGGATCGTCACACCAAATTACTTCGAAAACTAATTAAATTATTTTAATTACGACTTGAAATAAAAATTTTAAGTATTTTATTCGATATTGCGATTGGACTATCGGTATATGAAGATTTCGAATATATGCCTGGCCAGTGTATGTAAGAAATCCTATATGTATTAGATAGATATAGAGTCACACACTAGTCGCTTGAAAATGATTATGATGATGACTCCGACATCATCAATATCTATTTTCAGGTTTCGAAAGTGGGATAGATATATTTAGCTAATCGAGACGTCAAGTGAATACTTAAAACTATTATGAAATGTTTGAAAAAAAATTACTTTTGATTTATGTATATATTTCCGAATATATATAGGGATGAAGATATGAACCATTTGGTTTAAATATATTAATTACTTAATTACTATTTCTCTACCTCATTCCTTTTCGCGGACGAAAAGGTTTTAGTGGGGGAGATTGTAACAACTGCAATTTTAAATGTATTTTAGTTAATAATTTAATTTTAATTTTTTTGGATTTCTTTTCCTTTTATACCATCTATTATTTATTTGATTTGCGTATCATTTGCTAAACATACATTGCCTAATTTAGTAATTATTTAACGTTAAAATTTGTGAAAATACATTTAGTTTTCTTGTCGTTGCCCTTTTTGACTCGTATTTAATTTTCCACTACATCGTTTGAATTTATACCATATCCATGCACTTCTGTTATTTACACGTCATTTTCCATTTTTGAAATTAAAGAATGAAACATTTGTCTGCCTGAAATTAATTCATACCATATCCGTTTGTTCACATTTAATTCCCACTCTTTATTTCTTCTGTTGCCAAAACCGTTCGTTCCTTTGAATTTAATATTTATATTTTCTTTTAATTGTAATCAATGTTTACCTTTTTAAAATCTCAACATCCATTTATTAGTATTATTTATTTCCCTGTACATTCGTTATTTTGAAAATTTAAACCATTCATCTCCCTTCATTTATTTCCCTTTTGTTCCTGAGATTTGTGAAAAATATATTGTTATTTCATTTCCTAAAAAAATCATTTTGTTTCCATTAGTTAATGTGTCCGTTTGTTATTTTTGAAATCAAACGTTTGTTTGCTTAAGAGTCACAGGGAATTTTCAAAATTTATATTTATGATGCACCTTTTGTTTCCAAATAACTGCACTTTCATTGATAATTTGTTTGTCTCCAAACAATTCCTTTCTAACCATTCACTGCTATTGGCCTCTTGCCTTTTAATTATACAAACCATTCTATTCTTTCCAATACCACCTGTATTCTCTCTCCAGTTTTGTTCCTCTTCTGTACACTATAAATTGTGTGTCTCTTACTTCTGTTCACAAAGTCTCACCTCGTTTCCTTTGACTACTGTAAACATTTTCTCCCTAAATACTAATATCTCAACCCCTTTCTCTTGTTCAAACATCCCTCTCTTCAATTTCTTTGATAGCTGAAACGTTTCTTCCCACTGTACACCTCCTACTCACCTACTTCTCGTTCTTCCTCCTCCCATTTCAAATAAAAGAAAAGAACACAAACATAAGTTAGTGTAAGGTGGATATACATGAGTTTTCGCGTAGAAGTGGCAAGCATCGTCCATGAAGTCGCACAAGTTTATTTTTTAATTGTCGGTAGTTGATAAGGAAGCAATTTAATGGTGAACAATTTGGAAAGCAATATTTGGTGAGAACTCTAGTTTAGTAAATTTTAAATTTGGTTAGAATGATTAATAAAATTTAGTTGTTTAATATGATTTATTAATAAACATACTCAATTGATGTATTAATGGTTGCTATTGCATGTGATGGATGTTCGTAGCTAGAACACACCAAAACCAAAGCGTTATTTAACGTAATGCTTGCGCACCATTTTATAAATTGTCTGATTGTTTCCATAATGATGGATAACTTGTGCTCATATAGATTGGACTTGTTGCATCACACACACATTACAGTTGTGGAATATACGGGTAGTCAGTTTAAGCCTCCTTCTTATGTGGATAACAATTTGTTAAAGAAACGAAATTTTAAAGGATAATTTTTTAATTTAGATCTTTAAATAAATTGTAAGCTAAGTCATGAATATGTAAATGATTTCTCCCATAACAACAAAATGATTTTGGGAATTTTCTAAAATTAGTTTTGGACCCTCAAGATTTAAATAAGTTACAAATTTAAGTTGTGATTTTGAGTTCCATTAGTTTACATAAACGTTTGGTTCCTTATTATCCATAAGTTTTAATTCTAACTAAAAATGTGATTTTTGAGTTGCATGCAAATGTTTAGTTCATAGCCATCCATAAGTATTAAAATTTAATTATGGAAAATTTGATTTGAGTATGTAACTAAACAAAATTTATTAAATACACTTGGTTCCATTTTTCTAAAGACCATTTGTAAGATTTAAATAATTAAATAAATTTGGAAATATTATGTTAAGATTCCAATGAAAGTAGGACTACGATTTTAATTGAACTTTAATTATGAATTAGAAAAGGACAAATTTTGTACCATTACCGAATGCGTAAAAAAATTATGTATACGTGTAATAACCCGGAAAATGTGAACCAGTTTAAAATTTTTAAATTTGGTCATTACCAAAGAATTTGAATAATTGAAATAGCATATTTCAATAAAATAACGAATCGGGTATAGTAAGACAGTTTGAAATTTTAAATACAAACTTTGTCTGGCTGTACCGGGTGGAAAATATAACGGATTTTAGCGAAACTGAAAATATTTAAATCTGTTTATGAATACCTTTCTAACGAATCTGAAAAATCGAAGTTTCATAGCGGGAATCAAAAGTCATGGCCAAATGAATTTTCAGAAAGGTCGCTATATAGCATATATAGCCCTTGAAAATTGATATTTTGCATACGACCTCGGAATTCGACGAAACCACTTTTGTTGGGTCCGGGATGTCAAACTATTGCTAAGTTTCAAATTTCATAATTTTTGAAGCTAGTATGTGAGCGGGGCAAAAGAAAATGTGATTGGTCAATTTCTGTTAAAAAGGGTCGACCTAAAAATGGCCGTTTTTCAAACGAGCTCAGAATTCGACGAAACTGGTTTTGTTAGGACCGTATCGTCAAAACAAAGCTAGATTTATTTTTCTGGAATTTTTCGATTCAGTTTGTGGCCCTGGCAAATTGAAATGTATGTTCAAATTAAATATTGAATGTTTTATATTTTAATTTGAAAAATAACGGACTGTAATAGTCGAAATGGCCAACGAAACGTATCTCATTGTTTCCGGAATGAGGGTATTTAGCTAGGGGCAACAATCGTTGGGTTTGATTTCGAGTTCGTTTGCAAAAACACTATTTAAATTTTAATATAAAGCTTCGACCAATAGGAATTTTTCTTTAAAAAAAAAAAATCGGAAAACCCTAGCTGCCTTAGACGACTTCGATGGTTCCTAGAGCTCGAACCTTCTCCTCCATTTTCCAACCGCCACCGCCACCTGTAGGCTGCGCCGCCGCCACCAGTCGACTCGCCTTCGCCTCCTCTCCACATCCGACCAAGCGCCGCCCCCCACCATCAACTCCTCCGCCTGAATCGAAGCCAGGAAGTCATCGACTTCCCAGTGCCGCCGCCGCCCCGATCCGCCATCGCAACCCCTCAAACCACCAGTGTCGTGAAGCCCTCGCCGCCCCCTTCCACGTCAGCACCGCCGATCATCCCCATACTTCACGGATTTTGCAAAAATCCCAAACCTAGTTCTAAACAAAAAATAAAGGTACGACCTTTATTATTCAGAAATGAAAATAACACTATAAAGCGTTGCAAAACTTTGAAAAATAATATCTTTTTCGTTCGTTAACGAAATTCGATGAAACAGGAGACACCGTGACCGCAAGGAGGCTCTCTACATTCTAGAAGAAGCCACAGATTTTTCTGATCTTCCTACGATTTTTAGCACTGCAATAACCAATGTGAGGAATCTAAACTAATTGTGTGAATGAAATCGAGTTGTATAAATTATATAAGCGAAGTGTAAATTATATACGCATTGTATACCTCATGTACATGTGTTGTATACGTTATATTAGCGATGTATAAATTATACAAGCGTTGAATGAAACATATATGCTTTGAATTGAGATGAAATGCAAGTGAATTATAATACATACATATATATATATATACACATTCCCCTCGTCCACAGACCATGGACGATATTTATTGCTTGTGATTGACGTGATATTATATGGTATGACGAATGGTTGGAAATAATTGTTTGTGGTTGATATGATGGTTGAAAAATACCTTTGTGGTTGAAAAATACCCTCTTGTGGTTGAAACAAATTAGAATACGATTGTGGAATTGAAAATAAAACATGCCGCCTGCGACCGAACTAGATGCATGATCCCCATTGTCAAAAACCGCGAGGTTTTAAGGTAGAGCGAGGAGCCGTACTAGGGACGGTCCCGGTTTTAACTACCCTGCCGTTATGCTACCGAAATTTTCTGAAATATACATGTGTTAGAATAATTTTCATTCGTCGAAATAAATTACATATGTTGAAATATATATTTATGTGTTGAGTTGCAATTGATTCGTTGAGTTGAAATTCACGTGTTGAATATTATTTGAATTTAAACAAATAGCTTTAGCGATAAAAATCACATTTATATATATACAAACCATAGCGAATATTCATGTGTTGAGTTGCAATTCATTCGTTGAGTTGAAATTCACGTGTTGAATATTATTTGAATTTAAACAAATAGCTTTAGCGATAAAAATCACATTTATATATATATATACAAACCATAGCGAATATTCATGTGTTGAGTTGCAATTCATTCGTTGAGTTGAAATTCACGTGTTGAATATTATTTGAATTTAACAAATAGCTTTAGCGATAAAAATCACATTTATATATATATATACAAACCATAGCGAATATTCATGTGTTGAGTTGCAATTCATTCGATGAGTTGAAATTCACATGTTGAATATTATTTGAATTTAAACAAATAGATTTAGCGATAAAAATCACATTTTTATATATATACAAACCATAGCGAATATTCATGTGTTGAGTTGCAATTCATTCGTTGAGTTGAAATTCACGTGTTGAATATTATTTGAATTTAAACAAATAGCTTTAGCAATAAAAATCACATTTTTATATATATACAAACCATAACTAATATTCATGTGTTGAGTTGCAATTCATTCGTTGAGTTGAAATTCATGTGTTGAATATTATTTGAATTTAAACAAATAGCTTTAGCGATAAAAATCACATTTTTATATATATACAAACCATAGCGAATATTCATGTGTTGAGTTGCAATTCATTCGTTGAGCTGAAATTCATGTGTTGAATATTATTTGAATTTAAATAAATAGCTTTAGCGATAAAAATCACATTTTTATATATATACAAACTATAAAGAATATTCATGTGTTGAATTGCAATTCGTTCGTCGAGTTGAAATTCATGTGTTGAATGTTATCGTCTTTTAAAAATAAAATGAATCGACAATAAAAACTACATTCTTATTGTGAATATGAAGTGTTAGAAACATTAATGTGTTGAATAAATATTTTTGATGATAAAAATATTTCTTTTTTTATGTATACGCTTTGATAAAAATACACACTTGTTGAAATAAATAATAGTTTGCTAGAAATATTATTATTAGCTTTGTTCTGCATATATATACATGTGTTGAATAGGAAAAATGGATTAGCTGTAGAGTAAAGAAATTATTTGCGTGCCCGACAAATAGGTAAACCTTGATGAGTTGGCTGCGCAATTTTATTTTTATATCAACTCTTGTGAATGCCATTGGATGCAGAGTGCTGGTTATTCTGTGTGAAATAATAAACGTCGCCATAAGATAGTAACAAATAATTTTGAACTACACTACATGGCATACTTCTTGACGATAGGCATACTTCATCATATTCCACATAAGCAATTGGAGCTTGTGTGACGAGGTGGAAGATTTACCATACGAGCAAGAGGCTTGTATTGCGATGATTATATACTACATGTTGAACTGATCACTGATATGGACTATATGAAATATAACGATAAATCGCCAGATTAATAAAAACCCCACACGGGTCTGGAGTTGACAATAATCACGTCGCTCTAGTTATTAGATACGACACATGGACTATTTATTTCCACACGGAAACGGGGTGACGAGAATTTATTCTCTGAAGTGATTATCTATACATGCTCCCCCGTAAACACCAGAATATATCACTATAAATATGTGGATGCTTTTTAGGATTTATTGGGTACCTAACACGGCCCAATAAATTTCCAAACCCCTCCCCGTACAAAGGAGGTTATGGCGAAATTTTTCGAAATATTAAGGCGTTAGTGAAATATTTGAAGTGAAAACGAAGTTGAAAATATAGAATGAATTATAGTCGAAATTATAGAATGAACTATATTTATATATATAAATATAATTATAATTAAAAGGAATCGAAGCCGTGCAGTTCGTGTTTCGGAATCGCAATTTGAAACGATTAGTACGAGAAATCCGACCATCGGATTTTCCCGAAATCGCAACCGCTGGGTTCGCCTTGGAAATATCTTCCCAACGGCACCAACCTTGTAAAAATCGAACGGTTGGATTGTCCAGAATGTTTAATTCAAATCTGAAGAAAAACAGTGCCAGAATCGTTTATATTTATATATAAATATAAATATAATTAAATTAAATCGAATAACGACGCTGTAGTTCGAATTTTGCAACCATAACTTCAAACGACTAGTGTGGAAGATCCGACCGTTGGATTTTCCACGAAAATGGAACCGTTGGGTTCGCTTTGGGAATATCTTCCCACTGATATAGACTTTGTAGAAATCCAACGGTTAGATTTTCCGATATGTGTAAAACAAATAAGGGAAAAAATAGCGCTAGAGCCATGGCACGACCTGAAACGTCATTTAATTAAATATGGCCACTTTTAATAAATAAAAATGGCGAAAAATCATTATAAAATATTTTAAGCAACATAGATTGCAAATAGACCAATTGGGCTTGAATTGTTTGATATTTGATGGTTGTATGTGCTTGACACGAAAATAACACTAAAGAACTGAAAGATGGATGTCGAATAATATAACCATGGAAAGAATCGATTTAAATTCTAATTACGTGAATTATTTGAAAAGGCCGAGCTAACCCTTATTTCAAATAATTTATCGAGCGATTCGAATTGGAAAAAGCAAAGACGATTAAAGATCGATGATCTTCGTATCGGTTGGATGGGCGCTGCTGAGGTTCCTGACCGGAGTAGCTATCGGAAGGGGACGGAAGTAGTAGCCGTCTGAACGTATGTGTTGATTGGGCAGATATACGAGGAATTTGATGCCTCCGGTTTCGTTCAGACCCAGAACGGACTTGTAAATGGACTGTGTGTCTGACATTGGATTTTGTTCTATACTGATTGATCTCTGTTAAATATATATCTGTTTGGCGGCGGAGAATTTATTCTTTTGCTTAATGCCCTTCTTTGAGACATACGAGCTCAGAGGTTATATATCGATAGAAATCAATCGTATGGAGTGGACTGCCTATGTGGCATGCCAAGATGCTGTGATCAAGGCTTCTGTTGCAAAGCAAAGTCTTGTGGATGATGATCAAAGCCCGGTCTACGTGGCCTAGCTTTGTGTATTTCGTAGATTCGTGTGCCTCACACCTCGGTATGAGTTAAAAACGGGATACGGACCGCTGGGAGAGCACGACGTTTATTTCTAGCTATGGTGGTGTCAGTGACTTACCAGCCCTGACATTTATATCTATTTTTCACCTATGTGGTTGTTGAAATGCGAGGCACCTCGATTATAGGTCTATAAGGACCGGGAAACGAGCGTTCAGGAATAACTAATCCTCAAACGTAAGAGAGGACCGACCCAGTCGTATCCAGGGTTGCCCAGAGTGTGTAGTCCTGAGGCATTTGCTAGAATGTCTCGAAGCGGAGAGGAGCTTGCCCCTTGCCTCGACTCATGACGGAAATCCAATTTCCAATACGAAATAACGGACTTGATTGTAGAACTAGTATGGCGGCATAGTAGATGGTAGCTATGCCGCCTATGATTGATATTTATGATGTTATTCATTTTTGAAACATATATGCACTAGTAATAATATCAATTGATTTTGCTTTATACGTATCAAGCATATTTGGCCATTATAAGGGAAAACTCTATCCTCCGGCTTGCGTTGCATTGTATGATGGGACCCGAGTCTTATAATGGCTTCATTCTTTTTAAAAGCATTGCGTTGTTTTAAAAGAATTTACTTTGTTTTAAATGCACTAGCAATCCCTGGAGTAAACCCGTTCCGCGAAAGTGGCGTGGTCCTATGATTTGCTTATTACTGTTGTTTAACTGTTAAATAGATTCCTCATACCAGTCCCCATGACTGACTCGTTGTTTATTTCACTTTGCAAACGCGGTTGCCCTTATTTTCACACGGACAACCTAGTTCACAGGTGACAGGTTGTTTTTGGCTCTGCACTATTGAATAGAGTGCATTTGGCTCATGGCGAGGCTGACTTCACAGAGACGACTTTGACATTTCCCATCATTATTGTACTTATATTATGATTCCGCCACTGGCGATGCAGACTGATTTACTTTCAGTACTTATTATCGTATGTATATGTTCTGCCTTCGGCGATGCAGACTGATACCCTTATTATGTCTCACTGCATGTATGTATTCCGCCTTTGGCAATGATGACTGATTACTTCCCTTTTTTTTACTAAGTTATATCCTACGCTGTGCTATTCTGATGTTGTTACATGTTGTGATTCCGCTGTCATATTCATGTAAAATTATTCTACTTATTGTTTCTGCTATTATCTGTACTCTGCTATGATGATTAATATGTTATATTCCAATGATTATCCTTAATACTGCCCCTCGGATTTTGGGATCGTCACAGTTGGTATCAGAGCTTTGGTTAACCTTAGTTCCGGGATCTAACACATTAAACACCTCGTCATAATAGAATTAGTAGTGTTCTAAGGCGAGTAGCTCATTAGAGATAGGATTAGCAATGTCCTAGAATGAGCTAAGCAGATTAGCAAAACAATTTGATCAGTACATCATTACCTTTCCTTATGTTTCCCTGCTTTATCATATATGAAAATATCAAATCTGTGAGCTTGACTCTTTTCTTGCTTATACAGTACTCTCTTTGATGGCTACACGAGCAGCAGCAGCTAGAGGAGGCCGTGGAGGTCGAGAAGGAGTAGCAGGAGGACAGGGGAATATCCCCGTAGTTGTGGAAGGCCCTATTGTTTAGCCACCAGCACCCGAGGACTTTGAGCTAGATAGAGTAGCGAAGAGGTATAGGAACCTTGGGGGAAAACCTTTTTCTGGCACGGGTACAGTGACAGAGGCTATAGCTTGGTTGAAGACCTGTGAGAAAATCTTTGAAGGCATGGGTTTGGGAACCAACAACAAAGCACGACTAGGTATTTGGCTCCTACAGGAGGAAGCAGAGCTGTGGTGGGATGCCATTACCTCAGAGGATGTAGCAGGTACTGTCAGAACCTGGGAGCAATTCTAAACCATGTTCAACGAGAAGTTTGTACCTGAACAGGCTCTAGAGAGGATGCGAGAGCAGTTTGCTAATCTCCAACAAGGAGATCTCTCTATCCAGGATTACCTCAATAAATTCACCAAGTTGTCGCGCTATGCTCCAGAGCTTATTATGACCAACAAAGCAAAGAACAAGAGATTTATATTTGGGCTAAAGCGTAAGTACCATGACAGAGCCATGAGCAACATCAAACTCTCCTTCTCAGAATTGGTAGAAATGGATGAAAGGCACGCTAGCCAAGACCGCGCCAAAAGCCAAGCTGGAAATAAGCGCAAGGCTTCAGCAGATCAGCCAGAGTCTAGCATTACCGCGGCCGCTACTCAGAAACCTGGAAAGATCGCCAAAGGAAATTGCTACAACTGCGGGAAGCCAGGACATTTTTCTAATGTGTGCAAAGCCCCGAGGAAGCCAAAGGCAAATCCAGACTTCGCCGAATGCTACAACTGCCATAAGAAAGGGCACTACAGTAGAAACTGTCCTCTGAAGCAGAATGCACAAGTGGCTCATGTGTATGACGGGGGGGACCCGCCAGCTATCACCGATGAATCAGGTAAACCCGACGTCTTGGGAGGTACCCTTACCATTAAAAATATTCCTGTTTCTGTACTTTTTGATACCGGTGCATCACGTAGCTTCATTTCTGGTAACACTGTTCACAATTTAAAATTGAAACGAAGAAAGCTTAAAGAACCAATTAAAGTTCAAAACCCGATAGGAGGTTCTGTTAGTCTCAGTACATATTGTAAAGCACCTATTTCCTTTTCTCGGTACCGGTTTCCTTTTAAAGTGATTGGCATGGACCTTTCCGAATTTGATGTTATACTGGGGTTGGACTGGTTGACACGATATAAGGCCGAAGTTAGATGTGCCAAAAAGATAGTCAAAGTCGAAACAAAGCTTGGACCTATATATATACCATGCCATGGTTCAGAAATAAATAGAACAGAATTTTGGTCTTCTTTAGAAGTTACTCCCCCTTTATTAGAAAAGATACCGGTCGATAAAAACTATGTGGATGAGTTTGAAGAAGTAGAAAACTTACCGCCGCAAAGAGGAATTGAATTCAGGATAGATCTAATTCCTAACGCCGGCCAGTAGTGCATCCAATTAGAAGAATGGCCCCGAAAGAAAAAGAAGAGTTAGGTAGTCAAACCCGAGAATTGCTTTGGAAAGGTCTAATCAGACCGAGCTTTTTAGCTTGGGGAGCAGCTGTAGTATTTGTCCCGAAATCAGACGGTACTCTAAGACTTTGTGTTGATTACCGAGATCTCAATAAGCAGACACTGAAGAACAAATATCCCTTGCCACGTATAGATGATCTGTTAGATCAATTAAATGGAGCAACAGTATTCTCCTGAATGGATCTAGCTACAGGTTTCCACCAATTACGTATAGCAGAAGACTGTGTTCCTTTGACAGCCTTCAGGGGTCCCGATTTAATCTACGAATGGTTAATAATGCCGTTCGGCTTATGTAACGCTCCAGCATACTTCGTCGATCTTATGAACAGAGTGTTCCGTGGTGTATTGAATAAATTTGTACTAGTCTTCATCGATGACATTTTAATCTACTCAAAGTCAGTCTTCATCGATGACATTTTAATCTACTCAAAGTCGGAAGACGAACATGCAAAACATTTAGAACAAGAGTTGAAAATTCTAAGGAGAAATGTCTTGAAAGCTAAATTTTCTAAATGTGTCTTCTGGCAGGATGAAGTTAAGTTCCTAGGCCATGTCGTGTCAAAAGAAGGAATTGCTGTAGATCCAAGCAAAATTACAGCGATTTAGAAATGGAAACAACCTACTACTCCCACAGATGTTTGAAGTTTCCTTGGATTGGCTAGTTACTATCGGAAATTCGTTCAGGATTTTTCAAAGATATCTGTGTATTGACAAAGCTTACCAAGAAGCATGAGAAATTCAAATGGACTCCCGAATGTGAAGAAGCTTTCCAGGAGCTGAAACTGAAGTTGACAACTGCTCCAGTATTGACAATTATAGAAGGCAACCAAGACTTGACTGTATGGACATATGCTTCTATTAGAGGGCTAGGCGCAGTGCTAATGCAAAAAGGCCAAGTGGTCGCTTATGCCAGCCGTCAGCTAAAGCCGCATGAAAGAAACTATGCAACTCATGATCTTGAGTTATTAGCTATCGTGTTTGCTTTAAGAATCTGGAGGCATTATTTACTGGGCGAGAAGTTCGAACTATTTACCGATCATCAATCCTTGAAATATCTATTCACTCAGAAAGATCTAAATTTGAGACAACAACATTGGTTAGAATTCCTTGCAGCATATGATTTTGAAATTCTATACACTCCAGGGAAAGCCAATGTTGTAGCCGATGCGCTCAGCAGAAAGAATGAAATCATCGCCAGTTTTGTCATCACGTCTTCATTAATTGATAGGATCTCGACTCTATAGAAAGACGATGAATTTATTCAAATAATCAGTCAGAGAGTCAAAGGAGGTGAATCCATAAGTTTCCGACTCGATGACAAAGGGGTTCTAAGATTAAAGGGCAGAATTTGCATCCCAAGCCTTCCTGAGCTCAAAAGAGAAATACTTGATGAGTGCCACAAGTCCAAATTAAGTATCCATCCCGGTGTGAGCAAAATGTATAACGATATCAAACGCACATTCTGGTGGAGAGCTTTGAAAAGAGATATTTCATTATATGTTAGCAGATGCCCCACTTGTCAGCTAGTTAAGAGCGATCAGCAGAAATTAGCTGGACTATTACAACCATTAGAAATTCCAGGATGGAAGTGGGAGCAAATTTCGATGGACTTCATCGATGGCTTGCCTTGAATTAGAAAAGGAAACGACAGTATATGGGTAATCGTAGATCACTTCACGAAGACTGCCCATTTCATACCAGTCCGATCCAACAGAACGGCTCAAAGTCTAGCACAGATTTACTTCAAAGAAATAGTTAAACTACATGGAGTGCCGCTCAATATAGTCAGTGATAGAGATCCCCTGTTTACTAGCAAATTCTGGGAAGCATTCCAGACAGAATTGGGAACCAAATTGAATCTGAGCACCGCTTATCACCCACAGACAGACGGCCAAACTGAGCGGGTGAATAGAATTTTAGAAGATTTATTGCGGGCTTGAATTATTGATTTTGGAGGCTCATGGGAAGATCACTTACATTTAGCCGAATTCTCTTACAACAATAGCTATCAAGCATGTTTGGGAATGTCCCCATTTGAAGCATTATACGGTAGACCGTGTAGATCTCCCGCATATTGGGTAGAACCTGGCAACAGACTTGTGTTAGGGCCCGATATGATTCGAGAAGCATCGGATAAAGTCGATTTCATTAAGAAGCGATTGAAAACCGCACAGAGCCGACAGAAAAGTTATGCTGATGCGAGAAGAAGGGATTTATCATTTGCCGTTGGCGATTATGTTTATTTAAGAGTTTCTCCAATGCGGGGAGTAATCAGGTTTGGCAAGACTGGGAAGTTGGCACCGAGGTTTATTGGTCCCTTTCCTATACTTTAACGGATTAGAACTCTTGCATATAGGGTTTCATTACCTGATTGGTTGCCTGGTGTACATGATGTGTTCCACGTGTCTCAACTCAGAAAACATGTTCATGATCCAGATCTTGTTGTAGAAGAAGCAGCGCAACAGGATATAGACATAACTCCAGAATTAGCGCTCAGAAGAGAGCCATTAAAGATAGTTGGCAAAGAAACTAGAGAGCTAAGGAGCAAAAAGATTCATTTAGTCAAAGTGCAGTGGAGTAGTGATCCTAGAGACTGTACTTGGGAGACTGAGGAAAGTATTAAACAAGCCTACCCCAAATGCAGAGTGGACATCTCTGACTAACTCAGGTGCAAGGTACCTTTACAATACTTTGCATTTACATTTTATTTCCTACTTTGCTGTTATTTCCTTTTCGAGGACGAAAAGTTTTAAGTGGGGGAGATTGTAATAACCCGGAAAATGTGAACCAGTTTAAAATTTTTAAATTTGGTCATTACCAAAGAATTTGAATAATTGAAATAACATATTTCAATAAAATAAAGAATCGGGTATAGTAAGGCAGTTTGAAATTTTAAATACAAATTTTGTCTGGCTGTACCGGGTGGAAAATATAACGGATTTTAGTGAAATTGAAAATATTTAAATCTGTTTATGAATACCTTTCTAACGAATCTGAAAAATCGAAGTTTCACGGCGGGAATCAAAAGTTATGGCCAAATGAATTTTCAGAAAGGTCGCTATATAGCATATATAGCCCTTGAAAATTGATATTTTGCATACGACCTCGGAATTCGACGAAACCACTTTTGTTGGGTCTGGGATGTCAAACTATTGCTAAGTTTCAAATTTCATAATTTTTGAAGCTAGTATGTGAGCGGGGCAAAAGAAAATGTGATTGGTCAATTTCTGTTAAAAAGGGTCGACCTAAAAATGGCCGTTTTTCAAACGAGCTCAGAATTCGACGAAACTGGTTTTGTTAGGACCGTATCGTCAAAACAAAGTTAGATTTATTTTTCCGGAATTTTTCGATTTAGTTTGTGGCCCTGGCAAATTGAAATGTACGTTCAAATTAAATATTGAATGTTTTATATTTTAATTTAAAAAATAACGGACTGTAACAGTAGAAATGGACAACGAAACATATCCCACTATGTCCGGAATGGGGGTATTTAGCTAGGGGCGACATTCGTTGGGTTTGATTTCGAGTTCGTTTGCAAAAACACTATTTAAATTTTCCTATAAAGCTTCGACCAATAGGAATTTTTCTTTAAAAAAAATTGAAAAACCCTAGCCACCTTAGACGATTTCGATGGTTCCTAGAGCTCGAACCTTCTCCTTTTTCCGACCGCCACCGCCACCTGTAGGCTGCGCCGCCGCCACCATTCCACTCGCCTTCGCCTCCTCTCCACATCCGACCAAGCGCCGCCCCCACCATCAACTCCTCCGCCTGAATCGAAGCCAGGAAGTCATCGACTTCCCAGTGCCGCCGCCGCCCCGATCCGCCATCGCAACCCCTCAAACCACCAGCGCCGTGAAGCCCTCGCCGCCCCCTTCCACGTCAGCACCGCCGATCATCCCCATACTTCACGGATTTTGCAAAAATCCCAAACCTAGTTCTGAACAAAAAATAAAGGTACGACCTTTATTATTCAGAAATGAAAATAACACTATAAAGCGTTGCAAAACTTTGAAAAATAATATCTTTTTCGTTCGTTAACGAAATTCGATGAAACAGGAGACACCGTGACCGCAAGGAGGCTCTCTACATTCTAGAAGAAGCCACAGATTTTTTTGATCTTCCTACGATTTTTAGCACTGCAATAACCAATGTGAGAAATCTAAACTAATTGTGTGAATGAAATCGCGTTGTATAAATTATATAAGCGAAGTGTAAATTATATACGCATTGTATACCTCATGTACATGTGTTGTATAAGTTATATTAGCGATGCATAAATTATACAAGCGTTGAATGAAACATATATGCTTTAAATTGAGATGAAATGTAAGTGAATTATAATATATATATATATATATATATATATATATATATATATATATATATATATATATATACACACACTCCCCTCGTCCACAGACCATGGACGATATTTATTACTTTTGATTGACGTGATATTATATGGTATGACGAATGGTTGGAAATAATTGTTTGTGGTTGATATGATGGTTGAAAAATACCTTTGTGGTTGAAAAATACCCTCTTGTGGTTGAAACAAATTAGAATAGGATTGTGGAATTGAAAATAAAACATGCCGCCTGCGTGCGAACTAGATGCATGATCCCCATTGTCAAAAACCGCGAGGTTTTAAGGTAGAGCGAGGAGCCGTACTAGGGACAGTCCCGGTTTTAACTACCCTGCCGTTATGCTGCCGAAATTTTCTGAAATATACATGTGTTAGAATAATTTTCATTCGTCGAAATAAATTACATATGTTGAAATATATATTCATGTGTTGAGTTGCAATTCATTCGTTGAGTTGAAATTCACGTGTTGAATATTATTTGAATTTAAACAAATAGCTTTAGCGATAAAAATCACATTTTTATATATATACAAACCATAGCGAATATTCATGTGTTGAGTTGCAATTCATTCGTTGAGTTGAAGTTCACGTGTTGAATATTATTTGAATTTAAACAAATAGCTTTAGCGATAAAAATCACATTTTTATATATATACAAACCATAGCGAATATTCATGTGTTGAGTTGCAATTCATTCGTTGAGTTGAAATTCACGTGTGGAATATTATTTGAATTTAAACAAATAGCTTTAGCGATAAAAATCACTTTTTTATATATATACAAACCATAGCGAATATTCATGTGTTGAGTTGCAATTCATTCGTTGAGTTGAAATTCACGTGTTGAATATTATTTGAATTTAAACAAATAGCTTTAGCGATAAAAATCACATTTTTATATATATACAAACCATAGCGAATATTCATGTGTTGAGTTGCAATTCATTCGTTGAGTTGAAATTCATGTGTTGAATATTATTTGAATTTAAACAAATAGCTTTAGCGATAAAAATCACATTTTTATATATATACAAACCATAGCGAATATTCATGTGTTGAGTTGCAATTCATTCGTTGAGTTGAAATTCATGTGTTGAATATTATTTGAATTTAAACAAATAGCTTTAGCGATAAAAATCACATTTTTATATATATACAAACTATAGAGAATATTCATGTGTTGAGTTGCAATTCGTTCGTCGAGTTGAAATTCATGTGTTGAATGTTATCGTATTTTAAAAATAAAATGAATCGACAATAAAAACTACATTCTTATTGTGAATATAAAGTGTTAAAAACATTCACGTGTTGACTAAATATTTTTGATGATTAAAATATTTCTTTTATCATGTATACGCTTTGATAAAAATACACACGTGTTGAAATAAATAATAGTTTGCTAGAAATATTATTATTAGCTTTGTTCTGCATATATATATATATACATGTGTTGAACAGGAAAAACGGATTAGCTGTAGAGTAAAGAAATTATTTGCGTGCCCGACAAATAGGAAAACCTTGATGAGTTGGCTGCGCAATTTTATTTTTATATCAACCCCTGTGAATGCCATTGGATGCGGAGTGCTGGTTATTCTGTGTGAAATAATAAATGTCGCCATAGGATAGTAAGAATTAATTTTGAACTACACTACATGTCATACTTCTTGACGATAGGCATACTTCATCATATTCCACATAAGCAATTGGAGCTTGTGTGACGAGGTGGAAGATTTACCATACGAGCAAGAGGCTTGTATGGCGATGATTATATACTACAGGTTGAACTGATGACTGATATGGACTATATAAAATATAACGATAAATCGCCAGATTAATAAAAACCCCACACGAGTCTGGAGTTGACAATAATCACGTCGCTCTAGTTATTAGATACGGCACATGGACTATTTATTTCCACACGGAAACGGGTTGACGAGAATTTATTCTCTGGAGTGATTATCTATACATGCTCCCGCGTAAACACCAGAATATATCACTATAAATATGTGGATGCTTTTTAGGATTTATTGGGTACCTAACACGGCCCAATAAATTTCCAAACCCCTCCACGTACAAAGGAGGTTATGGCGAAATTTTTCGAAATATTAAGGCGTTAGTGAAATATTTGAAGTGAAAACGAAGTTGAAAATATAGAATGAATTATAGTTGGAATTATAGAATGAACTATATTTATATATATAAATATAAATATAATTAAAAGGAATCGAAGCCGTGCAGTTCGTGTTTCGGAATCGCAATTTGAAACGATTAGTATGAGAAATCCGACCATCGGATTTTCCCGAAACCGCAACTGCTGGGTTCGCCTTGGAAATATCTTCCCAACGGCACCAACCTTGTAAAAATTCAACGGTTGGATTGTCCGGAATGTTTAATTCAAATTTGAAGAAAAACAGCGCCAAAATCGTTTATATTATTATATAAATATAAATATAACTAAATTAAATCGAATAACGACGCTGTAGTTCGAATTTTGAAACCGTAACTTCAAACGACTAGTGTGGAAGATCCGACCGTCGGATTTTCACGAAACTGGAACCGTTGGGTTCGCTTTGGGAATATCTTCCCACTGATATAGACTTTGTAGAAATCCAACAGTTAGATTTTCCGATATGTGTAAAACAAATTAGGGAAAAAACAGCGCCAGTGCCACGACACGACCTGAAACGTCGTTTAATTAAATATGGCCACTTTTAAATAAATAAAAATGGCGAAAAATAGTTATAAAATATTATAAGCAACATAGATTGGAACTAGACCAATTGGGCTTGAATTGTTTGATATTTGATGGTTGTATGTGCTTGACATGAAAATAACACTAAAGAACTGAAAGATGAATGTCGAATAATATAACCATGGAAAGAATCGATTTAAATTCTAATTACGTGAATTATTTGAAAAGGCCGAGCTAACCCTCATTTCAAATAATTTATCGAGCGATTCGAATTGGAAAAAGCAAAGACGATTCAAGACCGATGATCTTCGTATCGGTTGGATGGGCGCTGCTGAGGTTCCTGACCGGAGTAGCTACCGGAAGGGGACGGAAGTAGTGGCCGTCTGAACGTATGTGTTGATTGGACGGATATACGAGGAATTTGATGCCTCCGGTTTCGTTCAGACCCAGAACGGACTTTTAAATGGACTGTGTGTCTGACATTGGATTTTGTTCTATACTGATTGATCTCTGTTAAATATATATCTGTTTGGCGGCGGAGAATTTATTCTTTTGCTTAACGCCCTTCTCTGAGACATACGAGCTCAGAGGTTATATATCGATAGAAATCAATCGTATGGAGTGGACTGCCTATGTGGCATGCCAAGATGCTGTGATCAAGGCTTCTGTTGCAAAGCAAAGTCTTGTGGATGATGATCAAAGCCCGGTCTACATGGCCTAGCTTTGTGTATTTCGTAGATTCACGAGCCTCACACCTCGGTATGAGTTAAAAACGGGATACGGACCGCTGGGAGAGCACGTCGTTTATTTCTAGCTATTGTGGTGTTAGTGACTTACCAGCCCTAACATTTATATCTATTTTTCACCTATGTGGTTGTTGGAATACGAGGCGCCTCGATTATAGGTCTGTAAGGAGCGGGAAACGTGTGTTCAGGAATAACTAATCCTCAAACGTAAGAGAGGACCGGCCCAGCCGAATCCAGGGTTGCCCAGAGTGTGTAGTCCTGAGGCATTTGCTAGAATGTCTCGAAGCGGAGAGGAGCTTGCCCCTTGCCTCAACTCATGACGGAAATCCAATATCCAATACGAAATAACGGACTTGATTGTAGAACTAGTATGACGACATAGTAGATGGTAGCTATGCCGCCTATAATTGATATTTATGATGCTATTCATTTTTGAAACATATATGCACTAGTAATAATATCAATTGATTTTACTTTATACGTATCAAGCATATTTGGCCATTATAAGGGAAAACTCTATCCTCCGGCTTGCGTTGCATTGTATGATGGGACCTGAGTCTTATAATGGCTTCATTCTTTTTAAAAGCATTGCGTTGTTTTAAAAGAATTTACTTTGTTTTAAATGCACTGGCAATCACTGGAGTAAACCCGTTCCGCGAAAGTGGCGTGGTCCTATGATTTGCTTATTACTGTTGTTTAACTGTTAAATAGATTCCTCATACCAGTCCCCATGACTGACTCGTTGTTTGTTTCACTTTGCAAACGCGGGTGCCCTTATTTTCACACGGGCAGCCTAGTTCACAGGTGGCAGGTTGTTTTTGGCTCTGCACTGTTGCATAGAGTGCATTTTGGCTCATGGCGAGGCTGACATCACAGAGACGACTTTGACATTTTCCGCCATTATTGTACTTATATTATGATTCCGCCACTGGCGATGCAGACTGATTTACTTTCAGTACTTATTATCGTATGTATATGTTCCGCCTTCGGCGATGTAGACTGATACCCTTATTATGTCTCACTGCATGTATGTATTCCGCCTTTGGCGATGATGACTGATCACTTCCCTTTTTTTACTAAGTTATATCCTACGCTGTGCTATTCTGATGTTGTTACATGTTGTGATTCCGCTGTCATATTCATGTAAAATTATTCTACTTATTGTTTCTGCTATTATCTATACTCTGCTATGATGATTAATGTGTTATATTACAATGATTATCCTTAATACCGCCCCTCAGATTTTGGGATCGTCACAATACATTAATGACATTTCTTCCAATAACACTTACATATTTATATACCTAAACATTCTAGGGTGACAGAGAGGATAGCGTTTAAGGCTTGGGTTTGGAAAATACAAGTTTCTTGCTCTCCCTGGCAATCCCTAACTGGTCCGACGGACGAGATGGTTATTTTTAAAATCTAATTTGGAAGTTAAATAAAACCCCTTGAATTTAGAAATTTTTTGGAATCTTACATGCGTCATTCATTATTCAAAATAATTTAAGTAAAAGATTTGAACCCTTAAATGATGTTGAACCTATTTGGTAAATAGCTAATCTATAGTACTTGTGAAATGTTTTACCATTCCATGAAAATGATTAAATTTGAGAACTATTATTTAAACTTAAAAAATTTTGAAAGGATGAATGGAAATGATAACAACGAATAGAGAGTTTTGAACAGGGGATTTATAAAGAAGAGATCAGATGGAAATTAAGGAAATTAATCCAACCTTATCCAAAAATGAATTGATAACAAATTATCTTAATTCAGTTTTGAACAGGGGATTCATTTCTTAATTCAGTTTTTCAAATTATCTCATTGCTTTTGACAAACAAATATGAAGACGTGAATGCATATATATATATATATATGTATATATGTATGTATGTATGTATGTATATGTGTGTGTGTGTGTGTTCTATATCTAAACATAATCAATGGATAAAACAAAGGGACGGTTTACTCACATATTAGCTTTCCTCTGTGTTTTACAGAATCTACTGTTTGAAATTAACCTTTACTGGTTTTAAAACCTAGTATATAATGTAGTCTAAATTCTAAAGCTTATACTAATACTGGCAGTAATACATAAATAGAACAGCAATTCTAAGATTTAGTTTACTCACATAGATTGCTTTCCTGTTCCCAGCTACTTGAACTTCAGTGTTTTTGGGTGTGAGAAAAATGCTGTGTTTAAACCCGTATTTATAGAAAAAACTTTACATTTAAAAATCATTTTCTTTTCTTATTCACTATAGTGATTTATGTTTTAGCCTCACTCCTTTAATCTAGCTTCCTATGCCATGTTTCAAGGAGCCACTTCATGCAAGAAATTGTTTGTTTACTTAGATATTTATCCAATCATTTGTCCTATGTTAAAAGCTTCTAGAAACTAAATCTTTTCAAGGCCATACTTCATTTATTGCTTGCCGATTGTTATATATCCTTATATTTTCTTTGCTATATAAAATGGTTAGATATTTTGCAAACAATGGCTTTTATATATGCAAGTTGCATTTGAGGCTCCTTGAGTGATGGTTACTCCTATGTATAGCTATACTATTTGATGTTTAATCACATTAAGATCGTTGACTTTGCTTCTTCTTTGTTTTGTTGCCACTTGCAATTTCCTTTGATATTTTTCCTTTGGTCAATTTACCAAGCATGTCGTGTGCATGTTCCTTTTATATGTTTATGTCTATATGAATGGCCGAATGAATTCCTGCACATGTTTGTTTTACAAATCCTTATTTGTTTCATGATCCCCTTCCATCTTTAAAGTGACCAAATGCCCCTTTTAATGTGTATATTTGTTATTAGTTCCATGTGCATAGTTAAAGGCTTTTAGTTGCTATATTCTTTCCTTTTTATTTTGTTAAACTATACCTATATATGTTGTTATATTTTTAATATGATTTATGTTATATGTGGCATACATATATTATGTTTTCAAATTTAAAACATAACCAAATATGTACGTTATTAGTGCATTCGTACACTAATATAGATATACACATTTGATTCAAATTGTTTTAGTTTGTTAAATAAACATATTCTATGATTTAATTAAATCAATATTTATCATTAACAAACACTAGCTAAAAACCGGGACATTACAGTCCACCCCCCTTAAAAGAATTTTGTTCCTAAAATTAAAGAGTCATGTATAGATTTCAGTTTTTAACTAAAATCAAACACATCCATAACTATTTACTCGATAGATTCCTTATTTATTTAGAAATTTAGTTAACTATTTCTAAAATCCAAAATTCTGACTTTATTACAAAATCAGCTACGTAACTCATATAGGTCTATATCCAACTGATAACTCAAGTCTGGTCTTTATTACTAGGAAATAACAATTTTATTTACTGGATATTATTCTATTTAACTTATCTCGGGCTGACCTTGATTCATTTAACTCATTCCATTGGTGGTTGTGGTGGTCCTACTCATTTTCAACTATTTGATTATAACAGCTTGAAAATCAGACTTAATCGGAAGGTTTATTTAACAGTGACCTAAGCCGATACTCTAGCTGTCCTATATAATTTATTTTATAGTTTTTTAAAAAATGCACTCTCTCGTATATATATACTCAACTCAATCAAGGGTGTTACTAACCCTATCTCTACTGAGTTACGCCACAGAGCCAAGTTTACTAGTCAACCAATAGCTATGATACCAATTGTAACGGCGCGATTTTCGATGCCTTGAAAGTCGTGTCATTATTGAAAGAATTTAGAAGATGAGATAGAAAAGATAGAACTAATAGAATAGAAGATTAAGAAGAACATCAGAATCTCAGAGCGGAATTTCACAAAATACTTGATATATTACACAACAGGGTCTGATACATCATAGTACATCATCATAATACATTACCATAGTACAACAGCATAATTATACATCATAACTAAGATAATACAGATATTCAACCTGGATACATAGATATGAGTATGCTACTAGACTGGTCTTGAACTTGAACTTCATAGGTTGCACTTGCCTACCTGGATTACTTGTCTACCCATAACAATTGTTATGAGTACCCAAGAGTTTAGGAAACACAGAAAATAAACTCTCGGTCAGTCAGGGGACTGGTGTGAGTAAACATAGTTCAATAGATTAGAAAACAGGGAAATAAGGAATAGGGTTTCCCATTTGGTCAGATTCATTTACTTTAAAAATCTTTAGACCAATCCATAACTAATATATGGATAATGACCCAAATATAAAATATCAAAACATTTGATATTACGGTAGTTTTTATCAAATAAATAATCATCTAGTGAAACGCTTGCATCTCACGTTTATGTATATAGTATACAAACTAAAACCGCGGAGCGCTTATTGGAGATCGGATTCCAACAGACAAGGTAGGGGAGCACATGCCGATTAGTTTACTTTAGAGACGATACATTGGGGTTCAATAAGAACGTCTTGCAACCCGGCCTCACATGACCGTCCACTCATTTAGCTTGATCGTAACGAATATATTACCACCTCCACGGTTGGGAGCAGCAACCACTACCAAATGTTGCAGCAGTGAAAAAGAGATGAGAAAACAAAAGGAATTTCTCTAGATGGTGATAATACACCCTACTTGGGTATGACCCAACTAGCCATGTTGCCTTGCCCGGTTTTTTGTCATTTCCTGGTTGTGAGGTTTGAAGTCACGTTTATTCTTCTGGCAGATTATTTCTTTAATTACTTTGAATGCCACATTATCATATCCGTTAGAAAAACTCATTCGATTACCCAAATATATTGCGGGCAATAAAGCTAAGAAAAACGAACTTCTCCGCCACCAACAAAATATACTTACGTAAATTCGATGTGTAGAATCTAACTTATATACGTTGTCAGACACTCATCCATTCGGGTTTGTCCTAGGACTGAATAGACTGAAGGCACAATTTAAAATAGTCATTGCATATCTCCGTCTTCACTTTTCTAACACGCGTCGTATAATTTGAGTCGAAGTGCAATGTTTATTCCGATCTCTTCGAAACGATGAACATAATGTCTTTTACAGTTGATAAATAATTATCGGTCTATCATGATTATAATTCAGTTTACACATTCTTTATTTTCAAACAAACATTATATATTAACATTGTTCATATCTGGATAATTTAATTATCATTTATAAATGAACAATTTAAAGTGTGTGTGTCGCACACGGTATTTTATTCAGTTTTGATCATCATTTTGAAATGAGCAAATAAAGCGTGTGCGCTGCACACGGTCTTTTCCTTCATTTGTCATTGATGTAATTACGATGTTTAATACTCCAGTTGTCCTTATAAAGTATTTGATTACTTCTAATTTATCATAAATAAATTAAATTAATAATGTATTTTAATTTTTCATTTCGTATTTCTATTTTCAAAACTCGTCAATCTTCAACAGTCGAGCTTATGTCCTCGATCTTCTTGCTTCGGTCTTCCTCCCACTTGCCTATGATATATAAATAAAAACTTCACTTTTTATTTATTTATCTATTTATTTTATTTATTTAGTTATTTATTTATTTTCTATTTTATTACTTCGGCCCATCTCAGCCCAATGTCCGCTTAGCCCACTACGTCCCTGATTACACTTCCTTGGCTTGGGTCTAATAAATCATTTCTTCCATTATCGCATGATGTTACACGTATGCTAATGCATGCCCTACTAATCCTTGCATGGCCATTCGCTACCATCCTAATCCAAGATGATCCAATCGATCCATCCCACCGAACAACACTTCCTATTTCTTGGCGTCCCTCTTCTTTTCACCTTTGATGCCTTTCCTTCTTCTTTCATATGCTGCACCCCTCCCTCTACTACTCTAGCTCCTAATATACTTAGTTGATTTAAGTCACCTAACGTGGTTTGCTAGTCCAAGTTTCTGAACCTAAAGGCCACGCTATTTTCATTCACAGTTTCGCAAAAAAATGCTTCTTCCCTTCTCTTATTTTCCCTTTTCACCTTTATTATCCTGTCTTCACTCTATGTTGTTTTCCAGCTCAGTGCATGGTTGTGCACTTATGCACGGGTACACACACGCCACACCCATACGACATCCTCTACTTCGTCCATTCTATTTCTATTTACTGCATTTTGTTTTTGTTTCTTTTATGTTCTCCAAAACAAGCCCATGCCTACCATTTACATGTAATCACTTACCCAGGCAATCTATGTTGCTGCTTCTTCCTTTAAAGCTTTATGGAAAAACATGGTGCACAGTTGTGCACTTGTAACAAACCGAAAATCTGGGCCAGTTTAAAATTTTAATTTTGGCAATTTTAGCGAATTTTGAACATTTAAAATGAATTATTTTAAATAATGTCGACGATAAATTTATTTTGAATAGAATTCGAACGTATATATTATATACGTCGTCGTTAGAATATAAATAATTATATATAATTATAAATAGAATAGAAAATGGTGCGGTAGTTCGATAATTCGATTTCAAACTTCAATTGAATGTACCGGGTGCAAAACAAACCGGATTTTAGTGAAACCAAAAATAATGGAATCTAATTGAGAATATCTTTCCAACGAATCCGAAAAATCAAGATTTCATAGCGGGAATCAAAAGATATGTCCAGTTGAAAATTCTGAATAATCGCTATGGAATTCAGGCCCTTAAAATAGCAATTTTGCAAACGACCTCGGATTTCGACGAAACCACTTTTGTTGGGTCCGTGATGTCAAGTTATTGCTAGATTCCAAATTCTATAATTTTTCGAATCAATATGTGAGCGTGGCAAAGGAAAACGCGTTTGACCAGTTTTAGTTGATTTTAATCGACCGGAAAATGGCCATTTTTCCAACGGTCTCAAAATTCGACGAAACTAGTTTTGTTTGGACCGTATCGTCAATACGAAGCTAGAAAATATTTTCATGCAATTTTTCGAGTTAGTATGTGACCCCGGTAAATTGAAATGCACGTTCAAATTCAATATATAGAGTTATATGTTGATTTTGACGAAAACTGATCGAAACGATCGAATCAGCCTACGATACATATTCCATTGTGTTCGGAATGGGGGTGAAACGCTATGGACGACAGGCGGTGGGTCTCGTCTAGAGGTCGTATGTAAAATTCAACTTTTTTAAATTAAAAAAAAATTTAATCCTCTCTACCCTTAAATCCCACAGCCACCCCCTCAGTTCGATTTAGAACAGAAAGAAAAAAAAAGAGAGATCGACGATGGCCATCGCGCCTCCAAGCGGACCCGCGCCACCGCCCTCCGCACGAAGCCGCCCTCCACCTAGACCCGACCCCCTACCTCGCGTCGCTCTCTCTCCTTTCTCCCCCCCTCCTGTTGCTGCTGCCGCGGCCTCTTCTTCTTCTTCCTCCCTCAGCCAACGCACTCCCTCTTCGACCTCCCCGTGCCCCTCCTCCCTCTTCTGACAAAACCGCCGTGACCCCGAGCACCGCCTCCCCCTTTTAATTTACACGTTGTAAGTTTAATTTTAGTTTTATTTGTTTATTTCCTTTATTGTTTTATTATTTAATTTACATTCCTATGATAAAACTGCAAATTCTAGTCATAGAAAAAATATGGTTTTTACCATATGAACAACAACTTAACAATGTGATTTTTATAGTTGGAAAGGCGATATTTTTATATTATAGAAAGAATAAAAATTTGATTTTTATATGCTAGAGAAAATAAAAATATGATTTTTATCATATGTGAAATATAAAAATATAATTTTTATAAAATAGAAGTTATAAAAATATAATTATTATAAAATAGAAATTATAAAAATATAATTTTTATGAAATAGAAGTTATAAAAATATAATCTTTTATGTTGTAGAGTTATAAAAACATAATCTTTTATGTTGTAGAGTTATAAAAATATAATCTTTTATATTGTAGAAGTATAAAAATATAATTTTTATATAGGTAAGATAGTAAAAATATCACCTTTATATATGTAGTGAAATAAAAATGAAATCTTTATATTTGAAAAGGCGAAATCTTTATATAGAGAATAGCATTGTAAAAATAGAATTTTTATCTATATAGTAGCGAAGTAAAAATATGATTTTTATATGTTGAATAGCGAAGTAAAAAATTCGAATTTTATATATTGAATAGCGAAGTAAAAATTCGATTTTTATATATTGAATAGCGAAGTAAAAATTCGATTTTTATATATGTAGTGGCTACAGGCAACGAAGATGACAAAAAGGCGAGAACGACAAGATTTCTACATGAAGTGTCGTGAAGTTGGGATAGCTATCGGTGAGAACTTCTCACTCTAAATTTCCTTTTTCTAGTTATATATATACTAGGATGCAGACGGTGCTTAGCAGCACCCGACACCCGTCATCCACAGACCATGGATGGCTTGTTTGTTTGATTGATGTGTTGTGAAAATTGTTTGTGATGTTGATGTTAAATAGATAATGAAATATATTCATGTGTTGAAATAAATTAATTATCGTTGAAAATATAATTTTTAACGTGAATGTGAATAAATAAATATTTATAAACAAATCGGCCGATTTGTTTATATACACTAATTTGACTGATATTGATTGGGTCGATAAATTTTACACATCGCCCAACTGCACAAATAAAAATCTGTGTTTGTTGATTTGAAACCCCAGACGGGTGTTGGGATGAAATTTGGCGTACACTAATCCCAATTATTTAATTGTATGTCGATCGATTGGTCGACAGGCTGTGTAAGCGTTGATTATTTATATTTGATGCTTACGCAGTTGTATGGTGCACGTTGGATGATAGTTGATTGTTTATCATTGCTATTATATACATGTGTTGTATGGAATCCATATAATTAACATTATATGGTAATTGATTGGGCCTCATTCCAATCAGGAAAATAAGGAATATTATAAAAGAAAATTCATGTGTTGAATATAAAAATAGTAATGTGTTGACGAGGTTCATGTGTTGAAACTATTTATGTGTTGAGTAAAATATTTTAATAATAAAATTTACATCTTTATCATATTTAAAATTAGAACTACTTCACGGTGGAGTCTAATTGAAAATCAAACGATTGATACCATAACTTTATAAAATATTTTACATAACAAAAATAGTGCTGTGTTGACAGTACTCATGTGTTGAGATTAGTCGTGTGTTGAAAGAAATAAATATTCATTTGTTGAATAGAATAACGAATTATTGAGATATAAAGCCGTGTTGATTAGAGATGCGTTATTTTGACGCGAACGATATTTATATCGATTTTATTCGTTTTATAATGAATATTGAAAAGTGATTTCAAAATTTAATATTTTGAAATGAAATTCAAATTAAATTAGATTAAAATTCAAATTGAAATTTTATTAAATCAATTTGAAATGAATTCGAATTGAATAGAAAATGAATTCGATTCGAATTGAATAGAAAGTTAATTTGGATTCAAATTGAATAGAAATGAATTCAAATTGAATTAAATTGAAATTGAATTAAAAACGAATTGAAATCGTTTTGAGTGAAATTTAAAACAAACTGAAATTGAATTGAAATCAATTTGAAATGAATTCGAATTGAATTGAAATCAAATCGATTTGAAATTGAATGTAGCGTTGAAATGGTTTTGAAAACGAATTTAAAACGATTTATAAAATACGTTTTAAAAGGAAATCGACGAAATATATATAATATATACATTATATATAGATATAATGGCCTGAATAGAACGCGCCGCGCCGCGGCAGTTCGTGAATTTCGACCACTGACTTCGAATTGACGTTGCGGGAGATCCGACCGTTGGATTCTCCTAAAACCGGAACCGCTGGGTTCGTATCGAAAAGAGCTTTCCAATGAATATTAGAAATTTGAAATCTAATGGTTGGATTTGGAATTATGTCCAAATCAAATTTGAAAAAGGTCGCTGTAAGTGCAGTTCGATGGCCGTTGATGGAAATTGACTGTACGGGCCTTGATAAAATTATTAAAAATATCTATAATTTGTGTAAAATCATAAGAAGTGTATTGGGAAAAATTGGGCTGAAGAATTCCACATTTTAAAGGATAAAAATAGATTTTTGTCGAAATAAACTAGTTTTGAACTAGAATTAAAATCAATTTATTTTTAAATAAATAAATTGAATTTGAAAGTGATTTAAAAAAATATCAATATTCCCAATACGTGGATTGGACTGGAGTTGAATCGAAATTATCTTTGGAATATTTCAATGTTGGATTTCGTGACTATACAGATGTTGTTATGGGAATTTGAAAGATATTTTATATCGTTATTTCCAATACAATATTTGTTGGTTTCAGAATTTGATATTGAATATAAGTCGGTATATTTTCTATTCAGAGCCTTGTATTTAATATCAAATGTGATTTGGGTTTATCGTGAATTGTGTTTTATATGACATTGGTTCTTTAACCCAGTTAAAGGCAGGATGTTGATTTTTGAAAAGATTAAAACAAAGTGGAGTTTTAATGAATCTTTAATTAGATTAAAAATGTGAATTGATAATTTAAATTATCAAATTTGAAAGGTGATCGAGAATGGAGTACCACCAGTTTTGCTCCAAAGCGATAGTTAAATCTTTAATTAGATTTGAATGTGAAATGGTAATTAATTTTACTGATAACACCGTGGTGTTAGATATGGAGTATTACCAGTTTTTCTCCATGGGATATATAGGTTGGGATTGGGAAATAAAATAAATAATTACTTCGGTGTGGTTCGCTAATCCCGACTAGTTTGAAATGATATCCAAAGGAAGATTAAAGAATAAATTTAGAAGAATTTATCTTGGATAAAATTAATGGGAACCTTCCCCTAAGAATGTGATTTTGTGAATAAAAGAATATTCTGAATTGGAATGAGGCGTCTGTTGTGTTTGTGTAACATTTGTTTATCATATACGTGGGTTATTCAGAAAGGCCGAGTTTATACCCATTCTGAATAACCGATTCGACGAGATGTCGAAGATGAAAACGGTGGTTGAAGACCGGAAGTCTTCACATCGTTTGGGTGATTACTGATGATCCTGATTGGGTTGTACACCCAAGATGAGGTAATCAGTTGGTGATCGTCCAGACGTACTTGGAGATGGATGGATATGCGAGGAAAGTGCATCCAGTTTTGTTCAGACCCAGAACGAAATTGTAAATGGATTGTGTGTCTGACATTGGATTTTATTCTGTGTTGATTGATTTCTATTAGATATACATCTGTTTGGCAGCGGAGAATTTATTCTCTTGCTTAACGCCCTTCTCTGAGACGTACGAGCTCAGAGGTTGTATATCGATGGACATCAGTCGCATGGAGTGAATTGCCAGTATGGCACGCTTAAGTGGCAATTGATCAAGGCTTCTGTTGAAAAGCAAAGTCTTGTGGATGATGATCAAAGCACGGCCTGTGTGGCATAGCTTTGTGTATAACGTGAATTCGCGAGCCTCACACCTCGGTATGAGTCAAAAACGGGAGACGGACCACTGGGAGAGCACGACGTTTCTTTCTAACTAGGGTGGTGTCAGTGACCTACCAGCCCTGACATTTATATACTTTTCACTTGTGTGCTTGTTGGAATGCGAGGCGCCTCGGATATAGGTCTGTAAGGACCGGGAAACGTGTGTTCAGGAATAACTAATCCTCAAAAGTAAGAGAGGACCGGCCCAGCCGATTCCAAGGATCAAAGTGGGGTCCTGGGACATTTGCTAGAGTGTCTCGAACGCGGAGAGGAGCTTGCACCTTGCCTCGACTCATGATGGAATCCAATTTCCAATACGTGATGTTTCGGTTTTATTTGTAGAACCTAGTATGGCGACATAGTGGTATGGGTCATTCATGCCGCCTATGATTGATATTTATGATTGAAATTTTTTTGACACTATACACCTATAATAGTATCAAATAATGTGTTTTAAGCGTATCAAGCATGCTTTGGCTGTTATAAGGTAAAAACCCGATCCTCCGGCTTGCGTTGCATTGTGTGATGGGACCTGGGTCTTATAACAGTTTCATTTTTCTTTATTTAGCATTGCGCTGTTTGTTCTATGCACTGGTATTCTTGGGAGGAAACCCGTTCCGTGTTATACGGCGTGGTCCCTTGATTTACCTAACTTTAAAAATAAAGATTAATAACTGTTTTAGTTCTCACACCAGTCACATGACTGATCTGGAGTTTATTGTTTTAACCTAAATTCTGGATGCCCCTATTTTCCACACGGGCAGCTAGTAGTTTTGGTTTTGCAGATTTATATTCACAGGATCCTAATTTATAGCTGGAACGATGCTCGGAAAGCTCTGTATCCGTGTATTACTTTCAGTTGTGTTTTATATTGTTTTTCCGCTGCTATGTAATTTATTGTAATCTCTGATATTTGTTGAATGTAATTTATTCATTTATACTCTGTATATTCTTGTATCTGATGGAATTGTTGTAATAACAATGAAATGTTCTTCCGTCTGCATTCTATTTTATCCTGTTCTCAAAACGATCAGGGGTTTCGAACGATCTTTGTCGGCTTAACGATCGATTCGGATCAAGCGAAATTCCTTGCCATTACAGTTGGTATCAGAGCTTTGGTTTACAGAGCTCGAGAACAAGACACATTAGAGCCATACGAAAGAATTCATCAGATATTGGATTATAATATCCAATTAGAATGACTCGTTAGAGATGGGATCAGTAGTATCCTAGAACGAGTGTGAAGAGTATATTTTTCAAATAAAAACAATTTTTTTTTGAAAATTTAAACCATTTTATACGTATTTGATTATTTATTTATTTTGAATTTGGACAATCGAGTATATAAAGATTTCGCGTATATGCGTCATGAACGTATATTCAAAGTTTTAATATACTGGATAGATATAGAATCACACTCTAGTCGCCCGGGGATAATTCTGGTAATGCGGCCACATCATCAGTATTTATGTTCGTGTTTCGAAGGTGTGATATCTATATATTTCCATTAGACTGGTGTGAGAACCAAAACTAATATAGCTAGAATACATTGTTGTGAATTGGCATCAAAAACATGATTTTTTGTATATGTATCAAAATTATGAATTTGAAACTTTAATTCACTAATTGATTGATGTTTGTGTTGTTTGTTTATTTGTTTAATCATTTTTAACCATTTAGCCTAATTGTACCAAATATTGAGCTATATTGAAAATTGGTCACATTTGCTTGCATATATGTGCACTTACATTGAACAGGTCATAGCAAGGAGGCTAGAGCAGAGAATAAAATTTGTTTGCCCGACAAATAGGTACATGTTTGCTATATAATTTACTGTTTTGTTTGGGTGATGATGATTTTATGAGCCGATTGGCTAGCCGCTTGGCTTTTTCTTTTTCTTTTTGAGATCAGAAGGCCTATATGGCAATTTCGGGATTTTCCCGTGGCTCCCGGTGCAGGGGAGGTTATGGCGAAATTTTTCAAAAATTTAGGGTGTTAGCCAAATTTTTGAAGAATTTGAAAATTCTCAGAAACTGAAAAGTTGGAGAATGGAAGCCAGATCGAACGCAGAGTTGATTAATCAAATCACTTTCGACTTTGTTCCTTTTCAGGGACGAAAAGTTTTAAGTGGGGGAGATTGTAACAGACCGAAAATCTGGGCCAGTTTAAAAATTTTATTTTGGCTATTTTAGCGAATTTTGAACATTTAAAATGAATTATTTCAAATAATGTCGACGAGAAATTTATTTTGAATAGAATTCGAACGTATATATTATATACGTCGTCGTTAGAATATAAATAATTATATATAATTATAAATAGAATTGAAAATGGCGTGGTAGTTCGATAATTCGATTTCAAACTTCAATTGAATGTACCGGGTGCAAAACAAACCGGATTTTAGTGAAACCAAAAATAATGGAATCTAATTGAGAATATCTTTCCAACGAATCCAAAAAATCATGATTTCATAGCAGGAATCAAAAGATATGTCCAGTTGAAAATTCTGAATAGTCGCTATGGAATTCAGGCCCTTAAAAATAGCCATTTTGCAAACGACCTCGGATTTCGACGAAACCACTTTTGTTGGGTCCATGATGTCAAGTTATTGCTAGATTCCAAATTTCATAATTTTTCAAATCAATATGTGAGCGTGGAAAAGGAAAACGCGTTTGACAAGTTTCAGTTGATTTTAATCGACTGGAAAATGGCCATTTTTCCAACGGTCTCAGAATTCGACGAAATTAGTTTTGTTAGGACTGTATCGTCAATACGAAGCTAAAAAATATTTTTCTGCAATTTTTCGAGTTAGTATGTGACCCCGGTAAATTGAAATGCGCGTTCAAATTCAATATATAGAGTTATATGTTGATTTTGATGAAAACTGATCGAAACGATCGAATCAGCCTACGATACATATCTCATTGTGTTCGGAATGGGGGTGAAACGCTATGGACGACAGACGGTGGGCCTCGTCTAGAGGTCGTATATAAAAGTCAACTTTTAGAAATTAAAAAATATATATTTAAAACCTCTCTTCCCTTAAATCCCTCTGCCCCCATCAGTTCGATTCAGTACAGAAAGAAAAACAAAAAAAAGAGATCGACGATGGCCATCGCGCCTCCAGGCGGACCCGCGCCACCGCCCTCCGCCTAGACCCGACCCCCCCACCTCGCGTCGCTCTCTCTCCTTTCTCCCCCCTGTTACTGCTGCCGCGGCCTCTTCTTCTTCTTCCTCCCTCAGCCAACCGCACTCCCCCTCCGACCTCCCCGTGCTCCTCCTCCCTCTTCTGACAAAACCGCCGTGACCCCGAGCGCCGCCTCCCCCTTTTAATTTACACGCTGTAAGTTTAATTTTAGTTTTATTTGTTTATTTCCTTTATTGTTTTATTATTTAATTTACATTCCTATGATAAAACTGCAAATTCTAGTCATAGAAAAAAATATGGGTTTTACCATATGAACAACTTAACAATGTGATTTTTATAGTTGGAAAGGCGATATTTTTATATTATAGAAAGAATAAAAATTTGATTTTTATATGCTAGAGAAAATAAAAATATGATTTTTATCATATGTGAAATATAAAAATATAATTTTTATAAAATAGAAGTTATAAAAATATAATTTTTATAAAATAGAAGTTATAAAAATATAACTTTTATAAAAAAGAAGTTATAAAAATATAATTTTTATGAAATAGAAGTTATAAAAATATAATCTTTTATGTTGTAGAGTTATAAAAATATAATCTTTTATACTGTAGAAGTATAAAAATATAATTTTAATATAGGTAAGATAGTAAAAATATCACCTTTATATATGTAGTGAAATAAAAATAAAATCTTTATATTTGAAAAGGCGAAATCTTTATATAGAGAATAGCATTGTAAAAATAGAATTTTAATCTATATAGTAGCGAAGTAAAAATATGATTTTTATATATTGAATAGCGAAGTAAAAAATTCGACTTTTATATATTGAATAGCGAAGTAAAAATTCGATTTTTATATATTGAATAGCGAAGTAAAAATTCGATTTTTATATATGTAGTGGCTACAGGCAACGAAGATGACAAAAAGGCGAGAACGACAAGATTTCTACATGAAGTGTCGTGAAGTTGGGATAGCTATCGGTGAGAACTTCTCACTCTAAATTTCCTTTTTCTAGTTTTATATATATATATATATATATATATATATATATATACATACTAGGATGCAGACGGTGCTTAGCAGCACCCGACACCCGTCATCCACAGACCATGGATGGCTTGTTTGTTTAATTGATGTGTTGTGAAAATTGTTTGTGATGTTGATGTGAAATAGATAATGAAATATATTCATGTGTTGAAATAAATTAATTATCGTTGAAAATATAATTTTTAACGTGAATGTGAATAAATAAATATTTATAAACAAATCGGCCGATTTTTTTATATACACTAATTTGACTGATATTGATTGTGTCGATAAATTTTACACATCGCCCAACTGCACAAATAAAAATCTGTGTTTGTTGATTTGAAACCCCAGACGGGTGTTGGGATGAAATTTGGCGTACACTAATCCCAATTATTTAATTGTATGTCGATCGATTGGTCGACAGGCTGTGTAAGCGTTGATTATTTATATTTGATGCTTACGCAGTTGTGTGGTGCACGTTGGATGATGGTGTTGTATATGACGTAGTTGTATACACAATTATATGATTTTTGTTTGATGATAACAACCAAATAAATTTTATTTTTGTGTTTGTTACTGTACTGTTATTCTATATCCCAGACAGGAATATAGTATTTATATTTATATAAAATACTACTGGACAAGAATTAAATATTCAAACAATATTTTATTAAATATAATATTCTATTTCAACAATCAAACAGTACAATTTTATAACTCCACTATTTGTATATTCTTCATATGATATTGTACTTGTATATAAACTGAATATGTTAAACAAATTTGTTTGAACATAATATATTTCAATCAAATTTGTTTATTACAAATATTGGTACAATTTTTCTCATTTTTGTACATTTGTTCCTCACTACAACTCTCATCACTCTAGTATACAGTCATTGCCTCACTACTGCATTTCACTCATTCACATTGCAATTATGGCACATAAAAAAAAGGAACAAAAAGTTTAGCAACAGATTTTTCTTTGGAAAACATTTTCTTTTCTTGTCAATCATGCAAGATCACAACAGTGCATTCATATGAATTGCAAGGAAGCATTTGATCATGCAAGGAAACTTCAATCTGTTTAGATAAATTTTTTTGGTAGAATGCATATCTGGCATGAATGCATATTTGGGATGAATGCATATTTAGCATGAATGCATCATATTTAATCTTGCAAAGAAACTCCAAAAATGACACACATCTTTTTAGCATGAAAGAAATCAAGTGCTAAATCAATACTCAAGTTATTTCAGGAAATATGTGTATGCAAAGAAGGAATGCATTCAAGGAATTCATTTTGAAAAATTGGCAATCTTTTATTTGTTTCAAAAAAAATTTGAACAAGGCAACAAAGTACAAATTTGGGCAAGAAAGAATCTATTTTTATTTGCAGAAACTAAACACGAGACATCAGTGCATTGAAGAATTTTTTTTGGCAAGAGTTTAAAGCATTTCCGTAAATCAACAAATCATGCATTCAGCATGCACAGTTTTAGGCAAGAGAAACGTTAACATGAAGATGGCACAAATGTGATGTTGCAGCTTTCAAGTACTAGCTCAAAGAAATGGGGACAAAACTGGATTTCAACATGCATGAAATGTCAGGGGAGTTTTTTTTAATACATTCAATCGAATAACATTTCTAGAAATAAATAATGTCATGAATGCAAGCATATATTCTTATTTTTAAAACTTTTCCAGAAATGAATATTCAATCAGTGATGACGAAGCGGTGAATGGAATCTTTAGCATGGAAAGTTTTTTTTTTTCATTTCAACACCAAATTGGAGAAGCAAAAGGGTGCAAGTTCTTGGCAAGTATAAAATCAAGGAGGACCACAAACTCAAGTTTTCAATGCAAATATTTATTCCATAAAATGTTTCCAGAAACTCATATTTTGCAAGCTACAAGAGCTAATCAAGCAACAATTTATTGGCAAGTTTTCAAGATGTTCAAAATCAACATGCAGGTGTTTTTCAATTCGGGGCCAAGAAAAATAATTGAATGATTTCCTGAAATCATGTTCAAGGTCACATATGCAATTGTTTTTCATAAATGAATAAATATTGTGGCAAGTGATTAATTCATTTCCAGAAATGCATATGTGAACAAATCAGTTCATACATGTATATATGGCAAGATTTTTGAATTACAGTTTTGCAATCAATGCTTATTGTTTTCTGAAATCATGTTGCCAAGAGATCATTTGTTTCCAGATATGATTATTTATTTCAAGGGGCCACAAATAAGATTCATTCATGGTCTACGTTTTTGGCAACAATTTTCAAAGGGGCAAAAATTTACTTTTAGACTTCTCGGCCAATTTAATCAAGGCAGCAATTCAAAAATCAGCTGATGCATGATGCTTTGATTGGAATTGAATGTCCATAGCAAAAGACAAATAATAGAAGAGGCATGCAAGAAATGGTGCAGAAATTATTTTAAAGAAGCACATAAATGAATGGAAGGCAAGAAAGGATCTTTATTGATTCCAGAAATATGCAAGCACCATGAAAACAATTTGAATAGTTTCCTGAATTCAACAAATCATACATGGCATTCACTCGACAGCAGACAATTCATTCAATGCCATGAAGCAAAGGGGGAAGTATCATGCAAATATCATTTTCAATTCAAGGAAACAAATAAAAGTCCATGCACAATCAAAGCAAATCATTTTTTGTGAAATCAGAGGGGCTTAAGGTCTTCTATAACCCTACATAAGCACACACAAATCAACATGGGCAGACATCGAAAACTAGAGCAAAATTGAAAAATCAAATTCAGATAAACTCACAAAATTACTTCATTATTTTCGATCGCCAAAGAGTGGCCAAATCAATTGCCCAAGGAGCATCAACTAATCGGGGCATCAGAGTATAATTCAGAGCCAACCTTTTTGAAGTCAAATTGATTTGGGGCAAAACCCTATTTCCCATTTCTCAGCCGCCATCAACAAAGAGGAGACCAAGTTTTTTAATGACAAAGCAAAGTGGCAGGCTTATGTTACTTTAGACAAAGGGGGTTTTATTGGTTGTATTGTATTTTCATATTTTTATTTGTAAACCATTCTGAACAGTTGCTAGAGTCTGTAAAATTCTAGGGGATTCAGTTAGGGGTTAACTGACAGTTTCTAGAGTCTGTAAAATTCTAGGGGAATCCAGTTAGAGTGTTAACTGTCAGTTTACTAGCGTCTGTAAAACTAGGGGAAATCTGTTCTAGGGGATATAGACCAGTCTAGAGTTTTGAACGTAGTGTTAGAATAGGAGCGAGGGGTTCGCAAGTTTACATGGTCTTGTAAGCGGGATCTGTTCTATCACCTGGTAGAAACTTTAGGAATGCAGCAGTAGGCAGAGTCTTGCCGAAGATGGGTATATCTGTGTGTGATTTATTTTCTGCACTTTTATTTCTGCTGCATTCTGTGATCTGTTTATTATTTTAATATCCTGTCAGTTTTTCAATTCAGTTTAAAAACTGTGATAAACCCTATTCAACCCCCCCCCTCTAGGGTTAATCTAGATCCAACAAGTGGTATCAGAGCAGGTATTTTTTGTTAACTCTAGAGAAATGATAATCCCTAGTTGTCAGCCTTCTGAGAGTCAGTCCAGTCGTATTCCAGTTAGTTTTAATGGTACAGATTTTGTAATTTGGAAATCAGAAATGGAATCTTATTTAAAATATGTTAATTCTGAATATTGGAATGTTATTGAAAATGTGGGTAACATGTTATATAAGAAGAATAAAATTACCAATTCTCGTGTTATGCACATTCTCTATTCTTGTCTTAATAATAATAGGCTTAATCTCATATCTCACTGTTTAACTGCGCATGATATTTGGATTACTCTCAATGCAAAGTATGGACGAAATGAAGACAACTGCTCAGAACCCCAGAATGACAACTCAAATTCAGATCTTTGCTTAACAGGCTGTGTAAATGAAACTTCGGATGGATCAGACGATGGAGAATCAACAAATGCTGAAACAGAAAATTTCACATATGAAGATCTGGTTTACATGTGTCTTGATTTAACGAAATCTGTTGATAAACTCCAAGTGAAAAATAAGTCTCTGAAATCTAAGAATTTTGAATTGACCAGCAAAATTGATGATTTGGAATCACAACTTGAATATGTTAAAAATTCTTCAAATTCTGTTTGCAAAAATTGTTTGAAATTGAAAACCAATCTTGTTCATCTCAATAAAAATATTCAAAAGTTTGAAAATGAAATTCTGATCTTGAATGAGAACAAGACTGAGTTATCAAATTTGAATAACCTTCTGCAAAAGGAATTTGAAAATTTTAAAACAGATATAAATTCCAAATTTGAAATTACTGAAGAGGAGAACTTGTTGAAATCAAATTTGATTTTAGATGAACTTGAAAATGAGATTGAAAAATCCAAGAAATTTGAGTCTGAAAAACAAAAACGATTTGAATCTGAAATCATGGAATCTCAAGCCAGAATTAAAATTCTTAAAGATGAAAATTTGGTTTTAAAATCTGATTTTGAAAGATGTAAGATCATTAAAAATCATTGTTCGGATTTAATGAAAGAGAACCGTGATCTTAAAACTAAAATTCAATAGCTTGAGTCAACTTTGACTAAGTTTTCTAACGGTGAAAAATCTCTGAATATGCTGTTGAAAAATCAATTTTCATCTGGTAATAAAAGTGGTCTCGGCTTTGAGAAAAATAACGTTTTTGAAAATCAGAACTCAAATGATTTTAAAAATCCTTTAAACTGCTTTGGAAAGAATCGATATGAAAATTCAAACTTTAATAATAGCAAAGGATTTTTGAATCATAAACATGATGTGAATTGGTTTTATAATAATCCATTTGAACAATCCTGGAACCCAAAAAGGAATAAAACAAAATTTGTTAAATTCAAACAGATCTGGGTTCCTAAAGTTACAAAGGTGAATTCAGATGGGTTGTTGTATAACCAAGTCTGGGTACCAAAATATGTGAATAAAACTGTGAGTGGTTTTACAAACTTTGTTAGACCACTCGATTCTCAAAACTGTTAGGTACCAGTGGAGGCTGAGGAACTGCCAAGCAAAAAGAAATGTGAAATCAAGCTGGTTTATACTTCTGTATCATTCACAGTTCCTCCAGCCAGGATTTGTTGAGTTAGAGATTTATTTACTCACGTCAATTTCAGGTATAACCTCTAAACTCAACCTTTGTAAATATTTTTCTTTTTCTTTGTGTATTCCTCCTTCTACCCCTTCTATTTATTTTCTTTATCTCATCTGTTTATCTTTCTTTGTCTGTTTGACTTATCACTGTCATATCATTGTAAAAAAAAAAGTTGTGCTTTCTTAAACTTCCAGTTGCAGAATTCACGATTTTCTGGAAATTCGCTTTATTTAAATAGAATTCTGATGTGTTAATTATTTCCAGATCTTGATTTTAATCTTGTAAATATCTGTAATTGTTTTGAAGTTTATTTACTAATTTTTGAATTCATAACAGTGTTGATGCATTCTTGTCATATCTTGAACTTTAACAACTTCATTTTCTTCTTTTGTGCTTCAAGTGAATACTTGTTGAGAAATTTTCGTTTAACCCACTCGTTCATGCTGGTTTCTCTTAACAAGGGAAAATATAAAATTCAATCGATTTGTTCAATACATATTCCATTTTATCATATTAACCTTGTTTCTCAAAATTCGTATAGCTTCAGGTGGGAAAATCGGTCTTCTTCCCCACTTAAGACATTTACCATAATTTTATTAAATTGTATCGTCAAAATCGAAATATGGGGTGAACCAAGCTCGCTTACATGCATTTTCAAAATTTCACTTTTCAGTTCTTCAAGTGAGATTAGCTTCTAAAATATATACTTGCGGTTTTGACAAAATAGTCTGATTCACGCTTCTAATTATCAGTTAAGTATGCATTTAACTTAACTACCTTATGTTAAATTCATTTTTTCGCATATCCCATTTCATAACATAATACATTCAATACTTCGAAAGTCATTTGTAAAATCAATTTTACAATTGTGAGGACGTCGCAAAACACTTTCGATTGTTTATCTATATAGCTTTAAATACTTCTTGACGTCTCGTTCAGAAACATATAGTCATCCCACTTTCGAAACCCAAAAATATGACTGATGATGATCGATCAATCACTAGAATTATCCCCAAGCGACTAGAATGTGATTCTATATCCATCTAGTATATATTGGACTTCATATACACGTTAGCTAGGCGTATATGCAAAACCCTTACATACTTGATCGTCCAACCTTGACGTCAAATAAATACTCGCAACCGTTTTTATTACACGCTGATTATCTTTCAAATCTATAGCTTTGAATTAACGATCTTCTTATATAAATCTTTTATATATAGGCTGCAAAATATTTTGAAATTCTCATTCCAAGCTCGAAGTTTTTTTTCCAATAAGCTTGTTAAAGCCAATTCACTAATCGCTTATCTCTCGATAACTCCGAACAGATCGACGCTGCATTTTAGAAGTTTTATCACAAAGTGCCCTTTTTATTTTGAAAGTATTTCCTTTAAAAATCTTATTTTCAAATCTTCTTCAAAATATTTTATTTCAAATAATTATTATTTTTAAAAATGATTTACTTGTACAAAAATACCTTATATAGATTTCAAAAATACGCTCTCTCATCATAATATTCCGAAGTCTCATTCTAGGGCATTTCTAACCCTATCTCTAATAAGATGCTATAGCTCTGATGAGCCCTATCCTTTGTTCAAAATATGTTGTACCCGATAGCTTTGTATAACCTGGCTCTGATACCAACTTGTAACGACCCGCCTTTTTGCCCAGTTCTTGCCGGTAATTAAACCGACTCAAACCGTTCAAAAAGACGAATTGTTATGGGAGCATACATATATTGAACAAAATAACATAATTTTTCTTTGCGAAATACAATGTTACTTCAGAGTTACATAAAATATCAGAGTTGCAACACATACAGCGGAAGAAAAGAAAATATACTCTCAGCGGAAGAAATCGTATGATATAGCAGAAGCTCCCATCTCCTGCATGAATTCCAACTCTAAAAGCACTCTGAATCCTGCTCCAACGATCTATAACTGCAAACTAAACTACTAGATGCCCGTGCAAAATTATGGGAACCCAGAGTTTAGGTGAGGGAACAATAAACTCCAGGTCAGTCGTGGGATTGGTGTGAGAACTCAAAACAGTTATTATTAGGTTCATTTTAAAGTTGGGAATTTCACCGGACCACGCCGCTAACGCGGAACGGGTTTACTCCATGTGAATACCCGTGCATATAAATATGCAATGACCTATCTAAAATGAAGTTATCATAAGCTCGTCCCACATCACACAATGCAAGCGCACACCAGATGGGCGAGGTTTATCTTATGATAACCAAACATGCTTTCCTACGTAAAATCCTCTTTCAAAGCCACAATATATATATAGTGTGGAAAACATTTCTCAAATAAATGTATTAATCCTAGATGGCATAATACCCCATCCATTATGTCGCCATATATATATATACAAACCAAAATCGTGTGGTACGTATTGGAGATTTGGTTTCCAACTTGATGATTCCTGGCACGAAAGATCAATCGGAACACAAACGAAATGTAATCAAGGGTTTTTCATCCAGACGCGGACACCAATACAAATCGCGAGGTAGATCAACGGTTTTCGACCAGACGCGGCCCCCCGAACATACCCTATTCCATAAGTCATAAATGGTTTCCCACTGCTGCAGCGGTCATCATCAATTCATATATATACACAACCTAACCGCCAGTTTCTCATCATCCGAGGTGTGAGGTTTGTCGATGTCATGTCATACACAAAGCTATGCTTCAATAAGCCATTCTTTGATCATTACTAGCTCATTTCCTAACTTGGGTATGTCACATTGACAATTCACGACATACCACTGATTTCAATCAATGCATACCCTCTAAGTTCATATGACTTAGAGACAAGGATAATTTATTGCCATAAATCCGATATTCATTAACGGAAATCAGTGCTATGCGGTCAATTTCAATGTCAGACACACCATCCGTACAAGACCGTTCTGGGTCTGAACGGAACAACCCGAAAATACTTAAATTTGTTCAGGTCTCATGCCACTCACATCTCGTATCAGGTGGCCTACCCAACCGAGACATTAATCAACAATCAATCTAAACAATTCAAATATTCCCGGTCTTCATTCGTCGTTTACCAAGTCCTGAATCGCTTCATAACGTCGTATTATTACGTGGAATGGTTTTCGAACATATGCTCGATCCCGGTCTTTCCAAGTAACAAGCGTACTTTAAAACAGTAGCTATGGTTTACACAGGCTTTTCAATTCAAATCTCCTTCCAAATATTTACCAATTCATTTACGACTCAAGATTTGAATTTCTATAATTTCATACATCTCGTTATCATCTTAAATTCTTCTCTGAAATCGAAGATTATCCCTTTGCTTTAATTTCTTACCTTTAATTCCCTTGAATCAAATATTTGATTAAATCCCCAATTACGATATGAATTTCCACCATTCAATCTCATCGGGTTTCAAGAATGATATTACTGAAGATACGATTCACGACAAAACCCAATCAATCGATATTGAATCATAAATTACATAGAAATTTTTATCCACTTATATTCGATATAAATTCTCAAAATCAGCGAATACTATAAGTGGAATTGCGATATAATAATATCTTCCAAATTCCCCAGATAGTATTTATTTACACCATGAAATTTTTATACCGAATATCGAAAATTATTTCTATCTAACTTATTTCAATCAGGTGGAGAAACCCATATCTTAATTAAAAGAATTATTCAACTCTTTGATATTTGATCTGGATAGGAATAACATCAACTTATCTTTAGTATAAATCTCCGTATCCGATTCATATTATAAGTTGAGTAACGATGAGCTACCTTTTAAATTCCTCAAATAGTAAGAGTCATCATCGACTGAATTAATATTAAACATCGAAGATTTATTTCCCACCATATCCAATTATTCAAAATTGGAAAACTTATTTTACTATTTAAATAAATCAATTTAAATCCCATATACAATATTTCGAATACTTCTAAACCTTTGAAAACATCCTGCAATTCATTTAAAAATGATTTCTCATAGTTCGGAAAATTGTTTATGGGTTAAAACTTCAAAATAGATTGCTTTTAATGAAAGCGTTACAACAACGTTTCAAAAGTGTTACAAAAGCATTACAAAACTATGCCCTTACGACGATTTTTTTTAAAACGGTTTTAAACATAGCTTGAAAACTATAACCCAAAATTAAAATCTGCTTTCACTCATTTGAAAGCTCTCGTAAATAGGAATCAAACGTTTTTCGTTTCGTGGAAATTCGATTTAAATTGGAAAAGTTGTAAGCATTTACATATTGCCATAATGCGACAAGCTCTAATTTTAACCAAAATAATCATTATTCTTAAATACTCCAAAATACCTTAAAAATCATTATAAACTTATATAAATCATTTAAATTGACTTTTCAAATTATTCGGATTTAAAACACAACTTTTTTTTTACTAATAAATTAAATCACCATTCAAATAATTTCAAATTAGATTTTTATTTAACCATCCCATCCGTCAGATCAGTTAGGGATAGCCAGGGAGAGCAGGAAACTATAATTTCTAAACCCAAGCCTAGACACTATCCTATCTGTCATCCTAGATCGTTTTGGTGTATACTATATATATATATATATATATATATATATATATACCATATTCAAATTTAAAAATCTCATTTCGAATTAAAATTGAAAATAACTAGTTTCAGATAGATATAATTGTTATACAAAAATCAATACATAATTCAAATCATTTTTCAATCCTTATTGGAAGTTTTAAAATGTTGATGTTTAATTCAAAACTAACATTTTAAATCTTATTTAATAATTAAATAAAATTGTATATAGGAAGGATATTCTAAATCGATCACCCATATATTCCACAACCACGGTGTGTGTAATATCATGCAATGCAATCATATTTATCCAAATGAACCATACGATCAGATGGATACGAATTCATTTTCACAACAAACATTTTAACTGTGCGCAAGCGTTATAGTCAATAACGCTTACTCGTGTTCAGTGTATTATCTAATTACATGTGCAAACATTCAAACATCAACATCCATCACACAATCATCATCAACAAATTATAATTAATCTCAACTAATTATAATTAACTAATTTAAACAAATAATTTTAAATTATAAGTTCTCACCTAACAGCTCTCCAAATCTTCACGGTAGGCGAGCCTAGTTGAGTGAATCGTCGGACAGTATTTCGGCGCAGCGTCTTCTTTACAAAAATATATATAATATAATATATACTAATCTCTCTTTATATTATAAGAGGAGGAGGAGGAGATATGACGAACTTCGGCAAGGTGGTGGTAGAAAGGAGGAAGACTTATGTCATGGAAACCATGGCCATAAGCTTTAAGAAGAAGAGAGAAAGAAAAGAAGTGAGAATGAATGAAAAAGTGGAAGGAAAGGGTGGTATTTATAAGAAAAGAGGAGTAAGGAGAGAGTGACACATCATAGGACATGTGTATTACATGCATGGAATGTTGCATGCAAAATTACAAGTGTCTTAACACTTGTAAAAAGGAGAAGGAATGTGTTTTTGGTAGCATTTACCTTAAACGTTATGAAAACAAAGAGCAACGCATAATACTAATGCTACTAATTTATGTTATCTTTTGACAAATCCGATCGAATGACAAATAATATCAGTAAATCCAACTTATTAATAATCATTCTTGTAAAATCATAAAATAAATTATCCTTTACCAAATTCATATTTTTACCAATCAATATTATCAAAATCAGAAAATATCATTACTTAAACATAAATCTTATAATTAAAAATTTCAAAATAAGTTTTCTTATAAAAATCATAACAAAAAACAAAATACTTATACAAAGTTAAAATTCATATTTAAACCTAATAAAATCAATTTATATTCATGAAATCAAAAATTAAATAAACAAAAATCCAAATCAAACATAGTTAAAATTCTGGGATGTTACAACCATGTTTAAAATTTTGATTTTTAATGAGTTTAACATTAAATAAAAAATGGATCTTTTTATATGTTTTAACCTAAAAGAAAGAATAGATTTTTAATACAAGAAAGATATGATATTTCTATATATTAAAAATATGGTTTTTGTTATGTAAAAATATAATTTTTATCATATGAATGACAATAAAAAGATTCAATTTTTAAATAGGAAAAAGTTAGGTTTCATAGAATGAAAATTAGATTTTTATATATATAGATAAATAAAAATATAAGTTTTTCTATACGTGTAGCGTCATAAAAATGTGATTATATATATATATATATATATATATATATATAGTAGCGTTGTTAAAAATATGATTTTTAATATAAATCGCGTGAAACAGACGACGATGAAACTAACTGGAAGCAAAACGGAATCCAGACCGTTCAAAAATAAAGAATGGCGGAGTGGAAACCTAAGGTGAGAACTTCTCACTAAAATTATTTCTGTACAGTTATTTATATTATAACTGCATATATGAACTGCTCCCCGTCATCCACAGACCATGGACGACTTGTTTGATTGTATTGCGTTGAGGTTGATGATTGCGATGTGAAATGAAAATTATTATATTCATGTGTTGAATAAAATATTTTATCATTAAAAAAATAATTTTTAATGTATAATGAATAAAATAAATATTCATTTACAAATCGGACGATTTGTTTATGTACACTCATTTTACTAATATGAATTGGGATGATATATTTTACACATCACCCAACTGCACAAATAAAATCTGTATTTGTTGATTGAAACCCTACACGGGTATTAGGATGATATTTGACGTACATAATCCCAGTTGTTTAGCTGTATGTCAATCGACTGGTTGACAGACTGTTGTAAGCGTTAAATATTTATATTTAATGCATATGCAGTGTAGAATGCACTCTGGATGATGGTTGATTGTTTATCATTGTTGTTCTATACATGCGTTGTATGAAATCCATATAAATAACATTATATGGTAATTGACTATGTCTAATTCGAGTTCAGAATGAATAAATATTTTAAAATAATGAATATTTTAAAATAATGAATATTTTAAAATAATATTCAGTAAAAGATCAAAATTTGATTTTGATGTCTGATTTGGGATGGACACGAAAATATTTAAATATATAAAGCCGTGTTGATTAGATTAACGCCATTTTAACATGAACGATATTTATATTGATTTTATTCATTTTTGTAATGAATATCGAAAATGAAGTGATTTCAAAATCTAATGTTTTGAAAATATTATCATTTATATATCGATGATTTGGAATATTCAATTTTGATTAGAAATTGAATGTGAAGTTGAAATCATTTTGAAAACGAATTTAAAACGATTTATAAAATATGTTTTAAATGGAAAACGACGAAATATATATATATATATATATATATATATATATATATATAATGACCTGAATAGAACGCGCCGCGCTGCGGCAGTTCGCGAATTTCGACCAGTGACTTCGAACAGACATTGCGGGAGATCCGACCGTTGGATTCTCCTAAAACCAGAACCTTGGGTTCATATCAAAAAGAGCTTTCCAACGTATACAAGAGATTTGAAATCTAACGGTTGGATTTGGAATCATGTCCAAATCAAATTTGGAAAAGATCGTTGTAAGTGCAGTTCGATGACCGTTTATGGAAATCGATGGTACGTGCCTTGATAAAATTATTAAAAATATCAGTAATTTGTGTAAAATTACAATAAATGAGTTGGAAAGAATTGGGATGAAAAATTCAATATTTGGAAGGGTAAAAATATATTTTTATCCAAATGAACTAGTTATGAACTTGAATTAAAAGTCCAATATCTTTTAATAAATAAATTGGGTTTGAAATGGTTTTAAAAATAACCAGAATTTCCAATATATGAATTGGAATGGATTTGAATCGAAATTATCTTTGGAATATTTTGATATTGGATTTCGTTATTATACGGATATTGTGGCGGAATTTGGAAGGTATATATCGTTATTCCAATATGATATTTATTGATTTCAGAATTTGATATTGAATATAAGCTGATATAATTTCTATTCAGAGCCTTGTATTTAATATGGAATTGGCTTTTGGGTTTGTCGTGAAATATGTTTTAAATGACACTGTTCTTAAACCTAGTGTGAAAAGAATAAATCTTTTAATTAATATTTAAATAAGAATTATCAATCAGTTAACATTTAATTGGAACTGAAAGTGGAATGTGAATTGGGTTTATTGTGAACAGTGTTTTTAACGACATTCGTTCTTTAACCCGATTTACAGTGAAATGTGATTTGGAATTTATAAATCTTTTTATTAAGATTTAATGGGAATTTTCCAAAGTAAAGTTTTCCAATTTAATATATTAAATTGGAATTTAATTGAATTCGATTGATAATAATCGAAGTGAACTTCTGTGGAGGAAGATTGTTAATACATATTGAATTTAAAAGGCTTTGCTGTTATTCCATTTATATTATTAGTCGGATACGAAAATTGATATAGATCATATAATGATTTGTTTTTCCGTAAAGATTCCATAATAAGTGGAATATGATTTGGGTTTATCGTGAATTGTGTTTTAAATGACATTAGTTCTTTAACCCAGTTAAAGGCAGAAATCAATAGTACGGTGTAGATTGTCGATGCGACATATTTTTATTTCCAAAGTTAAATAATCATTAATATTATTTTTGGGAAGATTAAAAATAAGTGGGGTTTTAATGAATCTTTAATTAGATTGAAATGGGAATTGATAATTTAAAGTATCAAATTTGGGAGATGATCGAGAATGGAGTATCACCAGTTTTGCTCCTAGCGATAGTTAAATCTTTAATTAGATTTGAACGAGGAATGGTAATTAAATTTACCAATAACAATGTGGTGTTAGTTATGAAGTAATACCAGTTTGCTCCAAGGGATGAATAGGTTGGGATAGGTAAATTAAATAAATGATTACATCGGTAGGGTGCGCTAATCCCGACTAGTATGGAAGACCATAACATGGTTTGAATTGATATCCAAAGGAAGATTAAAGAATAAATTTAAAGAATTCATCTTTGATAAAATTAATGGGAACATTTCCCAAAGGATATGAATATTTAAATAAAAGAATATTCAGAATTGGAATGAGGCGTATGTTGTGCTTTTATAACACTTGTTTATTATATACGTGAGTTATTCGGAAAGGCCAGGTTTATACCCATTCTGAATAACTGATTCGACGATAAATCGACAATGAAGATGGCGGTTGAAGACCGGATGTCTTCACATTGTTTGGATGATTACTGATGTCTTGATTGGGCTGTACACCTAAGACGAGGTTATAAGTTGTGATTGTCCAAACGTACTTGAAGATCGACCGGAATTGCGAGGACCTCTCTCCTGTATTGGACATACGAGACGAGGAATAAGGTGCCTCCGGTTTCGTTCAGACCCATAACGAACTTGTAAATGGATGTGTGTCTGACATTGGATTTTATTCAGTGTTGATTGATATCTATTAAATATATATCTATTTGGCGGCGGAGAATTTATTCTCTTGCTTAACGCCCTTCTGTGAGACGTACGAGCTCTGGGGTTATATATCGATAAACATCTGTCGCATGGCGTGAATTTCCTGTGTGGCATGCTGAGATGCAAATGATCAAGGCTTCTGTTGAAAAGTAGAGTCTAGTGGTTGATGATCAAAGCACGGCTTTAATATAGCATAGCTTTGTGTATAGCGTTAATTCGCGAGCCTCGCAACCCCGTTGTTAGCCAGAAACAGGAGAGGACATCAAGGAGGACATGTTTTTCTTTCTAGCTAGGAGTGGTGTCTGGGTTTTGCACGCCTAGATGTTCTACTTATGTGGATGATGTACAGCGAGGCGCCTCGGATATATCGGCACTGCGGGGCCGATGGATGGTATGGTCTTTATACAGACCAATTTTACGCCCCATAGGGCGGCAAAATGTAGTGTTCAGGCATTTTAATCCACATCAAGTGGACCGGCCCTGGCTTGCCTGCGTGCTTTCCTGAGGCTCGGGCTAGAGATTCTCGCAGCGGTAAGGACGATCGCTTGCCCTTGTTCATAGATGGAAATCCAACTTCCAATACGTGACAATTGCAGTTTTGATTGTAGAGCCTAGTATTCGCGCCTGATATATGGTACCCATGCCGTTTAGGATTGATACATTTATATTTGAAGTTGTTTTAAACACTGTGCACTTATAATAGTATCAAATGATTTGTTTTAACGTACCAAGCATATTTGGCTATTATAAGGTAAAACCCTATCCTCCAGCTTGCGTTGCATTGTGTGATGGGACCTGGGTCTTATAGTAGCTTCATTTTTCTTTATTTAGCATTGCGATGTTTGTTATATGCACTGGTATTCTTGGAGGGAAACCCGTTCCGTGTTATATGGCATGGTCCCTTGATTTACCTAACTTTAAAATAAAGATTAATAACTATTTTAGTTCTCACACTAGTTACATGACTGACCTGTAGTTTACTGTTTTAACCTAAACTCTGGGTGCCCTTATTTTCCACACGGGCAGCTAGTAGTTGGGTTTTGCAGATATTATACTCACAGGATCCTGGTTTATAGCTGAAGGGATATTTAGAAAGCTCCGTATCCGTGTATTTATTTCAGTTGTGTTTTGTATTATTTTTCTGCTGCTATGTATTTAAATGTAATTTAAATCTTTGATATTTATAAAATGTGTAGTATCTATACATACTCTATTATATTCTTGTACTCTGATGTAAATTGTTGTAATAAGCAATAAAATGTTCTTCTGTTTGCGTTCTGATTTTTCGTGTTCTCAATTCAATCCGGGCTTTCCTTTACGAGGAAGTTCAGGTCGTTTCATTTTGGTATTAGAGCTTTGGTTTACAGAGCTCGGAGAACAAGACACATTAGAACCAAACGAAATAATTCATTAGAGATTGGATTAATAATATCCAATGAGAATGACTCGTTGGAGATTGGATCAGTGGCATCCTAGAACGAGTGTGAAGAGCGTTGTTTTAAAATAAAAATTAAAAACAAATATTGTTATAAAAATTTAAACCATTTTATACGTATTTGTATATTTGTATGGAATTGGGGAATCCAATATATAAAGATTTTGCATATACGCATTGCAAACGTATATTCGAAGTTTTAATATACTGGATAGTTATAGAATCACACTCTAGTCCCTCGGAGATGATTTTTATGATGGAGCTCCATCACCAATAGTTATGTTTGGGTTTCGAAAGTGGGGATTTCTATATATTTCCAATTGACTGGTGTGAGAACCAAAACTAGATAGGGCTTATTGTTGTGAATTGGCATCAAAAAGATGATTTTTGAATATATATTAAAGTTATGCATTTGAAATCCTAATCCACTAATTGATTGATGGTTGTGTTGTGTGATTATTAATTTAAACCATTATGTGAACGAAAGGTAAAATTTAGCCAAATTGTATCAAATGTTGAATTGAATTGAAAATTGTTTGGGATTGCTTGCCTTTACGTGTATATACATTGAACAGGTCATAGCAAGGAGGCTAGAGAAGAGGAATAAAATTGTATGCCCGACAAATAGGTACATGTTTACTAATTTATTGGGTCTGGTGTAATAACCCGGAAGTCTGGGCCAGTTTAAAATTTTTATTTTGGCAATTTTAGCGAATTTTGATTATTTAAAATGAATTATTTTAAATAATAACGACGAGAAATTTATTTTGAATATAATTCGAATGTATAGATTCATTTGAATCGACGTTAGAATATGAATATTTATTTATAATTATAAAAGGAATCGAAAATGGCGCGGTAGTTTGATAATTCGATTTCAAACTTCAAACGAATGTACCGTGTAATAACCCGGAAAATGTGAACTAATTTAAAATTTTTAAAATTGGTTATTGTCAAAGAATTTGAATAATTGAAATAGCATATTTCAATAAAAGAATGAATTGGGAATAGTAAGGCAGTTTGAAAATTTGAATACAAACTTTGTCTGACTGTACCGGGTGGAAAATATAACGTATTTTAGCGAAACTGAAAATATTTAAATCTGTTTATGAATACCTTTTTAACGAATCTGAAAAAACAAAGTTTCATAACAGGAATCAAAAGTTATGGCCAAATGAATTTTCAGAAAGGTCGCTATATAGAATATATAGCCCTTGAAAATAGATATTTTGCATATGACCTCGGAATTCGACGAAACCACTTTTGTTGGGTCCGGGATGTCAAATTATTGCTAGGTTTCAAATTTCATAATTTTTGAAGCTAGTATGTGAGCGGGGCAAAAGAAAATGTGAATGGTCGATTTCTGTTCAAATGGGTCGACCTGAAAATGGACATTTTGCATATGAGCTCAGAATTCGACGAAACTTGTTTTGTTGGGACCATATCATCAAAACAAAGCTAGATTTATTTTTATGGAATTTTTCGATTCAGTTTGTGGCCCTGGCAAATTGAAATGTACGTTCAAATTGAATATAAAATGTTTTACACTTTAATTTGAAAAATAACCAACTGTAACAGTCGAATTGGCCAACGATATATATCCCATTGTGTCCGGAATGAGGGTATTTAGCTAGGGGCGACAGTTGTCGGGTTGAAATTGGTGTACGTTGGCTAGAAAGGATATTATAGTAATATAAAAATATAATATATTAGAAAATATCTTCCATTTTCTCTCACATCAAAAATCTGGTCAACCCCTCAGAAACGAACGACAATAATCGTTCAAACCTTTCCACCTCGATCGCCGTCGCCACAGTCAATTTTTCCGCCGCCTCCAGTTGACAATTCCGATCGCCTTCCTCCCCTCTTCAAATCAAACCTAGCCTCATCAGAAACCATCATCGATCGACGTCGAATTTCGTCGAGGAAGTTCACATCTTTCCGCCGCCGCCGATCGTCGCTGGAGCCACCGAGTTCGCTGCCACCACCGTCGATAGGAAGCCTGTTCATAGCTCTTCGACGTCGTATGGTCTGATCGAGACGAAACAACACGGATTGTTCGAGAATTAAAAACCTAGTTTTGAAGGTTTGCAAAAACATCTGCTTTGAAATTTCTAAATTGAAAATAACACTTTTAAGTGTTGCAAAGCTTTGAAAAATCATATCTTTTTAGTATGTTAACGAAATTCGATGAAACAGGAAACATTGGGACCGCAGGGAGGCTCTCTACCATATAGCAGAATCCACGGATTTTTCTGATCTTCCTACGATTTTTAGCACTTCAAAAACCAATGTGAGGAATCTAAATTAAACTTTGTGAATGGAATCATGTTGTATAAATTATATAAGCGAAGTGTAAATTATATACGCATTGTATAGCTCATATACATGTGTTGTATAAGTTATATTAGCGATGTATAAATTATACAAGCGTTGTATGAAACATATATGCTTGAATTGTGATGAAATGCAAGTGAATTATAGAAATAATATATATATATATATATATATATATATACACTCCCTTCGTCCACAGACCATGGACGATATTTATTTCTTGTGATTGACGTGATATTATATGGTATGACGAATGGTTGAAAAATACCTTTGTGGTTGAAAAATACCCTCTTGTGGTTGAAACAAATTAGAATAGGATTGTGGAAATGAAAATAAAACATGCTGCCTGCGTGCGAACTAGATGCATGATCCCCATTGTCAAAAACCGCGAGGTTTTAAGGTAGAGCGAGGAGCCGTACTAGGGACGGTCCACGTTTTAACTACCCTGCCGTTATGCTGTCGAAATTTTCTGAAATATTCATGTGTGAGAATAATTTTCATTTGTTGAAATTAATTACATATGTTGAAACCAATATTCATGTGTTGAATTAAAATTCGTTCGTCTAGTTGAAATTCATGTGTTGAATATTATTCGAATTTTAAACAAATAGATTTAGCGATAAAAATCACAATTTTATATATATACAAACTATAGAGTATATTCATGTGTTGAATTGAAATTCGTTTGTCGAGTTGAAATTCATGTGTTTAATATTATTCGAATTTTAAACAAATAGATTTAGCGATAAAAATCACATTTTTATATATATACAAACTATAGAGAATATTCATGTGTTGAATTGAAATTCGTTCGTCGAGTTGAAATTCATGTGTTGAATATTATTCGAATTTTAAACAAATAGATTTAACGATAAAAATCACATTTTTATATATATACAAACTATAGAGAATATTCATGTGTTGAATTGAAATTCGTTCGTCGAGTTGAAATTCATGTGTTGAATATTATTCGAATTTTAAACAAATAGATTTAGCGATAAAAATCACATTTTTATATATATACAAACTATAGAGAATATTCATGTGTTGAATTGAAATTCATTCGTTGAATTGAAATTCATGTGTTGAATTGAAATTCATTCGTTGAATTGAAATTCATGTGTTGAATGTTATCGTCTTTTAAAATAAAATGAATAGACAATGAAAACTACAATTTTATTGTGAATATGAAGTGTTAAAAACATTCACGTGTTGAATAAATATTTTCGATGATAAAAATATTTCTTTTATCATGTATACGCTTTGATAAAAATACACACGTGTTGAAATAAATATTAGTTTGTTAGAAATGTTATTATTAGCTTTGTTCTACATATATACACATGTGTTGAACAGGGAAAATGGATTAGCTGTAGAGTAAAGAAATTATTTGCGTGCCCGACAACTAGGTAAGCCTTGATGAGTTGGCTGCGCAATTTTATTTTTATATCAACTCCTGTTAATGCCATTGGATGCAGAGTGCTGGTTATTCTGTGTGAAATAATAAACATCGCCATAGGATAGTAACAATTAATTTTGAACTACACTACATGGCTTGATCCTTGACGATAGGCATACTTCATCATATTCCACATAAGCAATTGGAGTTTGTGTGACGAAGTGGAAGATTTACCATACGAGCGAAAGGCTTGTATGGCGATGATTATATACTACAGGTTGAACTGATGATTGATATGGACTATATAAAATATAACGATAAATTGCCAGATTAATAAAAACCCGACACGGGTCTGGAGTTGACAATAATCACGTCTCTCTAGTCATTAGATATAGCACATGGACTATTTATTCCCACACGGGACGAGGTGACGAGGATTTATCTTCTGGAGTAATTAAAAATACACGCTCCCTCAGGCTTGATAGGGTGACGAGAATATATTCTTTGGAGTTATTATCTATACACGCTCCCCAGTAAACACCAGAATATATCACTATAAATATGTGGATGCTTTATAGGATTTATTGGGTACCTAACACGGCCCAATAAATTTCCAAACCCCTTCCCGTACAAAGGAGGTTATGGCGAAAATTTTCGAAATATTAAGGCGTTAGTGAAATATTTGAAGTGAAAACGATGTTGAAATATTTGAAGTGAAAATGATGTTGAAATATTTGAAGTGAAAACGATGTTGAAATAAATGAATGAACGATGTCGAAATAAATGAATGAACTATATTTGAAATAAAGGAATGAAATATATTTATATATATAAATATAAATAGAATTGAAAGGAATCGAAGCCGTGCAGTTCGTGTTTTGGAATCGTAATTTGAAACGATTAGTACAAGAAATCCGACCATCGGATTTTCCCGAAACCGCGACCGCTAGGTTCGCCTTGGAAATATCTTTCCAACGGCACCAACCTTTTAAAAATCCAACGGTTGGATTGTCTGGAATGTTTAATTCAAATTAGAAGAAAAACAGCGCCAGAATCGTCTATATTTATATATAAATATAAATATAATTAAATTAAATCGAATAACGACGCTGCAGTTCGAATTTTGAAACCATAACTTCAAACGACTAGTGTGGAAGATCCGACCGTCGGATTTTCACGAAACTGGAACCGTTGGGTTCGCTTTGGGGATATCTTCCCAGTGATATAGACTTTGTAGAAATCCAACGGTGAGATTTTCCGATATGTGCAAAACAAATTAGGGGAAAAATAGCGCCAGTGCTACGACACGACCTGAAACGTCGTTTAATTAAATATGGCCATTTTTAAATAAATAAAAATGGCGAAAAATCGTTATAAAATATTATAAGCAACATAGATTGGAAATAAACCAATTTGGCTTGATCTGTTTGATATTTGATGGTTGTATGTGTTTGACACGAAAATAACACTAAAGAACTGAAATATGAATGTCGAATAATATAACCATGGAAAGAATTGATTTGAATTCTAATTACGTGAATTATTTGAAAAGGCCGAGCTAACCCTCATTTCAAATAATTGATCGAACGATTCGAATTGGAAAATACAAAGACGATTCAAGACCGACGATCTTCGTATCGGTTGAATGGGCGCTGCTGAGGTTCCTGACTGGAGTAGCTTCTGTGAAGGAATGGAAGTAGTAGCCGTCTGAACATACGTGTTGATTGGACAGATATACGAGGAATTTGACGCCTCCGGTTTCGTTCAGACCCAGAACGGACTTGTAAATGGACTGAGTGTCTGACATTGGATTTTTTTCTATACTGATTGATCTCTGTTAAATATATATCTGTTTGGCGGCGGAGAATTTATTCTTTTGCTTAACGCCCTTCTCTGAGACGTACGAGCTCAGAGGTTATATATCGATGGAAATCAGTCGTATGGAGTGGATTGCCTTTGTGGCATGCCAAGATGCTGTGATCAAGGCTTCTGTTGCAAAGCAAAGTCTTGTATTTGATGATCAAAGCACGGCCTACGTGGCCTGGCTTTGTGTATAGCTTGGATTCGCGAGCCTCACACCTCGGTATGACTTAAAAACGGGATAAGGACTGCAGGGAGAGCACGACGTTTCTTTCTAGATATGGTGGTGTTAGTGACCTACCAGCCCTGACATTTATATCTACTTTTCACCTATGTGGTTGTTGGAATGCAAGGCGCCTCGATTATAGGTCTCTAAGGACCGGGAAACGTGTGTTCAGGAATACTAATCCACTAACGTAAGTGTGGACCGGCCCTGAAGCATCCAGGGGTTACCCAGAGTGTGTAGTCCTGAGGCATTTGCTAGAATGTCTCGAAGCGGAGAGGAGCTTGCCCCTTGCCTCGACTCATGATGGAAATCCAATTTCCAATACGAGTTAACGGATTCGATTGTAACTTATGTATGGCGACATAGTGATGTGGGACGCTCATGTCTTCTATGATTGATATTTATGATACTATTCGTTTTTGAAACATATATGCACTAGTAATAATATCAAATGATTTTGCTTTACACGTATCAAGATATTTGGCCATTATAAGGTAAAACTCTATCCTTCGGCTTGCGTTGCATTGTATGTTGGGACTTGAGTCTTATAATGGCTTCATTCTTTTTAAAAGCATTGCATCGTTTCCAAAGAATTTACTTTGTTTTAAATGCACCAGCAATCACTGGAGTAAACCCGTTCCGCGAAAGTGGCGTGGTCCTATGATTTTCTTATTACTGTTGTTTAAACTGTTAAGTAGATTTCTCATACCAGTCCCCATGACTGTCTCGTTGTTTGTTTCACTTTGCAAACGCAGGTGTCCTTATTTTCACACGGGCGGCCTAGTTCATAGGTGACAGGTTGTTTTTGCTCAACACTGTAGTATGGAGTGCGTTTTGGCTCATGGCGAGGCTGACTTCACCGAGATGACTTTGACATTTTCCGCCATTATTGTATCTATATTATGATTCCGCCACAGGCGATGCAGACTGTTTTACTTCCAGTACTTATTATCGTACGTATATGTAACGCCTTCGGCGATGTAGACAAATACCCTTATTATGTCTCACTGCATGTATATATTCCGCCTCTGGCGATGTAGACTGATCATTTCCCTTTTATTTACTAAGTTATATCCTACGTTGTGCTATTCTGATGTTGTTACATGTTATGATTCCGCTGTCATATCTATGTAAAATTATTCTATTTACTGTTTTTGCTATTATCTGTACTCTGCAATGATGATTGATGTGTTATATTCCAATGATTATCCTTAATACCGTCACACGGATTTTAGGGATCGTCCCAGTTGGTATCAGAGCTTTGGTTAACCTTAGTTCCAGGATCTAACACATTAAACACCTCGTCAGAATAGAATCAGTAGTGTTCTAAGGCGAGTAGCTCATTAGAGATAGGATTAGCGATGTCCTAGAGTGAGCTAAGCAGATTAGCAAAACAATTTGATCAGTACATCATTACCTTTCCTTGTGTTCCCCTGCTTTATAATTTATGAAAGTTATCAATTCTGTGAGCTTGACTCTTTTCTTACTTATACAGTACTCTCTCTGATGGCTACACGAGCAGCAGCAGCCAGAGGTGGCCGTGGAGGCCGAGCAGGTATAGCAGGAGGACGGGGGAATATCCCCGTAGTTGAGGAGGGCCCTATTATACAGCCACTAGCACCCCAGGACTTTGAGCTAGATAGAGTAGCGAAGACATATAGGAACCTGGGGGGAAAATCCTTTTCTGGCCTTGGTACAGTGACGGAGGCTATTGCTTGGTTGAAGACCTGTGAAAAGGTTTTTGAAGGCATGTGATCGGGGACCAACAACAAAGCACGTCTAGGTATTTGGCTCTTACAGGAAGAAGCAGAGTTGTGGTGGGATGCCATCACCTCAGAAGATGTGGCAGGTACTATTAGGACCTGGGAGCAATTCAAGACCATGTTCAACGAGAAGTTTGTACCTGAGCAGACCTTAGAGAGGATGTGAGAGCAGTTTGCTAATCTCCAGCAGGGAGATCTCTCTATCCAAGATTACCTCAATAAATTCACTCAGTTTCGCGCTATGCTCCAGAGCTTATTATGACCAACAAAGCTAAGAACAAGAGGTTTATATTTGGGCTACGGCGCAAGTACCATGACAGAGCCATGAGCAACATCAAACTCTCCTTCTCAGAAGTAGTGGAAATGGCTTGCAATTATGAAGATGTGGATGAAAGACACTCCAACCAAGACCGCGCCAAAAGCCAAGCTGGAAATAAGCGCAAAGCTTCGGCAGATCTGCCAGAGTCTAGCATTTCAGCGGCCGCTACTCAGAAATCTGGGAAGATACCCAAAGGAAGCTGCTACAACTGCAGGAAGACAGGACATTTTTCTAATGGATGCAAAGCCCCAAAGAAGCAAAAGGAAAATCCAGACCACAGCTCAGCCGAATGCTACAACTTCCATAAGAAAGGGCACTGTAGCAGGAATTGTCCTCTGAAGCAGAATGCACAAGTGGCTCATGTATATGACGGGGAGACCCCGCCAGCTATCACCGATGGATCAGATAAACCCGACGTCTAGGGAGGTACCCTTACCATTAAAAATATTCCAGTTTCTGTACTTTTTGATACTGGTGCATCACGTAGCTTCATTTCTAGTAACATTATTCACAAGTTAAAATTGAATTCAAGAAAGCTTAAAGAACCAATAAAAGTTCAAAATCCGATAGGAGGTTCTACTATTCTCGGCTCATATTGTAATGTACCCACCTTATATTCTTGTTATCGATTTCCTTTTAAAGTGGTTGTCATGGACCTTTCCGAATTTGATGTTATACTAGGGCTGGACTGGTTGAAAAAATATAAGGCTGAAGTTAGATGTGCCGAAATAATTGTTAAAGTCGAAACGAAGCTTGGACCTATATATATACCATGCCATGGCTCAGAAATTAATAGAACAGAGTTTTAGTCTTCTTTGGAAGTTACTCCCCCTTCATTAAAAAAGATACCGGTCGTTAAAAACTATGCGGATGTGTTTGAAGAAGTAGAAAACTTACCGCCGCAAAGAGAAATTGAATTTAGAATAGATCTGATTCCGAATGCCCGACCAGTAGTACATCCAATTAGAAGAATGGCCCCGAAAGAAAAAGAAGAGTTAGGTAGTCAAACCCGAGAATTGCTTTGGAAAGGTCTGATCAGACAGAGCTTCTCAGCTTGGGGAGCAGCAGTAGTATTTGTCTCGAAATCAGACCGAACCCTAAGACTTTGTGTTGATTACCGAGATCTAAATAAGCAGACGCTGAAGAACAAATATCCCTTGCCACGTATAGACGATCTGTTAGATCAATTAAATGGGGCAACAGTATTTTCGAAGATGGACCTAGCTACAGGTTTCCACCAATTACGAATAGCCGAAGACTGTGTTCCTTTGACAGCCTTCAGGGGTCCCGATTTATTCTACGAATGGTTAGTAATGTCGTTCGGCTTGTGTAACGCTCCGGCATACTTCGTCGATCTTATGAACAGAGTGTTCCGAGGGGTATTGAATAAATTTGTGCTAGTCTTCGTCAATGACATTTTAATCTACTCCAAGTCAGAAGGCGAGCATGCAAAACATTTAAAAAAAGTGTTGAAAATTCCGAGGAGAAATGTCTTGAAAGCTAAATTTTCTAAGTGTGTCTTCTGGCAGGATGAAGTTAAGTTCCTAGGCCATGTCGTATCAAAGGAAGGTATTGTTGTAGATCCAAGCAAAATTATAGCGATTCAGAACTGGAAACAGCCTACTACCCCCACAGAAGTTCGAAGTTTCCTTGGATTGGCTAGTTACTATCAGAAGTTCATTCAGGATTTTTCAAAGATATCTGGTGTATTGACAAAGCTTACAAAGAAGCATGAGAAATTCAAATGGACTCCCGAATGTGAAGAAGCTTTCCAGGAGCTGAAAATGACAACTGCTCCGGTATTGACAATTATAGAAGGCAACCAAGATTTGACTGTATGGACAGACGCTTCTATTAGAGGGCTAGGCGCAGTATTAATGCAAAAGGGCCAAGTGGTCGCTTATGCCAGCCGTCAGCTGAAGCCGCATGAAAGAAACTATGCAACTCATGATCTTGAGTTATTAGCTATCGTGTTTGCTTTAAGAATCTGGAGGCATTATTTATTAGGAGAGAAGTTCGAGCTGTTTACTGATCATCAATCATTGAAGTATCTATTCACTCAGAAAGATCTAAACTTGAGACAACAACATTGGTTAGAATTCCTTGCAGCATACGATTTTGAGATCCTATACACTCCGGGGAAAGCCAATGTTGTCGCAGATGCGCTCAGTAGAAAGAATGAAATCATCGCCAGTTTTATCATTACTTCTTCCTTAGAAGATAAGATTACTATTCTCCAGAAAGACGATGAATTTATTAAAAGGATTAGTCAGAGGATCCAAGAAGGAAAAACTTCAGATTTTAGCCTAGATAGCCAAGAGGTCCTAAGATTACGAGGGCGAATTTGTGTACCAGAAATTCCAGAGCTCAGAAGGGAAGTACTTGATGAATGTCACAAGTCTAAACTGAGTATCCATCCCGGTGTGAGCAAAATGTATAACGACCTCAAACGCACCTTTTGGTGGAAGGTGACGAAAAGATATATTTCATTATATGTTAGCAGATGCCCCACTTGTCAGCTAGTTAAGAGCGATCAGTAGAAATTGGCTGGACTATTGTAACCATTAGAAATCCCAAGATGGAAGTGGGAGCAAATTTCGATGGACTTCATTGATGTCTTGCCTCGAACTAAGAAAGGAAACGACAGTATATGGGTGATCGTAGATCGCTTCACGAAGACTGCCCATTTCATACCTGTCCTATCCAATAGAACGGCTCAAAGTTTAGCGCAGATTTACTTCAAAGAAATAGTTAAACTGCATGGAGTGCCGCTCAATATAGTCAGTGATAGAGATCCCCTATTTACTAGCAAATTCTGGGAAGCATTCCTGATGGAATTGGGAACCAAATTGAATCTAAGAACCGCTTATCACCCTCAGACCGATGGCCAAACTGAGCGGGTGAATAGAATTCTAGAAGATTTACTACGGGCTTGCGTTATTGATTTTGGAGGCTCATGGGAAGATCACATACATTTAGCCGAATTCTCTTATAATAATAGCTATCAAGCAAGTTTGGGAATGTCTCCATTTGAAGCATTATACGGTAGACCGTGCAGATCTCCCGCATGTTGGGTAGAACCTGGCAACAGACTTGTGTTAGGGCCCGATATGATTCGAGAAGCATCAGATAAAGTCGATTTCATTAAGAAGCGATAGAAAACCGCACAAAGCCGACAGAAAAGTTATGCTGATGCGAGAAGGAGAGATTTATCATTTGCCGTTGGCGATTATGTTTATTTAAGTGTTTCTCCGATGCGGGGAGTAATCAGATTTGGCAAAACTGGGAAGTTGGCACCGAGATTTATTGGTCCCTTTCCTATACTTGAACGGATTGGAACTCTGGCATATAGGGTTTCATTACCTGGTTGGTTGCCTGGAGTGCATGATGTGTTCCACGTGTCTCAACTCAGAAAACATGTGCATGATCCGGATCTTGTTGTAGAAGAAGCAGCGCAACAGGATATAGACATAACTCCAGAATTAGCAGTCAGAAGAGAGCCATTAAAGATTGTTGGCAAAGAAACTAGAGAGCTAAGGAGCAAAAAGATTCATTTAGTCAAAGTGCAGTGGAGTAGTGATCCTAGAGACTATACTTGGGAGACTGAGGAAAGCATTAAACAAGGTTACCCCAAATGAAGAGTGGACATCTCTGACTAACTCTAGTGCAAGGTACCTTTACAATACTTTGCATTTACATTTTATTTCCTACTTTGGTGTTATTTCCTTTTCGAGGACGAAATGTTTTAAGTGGGGGAGATTGTAATAACCAGGAAAATGTGAACCAATTTAAATTTTTAAAATTGGTTATTGTCAAAGAATTTGAATAATTGAAATAGCATATTTCAATAAAAGAATGAATTGGGAATAGTAAGGCGGTTTGAAAATTTGAATACAAACTTTGTCTGACTGTACCGGGTGGAAAATATAACGGATTTTAGCGAAACTGAAAATATTTAAATCTATTTATGAATACCTTTTTAACGAATCTGAAAAATCGAAGTTTCATAACAGGAATCAAAAGTTATGGCCAAATGAATTTTCAGAAAGGTCGCTATATAGAATATATAGCCCTTGAAAATAGATATTTTGCATACAACCTCGGAATTCGACGAAACCACTTTTTTTGGGTCTGGGATGTCAAATTATTGCTAGGTTTCAAATTTCATAATTTTGAAGCCAGTATGTAGTGGGGCAAAAGAAAAATGTGAATGGTCGATTTTTGTTAAAATGGGTCGACATGAAAATGGACATTTTGCATATGAGCAAAGAATTCAACGAAACTGGTTTTGTTGGGACCGTATTGTCAAAACAAAGCTAGATTTATTTTTCTGGAACTTTTGGATTCAGTTTGTGGCCCTGGCAAATTGAAATGTACGTTTAAATTGAATATAAAATGTTTTATACTTTAATTTGAAAAATAACTGACTGTAACAGTCGAATTGGCCAACGAAACATATCCCATTGTGTCCGGAATGGGGGTATTTAGCTAGGGGCGATAGTTGTTGGGTTGAAATTGGTGTACGTTGGCTAGAAAGGATATTATAGGAATTTAAAAATATAATATATTAGAAAATATCTTCCATTTTCTCTCACATCAAAAATCTGGTCAACCCCTCAGAAACGAACGACGATAATCGTTCAAACCTTTCCACCTCGATCGCCGCCACCACAGTCAATTTCGCCGCCGCCTCCAGTTGACAATTCCGATCGCCTTCCTCCCCTCTTCAAATCGAACCCAGCCTCGTCAGAAACCATCAACGATCGACGTCGAATTTCGTCGAGGAAGTTCACATCTTTCCGCCGCTGCCGATCGTCGCTGGAGCCACCGAGTTCGCTGCCACCACCGTCGATAGGAAGCCTGTTCGTAGCTCTTCGACGTCGTATGGTCTGATCGAGACGAAACAACACGGATTGTTCGAGAATCAAAAACCTAGTTTTGAAGGTTTGCAAAAACATCTGCTTTGAAATTTCTTAATTGAAAATAACACTTTTAAGTGTTGCAAAGCTTTGAAAAATCATATCTTTTTAGTGTGTTAACGAAATTCGATGAAACTGGAAACATCGGGACCGCAGGGAGGCTCTCTACCATCTAGCAGAATCCGCGGATTTTTCTGATCTTCCTACGATTTTTAGCACTTCAAAAACTAATGTGAGGAATCTAAATTAAACTGTGTGAATGGAATCGTGTTGTATAAATTATATAAGCGAAGTGTAAATTATATACGCATTGTATACCTCATGTACATGTGTTGTATAAGTTATATTAGTGATGTATAAATTATACAAGCGTTGTATGAAACATATATGCTTGAATTGTGATGAAATGCAAGTGAATTATAGAAATAATATATATATATATATGTATATGTATATATATATACTCCCCTCGTCCACAGACCATGGACGATATTTATTGCTTGTGATTGGCGTGAAATTATATGGTATGATGAATAGTTGAAAAATACCTTTGTGGTTGAAAAATACCTTTGTGGTTGAAAAATACCCTCTTGTGGTTGAAACAAATTAGAATAGGATTGTGGAAATGAAAATAAAACATGCCGCCTGCGTGCAAACTAGATGCATTGTAACGACCCGGATTTTGAGCGACTTTGGTCATCGATATAAGCTCGAAATCGATAACCAAAACATCAAAAAATCCTGGTAATTAGTGAAAGAAATTAGAGGGTAAGGAAAGATAAGATAGAAACTAAGAATAGAAGAAGAAGAAGAAGAACACAACATCAGAGTAACACGAATCTCACAGCGGAACGAATAACATATAATAGATAACATATCCTTGAAATAAATCATTATATGTATACAATATATTATCAGAGTACAACACTTACAACACAGCGGAAATAAATTATAGCTATATGATCCTGAAGCCTCCTGCTCCAGCTCTTCAAGTGTATCTGTAAAATCCCGACTACTTGACTTCCCGTACAAATTTAGGCACCCAAGAGTTAGGGAAACAAACAAATAAACTCCGGGTCAGTCATGGGACTGGTGTGAGTAAAACAGTTTAAAAACAGTTCGAACAAGTAACCGATATCTCATAAGACCACGCCGCATAACGGAACGGGTTTTTCCCTTATGAGAATCCAAATATCTTTATATCAAAAACCTTTTGATATTATAATAATGTCTATCAACACAATATAATAATCATCTAGCAGAAACGCTTTCATCTCACGTTCTACATATATGGTATACAATCAAAACCGCAAGCACGTATTGGGTAATGGATTTCCAACTATGACAAGGTATGGAACCACCTTTCGCTAGTGTACCTCTAGAGAGGAATACACTGGGTTCAACAAGAACATCTTGCAACCCGGCCACACATGACCGACCACTCATTTCGCTTGAGCGTATCGAATGTATATCACCAACGGTTGGGATCAGCAACCGTTTCCCGAATGGGACAGCATTAACAATATATTTTTGGAAATAAATGAAACTCTAGATCAGGTGATTATACACCCTACTTCGGTGCGACCGACTTAGCCATGCTGCCTGCCCGATTTCTGTCATTTACCGGTTGATGAGGCTAGAAGCTACGCTTTATCATCACACCAGATTCACTTTGAATGCCACATCATCACATCCATCAAATCACCGATTGACGTCCTCAACCATACATTATGTGTTAGCTAAAAGAAGTTTCCTTCTCCGCTTCCACTCTTGGTACGGTTGGAGAAATAAATATATGTGATCGTCTGGAAATGTTCTATCAGACATCCGTCCACACAAGTCATCCAGGAACAGGATGAACCGAAGGCACTATTCTGTAAACAGGATAGCCCTTGCATAACTCCGTCTTCAATTTCCTTTGGCATATATGATTCGCAACGCTTATGCCAATACAGAGTGGTTCTTTGGATAATAATCCAACCGGTCTCTCCATATTAACAACGTTAAAATGGTCAAAACTTCGATAGTCTGTGATTTAACTGTCGAATAAAAACAAGTGTGCAAACAACAATATTATTTCCAAATGGAAATTTATATCGATCAAACATCACTTAACATTCATCTCCTTAGTTCATTTTTCATCTCCTGTTTCCCTATATTCAATATTTCTTATTTTCTAAATTTAGAAAATATATGTTATTACCATTGGAAAACATTTCCATTTCTTGTTTCCTTTATTAGAAAACATTTCTGGTTTCTTATTTGGAAAACAGTTCCAAAGCTTCTTCATTGGACTTAGACAGATGCTTAAACAAACATCGCTATGCCAACTCAAACCATTTCCTTTACTGCCAAACCTTAACTGTTCCTTAGTTAAAAATGAAGTCAATCAAGTTGGGGTAGAACTACCTGTCAGACCTTAACTGAACAACATTTCTAAATTTGAAATAGGCAAAGTTCACTATATATCCCTTTTACTAACTTCCATACTTAACCCTCCTTCGAATAGCTATATTCGATTTACTCTTTTCACTTAACTTTATTCGATTAACCCTTATCAATTGACTCTATTGGACTAACACTATTGGATTAACTCTATTTGACTAACGCTATTGATTTACTCATTTCACTTAACTCCTTTCGAATAAACTATATTCGATAACTCCTTTTACTTTCTTCGAATAAACTATATTCGATTAACTCATTTTACTTTAACTCTAATCGATTAAACTAACATCGATTAACTCCTTTTACTTTAACTCTAATCGATTAACTAACATCGATTAACTAACATCAATTAACTAACATCGATTAACTCCTTTTAACTTTATTCTCTAGTCGATTAACTAACATCGATTAACTCCTTTTAACTTTATTCTCTAATCGATTAACTCCTTTTACTTTATTCTCTAATCGATTAACTAACATCGATTAACTCCTTTTACTTTATTCTCTAATCGATTAACTAACATCGATTAACTCCTTTTACTTTAACTCTAATCGATTAACTAACATCGATTAACTCCTTTTCGAATAAACTATTCATTTATAAAGATTTACTTTTAGTGACGGTTCTTCACTTTACAAATGATTTCCTTTTATTCTAACTTTTCCTTTGATTTTATAAATATTTCTTTTATAAAAATTCTTTTCCTTTTCTATATAAAATCCATCGATTTTATATAAATAATTCATTTTCAAAATACACTTTGAAAATCCCCTTCCCCATATCCAGTATTTCTTACGGTATTTAACATACCATATAACAACGATAAATATCGTCCAAACACACACACAATCAATAACAGATTATATATCACATCATATATCACAATATATGAATCATAGTAAAATAAATGTTGAGGAATCCAGTTGGATTCCTCCAACCTGTTTCCCTGCATCACAGATGTTAAACAATATAGATAACATCACTTTCAGTTCTATATGATACATTCTGTTAAACAGAATCAATATAGAAATTTGACTAACTGACTAGCAGTTCAATCAAACAGTCAACACACAGTCAATCAGCCAATATCTAACAGTTCTAAAAATACAACATGAAATTATAAACTGTTCAGAGTTGGTGAGATTTACTCACATTGGCAGTTCATCATTAAAGAATGATAAACTGTTTGTTTGATTTGAATCAAACAATTTATTTCGCCATAAATTCAAACGGGCACCAATCCACTCCCAGTCAGTTCCATTGTGTTGCTCCCGTCCATACGATCCCAACGCAACTTACAGTTCGTGATTCTGATATCGTATGAAGTAGTTACGACATTTAGAAGTAAATACACAAATTGAATTTAAATAAAACCTTTGAATTCCAACTACCATTGGGCTCACCGTTTACCTTAAGGCCCAAAACCCAAATCACTTTACCGGGCCTGCACCCAATACTACCCTCTTCTTCCTCAAATTATCCCGTCGCTCCTCCTCACAAATAACACAACCGATCCTCCCTTCACCAACTCCTCCTCCTTCTTTCCTTTTAAAATCGAATTAAATTCATCCAAATCCTTCTCATGAAAATATCCTTGATTCCACCACAACCACATGAAACTTGACAGCACCCCTGAGTTCCAACCTGTAGCCTCCTACAGTGGTTGCACCACTATCGCGAATCACCAATGAGCTCCGGAGCTCCGCCGCTCATCGTCAAACCAATCACCTCGCATCCCTGAACCCAAATCCGGCTTCTGTTTGCACCGATGTCGCCTCAAATTCCAAGGAAACCGTGCCCTAGGCACTGCTGCTCACTCACGCCATTCAGCAAGTCGGATCGAACGCTACAAATAGTACACCAGATTGAAGAGATTCGAGAGCTGATCACAAATATATGTGTGCTTTGATTTATAAGAATTCATGGGTTTTGTTTTGGATTATCTAACTTTGTGATTTGGGTTTCCTACGGTTATATATATGCTGTGTTTTGGGTTGGGTGACTGGGTCTTTGAAGGCCACGGTATTAATTTCCTTCATGGTGACGTAAATACATAGGGATCACACGTTCTAGGTAGGCTGTATTGATGGGAGAGAATACACGTAGTGTTCATGCTTACCACTAATGTAAGCTAGACAATTTAGGAGCTGGTTCAAATATAATATGCGGTGAGCTTTTGGTCACCAGGTTTGTTTTTATAAGGTTTGGATTATAAAATTTACTTTTGAACCATGCCCACTTCCTTTATGCAACGGCTTGGATCGGTAGCTTTCCGAAACCATACACTTTATACGTGTTTTGAAGAACATATATATATATATTAGTAAAATGGTATGCCGTACCAGCTACGGAGAATTTCATTTATTTACTGATTGTTACGGACAGAGAAAAATACACCATCGTGATGAGCGAGGTGTTCCGACTCCATAAATATAATAATACCGGTAGGTGGACTCATATTTTGAAACTTCAAAATGTTGATTTTAGGGTGCGAAATACTCCAAAGAAAAAGTCACTTATTAAATTAATTAAAAATTACAGTAAAATTCTAAAAAGTAATTTATCGTTATGTCCCAAAAGAACCTTGTCTAGATTCAAACCCGATCTCTAGTTATATTGAATGAACCGATACGGTCGATAAACGATTCTATAACGACTATTTTAATATTTGATTTGGACATATCCCTAAAACTACACAATGAAATCCTGATTTTTCTCTTCCACTAGAAAGATATAATCTACCAGCTTCACACGTTTCTTGTTTCACTAAAATCCGGCTTAAAACGAATCATGTACATTCAGTTGAAGTTCGAATCGCCAATTTACGAACTGCAGCGCCATTTCGAGCTCGATTCTAATTATATTATAACTCTACATTCAAACTGTCGTTTATATAATATATTCGTTATTCAAATTCAATTCCAAGCTGAATTAAATATCACGGATGATCCAGTTCACACCATATCACCATTTTAGCCAATTCTGATTATTTCAAAATTAAATATATTATTTAATTATTATTTTAATTAAATATTCACTATTATATTATTCAACGACCATTTAATTCTTTTAATCACCACTTATATAATTAAATAAATTAATCATAATACCCCTGCTAATGCGGGTCATTACAATCTTTCCCACTTAAAATAATTTCGTCCTCGAAATTGCTAAAAGGTAGAGGACGGCCCTATCAACTGTTAAGAACATATTTGTTCACTTCTTAACTTCAGTTTCAACTGAACCAATTTAATTTCAATTAAATTATTTATTAATTCTTATCAACGAAAATTTCCACAAATCCAGAAAATTTTCTAACGCCTTAACTTTTCGAAAAATTTCGCTAGCACCTCCTTTGTACCGGTCAATCGGTCAAACTCCAACTCGCCTCTCTGGGCCATCTCCAACCCAAAAGAAAATCAAACAGCCAAGCGGCTTGCCAATTTGGCTCATCAAAATCTCATACCATATGAAATATAAACTTGTACCTTTTGTCGGCATATCATTATATCCTTTCCACCCGTTATCAATTTAGCATATATCAATGTCATGCCAATCAAACTCCAAATTAGTTTTTATCTCCAACACAACCATTCGCTTTTATCCAAGCCAAATCCCATTCCAACTCAAGTTCAATTCTTGATTTTCAATTCCTTAACTCCTCAATCCAATACTATTTCGGATTCTAATTTCACAAATCCAATCTTATTCGATTTCAATTCAACTTCAGTTACCACTTAACTGACTTTACTTTAATTCAAATCTACTTTTACAAATTTCTATTAAATTTGTTTTTTTAATTTAAACAGTCTTTCCCTGGGAGTTTTTTTAAATAGTTTACTCTTTTCAAAAAATCAAATTTCCTTTTTAACATGTCATTGAGCCCTTAATTAATTTTCCATTAGTTAAATTACTTCTCTATTTCTTTATCAATATTTGTTAACCAAATATTTTCAATAACCAGATTGGCCTTTTATGTTATTTGGAAAACATTTCCGAATATTGCCTTCCTTTATTTTCTAAACTTTAGAAAATATATGCTATTTATAATTGGAAAATACTCCAATTATTTATCTCTTTTCCGATCTCGTTTATTTCTATACTTAGGAAATATTCATTATTCTATTCCTGAGTTTACACTTATTCGGGTTAAAACGGATGTTAGGTAAAACATCATTACGACAACCCAATTATTATATTCAACTAACTCTTATTCAACATTGATTTTCGAGCCTGAAATCTTACTATTTATTTGTTAATAATGAAATCAATCAAGTTGGGGTATAACTACCTCTCAGACCTTGACTGAATAACATTTATAACGTCAAAATAGATATGACTACTTACTCGAATAATCAATACCATACAACTAATTATTCACTTTTAAACATGTATACGCTTCCTCTTTCTATTCTTACGAGATTTTATTCTTAGTCTTCCTTTTTGATTTACTATTCTATTTCTAAGTTCGTTTCCTTATCGACTTCTATATATATCGATATGTTGATTTCTAACTATCAAATTATCTTAAAAATATTCTATCTCCTTAAATTCCCGGAAAAATTTGCCATAACCTCCTTTGTACTAGGAGCATCGAGATATTTCAAATAGCCTCCCATGGCCCTCACCAATTTAAAACAAAAAGAAAAAGCCAAGCGGCTAGCCGATACGGCGCATAAAATCTCATATGTGAATTAAATACATACCTTTTCGTCGAGCATTCTATTTATATACCTTCGTACCTTATCCAAACCTGTCTCATGTGTATTTATACATGTCAACTTTATTTTAACTATACTCGATCGTTTTAACTCAATTCGTTAATTAATTTGTTAATTAACTCTTTAGTCTATTTCACTTTTATATTTGAACATGAGATGTTCAAATATATTTTAATTTGCTTATTAACTAATTTGAATCCAAATTTCAAATTTAAGTTCTATATTTGATTTCGAATATAAATCCTCAAATCCCCTTTGAATGCTATATTCAAATTCCATTTGAATTCTATTTGAATCCTATATTCAAATTCCTTTTTAACTCTATTTGAATTTTCCTAATTCAAATTCTATTTGAATTTCATATATTTAAACTCCTTTAAATTTCTATATTCAAATTCCTTTTCAAATCCTTTATTCAATTTCTATGTCACTTCTCTTATTCAAATTCTATTCGATTTCTCTTATGTCAAATTCTATTCGATTTCTCTTATGTCAAATTCTATTTGATTTCTATATTCGAATTTCCTCTATTCAAATTCTATATCACTTCCATTGAATTTCATATATTCAAACTCCCTTTGAATTTCTATATTCAATTCCTATTTCAAACTTTCTTTATTAATTCTTTATTATAAATCCCATTTGAAATTCAACACAACTTGTCTTTCCCAAAACAAATTCAAAACAGTATCTCTGGTAGTAATTCGTCACTTACAACTCGAAAATGAATACTGATGATGCAGCTGTCATCATTAGAATCTATTTTCCAGCGATCGAAGTGAGTTCAATACCATAAAACCATTTCTAAACATTTCCACTTTGAAATTTATTTCAAAATATAATTCACACTGCTTGTAAAAAAAATTAAAATCTCCCAGGATCTTAAATTTTCCTTATTTTAATCCAAATCCATTTACAAACACTTATCCAATTCTCCAGAGTTTTAATTCAATTTCTGGTTTAAAATTTCAGATTCAACTCATCTGATTTCACGTATTTCACTTATATGAATTCTGATTGGTTATTTACATAACCATTTGGTTTATAATCTTTCTCGATTATAATAACATCCAATATATCCAATATACTATAATCATTTCAATATAAATCCTTTATATCAAAATATAGTTGGGGTAAAATTATTTCATTTACCCTTTTTTTTCAAAACATACCATGACAGTTCATCGTATTCGAGTGTTTACCAACTCCTACCGATACAGTGGATCAAACTGATCGACCAGAACTCATAACCAACTCAACCAATAAATCTCCATAATATAAAATTATTTTTATATTATATAACAAATACGTTCACTCGTATATATACACTCAAACTCAATCTAGGGTATTACTAACCCTATCTCTACCGAGTCACGCCACAGAGCCAAGGTAATTCATTTAACTTAAGCTCTGATACCAACTGTAACGACCCGGATTTTGAGTTAAGTAGGCTTTGCAACCATCCTCTCCCCATATCCAGTATTTCTTACGGTATTTAACATAACATATAACAACGATAAAAATCGTCCAAACACACACAATCAACAACAGATTATATATCACATCATATATCACAATATATGAATCACAGTAAAATAAATGTTGAGGAATCCAGTTGGATTCCTCCAACCTGTTTCCCTGCATCACAGATGTTAAACAATATAGATAACATCACTATCAGTTCTATATGATACATTCTGTTAAACAGAATCAATATAGAAATATGACTAACTGACTAGCAGTTCAATCAAACATTCAACACACAGTCAATCAGCCAATATCTAACAGTTCTAAAAATGCAACATGAAATTATAAACTGTTCAGAGTTGGTGAGATTTACTCACATTGGCAGTTCATCGTTAAAGAACGATAAACTGTTTGTTTGATTTGAATCAAACAATTTATTTCACCATAAATTCAAACGAGCACCAATCCACTCCCAGTCAGTTCCATTGTGTTGCTCCCGTCCATACGACCCTAACGCAACTTACGGTTCGTGATTCTGATATCGTATGAAGTAGTTACGACATTTAGAAGTAAATACACAAATTGAATTTAAATAAAACCTTTGAATTCCAACTACCATTGGGCTCACCGTTTACCTTAAGGCCCAAAACACAAATCACTTTACCATGCCCGCACCCAATACTACCCTCTTCTTCCTCAAATTATCCCGTCGCTCCTCCTCGCAAATAACAATTCGATCCTCCCTTCACCAACTCCTCCTCCTTCTTTCCTTTTAAAATTGAATTAAATTCATCCAAATCCTTCTCATCAAAATCTCCTTGATTCCACCACAACCACATGAAACTCGACAGCACCCTTGAGTTCCAACCTGTAGCCTCCTACAGTGGTAGCTCCACTATCGCGAATCACCAATGAGCTCCGGAGCTCCGCCGCTCATCGTCAAACCAACCACCTCGCATCCTTGAACCCGAATCCGGCTTCTGTTTGCACCAATGTCACCTCAAATTCCAAGGAAACCGTGCCCTAGGCACTGCTGCTCACTCACGCCATTCAGCAAGTCGGATCGAACGCTACAAATAGTACACCAGATTGAAGAGATTCGAGAGCTGATCACAAATATATGTGTGCTTTGATTTATAAGAATTCATGGGTTTTGTTTTGGATTATCTAACTTTGTGATTTGGGTTTCCTACGGTTATACATATGCTGTGTTTTGGGTTGGGTGACTGGCTCTTTGAAGGCCACGGTATTAGTTTCCTTCATGGTGACGTAAATACATACGGATCACATGTTCTAGGTAGGCTGTAGTGATCGGAGACAATACACGTAGTGTTCATGCTTACCACTAAAGTAAGCTTGACAATTTAGGAGCTGGTTCAAATATAATATACGGTGAGCTTTTGGTCACCAGGTTTGTTTTTATAACGTTTGGATTATTAAATTTACTTTTGAACCATGCCCACTTCCTTTATGCAACGGCTTGGATCGGTACCTTTCCGAAACCATACAATTTATACGTGTTTTGAAGAACATATATATTTATATATATATATATTAGTAAAAGGGTATGCTGTGCCAGCTACGGAGAATTTCATTTATTTACTGATTGTTACGGACAGAGATAAATACCCCATCGTGACGAGCGAGGTGTTCCGACTCCATAAATATAATATCGGTAGGTGGGCTCATATTTTGAAACTTCAAAATGTTGATTTTAGGGTGCGAAATACTCCAAATAAAAAGTCGCTTATTAAATTAATTAAAAATTACAGTAAAATTCTAAAAATTAATTTATCGTTATGTCCCAAAAGAACCTTGTCTAGATTCAAACCCGATCTCTAGTTATATCGAATAAACCGATACGGTCGATAAACGATTCTATAACGACTATTTTAATATTTGATTTGGACATATTCCAAAATCTACATAATGAAATCCCGATTTTTCTCTTCCACTAGAAAGATATACTCTACCAGCTTCACACATTTCTTGTTTCACTGAAATCCGGCTTAAAACGAATCTTGTACATTCAGTTGAAGTTCGAATCGCCAATTTACGAACTGCAGCGCCATTTCGAGCTCGATTCTAATTATATTATAACTCTACGTTCAAACTGTCGTTTATATAATATATTTGTTATTCAAATTCAATTCCAAGCTAAATTAAATATCACAGATGATCCAGTTCACAACATATCGCCATTTTAGCCAATTCTGAATATTTCAAAATTAAATATATTATTTAATTATTATTTTAATTAAATATTCACTATTATATTATTCAACGACCATTTAATTCTTTTTATCACCATTTATATAATTAAATAAATTAATCATAATACCCCTGCCAATGTGGGTCATTACATGCATGATCCCCATTGTCAAAAACCGCGAGGTTTTAAGGTAGAGCGAGGAGCCGTACTAGGGACGGTCCCGGTTTTAACTACCCTGCCGTTATGCTATCGAAATTTTCTGAAATATTGATGTGTGAGAATAAATTTCATTTGTTGAAATTAATTACATATGTTGAAACCAATATTCATGTGTTGAATTGAAATTCGTTCGTCGAGTTGAAATTCATGTGTTGAATATTATTCGAATTTTAAACAAATAGATTTAGCGATAAAAATCACATTTTTATATATATACAAACTATAGAGAATATTCATGTGTTGAATTGAAATTCGTTCGTCGAGTTGAAATTCATGTGTTGAATATTATTCGAATTTTAAACAAATAGATTTAGCGATAAAAATCACATTTTTATATATATACAAACTATAGAGAATATTCATGTATTGAATTGAAATTCGTTCGTCGAGTTGAAATTCATGTGTTGAATATTATTCGAATTTTAAACAAATAGATTTAGCGATAAAAATCACATTTTTATATATATACAAACTATAAAGAATATTCATGTGTTGAATTGAAATTCGTTCGTCGAGTTGAAATTCATGTGTTGAATATTATTCGAATTTTAAACAAATAGATTTAACGATAAAAATCACATTTTTATATATATACAAACTATAGAGAATATTCATGTGTTGAATTGAAATTCGTTCGTCGAGTTGAAATTCATGTGTTGAATGTTATTCGAATTTTAAACAAATAGATTTAGCAATAAAAATCACATTATATATATATACACAAACTATAGAGAATATTCATGTGTTGAATTGAAATTCATTCGTTGAATTGAAATTCATGTGTTGAATGTTATCGTATTTTAAAATAAAATGAATAGACAATAAAAACTACATTTTTATTGTGAATATGAAGTGTTAAAAACATTCACGTGTTGAATAAATATTTTTGATGATAAAAATATTTCTTTTATCATGTATACGCTTTGATAAAAATACACATGTGTTGAAATAAATATTAGTTTGCTAGAAATGTTATTATTAGCTTTGTTCTGCATATATACACATGTGTTGAACAGGGAAAATGGATTAGCTACAGAGTAAAGAAATTATTTGCGTGCCCGACAAATAGGTAAGCCTTGATGAGTTGGCTGCGCAATTTTATTTTTATATCAACTCCTGTGAATGCCGTTGGATGCGGAGTGCTGGTTATTCTGTGTGAAATAATAAACATCGCCATAGGATAGTAACAATTAATTTTGAACTACACTACATGGCATACTCCTTGAAGATAGGCATACTTCGTCATATTCCACAAAAGCAATTGGAGCTTGTGTGACGAGGTGGAAGATTTACCATATGAGCGAGAGGCTTGTATGGCGATGATTGTATACTACAGGTTGAACTGATGATTGATATGGACTATATAAAATATAACGATAAATTGCCAGATTAATAAAAACCCCACAAGGGTCTGGAGTTGACAATAATCACGTCTCTCTAGTCATTAGATACGGCACATGGACTATTTATTCCCACACGGGACGAGGTGGCGAGGATTTATCTTTTGGAGTAATTAAAAATACACGCTCCCTCAGGCTTGACAGGGTGACGAGAATTTATCTTCTGGAGTAATTAAAAATACACGCTGTCATATCTAAGTAAAATTATTCTATTTACTATTTTTGCTATTATCTGTACTCTGCAATGATGATTGATGTGTTATATTCCAATGATTATCCTTAATACCGTCACATGGATTTTGGGGATCGTCCCAGTTGGTATCAGAGCTTTGGTTAACCTTAGTTCCGGGATCTAACACATTAAACACCTCGTCATAATAGAATCAGTAGTGTTCTAAGGTGAGTAGCTCATTAGAGATAGGATTAGCGATGTCCTAGAATGAGCTAAGCAGATTAGCAAAACAATTTGATTAGTGCATCATTACCTTTCCTTATGTTCCCCTGCTTTATCATTTATGAAAGTTATCAATTCTGTGAGCTTGACTCTTTTCTTGCTTATACAGTACTCTCTCTGATGGCTACACGAGCAGCAGCAGCCAGAGGTGGCCGTGGAGGCCGAGCAGGTATAGCAGGAGGACGAGGGAATATCCCCATAGTTGAGGAGGGCCCTGTTATACAGCCACCAGCACCCTAGGACTTTGAGCTAGACAGAGTAGCGAAGAGGTATAGGAACCTGGGGGGAAAACCATTTTCTGGCCTTGGTACATATTAACGAACTCGTCAGAAATAGAACCAGTAGTGTTCTAGGACTGGTAACTCTATACAGATAGGATTAGTAATATCCTAGTATGAGTAAAGCAGAATGAAATACACCCCAGTAGATACATTTACATTGAAGTATTTTTTTTCTATATTTTGAAATATCTTTTCTGTTGACCTGAAACTTTGTCTGCTAATTACAGACGCAATAGAAAATGAGTGACATGAACAGAAGAAATAATCATATGGCTCGACCAGCTAATGAGCCAGTTGTGCTCCCACAGCCAAAATCAGATATAGAAGTTCTATTCAAGAGATTTCGAAATCTGGGTGGATCGCCATTCTTAGGCAAAGAGTCCATTATGGAAACACAAGCTTGGATTCGTTCTGCAGAGAAAATCTTTGAGGGTTTAAAGCTGAGAGACGATCAGAAAAGATTACTGGCGTTTTGGGCACTCAAAGAAGAAGCTTTGTTTTGGTGGGTCTAAATCCAAGGGCAAGTTTCCTGTGACTCGAGAGTGCAATCTTTGTCATCAGACCGGCCATATAAAGCGGGATTGCTGGTTGTTAAAAAGGGCCAAAGAGGCTCAGGTAAATGAAGTGGTAGAAGTGCCTGTCTCCTCGTCTATTCAGGAAAGGCCAGATGTTTTAGAAGGCATGCTAATTGTCAAAGGCATCCCAGTTAAAGTACTATTTGACACAGGCGCGTCACGAAGCTTCATTGCCAAGAATGCAGCTAAGATGCTGGATTTGAATTTGAAGAAGCTCAAGGAACCAATGACTGTCCAGAATCCGGTTAGGGGTTCCATTGATCTCAGTTGGGTTTGTGGAGTGCCGGTTTCCTTCTCTCGTTATCGGTTCCCTACCATCGCAGTCGTCATGAATTTTAAAGAGTTTGATCTTATCTTGGGGTTAGACTGGTTGGCCAAATATGAAGCTGAAGTTAAATGCGCCGACAGAGTCGTAAAGGCGAAGATAAAATCAGGTGATTATATAAACATTCCCTGTGAAGGTCAGAATGCTAATAGAAAAGACTTCTGAGCAGCTCTCGATGTCTCTCCAACCCAAATGGAAAATGTCCCTGAAGTCACAGAGAATATTCCCGACCTAGTGAAAGATATTCCTGTCGTCAAAAACTATGCGGATGTGTTCGAGGAAGTTGTTCGCTTACCTCCGCAAAGAGAAATAGATTTCAAGATCGCTTTGATTCCGAATGCATGGCCGGTAGTTCATGCTATCCCAAGAATGTCCTTGAAGGAGAAAGAAGAACTTGACAATCAAACACGACAGCTAGTATGGAAGGGTCTGATCAAGCCTAGTTTCTCTGATTGGGGAGCAGCAGTGGTATTTGTCCCAAAATCTGATGGTACTCTACGTCTATGTGTGGATTATCGTGATTTGAACAAGCAGACCATAAAGAACAAATATCCATTGCCGCGGATTGATGATTTGTTGGATCGATTAAATGGCACACAAGTATTTTCATGAATGGACCTAGCTACAGGTTTCCATCAACTTCAAATTGCCAAAGATTGCGTTCCAATGACAGCATTCAGAGGTCTCTACTTATTCTACGAGTGGTTAGTAATGCCGTTCGACTTATGTAACGCTCCAGCTTACTTCGTCGATCTGATGAATAGAGTGTTCAGAGGGGTTTTGAATAAATTTGTTCTGGTTTTCATTGACGATATTCTAATCTTCTCTAAATCAAAGGCCGAACACGAAAAGTATTTGGAACAGGTTCTGGAAATCCTCAGAAGGAATGTGTTGAAAGCAAAGTTTTCCAAATGTATATTCTGGCAAGAAGAAGTCAAATTTCTGGGCCACGTCGTATCGAAAGAAGGAATTGCTGTGGATCCAAGCAAAATCACAACTATTCAAAACTGGTAGCAGCCTAGTACCCCCACTGAAGTCCGCAGTTTTCTCGGATTGGCTAGCTATTATAGGAAGTTCGTTAAAAACTTTTCGAAGATATCTGGTCATTTAACGAAGCTTACAAAGAAGCACTCTAAATTCATGTGTTGAATGGTATTCGTGTTTTAAATATAAAAATCACATTTATATATATATATATATAAACTATAAAAAACCTTCATGTGTTGAATCAATGTTCATTCGTTGGATAGAAATTCATGTGTTGAATGGTATTCGTGTTTTAAATATAAAAATCACATTTTTATCTATATATATAAACTATAGAAAACCTTCATGTGTTGAATCGATATTCATTCGTTGGATAGAAATTCATGTGTTGAATGGTATTCGTGTTTTAAATATAAAAATCACATTTTTATCTATATATATAAACTATAGAAAACCTTCATGTGTTGAATCGATATTCACTCGTTGGATAGAAATTCATATGTTGAATGGTATTCGTGTTTTAAATATAAAAATCACATTTTTATCTATATATATAAACTATAGAAAACCTTAATTTGTTGAATCGATATCCATTCGTTGGATAGAAATTGATGTGTTGAATGGTATTCGTGTTTTGAATATAAAAATCACCTTTTTATCGATTTATATAAACTATAGAAAACCTTCATGTGTTGAATCGATATTCATTCGTTGAATTGAAATTCATGTGTTGAATGGTATTCATATTTTGAAATAAATTGTTTTATAATAAAAATCACATTTTTATCACCTATATTGACTATATAAAATAATCTTGTTTTGAAATAAATTGTTTTAAAATAGAAATCCTACTTTTATCACCTATATTAACTATATAAAATAATCGTGTTTTGAAATAAATTGTTTTACATTAAAATCTCATTTTTATTATATACATGAATTGGTAAAAATAGTGAAGTGTTGAAATAGAAGCCAGTTAGATAAAAATATCATTTTTATCAAATGTGTGAAAAGAATATAGTTTTTGAAATTGAAGAATCGATATAAATATATAAATAGAATTGAAATATATCGAATAATGACGCTGCAGTTCGTATTTTGAAACCGTGATTTCAAACGATTATACCGAGAGATCCGACCATCGGATTTTCCCGAAACTGCAACCGTTGGGTTCGCTTTGGAAATTTTTTTCCAATGGCACCAACTTTGTAAAAATCCAACGGTTGGATTGTCTGGACTGCTTAATTCAAATCTGAAGAAAAACAGCGCCAGAATCGGTTACATTTATATATATATAAATATAATTATATTTAATCGAATAACGACGCTGTAGTTCGTATTTTGAAATCGAACTTCAAATGATTATACCGAGAGATCCGACCGTCGGATTTTCCCGAATGTGGAACCTTTGGATTCGTTTTGAAAAGATCTTTCTAATGATGTAAATTTTGTGTAGATCCAACGGTTAGATTTTCAGATATGTGTAAATCAAATTTGAAGAAAAACAGCGCCACGGTCGCGTTATGGCCCGCAGCGTCGTTTTGAATAAATTGGCTATTTTAAAATAAATAAAAATAGCGATAAATCGTTATAAAATATTATAAACGATATGGATGTGATTTAGAAATTAACTGAAGGTGGCTAAGTCGAATGGTTTCCTGGGTGTTGATCTGATGTTGGTTTCGGCCTTCGGGGTTAATATTTGGGAAATCGTTCTCTTACTGATTGACGATTAGTGACTGATGAATTGAAATGATGCGTGTGTATGTTAGTGTTGCACTTGTTTATTATATACGCGAGTTGCTCAGAAATACCGGGTTTATCCCATTCTGAATAACTGAATCAACGATAAGAAATCGAAGATAAAGACGAAGGTCGAAGACCGGAGATCTTCACCTCGTTTGGATGGTAACCGAGGTCCTGATTGGGAGGCATCCCGAAATATGGATAATGAGTGGTGATCGTCCAGATGTACGTGGTGATCGATGGGTTTGCGAGGTATTTAGTGCCTCCGGTTTCGTTCAGACCCAGAACGGACTTGTAAATGGACGGTGTGTCTGACATTTGATTTTATTCTCAAACCGGAGTGTGAGGTTCAGACCCAGAACGGACTTGTAAATGGACGGAATGTCAGACACACTGTTCATTTGCAAATCCGTTCTGGGTCTGAACGAAACCGGAGGTACTAAATACCTCGTAAACCCATCGATCACCACGTACGTCTGGACGATCACCACTCATTATCCATATTTCGGGATGCCTCCCAATCAGGACCTCGGTTACCATCCAAACGAGGTGAAGATCTCCGGTCTTCGACCTTCGTCTTTATCTTTGATTTCTTATCGTCAATTCAGTTATTCAGAATGGGATAAACCTGGTCTTTCTGAGCAACTCATGTATATAATAAACAAGTGCAACACTAACATACACACGCATCATTTCAATTCATTAGTCACTAGCCGTCAATCATTAAGAGAACGATTTCCCAAATATTAACCCCGAAGGCCGAAACCAACATCAGATCAACACCTAGGAAACCATTCGACTTGGCCAACCTTCAGTTAATTTCTAAATCACATCCATATCGTTTATAATATTTTATAACGATTTATCGCTATTTTTAATTATTATAAAATAGCCAATTTATTCAAAACGACGTTTCGGGCCATAACGCGACCGTGGCGCTGTTTTTCTTCAGATTTGATTTAAACATATCTGAAAATCGAACCGTTGGATCTTCATAAAATTTACATCATTAGAAAGATCTTTTCAAAACAAATCCAACGGTTCCAGTTTTGGGAAAATCCGATGGTCGGATCTCCCGGTATAATCGTTTGAAGTTTCGATTTCAAAATACGAACTACAGCGTCGTTATTCGATTAAATATAATTATATTTATATATATATATATATATAAATATAATCGATTCTGGCGCTGTTTTTCTTTAGATTTGAATTAAACATTTCAGACAATCCAACCGTTGGATTTTTACAAAGTTGGTGCCGTTGGAAAGATTTTTCCAAAGCGAACCCAACGGTTGCGATTTCAGGAACATCCGATGGTCGGATCTCCCGTACTAATCATTTAAAATCACGGTTTCAAAATACGAACTACAGCGTCGTTATTCGATATATTTTAATTCTATATATATATATATATATATATCGATTCTTCGATTTCAAAGCTATATTCTTTTCATACATTTGATAAAAATGATATTTTTATCTAACTGTCTTCTATTTCAACACTTCACTATATTTTTGGCAATTCATGTATATAATAAAAATTTGGTTTTTATTGTAAAACAATTTATTTCAAAACACTATTATTTTATATAGTTTATATAGGTAATAAAAATAGGATTTTTATTATAAAACAATTTATTTCAAAACAACATTATTTTATACATTTCATATTGATGTTAAAAATGGGATTTTTATTATAAAACAATTTCTTTCAAAATATGAATACCATTCAACACATGAATTTCAATTCAACGAATGAACATCGATTCAACACATGAAGGTTTTCTATAGTTTATATAAATAGATAAAAAGGTGATTTTTATATTTGAAACACGAACACCATTCAACACATGAATTTCTAATCAACGAATGAATATCGATTCAACACATGAAGGTTTTCTATTCAACTAATGAATATAGTTTCAGCAAATGAAAATAATTCAAACACATGAATATTATTCAAAATTTCGGCAGCATAACGGCAGGGTAGTTAAAACCGGGACCGTCCCTAGTATGGCTCCTCGCTCTACCTTAAAACCTCGCGGTTTTTGACAATGGGGATCATGCATCTAGTTCGCACGCAAGCGGCATGTATATATTTATTTCATTTCCACAAACTAATCCTATGTCGTTTCAACCAAATATTGGCCATTATAAGGTAAAACTCTATCCTCCGGTTTGCGTTGCATTGTGCGATGGGAACTCAGTCTTATAATGGTTTCATTTTTATAAAAAGCATTGCGATGTTTAAAAGAAAGATTTGTTTTTAAAGCACTAGCAATCAAATGGAGTAAACCCGTTCCACGAAAGTGGCGTGGTCCTGTGATTAGCCATATTATAAATGTGTCGAGTAAACTTCTCATACCAGTCCCATGACTGACTCGTAGTTTGTTTCACTTTCAAACTCGGGTGCCCCTTTTTCTACATGGGCAGCCTTGTATTCAGGTTTAGCTGGTTCTTTCTGGATAGCTGGAGTTGAAGATGGATTCTATCATTTATCTCTTTTATGCTGTTCAGCTCCTATTGTACATTATGTTTATTTTCCGCTGTAGACATATATGTATAGTTGAACTGTATTTGTACTAAGTATGATCCTGTATACTGTGTAACTCTGATGATTACGTTTATCCAGAATATTCTATTGTTCATTATCTGGTGTATTTATTTATTTCTGTTCTGCTATTATCTGTTTCTGTGTTATATTCCAAGGATTACCCTTGCCGTCGTCAGTACGGGGAAATAAACCGGATTTTAGTGAAACTAGAAATAATGGAATCTAATTGTGACTATCTTTCCAACGAATCTGAAAAATCAAAATTTCATAGCGGGAATCAAAAGATATATCCAGTTGAAAATACTGAATAGTCGCTATGGAATTCAGGCCCTTAAAAATGGAAATTTTGCAAATGACCTCGGATTTCGACGAAACCACTTTTGTAGGATCTGTGATGTCAAGTTATTGCTATATGCCAATTTTCATAATTTTTCGAATCAATATGTGAGCGTGGCAAAGGAAAACGCATTTGACCGGTTTTAGTCGATTTTAATCGACTAGAAAATGGCCATTTTCCAAACGATCTCAGAATTCAACAAAATTAGTTTTGTTAGGACCGTATCGTCAATACGAAGCTAGAAAATATTTTTCGAGAATTTTTCGAGTTAGTATGCAACCCCGGTAAATTGAAATACACGTTCAAATGCAATATATAGAGTTATATGTTGATGTTGACGAAAAATGATCGAAACGATCGAATCAGCTTACGATACATATCCCATTGTGTTCGGAATGGGGGTAATTAGCTACGGACGACAGTCGGTGGGCTCGATTTGGGGTTCAAATGAAAGGAGTACTTTTGATTGAAAATAATAATAATAAATAAATAAAAATAAAGAAAAGTCTACTCCCTTTTTCTATTTCTCTCCCCTACCCACCCTGTTCGGAATCAATCATCAGAAAAAAAGGGAGAACCATGGAGTCGCGCCGCCATCGGATGCTGTCGACGACCGTCCTCCGTCGCATCCTCGTCCATCGCCCCCCTCGTGCTCCTCCGCTCCCTCCATCGGTCACTCTCTCTCCTCCTTCTCGGATCTGAAACCGAACCCCAAACCTACACAAAAACCGCCGAGCTCCCCCCTCCCCCCAGCCCACCACCGCCTCCCGTGCTTCCACCCGCCCGACCGCGACCCCCTACTGACCCGACGCCGTATCCCCTCCCTCTCCATTTCGACTCGCAACCTCACCCCTCTACACAAACCAACAAACGCGACAAACCCCGAAGTCCCTTCCGATTGCCAAGGCCAGCGGGAACTTCCCCTATTGAAAAAAACCCAATGAAAGTAAGTTTTTGATTGCGTATATTTCTTTTAGCATATAAGGATGTGATTTTTCATTAAAGAAAATCTGAATTTTTTTATCTTATGAAATATAAGATTTCTTCAGATTTTATTTAGAAAAGATTGAATTTTTATTAAGCAAAAAGATAATATTTTTAAAGTAAGAAAGATCATATTTTTAAAGTAGAAAAAATTTGTTTCTTTTTTCCTAAAAAAGAGATGATTTTTAACCGAACAAAAACTAAATTTTTATACAAATGGTTTTGAAATAAAAATATGATTTTTATAAAGTAGAAGTAATAAAAATATGATTTTTATATAATGTAGATATTAAAATTTTGATTTTTATATTATAGGAATTATAAAAATATGATTTTTATAATTTGAAGGGCGATAGGAAAATATTGTTTTTAGTTAGAGAAAAATATAATTTTTATCATGTGTATCTAATAAAATAAAAATCCGATCTTTATATAAGAAGTAGAAATATAAAAATATAATTTTTATATAGAAAGAAGCGTTGTAAATATATGAAATTGAAATAAAAAAATAGTTTTTATTGATTAGGATAAAACGATAAAAATATGATTTTTACTGTGAACAGCGGGAAAAGATGGCAATGGTATCGACTGAAGTCAAAACGAAACCCGAACAGTTCAAAAGCAAAGCACAGTGGAGTGGAACCCTCTGTGAGAACTTCTCACCTTTAATTTTATTTTTCTAGTTATAAATATATACTAGGATGCAGACGGTGTTTAGTAGCACTCGACACCCGTCGTCCACAGACCATGGACGGCTTGTATGCTTGGTTGTTTAATTTTGATGTGTAGTTGATTGTGTGATGTGACGTGAAATGAAATAAAATATTTATATAGTTGAAAATATTTTATAGTTAAAAATAGAATTTTTAATGTGTATATGAAATGAAATAAAAATAAACAAATCGGATGATTTGTTTGTATACACACATTTGACTGATATTGATTGGGACGATAAATTTTACACATCGTCCAACTACACAAATAAAATCTATGTTTGATTGTTTGAAACCCCACACGGGTATTGGGATGATATTTGACGCACACTAATTCCAATAATTAGTTTTTTGTCGATCGATTGATTGACAGACTGTTATAAGCATTAAATATTTATATTTGATGCTTATACAGTGTAGAACGCAATTTGGATGATGGTTGATGATTTATCATTGTTGTTAGATACGTATGGTAGAAAATCCATATAATTAACATTATATGGTAATTGATTGGGCCTCATTCCATATTTGAAAAAGAATATTTGAAAATAGAAATATTTGAAAAGGGAACATTTGAAATAGAAATATTTGAAAAAGAAACATTTGAAATAGCAATATTGGAAATAGAATATTGGAAAATAGAAATATATGAAGCCGTGTAGATTAGATTAACGCCATTTTGACATGAACGATATTTATATCGATTTTATTCATTTTATAATGAATATCGAAAGTGATTTCAAAATCTGATATTTTGAAAAGAATTGAAATTCGAATTGAAACTGAATAGAAATGAATTCAAATTGAAATTAAATAGAAATGAATTCAAATTGAAACTGAATAGAAATGAATTCGAATTGAAATTGAATAGAAATGAATTCGAATTGAAATTGAATAGAAATGAATTCAAATTGAAACTGAATAAAAATGAATTCGAATTAAAACTGAATAGAAATGAATTCGAATTGAAACTGAATAGAAATGAATTCAAATTGAAATTGAATAGAAATGAATTCAAATTGAAATTGAATAGAAATGAATTCGAATTGAAATTGAGTTGAATTGAAAACGAAATGAAATCGAATTAGAAATCAATTTGAATTAAATCGATTTGAATTGAAATTAAAACGAACTGAAATTGAATTAGAAATCAATTTGAATTAAATCGATTTGAAATGAAATTAAAATGAATTTATGTTGAAAAATTCGATTTTGATTTGAATTTGAAATAGAAGTTGAAATCGTTTTGAAAACGAATTTAAAACGATTAATAAAATACGTTTTGAAAAGGGAATCGACGAAATATATATAATATATATATATATTATATACATAATGGCCTGAATAGAACGTGCCGCGCCGCGACAGTTCGCGAATTTCGACCATTGACTTCGAACGGATATTACGGGAGATCTGACCGTCGGATCCTCCTAAAACCGGAACCGTTGGGTTTGTTCGAAAAGAGCTTTCTAACGAATATTAGAAATTTGAAATCTAACGGTTGGATTTGGAATTATGTCCAAATCAAATTTAGAAAAGGTCGGTGTAACTGCAGTTCGATGGTCGTTGATGGAAATCGACTGTGCGGGCCTTGATAAAATTATTAAAAATAGTAATAATTTGTGTAAAATCATAAGAAATGATTTGGGAAGAATTGGTATGAAAAACTCCATATTTGAAAAGATAAAAATAGATTTTTATCGAAATAAACTAGTTTTGAACTAGAATTATAATTCTATTTATTTTTAAATAAATAAATTGGATTTGAAATGGTTTTTAAAATAACCAGAATTTCCAATAATTATATTGGAATTGATTTGAATCGAAATTGACTTCTGAATATTTCGATGTTGGATTTCGTGATGATACAGATATTGTTATGGGAATTTGAAAGATATATATATATATATATATATATATATATATATATATATCGTTATTTCCAATACGATATGTGTTGGTCGTAGAATTTGATATTGAATGTAAGCCGGTATATTTTCTATTCAGAGCCTTGTAATTAATATCAAATGTGATTTGGGTTTGTCATGAATGCTGTCTTCAATAACACTGTTCTTGAACCCAGTTGAGAAAAGATAAAATCTTTTAATTTAGATTTAATGAAGGGTACCAATTAAATAATATTTAATTGGAATTGAATTGATATTGATTTTTGGGTTTATCGTGGACAGTGTTTTAAATAACACTTGTTTTTAACCCGATAATTAATGGAATGGGATTTTGGGTTGTCGTGAACGGTATCTTCAATAATACTGTTCCTAGACCAAAAGACTTAAGAAAATCAGAAACTAACTGGAGGTTAGTTAAGATGAATGGTTTCTTGGGTATTGATCTGATGTTGGTTTCGGCCTTCGGGGTTAATACTTAGGAAATTGCTCACTTGCTAATTTACGGTTAGGGACTGACTGAAATGTAATGTGATTTTGGGTTTATAGTGAACCGTGTTTTAAATGACACTGATTCTTTAATCCAGTTAAAGATTAAAAGTAAGTGGATTTTTAATGAATCTTTAATTAGATTGAAATGATCGAGAATGGAGTATCACCAGTTTTGCTCCAGGCGATAGTTAAATCTTTAATTAGATTTAAAAGTGAAATGGTAATTGAATTTACCGATAACACCGTGATGTTAGATAGGGTGTATAACCAGTTTTACTTCATGGGATGAATAGGTTGGGAGTGGGAAATTAAAACAAATAATTACTTCAGTAAGGTTCGTTAATCCCGACTAGTTGAATCGATATTCAAAAGAAGATTAAAGAATAAATTCAAGGAATTTATCTTGGATAAAATTAATGGGAACCTTTCCCTATGAATGTGAAATTTAGAAACTAACTGTCGGTTAGCTAAGCAGAATGGTTTTCTGGATATTGATTTGATGTTGGTTTCGGCCTTCGGGGTTAATATTTGGGGAATTATTCTCTTGATTAATTTACGGTTAGTGATTGATGAATTGGAATGAGGCGTATGTTGGGTTTGTGTAACACTTATTTAAAATATAAGCGAGATATTCGGAAAGAACGTGTTTATCCCATTCTGAATAACTGATACTACAATAAGTCGAAGACGAAGATGGTGGTCGAAGACCGGAGGTCTTCACGTCGTTTGGGTGATTACTGATGATCTTGATTGGGATGTACACCCAAGAAGATGGAAACAGTTGGTGATCGTCCAGACGTACTTGGAGATCGATGGATATGCGGGGTACTTGGTGCCTCCGGTTTCGTTCAGACCCAGAACGGACTTGTAAATGGACTGTGTGTCTGACATTGGATTTCAGTCTGTGTGATTTATTTCTATTAAAAATATATCTGTTTGGCGGCGGAGAATTTATTCTCTTGCTTAACGCCCTTCTCTGAGACGTACGAGCTCAGGGGTTATACAATGATGGATATCAAACGCATAGAGTGAATTGCCTGTGTGGCATGCCTAAGTGGCGAATGATCAAGGATTCTGTTGAAAAGCAAAGTCTTGTGGTTGATGATCGAAGCACGGCCTTTGTGGCATAGCTTTGTGTAACGTTTACTTTGCGAGTTTCACACCCGGTGTGAACCAGAAACGGGAGAGGACCTCAGGGAGAGCATGCGTTTCTTTCTAGTTAGAAGTGGCGTTAGTGGTTTTACACGCCCTGACAAGTTTGACTTATGTGGTTGTTGCTGTTGCGAGGCGCCTCGGATTGATCGGTCGTTCTCGAACCGATGGAGTCATTTAGTTGGCTCATTTACGCCCCATAGGGCGGAGAAACACAAGTTCAGGCATTTTAATCCACTCCGTGTGGACCGGCCTTGACGATCCAAGGGTCACTCGAGCTCTGATCCTGAGACTCGGACTAGACAGTCTCGAATCGGTAGAGGACGATCCCTAGCCTCGGTTCATACCATAAATGATAACCCAACTTCCAAATACGTGACATTTGCGGTTTTGATTGTAGAGCCTAGTATGGCGACATGATATATGGTACCCATGCCGTCTATGATTGATATTTATGATTTGAAGATGTTTTATACACTGTGTACTTATAATAGTATCAAATGATTTGTTTTAAACGTACTAAGCATGTTTGGCTATTATAAGGAAAAACCATATCCCCCGGCTTGCATTGCATTGTGTGATAGGACCTGGGTCTTATAATAGCTTCATTTTTCTTTATTTAGCATTGCGCTGTTTGTTTTATGCACTGGTATTCTTGGGAGGAAACTCGGTCTGTGTTATACGCCGTGGTCCCTTGATTTACCTAACTTTAAAATAAATATTAATAACTATTTTAGTTCTCACACCAGTCCCATGACTGACCTGGAGTTTATTCTTTTAACCTAAACTCTGGGTGCCCTTATTTTCGACACGGGCAGCTAGTAGTTTTGGTTTTTGCAGATTTATATTCACAGGATCCTGGTTTACAGCTGGAATGATATCTGGAAAGCTTTGTATCCGTATATCTCTTGTATTGTATTATTTTCCGCTGCTATGTATTTAAATGTAATTTAAATCTCTGATATTTCTGTGTAATATTTATTCATGCTCTGTATATTTTTGTATTCTGATGGAATTGTTGTAATTAACAATGAAATGTTCTCCCGTCTACGTTATATTTTGTCGTGTTCTCAAAACAATTCGTTCTTTCTCTTCTCTTTGGAGACCGGGGAAGTTCGGGTCATTTCATCATGGTATCAGAGCTTTGGTTTACAAAGCTCAGAGAACAGGACACATTAGAACCATACGAACGAATTCATCAGATATTGGATTAGTAACATCCAATGAGAATGACTCGTTAGAGATGGGATCAGTAGCATCCTAGAACGAGTGTGAAGAGTATTTTTGAAATAAAAACGAATTTTTGTTTTGAAAATTTGAATCAATTATACGTATTTGATTATTTATTTATATTGATTTGGACAATGAAATATATAGAGATTTTAGTATACGTCTGATCCACGTGTATTGAAGCCTCAAATATATTCGATAGATATAGAATTACTGAAACACCCCACCTCCGTTAGGGTCACTCTCAAAGGGAATGCCCTAATTTTGGTGGAGGTTTATAAGTATAAGTCACAGATATACAAGACAGAATATAAGAACACATATTTTTGAACAGCGGAAAAACAACTTTTATTTCATAAAAGATATGTGTTACAACAACATACCATAATTGTCTTACAATACTTCCAAAAAACATAACATCTTCGTAACTGTCTTGATTACATTATTTAAAGAAGCATAAAGAAAACATAAATAAACTGCAAAAGTCCCATAGTTGTTGTCCAAAGCCATAGTCCAAAACGAAAAGATCCAAGCAATACATTCTTTCTCTTCAAGCTGGATAAGAAGGTTGGTCAAGCTGCGGTATTCCCTCCCTGTGGACCTGGGGGGGGGGGGGAACGGAAGAAAAGAAGACGAAAGAAAAGTAGAGTCAGACATAAAGCCTGAGTAAGTCTAGGACTATTCAGTCTATGAATAAAGAACTGGGTATGATAAGTATAAACTAGAAATGGGAAAGCATCATATAACTAGTTAAGTTGTCTAGGGTCGAATGTACTATCGTACCCCATATTAATCTCTGTACCCATATAAACTAGTTCCCAACAGGCACCCCATAATCAGGGTGAAGTGATCCATTTTATAATGATCGACTCCTACTCGCATAGTTACATGTGTCTTACGGCCCCCGATGTTGTAGTTACCTATGCTGGTCCCACCATGGGGTGTATCAAGTCCCATGGTGGCGGCCCGACACAATCCTAGAATGCACAGGTATGCTACTGGTGCCCAGTGCCTTATTTTTCTGCGCCGGAGTGTGCGCACGCCCGCACCCCGTTAGAACCTACACTGCTGCACCACCGCCGTCGATTTGACCTCTTACAATCAGCCCAGTAATCGTGCCCCACCCTGCCTAGTTTCAGGGTATCATGATACACCTTATAGGGTTACTGCTGAAAAGGGTCCCCCGCTACTAGGTTTTCTATTTCTAGCCAACATGCTAATTTGGTTAAGTGTTTTGTAAACCTAACCCCCAATCAGTCTGTTTAGTTTAGCATGTTCCATTTTGATTAAGTATTAATATAATTTACTTAATCCTATCAATCCTGACTCAGCCTTAATTGTCTTATTAAAGCCTTGACCTCTCACATTAGACAGGTATTGTTGTGGCTGCCTGTTGCCGGTTGGGTCCGGGCAGTCTTACGCCACAACTCAGTCTAACCTCGGGTCCTTATTGGGCTCCGTGTTTAACCACCCACATTGGATAGGTATTGTTGTGACTACTAGACAGCCGGGCGGTTCCGGGCAGGTTTACATCACAACTCAATCCAACCTCGGGTTAAACACATCGTATTTTCTACATTTACATATTTTGTCTTTCTTCTTTTTTTTTGTAAACATTTGCGGCCCGTTATTCAAAAATCACTTTAAGCTAATGGTGTAAAGGTTTACACCAATCATGGGCCCAACCCATTCTTGAATTTGGGCCCCTCTACTTTTATATTTTCATTTATTAATTAATTTGGCCCAACGCTATTTCCCCCGTTTAATACGTTCGTTTATTATAATATATGTTGGGCTTAGCCTTTTCAACCCAACTTAGCCACGTGAAAAAGGGGAGGCTTAAAACGTGATTATATACACTAAAAGGGGAATGTGAACGCATGAACTTGCAACATAACGTTGGAACTACAAAATAGAAACTGGTGTACTTGCATAGTAGCAACGTATACTTTGGTCATAAAGCATAAGTGACATGAATCAAAGCATGTAAACTTGTAGTTAAGTTAGAATCTAAATTGGATATCATTATTGACACATAGTCTTAACTACAACATAAACCTATATTTTTCTTTAGGCATAATGTCAAACATAAGCAAATCATGTTCATAAGGTTACTACATGTTTACAAGGGTGCTTACTTTTGTTACTAATACAAAAGTATAGTTCAACTAGAATTATTCCAACTTAATCATGATTTTAAATCTATTCACATAACCATGGCACACATATACTTATGGCATAAATATTTCTAAACATGAAATCATGATTTTTACTTTAGTCATGCAAACTTGCAAATGGGATTTTAAATCTAACCTAGCTATGTACCACATGTGTCATCATATAATTCTTGTTAACAATATAGACCTAACATGTTTTTCAATTATGCAAAATATCAATCATAGCCTAGTCATATTCATAAGTTCGCAAAGAGGATTTCTAGTACAAAAGTATGGCTTAATATATAGATCATGATGCCAAATTTTCAACATAATTTCATATGAATTATAATAACCCAAATTTGTTCCAATTACACACAAAATGATTTTTGTACAGAATTACACATTATGATGGCATAGTAGCAAAACCACAAACTTGCATGAATTTCAATTAAAGAACTACATACATGTAGCTTCAACATGAATTACAAACTTTGCGAATATCCAAACATATATTTGCATAAAACTACCGCAAACATGTAGTTTTTATAATGAATAACATACGTTGCGAATATCCAAACGTATACTTGCATAAAACTACCGCAAACATGTAGTTTTTATAATGAATAACATACTTTGCGAATATCCAATCGTTATACAATATTCCAAATCGATAAGAATCATAGTAACGCACAAATATGAATTACTTATCACCACAAATCAAGTGTACAAACCAACACAGTTATTTATTCATACCAAAATAATACTCTACTTACAATCGTGTGGCGAATTCTCCAATTCAGGAATTTGGAGATGCGACTCCTTTTGACGTAGGCGTTGATTTGATTTGTTTAAGTTGCTTTATGCTTTAGAATTTGCCTCCTAATCTTCTCTCAAATTGGTGGCTACTCCTAGTCGTTCCTCAGCAGCATGATGGCCTCATTCTTATTTTTTTGTGTGAGTTTAGGTTAGGTTTGAGTTGTATATATAGAATTTTAGGATTAATTTAGGCCGTTTGATTAATCCTAGAAATGACCATAACCGTTCAGTCAGGATAGAGTTATCCTATTGACTCAGCCATGAGTCAGAAATGACTCAGCATTGACTCAGTGATGAGTCAGAAATGACTCAGCGTATTAAATGTTCACCAATTCAAACGTAAATACGTATTTAATAGATACATTTTCCCCTTTACCGTATTAATTACCCATATATAAATATTTATTTATATATGAATAAATATTTTCTTACCTTTAATTTGTCATAATTAAAAATTGGAGAAGGCCAAAAAAAAAAACCATCCTTGACAACCAAAAATGCTCAACGTACGCTACATGATGCATACACGTCATATATATATATATATATATATGCGTATATGTATATATATTATATATATATTCATTTTTTTCTCTATCTTCCCAATTACCCATTTTCACACTAAACCACTTTTTGAACTGCGTTCACACTAGGCTATTTTAAGCCATTCCCCTAAAACAAAAATAGGGCGCTGGCGGGGATCGAACTCTGTACCTCTTGTATGCAAGTCATGTGTTCCAACCAAATGAGCTACTAAGTCTTTTGCTTACAAACCCTAGAACAATGCTAAACATTATTCGTTTCCCATTCTTTTTTTTTCATGTTTTGCTGCGATATTTAAATTAAAGATATCTTCTTCACACGTTATCCGTTTTGCGTAAACTCGGACTCTATTTCAAGCAGGATTTCGAGGCGAATGCAATGGCGTAACCCGTTTCCCTTAATTCTTTGATTTGAAATTAATTATACTTTAATTTATGACTTTCACGGTTATAGAATACACGGGGTGTTACAATTACACTCTAGTCGCTCGGACATGATTCTAATGATTGACGCATCATCATTAGAATTTATATTCGTGTTTCGAAGGTGAGATTTCTATATATTTCCAATTGACTATTGTGAGAACCAAAATTAGATAGGGTCTATTGTTGTGATTTGGCATCAAAAATGAGATTTTTTGAATATGTATCAAAGTTATGAATTTCAAAAGCTAATCAACTAATTGATTGATGGTTGTGTTGTTGATTATTGGTTGATTTATTAAAATTTGTACCATATAGCCCAATTGAACCAAATAGTGAATTGTATTGAAATTTGGTCGCATTTGCTTGCATATACATGTACTTACATTGAACAGGTCATAGCAAGGAGGTTAGTGCAGAAGAATAAATTTGTTTGCCCGACAAATAGGTACATGTTTAACATAATTTACTGTTTTGTTTGGGTGATGATGATTTTACGAGCCGATTGGCTAGCCGCTTGGCTTTTTCTTTTCTTTTTTTGAGATCAGAAGGCCTGTATGGCAATTTCGGGATTTTCCCGTGCTCCCGGTGCAGGGGAGGTTATGGTGAATTTTTTTCGAAAATTTAGGGTGTTAGCCAAATTTTTGAGAAATTTGAAAAGTTCTTAGAAACTGAAAAGTTGAAGAACTTAAGCCGTAGTCAAAACAAAGAAAGTTGAGTTGGTTTTTAAAACAACTTTCGGCTTCGTTCCTTTTCGGGGACGAAAAGTTTTAAGTGGGGGAGATTGTAATAACCCGGACGTCTGGGCCAGTTTAAAATTTTTATTTTGGCAATATTAGCGAATTTTGATAATTTAAAATGAATTATTTTAAATAATAACGACGAGAAATTTATTTTGAATATAATTCGAATGTATATATTCATTTGAATCGACGTTAGAATATAAATATTTATTTATAATTATAAAAGGAATTGAAAATGACGCGGTAGTTCGATAATTCGATTTCAAACTTCAAACGAATGTACCGGGTGCAAAATAAACCGGATTTTAGTGAAACCAAAAATAATGGAATCTAATTGTGACTATCTTTCCAACGAACCCGAAAAATCGAAATTTCATAGCGGGAATCAAAAGATATGTCCAGTTGAAAATTTTGAATAGTCGTTATGGAATTCAGGCCTTTAAAAATGGAAATTTTGCAAATGACCTCGGATTTCGACGAAACACCTTTGTAGGATCCGTGATGTAAAGTTATTGCTAGATGCCAATTTTCATAATTTTTCGAATCAATATGTGAGTGTGGCAAAGGAAAACGCGTTTGACCAGTTTTAGTCGATTTTAATCGACTGGAAAATGGCCATTTTCCAAACGGTCTCAGAATTCGATGAAATTAGTTTTGTTAGGATTGTATCGTCAGCACGAAGCTAGAAAACATTTTTCGAGAATTTTTCGAGTTAGTATGCGACCCCGGTAAATTGAAATACGCGTTCAAATGCAATATATAGAGTTATATGTTCATTTTGACGAAAACTGATCGAAACGATCGAATCATCTTACGATACATATCCCATTGTGTTCGGATTGGGGGTAATTAGCTATGGACGTCAGTTAGTGGGCTCGATTTGGGGTTCAAACGAAAGGAGTACTTTTGATAGAAAATAATAATAATAATAAATAAATAAAATAAAGAAAAGTCTACTCCCTTTTTCTATTTCTCTCTCCTACCCACCCTATTCGAAATCATTCATCAGAAAAAAGGGGGAGAACCACGGAGCCGCGCCGCCATCGGATGCTATCGACGACCGTCCTCCGTCGCATCCTCGTCCATCGCCCCCCTCGTGCTCCTCCGCTCCCTCCGTCAGTCACTCTCTCTCCTCCTTCTCGGATCTCAAACCGATGCCCAACCCTACCCAAAAACCGCCGAGCCCCCCCTCAGCCCACCACCGCCTCCAGCGCTTCCACCCGCCCGACCGCGACCCCTTACTGACCCGACGTCGTATCCCCTCCCTCTCCAGTTCGACCCGCAACCTCACCCCTCCCCTCTACGCAGACCAACGAAAGCAACAAACCCCGAAGTCCCTTCCGATTGCCGAGGCCAGCGGGAACTTCCCCTATTGAAAAAACCCAATGAAAGTAAGTTTTTGATTGCGTATATTTCTTTTAGCATATAAGGATGTGATTTTTCATTAAAGAAAATCTGATTTTTTTTATCTTTTGAAATATAAGATTTCTTCGGATTTTATTTAGAAAAGATTGAATTTTTATTAAGCAAAAAGATAATATTTTTAAAGTAAGAAAGATCATATTTTTAAAGTAGAAAAGATTTGTTTCTTTTTTTCTAAAAAAGAGATGATTTTTAACCGAACAAAAACTAGATTTTTATACAAATGGTTTTGAAATAAAAATATGATTTTTATAAAGTAGAAGTAATAAAAATTTGATTTTTACATAATGTAGATATTAAAATTTTGATTTTTATATTATAGGAATTATAAAAATATGATTTTTATAATTTGAAGCGCGATAGGAAAATATTGTTTTTATTTAGAGAAAAATATAATTTTTATCATGTGTATCTAATAAAATAAAAATCCGATCTTTATATAAGAAGTAGAAATATAAAAATATAATTTTTATATAGAAAGGCGCGTTGTAAAATATATGAAATTGAAATAAAAATATGGTTTTTATTGATTAGGATAAAACGATAAAAATATGATTTTTACTGTGAACAGCGGGAAAAGATGGCAATGGTATCGACTGAAGTCAAAACGAAACCCGAACAGTTCAAAAGCAAAGCACGGCGGAGTGGAACCCTCTGTGAGAATTTCTCACCTTTAATTTTATTTTTCTAGTTATAAATATATACTAGGATGCAGACGGTGTTAAGTAGCACCCGACACCCGTCGTCCACAGACCATGGACGGCTTGTTTGCTTGGTTGTTTAATTTTGATGTGTAGTTGATTGTGTGACGTGATGTGAAATGAAATAAAATATTTATATAGTTGAAAATATTTTATATTTAAAAATAGAATTTTTAATGTGTATATGAAATGAAATAAAAATAAACAAATCGGATGATTTGTTTGTATACACACATTTGGCTGATATTGATTGGGACGATAAATTTTACCCATCGCCCTAATGCACAAATAAAATCTGTGTTTGATTGTTTGAAACCCCACACGGGTATTGGGATGATATTTGACGTACACTAATCCCAATATTTAGTTGTATGTCGATCGATTGATTGACAGACTGTTATAAGCGTTAAATATTTATATTTGATGCTTATACAGTGTAGAACGCACTTTGGATGATGGTTGATGATTTATCGTTGTTGTTAGATACGTGTGGTAGAAAATCCATATAATTAACATTATATGGTAATTGATTGGGCCTCATTCCATATTTGAAAAAGAATATTTGAAAATAGAAATATTTGAAAAGGAAACATTTGAAATAGAAATATTTGAAAAAGAAACATTTGAAATAGTAATATTGGAAAATAGAAATATATGAAGCCGTGTAGATTAGATTGACACCATTTTGACGTGAACGATATTTATATCGATTTTATTCATTTTATAATGAATATCGAAAGTGATTTCAAAATCTGATATTTTGAAAAGAATTGAAATTCGAATTGAAACTGAATAGAAATGAATTCGAATTGAAATGAATTCAAATTGAAACTGAATAGAAATGAATTCGAATTGAAATTGAATAGAAATGAATTCCAATTGAAATTGAATAGAAATGAATTCGAATTGAAACTGAATAGAAATGAATTCGAATTGAAATTGAATAGAAATGAATTCCAATTGAAATAGAATAGAAATGAATTCGAATTGAAACTGAATAGAAATGAATTTGGATTGAAATTGAATAGAAATGAATTGAAATTGAAATTGAATAGAAATGAATTCGAATTGAAACTGAATAGAAATGAATTCGAATTGAAATTGAATTGAAAACGAAATGAAATTGAATTAGAAATCAATTTGAATTAAATCGATTTGAAATGATATTAAAACGAACTGAAATTGAATTAGAAATCAATTTGAATTAAATCAATTTGAATTAAATCGATTTGAAATGAAATTAAAATGAATTTATGTTGAAAAATTCGATTTTGATTTGAATTTGAAATAGAAGTTGAAATCGTTTCGAAAACGAATTTAAAACGATTTATAAAATACGTTTTGAAAAGGGAATCGACGAAATATATAATATATATATATATTATATATATAATGGCCTGAATAGAACGTGCCGCGCCGCGACAGTTCGCGAATTTCGACCATTGACTTCGAACGGATATTACGGGAGATCCGACCGTCGGATCCTCCTAAAACCGGAACCGTTGGATTCGTATTGAAAAGAGCTTTCTAACGAATATTAGAAATTTGAAATCTAACGGTTGGATTTGGAATTATGTCCAAATCAAATTTAGAAAAGGTCGTTGTAAGTGCAGTTCGATGGCCGTTGGTGGAAATCAACTGTGCGGGCCTTGATAAAATTATTAAAAATAGTAATAATTTGTGTAAAACCATAAGAAATGACTTGGGAAGAATTGGGATGAAAAATTCCATATTTGAAAAGATAAAAATAGATTTTTATCGAAATGAACTAGTTTTGAACTAGAATTATAATTCTATTTATTTTTAAATAAGTAAATTGGATTTGGAATGGTTTTGAAAATAACCAGAATTTCCAATAATTATATTGGAATGGATTTGAATCGAAATTATCTTCGGAATATTTCAATGTTGGATTTCATGATGATACAGATATTGTTATGGGAATTTGAAAGATATAGATATAGATATAGATATATATATATATATATATATATCATTATTTCCAATACGATATTTGTTGGTCGTAGAATTTGATATTGAATGTAAGCCGGCATATTTTCTATTCAGAGCCTTTTATTTAATATCAAATATGATTTGGGTTTGTCGTGAATGGTGTCTTCATTAACACTGTTCTTGAACCCAGTTGAGAAAAGATTAAATCTTTTTATTTAGATTTAATGAAGGGTACCAATTAAATAATATTTAATTGGAATTGAATTGATATTGATTTATGGGTTTATCGTGAACAGTGTTTTAAACAACACTTGTTCTTTAACCCGATAGTTAATGGAATGTGATTTTGGGTTGTCGTGAACGGTATCTTCAATAATACTGTTCTTAGACCCAAAGGAGTTAAGAAAATCAGAAACTAACTGGAGGTTAGTTAAGATGAATGGTTTCTTGGGTATTGATCTGATGTTGGTTTCGTCCTTCGGGGTTAATACTTAGGGAATTGCTCACTTGCTAATTTACGGTTAGGGACTGATTGAAATGTAATGTGATTTTGGGTTTATAGTGAACCGTGTTTTAAATGACACTGATTCTTTAACCCAGTTAAAGATTAAAACTAAGTGGAGTTTTAATGAATCTTTAATTAGATTGAAATGACCGAGAATGGAGTATCACCAGTTTTACTCCAGGCGATAGTTAAATCTTTAATTAGAATTAAACGTGAAATGGTAATTGAATTTACCGATAACACCGTGGTGTTAGATAGGGAGTATAACCAGTTTTACTTCATGGGATGAATAAGTTGGGAGTGGGAAATTAAAACTAATGATTACTTCGGTAAGGTTCGTTAATCCCAACTAGTTGAATCGATATTCAAAAGAAGATTAAAGAATAATTTCAAGGAATTTATCTTTGATAAAATTAATGGGAACCTTTCCCTATGAATGTGAAATTTAGAAACTAACTGTCGGTTAGCTAAGCAGAATGGTTTTCTGGATATTGATATGATGTTGGTTTCGGCCTTCGGGGTTAATATTTGGGGAATTATTCTCTTGATTAATTTACGGTTAGTGACTGATGAATTGGAATGAGGCGTATGTTGTGTTTGTGTAACACTTATTTAAAATATACGCGAGATATTCGGAAAGACCGGGTTTATCCCATTCTGAATAACTGATACGACGATAAGTCGAAGATGAAGACGGTGGTCGAAGACCGGAGGTCTTCACGTCGTTTGGGTGATTACTTATGATCTTGATTGGGATGTACACCCAAGAAGATGGAAACAGTTGGTGATCGTCCAGACGTACTTGGAGATCGATGGATATGCGGGGTACTAGGTGCCTCCGGTTTCGTTCAGACCCAGAACGGACTTGTAAATGGACTGTGTGTCTGACATTGGATTTCAGTCTGTGTGATTGATTTCTATTAAATATATATCTGTTTGGCGGCGGAGAATTTATTCTCTTGCTTAACACCCTTCTCTGAGATGTACGGGCTCAGGGGTTATATACTGATGGATATCAAACGCATAGAGTGAATTGCCTGTGTGGCATGCCTAAGTGGCGAATGATCAAGGCTTCTGTTGAAAAACAAAGTCTTGTGGTTGATGATCGAAGCACGGCCTTTGTGGCGTAGCTTTGTGTAACGTTTACTTCGCGAGTTTCACACCCGGTGTGAACCAGAAACGGGAGAGGACCTCAGGGAGGGCATGCGTTTCTTTCTAGTTAGAAGTGGCATCAGTGGTTTTACACGCCCTGACGAGTTTGACTTAGTGGTTGTTGCTGTTGCGAGGCGCCTCGGATTGATCGGTCGTTCTCGAACCGATGGAGTCATTTAACTGGCTCATTTACGCCCCATAGGGTGGAGAAACACATGTTCAGGCATTTTAATCCACTCCGTGTGGACAGTCCCTGACGATCCAAGGGTCACTCGAGCTCTGATCCTGAGACTCGGACTAGACAGTCTCGAATCGGTAGAGAACGATCCCTAGCCTCAGTTCATACCATAAATAATAACCCAACTTCCAAATACATGACATTTGCGGTTTTGATTGTAGAGCCTAGTATGGCGACATGATATATGGTACCCACGCCGTCTATGATTGATATTTATGATTTGAAGATGTTTTATACACTGTGTACTTATAATAGTATCAAATGATTTGTTTTAAACGTACTAAGCATGTTTGTCTATTATAAGGAAAAATCCTATCACCCGGCTTGCGTTGCATTGTGTGATAGGAACTGGGTCTTATAATAGCTTCATTTTTCTTTATTTAGCATTGCGCTGTTTGTTTTATGCACTGGTATTCTTGGGAGGAAACCCGTTCCGTGTTATACGGCGTGAACCCTTGATTTACCTAACTTTAAAATAAAGATTAATAACTATTTTAGTTCTCACACCAGTCCCATGACTGACCTGGAGTTTATTGTTTTAACCTAAACTCTGGGTGCCCTTATTTTCGACACAGGCAGCTAGTAGTTTTGGTTTTTGCAGATTTATATTCACAGGATCCTGGTTTACAGCTGGAATGATATCCGGAAAGCTTTGTATCCCTATATCTCTTCTAGTTGTGTATTGTATTATTTTCCGCTGCTATGTATTTAAATGTAATTTAAATCACTGATATTTCTGTGTAATATTTATTCATGCTCTGTATATTCTTGTATTCTGATGGAATTGTTGTAATTAACAATGAAATGTTCTCCCGTCTGCGTTCTATTTTGTCGCGTTCTCAAAACAATTCGTTCTTTCTCTTCTCTTCGGAAACCGGGGAAGTTCGGGTCGTTTCATTTAGATGATTTTATGAGCCGATTGGCTAGCCGCTCGGCTTTTTCTTTTTCTTTTTGTGATGAGAGGGACTGTGTGGCAGTTTGGGGATTTTCCCGGTGCTCCCCGTACAAAGGGGGTTATGGAATTTTTTTTCGAAAATTTAGGGTGTTAGCCAAATTTTTGAAAAATTTGAAAATTCTTAAAAACTGAAAAGTTGAAGAATGAAAGCCGAACTGAAAGTTGAGTTGATTAGGTAAATAACTTTCAGCTCCGTTCCTTTTCAAGGACGAAAAGATTTTAAGTTGGGGAGATTGTAACAACCCAGAAAATCAGAACCAATTTAAAATTTTATTTTGGCAATTTTAATGAATTTTGAATATTTAAAATGATTTATTTTAAATAATAATGACAAGAAATTTAAATTGAATAGAATTAGAATGTATAAATTTATTTTAATCGAAATTAGAATATAAATATTTATTTCAATTATAAAAGGAATTGGAAATGGCGCGGTAGTTTGAAAATTCAATGTCAAATTTCAAATGAATGTATAGGATTCAAAATAAACAGAATTTTAGAGAAACCTAAAATATTTGAATCGATTTGAAAATATCTTTCCAACGAATCAGAAAAATCCAAATTTCATAGCGGGAATAAAAAGTTATGTCCAGTTGAAAATTCAGAATAGTCGCTATGGAATTTAGCCCTTAAAAATAGCAATTTTGCAAACGACCTCCATTGTTGACGAGACCACTTTTTTTGGATTCGGAATGTCAAATTATTGCTAGATCCCAATTTTCATAATTTTTGGAATCAATATGTGAGCGTGGTGAATTTAAACTTGTTTGCTAATTTCAGTTTGAATTTAATCGACTAGAAAATGAGCATTTTTCAAACGGTCTCCAAATTCGACGAAATTAGTTGTGATGGGACCGTATCATCAAAACATAGCCAGATTTATTTTTTTGGAATTTTTGGAGTCCGTATGTGGCCCCAGTAAATTAAAATGTACATTAAAATTCAATATATTGATTTATATTTTAATTTTTAGAAGAACTGATGGAAACTGTTGAATTGGCTTATGGGACATTTCCCATTGTGTTCGAAATGGGGGTATTTGGCTAGGGATGGTAGTCGATGAGTTCGATTTGGAGTCCGAATTAAAAAGGTACTTTTATGGAATTAAAAATAATAAATTATAAATTATAAAATCTCACCCTCACCCCTCTTTCTCTCTCTCCTTGCCTTGTAGTCAATGCTTAAATTATAAAAGGAAAAAAAACAAATGACGCGTTCTCTCCTAAATCGAGCCACCACTGGAGGCAGGCTTCCCCCACGACCGCCGCCATCGTCGAGTGCATCCCCTGGCCTAGTCGGAGCAGCCGTGACCCCCCAACCTCGAACGCCTCCATCCTTTTCCCCCCAAACTGAACATCTAACCCTAAACCGAGCCCTAATCTACCGACCCCACCCACCCCCCCCCCCCCCCGATGTCGGCCGCCATCTCCAATGACCCCCATGCCCTACGACGATCAGAAAACCCCCTCCCCTTTACACCACTATAAGCTTTTCTATTTATTTATGTTTATTTATTTTGAATAATCGGTATTAAATATATAACCATGTTTAAAAATTCGATTTTTAATGAGTTTAACATTAAACTAAAAAAATTGGATCTTTTTATATATTTTAACATAGAAGAAAGAACAGATTTTTAATACAAGAACGATATGATATTTCTATATATTAAAAATATGGTTTTTGTTATGTAAAAATATAATTTTTATCATATGAATGACAATAAAAAGATTCAATTTTTAAATAGGAAAAAGTTAGAATTTCATAGAATAAAAATTCGATTTTTATATATAGAGAAATAAAAATATAATCTTTTCTATACATGTAGCACCATAAAAATGTGATTTTTTATATATAAAGTAGAGTTGTTAAAAATATGATTTTTAATATAAACCGCGTGAAACAGACGACGATGAAACTGACTGGAAGCAAAACGGAATCCAGACCGTTCAAAAATAATGAATGGCGAAGTGGAAACCTAAGGTGAGAACTTCTCACTAAAATTATTTCTGTACAGTTTTTTATTTTATAACTGCATATATGAGCTACTCCCCGTCGTCCATACGTCCATAGACCATGGACGACTTGTTTGTGTGTTGCGTTGAGGTTGATGATTGTGATGTGAAATGAAAATTATAATATTCATCTGTTGAATAAAATATTTTATCGTTAAAAATAAATTTTTTAATGTATAATGAATAAAATAAATATTCGTTTACAAATCAGATGATTTCTTTATGTACACTCATTTTACTGATATGGATTGGGATGATACATTTTACACATCGCCCAACTGCACAAATAAAATATGTATTTGTTGATTGAAACCCCATACGAGTATTGGGATGATATTTGACATACACTAATCCCAATTTTTTATTCGTATGTCAATCGATTGGTTAATAGACTGTTCTATGCGTTAAATATTTATATTTAATGCTTATGCATTGTAGAACGCACTCTGGATGATGGTTGATTATTTATTATTGTTGTTCTATACATGTGTTATATGAAATCCATATAAATAACATTATATGGTAATTGACTGTGTCTGATTCCAGTTAAGAAAGAATAAATATTTTAAAATAACGAATATTTTAAAATAATGAATATATTAAAATAATATACAGTAAAAGATCAAAATCTGATTTTGATGTCCGATATGGGATGGACACGAATATATTTAAATATATAAAGCCGTGTTGATTAGATTAACGCCATTTTGACGTGAACGATATTTATATCGATTTTATTCATTTTTATAATGAATATCGAAAAGGAAATGATTTCAAAATCTAATGTTTTGAAAATATTATCATTTATATATCGATGATATGGAATATTCAATTTTGATTTGAAATTGAATATGAAGTTGGAATCATTTTGAAAACGAATTTAAAACGATTTATAAAATACGTTTTAAATGGAAATCGATGAAATATATATAATATGTATATTATATATATAATGGCCTGAATAGAACGTGTCGCGCCGCGGAAGTTCGCGAATTTCGACCAGTGACTTTGAACGGACATTACGAGAGATCAGACCGTCGGATTCTCCTAAAACAAGAACCGTTGGGTTCGTATCGAAAAGATCTTTCCAACGAATACAATAGATTAGAAATCTAATGGTTGGATTTGGAATCATGTCCAAATCGAATTTGGAAAAGGTCGCTGTAAGTGCAGTTCGATGACCGTTTATGGAAATCGACTATACGAGGCTTGATAAAATTATTAAAAATATCAATAATTTGTGCAAAATCATAATAAATGATTTGGAAAGAATTCGGATGAAAAATTCCATATTTGAAAGGGTAAAAATATATATTTATCGAAATGAACTAGTTATGAACTAGAATTAAAAATCCAATATTTTTAAATAAATAAATTGGGTTTGAAATGGAGTGTAATTACAATGGTCCATTCAAGCCTGTTTTAATAGATGCCCTATACAACACTCTTTTTACAACGGGCAATGACTGTCCGTTGTAATTAATTGCTATTACAACGGTCATTTTTGGCCCGTTGTAATATATCTCGATTTAACAACGTTCACAAAATCTTTCTAGGAAAATCTCTTTGAATCTATCCTAGGTGGTATCACCCTCTGGATTATCTTTGACGATTGTTTCCCACCAGATTAAAGCTTCTTCTTTGAGCGCCCAAGATGCTACTAATCTTTTCTGATCATCTCTCAACTGGATACGTTCAAAAATTCTTTCAACAGAACTCATCCAAGCTTGAGTCTGAATTATGGATTCATTGCCCGAGAATTATGCTCCGCCCAGGTTTCGATATCTCTTTAATAGAGCCTCTAGATCTGGTTCTGCATTTCTTCTGTTTCTGACACTCATTTTCTAGTACTTCTGCAAATAGCAGATCAAGTGTCAGGTCACAGAAAAGGTATTTTAAAACATAAAAACTTATACTTCAAATGTAAATGTGTCTGTCGGGGTGTAATTTCATTCTGCTTTACTCATACTAGGATATTACTGATCCTATCTGTAATGAGTTGCCCATCCTAGAACACTACTGGTTCTATTTCTGACGAGTTCGTTAATATGTTATACTCCAGAAGTAAGCTTAACCAAAGCTCTGATACCACGTTGTGATGACCCCAAAACCTGTACAGCGGTGTTAAGGGTAATCTTTGGAATATAACACAGAAACAGATAATAGCAGAATAGAAATAAATAAATACACCAGATAATGCACGATAGAATATACTAGATGAACGTAATCATCAGAGTTACACAGTATACCGGATCATACTTAGTACAAATACCGTTCAGCTATACATGAATGTCTACAGCGGAAAACAAAACATAATGTACAATAGGAGCTGAACAACATAAAAAGAGATAAATGATAGAATCCATCTTCAGCTCCAGCTATCCAGAAAGAGCCTGCTAAGAACCTGAACACAAGGCTGCCCATGTAGAAAAAGGGGCACCCGGGTTTGAAAGTGAAACAAACTACGAGTCAGTTATGAGACTGGTATGAGAAATCTACTTAACACATTTATAATATGGCTAATCACAGGACCACGCCACTTTCATGGAACGGGTTTACTCCATTGGATTGCCAATGCTTTAAAACAAATAATTCTTTTAAACATCGCAATGCTTTTTTTAAAAATGAAGCCATTATAAGACTCGTTCCCATCACACAATGCAACGCAAACCGGAGGATAGAGTTTTACCTTATAATGGCCAAAATATGCTTGACACGAATAAAACAAAAGCATCTGATATTATTACTAGTGTTTACATGTTTCAAAAACAATTTCGAATCATAACTATCAATCATAGACGGCATGGGTACCATATATCATGTCGCCATATATATATACAATCAAAACCGCACGGTGTCGTATTTGGAAATTGGATTTCCATCATGAACCAAGGCAAAAGTTAGTCCTTACCGACTTCGAGACGCTCTAGCCCGTGTCTCAGGGCCCAGACACAGGTGGGCCCTTGGATCATCAGGGCCGGTCCACCGATGTAGATTAAAATGCCTGAACACTGCGTTTCCCCGCCCTATGGGGCGTCAATGAGCCAACAAATGACTCCATCGGTCCCGGATCGACCGATATAACCGAGGCGCCTCGCAACAACAACAACCACATAGGTGAAAATAATATAAATGTTATCCAGTTTAAGCACCGACACCAACTCTAGCTAGAAGGAAACGCATGCCCTCCCTGATGTCCTCTCCCGTTTCTGGTTCATACCGTGGTGTGAGATTCACGAATTCACGTTATACACAAAGCTATGCCACACAGGCGGTGCTTTGATCATCACCACAAGACTTTGCTTTTCAACAGAAGCCTTGATCATTTTCCACTTAGGCATGCCACACTAGCAATTCATGCCATGCGACTGATGTCCATCGATATACAACCTCTGAGCTCGTGCGTCTCAGAGAAGGGCGTTAAGTAAAAGAATAAATTCTCCGCCGCCAAACAGATGTATATTTAATAGAGATCAATCAACACAGAATAAAATCCAATGTCAGACACACAGTCCATTTACAGGTTCGTTCCGGGTCTGAACGAAACCGAAGGCACTATATACCTCGCATACCCATCGATCTCCACATACGTCTAGACGATCACCACTCATTATCCATATTTCGGGATGCCTCCCAATCAGGACATCAGTTACCATCCAAACGAGGTGAAGATCTTCGGTCTTCAACCACTGTCTTCATCTTCGATTTCTTATCGTCGATTCAGTTATTTAGAATGGGATAAACCCGGTCTTTCCGAGCAACTCGCGTATATAAATAACTAGTGCTACACAGACACAACATACGCCTCATTCCAACTCATTAGTCAATAACCGTCAATCAGTAAGAGAACGATTTCCCAAATATTAACCCCGAAGGCCGAAACCAACATCAGATCAAAACCCAGGAAACCATTCGACTTAGCTAACCTTCAGTTAATTTCTAAATTTCACATTCCATATCATTTATAATGTTTTATAACGATTTATCGCTATTTTTATTTATTTTAAACTAGCCAATTTATTCAGACGACGCTTCGGGCCATAACGCGGTCGTGGCGTTATTTTTCTTCAGATTTAATTTACACATATTTGAAAATCTAACCGTTGGATCTTCACAAATTTTATATCATTAAAAGACCTTTTCAAAACGAATCCAACGGTTCCAGTTTTGGGAAAATCCGACAGTCGGATCTCCCGGTACAATCGTTCGAAGTTTCGATTTCAAAATACCAACTGCAGCGTTGTTATTCGATTTAATTTAATTATATTTTTATATATATAAATATAATCGATCCTGGCGCTGTTTTTCTTCAGATTTGAATTAAACATTCCAGACAATCCAACCGTTGGATCTTTACAAAATTGGTGTCGTTGGAAAGATATTTCCAAAGCGAACCAAACGGTTTCGGTTTCGGGAAAATCCGATGGTCGGATCTCCCACACTAATCGTTTGAAATCACGGTTTCAAAACATGAACTGCAGCTTCGTTATTCGATATATTTTAATTATATATATATGTAATTGATTATTCGATTTCAAAACTATATGGTTTTCATTCATTTGATAAAAATGATATTTTTATCCAGCAGACATTCACTTCGACACTTCACTATTTTTAACCATTCATGTATATAGTAAAAATGTGATTTTTATTGTAAAACGATTTATTTCAAAACACGACTATTTTATATAGTTCATATAGATGATAAAAATATGATTTTTATTATAAAACAATTTATTTTAAAACACGAATACCATTCAACACATGAATTCCTATTCAATGAATGAATTTCTATTCAACACATGAATGTTTTCTACATATGAAAATAATTTCAACAAATGAAAATAATTCTAACACATGAATATTTCAAAAAAATTCAGCAGCATAACGGCACGGTAGTTAAAACCGGGGCCGTCCCTAGTACGGCTCCTCGCTCTACCTTAAAGCCTCGCAGCTTTTGACAATGGGGATCTCATGCATCTAGTTTGCACGCAGGCGGCATGTATATTTTTTTCCATTTCCACAAACTAATCCTAAGTGGTTTCAACCAAATATTTCTCAACCACAAACGGGTATTTTTCAACTGCAATCAATCAATTTTCAACCACAAACAATTCTAATCAACCATTCGTAATCAACCAATTTTCACACCAATCACAACCAATAAATATCGTTCATGGTTTGTGGACGAGGGGCGCATATATATATATATATATATATATATATATATATATATATATATATATATATAAAAGCATTTCACTTCTATTTCAACACATATATAATTTTAACAACGCATATATAACTTATATATCAAACGCACAACTTATACAACGCTTATACATGAGGTGTACAACGCTTATATAGCTCATACATCGATTATATAATTTATACATCGTCGTTTTCCATATCGTTTATAATTTAGAAATCTCACTTCGGGTTCCACTCCACCAAAAATAACAGAAGGCTCAGAAAAACATGCGGTCTCTTCTAGAATGTAGAAGACGTCCACACGAGTCCACTGTCTCTTGTTTCACTGAATTTCGTCAAGAAATGAAAAAGATATGATTTTTACAGTGAAATCTAAAACCGTAGCGCTTTAAACTGCTATAATATAGTTTAAAATAAAAATAGCCGTACCTTTTCTGAAATGGTTCCAAACTAGGTTTGGATTTTTCGATCAATCCGTGTAACGGTTCCACGATCGGGTTGCGCGAGGTCGAAGGGGGAGGAGAGGCGCTCAGGCGCGCGGTGGTGGTGTTGGGTTCGAACCCCCCGGCGATGTCGGCGGCTCCTCAAACGCCCGAACTTCATGAGGTCGATCTAGCCCCATAACGCGATGAAAAAATTCAATCCTTGTATGGATTTGGAGAGGGTGATGAGAGCTTCAAAAAGTTGAACGGTGGCAGGGGTCAGCGACGAACGGGGTGGCCGGAATTTGGCCAGGAAGTGGCGAAAGCTTTTCCGCCTTCGATCTGCTCGTATCGGGGAGAGAGAATGTGAATGATGGCCAATAGAATTTTTTTTTATATAATTTTTAAAATCTCCAAAATACTCTCTTTCACACACGAACACCAATCCAAACCCAACGACTGTCGCCCCTAGCGTTTTACCACCATTCCGAACACAATGGGATATGTTTCGTAGGCCCATTCGACTATTTCAGTCAACTTTCCTTCAAATTAAAATATAAACATTCAATATTCAAGTTGAACATACATTTCAATTTGCTAGGGCTACAAACTGATTCGAAAAAGTCCAGAAAAATAAATCTAGTATGTTTTGACGATACGGTCCAAACAAAACTAGTTTCGTTGAATTCTGAGATCGTTTGAAAAATGACCCATTTCTGGTCGGTCCAATTTAACTGTAATTGACCAAAACACGTTTTCCTTTGCCACGCTCACGTACTAGCTTAAAAAGTTATGAAATTTGAAACCTAGCAATAATTTAACATTCTGGATCCAACAAAAGTGGTTTTGTCGAATTCCGAGGTCGTTTGCAAAATGGCCATTTTTCACGGTCTACATAAACTCTATAGCGACCTTTCTGAAAATTCATTTGGCCATAACTTTTGCTTCCCGCTATGAAACTTCAATTTTTCAGATTCGTTAGAAAGATATTCACTAACAGATTTAAATATTTTTGGTTTCACTCAAATCCGTTTTGTTTTGCACCCGGTACAGTCAGTCAAAGTTTGAATTCAAATTTTGAAACTAACGCGCTATTTCTGGCCTTGTTTCTATTTCAAAGTAATTATATTTATTTTCAATGTCGATTCTAACTTATATTTCATCGTTATTATTTAAAATATTTATTTTAAATATTTAAAATCCACTAAAATAGCCAATTTTTAAATTGGTTCAGATTTTCCGGGTCGTTACAATCTCCCTCACTTAAAACTTTTCGTCCCCGGAAAGGAACAAAGTCGAAAGTGGTTTGATTAACCAACCTTACGTTCAATCTGGCTTCCATTCTCCAACTTTTCAGTTTCTGAGAATTTTCAAATTCTTTAAAAATTTGGCTAACACCTGGAATTTTCGAAAAATTTCGCCATGACCTCCTTTGTACGGGGAGGGGTTTGGAAATTTATTGGGCCGTATTAGGTACCCAATAAATCCTATAAAGCATACACATATTTATAGTGATATATTCTGGTGTTTACAGGGCAGCGTGTATAGATCATAACTCCAGAGAATAAATTCTCGTCACCCTGTCAAAGCCTGAGGGAGTGTGTATTTTAATTGCTCCAGAGAATAAATTCACGTCACCTCGTCCCGTGTGGGAAATAAATAATCCATGTGTCGTATCTAATAACTAGAGAGACGTGATTATTGTCAACTCCAGACCCGTGTGGGTTTTTTATTATCTGGCAATTTATCATTACATTTTTATATGGTCCATATCAGTCATCAGTTCAACCTGTAAAATATAGTCATCACCGTACAAGCCTCTCGCTCATATGGTAAATCTTCCACCTCGTCACACAAGCCCCAAATGCTTATGTGGTATATGATGAAGTACGCCTATCTTCGAGAAGTATGCCATGTAGCGTAGTTCAAAATTAATTGTTACTATCCTATTGCGACATTTATTATTACACACAGAACAACCAGCACTCCGCATCCAATGGCATTCACAGGAGTTGATATAATAATATTTTGCATCCAACTCATTAAGTTTTACCTATTTGTCGGGCACGCAAATAATTTCTTTACTCAACAGCTACCCATTTACCTGTTCAAACATATATGATGCACATGTATATATTTCTATCTATTTTTATATCAGTTCAATGTGTGATTTAAACGAATAAATTCTACCATTCATTCTCTTATTAATTAAATTAACTATCGTTTTAATTATTTAATTAATCAAATCCACTATCACACAACATAAACAACAATCAAATTTATTTTTAACTTGTCAAAAATGTCCTAATCAATTCATATACCCTTTTAAAATAAATCATACTATAGAATTAAAAGTGCACATATATGGAAAGAAAATAACTACAAAGCAGAGAATAATTGGAAATTTCAAAATAGGCTAAATGTACCTTGCATCAGAGTGAATCAGAGATATCCACTCGACACTTAGGATAGGCTTTCTGAATGCTCTCCTCGGTTTCCCAAGTACAATCTCGCGAATCTCCACTCCATTGCACTTTGACTAAGTGAACCTTCTTGTTCCTCAGCTCTTTGATTTCTTTGCCGATAATCTTTAGCGGCTTTCTTCTAACAGCTAATTCTGGAGTAATCTCAATATCCTGTTGAGCTGCTTCTTCTACGATCAAGTCTGGATCATGAACGTGCTTTCGAAGTTGAGATATATGAAATACATCATGCACTTCAGGCAACCAATCCGGCAATTGAACCCTATAAGCGAGAGTTCCAATCTGTTCAAGAATAGGAAACGGACCAATGAATTTGGGCGCCAATTTCCCTGTTTTACCGAACCGGATAACTCCTCTCATCGGCGATACTATCAAATATACATAGTCGCCAACAACAAATGATATATCCCTTCTTCTCTTATTGGCATAGCTCTTTTGTCGGCTTTGAGCGGCGAGTAATCGTTTCTTAATGAAATCGACTTTGTCGGCAGCCTCTCGGATCATATCAGGTGCCAATACAAGTCTATTGCCCGGTTCGACCCAACAAGGAGGGGATCGGCACGGTCTACCATACAATGCTTCGAATGGCGACATTGTTAGGCTCGCCTGGTAGCTGTTGTTATATGAGAATTCAGCCAAATGCAAATGGTCTTCCCATGATCCACCAAAGTCAAGAACACAAGCCCGCAACAAATCTTCTAGAATACGATTCACCCTCTCAGTCTGACCATCTGTCTGAGGATGATAAGTGGTGCTCAAGTTCAGCTTCGTTTCCAGTTCTACTTGAAATGCCTCCCAGAATTTGCTAGTGGATATTGGATCTCTATCACTAGCTATACTAATCGGCACTCCGTGTAGTCTAACAATTTCCTTGAAGTATATCTACGCCAGAATCTGAGCAGTTCTGTTTGATCTGACAGGTATGAAATGGGCGGTCTTCGTGAAGCGATCTACGATCACCCAAATACTGTCATTTCCTTTTATGGTTCTGGCCAAACCATCTATGAAGTCCGTGGAAATATATTCCCACTTCCAACCAGTAACGTCCAGCGGTTGCAACAATCCAGCCAGTTTCTGTTGGTCGCTTTTGACTAGTTGGCAAGTAGGGCATCGGCTAACATATAAATAAATGTCTCTCTTCATCGACCTCCACCAGAAAGTGCATTTGATGTCGTTATACATTTTTCTTACTCCTGGATGGATACTAAGTTTTGACTTGTGGCACTCATCCAGCACTTCCTTCCGGAGCTCAAAAATGTTAGGAACACAAATTCGACCTTTTATCCTTAGAATCCCATCATCACCAACTTGAAAACTCGAGGGTTTTCCTTTTTGAATTATCTCTCTGATCTTTTGAATGAAGTGATCATCCTTCTGAAGAGAAGATATTTTATGTATCAATGAAGTCGTGATAATAAAACTGGCGATCGTCGCATTCTTTCGGCTTAATGCATCGGCCACGACATTGGCTTTCCCTGGAGTGTATAGAATCTCAAAATCGTATGCTGCAAGGAATTCTAGCCAACGTTGCTGCCTCAGATTCAAGTCTTTCTGGGTGAACAGATACTTTAACGACTGATGATCTGTAAACAGTTCGAATTTCTCACCCAGGAGATAGTGTCTCCAGATTTTCAAAGAAAATACTATAGCCAACAACTCAAGATCATGAGTGATGTAGTTCTTTTCATGTGGCTTCAGTTGACAGCTAGCATAAGCAATAACTTGACCTCTTTGCATTAATACTGCACCAAGGCCTTCTATAGAGGCATCTGTCCATACTTTTAAATCCAGATTGCCGTCGACTATCGTTAACACTGGAGCCGTTGTTAATCGTAACTTTAGCTCTTCAAAAGCCTCCTCACATTCTGGAGTCCGCTTGAATTTTGAGTGCTTCTTTGTAAGCTTCATTAAGTGACTAGATATCTTCGAAAAATCTTTAACGAACTTCCGGTAATAACTTGCCAATCCGAGAAAACTTCGGACTTCTGTAGGAGTACTAGGCTGTTTCCAGTTTTGAATAGCTGTGATTTTACTTGGATCCATAGCAATTCCTTCTTTCGATACGACATGGCCAAGAAACTTTACTTCATCCTGCTAGAATATACATTTGGAAAGTTTCGCTTTCAATACATTTCTTCTCAGAATTTCTAGAACCTATTCCAAATGTTTTTCATGTTCGGCTTTTGATTTAGAGAAGATTAGAATATCATCAATAAAAACCAGAACAATCTTATTCAGGACTCCTCTGAACACTCTATTCATCAAATCGACGAAGTCTGCTGGAGCGTTACATAAGCCGAACGACATTACTAACCACTCATAGAATAAGTCGGGACCTCTGAATGCTGTCATAGGAACACACTCTTCGGCAATACGAAGCTGATGAAAATCTGTAGCTAGGTCCATCCTTGAAAATACTTGTGCTCCATTCAGACGATCCAATAAATCATCGATTCACGGCAATGGATATTTATTCTTTATTGCCTGCTTATTCAAGTCACGATAATCCACACATAGTCGCAGAGTACCGTTAGACTTTGGGACAAACACCACTGCTGCACCCCAATCAGAGAAACTAGGTCTGATCAGACCCTTCCATATGAGCTGTCGTGTTTGATTATCTAGTTCTTCTTTCTCCTTTAGGGTCATCCTACGAATGGCGTGCACTACTACCCTTGTGTTCGGAATTAAAGCAATCTTGAAATCAATTTCTCTCTGCGGAGGTAGACTAACGACTTCCTCGAACACATCTGCATAATTCTTTACGATAGGAATATCTTTGATGAGGTCAGGAATATTCTCTGTGACTACAGGGATATTTTCTATTTGAGTAGGAGAAACTTCTAGAGCTGATCAAAAGTTTTTTCTATTTGAATTCGAGCCTTCACATGGTATGGTTATATAATTCCCTGATTTAATCTTTGCCCTAACATCTCTCTCGGGGCATCTAACCTCTGCTTCATATTTGGTTAGCCAATCCAATCCCAAAATAAGATTGAATTCAGTAAAATTCATGACGATAGAGATGGTAGGGAACTTATAACAGGAAAAAGAGACAGGTACCACACAAACCCAACTGAGATCGAGGGAACCCCCAACCGGATTATGGACAGTCATTGGTTCTTTGAGCTTCTTCAAACTCAAATCCAGTTTCTTAACTGCATTCTTTGCAATAAAGCTTCGCGACGCGCCTGTATCGAACAGTACTTTAACTGCATTATTTTTGACATTAAGCGTGCCTTCCAAAACATCAGCCCTTTTCTGAGCAGACGAAGATGTAGGCACTTCTGCCACTTCATTTATATGTACTACTTCAGATTTCTTTGAGAGTTGGCAATTCTTCTCTATATGACCAGCCTGATGGCACTTCCGGCATTTCCTAACTTCTTGAGACTTCCTACCGGGTTTGGATCCACTCTTGACTCGTTTCTTTAAGGGTCTGCAATTTATCGACAAATGCCCTTTCTGGTGGCAGTTATTGCATACGGCGGTCGTTACTTGTTCTTTCTCAGATCTGACCCTTTTCCGATTGACTTTGGGCTCCTTACTGGCCTCAGGACTATCAGTCACAGACTCCACTTTGTTACTCGAACCGACTTCCTCTTCGTCACGCAACATACCTTTCTTATGGAGATCTTCATAATGATAAGCCATGTATATCATTTCAGAAAAAGGGAGCTTCACATTCCTCATTACACTATTATGATATTTTCTTTAAAGCCCGTTGATAAATCACAGATTCTTCCTCTTCGGATTTTGAATTAGATAAGGGGCAAAGTGAGAAAGTTTATTGAATTTCTTATGATATTCTGGAATGGTCATATCTCCTTGTATCAGGTAAGAGAATTCATCACATAATCATTCAGTCGCTTCAGGAGGAGTAAATCTTTCTAGGAAAATCTCTTTGAATCTATTCCAGGTGATATCACCCTCTGGATTATCTTTGACGATTGTTTCCCACCAGATTAAAGCTTCTTCTTTGAGCGCCCAAGATGCTACTAATCTTTTCTGATCATCTCTCAACTAGATACGTTCAAAAATTCTTTCAACAGAACTCATCCAAGCTTGAGTCTGAATTATGGATTCATTGCCCGAGAATTGTGCTCTACCCAGATTTCGATATCTCTTTAATAGAGCCTCTAGATCTGGTTCTACATTTCTTCTATTTCTGACACTCATTTTCTAGTACTTCTGCAAATAGCAGATCAAGTGTCAGGTCACAGAAAAGGTATTTTAAAACATATACTTCAAATGTAAATGTGTCCATCGAGGTGTAATTTCATTCTGCTTTACTCATACTAGGATATTACTGATCCTATCTGTAATGATTTGCCCATCCTAGAACACTACTGGTTCTATTTTTGACGAGTTTGTTAATATGTTATATTCCAGAAGTAAGCTTAACCAAAGCTCTGATACTACGTTGTGACGACCCCAAAACCCGTACTGCGGTGTTAAGGGTAATCTTTGGAATATAACACAGAAACAGATAATAGCAGAATAGAAATAAATAAATACATCAGATAATGCATAATAGAATATACTGGATCATACTTAGTACAAATACCGTTCAGCTATACATGAATGTCTACAGCGGAAAACAAAACATAATGTACAATAGGAGTTGAACAACATCAAAAGAGATAAATGATAGGATCCATCTTCAGCTCCAACTATCCAGAAAGAGCCTGCTAAAAACCTGAACACAAGGCTGCCCGTGTAGAAAAAGGGGCAACCGAGTTTGAAAGTGAAACAAAGTACGAGTCAGTCATGGGACTGGTATGAGAAATCTACTTAACACATTTATAATATGGCTAATCACAGGACCATGCCACTTTCGCGGAACGGGTTTACTCCATTGGATTGCCAGTGCTTTAAAACAAATAATTCTTTTAAACATCGCAATGCTTTTTATAAAAATGAAGCCATTATAAGACTCAGTTCCCATCACACAATGCAACGCAAACCGGAGGATGGAGTTTTACCTTATAATGGCCAAAATATGCTTGATACGAATAAAACAAAAGCATTTGATATTATTACTAGTTTTTACATGTTTCAAAAACAATTTCGAATCATAATTATCAATCATAGACGGCATGGGTACCATATATCATGTCGCCATATATATATATACAATCAAAACCGCACGGTGTCGTATTTGGAAATTGGATTTCCATCATGAACCAAGGCAAAAGAGAGTCCTTACCGACTTCGAGACACTCTAGCCCGTGTCTCAGGGCCCAGACACAGGTGGGCCCTTGGATCGTCAGGGCCGGTCCACTGATGTGGATTAAAATGCTTGAACACTGCGTTTCCCTGCCCTATGGGGCGTCAATGAGCCAACGAATGACTCCATCGATCCCGGATCGACCGATATAACCGAGGCGCCTCGCAACAGCAACAACCACATAGGTGAAAATAATATAATTGTTAGCCAGTTTAAGCACCGACACCACCTCTAGCTAGAAGGAAACACATGCCCTCCCTGATGTCCTCTCCCGTTTCTGGTTCATACCGGGGTGTGAGGTTCGCAAATTCACATTATACACAAAGCTACGCCACACAGGCGGTGCTTTGATCATCACCACAAGACTTTGATTTTCAACAGAAGCCTTGATCATTTGCCACTTAGGCATGCCACACTAGCAATTCATGCCATGCGACTGATGTCCATCGATATACAACCTCTGAGCTTGTGCGTCTCAGAGAAGGGCGTTAAGAAAAAGAATAAATTCTCCACTGCCAAACAAATGTATATTTAATAGAGATCAATTAACACAGAATAAAATCCAATGTCAGACACACAGTCCATTTACAAGTTCATTCCGGGTCTGAATGAAACCGGAGGCACTATATACCTCGCATACCCATCGATCTCCACGTACGTCTGGGCGATCACCACTCATTATCCATATTTCCTGATGCCTCCCAATCAGGACATCAGTTAACATCCAAACGAGGTGAAGATCTCCAGTCTTCAACCACCGTCTTCATCTTCGGTTTCTTATCGTCGATTCAGTTATTCAGAATGGGATAAACCCGGTCTTTCTGAGCAACTCACGTATATAAATAACTAGTGCTACACAAATAAAACATACGCCTCATTCCAATTCATTAGTCACTAACCGTCAATCAGTAAGAGAACGATTTCCCAAATATTAACCCCGAAGGCCGAAACCAACATCAGATCAAAACTCAGGAAACCTTTCGACTTAGCTAACCTTCGGTTAATTTCTAAATTTCACATTCCATATCGTTTATAATATTTTATAATGATTTATCGCTATTTTTATTTATTTTAAAATAGCCAATTTATTCAGACGACGCTTCGGGCCATAACGCGGTCGTGGCACTGTTTTTCTTTAGATTTGATTTACACATACCTGAAAATCTAACCTTTGGATCTTCACAAATTTTATATCATTAGAAAGATCTTTTCAAAACGAATCCAATAGTTCCAGTTTTGGGAAAATCTGACGGTCGGATCTCCCGGTACAATCTTTCGAAGTTTCGATTTCAAAATACGAACTGCAGCGTCGTTATTCGATTTAATTTAATTATATTTTTATATATATAAATATAATCGATCCTGGCACTGTTTTTCTTCAGATTTGAATTAAACATTCCAGACAATCCAACCGTTGGATCTTTACAAAGTTGGTGTCATTGGAAAGATATTTCCAGAGCGAACCCAACTGTTTCGGTTTTGGGAAAATCCGATGGTCGGATCTCCCACACTAATCGTTTAAAATCACGGTTTCAAAACACGAACTACAGCTTCGTTATTCGATATATTTTAATTATATATATATATATATATATATATATATATAATCGATTCTTCGATTTCAAAACTATATGGTTTTCATTCATTTGATAAAAATGATATTTTTATCCAACAGACATTCACTTCGACACTTCACTATTTTTAACCATTCATGCATATAGTAAAAATGTGATTTTTATTGTAAAACGATTTATTTCAAAACACGACTATTTTATATAGTTCATATAGATGATAAAAATATGATTTTTATTACAAAACAATTTATTTTAAAACACGAATACCATTCAACACATGAATTCCTATTCAACGAATGAATTTCTATTCAACACATGAATGTTTTCTACATATGAAAATAATTTCAACAAATGAAAATAATTCTAATACATGAATATTTCAGAAAATTTTGGCAGCATAACGGCACGTAGTTAAAACCGGGGCCGTCCCTAGTACGGCTCCTCGCTCTACCTTAAAGCCTTGCAACTTTTGACAATGGGGATCTCATGCATCTAGTTCGCACGCAGGCGGCATGTATATTTTTTTCCATTTCCACAAACTAATCCTATGTGGTTTCAACCAAATATTTCTCAACCACAAACGGGTATTTTTCAATCGCAATCAATCAATTTTCAACCACAAACAATTCTAATCAACCATTCGTAATCAACCAATTTTCATACCAATCACAACCAATAAATATCGTCCATGGTTTGTGGACGAGGGGCGTATATATACATAAGCATTTCACTTCTATTTCAACACATATATAATTTTTACAATGCATATATTACATATATATGGAACGCACAACTTATACAATGCTTATAAATGAGGTGTACAATGCTTATATAGCTCATACATCGACTATATAATTTATACATCGTCGTTTTCCATATCGTTTATAATTTAGAAATCTCACTTTGGGTTCCACTCCACCAAAAATAGCAGAAGGCTCAGAAAAATATGCGGTCTCTTCTAGAATGTAGAAGACGTCCACACACGTCCACTGTCTCTTGTTTCACTGAATTTCGCCAAGAAACGAAAAAGATATGATTTTTACAGTGAAATCCAAAACCGTAGCGCTTTAAACAGCTATAATATAGTTTAAAATAAAAATAGTCGTACCTTTTCTGAAATGGTTCCAAACTAAGTTTGGATTTTTCGATCAATCCGTGTAACGGTTCCACGATCGGGTTGCGCGAGTTCGTAGGGGGAGGAGAGGCGCTCAGGCGCGCGGTGGTGGGGTTGGGTTCGAACCCTCCTGGCGACGGCGGTGGCTCCTCAAATGCCCGAACTTCACGAGGTTGATCTGGCCACAAAACACGACGAAAAAATTCAATCCTTGTATGGATTTGGAGAGGGGGCTGAGAGCTTCAAAAAGTTGAACGGTGGCAGGGGTCAATAACGAACAGGGTGGCCGCAATTTGGCCAGGAAGTGGCGAAAGCTTTTCCGCCTTCGATCTGCTCGTATCGGGGAGAGAGAATGTGAATGATGGCCAATAGAATTATTATTATTTTTTATAATTTTTAAAATATCCAAAATACCCTCTTTCACACACGAACACCAATCCAAACCCAACGACTGTCGTCCCAAGCATTTTACCCCCATTCCGAACACAATGGGATATGTTTCGTAGGCCCATTCGACTATTTCAGTCAGTTTTCCTTCAAATTAAAATATAAAGCATTCAATATTCAATTTGAACGTACATTTCAATTTGCCAGGGCCACAAACTGATTCGAAAAATTCCAGAAAAATAAATCTAGCTATGTTTTGATGATACGGTCCCAACAAAACTAGTTTTGTCGAATTCTGAGACCGTTTGAAAAATGGCCCATTTCTGGTCGATCCAATTTAACTATAATTGACCAAAACACTTTTTCCTTTGCCACGCTCACATACTAGCTTCAAAAATTATGAAATTTGAAACCTAGCAATAGTTTAACATCCCGGATCCAACAAAAGCGGTTTCGTCGAATTCCGAGTTCGTTTGCAAAATGGCCATTTTTCACGGGCTATATAAACTCTATAGCGACCTTTCTGAAAATTCATTTAGCCATAACTTTTGCTTCCCGCTATGAAACTTCGATTTTTCAGATTCGTTAGAAAGATATTCACTAGCAGGTTTAAATATTTTTGTTTTCACTCAAATCCGTTTTGTTTTGCACCAGGTACAGTCAGTCAAAGTTTGAATTCAAATTTTGAAACTACCGCGCCATTCCTGGCCTTGTTTCTATTTCAAAGTAATTATATTTATTTTCAATGTCGATTCAAACTTACTTTTCATCGTTATTATTCCAAATATTTAAAATCCACTTAAATAGCCAATTTAAAATTTTTATATTGGTTCAGATTTTTCGGGTCGTTACAAATATTAAAAGAATTAGAATTAAAATTTGAAATTTTGAAAAAATTTAAAAATAAACATTATTCCAAATTTTAAAAATGTTAAAATAATTATAAAATATAATTTTATATTATAGATATGCCATAGATAATTGTTTTCTACAACCATTAATTATATTTTATATTCAATAATTTATTTTGATTTGTTTTTAATAATTAGTAAATTATAGTTCATTTTTATTTATGATTAAGAAATAATAGTTCATAACAGGCATATAATGATTAGTACTTAATAATTAATATTCAGTTATAATTAATAAGTAATAATTAATAATTGATAATTGATAATAAGTAACTAATAAATATAAAGCAATATTTTCTAATAATTAATACTATTAAATAGTATGTATTAAATAATCATTAAGTAAGACTAATAATTAGTAATTAATTAGTAATTAAAATAATTAACAAGTAATTTTGATAATCTTGTATTTGATATTTAATAATTAAATTAATATTTCCGTTTCATAGTTTAAAAACTTTAAAATTTTCTGAAGTAGGCCTATTGTTTTTAAAAGTAGTTTTACTCGTTTTCTCTTGTTTTGGTACAACTATGAATTTTAAAAGTAATAATGAAACACAAACATTTCGTAATCATTTTGTTTTGATTTTATGTTTTCAACTATTGGTATGTTTCAATTATTTCATCTTCATCCCATTTTATATTGATATGGGAAATATCGACTATTTCATTTTCAACCACTGACAAGGAAAATATCAAACATTCAGAAGGTGGATATGAAAGTACAGTAGCCTTAATAATATTTGGAAACGAATATAAATATGGCGACATCGGGATAAATATATGTCCAGCTTGAAATAAATTACATATTTTATTATAATTTAATATTTAATAAATGTTCAATTTCATTAATTTGTCATACACAAATAATACAAATAAAAGCATCAAAGCCCAGCTCGATACAATTATCCATAAATAAATCACTATTAGTCCCAATCAGTATTTCTCATTGTCGGTCGTAAGATTAAAAAGAAAACCCTATATCTCTCAATCCACACGACCTTCCTCATCCAGCAATCTTTTCGTCCTCGCTCTTTAACGCCAAAGCCTGATTTTGAAATTTAATGGTCGTCCATTCCTTCTCCCTTAATAATTCCTAACCCTAATTTGAAGCCATTTGACCGCCGATGTTGATCTCTACGATTATGTCACTTTTAGCCACCAGATCGTCGTCCATTGGATTTGCTGACGTTTTTTCTCCCTTTATCGATGACGGTTGTGGTGCCTTTCCATCCACGACCGTATGATTTGGGCTTCCACTTCTGCCACCAGGTAATCCCCAATGCCAAACTTTTGTGCTCTCTATTTTATTTCATTTGTTGTCAAAAAATTATGCCCTTTGATTGTTGACTCAAATCATGGAAGATATGGAACAATTTTTGCTTAATCATAAAAATTTTCTATATCTAAGCAATATGTATAATAGCAAACCCATGTGTGTGAAAACAATCCTTCTATGGATTTGATTGGAAAAATTAAAATAATAAAATGATCGAAATAAAGTACATTTATCCTGCTGTTTGTTGAAAATAATCAAAATACATTTAGATCAATTATTATGATTAACTATAGAATTTAGAAATGTGTATGAAATTTTATTATATAATTCATGGAAGGAAGATTTTAAATCTTTACTTTACACATGCATTTATCTTGGATGGAAGGTTGTTTTGGAATTTCCCCCTTCTCTGTTATTTCTCATGTTCATTTTCTATGTTGACCGTATGCGAAAGGCTATACTTGGCATTTTACAACCTGGGTGAAGATGGTATTTTTTGATTAACTGCAAATACATGTGTATTACTTACATTATCAATAAAAATTGCTTACCAAAAACTTATATGCACAAGTACTATTACCTATTAAAAAATGATTGATTCTTTGGGCTATTTGTAAGTTATTAGTAGCAGTGTATGTGGATTAATAAGTAATTGTTTATTAAAATTCATTCATAATTGTTAATGGGTTAACAATTTATAATGGAAACCTATAGTGATAAAATAGTATTACTTATGAATCCACTATTATTTTCTTTAGCCAATATTAATAATGCATGGAATATAACTTGAATTATATTTATGCTGGTACTTATAAGTTCGATTATTTATAATGATATAAATTAGTTCAGGGCCATTATCACTATGGGTAGCTTATATCAATAAGTTATTTCAAGTTTGATATAAATAACTTATAAATAGCCTAAAGGTATACGTCAATAATTATAATGCATATTGTATTGTTTATTAAATCATTCATACATTCCAAGTTAACTGGTAATATGTAATATGTAAATCTAAGTTATATATAAGATTAACTGCATTACCCAATAAGTAACATGTATTAAAACCCGTATGTTAAGGGTTACACTTGGCTTTTTACAAAACTTCAAATAACAGTTTATTTTTTTTATATTTTTTTCCGAATCGGTATTTCTTTTTACAGAATTTGTACCAGACTTCTGTTAATTGAATAAATATAGAGTTATCGGTCCAACCACTTAAGGGTGAGATAGAGCAATTCAGATAATTTTCATTTTTAGCACTTAAAAGGACATCGAAGTAAAATCCCTCAACTGTCATTTGATCAATAGCGATTTTCATGGAAGTTTAGTGAAATTAACGGATTGACTAGTCACAATAGGATAAAATTAGTGACTTTCAAAATAGAAGTTAAATTTGAAATAGTTTGTAATTAATAATTAGTTTTCGATAATAAGTTAAACGTGGTATGTAAATGTGTCTTTACAATGGTGAAAGATAATATTGTTGGAGAACAATTGTAGTAGGCGCAAATAGAATTAATGAATATTTGGTATGGTAGTTTCTCCTTTTTCATAAAGGCTCCTAAATGCTGTCACTTTTCAGTTCTGTCAGCTTAAACTATGGTTTTATATCTAAATGAGATCGGGGACACCATGTATTTAATTAAACAAATATTTTATAGTTCCAAGTAGCTTTCTCTGTTTTACTAGATATGTAACACCCCACCTCCGCTAGGGTTACTCACAAAGGGAATGCACTAGTTTTGGTGGAGTATTATCTAGGTAAACATACACAGAGATATCACAAGGCAGAACATAAATAAAGCAGCGGTAGAAATTAAAAACCAAATTTCATTACTTTCAAGAAAAGAGTCAAAACCTTATATATCCAAAGTACAAATTATTCCATTACATCAAGTTCTAAATAAAGAAGCATAAACTGAAGATAACAAAAGTAAATTATTCCCCAAAAATAGCAGAAGTGCAGCCATAGCATAGCTCAAGACCAAACCGTACATGAGCTGACAGAAAGCAAGCTAAAAGCTAGCATTTCCTCCCTGAGAACCCGAGGGGGGGGGAACAAAAGAAAAGGAGGCAAAAGAAAAAGGGTCAGTCATAAAGACTGGTAAGCCCTAGTGACTTTCAGTATAAAACTAGTAAAGTTAACAAGACATGAGTAAACGGAAAGTAAACATAGGGATGATAATAAGTCTGGCAAGATAACTAAGACAATAAGATAAATCATGTCTAGCATCGCATATTCAAGATTCGCTACACCAACTGTACTAGTATTCTAACCCATGTCAAGTATTAACCATGAAATGATCCCTTGGCCCAATATCATGAAATGACCCATTACTTTGTCTTACGACACGATCTACTAATAGATCGGCTCCCTACAAGTTCTAGCTCGTCATGTGTTTGTGTCATACGGCCCCATCACGAAATGTAGTCACCTGTGCTAGGTCCACCATAGGGTGTATCAAGCCCTAGGGTGCCAACCACCGACACGAATCAAACACGCACAGTGTAAACCTACTGGTGCCCAATGCCTGCTTTTTCAACTCTGGACTACGTGCACGACCATAGTCCGCCTGAACCTACAATGGCACACCTGCTCAGCCGTCGTTCTGGTCGCTTACAATCAGCCCAGTAATCGTGCCCCACCATGCCTGGTCCCAAGGTATCGTGATACATTTAAGTGGGTTACTATTGAAAAGGACCGCGTAACTAGGGTTTCTAATAGGTTAAGTGTTGTCATTCAAATTCGTGACTTAACGCTACCCAAATCATGTATCAAGTTGGTTAAGTGTGTTCAAGCGGCTCATGACTTAACCCTACCAAATCATCGTGTCAAATTGGTTAAGTATATTCAAGTGGTTCATGACTTAACCCTATCCTGTAGCATAAATTCATTAATGCACCCCAACCTCTCACATTAGACTGGTTGTTGTGGTCACTGGAGTTGCCGAGCGGTTCCGGGCAGATTTACACCACAACATAGTCTAACCTCGGGTTTTAGGTGCGATATGACCAACTACCCACACTGGATCCTATTGTTTGCAGTCACTGGATTCGCCGGGAGGTTCCGGGCAGATTTACACTTAGGTTCAATTTCATTTTACAACATGTCCATATTAAGTTTAAAGTTTAGATCTAAAAGTAACTGGGGCTTACGGATCATGGTTTGAGAATTAGAAAACAAAGAGGCGATGTTGAATCTGGAGTCTAAAAGATATCCCCCAAACAACAAAACTCTATACGTAGTCTTGTTGGAGAAGAAGCAATCCCTTTTCTCTAACTTTTCAACCAGAGTTTTAGCAGCGCAATACCAGAGAGAATTCGTGTAGAGAGACTAGAGTTAGGGGTTGTTTATATAGAGTCAGGCGAACGAATTTAGACAGAAATCGGACTAGAAACATCAGAGTGAATTCTGACTCAAAAATGGGCTCGGCAATCAGGTCGACACCCAGGTCGACTCTATGGTCGACCTAGTCCTGGGCAGGTCGACACTATGGTCGACCCCCAGGTCGGCCTGGTCCTGGGCGGGAAATTTCCAGCCCATTCCGTTCTAGGGTTTGAATTTCGAAATTTGAATTCGAATTCTGAGCTGTTTTTGAACTTGAAAAATTCCTGAAACTTCGAAGGGTCATAACTTGGTCATACGGACTCCGATTTTCGAAAACTCAGACTCATTTCCAAGTAGAATTTCGAGACGAACGTAATGGTGTAACCCATTGCCCTTGATTCTTATTTGAAAAATTAATTCTTCCTTGATTTATAGTTATAACACGTTATCAAAATACGGGTTGTTACATTCTCCCCCCTTAAAAGATTTCGTCCCCGAAATCTCTAATTAGGGAGGATGTGTCCTACCATCCATCATCCATCTACTCAAAACATCATCCACAAGCAACCATTGTCCTTAAAAGATTTCTAGTGCTGTATGAACATATGCAGAAAGTGTGTGTATATGTACTTATCTAATGCAAAAGATCAGGCGGTTACTGATTCAGTAGACCTCCTTAATGCAAAATATGTTAGTGCAATGAATCCAACATGTATGCAAAATTCCTAACATACTTTATAATCTCTACATGAGTGCACAAGCATTCATTCATATGCAACATCCAAGTGATAGCATAACAGGTTCCATCCATGTACAAGTATAAGCACTCATGCATATGCAACATGAAAATGTGACTGAGCCGATCTAGTGCCTAATGTGTGTCATACATCCATTAGCAATCACTTGCAAACACTTGCAACCATTTGCAAACATCAACCATAACATGTTTCAAACACATGTTTACATCCATATGGTTCTACCTAAGGTTCTCAAGATAAGATCGAGAAGATGACAAGGCAAACATAGGTAGTGAAGGCATGATACGAAGGTTTTCAAGTTTATAGGAAAAGAGATCGAGAATGTACCCTCAAAAAGAAATGGGTAAAGCGCGCGTATCTTCTCTTCGATTTCCCAAGTTGCATCTTCTTGGGCTTCACTCCACTATATTTTAACTAGCTTGACTTCTTGATTCCTTAGCTTCTTGATCTTCGTTCCTAAGATACGAATCGGAACTCGCCTCAATGTTGCTTCTTTTTCCACTTCCACGCCTTCAAGGATGCTTGGCTCAACCACTTCGGCCGACTCATGTAAGCACTTTCGGAGATGCGAGACGTGAAAGACATTGTGTACTCTGGTCAGCTTCTCGGGTAAGTCTACCTTATAGGCCATCTGCCCAATCCTCTCAGTGACAGGGAACGGTCCTACGAACCGTGGTGCTAGCTTTCCAACCACTCCAAAACGAACCACATTGCGTAAAGGAGAAACTTTTATAAAGACCATATCTCCGACTTCGAATTCTAGGTCTGTCCTTCTCTTGTCCGCATAAGATTTCTGTCAATCTTGGGCCGTTTTCATCCGTCTTCGTATCAAATCGACCTTCTCAGAAGTGTCCCTTATCATGTCGGGCCCAAGTATAAGCCTGTCTATCGTCTCCCACCAACAAGTTGGCGACTTGCACGGTCTTCCATATAGGGCTTCGAACGGTGCCATTTCGATGCTAGTTTGGTAACTATTATTATATGCAAACTCCACGAGAGGAAGATGGTCTTCCCAAGTACCACCAAAGACAAGAATGCATAGCCTCAAAAGATCCTCTAGTACCCTATTTACCCTTTCGGTTTGTCCATCTGTCTGCGGGTGATAGGCCGTGCTTAAACTCAGTCCTGTACCCATTGCTTCTTGCAGACTATTCCAAAACTGGCTAGTGAAAATCCGGTCATGATCACTAACTATACTAGAAGGAACCCCGTGCAACCGTACTATCTCTCGAAGGTAAATAGACACTAGCCATGTTGCTGTCCTCTTGCTTTTCACCGGAATGAAGTGAGCGCTTTTCGTGAGTCTATCAACTATGACCCATATGCTAGTATTTCCCTTCCTTGATCTAGGCAGTCCATCCAAGAAATCCATCGAGATACTTTCCCACTTCCATTGCGGAACCTCCAAAGGATGTAATAGCCCACTGGGCTTGTTCGACTCGGCCTTTACTTGTTGGCACACCATGCACTTTGAAACGAACTCTGCCACGTCCTTTTTCATTCCAGCCCAAAAGAAAGTGTGTTTCATATCTCTGTACATCTTATCCCCTCTGGGATGTATAGTCATCCTCGAGTGACGCGCCTCTTCGAGAACTTTATTTACTAATTCTCCCACTTGTGGGACACATAGCCTTCCATCGCGCCTTAGCCATCCCTTGTCATCTATGGCATACCTACTGAGGTGACTTGACGTCTCACCACTAATCAACTTGTTCATAATCTCGACTATCTGTGGGTCTTCCTTATGTGAAACTCCTACTTGATCTAGAAGTGTAGGTCTCAACTCAAGAGATGCTAGTCAATGACTCAACAGCAGGTGTGAAATCAAAGGTTGGTATGAACTCTAGACTCTTCCTTTCAACAAACAAGGGGCTCAGGGTCAACCTTTTCCGACTTAGCGCATCCGCCACCACGTTACCCTTGCCAGGGGTATAAGCTATATCGAAGTCATATGATGCCAAGAATTCCATCCACCGCTGTTGTCTCAGATTCAAATCTTTCTGTGAGAAGAGGTACTTAAGTGATTTGTGGTCGGTATACAGCTCGAACCTCTCCCTTAGAAGATGATGGTGCCATGATTTAAGTGCAAAAACAATCGCCGCCAACTCTAAGTCATGTGTGGGATAGTTCTTCTCATGAACTTTAAGTTGTCTACCCCCATAGCATATCACTTTCCCTTCTTGCATTAGGACAGTGCCTAATCATGTGCCACACGCATCTGTGTACACCGTAAACATCTTACTTCCGTCGGGTAATGCCAAAACTGAAGCTGTGGTGAGGGCTCTTTTGAGTCTCTGAAAAGCAATCTCACATTCTATGTCCCATGCAAATGCTAGGTTTTTCTTCGTTAACCTAGTAAGAGGGGCTAAAATCTTAGCGAAGTCCTTAATGAACTTCCTATAGTAGCCTGCAAAACCGAGAAAGCTTCTCACCTCCGTTGCATTCTTAGGAATTTTCCAGTCTTGCACCGCAACTACCTTTGCGGGGTCCACGGCTATGCCTTGCTTCGAAACTACATGTCCAAGAAACTGAACTTCCTTCCTCCAAAAATGGCATTTGGAGAACTTAGCCTTTAACTGGTGTGCTCTAAGCGTATCCATGACTTCCTTGAGATGTCTAGCATGCTCTTCTTCATCCTTTGAGAAGATCAAAATATCGTCCACGAAAACCACTACAAACTTGTTAAGGAACTCCCGAAACACCCTACTCATCAAATCTACAAAGTACGTGGGTGCATTCGTTAACCCAAACGGCATGACGAGCCATTCGAAGAACCCATCTGGAGTCCTTAACGTAGTTTTGTCAACGCTATCCTCAGCCACTCTAAGCTGATGGAATGTTGTGGCTAGATAAAGTTGAGAGAAAAATGATGCTCCCACAAGCTGGTCAAACAAATCATCGATTCTTGGTAGTGGGTGTCTATTTTTCTTAGTTAGCTTGTTTAACTCACGATAATCTACGCATAAACGAAGCGAACCATCCGCCTTAGTAGCGAATACCACCGGAGCACCCCATTCAGAAATGCTTCGCCTTATGAAATTTTTCTCAAGAAACTCCTTAGCTTGTTTACTGAGCTCTCTTCTTTCTCGCGGGGCCATGTGCCTAACGGGAAATGAAACTGGCTTGCCATTATCAACAAGATAAATTCAGAAGTCTATCTCGCGTTTAGGAGGTAACCCCTTCACCTCATCAAAGACATCTGGATATTCTCGGACCACTCTTACAGATTGCAAAATGTCGATGGACGAGTCAAGAGATTCAAGATAACACAACATGACCGGACCCTTATAGTTACAAGAAATTTCAAGGGTATTACCAAGGCGAGTCATGGGCCTCACTACCCTTCGTTCACAATCAAAAATGGCTCCATAATTGGACAGCCAATCCATACCTAGGATCAAACCGTATCCCATAAATCCGAGAACATAAGCATTACACGTGAATTCTACGCTTAAGATAGAAATCCTCAAATCCACACACATCATAGATAAATGGGCGGAGCCCCCAATTGGATTTGAAACACTAACGGGATCCTCAACTAGACTAGTACTTAGGTTCAGATTTTCAACAATATCAGAAGAAATAAAAGTATGCGATGCGCCAGAGTCAAATAAGGTTCGAACAGGAAATTCAGAAATGTAAACAAGGCTTTCTACAGAAATATTACTACCTCGGTCAAGAGCTGGAGTGGTGTTGAGAGCATGCAACTGCCCTCCAGAAGGTCCTGCTCGCTGGGTCTGCCCTTGCCCCTACCCTTGCTTCTTAGGGAAATCTTTGCTGATGTGTCCAGTATCTCCACAATGAAAGCATTCACCCAACTTTCTCTTCTTCTTTCTACAGTCCTTGGCTATATGCCCCGTAATCCCACAAAAGTTACACTTCCTTGTCTCACGTGCCTTGTTATTATTGTTCTTGTTGCCATTGTTATTCTTGTTGCCTCCCTTCTTGAAGTCAGCTTTCTTATTCTGTGTCTCATTAGGCTTAACCTCCTTCTTAATATTCTTGTCTTCCTCATGAAGTAGAGCCATATCCACCAAGCTTTCAAAGGTCACCCCATGGGTATATGAGTTATGGACAAACTGTGTAGTGGCTTGTTCAATCCTCGAACAAAGCGTACAGCCTTCTTCTGAGCTGTGTTAACCAGGTCCAATTCAAACCTAGCAAGCTGATTAAACTTATTCACGTACTCACTAACGGTCATGTCCCCATGCTTAAGTGCTAGGAACCTCTCCATCTGAAGGTTCTCTACTGCTGACGATAAGAATTTAAGCCCAAACCTCTCTCTAAAGTCTGCCCAAGTCTCAACTGGCCTGGTAGCGTTGGTGACTTCCCACCAAAATGCAGCTTCCTCTTTCAACAACCATGCTGCTAACTGAACTTTCATATGATCCTCCACATCAAAGATAATAAACAAGTCTTCAGTCTCCTTTATCCAGTTTCGTGCCTCAATGAAGATTTTAGTTCCAACGAAGTTCTTGCCGCCCATTGCTTTAAAGTCTTTGCATATTTTGGCAAAGGCGGTACCAGGAGGAGGAGGAGGAACCGCGGCCACCGGGGGAGGAGGAGGAGGGATGTCTGCCGGGCCCACGCCGTTGGCCCTAGCTTCGAAGTACCTTTGGAACCATCCAGGTACAGGCACTCCCTCAGGAAGGTTAAGATCAGACATGCTGAAAAACGAAAAGAAAAAGATTCAAACGAGGAAACAAAGAAAAGTGCTAATGGCTTTTGGGGAATAGCCTTTTTTTAAACATGAAACTTTTATTGAAAAATGCTTATTTATAAACGATTTTGGAAAATAGTTTTAGAAGGTTTTTAAAACTTTTGCCCCGTCTGGTAACCTTCTGCTCTGATACCAAATGTAACACCCCACCTCCGCTAGGGTCACTCACAAAGGGAATGCACTAGTTTTGGTGGAGTATTATCTAGGTAAACATACACAGAGATATCACAAGGCAGAACATAAATAAAGCAGCGGTAGAAATTAAAAACCAAATTTCAGTATTTCAAGAAAACAGTCAAAACCTCATGTATCCAAAGTACAAATCATTCCATTACATCAAGTTTTAAATAAAGAAGCATAAACTGAAGATAACAAAAGTAAATTATTCCCCAAAAATAGCAGAAGTGCAGCCATAGCATAGCTCAAGACCAAACCGTACATGAGCTGACAGAAAGCAACCTAAATCCAAGCTAAGGGCTAGCGTTTCCTCCCTGAGAACCTGGGGTGGAAACGAAAGAAAAAGAGGTGAAAGAAAAAGGGTCAGTCATAAAGACTGGTAAGCCCTAGTGACTTTCAGTATAAAACTAGTAAAGTTAACAAGACATGAGTAAACGGAAAGTAAACACAGGGATGATAATAAGTCTGGCAAGATAACTAAGACAACAAGATAAATCAAGTCTAGCATCGCATATTCAAGATTCGCTGCACCAACTGTACTAGTACTCTAACCCATGTCAAGTATTAACCATGAAATGATCCCTTGGCCCAATATCATGAAATGACCCATTACGGGGTCCTACGGTACGATCTACTAATCGATCGGCTCCCTACAAGTTCTAGATCATCATGTGTCTGTGTCATACGGCCCAATCACGAAATGTAGTCACCTTTGCTAGGTCCGCCATAGGGTGTATCAAGCCCTAGGGTGCCAACCACCGACACGAATCAAGAACGCACAGTGTAAACCTATTGGTGCCCAATGCTTGCTTTTTTAACTCCGGACTACGTGCACGACCATAGTCCGCCTAAACCTACAATGGCGCACCTACTCAGTCGTCGTTCTGGTCGCTTACAATCAGCCCAGTAATCGTGCCTCACACTGCCTAGTCCCAGGGCATCGTGATACATCTAAGTGGGTTACTGCTGAAAAGTACCGCGTAACTAGGGTTTCTAATGGGTTAAGTGTTGTCATTCAAATTCCGGACTTTACCCTACCCAAATCATGTATCAAGTTGGTTAAGTGTGTTCAAGCGGCTCATGACTTAACCCTACCAAATCATCGTGTCAAATTGGTTAAGTATATTCAAGTGGTTCATGACTTAACCCTATCATGTAGGATAAATTCATTAATGCACCCTAACCTCTCACATTAGACTAGTTGTTGTGATCACTCGATTTGCCAGGCGGTTCTGGGCAGATTTACACCACAACATAGTCTAACCTCGAGTTTTAGGTGCGAAATGATCAACTACCCACATTGGATCCTATTGTTTACAGTCACTGGATTCGTCGGGCGTATCCGGGCAAATTTACACTTCAAACTCAACCCAACTTCGAGTTGGCCATTTTCAAGTTTATTATAAGTGTCATGTCCAGGTTCAAGTTTCGAGTCTAAATTCATGTCAAGATTTCATGTCATGTTTCATGTAAAATCATGTCAAGTTCATGTCCATATCAAGGTTCAAGTTATAACAATGTTCATATTTCAAGTTTATAGTAAATTCAGGTTTGCCTAAACTACCCAAATCGTATTCCCATCGCCCGTAAATTCGAATCGATACAACCAAATCTAATTAGGGAATAACATAGAAAGGACGGGCATAAGGTGGCAAAAGTGATTATAAGTCTAGCATGGTATAACTTGAGATAAATGACTACAACAATATTGGCATATGGAATAGTGGTCTCAAATATCTAACCTAGCAAAATAGGGTGATAGTCATGGGAACAGTTGACATAAGATAATAACCCCAAACTTGTGAATAACAATTAATTCAACATCACATTCATGGTAACATCATGGACATGAGGGATTTAGTTTTACAAATTGTTTAGGCCCCAAATCAATTTCATATAAATATTCCCACAAGTCAAGATTCAAGATGAATAGATCCAAGGTGAATAATAGTAGATTCAAAATAATAGATCCAAAAGGAACAATAATAGACCCAAGATATACAATGATAGATCCAAGACAATTATCATACTTAGGTTCAATTTCATTTTACAACATGTCTGTATTAAGTTTAAAGTTTAGATCTAAAAGCAACTGGGGCTTACGGATCATGGTTTGAGAATTAGAACACAAAGAGGCGATGTTGAATCTCGAGTCTAACAGAAATCCCCCAAACAACAAAACTCTATACATAGTCTTGTTAGAGAAGAAGCAATCCCTTTTCTCTAACTTTTCAACCAGAGTTTTAGCAGCATAATACCAGAGAGAATTTGTGTAGAGAGACTAGAGTTAGGGGCTGTTTATATAGGGTTAGGCCAACGAATTTAGATAGAAATCGGACTTGAAACATCAAAGTGAATTCTGACTCAAAAATGGGCTCGGCAACCAGGTCGACACCTAGGTCGACTCTATGGTCGACCTGGTCTTGGGCAGGTCGACACTATGTTCGACCCCCAGGTCGACCTAGTCCTGGGTGGGAGGTTTCCCGCCCAGTCCAATCTGGGGTTTGAATTTCGAAATTTGAATTCGAATTTTGAGCTATTTTTGAACTTGAAAAATTCCTGAAACTTCAAAGGGTCATAACTTGGTCATACGGACTCCGATTTTCGAAAACTCAGACTCGTTTCCAAGCAGAATTTCGATATGAACGTAATGGAATAACCCGTTGCCCTTGATTCTTATTTTAAAAATTAATTCTTCCTTGATTTATAGTTATAACACGTTATCAAAATACGTGGTGTTACAATATAGCTAGATGTAGTCCGCACAAATAATTCTTATTGAACATGTTGTCCGCACAAATAATGCATATTGAACATACAGTCCACACAAATAATGTATAATCTCGTAACATTAGTTATACATATATGGAGGTTTCAATGAGCAGTTTGGTCATCGAACATTAGGCGATATTTAACTATTATAGTGATGATATCAGGGGGTTCCCCACTTCAAATTCCTTATTCCCATTGAATTCGTTCTCATATTATATTCTTAGCGCTTTATCATTCATATGATTGTTTTCAGGTTGAACTAATTGAACCTGTAGTGAAGGGTACACTCAATGTTTTGGGAACATGCAAGAAAACACCTACTGTTAAAAGGGTAGTTGCGACATCATCCATGGCAGCTGTCTCATATAATGGAAAGCCCGGAACTTCCGATGTCGCAGTTGATGAGACATGGTTTTCTTGTCCCGATTTATGCTAGGAGACAAAGGTTTGTGCTAGCCATATTAAATCTAACTATTATTAATGGTCTTTTGCATAAAACTTCAAGTTGTGGTGTTTAAGCAAACTATATAATATTGGAAGGAAATGGGTACTTAAAAATTTAACTGTCCTTTCTTAATATCTATTGCTCAGTACAGGTAATTGTAGGAATAATAAATTTTGGAGCATTAATTGTAAACATTTATACATTACAATAATGTTTACGCTATTAGGTATCAAGTGTTGGCTGGTGTGATCGAATAGCCAATGCTGGAACCGCTTCTCCATAATCACTAACTTGTCCTCAATGCATTGTGTTTTTCCATTAGTACAGGAAACACTTTCTTAGGATCATTACTGTGAGTGAATATATTTCAAATTGTGACATGTTCTTATTTATCTATGTTCATTCTCCCTAAAAGAACACATACTCTTATTACCATGACTATTAAAAACCATTTAAAGTTATGGGTACAAACATAAAACTTGAAACCACAAATTCGTCATAACCTTGACTTCTCTGTTTAATGCAACTTAAAGAACAAAAATGTTGTCTGAATATTGGTCTTCTATCCATATAAACATACCATTCCTAGCAATAGGAAACTTAATTTGGGATAGAGCTGCAGAGCAAGCCATTCCCTAAGCGTCATTAGTCTTGATGAATGTAATTTTACTGATTACTTTTAATTCTAATATGGATACCCAAAGTTGGATACAAATATCAACCTAAAAAATGGAACTGACTTCTAGCAGCTCGCTATGTAGAGAATATACAGTTCATTAGTGTCAGTTCATCAAGTATGGTACGGTTTTTATTCAGCATGATTAGAACATGGATAAAAATGGGTTGAGCATAAGAAGATGACGGATGAACATGGACAACAGTCACAGACAAAAATATTCTTTGTAAAACTTTTCTAATTAATTGCTTTATTTCGTAGCAGCTAGTTACCAAATATTTGTCTTCGCCGTGAGTAAAACAACCAAAAAAAGAAAAGTCAATCTTTGTATTTCCTTTAGTTGAGGCAATATTAACTGATAGATTATTTTGAACACTGCAGTTGTAATTTGAACTTACAAAACCTCCAAAAGGAAAAAAAGAAGAAGAGAAATTAGAATTAAAACCTGATGAACCGAGTCATTTTTCCAATGTTAGTACCAGTTCCATGATTCGATATTAAACACAAAGTAATCAAAAAGATTAGAGGAGAAGAATAACCGAAAACAATATCATTTTATGTGATAAGATTTGTTTGATAATCAAACCTGGGTTAGAGCATACGAAAGTGAGAGGACAACTCTGGACTGAAGAAATGTGGTAGATCTGCTAATTTTAGAAATTAATATGGAACTGAGGAAATCAGGCATGAGCAATGCTTTGGAAGATGAAAGAGAAGACTGAAAGAGCGTGCATATGAAAGAACGTGGGTGGTTGAATATATGTGTTGTCTTAAGTGGTTGCTTCACGAATGTAGTGGACACAAATTTGTTTGGCCTGGTGGATTAAGTGCAGCCTTTCATATGGTCTTGAACAATGAATCTCGACCGCTCTTTGTCTTTTGTTTATATACCAAGAGATTTTATTATATAGATACATGCATGCTTTACTTTACTGTCTCATTCTATATATGCATGTTAACTTGCTGTTTCACATTTTTCTGGGTTCACCTAATTTTGAGTATGTATTTTTTTTTTTTTTTTGGAGTTCAGGTGGAAATTGTCTCTTCCCACAGTTGTTATGATCAACCACAAAGAGCTCCACTGAAAGTAAGGCCAATCGTCGAAGTCATGTTGCGGTAATTTATGTTTTACAGCACTTCTGTCTTGTGTAATTCTATTCATTTCAAACTACTTCTACCATGTCACTAGACAAGCAAATGATAATAATCAGTAGCATAATGTGCATTGATGTGTGAGCTGTGCTGCTTGGCCAAAACTATATGCAGTAATAGGGACATGGTTGGAAACTTGTGAAAAGAAATCTTTGGAACTTAATTACTGTAGTTTGCACTTGTATCCTCTGCTGTAAGATTAACTCTTCGTATACATTCCGAATTTAGTGCAAGGCTGTAAGGTTATAGCAATGAAAGAATTAAATGTTGTATAATAAGTTCTGAATGGCGTATAATAATATATTCTTTCGGCATTTGGTTAACTTTTTTTTTGCAGTCATACCGTGCTGGTAACAGTATGCAGGCTGAAGTTCGACGGGATCGGGTTACTCTAGACGGTTTGGTGAACAAAAAGTGCAATCTATTGGGTTCGGATAAAAACATAGTTGCAGAGGGGACGATAGCAAGTACCGATCCCGATGCTTTAGTACATTTTAAAAATCTTGGAGTTGATGCTTGGAAGATATGTGTAACACCCCACGTCCATTAATGTCACTCACTAAGGGAATGCATTAACTTCCATGGAGGTTTTAAGTGAATATAGAACAGTAAAATTACAACAAGACAGATATAAAATAGTACTTGGAAATTCAAAAACTTTATTTCATTGTAGCAGAAGTCAAAACATGTTTGATTACATCATAACACCATATTCAATGTCAAGTACAATATCTATCTTGATAAAACAAGTACATAATCCCATTACATGAATAGCCATTAAAAAGAAAGATAACAAGCTGGACTTTACTTCAGCAGTCCAAGCTTTCCAGAAGATAAGCGATCCAACTAGACTCCACTAGAACTTGGCCCAACCTGCGGACCTGAAGGGAGAAAAGGATGGAAAAGAGGGGGTCAGACATAAAGTCTGGTGAATATGATAATTCTACAATACTATTACCAAAATAACTGGACTAAGGCATAAGCTGGAAAACAAGAAAATGTCTATGAAGAGCAGATTAAGGACATAGACAATCGCTAAAGGCAACGTTATAGGCGCTCCTAAATACTAAAGGATAAACACTATACTGCACCACACCAGTCACCCTAAAGATTCATCCCACTTAGCTTCACTTAGAAACTTTCCCAATGGCTTTACGTACCCCTAGCTGACTACATAGGTGCCGCCTGCCCCTATCTCCACTAGGTGTACCCTACTTCCCATTATTCGATCGGCTCCCTAACTCGTAGATACCCGTGCTGGCCCCACAGTGGGGTGTATCACTCCCCTAAAGTGGCAACCTGATACAACGGACATGCACGGCTTATACCTACACGATGCAACAACGTCTTACCTACCAGCCCGGGTCCACACACGCATATGAAACCCGTTGGACTTGCGTTGCCACCGCTCCCTGTTTTGGCCTCTTATAGTCAAACCCAGTATGCGTGTCCCGTCCTCGACTTGGATCGAGCCCATAAAGATACGTTTTGGGATACTGGTTGAAATGGGCCCCCACTATTTACCACAAGCATTCCACCTAAGCTTGTCCCCATTAGTCCATCCCACTTAACCCACTTAGTCATGTTCATTTACATGTGTGTTTGTTTAAGTCTAATCGTATTTCAAATGCCTCTAAAGGCAACCACCAGATTCCTCATGCCACCCAAGGCACCTACTTAACCCCCATGTCCCACCTTACATGATTATCTGGTTAAGTATTTCTTAGTTCATTAAGGCCATAACCTCATAAAGACCTCTCACATTAGACTGGCATTTATGGCAGCTGGATTTGCCGGGCGGGTCCGGGCAGTCTTACACCATAAAAGAGTCTAACCTCGTGTCTTTACAACTGTTATGCTTTAGTTTGGGCCTAGGACCTCTCACATTGGGCCGACATTTGTGACTACTGGATTTGCCGGGCGGGTCCGGGCAGGTTTACATCACAAACGGGTCCAACCTCGTGTCCTAAGCATTGATTATTAATAATAATCCACTTTCCCCCAATTTTAATAATTCCCTACTTGAATTATTAATTACTTCCAATTTTTAACAATGTCCATAATTGACTCAATTATGGACATTCATTCATGGTATGCAACATCTTACAAAATTGCACCCAATTTATTAATTCCTAATATTACCCCTACCCCACGTTTGAACGTTTATTCGCAAAATATATGTTAGACTCGAATAGCCTAACTCATAGCATAAAAGAGATTATCATAATAACAACATGTATATGTGACCAAATGAATCATAATAAGGGGTGAAACTTGCATATGTCCAACTTGCATGGATTATACATGTCATGGATCTAAAGGTGTCAACTTGTTCAAAATTCACCTAATATGATCTCAATCAATTTTCATAAACTTACATATGAACATGTGTGAATCAAGATCATCTATTTTTTTAACAACATGGTTTTATATGGGTACACCTAACTCAATAGGCAAATTCCCATAATCAAGTTTTATTTAATTATAGTTTCAAGTTTATGGGTACACCTAACCTAATAGGCAAATTCCCATAAACAAGATCCATTTAAATTAAGAAAAAAAAAACATAACTTTAAGCATGATCCAACAACATCATGATTTTTCAACATAATATAGCATGATTTATAACATGGCATAATATGATAGTATAACATAGCTTGACATGATTCTCAACATAGCACGACATAGCATAAGAGAATTTACAACATAGCATGACATAGCATATATAATTTACATCATACGACAGCATAATAACATAATAAGAGATCCACAATATATAGAATTTACAATTACAAATCACATCACTTTCTTGTGATCCATTCATAACTGAGTCAAATTAGTTTGTAATAGTCTTGTGAGAATCATCATACTCACCAACAAAAGAAAAGAATTAGAGAAAGAGAGATCTTTTGATTTGATTTGTGTAGATTTAGTTGTAGATGATTAGGCTTCCTCTTCTTAGTTTGTGACGGCTACGCTGAACTCCATGGCAGCAGCATGACGGTAGCTTCTCTAATTTTACAAGTGATTTAGGTTTAGGGTCTACCCACTTATTTATAGATTTTAGAATGCATTTAGGCCATTAGATTTAACCTAGAAATAACCGCAGCCGTTCAGACAAGATGGGGTTTATCTTGTTGACTCAGCAATGAGTCAGAAGTGACTCAGCAAACACTCAACAATATATATATATATATATATATATATATTCTACAATGTACACATTAGATACATCCCCCCCTTTTACACACTTATTATTGTTTTTATATACATATTAGATACATCCCCTCTCTTACACACTTATTAATATTTTTATATTCATATTAGATACATCCCCTCTCTTACACACTTATTAATATTTTTATATTCATATTAGATACATCCCCTCTCTTACACACTTATTAATATTTTTATATTCATATTAGATACATCCCCTCTCTTACACACTTATTAATATTTTTATATTCATATTAGATACATCCCCTCTCTTACACAATTATTAATATTTTAGCAACTTTAGTGTTAATAGAAAATTCGGGGTGTTACATTCTCCCCTCCTTTTAGGATTTCGTCCCCGAAATCTTCAAGTCTGGAAGAATGTATATCCTACCATCCAAACGTCCATCTACTCATCCATCATACACAGGCATCCATTGTCCTTAAAAGACTTCTAATGCTTTATGATCATATGCAAGTGTGTGTACATGTCCTTATCTAATGCGAAATCAGGCGGTCTACTGATTCAGTTGACCTCCTTAATGCAAATTATGTAAGTGTCATGAATCCATTATGTATGCAAAAGATCCTAATTGCTTACATACTACTTCTATATGCGTGCACACCCATTCAACCGAATGCAGCATCCATATGATGGTACAACCATTATACATCCATTATACTAAATACATCCATATATATGCAATATGCAATATGAAGTGACTGAGCCGATCTAGTGCCTAAAGTGTGTGTATATATGCATCCACGAGCAACCACTAGCAAACACTTGCATCCATTTTGCATCCATCATACATAACATGTCTCAAACACATGTTTCAACCATAGGATTATCCTAACTAAAGGTCAAAGATACTAATGAGAGGACATACTAAAGATAAGATAAGATAAGCTAAGCGATAAAGGAGAAATTAAAAGACATACCCTCAAAAAGAAAAGGGTACAACGAACGCATCTTCTCTTCTGTCTCCCAAGTTGCGTTGCTCTCATCATCTCCCCATTGCACTTTAACCAGTCTGACCTCTCGATTCCTCAACTTTTTGATCTCCGACCCAAGAATGCATGTAGGAGCTCGTCTAATTGTTGCATCACGCTCTATTTCCATCTCTTTAAGCAAGCTCGGCTCTACCACCTCCGCGGTCTTGTGCAAACACTTCCTCAAATGTGATACATGGAATACGTCGTGTATTCCACTAAGTTTCTCAGGCAACTCCACCCTATATGCCATCTTCCCAATCCTGTTTTTTACAGGAAACGGCCCTACAAACCTTGGTGCTAATTTCCCCACGGACCCAAAGCGAACAACATTCTGTAACAGAGATACTTTGATAAAAACCATGTCCCCAATGTCAAACTCAAGATCTGTCCTCCTCTTATCAGCATACGATTTTTGCCTATCTTGTGCTGCTTTCATCCTCCTTCGAATCAACTCAATCTTCTCCGAGGTTTCCCTAACCATATCGGGCCCAAGTAGGATTTTATCGGTAGATTCCCACCAACATGTAGGCGAACGGCAAGGCCTTCCATAAAGAGCTTCGAAAGGTGCCATGCCAATACTAGACTGAAAGCTATTATTATATGCGAATTCTACTAACGGAAGGTGCTCTTCCCATGTACCCCCAAAGTCTAGGATACAAAGCCTTAAAAGATCCTCTAGAATGCGATTCACCCTCTCGGTCTGGCCGTCTGTCTAAGGATGATATGCGGTGCTCAAACATAGCTGAGTCCCTACCACCTCTTGTAAACTCTTCCAAAATTCGCTAGTAAAGATGGGGTCACGGTCGCTTACTATACTAGAAGGAATACCGTGCAAACGAACTATCTCCTTAATGTATACAGAAGCCAACCACGGAGCAGTCCTCTTACTTTTCACGGGAATAAAATGGGCGCTTTTAGTAAGTCTATCTACTATAACCCAAATCCCCGTGTTACCCTTCCTTGATCTTGGTAATCCATCCACAAAATCCATTGAGATGCTTTCCCATTTCCATAGTGGAACTTCTAATGGGTGAAGCAACCCACCGGGTTTCTTTTGTTCTGCTTTAACTCGTTGGCACACCAAGCATCTAGCGACGTACTCGGCCACATCCTTTTTCATACCGGCCCAAAAGAAAACCCGCTTCATATCTTTGTACATCTTATCCCCGCCGGGATGAATGGTCATTTTTGAGCGATGAGCATCATCAAGAGTGGCCTTCCTTAAGTCTTCGTCTTGCGGTACACAAAGACTATTATCCCTTCGTAACCAACCCTTATCGTCTAGGGTATACCTACGAAGATGGCTTGACGACTCCCCCCCTTTGAGCTTTTCTACTATCTCAACCAACTGTGGGTCGTCTCGCTGTGCCTCACCAACCCGTCCTAGAAGTGTAGGTCTAACCTCCAAGGATGCTAACAGACCGGGTACTAAGTCAACGGAGGGTCTAAAGTCAAACATAGAGATGAATTCTAAGCTTTGTCGTTCAACAAACAACGGACTCAAGGACAACCTTTTCCTACTTAAGGCGTCTGCCACCACGTTACCCTTGCCCGGGGTATATGCTATTTCAAAATCGTAGGAGGCTAAGAATTCCATCCACCGTTGCTGCCTTAAATTCAAATCTTTCTGAGAGAATAAGTATTTTAATGATTTGTGGTCAGTGAACAGTTCGAATTTCTCACCAAGAAGATAGTGACGCCAAGACTTAAGCGCGAAAACAATTGCGGCTAGCTCTAAGTCATGCGTGGGGTAATTCTTTTCATGAACCCTCAACTGCCTTCCACCATAGGCTATTACTCTTCCCTCTTGCATGAGGACCGCGCCAAGTCCCGTCCCACAAGCATCAGTATAGATGGTAAACGGTTTATTCCCGTCTGGCAGCACTAAGACTGGGGCTGAAGTTAAGGCTCTCTTTAAACGTTGGAACGCATCATCGCAATCTTTGTCCCACGTAAAAACCAGGTTCTTCTTCGTTAACCGTGTTAATGGAGCTGATATTTTTGCGAAGTCTTTGATAAACTTCCTATAATAGCCAGCCAACCCCAAGAAACTTCTTACTTCGGTTGCATTTTTAGGGACCTTCCAATCTTGGATGGCCACTACCTTTGCGGGATCCACTGCTATCCCTTCTTTGGAAACCACGTTCCCTAAGAACCGTACTTCCTTCCTCCAGAAGTGACACTTAGAAAATTTTGCCTTAAGGTTATGCGCTCGAAGGGTTTCCAACACTTCCCTAAGATGTAGGGAGTGCTCTTCTTTATTCTTAGAAAAGACTAAGATGTCATCCACAAAGACTACCACGAATTTGTTAAGGTATTCCCTAAACACCCTACTCATCAAATCAACAAAATATGCAGGGGCGTTTGTCAAACCAAAGGGAATCACTAGCCATTCATAGAATCCGTCAGGAGTCCTAAAAGCAGTCTTATCTATACTATCCTCAGCCACTCTCAGTTGATGAAAGCCAGTGGCTAAGTCCAACTGCGAAAACACTGAGGCGCCAACTAACTGATCAAAGAGATCGTCAATCCTCGGCAGTGGGTGTCGGTTCTTTTTAGTAAGCTTGTTTAGTTCTCTATAGTCCATACAAAGTCTAAGAGACCCATCCGCCTTTGTGGCAAAAACTACTGGAGCACCCCACTCCGATATACTACGTCTTATGAACCCCTTCTCAAGCAACTCCTTTACTTGCTTATTGAGTTCCCTCCTTTCACGAGGAGCCATGTGGCGCACTGGCAAAGATACGGGTTTAGCATTATCCACAAGATAAATTCGAAAGTCTATCTCCCGCTTTGGAGGTAAGCCCTTCACCTCCTCAAACACATCCGGATATTCCCGGACCACTTCTACCGATCGCAGGTTCTCTACAGACGCTTCAAGCGATTCAAGATAACTTAGCATAACAGAATTTATGGGATTACAAAAGATGTCGAGAGCATTACCAAGGCGAGTCACAAGCCTAACTACTCTCCTTTCACAATCAAGAATGGCCCTATTTCTAGACAACCAATCCATTCCTAAAATTAGCCCATAGCCCGTGAAGCCCAATACATAAGCATCACATCTAAATTCAACGCTAAGTATAGAGATTTTCAAATCCAAACATATCATGGTCAAATGAGCCGAACGCCCAATTGGATTTGAAACGACCAAGGGATCTTCTACTAAACTGGTGTTCAAGTGCAGTGATTCAACTAATGATGCAGAGATAAACGAATGAGATGCGCCAGAATCGAATAAGGTACGGACAGGATGATCAAACAGAAAAACTAAGCTTTCAACAGAAATTGTTCTACCTTTTTCTTGCAGCGGTGGGGCCGCAATAGCCTGAACTTGCCCCCTTGCCTGCCCTGGTGCCATAAGAGCCTGCACCTGTCCTCCCGAGGTAGACCCTGCCCTCTGCCCCTTCTTTGGACAGTCCTTCACTAAATGTCCCGCATCTCCACAATGAAAACAACCAGTCTTCTTTTTCTTTCTACAATCTTTGCTGAGATGGCCAGGCGTCCCACAATTGAAGCATTTCTTCTTCCCTTTGCCATTATTGTTTTTACCATCCTTCTTATTTTGCTGTTGGGGTTTCTTCTGATCCCCTTTCTTTTCAACTGCCTTATCCTCATGCATAAGTGCCATTTCTACTAGCTTTTCAAAGGTGGCTCCCATAGGGATGTGGGTCATAGCCAACCCTTGCAACGGTTCATTCAAGCCTCTAACGAACCTCAAAGCTTTCTTCTCTGGCGTGTTCACCAACTCCAAGCCAAACCTTGCTAACTGATTAAATTTATTGACATATTCCTTTACTGATGAGCTCCCTTGCTTTAGTGCCAGGAATTTTTCCATATTTAAGTTCTCCTCTGCCCTTGAAAGAAACTTTGCCTCAAACCTTCGTCTGAAATCCGCCCATGAATCAACTGGACGTTCCCCGTTAGTGACCTCCGAACAAAACGAGGCCTCTCCCTTCATTAACCAAGCAGCTAAACGGACTTTCCTCCCATCTTCCACTTCAAAGATATCCAACAATTCCTCAGTCTCCTTAAGCCAATCTCTGGCCTCCACAAACGTCTCAGTCCCTTGAAAAGTTTTTCCTCCCATAGCCTTGAATTCCTTGCACGTCTTTGCAAAAGTGTCAACACGAGGAGGAGGAGGAGGAATGGGTGCAACTAGGGGTGGAGGAGTATCCGCTGGGCCTGCAGTGGTGGCCCTAGCCTCCAAGTATCTCCTAAACCACCCTGGAATCGTCACACCTTCTGGGAGATTAAGATCTTCAGCCATGCTGAAACGAAAAAGGAAAGATTCAAAATGGAGAATTCGAAAGATAAAGATAAGGATGTGGCTATTTGGGATTATGTTTTTCATAAAAACTCTCTTTAAATAACATGTTTTTATTTTTTTGAAAGCACTTCTTCCAAAAATACTTTAGAAAAAAAATATTTTTCTAAATTTTTTTTTTATCTGTTCTGGTAACCTTATGCTTTGATACCACGTGTAACACCCCACGTCCATTAATGTCACTCACAAAGGGAATGCATTAACTTCCATGGAGGTTTTAAGTGAATATAGAACAGTAAAATTACAACAAGACAGATATAAAATAGTACTTGGAAATTCAAAAACTTTATTTCATTATAGCAGAAGTCAAAACATGTTTGATTACATCATAACACCATATTCAATGTCAAGTACAATATCTATCTTGATAAAACAAGTACATAATCCCATTACATGAATAGCCATTAAAAAGAAAGATAACAAGCTGGACTTTACTTCAGCAGTCCAAGCTTTCCAGAAGATAAGCGATCCAACTAGGCTCCACTAGAACTTGGCCCAACCTGCGGACCTGAAGGGAGAAAAGGATGGAAAAGAGGGGGTCAGACATAAAGTCTGGTGAATATGATAATTCTACAATACTATTACCAAAATAACTGGACTAAGGCATAAGCTGGAAAACAAGAAAATGTCTATGAAGAGCAGATTAAGGACATAGACAATCGCTAAAGGCAACGTTATAGGCGCTCCTAAATACTAAAGGATAAACACTATACTGCACCACACCAGTCACCCTAAAGATTCATCCCACTTAGCTTCACTTAGAAACTTTCCCAATGGCTTTACCTACCCCTAGCTGACTACATAGGTGCCGCCTACCCCTATCTCCACTAGGTGTACCCTACTTCCCATTATTCGATCGGCTCCCTAACTCGTAGATACCCGTGCTGGCCCCACAGTGGGGTGTATCACTCCCCTAAAGTGGCAACCTGATACAACGGACATGCACGGCTTATACCTACACGATGCAACAACGTCTTACCTACCATCCCGGGTCCACACACGCATATGAAACCCGTTGGACTTGCGTTGCCACCGCTCCCTGTTTTGGCCTCTTATAGTCAAACCCAGTATGCGTGTCCCGTCCTCGACTTGGGTCGAGCCCATAAAGATACGTTTTGGGATACTGGTTGAAATGGGCCCCCACTATTTACCACAAGCATTCCACCTAAGCTTGTCCCCATTAGTCCATCCCACTTAACCCACTTAGTCATGTTCATTTACATGTGTGTTTGGTTAAGTCTAATCGCATTTCAAATGCCTCTAAAGGAAACCACCAGATTCCTCATGCCACCCAAGGCACCTACTTAACCCCCATGTCCCACCTTACATGATTATCTGGTTAAGTATTTCTTAGTTCATTAAGGCCATAACCTCATAAAGACCTCTCACATTAGACTGGCATTTATGGCAGCTGGAATTGCCGGGCGGGTCCGGGCAGTCTTACACCATAAAAGAGTCTAACCTCGTGTCTTAACAACTGTTATGCTTTAGTTTGGGCCTAGGACCTCTCACATTGGGCCGACATTTGTGACTACTGGATTTGCCGGGTGGGTCCGGGCAGGTTTACATCACAAACGGGTCCAACCTTGTGTCCTAAGCATTGATTATTAATAATAATCCACTTTCCCCCAATTTTAATAATTCCCTACTTGAATTATTAATTACTTCCAATTTTTAACAATGTCCATAATTGACTCAATTATGGACATTCATTCATGGTATGCAACATCTTACAAAATTGCACCCAATTTATTAATTCCTAATATTACCCCTACCCCACGTTTGAACGTTTATTCGCAAAATATATGTTAGACTCGAATAGCCTAACTCATAGCATAAAAGAGATTATCATAATAACAACATGTATATGTGACCAAATGAATCATAATAAGGGGTGAAACTTGCATATGTCCAACTTGCATGGATTATACATGTCATGGATCTAAAGGTGTCAACTTGTTCAAAATTCACCTAATATGATCTCAATCAATTTTCATAAACTTACATATGAACATGTGTGAATCAACATCATCTATTTTTTTAACAACATGGTTTTATATGGGTACACCTAACTCAATAGGCAAATTCCCATAATCAAGTTTTATTTAATTATAGTTTCAAGTTTATGGGTACACCTAACCTAATAGGCAAATTCCCATAAACAAGATCCATTTAAATTAAGAAAAAAAAACATAACTTTAAGCATGATCCAACAACATCATGATTTTTCAACATAATATAGCATGATTTATAACATGGCATAGTATGATAGTATAACATAGCTTGACATGATTCTCAACATAGTACGACATAGCATAAGAGAATTTACAACATAGCATGACATAGCATATATAATTTACATCATACGACAGCATAATAACATAATAAGAGATCCACAATATATAGAATTTACAATTACAAATCACATCACTTTCTTGTGATCCATTCATAACTGAGTCAAATTAGTTTGTAATAGTCTTGTGAGAATCATCATACTCACCAACAAAAGAAAAGAATTAGAGAAAGAGAGATCTTTTGATTTGATTTGATTTGTGTAGATTTAGTTGTAGATGATTAGGCTTCCTCTTCTTAGTTTGTGACGGCTACGCTGAACTCCATGGCAGCAGCATGACGGTAGCTTCTCTAATTTTACAAGTGATTTAGGTTTAGGGTCTACCCACTTATTTATAGATTTTAGAATGCATTTAGGCCATTAGATTTAACCTAGAAATAACCGCAGCCATTCAGACAAGATGGGGTTTATCTTGTTGACTCAGCAATGAGTCAGAAGTGACTCAGCAAACACTCAGCAATATATATATATATATATATATATATATATTCTACAATGTACACATTAGATACATCCCCCCCTTTTACACACTTATTATTGTTTTTATATACATATTAGATACATCCCCTCTCTTACACACTTATTAATATTTTTATATTCATATTAGATACATCCCCTCTCTTACACACTTATTAATATTTTTATATTCATATTAGATACATCCCCTCTCTTACACACTTATTAATATTTTTATATTCATATTAGATACATCCCCTCTCTTACACACTTATTAATATTTTTATATTCATATTAGATACATCCCCTCTCTTACACACTTATTAATATTTTAGCAACTTTAGTGTTAATAGAAAATTCGGGGTGTTACAATATGTGTGAATGTAATGGTGGAACCGGAAGCTTTTTTGTTTAGGCCAAATTCGGAGATGTCCACTATCAGACAGGCCATTGGATCTACTGTCACGTGGCACAAAGATTACGTTTCCTTGGTCTAGTGTTGGTACTTATGAAACCTGTTATGTAATTTATGTTAGAACTATGTCGATGGAATTTATCGAAATCTTTTGGATTGTAAACTTATCTAAATCTTTTGGATGTAAACTTATCTAACTTTTGAAATGTGTTGGAATTTTAAGACTTTTGCTTTAGTCTTTTATTATGTGTTATTATGTGATTTTGATTGTTGCATCACAATATTTATTGCATGTTAATATATATATATATATTATTAATCTATATGGAAGCAAATTATATATAAATCTTCATTTAATTCGCAACGGACAAAACCTGTTGTAATATAATGTATTACAACGGGCAGAAGCCACTTGTAATTAATAAGCTATTATAATGGGTTTATAGACATTGTCATAGAGTCAATGCACGTGACAGAGCACGTTATTACAACGGTCTTTTACAACAGTCACTGACCGTTGTAAATTAGAAAGGACCTATTACGACGACGCATATTAGGACGGGCTTTTGCCCGTTGTGAAAAGCATATAACAACGGTTTTTGCCAGTCATAAGAGGGTTGTTTTCTTGTAGTGACCAGAAATTCCAATATATGAATTGGAATGGATATGAATCGAAATTATCTTGGAATATTTTGATATTGGATTTCATGATTATATGGATATTGTGGAGGAATTTGGAAGATATATATCGTTATTCCAATATGATATTTATTGATTTCAGAATTTGATATTGAATATAAGCCGATATAATTTCTATTCAGAGACTTGTATTTAATATTGAATTGGATTTTGGGTTTGTTATGAACTACGTTTTAAATGACATTGTTCTTAAACCTAGTGTGAAAATAATAAATCTTTTAATTAAGATTTAAAGAAGAATTACCAATTAATTAACATTTAATTGGTACTGAAAGTGGAATGTGAATTGGGTTTATTGTAAACTGTGTTTTTAACGACATTCGTTCTTTAACCCGATTTACAGTGAAATGTGATTTGGAATTTATAAATATTTTTATTAAGATTTAACCGGAATTTTCCAAAGTAAAGTTTTCCAATTTAATATATTAAATTGGAATTGAATGGAATTCGATTGATAATAATTGAAGTGAACTTCTGTGGAGGAACACTGTTAATACATATGGAATTTAAAAGGCTTTGTCATTATTCCATTTATATTATTACTCGGATACAGAGATTGATATCGATTATATATTGATTTTTTTTCCATGAAGATTCCATAATTAATGGAATGTGATTTGGGTTTATCGTGAACTGTGTTTTAAATGACATTACTTCTTTAACCTAGTTAAAGGCAGAAATCAATAGCATGGTGTAGATTATCGATGCGACATTTTTGTGTTTCCAAAGCTAAATAATCATTAATATTGATTTTTGGGAAGATTAAAACTAAGTGGGGTTTTTATTGAATCTTTAATTAGATTAAACTGGGAAATGATAATTCAAAGTATCAAATTTGGGAGATGATCGAGAACGGAGTATCACCAGTTTTGCTCCTAGCGATAGTTAAATCTTTAATTAGATTTGAACGTGGAATGGTAATTAAATTTACCGATAACACCGTGGTGTTAGTTATGGAGTTATACCAGTTTGCTCCAAGGGATGAATAAGTTAGGATAGGGAAATTAAATAAATGATTACTTCGGTAAGGTACGCTAATCCCGACTAGTTTGGGAAACCGTAACATTGTTTGAATTGATATCCAAAGGAAGATTAAAGAATAAATTTAAAGAACTTATTTTTGATAAAATTAATAGGAACCTTTCCCAAAGGATATGAATATTTAAAAAAAAAAAAAGAATATTCAGAATTGGAATGAGGCGTATGTTGTGTTTTTATAACACTTGTTTATTATATACGTGAGTTATTCGGAAAGGCCGGGTTTATACCAATTCTGAATAACTGATTCGACGATAAGTCGACGATGAAGACGGTGGTTGAAGATCAGAGGTCTTCACATCGTCTGGATGATTACTGATGTATTGATTAGGCTGTACACCCAAGATGAGGTAATAAGTGGTGATCGTCCAGACGTACTTGGAGATCAACCGGATATGCGAGGACCTCCCTCCTGTATTGGACATACGGGATGAGGAATAAGGTGCCTCTGGTTTCGTTCAGACCCAGAACGAACTTGTAAATGGATGCGTGTCTGACATTGGATTTTGTTCTATGTTGATTGATCTCTATAAAATATATATCTGTTTAACGGCGGAAAATTTATTCTCTTGCTTAACGCCCTTCTCTGAGACGTACGAGCTCAGAGGTTATATATCGATAAACATCAGTCGCATGGCGTGAATTGCCTATGTGGGATGCTGAGATGCAAATGATCAAGGCTTCCGTTGAAAAGCAGAGTCTAGTGGTTGATGATAAAGCACGGCTTTAATATAGCATAGCTTTGTGTATAGCGTTAATTCGCGAGCCTCGCAACCCCGTTGTTAACCAAAAACAGGAGAGGACATCAGGGAGGACATGCATTTCTTTCTAGCTAGGAGTGGTGTCTGGGTTTTGCATGCCCAGATGTTTTACTTTTATGGATGATAGATAGCAAGGCGCCTCGGATATATTGGCACTGCGCGGCCGATGGATGGTACGGTCTTTATACAGACCAATTTTATGCCCCATAGGGCGGGGAAACATAGTATTCAGGCATTTTAATCCACATCGAGTGGACCGGCCCTGACGATCCAAGGCTTGCCTGCGCACCTGCCTGAGGATCGGGCTAGAGAGTCTCGCAGCGGTAAGGACAATCCCTTGCCTTGATTCACAGACGGAAATATAACTTCCAATACGTGACAATTGCGGTTTTGATTGTAGAGCCTAGTATTGGAGACATGATATATGGTACCCATGCCGTCTAGAATTGGTACATTTATATTTGAAGTTGTTCTAAACACTATGCACTTATAATAGTATCAAATGATTTGTTTTAACGTACCAAGCATATTTGGCTATTATAAGGTAAAACCCTATCCTCTAACTTGCGTTGCATTGTGTGATGGGACCTGGGTCTTATAATAGCTTCATTTTCCTTTATTTAGCATTGCGATGTTTGTTATACGCACTGGTATTCTTGGGAGGAAACCTGTTCCATGTTATACGGCGTGGTCCCTTGAATTACCTAACTTTAAAATAAAGATTAATAACTGTTTTAGTTCTCACACCAGTCACATGACTGGCCTGGAGTTTATCGTTTTAACCTAAACTATGGGTGTCCTTTTTTTCCACATGGGCAGCTAGTAGTTGTGTTTTGCAAATATTATATTCACAGGATCCTGGTTTATAGCTGAAGGGATATTAGAAAAGCTCCATATTCATGTATTTCTTTCAGTTGTGTTTTGTATTATTTTTCCACTGTTATATATTTAAATGTAAGTTAAATCTCTAATATTTATAAAATGTGTAATATCTATACATACTCTGTTATATTCTTGTACTCTGATGTAAATTGTTGTAACAAGCAATGAAATGTTCTTCTGTTTGTGTTCTGATTTGTCGTGTTCTCAATTCAATCCGGGCTTTCCTTTACGGGGAAGTTCGGGTCATTTCATCTGCGATATCGTAGGAAGCATCGACCCACCCAGTCAGAAAATAAAATTCAAAACCCAAAATTTATATTTTTGCGTAGGCATACCATTTTATGAGCGCTATTGAGCCTACTACTCAATTTGCGTGCAACATATGCAACCAAAGTCAATTCTCCTAACCATTTGGCACCTGTACGTAACTCAATTCAATATATAAGTAATAGATATATGAAATATTAGATAATATTTCACTAATCATCAAGTATAACAACATGAATTCCAAAATCAAACATGTAGCATCAATTCACTTCAAACATCAGGTTAAATCATAAAATTCAATTTATATGAATTTTCATTCCAATTAAATTATATTGGAATTTATTCTTTAGTTTAAAATTCAATCAGCTCCATTAATAAATCATTGATGGATTTTTTTTATATGCCAAACAATTTAACATCCAAATAATAAACAACACACAATCAGCTCAACCAATCATTCAATTTCTATTGAATATTAATATTCACTTTGGTTTCACATATTTGAACATCAATCGGTTAATATCCGATCGATTTCTATTTAATTACTATTAATTCGATTTTCAAATCCCAAATCAATTATATTTAATTTCAAGATTATTTTTACTTTAATTTCACTTAACTAAGTTAAGTTCTAGATCAAGTTTTTAATTCAATTTGAATTCTAGTCAAACTAATTAAAATAGAAACCAATATCTCAATAATTTCATAAAATTATTTCTTTTCTGTACAAAAATATAATTTGGGTAAAATTATTCCATTTACCCTCTTTACAAAAACAATATTGTATTTATTACCAGTTCAACGCTTCTTAACACTTGAATCGATCAAATAACACAATACAAAACATTTGTATACAGAATTTACAAATATTCTCTCTCATATATATATATATATATATACACACATACACATATATACATATATACTTAATCTCGATCTGGGGTATTACTAACCCCATCTCTATCGAGTTATACCATAGAGCCAAGGTTATTACTAAACCAGTTGCTCTGATACCACTGTAACGACCCATGGATTTTCGACCCCGAATATGATACCAAAACATCATGTCGAACATTCAAGCATCGAAAACACACGAACTTTATTAGAAAGAAATTAGAGGGTGAGATAAGAAAGAAATATTAGAATAGAAGAAGAAGAACCAACACAACACAAAACCTCACATCGCAGCGGAACAAAATATAAAATAGAAATACATCTTTATAGAGAGCTTTAAATAAAAATTTACCATCATTAGAGTACATCAATACATCTGGACAGTTATATTAATCTGTTCTCATATACAACACACATCAGAATACATAATAGATATCATACTTCTAAACACCTCCAGCTCATCTCCGGACTTTACAATATCTGATAATCTAAACCTGTACAACCCGGTCTAACCCGAGCATTACAAACGACGGGTCAGTCTGGTGAACCATAATGAGAAAAACACACTAAGTTTAAATGTATCACACAACTTGATTTTAAATTCAAAATGAAACACCTAATTATAGCATAAAAATATCTTCCGAACCTAATGGGATAGGTTTCGTCGAATTCCGAGTTCGTTTGTGAAAAGTCCTTTTCAATTATCAATGAAAAATAAAGCGTTTAAAATTCCTATAATTACAAAAAAAAAAAAAATGAAACCTTGACATTTTAATAGACCTCTTCCTTACGGATCCAATGAAACTTGTTTCATTAAATTTGGAGTTTGTTTGACCAGTCGTTTATTCCTCCAAAGTTACACCTGTCAAAATTGACCAAAATAATATAAATGATTAAGGCGTTTATCGTAGCCACGACCAAACGGTAAGTCTGGTTGACAAAAAAGTTGTAATCTTATAATAATTAATTAATACGAATCCAATGGCACCAGTTTCGTCGCATTCCGAGACTATTTCCCAGTACACTATTTTTATATGCACCACAATGTTATTTTGGACACCAAATTATGCAATCTCCAAAAATAACAAACCATATATCTTTCTCAATTCTAAACGTCGATACGAACTCAATAGAATTGGTTTCTTGGCTTAATTCGATCATCTGCTCAAGTTATACACAAAAACCCCTCTATTAAATTAAATAAATTTAATTACGTGCTATAGAAAATGACTGGGCGTTTACGGCTGTCGTTGTCACATACGACATCGGTTTGCCACACAATTTAATCCCGTATAATAATTTAACATTACGGTCCCAACGAAACTAATTTTATCGAAAACTAAGTCCATTTGCAAAATCACTACTTTAAAGGCCTATAATAATATTAATAAAATATTATTAAATTCTAGAATAATCAAATAAAATAATAATAAATTATTATTTTCGTAAATACCCAATTGGAAATATCACATAACTTTAAATATAAATTATACAACTCAACATGATCCGACTCAAGTTAAACGATGTCCAAATTATATTAAAAACTTTTTATATTGATTAAATAAATGTTATGTTTTAATAACGATTTCCATAGCGACTATTTTAAAATTTGATTTGGACATAACTAACGATCTATACCATGAAATTTGGATTTTTCTCTTTTATATGAAAAATATAATCAACAAGATTCAAACGTTTCTTATTTCACTGAAATCTGACTTAAAACAGATTCTGTATATTCAATTGAAGTTCAAAACTCAATATTACGAACTACCGCACCATTTCGAGCTCGATTTATATTATATATAAGTTTAACGTTCAAACTTCATTTTATAAACGAAATAAATATTAAAATCCATTAATATTCCAAATATAATATTTAAAATAATGAATTAAATTAAATATCTAACTACCAAAAATATGGGACAGACTACTGTAATGACCATAGAGTTGAATTACCAGAAAGAATGGCAGGAATCCACAATGTTTTCCATGTGTCCCATCTACAGAAATGTGTTCGTGATCCATCATTAATTATAGAACCATCTATCCAAGAAAATTTAGAGATCGAGCCAAACTTGACCGTAAATCGTTATCCAGTTTATGTTCTCGATCAAGAAGAAAAGAGGCTCTGAAACAAAGTGGTAAAACTACTCAAGATCCAGTGGAGTGAAAATCCAAACGATTGTACTTGGGAGACGGAGAAGCACATCAGGGAGATTTATCCAGACTTTGATATACACTAGTTATTGGTTTTACCATATGTTTGATTTGGATGATACCACAGGTATGAAATGAATTATGGATTTTTCATTTCTATCAGTTATGATATATGCATGTGATGGACTCGATTATTCTCAGGGCTTATGAACTCTTCCCATTATGTTCCAACCTGTTCTGATATCTGTCCTTTGTTTATTTTCCAAATGACACCCTTCCTTAGGACGACAACTAAGAAGAGAGTTACTCCGCTTCAGATTATGAGACTATAGACAGGCACCGATGTATCCAAAGTAGTGGATTTTGAGGGTATGGTCGAGCCGGTACAGGCTCAAGACGATGAGGATGGACACATGGATTTAGAGCAGTCCGATATCTACCCTAGAGAGCGTATAGCTGAGGAAGATAGTATGGATTGTTGTATATAACATTGTTGTATACACAACTATATGATTTTTATTTGATGATAACAATCAAATATATTTTATTATTAAAATGTGTTTGTTACTGTACTGGTATGCTACATAATATACAGGAATATAATATTAATATTTAAATAGAATACGACAGTATAGAAATTCAAATATTCACACAGTATTTTATTTAAATATAATATTTTATTTCAACATTTAAATAGTACAAATTAATAACTCCACTATTTGAACATATCACTGATATACAATTCAATTCATACACAATTCCATACATAGTTCCTCACTACAACACTCTATCTATAATTTCATATATACATTCTTTCTCACATATACAGACATCTTCATTTTCATTTACACTCATATACAAATATATATATTTGTACATTTTCTCAATTTTTTTCATCTTCTGTCTTCATAGCTTACAGTCAGTCCAGTCACCATCTTCTTACCTGTCACTTGAAAAACAAATACAGTACACTGCAATAGAAATAAATTTGAAGTGCATACAATTTAAATTTATATATTTTTAAATTTTATTTGCCTCAGAATTTCGGTGTGTTTCTCATCATTTTTCATGACTTGATCTGATTCATATATCCGATCATCTATGTCTAGACAACATGTGATATTCACAGTGATACACTGTAAACACCTCCAGGCAGACAGTATGCATGTATAATTCAGGGACATGGAAAATTTTATGAATGGTTGCATGTACACACATGTATAAATATACACGCGTGCACTGCCTCGCTAATCAAAATGCAGTGTGGCAACTGAGGAGCAACCACGTGGACTAACTCGGCTCAGTGCAACAAAGCAACAACAACATAAGTGTAATGATCTCAAACAAAACAACATGGTCAAGTAAAGTCAAGGAACAATACAACTCAAAGTGGCCAAGCACAATACACAGTGCCACAAAGCAAGTGTCGAGCGAACATTGTATATGTGCAATTTTCAGTGAAGTTTGCATGGAAGATCAACATATATACAACTGGGTGATTGTACATGACAGCATATACATGAAAATTTTCCTTCAACATGATGGTGTAAATGTATGTCTACACAACATGATGGTGTATGAGTGAGCACAACAGTTAAACAAATTCATGTGTGCAACAGCAAAGTCAACATGAACAACTCAATAGCTTAGGATCGAGAAAGCAAGCCAAGTATTAATATGGCATTTCAGTATATCCAAGATCAAAGTATGAAACAACATACATGTGTGCAGCATGGTCATCAAAACAGCGTGTATAATGAAAGTGGTAATGGAGCTATGTAACAGGTACAACTCAGCATGTTGAATACAAATGATCAAAGAATGATCACAGCAGTTCAAGAATGCACGTGTAAATAAGGCAACAACAGATAAAACAACTTACATGCCGGCATATTACAAGTAAAGCAAGTATTTACATGCATTTATGTAGCAGCTTCTCAAGTATATCATGATCAAGCATCACAACATTTCATGTGGGAAGTAAATCTGGAGCTTATGTGCAGTTTTAGTTTAACAGTAGTGCTTGGAGAAATCAATACTGGTACAGCACGGTGCACCAGATTAAAGTGGACAAGTACATGTTCAGGAATGCAAGAATTAATTATCTACACAGCTGTGCAATATATATGGTGCATCAAATGTGGACAGTTCAGATTGTAGATGTAAATGATGCATAACTCCCGAATGTACAAGGCAGGTTCACAAATGTATGTGCATGAACACAAAGTAGATTTCAAGTGTGCAAATGAAGTTTTTTTTGGCAATCAAATATTCTTTTTGACATGGAAGTTCACAAATAAAATAGTCCAAAAACTGTTCAAGTTGATTGCCAGAAAATTAAGCAAGTAATCACATATCTGGGTTGAAATAAACTAGAGAATTCGAAATCAAATCATCATGATTTGAGGATATGTTTATGGCCAGAAAATCAATTCGACACTATTTCCAGATTTCAGAAATCAGTGAAATACTTTTGGCAAGTTTTTAATTGATTCCAATTGTTTAGTAATCACAATATTTTATGGCAAGAAATTCACCAACATATATGGAATCTCAAAATACAAGAAATCCACTTGGGACATAATTTCTATTCGGCGTTTTTCATAGTGATTCAAGGTAGATTTAAAATCGATTCAAGTTTAGAAAAAATTTTGGGTTGACAAGACCGTCAGGGTAATTTATAGAGAAATTCAAAACAAATTAAATCAAAGAAAGTCAAAAGAGGAAATCGCAAATAAGCAAAGTCACGTATTTGAAATCAGAGCTAAATAAGGATGTTACAATACTATTTAATCACGCCATTCGCCACTGGCTTGTGGCAATCGAAACCAAACAAATTCTTACAAAAACAAAGAAATCAAAGTCAATGCTAAACACATAAGGGTTTCGATTACAGAGAGCTCAAATCTATTGACGTACAAGCAACATGAATTCGAGCTTCAGAGAATCAATCTAAATCACCATCGAAGTCGCAATTTGGAGAATCAGATGAAAACCCTAATTTTTCCATCACCACCATTTTATTTCATAAAAGGAATGTGAACGAGAAATACAAGGGGTGGAACCTCTTTTGAAGAGGTCGGCCTACTTCTAAAGGACAAGGAGTTTTCTTGTTTTATTTTGTTTTGTTTTGTTTTTACATCATTTTGTAATCGTTCCAAACAGTTTCTAGGTCTGTAAAATATAGGGATTCAGTTAGGGGTTTAACTGACAATTATTAGAGTCTGTAAAATCTTGGAGGTTTCCTAGTTTCGTCTGTAAAACTACGAAGTTTACTAGAGTCCGTAAAACTAAGGGAAAATCTGGTCTAGGGGATATAGACCATTCTAGGATTTTGAGCATAGGTTTAGGACAGGAGCAGGCGCTGCGAGTTTACATGGGATTGTAAGCGGGATTTTTTTATAACACCTAGTAGAAAACTTAGGAATGTAGCAGTAGGCAGGATTTTGCCGAAGTTGGGTATATCTTGTGTCATTTACTTTTTGCACTTATATTCTCTACTGATATCTGTTCTGTTTATTATTTTAATATCTCGTAAAATTTGAACTCAGCGATAAACTGTAATGAACCCTATTACCCCCCTCTAGGGTTAATCTAGATCCAACAAGTGGTATCAGAGCCTGGAAATTTCATTAACCCTAGAATCATGGATCCTAGTTGCCAGCCCTTTGAGAGTCATTCCCGCTACATTCCAAGCATTTTTGATGGTATAGATTTTTTGAATTAGAAATCAGAAATGAAACCCTATTTGAAATTTGTTAATATTAAAAATTGGGATTTTGTTAACAATGGTGGTGGTATAATTGATAGGAATATTAATGCTTGTGTTATGCATATTCTCTATTCTCATCTTAATAATAATCAAGTTGATCTTATCTCCCATTGTTTTACTACGCAGGAAATATGGAGAACTCCCAATGCAATGTTTGGACAAAATGACAACAAGTGCTCAAAACCTGCAAAGATCAACTCAGATTCAGAAGTATGTCTAACTGGATTTACTAAAGACGAATCGGATGATGATAGTGTTGGAGATTCAACAGATGATGAAATAATATTTTTTTCATATGAAGATCTGGTTTATTTTTGTGTTGATTTAACCAAATCTGTTGATAAACTCCAACTGAAAAATAAATCTCTAAAATCTAAGAATTATGAGTTGAGCATCAATATTAACTGTTTGGAATCAAAACTTTCGAATGTCATGAAATTAGAAAATTCTGATTGTGAAAACTGTTTGAAACTAAAAACTGATCTCGTTCATCTAAATAAAAACATTCAACAACTTGAGAGTGAAATTCCGATCTTAAAAGAGAACAAGATTGAGTTATTAAGTTCGAATAATCTTCTATAAAAGGAATTTGAAAATTTTAAGACTACCAAAAATTTTGAATTTAAAATTGTTGAAAAAGAAAATTTGTTTAAAACATATCTGATTTTGAAAGAGCTTGAAATTGAGATTGAGAAGTTCAAGATTTTTGAATCTGAAAAACAAAAATGCTTTGAAAATGAAATTTCTGAATCTAAGGTCAAAATTGAGGTAAATTTGGATGGATTGTTATATAAACAAGTTTGGGTACCAAAACAAACAAATACAGCTGCGAGTGGTTTTACAACCTTTGTTAGACCACTCAATCCTCTAAACAATTAGGTACCAGAGGAGGCTTTGGAACTGCTGTGCAAAAAGGGATTTGAAATCAAGTTGGTCTATAATTCTGTACCATTCAAAGTTCATTAGCCAAGATGCTGAGTTAGAGATTCTTTAGCTTACATCATTTTTAGATATGATCTCTAAACTCACAATTTCTTTTGTATATTCTCTATTTTTATTTTTCCTATTTTTTTCCTGTTCCCCTTCTTTTTTATTTTTTTACGATTTGATCTGTCACTGTCATATCATTGTAACTTCTTTTTGGCTTCATGACACGACCCGAGCTTCCCCGTGAATGAAAGCACGGGTAGAATTGAGGACAAGACAAAATAGAACGCAGACGGAAGAACATTTCATTGTAATTACAACAATTCCATCAGATACAAGAATATACAGAGTATAATTGAATAAATTACATTCGAATAATGTCAGAGATTTAAATTACATCTAAATACATCGCAGCGGAAAATAATACAAAAGCACAACTAGAAGTAATGCACGGATACAGAGCTTTCCGAGCATCATTCCAGCTGTAAATCAGGATCTTGTGAATATAAACCTGCAAAACCAAAACTACGAGCTGCCCGTGTCGAAAATAGGGGCACCCAGAGTTTAGGTTAAAACAATAAACTCCAGGTCAGTCATGTGACTGGTGTGAGAACTAAAACAGTTATTTAAAACTTTGCTTTAAAAGAGAGTGATTCAAGGGACCACGCCGTATAACACGGAACGGGTTTCCTCCCAAGAATACTAGTGCATATATCAAAACAACGCAATGCTTTTTGGAAAAATGAAGCTATTATAAGACCTAGGTCCCATCACACAATGCAACGCAAGCAGGAGGATAGGGTTTTCCCTTATAATAGCCAAATAATGCTTGGTACATTTAAAACAAATCATTTGATATTATTATAGCTGTATAGTGTCCAAACAATTTCAATCATAAATATCAATCATAGACGGTATGGGTACCATATATCATGTCGCCATACTAGTTCTACAATTAAAACCGCAATATCACGTATTGGAAATTGGATTTCCGTCATGAGTCGAGGCAAGGGGCAAGCTCCTCTCCGATTCGAGACACTTTAGCAAATGTCCCAGGAACCCACTATGATCCTTGGATCTTCAGGGCCGGTCCTCTCTTACTTTTGAGGATTAGTTATTCCTAAACACACGTTTCCCGGTCCTTACAGACCTATATCCGAGGCGCCTCGCATTCCAACAACCACACAGGTGAAAAGTATATAAATGTCAGGGCTGGTAGGTCACTGACACCACCCTAGCTAGAAAGAAACGCCGTGCTCTCCCTGCAGTCACTATCCCGTTTTTGACTCATACCGAGGTGTGAGGCTCGTGAATTCACGTTACACACAAAGCTACGCCACACAGGCTGTGCTTTGATCATCAACCACAAGACTTTGCTTTTCAACAGAAGCATTGATCAATTGCCACTTACGCGTGCCACACTGGCAATTCACTCCATGCGACTGATGTCCAACGATATATAACCTCTGAGCTCGTACGTCTCAGAGAAGGGCGTTAAGCAAGAGAATAAATTCTCCGCCGCCAAACAGATGTATATTTAATAGAGATCAATCAACACAGAATAAAATCCAATGTCAGACACACAATCCATTTACAAGTTCATCCTGGGTCTGAACGAAACCGGAGGCACTTTCCTCGCATATCCATCCATCTCCAAGTACGTCTGGACGATCACCAACTGATTCCCTCATCTTGGGTGTACAGCCCAATCAAGATCATCAGTAATCACCCAAACGATGTGAAGACTTCCGGTTTTCAACCACCGTCTTCATCTTCGACATCTCGTCGAATCGGTTATTCAGGATGGGTATAAACCCGGCCTTTCTGAATAACCCACGTATATGATAAACAAATGTTACACAAACACAACAAGCGCCTCATTCCAATTCAGAATATTCTTTTATTCACAAAATCACATTCTTAGGGAAAGGTTCCCATTAATTTTATCCAAGATAAATTCTTCTGAATTTATTCTTTAATCTTCGTTTGGATATCATTTCAAACTAGTCGGGAATAGCGAACCACACCGAAGTAATTATTTATTTTATTTCTCAATACCAACCTATATATCCCATGGAGAAAAACTGGTAATACTCCATATCTAACACCACGGTGTTATCGGTAAAATTAATTACCATCCCACGTTCAAATCTAATTAAAGATTTAACTACCGCTTTGGAGCAAAACTGGCGGTACTCCACTCTCGATCACTTTTCAGATTTGATAATTTAAATTATCAATTCACATTTTAATCTAATTAAAGATTCATTAAAACTCCACTTAGTTTTAATCCTTTCAAAAATCAACATCTTGCTTTTAACTGGGTTAAAGAACCAATGTCATCTAAAACACGATTCACGACAAACCCAAATCATATTTAATTGTTAATCGGGTTAAGGAACAGGGGTTGTTCAAAACACCGCTCACGATAAACCCAAAAACCAATTCAAATTCAATTCCAATTAAATATTATTTAATTTATACACTTCGTTAAATCTAAATAGAAAGATTTAATCTTTTTCTCTGTTGGGCTTAAGAACAGTGTTAATGAAGACACCATTCACGACAAACCCAAATCACGTTTGATATTAAATACAAGGCTCTGAATAGAAAATATACCGGCTTATATTCAATATCAAATCCTGAAACCAACAAATATCGTATTGGAAATGACGATATAAAATATATCTTTCAAATTCCCATAACAATATCTGTATAGTCACGAAATCCAACATCGAAATATTCCGAAGATAATTTCGATTCAACTCCAGTCCAATCCACGTATTGGGAAGATTGATTATCTTTAAAATCACTTTCAAATTCAATTTATTTATTTCAAAAATAAATTGATTTTAATTCTAGTACAAAACTAGTTCATTTCGACCAAAAATATATTTTTATCATTTCAAATGTGGAATTTTACATCCCAGTTCTTTCCAGTTCATATATTATGATTTTACACAAATTATAGATATTTTTAATAATTTCATCAAGGCCCGTACCGTCGATTTCCATCAACGGCCATCGAACTACACTTACAACGACCTTTTCCAAATTTAATTTGGACATAATTCCAAATCCAACCGTTAGATTTCAAATTTCTAATATTCATTGGAAAGCTCTTTTCGATACGAACCCAACGGTTCCGGTTTTAGGAGAATCCGACGGTCGGATCTCCCGCAACATCAATTCGAAGTTAATGGTCGAAATTCATGAACTGCCGTGGCGCGGCGCGTTCTATTCAGGCCATTATAAATATAATATATATATTATATATATTTCGTCGATTTCCTTTTAAAACGTATTTTATAAATCCTTTTAAATTCGTTTACAAAACCATTTCAACGCTACATTCAATTTCAAATCAATTCGAATTCATTTCAATTTTATTTAATTCAAATTCGTTTCAATTCAATTCAAATTCTAATTCGTTTCAATTCAATTCAACTTGAATTCACCTTCTATTTAATTCAATTCGAATTCATTTCAAATTGATTTCAATTCAATTTCAGTTCGTTTTAAATTTCATTCAAAACGATTTCAATTCGTTTTAATTCAATTTCAATTTAATTCAATTTAAATTTAATTCAATTTGAATTCATTTCTATTCAATTTGAATTCAAATTCACTTTCTATTCAATTCGAATCAAATTCATTTTCTATTCGATTCGAATTCATTTCAAATTGATTCAATAAAATTTCAATTTGAATTTTAATCTAATTTAATTTGAATTTCATTTCAAAATATTAAATTTTGAAATCACTTTTCAATATTCATTATAAAACGAATAAAATCGTTATAAATGTCGTTCGCGTCAAAATAACGCATCTCTAATCAACACGGCTTAATATTTTTCAAAAACTTCTTCATTCTATTCAACAAATGAATATTTATTCTATTCAACACATGAATCTATATTTCTTTCAACACACGACTATTTTTATATTCAACACATAAATTTTCTTTTATAATCTTCATTATTTTCCCCGATTGGAATGAGGCCCAATCAATCACCATATAATGTTAATTATATGGATTCCATACGACACATGTATATAATAGCAACGATAACCAATCAACCATCATCCAAAGTGCATCACACAACTGCATAAGCATCAAATATAAATAATCAACGCTTACACAGTCTGTCGACCAATCGATCGACATATAATGAAATAATTGGGATTAGTGTACGCCTAATATCATCCCAACACCCGTGTTGGGTTTCAAATCAACAAACACAGATTTTTATTTGTGCAGTTGGGCGATGTGTAAAATTTATCATCCCAATCAATATCAGTCAAATCAGTGTATATAAACAAATCGGCTGATTTATAAATATTTATTTATTCACGTTAAAAATTATATTTTTAACGATAATTAATTTATTTCAACTATCTACATTTATTATCGATTTCACATCAACATCACAAACAATTTTCACAACACATCAATCTAACAAACAAGCCATCCATGGTCTGTGGATGACGGGTGTCGGGTGCTGCTAAGTACCGTCTGCATCGTAGTATATGTATATAACTAGAAAAAATTTAGAGTGAGAAGTTCTCACCAATAGCTATCCCAACTCCACGACACTTCCAATGTAGGGAATCATCACTGTTCTCGCCTTTTGTCACTTTCATTGCCCGTAGCCACTACATATATAAAAATCACATTTTTATATTGTTTCTATGTATATAAAAATCATATTTTAATAATCACTTCATATGGATAAAAATTCTATTTTTACATCGCTACTATATAGATAAAAATTCTATTTTTACATCGCTACTATATAGATAAAAAATTTATTTTTACATCGCTACTATATAGACAAAAATTCTATTTTTACATCGCTACTATATAGATAAAAATTCTATTTTTACATCGCTACTATATAGATAAAAATTCTATTTTTACATCGCTACTATATAGGTAAAAATTCTATTTTTACTCGCTACTATATAGATAAAAATTCTATTTTTATCACGCTTTTCTCTATATAAAGATTTCGCCTTTTCTATTTGATCACTATAAAAATCACATCTTTATTACTCTACTATATAAAAATCGCATCTTTATGATTTCTACTATATAAAAATCGCATCTTTATGATTTCTACTATATAAAAATCAGATTTTTAAACTTCTACCATAATAAAGATTATACCTTTAATATAAATACTATATAAATCCCAATTTTTATCAACTAACAATCCCTCCCTTTCATTGTTATATGTATAAAACTGATTTCATTTATTCAAAACTGCACTCACACATTAAAATTGGTTTTATAAATAAATAAACAAATAAAAATCACCTTGGTTCGCTCGTTGGAGGGCTTGGCGGAGGGGCTGTCGGTTGTGGAACGAGGGGAAGGAGAAGAAGAGGAGGGCGGAGAGGAGGGGAAGAAGGGAGGCGAGCGGCGTCGGTCATGGGAGGGAAGCGAGGTCGCGGTGGAGGGGATAGGTAGGGGAGAAGGGAAGAAGGAAGAAGAAGAAGGGGGCGCGATGGCGGCGCACCACCTGGGGAGGCGATGGCGGCGGCTGTGGGTTCCCCCTCCCCCCCCCCCCCCCCAGCGTCGCCCCTCTCTGATTCCTTTTTTTCGATCTGTATAATGAAAGAAGGGGGGCAGCGGTTTTGAAGGGGAGGGAGAGAGAGAATATATTTTTTTATTTATTTTAAATTTCAAGAAGGTACTTTTTATTTGACCTCTAAACGAGGCCCACCGCCGGTTGTCCACAGCTAATTACCCCTATTCCGAACACAATGGGATATGTATCGCAAGCTGGTTCGATCGTTTCGATCAGTTTTCGTCAAATTTACATTTAAATCACTATATTGGATTTTAAACGTACATTTCATATTACCGGGGTCACATACTAACTAGAAAAATTCCAGAAAAATATTTTCTAGCTTTGTATTGACCATACGGTCCTAACAAAACTAGTTTCGTCGAATTCTGAGACCGTTGGAAAAATGGCTATTTTTCAGTCGATTAAAATCAACTGAAACTGGTCAAACGCGTTTTCCTTTGCCACGCTCACCTATTGATTCGAAAAATTACGAAATTTGAAACCTAGCAATAATTTGACATCACGGACCCAACAAAAGTTGTTTCGTCGAAATCCGAGGTTGTTTGCAAAATGGCTATTTTCAATGGCCGAAATTCCATAGCGACTATTCTGAATTTTCAACTGGACATATCTTTTGATCCCCGCTATGAAATTTCAATTTTTCGGATTCGTTGGAAAGATATTATCAACTAGAATCTAATATTTTTGGTTTCACTAAAATCCGGATTGTTTTGCTCCCGGTACATTCATTCGAAGTTTGAAATCGAATTATCGAACTACCGCGCCATTTTCAATTCTATATATAATTATTTATATTCTAACGACGACGTATATAATATATACGTTCAATTTCTATTCAAAATAAATTTTTCGTCGTTATTATTTAAAATTATTCATTTTAAATGTTCAAAATTCACTAAAATTGCCAAAATAAAAATTTTAAACTGGCCCGCATTTCTGGGTTGTTACAATCTCCCTCACTTAAAACTTTTCATCCCCGAAAAGGAACAAAGTCGAAATTGGTTTGATTAATCAACTCTACGTTCGATCTGGCTTTCATTCTCCAACTTTTCAGTTTCTGAGAATTTTAAAATTCTTCAAAAATTTGGCTAACACCCGGAATTTTCGAAAAATTTCGCTATAACTTCCTTTGTACGGGGAGAGGTTTGGAAATTCATTGGGCCGTATTAGGTACCCAATAAATCCTAATAAGCATACACATATTTATAGTGATATATTCTGGTGCTTACAGGGGAGCGTGTATTGATAATAACTCCAGAGAATAAATTCTCGTCACCCTGTCAAAGCCTGAGTGAGTGTGTATTTTAAATGCTCTAGAGGATAAATCCTCGTCACCTCATCCCGTGTGGGAAATAAATAGTCCATGTGCCGTATCTAATAACTAGAGAGACGTGATTATTGTCAACTCTAGACCCGTGTGGGGTTTTTATTAATCTGGAAATTTTATCGTTACAATTTAAATAGTCCATATCAGTCATCAGTTCAACCTGTAAAATACAGTCATCGCCATATAAGCCTCTCGCTCGTATGGTAAATCTTCCACCTCACCACATAAGCTCCAAATGCTAATGTGGTATATGATGAAGTATGCCTATCTTCCAGAAGTATGCCATGTAATGTAGTTCAAAATTAATTGTTGCTATCCTATGGCGATGTTTATTATTTCACACAAAATAACCAGCACTCCGCATCCAATGGCATTCACAGGAGTTGATATAATAATAAAAGTGCGCATCCAACTCATTAAGGTTTACCTATTTGTCGGGCACGCAAATAAAGTCTTTACTCAACAGCTATCCAATTTCCTGTTCAAATATATATAATGCACAAGTATATATTTCTAACTATTTTCTAATCAGTTCAATGTGTGATTTAATTGAATTAATTTGTTCTGGTTTTTATTGATGATATTCTAATCTTCTCTAAATCAAAGGCCGAAAAGGAACGAAGCCGAAAGTTGTTTAACAAATCAACTCAACTTCCATTATTTTGACTACGGCTTAAGTTCTTCAACTTTTCAGTTTCTATGAACTTTTCAAATTTTTCAAAAATTTGGCTAATACCCTAAATTTCCAAAAAAATTCGCCATAACCTCCCCTGCACCGGTAGCAACGGGAAAATCCTGAAATTGCCATACAGGCCTTCTGATCTCAAAAAGAAAAAGAAAAAGCCAAGCGGCTGGCCAATCGGCTCACAAAATCATCATCACCCAAACAAAACAGTAAATTATGGTAAACATGTACCTATTTGTCGAGCAAACAAATTTTATTCCTCTGCTCTAGCCTCTTTGCTATGACCTGTTCAATGTAAGTACATGTATATGCAAGCAAATGTGACTAATTTTCAATACAATTCAATATTTAATTCAATTAGGCTAAATAGCTCAAAATTATCAAACAAATAGACAAACAACACAAACATCAATCAATTAGTGAATTAGAGTTTCAAATTCATAATTTTGATACATATACAGAAAATCATGTTTTTGATGCCAAATCACAACAAATAAATCTATCTATATAAGTTTTGGTTCTCACACCAGTCGATGGAAATATATATAGATATCACACCTTCGAAACACGAATATAAATACTGATGATGTGGCCACATCATCAGAATTATCCTCGGGTGTCTAGAATGTGATTCTATATCTATCCAGTATATTAAAACTTCGAATATACGTTCATGACGCGTATACGCGAAATCTTTATATACTCGATTGTCCAAATTCAAAAGAAATAAATATTCAAATACGTATAAAACGATTTAAATTTCAAAACAAAATTGTTTTCATTTGAAAAATATACTCTTCACACTCGTTCTAGGATACTACTGATCCCATCTCTAACGAGTCATTCTAATTGGATATTACTAATCCAATATCTGATGAATTCTTTCGTTCGGTTCTAATGTGTCTTGTTCTCGATCTCTGTAAACCAAAGCTCTGATACCAAACTGACACGACCCGAACTTCCCCGTGAAGGAAAGCACGGATAGAATTGAGGACAAGACAAAATAGAACGCAGACGGAAGAACATTTCATTGTTATTACAACAATTCCATCAAATACAAGAATATACAGAGTATAATTGAATAAATTACATTCGAATAATGTCATATCTTTAAATTACATTTAAATACATCGCAGCGGAAAATAATACAAAAGCACAACTAGAAGTAATGCACGGATACAGAGCTTTCCGAGCATCATTCCAGTTGTAAATCAGGATCCTGTGAATATAAATATGCAAAACCAAAACTACTAGCTGCCCGTGTCGAAAATAGGGGCACCCAGAGTTTAGGTTAAAACAATAAACTCCAGGTCAGTCATGTGACTGGTGTGAGAACTAAAACAGTTATTTAAAACTTTGCTTTAAAAGAGAGTGATTCAAGGGACCACGCCGTATAACACGGAACGGGTTTCCTCCCAAGAATACTAGTGCATATATCAAAACAACGCAATGCTTTTTGAAAAAATGAAGCTATTATAAGACCCAGGTCCCATCAAACAATGCAACGCAAGCCGGAGGGTAGGGTTTTCCCTTATAATAGCCAAATAATGCTTGGTACGTTTTAAACAAATCATTTGATACTATTATAGGTTTATAGTGTCCAAACAATTTCAATCATAAATATCAATCATAGACGGCATGGGTACCATATATCAAGTCGCCAAACTAGTTCTACAATTAAAACCGCAATATCACGTATTGGAAATTGGATTTCCGTTATGAGTCGAGGCAAGGGGCAAGCTCCTCTCCGATTCGAGACACTCTAGCAAATGTCCCAGGACCCCACTATGATCCTTGGATCTTCAGGGCCGGTCCTCTCTTACTTTTGAGGATTAGTTATTCCTGAACACACGTTTCCCGGTCCTTACAGACCTATATCTGAGGTGCCTCGCATTCCAACAACCATACAGGTGAAAAGTATATAAATGTCAGGGCTGGTAGGTCACTGACACCACTCTAGCTAGAAAGAAACGTCGTGCTCTCCCTGCAGTCACTATCCCGTTTTTGACTCATACAGAGGTGTGAGGCTCGCGAATTCACGTTATACACAAAGCTACGACACACAGGCCGTGCTTTGATCATCAACCACAAGACTTTGCTTTTCAACAGAAGCCTTGATCAATTGCCACTTATGCGTGCCACACTGGCAATTCACTCCACGCGACTGATGTCCATCGATATACAACCTCTGAGCTCGTACGTCTCAGAGAAGGGCGTTAAGCAAGAGAATAAATTCTCCACCGCCAAACAGATGTATATTTAATAGAGATCAATCAACATAGAATAAAATCCAATATCAGACACACAATCCATTTACAAGTTCGTCCTGGGTCTGAATGAAACCGGAGGCACATTCCTTGCATATCCATCCATCTCCAAGTACGTCTGGGCGATCACCAACTGATTCCCTCATCTTGGGTGTACAACCCAATCAAGATCATCAGTATCACCCAAACGATGTGAAGACTTCCGGTCTTCCACCATCGTCTTCATCTTCGACATCTCGTCGAATCGGTTATTCAGGATGGGTATAAACCCGGCCTTTCTGAATAACCCACGTATATGATAAACAAATGTTACACAAACACAACAAGCGCCTCATTCCAATTCTGAATATTCTTTTATTCACAAAATCACATTCTTAGGGAAAGGTTCCCATTAATTTTATCCAAGATAAATTCTTCCGAATTTATTCTTTAATCTTCCTTTGGATATCATTTCAAACTAGTCGGGATTAGCGAACCACACCGAAGTAATTATTTATTTTATTTCCCAATCCCAACCTATATATCCCATGGAGAAAAACTGGTAATACTCCATATCTAACACCACGGTGTTATCGGTAAAATTAATTACCATCCCACGTTCAAATCTAATTAAAGATTTAATTATCGCTTTGGAGCAAAACTGTTGGTACTCCACTCTCGATCACTTTTCAGATTTGATAATTTAAATTATCAATTCACATTTTAATCTAATTAAAGATTCATTAAAACTCCACTTAGTTTTAATCCTTTCAAAAATCAACATCTTGCTTTTAACTGGGTTAAAGAACCAATGTCATCTAAAACACGAATCACGACAAACCATAATCATATTTGATTGTTAATTGGGTTAAAGAACAGGGGTTTTTCAAAACACCGTTCACGATAAACCAAAAAACCAATTCAAATTCAATTCCAATTAAATATTATTTAACTGATACACTTCGTTAAATCTAAATAGAAAGATTTAATCTTTTCTCTATTGGGCTTAAGAACAGTGTTAATGAAGACACCATTCACGACAAACCCAAATCACATTTGATATTAAATACAAGGCTCTGAATAGAAAATATACCGGCTTATATTCAATATCAAATCCTGAAACCAAAAAATATCGTATTGGAAATAACGATATAAAATATATCTTTCAAATTCCCATAACAATATCTGTATAGTCACGAAATCCAACATCGAAATATTCCGAAGATAATTTCGATTCAACTCTAGTCCAATCCATGTATTGGGAAGATTGATTATTTTTAAAATCACTTTCAAATTCAATTTATTTATTTCAAAAATAAATTGATTTTAATTCTAGTACAAAACTAGTTCATTTCGACCAAAAATATATTTTTATCCTTTCAAATGTGGAATTTTACATCCCAGTTCTTTCCAGTTCATATATTATGATTTTACACAAATTATAGATATTTTTAATAATTTTATCAAGGCTCGTACCGTCGATTTCCATCAACGGCCATCGAACTGCACTTACAGCGACCTTTTCTAAATTTAATTTGGACATAATTCCAAATCCAACCGTTAGATTTCAAATTTCTAATATTCATTGGAAAGCTCTTTTTGATACGAACCCAACGGTTCCGGGTTTAGGAGAATCCGACGGTTGGATCTCACGCAACGTCAATTCGAAGTTAATGGTTGAAATTCATGAACTGCCGCGGTGCGGCGCGTTCTATTCTGGCCATTATATATATAATATATATATTATATATTTCGTCGATTTCCTTTTAAAACGTATTTTATAAATCGTTTTAAATTCGTTTTCAAAACCATTTCAACGCTACATTCAATTTCAAATCAATTCGAATTCATTTCAATTTTATTTAATTCGAATTCAAATTCGTTTCAATCCAATTCAAATTCTAATTCGTTTCAATTCAATTCAATTTGAATTTAGCTTCTATTTAATTCAATTCGAATTCATTTCAAATTGATTTCAATTCAATTTCAGTTCGTTTTAAATTTCATTCAAAACGATTTCAATTCGTTTTAATTCAATTTCAATTTAATTCAATTTGAATTCATTTCTATTCAATTTGAATTCAAATTCACTTTCTATTCAATTCGAATCGAATTCATTTTCTATTCGATTCAAATTCATTTCAAATTGATTCAATAAACTTTCAATTTGAATTTTAATCTAATTTAATTTGAATTTCATTTCAAAATATTAAATTTTGAAATCACTTTTCAATATTCATTAAAAAAAACGAATAAAATCGATATAAATATCGTTCACGTCAAAATAACGCATCTATAATCAACACGGCTTAATATTTTTCAAAAACTTCTTCATTCTATTCAACAAATGAATATTTATTCTATTCAACACATGAATCTATATTTCTTTCAACACACGACTATTTTTATATTCAACACATAAATTTTCTTTTATAATCTTCATTATTTTCCCCGATTGGAATGAGGCCCAATCAATCACCATATAATGTTAATTATATGGATTCCATACAACACATGTATATAATAGCAACGATAACCAATCAACCATCATCCAAAGTGCACCACACAACTGCATAAGAATCAAATATAAATAATCAATGCTTACACAGTCTGTCGACCAATCGATCGACATATAATGAAATAAATGGGATTAGTGTACGCCTAATATCATCCCAACACCCGTGTGGGATTTCAAATCAACAAACCCAGATTTTTATTTGTGCAGTTGGGCGATGTGTAAAATTTATCATCCCAATCAATATCAGTCAAATCAGTGTATATAAACAAATCGGCTGATTTGTTTATAAATATTTATTTATTCACATTCACGTTAAAAATTATATTTTTAATGATAATTAATTTATTTCAACTATCTACATTTATTATCGATTTCACATCAACATCACAAACAATTTTCACAACACATCAATCCAACAAACAAGTCATCCATGGTCTGTGGATGACGGGTGTCGGGTGCTGCTAAGCACCGTCTGCATCCTAGTATATGTATATAACTAGAAAAAGAAATTTAGAGTGAGAAGTTCTCACCAATAGCTATCCCAACTCCACGACACTTCCAATGTAAGGAATCATCACTGTTCTCGCCTTTTGTCACTTTCGTTGCCCGTAGCCACTACATATATAAAAATCACATTTTTATATTGTTTCTATGTATATAAAATTCATATTTTTATAATCAATTCATATGGATAAAAATTCTATTTTTACATCGCTACTATATAGATAAAAATTCTAATTTTACATCGCTACTATATAGATAAAAAATTATTTTTACATCGCTACTATATAGATAAAAATTCTATTTTTACATCGCTACTATATAGATAAAAATTCTATTTTTACATCGCTACTATATAGATAAAAATTCTATTTTTACATCGCTACTATATAGATAAAAATTCTATTTTTACATCGCTACTATTTAGATAAAAATTCTGTTTTTACATCGCTACTATATAGATAAAAATTCTATTTTTATCACGCTTTTCTCTATATAAAGATTTCGCCTTTTCTATTTCATCACTATAAAAATCACATCTTTATTACTCTACTATATAAAAATCGCATCTTTATGATTTCTACTATATAAAAATCGCATCTTTATGATTTCTACTATATAAAAATCAGATTTTTAAACTTCTACCATAATAAAGATTATACCTTTAATATAAATACTATATAAATCCCAATTTTTATCAACTAACAATCCCTCCCTTTCATTGCTATATGTATAAAACTGATTTCATTTATTCAAAACTGCACTCACACATTAAAATTGGTTTTATAAATAAATAAACAAATAAAAATAACCTTGGTTCGCTCGTTGGAGGGCTTGGTGGAGGGGCTGTCGGTTGAGGAACGAGGGGAAGGAGAAGAAGAGGAGGGCGGAGAGGAGGGGAAGAAGGGGGGCGAGCGACGTCGGTCAGGGGAGGGAAGCGAGCTTGCGGTGGAGGGGATCGGTTGGGGAGAAGGGAAGGAGGAAGAAGAAGAAGGGGGGCGCGATGGCAGCGCACCACCTTGGGGGGGGGGGGCGCGATGGCGAGTTCCCCCACCCTCCCCCCCCCCCCCGCGCGTTGCCCCTCTCTGATTCCTTTTTTTTCGATCTGTATAATGAAAGAAGGGCAGCAACGGTTTTGAAGGGGAGGGAGAGAGAGAATATATTTTTTTTATTTATTTTAAATTTCAAGAAGGTACTTTTTCATTTGACCTCTAAATGGGGCCCATCGCCTGTCGTCCATAGCTAATTACCCCCATTCCGAACACAATGGGATATGTATCGTAAGCTGATTCGATCGTTTCGATCAGTTTTCGTCAAATTTACATTTAAATCACTATATTGGATTTTAAACGTACATTTCATATTACCGGGGTCACATACTAACTAGAAAAATTCCAGAAAAATATTTTCTAGCTTCGTATTGACGATACAGTCCTAACAAAACTAGTTTCGTTGAATTATGAGACCGTTGGAAAAATGGCTATTTTCCAGTCGATTAAAATCGACTGAAACTGGTCAAACGCGTTTTCCTTTGCCACGCTCACCTATTGATTCGAAAAATTACGAAATTTGAAACCAAGCAATAATTTGACATCACGGACCCAACAAAAGTGGTTTCGTTGAAATCCGAGGTCATTTGCAAAATGGCTATTTTCAATGGTCGAAATTCCATAGCGACTATTCTGAATTTTCAACTGGACATATCTTTTGATCCCCGCTATGAAATTTCAATTTTTCGGATTCGTTGGAAAGATATTATCAACTAGATTCTAATATTTTTAGTTTCACTAAAATCCGGATTGTTTTGCACCCAGTACATTCATTCGAAATTTGAAATCGAATTATCGAACTGTCGCGCCATTTTCAATTCTATTTATAATTATATATAATTATTTATATTCTAACGACGACGTATATAATATATACGTTCGATTTCTATTCAAAATAAATTTTTCATCATTATTATTTAAAATAATTCATTTTAAATGTTCAAAATTCACTAAAATTGCCTAAATAAAAATTTTAAACTGGTCCGCATTTCCAGGTTGTTACACTTCATTAACTTCAAATTGCAGAATTCATATTTTTCTAGAAGTTTGCTTCATTTAAATAGAACTCTGATGTTTTAATCCTTTTATAGATCTTGAATTTAAATTTGAAAATATTTGCAATTGTTTTGAAGTTTTTTTTTTCTGATTTCTAAATTCATAACATTGTTGATGTATTCTTGTCATATCTTGAACATTGTTAATTTGAATTTTAATTTTTTAAAGATCTGAAAGTTTAATGGAATTTCACACACCACTGCTGTTTTGAGTCTCTTTTAATTCATTTTATAAAAGCTTGAAAATTTATACTCATTACAGCACTCTGCTACTTCTCAGTTGTGATAATTTCTTTAATTTTCAGATTGGCTTGAATTTTTTAAATTGACTTGAAACTCATTGTTTACATCTTGAAATTCTTTGTTATTCATGATCATCTGGTCTAGATTTTGTTTGTTTGAGATCATTTGAAATTCTTAATATTTTGAATCTCACATACCTCTCATATCTGAAATTATTAATCCTGTGTGATTGATTCATTGTATCTCATGATTTACATTTGCTCAAGTGATTTCGAATAAACCAATATTTTTGGATCATGAATTATTACTCAATCTTGATGTAATTATTCTGAAAAAAAAATTGTGTGATTGTCAGAAAAAATTGTGAAAAATTCTTTTGAAAAATGGTAATTAAAACTCACTGCTATTTCACGATGATTTGATTTGAATATTTGTTTGTAATGACCCGCATTGCCAGAGGTATTATGATTAATTTATTTAATTATATAAATAGGTGATATAGTAAATTAAATGGTCGTGGAATTCAATAATGGTAAATATTTAATTAAAACAATAAATTAAATAATATATTTAATTTTGAAATAGTCGAAAATAGTGAATTGACAATATAATGTGAACTGGACAATTCAAAGTATATAATTCAGTTTAGAGTTGAATTATAATAACGAATATATTATATAAACGACAGTTGAATGAATAAATTACAATATAATTATAATCAAGCCCGTAATGGCGTAGCAGTTCGCTATTTGGCGATTCGAACTTCAATTGAATATACAGGGTTCGTTTTAAATCGGATTTCTATGAAACAAGAAACGTGTGGAGCTGGTGGAGTATATCTTTCTAGTGGAAGAGAAAAATCGGGATTTCGTCGTGTAGATTTTGATGTATGTCCAAATCAAATTTTAGAAAGGTCGCTGTGGAATTCGTTTATAATTAGTAACGCTTTATTTATGTTATAAAAGGGTTTTCAATATATTTGAATATCGGGTTTGAATTTAGACAAGGTTCTTTTGAGGCGTAGTGATAATTTAAGTTTTAGAATTTTATGGTAATTTTTAATTAATTAAATACGCAACTTTTTATTTGGAGTATTTTACACCCTATATCAATATTTTGGGTTTCACAGAATAAGTTAACGAACCTATATTTTTATATTTTTGGGATCCTGGCACATTGCTCGTTATAATGGTATTTTTAGTTCTGTCCCTAGAGGTTCGTACGTAGATAGAATTGTGTATAGCGAGGTACACAATATAATTAAACTAAGCACTAAAATTTGAACCAAATGCAATATAGATTTCACGTGTATCATGAACTTTTGTTTGTCTTCCTACACCACGCGTATGTTAATGTTTTTAACATAGGATACCCAACTATTTTTAAGTGCTGAACGGTTGTTCCATGTACCTTAGCGTGGAAGTACAAGAACAAACGAAAATCTCCAGCAAAGTACTAAGTGAATTATGGACATCTTCTTAGCCATGCACCCCTCTTTTTTCATCCACCACACATTAAACCTACCACTGAAACCTACCTACTACATTCCTTAATCACCAGGTAATTATAAACTACAAATACACATAGCTCCTCATATATTTTCCTTTCAGAAAACCAAAAATCTGAAGCTTCTTACTAGCTTTCGAAAAGTGCAGTTTCAAACTCAACTCAGATTTAAAAACCACGAAAACGCACATCTCTTTAAATCTCTAATCCTTCTCGTCATGCTCACATAAGTATTGAGTGGCTATAAGTAGTTTTCGTGCGCTGTAGTTGGACAACCGTGACTTAGAAGTTGGGTGCTTACGTTTGGTAAGGGATAGGACGACGTGTATTGCATGGCAATAGAAGCTAGGTGTTGAAATGGGAGGAACACGCAGGTTCAAGTTTCTGGGGTTGCGGAAGTTCGTATGGGAGTTCGGTGATAGTGTTTAGCAAATTGGAGTTTTGTGTTGGAAAAGGGATTGGAAGGCACGACCTCCATGGGCAAGCGGGTCTGGAGGTTTGTCGCGTTTTAGAAGGGCAGCTCGAGTTCATTGTTTGGGATATGAGGAGGAAGAGAACGAGATGAGGAGAGGGATGGTGTTTTCAGTTTGCAAATCGATGGTGAAATGAAGAAGGAATGGCAAATTGAAGGAGGCCGTAATGGTGTGTACGGGAGGAAGCCGCATTGTGTATTTGGGAAGAAGACTACTGTACATCGTGGGTACGGGTTTGAAAGTGAATGGGCCAACATATTTAAAGGTAAAGGCCCAATATAAATTAAAGCAAATTCAATTTATATTAATTTATAATGTACCGACTTGTAAATGCTGTAACTTCCTTATACGATATCGAAATTCAGCGAAACAAGATCCGTCAGGGTCGCATGGACGGGAGCAACACAATGACACTGACCGGGAGTGAATCTGAGCTCGCTACAATTTATTGTAAAATAAATTGTTCGTCTGAATCAAACCGAGCGATGGTTATCGTTATTGACGATGATCGTCCAATGTGAGTAAATCTCACTAACTCTGAACAGTTTATAATTTCATGTTGTATTTTTAGAACTGTTAGATATTGGATGATTGACTGTGTGTTGACTGTTTGATTGAACTGCTAGTCAGTTAGTTGATTTTCTATATTGATTCTGTTTAACAGAATATATCATATGGAACTGAAAGTGATGTTATCTATATTGTTTAACATCTGTGATGCAGGGAAACGGGTTGGAGGAATCCAACTGGATTCCTCAACATTTATTTTACTGTTTTTCATATATTGTGATATATGATGTGTTATATAATCAGTTATGGATTATGTGTGTTGGAATGATGTTGATCATTGTTATTCGATATTTTAAATATCATAAAGACCCTGGGATGTAAAAAGAATTATTTCAATGTATATTGAAATAAAGGGAGTTTATAAAATCAACAGATTTTATAAAAAGGAAATATTTCGAAAGCAAATAAAAAGGGAAAAATGTTTTTAAAACGAATAGAGTTTTATAAAAGGGAAAATCATATGTAAAGTGAAGAACTGTTACTAAAAGTAAATCTTTATAAATTAATAGTTTATTTGAATAGAATAAAGGAGTTAATCGATGTTAGTTTAATCGATTAGATTTAAAGTTAAAAGGAGCTAATCGATGTTAGTTTAATCGATTAGAGAATAAAGTTAAAAGGAGCTAATCGATGTTAGTTAATCGATTAGAGTTAAAGTAGAAGGAGTTAATCGATGTTAATTAATCGATTAGAGTTAACGTAAAAGGAGTAAATCGAATATAGTTTATTCGAATAGAATGAAGGAGTGAATCAAATATATAATATTCAAATAGAATCTAAAGAGCTATCGAATATAGTTTATTCGATAGGAGTTAATTGAATAGAGTTAGAGTTAAATCGAATAGAGTTAAGTGAAAAGAGTCAATCGAATATAGCTATTCGAGGAGGGTTAAGTAAGGAAGATCGTAAAAAGGAATATAAAGTGAACTTTGCCTATTTCAAAGTTAGAAATGTTGTTCAGTTAAGGTCTGAGAGGTAGTTCTACCCCAACTTGATTGGCTTCGTTTTTAACTAAGGAATAGTTAAGGTTCGGCAGTAAAGGAAATGGTTTGAGTTGGCATCGCGATGGTTTGTTTAAACATCTGTCTAAGTCCAATGAAGAAGCTTTGGAAATGTTTTCCAAATAAGAAACCAGAAATGTTTTCAAATAAAGAAAACAATAAATGGAAATATTTTCCAATGGTAATAACATATATTTTCTAAATTTAGAAAATAGCAAAATGTTGAATATAGGGAAACAGGAGATGAAAAATGAACTAAGGATATAAATGTTAAATGATGTATGATCGATATAAATTTCCATTTGGAATATATATCGTTGTTGGCACACTTGTTTTTATTCAATAGTTAAATCACAGACTATCGAAGTTTTGACCATTTTAACGTTGTTAGTATGGAGAGACCGGTTGGATTATTATCCAAAGAACCACTCTGTATTGGCATAAGCATTGTGAATCATATATGCCAAAGGAAATTGAAGACGGAGTTATGCAAGGGCTATCCTGTTTACAGAATAGTGCCTTCGGTTCATCCTATTCCTGGATGACTTGTACGGACGGATGTCTGACAGAGTATGTCCAGACGATCACGTATATTGATTTCTCCAACCGTACCAAGAGTGGAAGCGGAGAAGGAAACTTCTTTTAGCTAACACATAATGTATTGTTGAGGACGTCAATCGGTGATTTGATGGATTTGACGATGTGGCATTCAAAGTGAATCTGGTGTGATGTAAAGCGTAACTTCTAGCCTCATCATCCGGTAAATGACATAAATCGGGCAGGCAGCATGGCTAAGTCGGTCGCACCGAAGTAGGGTGTAAAATCACCTGATATAAAGTTTCATTTACTTCTAAAAATCTATTGTTGATGCTGCCCCATTCGGGAAACGGTTGCTGATCCCAACCGTTGGTGATATACATTCGATACACTCAAGCGAAATGAGTGGTCGGTCATGTGTGGCCGGGTAGCAAGATGTTCTTGTTGAACCCAGTGTATTCCTCTCTAGAGGTACACGAGCGAAAGGTGGTTCCATACCTTGTCATAGTTGGAAATCCATTACCTAATACGTGCTTGCTGTTTTGAGTTGTATACTATATATGTAGAACGTGAGATGAAAGCGTTTCTGCTAGATGATTATACATACTGTGGTTGATTGTCATTATTATAATATCAAAAGGTTTTTGATATAAAGATATTTTGGATTCTCATAAGGGAAAACCCCGTTCCGTTTTGCGGCGTGGTCTTATGAGATATCGTTTACTTGTTCTACTGTTTTAAACTGTTTTACTCACACCAGTCCCATGACTGACCCGGAGTTTATTTTGTTGTTTTCCCTAAAATCTTGGGTGCCTAAATTTGTATGGGCAGTCAAGTAGTCGGGATTTTACAGATATAGTTGAAGAGCTGGAGCAGGAGGCTTCAGGATCATATAGCTATAGTTATTTCCGCTGTGTTGTAAGTGTTGTACTTTGATAATGATATGTATATTCAAGTACAGATTTGTATTTCAAAGTTATGTTATGAAATATATTTATTCGTTCCGCTGTGAGGTTCGTGTTACTCTGATGTTGTGTTCTTCTTCTTCTTCTATTCTAAGTTTCTATCTTATCTTTCCTCACCCTCTAATTTCTTTCACTAATTACCAGGATTTTTCGATGTTTTTGGTTATCGACATCGTGTTTATGTCGATAACCAAAGTCGCTCAAAATTCGGGTCATTACAGTTGGTATCAGAGCTTAAGTTAAGAATTACTTGGCTCTGTGGCGTGACTCGGTAGAGATAGGGTTAGTAATACCCTAGACTGAGATTGAGTGTATATATACGAGTGAACTTATTTGTTAATTGATATAAAAAAATTGTTTATATTGTGGAGATTCATTGGTTGAGTTGTTTATGAGTTTTGGTCGTTTAGTTTGATCCACTTTATCGGTAGGAGTTACTAAACACTTGAATACGATGGGTCGGCACGATATGTTTTGAAAAGAGGGTAAATGAAAATAAGTTTTCCCAAAGTATACTTCGATATAAAGAAGTATATATATTGGATATATTGGTTGTTATTATAATCGAGAAAGATTATATATTAAATGGTTATGTAAATAACCAATCAGAATTCATATAAGTGAAATATGTGAAATCAGGTGAGTTGAATCTGAAATTTTAACCAGAAATTGAATTAAAACTCTGGAGAATTGGATAAGTGTTTGTAAATGAATTTGGGTTAAAAATAAGGAAAAATTAAGATCCTGGGAGATTTTAAATTGTTTTACAAGCAGTGTGAATTATATTTTGAAATGAATTTCAAAGTGGAAATGTTTATAAATGGTTTTATAGTATTGAACTCACTTCGATCGCTGGAAAATAGATTCTGATGATGACAGCTGCATCATCAGTATTCATTTTCGAGTTGTAAGTGACGAATTACTACCAAAGATACTGTTTTGAAATTGTTTTGGGAAAGACAAGTTGTGTTGAATTTCAAATGGGATTTATAATAAAGAATGAGTAAAGAAAGTTTGAAAAGAAATTAGGATAAGGGAAGTTCAAACATAGAATGTAAATAAGAAAATTCAAAGGGGATTTGAATATAGAAATTCAAATGAGATTTGAATAAAGAAGATTTAAATAATGGAAAATTGAATATAGAATTCACATAGAGTAATAATGAAATTTGAATAAAAAATTCAAATAGATTGAAATGGAAAATTGAATATAGAAATTCAAAGGGAGTTTGAATATATGAAACTCAATGGAAGTGATATAGAATTTGAATATAGAAACTCAAATGGCGTTTGGATATAGAAAATACAAGAGATTTCAAATATAGGATTTGAATATCGAAAGTGAAATGAAATTTGAATGTCGAGGATTCAAATAGAATTGAAAATGAAATTTGAATAAAGAGGATTCAAATAGAATTAAAATTGAAATTTGAATATAGAAGATTCGAAGGGAATTGAAATGAAATAAAGAGAATTCAAATAGATTTGAATATAGAAATTCAAATGGAGTTTGAAAATAGATTTGAATAACGAAATTCAAATATAAAATTTGAATAAGAGATTTGAAATGAAATTCAAGTATAGAGTTTGAATAAGAGAATTGAAATGGAATTTGAATATAGGAAATTTAAATAGAATTGAAAAGGAATTCAATTAGTTGATAAACAAGTTAAACCTATATTTGAACATGTATATTCAAATAAAAAGGTGAAATGGGCAAACCAGTAATTTGAAAATCACTTAACGAACTAAGTTAAAATGATTGATATACATGATATAGGTATGGATAAGGATAATGCAAGAGTTATAAATAGATTGCTCGACAAAAGGTATGTATTTAATTCCATATGAGGTTTTATGCGCCGAATCGGCTAGCTGCTTGGCTTTTCTTTTTCTTTTTGATTGGAAAAAGCCTGTGTGGCAGTTTGGGGATTTTCCCGATGCTCCCGGTACAAAGGAGGTTATGGCGAATTTTTCCGAGAATTTAAGGAGTTAGAATATTTTTAAGAAGTTTGATAGTTAGAAATCAACGTATCGATAAATATATAGAAGTCGATAAGAAAACGAACTTAGAAATATAATAGTATAATCAAAAAGGAAGTCTAGAATAAAATCTAGTCAGGATAGAAAGAGGAAGCGTATACGTGTTTAAAAGTGAATAAGTAGTTATATGGTATTGATTATTCGAGTAAGTAGTCATATTTGTTTTGAAGTTATAAATGTTATTCAGTCAAGGTCTGAGAGGTAGTAATACCCCAACTTGATTGATTTCATTATTAACAAATAAATAGTAAGATTTCAGGCTCGAAGATCAATGTTGAGTAAGAGCTAGTTGAATATAGTATTTGGGTTGTCGTAACGATGTTTTACACAACATCCGTTTTAACCCAAATAAGTGTAAGCTTGGACATATAATAAAGAATATTTCCTAAGTATAGAAATAAACGAGATCGGAAGAGAGATAAGTAATTGGAATATTTTCCAATTATAAATAACATATATTTTCTAAAAGTTTAGAAAATAAAGGAAGGCGATATTCGGGAATGTTTTCCAAATAACGTAAAAGGCCAATATGGTTATTGAAAATATTAGGTTAACAAATATTTATAAAGAAATAGAGAAGTGATTTAACTAATGGAATATTAATTAAGGGCTCGGTGACATGTTCAAAAGGAAAATTTGATTTTTGAAAAGAATAAACTGTTTAAAAACTCCCAGGGAAAGACTATTTGAGTTAAAAACAAATTTAACAGAAATTTGTGAAAGCAAGTTTGAATTAAAGTAAAGCCAGTAAAGTGGTAACTGAAATTGAATTAGAATGATATCAAGACCAATTGGATTGTAAGATTCAAATTTGAAGTGTAATGTGATAATCAAGTTAAAAGTTGGGAATCGAGGAGAAACTCAAGTTAAAATGATATTTGGCTCGGATATAAGCGAATGGTTGTGTTGGAGATAAAAGCAGATTGGAATTTGATTGGGATGACCCTTGTATCCACTGAATTGATAACAGGTGGAAAGGAGATAATGATATGCCAACAAAAGGTACAAGTTTATATTTCTATTGGATATAAGATTTATGAGCCGATTGGCAAGCTGCTTGGCTGTTTGATTTTCTTTTGGTTTGGAGATGGTCCAGAGAGGCGAGTTGGAGTTTGACCGATTGACCAGTACAAAGGAGGTGCTGGCGAAATTTTTCGAAAAGTTAAGGTGTTAGAAAATTTTCAGGATTTTTGAAAATTTTCGTTGATAAGAATAAATTAATAATTTAATTGTAATTAAATGGGTTCAGTTGAAACTGAAGTTAAGAAGTGAACAAATATGTTCTAACCAGTCAATAGGGTCATCCTCTACCTTTTAGCAATTTCGAGGACGAAATTATTTTAAGTGGGGAAGATTGTAATGACCCGCATTGGCAGAGGTATTATGATTAATTTATTTAATTATATAAATAGGTGATATAGTAAATTAAATGGTCGTGGAATTTAATAATGGTAAATATTTAATTAAAACAATAAATTAAATCATATATTTAATTTTGAAATAGTCGAAAATAGTGAATTGAAAATATAATGTGAACTGGACAATTCAAAGTATATAATTCAGTTTAGAGTTGAATTATAATAACGAATATATTATATAAACGACAGTTGAACGAATAAATTATAATATAATTATAATCGAGTCCGTAATGGCGCGGCAGTTCACTATTTGGCGATTCGAACTTCAACTGAATATACAGGGTTCATTTTAAATCGGATTTCTATGAAATAAGAAACGTATGGAGCTGGTGGAGTATATCTTTCTAGTGGAAGAGAAAAATCGGGATTTCGTCGTGTAGATTTTGATGTATGTCCAAATCAAATTTTAGAAAGGTCGCTGTGGAATTCGTTTATAATTAGTAACGCTTTATTTATGTTATAAAAGGGTTTTCAATATATTTGAATATCGGGTTTGAATTTAGACAAGGTACTTTTGAGGCATAGTGATAATTTAATTTTTGGAATTTTATGGTAATTTTTAATTAATTAAATACGCAACTTTTTATTTGGAGTATTTTACACCCTATATCAATATTTTGGGGTTTCACAGAATAAGTTAACGAACCTATATTTTTATATTTTTGGGATCCTGGCACATTGCTCGTTATAATGGTATTTTTAGTTCTGTCCCTAGAGGTTCGTACGTAGGCAGAATTGTGTATAGCGAGGTACACAATATAATTAAACTAAGCACTAAAATTCGAACCAAATGCAATATAGATTTCACGTGTATCATGAACTTTTGTTTGTCTTCCTACACCACGCATATGTTAATGTTTTTAACATAGGATACCCAACTATTTTTAAGTGTTGATCGGTTGTTCCATGTTCCTTAGCGTGGAAGTACAAGAACGAATGAAAATCTCCAGCAAAGTACTAAGTGAATTATGTACATCTTCTTAGCCATGCACCCCTCTTTTTTCATCCACCACACATTAAACCTACCACTGAAACCTACCTACTACATTCCTTAATCACCAGGTAATTATAAACTACAAATACACATAGCTCCTCATATATTTTCCTTTCAGAAAACCAAAAATCTGAAGCTTCTTACTAGCTTTCGAAAAGTGCAGTTTCAAACTCAACTCAGATTTAAAAACCATGAAAACGCACATCTCTTTAAATCTCTAATCCTTCTCGTCGTGCCCACATAAGTATTGAGTGGCTATAAGTAGTTTTCGTGCGCTGTAGTTGGACAACCGTGACTTAGAAGTTGGGTGCATACGTTTGGTAAGGGATAGGACGACGTGTATTGCATGGCAATAGAAGCTAGGTGTTGAAATGGGAGGAACACGCAGGTTCAAGTTTCTGGGGTTGCGGAAGTTCTTATGGGAGTTCGGTGATAGTGTTTAGCAAGTTGGAGTTTTGTGTTGGAAAAGGGATTGGAAGGCACGACCTCCATGGGCAGGCGGGTCCGGAGGTTTGTCGCGTTTTAGAAGGGCAGCTCGAGTTCATTGTTTGGGATATGAGGAGGAAGAGAACGAGATGAGGAGAGGGATGGTGTTTTCGGTTTGCAAATCGATGGTGAAATGAAGAAGGAATGGCAAATTGAAGGAGGCCGTAATGGTGTGTACGGGAGGAAGCCGCGTTGTGTATTTGGGAAGAAGACTACTGTACATCGTGGGTACGGGTTTGAAAGTGAATGGGCCAACATATTTAAAGGTAAAGGCCCAATATAAATTAAAGCAAATTCAATTTATATTAATTTATAATGTACCGACTTGTAAATGCTGTAACTTCCTTATACGATATCGAAATTCAGCGATACAAGATCCGTCAGGGTCGTATGGACGGGAGCAACACAATGACACTGACCGGGAGTGAATCCGAGCTCGCTACAATTTATTGTAAAATAAATTGTCCGTCTGAATCAACCGAGCGATGGTTATCGTTATTGACGATGATCGTCCAATGTGAGTAAATCTCACTAACTCTGAACAGTTTATAATTTCATGTTGTATTTTTAGAACTGTTAGATATTGGATGATTGACTGTGTGTTGACTGTTTGATTGAACTGTTAGTCAGTTAGTTGAATTTCTATATTGATTTTGTTTAACAGAATATATCATATGGAACTGAAAGTGATGTTATCTATATTGTTTAACATCTGTGATGCAGGGAAACAGGTTGGAGGAATCCAACTGGATTCCTCAACATTTATTTTACTGTTTTTCATATATTGTGATATATGATGTGTTATATAATCAGTTATGGATTATGTGTGTTGGAATGATGTTGATCATTGTTATTCGATATTGTAAATATCATAAAGACCCTGAGATGTAAAAAGAATTATTTTAATGTATATTGAAATAAAGGGAGTTTATAAAATCAACAGATTTTATAAAAAGGAAATATTTCGAAAGTAAATAAAAAGGGGGAAATGTTTTTAAAACGAACAGAGTTTTATAAAAGGGGAAATCATTTGTAAAGTGAAGAATTGTTACTAAAAGTAAATCTTTATAAATGAATAGTTTATTCGAATAGAATAAAGGAGTTAATCGATGTTAGTTTAATCGATTAGAGTTATAGTTAAAAGGAGCTAATCGATGTTAGTTTAATCGATTAGAGAATAAAGTTAAAAGGAGCTAATCAATGTTAGTTAATCGATTAGAGTTAAAGTAAAAGGAGTTAATCGATGTTAGTTAATCGATTAGAGTTAACGTAAAAGGAGTAAATCGAATATAGTTTATTCGAATAGAATGAAGGAGTTAATCAAATATATAGTATTCGAATAGAAAGTAAAAGGAGTAAATCGAATATAGTTTATTCGAATACAATGAAGGAGTGAATCAAATATATAATATTCAAATAGAATTAAAAGAGCTATCGAATATAGTTTATTCGATAGGACTTAAGTGAATAGAGTTAGAGTTAAATCGAATAGAGTTAAGTGAAAAGAGTCAATCGAATATAGCTATTCGAGGAGGGTTAAGTAAGGAAGATAGTAAAAAGGAATATAAAGTGAACTTTGCCTATTTCGAAGTTAGAAATGTTGTTCAGTTAAGGTCTGAGAGGTAGTTCTACCCCAACTTGATTGGCTTCGTTTTTAACTAAGGAATAGTTAAGGTTCGGCAGTAAAGGAAATGGTTTGAGTTGGCATCGCGATGGTTTGTTTAAACATCTGTCTAAGTCCAATGAAGAAGCTTTGGAAGTGTTTTCCAAATAAGAAACCAGAAATGTTTTCAAATAAAGAAAACAAGAAATGGAAATATTTTCCAATGGTAATAACATATATTTTCTAAATTTAGAAAATAGCAAAATGTTGAATATAGGGAAACAGGAGATGAAAAATGAACTAAGGATATAAATGTTAAATGATGTATGATCGATATAAATTTCCATTTGGAATATATATCGTTGTTGGCACACTTGTTTTTATTCAATAGTTAAATCACAGACTATCGAAGTTTTGACCATTTTAACGTTGTTAGTATGGAGAGACCGGTTGGATTATTATCCAAAGAACCACTCTGTATTGGCATAAGCATTGTGAATCATATATGCCAAAGGAAATTGAAGACGGAGTTATGCAAGGGCTATCCTGTTTACAGAATAGTGCCTTCGGTTCATCCTATTCCTGGATGACTTGTACGGACGGATGTCTGACAGAGTATGTCCAGACGATCACGTATATTGATTTCTCCAACCGTACCAAGAGTGGAAGCGGAGAAGGAAACTTCTTTTAGCTAACACATAATGTATTGTTGAGGACGTCAATCGGTGATTTGATGGATTTGACGATGTGGCATTCAAAGTGAATCTGGTGTGATGTAAAGCGTAGCTTCTAGCCTCATCATCCGGTAAATGACATAAATCGGGCAGGCAGCATGGCTAAGTCGGTCGCACCGAAGTAGGGTGTAAAATCACCTGATATAAAGTTTCATTTACTTCTAAAAATCTATTGTTGATGCTATCCCATTCGGGAAACGGTCGCTGATCCCAACCGTTGGTGATATACATTCGATACACTCAAGCGAAATGAGTGGTCGGTCATGTGTGGTCGGGTTGCAAGATGTTCTTGTTGAACCCAGTGTATTCCTCTCTAGAGGTACACGAGCGAAAGGTGGTTCCATACCTTGTCATAGATGGAAATCCATTACCCAATACGTGCTTGCGGTTTTGAGTTGTATACTATATACGTAGAACGTGAGATGAAAGCGTTTCTGCTAGATGATTATATATACTATGGTTGATAGACATTATTATAATATCAAAAGGTTTTTGATATAAAGATATTTTGGATTCTCATAAGGGAAAACCCCGTTCCGTTTTGCGGCGTGGTCTTATGAGATATCGTTTACTTGTTCTACTGTTTTAAACTGTTTTACTCACACCAGTCCCATGACTGATCCGGAGTTTATTTTGTTGTTTTCCCTAAACTCTTGGGTGCCTAAATTTGTATGGGCAGTCGAGTAGTCGGGATTTTACAGATATAGTTGAAGAGCTGGAGCAGGAGGCTTCAGGATCATATAGCTATAGTTATTTCCGCTGTGTTGTAAGTGTTGTACTTTGATAATGATATGTATATTCAAGTACAGATTTGTATTTCAAAGTTCTGTTATGAAATATATTTATTCGTTCCGCTGTGAGGTTCGTGTTACTCTGATGTTGTGTTCTTCTTCTTCTTCAATTCTAAGTTTCTATCTTATCTTTCCTCACCTTCTAATTTCTTTCACTAATTACCAGGATTTTTCGATGTTTTTGGTTATCGACATCGTGTTTATGTCGATAACCAAAGTCGCTCAAAATCCGTGTCATTACATTGTTTGTATAAAATCATTTGAAATTATTGATTTATTGAATCTCACACATATTCTAAATCTGATATTTATAATATGGTGTGACTGATTCATTGAATCATGAGTTTTTCATATTTCCTCGAATGATTTCAAATAAATGGAATTTTTAATCTTGGATCATGAATCATATTCTGTGACCATCAGAAATGTCTTGACAAGTGTGCTTTGAAACTAATTTTATGCTGCTCTGATACTATTGTGAAAAATCTTTAAATGACTGCTTGTTTTGAGAAGAACTGTTTGCTGCTCAGATAAAAGTTCCTGATTTCTTAGTCTCGTCTATTTTGGCTTTGTGTTTAAAATTCTTTTGTCTGTGATATCCTTGTTTGTCTCTAGTGTCTTGTTATAATCCTCATTAATAGAGACAACAAGTGGTATCAGTTTAGAAGTGCTGAATTTGTTTTTGCTGTATATATTTTTAATCTTCCATGTCTTGTATAGATCTTTCATTTCCCTCTTGTAATTGATTTTCAGTTTTAAAATTATTTTTTGATTATTCATTCAGAAATTGAAATCAATAACCAAACCAAACTGAATTTATAATTCATTAAAACTATTATCAAATTTTGAAATTGAGATGAATTGTGACTGCAGTATATTTCACAAATAGAGGAGATTCTATTTAGATTTTTCATGATGGTTGTACATTTATTATAATATCTTTGAATTGGCAATTATTTCACGACCATCTCCTTTATCTATCATCATTCTGCCATACATGATAATTTTATATTAATGTGGAGAGTTAATATGTTTTAAAATCTTTTTGAATAAACAGTGGAAACATTTGTTATAGAAATGGGACTATGTTATTTTTCAGAATTAGTGACAATTGAAAATTTTCAATGATCCCGGTACAGTTGAGCATATTTCATAATATGATTAATTTAGAAATTTATTTCACAAACCATTTCTGTACCTACCACATTTCTATCATCCATTTTGGTTTTATATACCGAGGAGTTTTTCTTTTGGTGCTGAAAATGAAATGATAAATATAATTATTACATAAGTTTTCTATAACCTCATCTAAAAATCCAAGCTCTGGTTATGGATGGTTATGAGATTACTTATATTTAAGCTACAACTGATCTCATTTAAAAATCCAAGATCTAGTTATGCGTGGTCATTGTGCTCTTAAATCAAACGAAAAGGAAAAGAAAATAATTTGCTATAAATAAAATTTTATGTGAAATTCTCCTTGGTGTGTAAAAACCAGCCTATCAATCCATTTTCTAATTTGTGAAATGTGTTAAAATCTTATGAAATATTATGATTTGTTGATTGATAGCTATTGGGATTTGAGATTATATGATTGCGTCACTTAAATTGAATATATAATTATAGTCCAAATCCATCACTGTTTTTGTGCTTTATTTTTGAAAATCTTATTAGAAAATAATTGGAATTATTTGTTTTAAAACTCTCTCCATTTATATAAATTTCATCGTAAATCCGACATTCTCTAAAATGTGAAATATGCCACTAGTTCTCAGAATATTATGATTTTTGTTTGACTGACTGAGATTTATGATGACCATTTTTCCTCTTAAGCTGAAATTATATTTTTTAGTCATTTATCATCTATATTTTAAATTATGTATCCTTTTTACGATAACAAAAGGGGGAGAATTATTAGAGATTTTGATTTATGAGTGAATATTCAATAAATATTTTAATATTGAAAATTCCATTCCATTCAATTTTCATTCTTTTCACTCATTCACAGTTATAGGGGGAGTTTCTGTTGTAGGAGGAGCTTTCAAACAGGGGGAGTTCAGTATTTCACTGTCAAACACATTTATTCAAAATCCTAATATTTGTTTATCATGATCAAAAGGGGGAGATTGTTGTATACACAATTATATGATTTTTGTTTGATGATAACAACCAAATATATTTTATTATTAAAATGTGTTTGTTACTGTACTGGTATGCTACACAACAGACGGGAATATAGTATTCATATCTAAATAGAATACGACTGTATAGAAATTCAAATATTCACACAGTATTTTATTTAAATATAATATTTTATTTCAACATTTAAACAGTACAAATTTATAACTCCACTATTTGAACATATCACTGATATACAATTCAATTCATATACAATTTCATACACAGTTCCTCACTACAACACTCTATCTATACAATTCATATATACATTTTTTCTCACATATACAGTCGTCTTCATTTTCATTTACACTCATATACATATATATATATTTGTATATTTTTTCACTATTTTTTATCTTCTGTCTTCCAGTCAGTCTAGTCACCATCTGCTTATCTGTCAAACGAAAAACGCACACAGTACACTGCAATGGAAATAAATCTGAAGTGCATACAATATAAATTTATTTATTTTTAAACTTTATTTGCCTTAGAATTTTGGTGTGTTTCCCATCATTTTTCATGACTTGATCGGATTCATATATCCAATCATCTGTGTCTAGACAGCTTGTGATATTCACAGTGATACACTGTAAATACCACAAGGCAGACAGTATGTATATACAGTGTAGGGACAAGGAAAATTTTCTCATTGGCTGCATGTACACACGTGTATAAATATACACGCGTGCATTGCCTCGCTAATCAAAATGCAGTGTAGCAACTGAGGAGCAGCCACATGGACCAACTCGACCCAGTGCAACAAAGCAACAACTACATAAGTGTAGTGATCTCAAACGAAACAACATGGTCAAGTAAAGTCAAGGAAAAGTGCAATTCAAAGTGGCCAAGCACAATACACAGTGTAACAAAGCAAGTGTCGAGCGAACATTGTATATGTGCAGTTTTCAGTGAAGTTTGCATGGCAGATCAACATATATACAACTGGTTGATTGTACATGACATCATATACATGAAATTTTTCCTTCAACATGATGGTGTAAATGGATGTCTACACAGCTTGATGGTGTATGAGTGAGCACAACAGTTAAACAACTTCACGTGAGCAGCAGCAAAGTCAACATGAGCAACTCAATAGCTTAGGATCAAGAAAGCAAGGCAAGTATTAATATGGAATTTCAGTACGTTCAAGATCAAAGTATGACAAAACATACATGTATGCAGCATGGTAATCAAAACAACATGGATACTGAAAGTGGTAATGGAGCTATGTAACAGGTACAACTCAGCATGTTGGATACAAATGATAAAAGAATGATCACAGTAGATCAAGAATGCACAGGTAAATAAGGCAACAACAGACAAAACAACTTACATGCCAGAATATTACAAGTAAAGCAAGTATTTGCATGCATTCAGGTAGCATCTTCTAAAGTATATCATGATCAAGCATCACAACATTTCAGGTGCAAAGGAAATCTGGAGCATATGTGCAGTTTTAGTTTAACAGTGGTGCTTGGAGAATCAATACTGGTACAGCATGGTGCACCAGATTAAAGTGGACAAGTACATGTCCAGGAATGCAAGAATTAATTATCTACACAGCTGTGCAATATATATGGTGCACCAAATGTGGACAGTTTAGATTGTAGATGTAAATGGTGCACAACTCTCAAATGTACAAGGCAGGTTCACAAATGTATGTGCATGAACACAAAGCAGTTTTCAAGTGTGCAAATGAAGTTTATTTTGGCAAGCAAATATTCTTTTTGACATGGCAGTTCACAAATAAAAAGGTCCAAAAACTGTTCAAGTTGATTGCCAGAAAATTGAGCAAGTAATCACATATATAGGATGAAATAAACTAGAGATTTCAAAATCAAATCAGCATGATTTAAGGATATGTTTATGGCCAGAAAATCAATTCGACATTATTTCCATATTTCAGAAATCAGTGAAATACTTTTGGTAAGTCTTTAATCGATTCCAGATGTTCAGTATTCACAAAATTTTATGCCAAGAAATTCACCAACATATATGGAATCTCAAAATACAAGAAATCAACTCGGGGCATAATTTCTATTCAGCATTTTTCAGAGTGATTCAAGGAAGATTTAAAATTGATTCAAGTTTGGCAACAATTTCGAATTGACAAGACCATCAAGGCAATTTACAGAGAAATTCAAAATAAATTACATCAAAGAAAGTCAAAAGAGGAAACCACAAATCAGCCAAGTCACGTATTTAAAATCAGATCTAAATAAGGATGTAACAATCATATTTTGTCACACCATTCATCACTGGCTTGTGGCAATCAAAACAAAACAAATTCATACGAAAACAAAGAAATCAAAATCAGTGCTAAACCCACAAGGGTTTCGATTGCAGAGAGCTCAAATCGATTGACATGCAAGCAACACGAATTCAAGCTTCAGATAATCAATCTAAATCACCATCGAAGTCGCGATTTGGAGCATTAGATGAAAACCCTAATTTTTCCATCGTCGCCAATTTATTTCACAAAAGGAAAGTGAACGAGAAATACAAAGGGTGGAACCACTTTTGAAGAGGCCGGCCTAATTCTAAGGGACAAGGGGTTTTCTTGTTTTGTTTTGTTTTTACATTGTTTTGTAATTGATCCAAAAAGTTTCTAGGTCTGTAAAATCTACGGATTTAGTTAGGGGTTTAATTGATAGTTGCTAGAGTCTGTAAAATATTGGTGATTTCCTAGTTTCATCTGAAAAACTAAGCATTTTACTAGAGTCTGTAAAACTAGGGGAAAATCTGGTCTATGGGATATAGACTAGTCTAGGGTTTTGAGCGTAGGGTTAGGACAGGAGCAGGCGCTACGAGTTTACACAGGATTGTAAGCAGGATCTGTTTACAACAACTAGCAGAAACCTTAGGAATGCAGCAGTAAGCAGAATTTTGCCGAAGCTAGGTATATCTTGTGTCATTTACTTTCTGCACTTATATTCTCAGCTGCTATATGTTTAGTTTATTATTTTCATATCCCGTATAATTTGAACTCAACGATAAACTGTAATAAACCCTATTCACCCTCCTCTAGGGTTAATCTAGATCCAACATGGATTTCGTACCAAAGCTGGAGGATGAGGAAGACGAGGCTAGACCAGAGGCAGGATATGATGAGGATGATGACGACGATGGCAGTGGCGATCATGATGATAAGGATAGTGAGCCAGAGGAAGTTGAGGAAGAAGAAGAGTTTGAGGAGGAAGCACAACCTGAGGAGGAAGATCAGGTTGTGCCAGAGATGGAACCACTGGCTGAGTTCCCATTAGTGGAGCAGGATGAGGAGTTGGCAGCTATATGGGCCCAGCTCGAGCAGGATTTGCTTGCATATCAAGCAGCTGGAGGACTATTGGAGATTCCAATGGATATGGGATACGCAGATATGATGCACATGATATTGTACCCACCTGCACCAACAGAGGTCATTGTCTTTTCCGATGATGAGGACGAGGAGGAGGAAGATGGTCCAGTTGAGGTGATTAACCTTTCCGATGATGAGATGACTGATGTTGTGGAGCTGAGTAGCGATTCTGATTCGGAGTAGGTTTATGTAGTAGGATGTAGTATGATATGGTTGTATATATACGACGTGTATTAGTCTTTAACTCAAGATAGTCAAATATATGACCTAGTATTGTACTGTAAGATATGGTATGCTATGATATATTATCTTTTGCAGTATATCTATCTGTTGTTTACAAATTTCGAGGACGAAATTCTTTTAAGGGGCGTAGATTGTAATGGCCCGGGTTTTTAACGGATTTTTCTTAACGGTATTTTAAAAAAAAAAAAACATTAACGATAAATGAGATAAATTAAAATTTAGTCGAAAATAAAATTTAAATATAATTTTTTATGCAATCTTAAGTATATGTTATACAAACATTTTTAGTTCCTAGTTCAAATGTATGTAGGTTTAATATGTCACTTATCTTAAATTACAATCTGGACAGTGGAAATGAGACTTTTAAGCACCACATAGACATATAAAGGTAGGCCTAGCAAGACATAAAAGATGTACATTTAGTAAACGAATAAGTAACCACTTCAGAAATGTAAAATACGAATGGTGAAAAAAATGGACCTTAAGTAAACTTGTAGTGTAATGTCCACTTTAGTAAGATGTAAAAGATTAAAGTGGCATCATGAAAGGGAGGTCACGCACACCTGGATGGATTATCAAAATTTATGTGATTGGCCAGTTAAATATTTGGAGTATATTTGTATTTAATGCTTAGGATGTGAAATTGCAGCCAAGTGTCTTTAAGAAACACACATGTACAAATATTTGGACAAAATGAATGGAAATAAGATAGCCGCAGGCTTGTTGTCAGCTGTAGAACATATTGCAGTTGTAGACTAGGGTATTTTACACTATATAGGATTGCACAACTCAAAATCGGAGAATAGAAACTACAGCTACCCAAACAAGCATAGACCTCATATCTCTAATCGCACTAAACCCTCACTCAGGAAATTCACATCATCTCTTTTCATGCCAAGCCAACGCAATAATATTTTATCATTTTCCACTCTATAAATAAGCATCCTTAGTTTAGTTTCCCTCACCTTACTTTCGTATTATTCTGGAGCATCCTCTTGTAATAGAAATTCTTGCGAAGCTTAAGACAGAGAACCCCAAGTGAGTAACACTCACTCTTCTCTTTATTTGTTAAACTTTTGACTGTCAAAGTATAATGCAAATTTTAAATAAGCCTTGTATACATATATGATCCCTGTATACAACCGATCTTAGTTATATTTGATATGAATATCATATATTCCCACAAACAAGTTTGCATAAGCATAATGGGTTGAATTTGCATCTGCTGTAATTTTAGAAAATATTATACCTTGATCTTCAGTGGATAAATCTCACGCTATTCCATCGTTTGCTTAAACCACTGATAATGTCGCAAGTTTGAACATCTTGTTATGTCAGTATAAACCAAGCATGAACCCCATCTTTGATTATGTTGAACAGCATATTTTATAATCGCATGGACCAGTCTAGATAGGGACTTTAAGTTGAATTCGACCTACTGTAATTTCTTAAGATTTATCTGGGTATACAAGAGGGAAGAACTTACTCTGTTCTTCCTATTCACCAAATACCCTGGCTTTTGATGAATAATGCAAGATTTTGGTTGGCTTATTTATATATGTATACACCATATGTCGAAGTTCTTGTCTGATATGAAACCCCATGCATAGTATACCCTCAGAATAAGATTACATAGAAATAGGAAGTAAACTTCACGTGCTGTGTACTTGAAGGAAAGGATCAATATCCTTTGTTTCACAAGAACTAGAACCTGAAAAGCTTGAGTGAAGTTGGCTGGTAATCAACATAGGATACTGTAAAACTATACTGCGTTGAATTATATAGAACAAATAATTATATTCTTATTTCAACACGGTAAGACCACTAATACATATATATTCGATTATCTTATTTTCGTGTTTCAGTCGTATGAATGTCTTCGGATATCTAAGTAGTGAATTTAGTTAGCAATCTCAGGATTTTTAGTGTACTAGTTTGAGTGATTTTCTGAGTTGATCGGAAAAGAGAAATGACCATTTTTCGATCATCTAAGTGGTCGCAGGTCACGCAGTTTGGTCTGGAGGTACGCAATGGAGTAGGGTACTCAGGAAAAATGGGTATATATTTTTCAAATGAGCAGGCGCTGAGATCGAAGTGATTTCTGGTTTTCAGTGAATAGTTTTAAATGTCGAACTTTTGCGGTGGACTGCACCTCCTACTTAGCGTCGAGTGCAGCGGAACCAGGTGGGATAGGTCGGTCTGGATGTTGGCATCTTAGTGGGAGAGTCGGACGTTGAACGGAGGTGCGAAGTGGTGGTGGAAGCATGTAAACGGTGATGAGTTGTTTGCTTTTTGGTTTCCAGTTTATGTTTGAACATTGCTTTGCATTTGAGACCACCAAAGATCGACGAGAGGTGAGGGGCGTACCTAAGTGACGGCGAGACATGGGTGGGGGTGGTCTCGAGTGGCGGCATCGGTTGGGATGGGCCATGCATGGTGGAACGCTGTGTACCTGTAAACGCATGGGATGGTGTTTACTGAAGCAAGGTATTTAGAACTAGAAGAAGGTGGCAAAAATATGTTTTAAGGAGGGTGGGCTGATATTGTTGGGCCATGTCCCGTTCACATATAAAAAATTATAATAATAAATATATGAAAAGCAAGAAGTATGGCGTCAGTCAAGAATACTATGAGAAGTAGTAGAATTTTGCGGTAAAGAGAAGAAGTTAGGATATAGATTATAGTAAACAAATGGATTGCTTAAATATCCGAAAATCTTAGAATCTATATTATTTTATTTTTCTAAAATTAAATAATAACAATAATATATGTGAAGGCATAATTAACAAATAAATTATATCAAAGTAAGATTAGCATTAAAAACAATAGAACTGATTTATAGTTACAATCCTTCATCGATGGTGGTGTATATTGACATTACTCTACGTTAAGAAGAGTTAAATCATCCTTGTAAATAATTTATAAACTATAGGAATGATATTTATTTCGAATGATTATCTATATAATTGTTTTAAATCTGATGTATAAACATTATCGACGTTAATTTAGGAAGGTGAGTAAAGGTCGATGTTAAATTCAGATGTTTAGATTAAACATTGAAATGCCCTTTTTATATAATCGACATGTGTAGATAACATTTTACAAAAAATCAAATATGATTTTGAAAGCAAACAAATCAACATTTTTAACTCGTTTTAAATATAATATTTTCCCTTAAGTATCACTTGACCCTAAAAGATATTAACGTAATCGTTTTGAAGAGTCTGGAATCTATATTCCACTTCGAATTGATTTATACGAGTTATAATTGTTCAAGATAATAAAGACGGAGTTATGCAAGAGCTAAACTGTAAATCCTAAGTAGAAATTGCCGAAGATGGTTTTACAGAATAGTGTCTTCGGTTTGTTCAATCCCAGAACAACTTATATGGACGATTGTCTGACAGAGTATGCCTAATCAATCACGTACGTTGATCTCTTCAAATGAATTTATTGGTGACGAAGGAATTCGTTTCTCTTAGCTTTATACCAGCAGTATGTTTTTGGGGAAGTCAATTAGTTATTGGCGGATTTTGATGATGTGGCATTCAAAGTGAAATAAACTAGATATTTCTGATGGTAAGTATAACCGTAGGCCTCTACAACCGGGAAATGGTATAAAATCGGGTAGGTCACATAGCTATGTGGGTAGCACCCATCAAAAGGGTATATCGTTACCTAATCTCGAAAAATGGAATGCCTTTGGTTGTTCCTTTATTCATATGCTATCGGTTCATTTGGCTGGCCACCTGCTGTTGTGATGATATATTTGGTACTCTCAAGTAAAGTGAGGGGCCGGTCATGTTTAGCTGGGTTGTAAGATGTTCTTGTTGAACCCCAATGTATTCATTTCGGGAGATACATTGTCGGAATATAGTCCTATACCTTTCCATAGTTGGGAATCCATTATCCAATAAGTGCTCGTGTTTTTGTTTGTATACTATATATGTGGAGCGTAAGATGCAAGCGTTCCGCTAGATTCTAATTTACTTTGAAAACCCTAGACATTATCTTTTCAGATATTATTGTTTTAAAAGTGTTTTGAGTTATCGTAAGGTAAAAACCATCTGTATTTATGTGTGGATCGGTCTTACGATTAGTCTTTCTTTCAAAAGGGATCTTGCTTAAAATTAAATCATTTAATTAGAGTTTACTCACACCAGTCCCCTGGCTGACCCAGAGTTTATTTTCTGTGTTTTCCCTAAACTCTTGGGTACTCATAACACTTGTTATGAGTAGACAAGTGATCCAGGTTTGACTTGAACTTTTGGAATAAGCTAGATGGCATGGTTCTACAAGCTGGTCTAAATAATGTCTATGTATAATTATGAAGTGTGCAACTTGTCTACTTTATCCATGTATAATTATAAAGTCTGCAAACTAGTTTATTATATCCCTGTATAACTAGGATGTCTGAAAGTTGCTTTATTATATCATTGTATCATTAAGAAGTCTGTAAGATGTAATGGATGTGTATTTATCTGAGTTATGACTCAGATATATTATGACTCTGTTGTATAATAATATCTGTTATTATGTTTTGTTTAAATTTCGCTGTGAGATTCTGATGTGTTTTCTTAGTTCTATTTCTTATTCTTTAATAATGACACGACTTCCGAGGTCATCGAAAAGTCGGGTTGTTTCATGCAACTAATAATTAGCACATTACATATATATTCAATTATCTTTTTTAATCTCAAATTCAGTTTTGAAAAGAAAGATGCAACTATCTTTACTAAATCTGAAATAAAGTTAGATATTCTACTAAACATTTAAAAATTGTTAATTACAAAAATGAAATTTTGTAACTAAAAGTTCATTTTTATCATTAACATTGCATATTTGCAACTAAAAATTAACACATGACATATATATTCAGTTACCTTTTTTAAATTTATAGTTCAGTTTTGAAAAGATAGATATGTTAGCCTACTTTGTGATTAGGCTACGCAAAGCTAAGAGATTTCTAAAAGTACAAGAAGAGTTCATGGCAAAGACCCGGATCGGTTCGGGAGTCCTCGATTTGAACCCTCTAGCTTTTAAAAAAACAGAATCAAAAAAGCACATGCCAGAAGACTGGATCGGTTCGGAGGCCACCGAACCGAACCACTTTGCTATAGAACAAGCGAAGTAGAAAATAAGTGTGCGAAGACAGAACTGGATCGGTTCGTAGCTACCCGATCCACTCCTCCTCTTCTCTACACATTCGATCCGAAGCAGAAATAGTGACAGTTACAACCCACTACTCCAGAAGATACGGAGCGGTTGCATGCCTACTCCCCCCACGTTTACCCACGAAAATAATGCGCTGGCACCATCCCAGGGTTTCTGATCCCAACTTTGAAGCGAGGAACACCACCTGTACCCGAACCGGATGCCTTCCAGGGGATTTTCCTGCCTTTAAATACACTCCCAAGGATCATTTGAAGGGATCTTTTGGCAAATCATCAACTATAACTCCCTCAGCGCCCGAATTTCATTACTTCATCTAGATCACAATCGCCTTTTAAAGCATATTTTGAAGAAGATTGAGTGAAATTATTCATTGTATGAGTGAAACTGAGTGAATATAATCATTGTACTGGTATTCTTATTATCATTTAGAGAAATTCAAAGTGGACATAGGCCCTTTAATGTCGAACCACTATAAATCGTGTGTTTTCTTCATTTTCGTTTTATTTCATTTAGAATTATCCTTACTTTGGGTGTTAGAACCATTTTTGGATCTAACATTTTGGTGCTTTCACTGAGAGCTTCTCTCTACATTTTGGGCTACCATTCTACTATTTGGGTTTGTATATCCGAAGAAGATAGTCCTTGAAGTCAATATTTCTGAAATTCTCCTCAAAAAAGATTTAGACAAATCGAATATTATGACTAAGGGAAAAGGAAAAGAAGTGCATAATGCATGGGAAAGTGAGATGGGTGATGATCAGCAAGCTATAGTGGTCACCAGATCAAGAGGACAGAGTTCTGGGGCTAACCAATCTGACAGGGTTTCTCCGATCCGACACGACCAAGACGCTCCGACCCGACCCGACGACTAGACCCCTATCCGATCCGGTTCCCAAAATGCTTCTGGAGTCCCTCCTTTGATCCGAACCACTGGAACAGCTTTGAGCCGATTCGAACCGAATGTAATTGAGGTTGGAAATTCTACTCGAGCTCCTACAAATGCTCCGTTACCTCTCGTACCAGCTGAGGATCATCCCACTCCTAATGCACTTGTCACCCACCGAGATTTAGCACGTTTGCTAGATATGCTAGAGAGTACCAGGGATGCTCTTGAAGCTCATAAACAGGATAACGTTCTTATGCGCGAAAACATGAAGGATATGAGTAGGGAGATAAGCGAACTTCGCATACAAAGGGTGTCCTCTCTGGTTCGTCATCGTACTATGGACCATTCATCATCTTATGATGAAGAGCGCCCACGTGAAAGGAGGCCGTATGAAAGGCCCGAAAACCGTGACCAGATGACATTCGGATCTTTGGGGTCCCGTGAGGATGCAGCCCGTGTGCTGGGGCTCGACGATCCAATTTTGAGGGAACCAATGTTGTTACCAACGTAAGGATCACATGTTCTCCCGAGGGACCCAAATATTACCAATCCCACTCAGGGAAACTCCTTCAACCTGTTCGTCCTATGAATGACCAGGACCGCAAGAGGCGAGGAGGTTCGGTTACCAATCAGAACCCAAGGGAATCACCTGAAGTAGGTGAAAGACGCATGAGAACAGAAAGGAGCAGGGAACCTGAACCGGCTCTAACTAACGCGGAAGTAGAAGCGATGATACATCAAATCATGGCTGATAGCCACCGATATAGAAATGAAGATTGGGGTATTGAGCGCAATCATACGCCGTTTACTAATGACATCGTGAACTTCCAATTCCCTCGATGATTCAATTTGCCACAGATGGATCGATATACTGGAAGAACAGATTCGAGAAAACATCTGATGAGATATGCGTGGTATATGAATTCTGCAGTTGCACCTAGTGCTGTAAAATGTAAAGCCTTCCCAATATATCTAGAGGATGTGGCATTAATGTGGTTTACTCTATTTCCCCCGCGATCGGTATCAAGTTTTCAAGAACTAAGTGATCTTTTTATGAAATAGTTCCGACTCCATGCCTGTAGAGCAAAAAGTTTTATCGAGCTATCCAAAATTAAACAGGCCCCTGGAGAACCTCTGAAATCATACTTGGATCGCTTCAAATTAGCATTTACTGAGATAAGCGATACCCACGAACCTACTATTTTGATGGCTTTGATTGAAGGATTTGACCCAGATACTGAATTCGGAGGTTACTTAGTTGGGAAGCCACCACTGACTAAGGGGGCTTTCTATGAAAAGGCAAACATCCGTCTATGGCGAGAAGAGATATACGCCAATCGAAAGAGAAAATCTGATGGAGCTTCAACAGAAGATATTCAAAGTAACGGTTCTGTGAAGCAATCTGGTGAAAGTTCGGGGAAAGTCGAGGTAAATGTTGGCAACAAAAATGAAGAAAGTAACAATAGGAATGGAAACGACAATAGGAGGAACAGGAACCAAGGAAGTAACTCAGGCAAAAGGCCTCGATTCCAAACCTTTGAAAACTACACACCACTAAATGACACATTGGAAAACATCTAACTGGATACTTACAATGTCTTACAATATAAAAAGCCTCCGCCCTGAGACTCTACGGAGAAGGAGGTAGAGACCGGAAAATTATGTCTGTTTCATGGAACCCACGGACATTCTACTAATGAATGTCGGCATTTGAGAGACGTTGTCGAAAAGCTGCTACGGGAAGGAAAGTTAGACGGATACAAGGTTGCCCCAAAGGACAGGGGCCAAGGAGGGCAAGCCCCGAATCAAAATCAATCTGTTCCTAAGCCCACCTCTCAACAAAAAGGCAAAGGAATTGTTATCAATACTATAGTAGGAGGAACTCACCCCACTGCCCAAAGTTATAGGGATATGGACTAATATGTCAATGTGGTTGAGCACCTTGGAGTGGGAGAATGCAACAACCTCGAAGACACCTCCCCGGTGAAGCAACAGAAAATGATGTCAGATGATGTCATATTTCATAATAGAGATGATTCTGGAATTGAATCACCTACAGAGGACCCGTTGGTAATCACTACCACTATCGGTCCAACTCTGTTTCACAAAGCGTTGGTAGACAATGGGAGTTCGGTTAATATTCTCATTAAGAAAGCATTTGATCAAATGAAACTTGAACTGAAAGACTTGAAGCTTTGTGAGGGTTGGATATGTGGCTTCAATGAAGCATCGACTGCTCCAATGGGATATGTAGAATTGTTAGTGACATTGGGACAAGGAGATCGCCAGAGACTAAGAATTCTCCCATTTATAGTTTTGGACATTGAATCACCCTATAACGCCTTTTTGGGCCGACCAACCCTGGCGGAATTCAGGGTTTGCATTGCACCCTGGTGCTTATTGCTGAAATTCCTAACCGAAGCAGGAGTGGGAGTAATGAGAGGTGATCAAGCCACTAGACGAGCCTGTACATGGCTGAACTAAAGACATTGATGAAGGGATTGAGCATTGAAGCTAATGGTACCACCTCCCCTGTAAGGGAGGGTTCAACAAAGCAACTAAAGGGATCATCCCCGAGGGAATCGCCCAGAGAACTGCCCGAGAACATAGATCCCAGAGAAGATGAAGAGCTTGGGGACAGAAAGGCGACCCCTAATGAAACGACCGTGGATATCCCCATTGACGATGTTGATCTGACGAAGGTATTGAAGATCAGATCCCAGTTGGATCCGCTCCGAGCAAACGATTTAACTGACTTCTTTAAGGCAAATATGGATGTGCTTTCCTGGACCCATGCTGATATTTGTGGGATATCTCCCTCCGTTATGAGTCACTCATTGAGCATTAACCCAAAGTATCCACCCGTTAAACAGAAGAGGCGTATGTTAGGCCCAAAGAGGTCGGCAGCTCTAAAAGAAGTGGAGAAGTTGAAAGATAATGGGTTCATTAGAGATTCGACACATCCCGACGGGATATCAAATCCTATTTTGGTCAAGAAATCAAACGGGAAATGGCGAACATGCATTGATTTTTCGGATTTGAATAAGGCATGTCCAAAAGATAGTTTCCCACTTCCTAGGATCGATCAGCTAATGGACTCAACAGCTGGACACGAACTTCTTTCCTTCATGGACGCATACTTAAGATATAACCAGATCCTTATGCGTGTAATGGATCAAGAACACACGAGTTTTATAACAAACTTGGGATTATACTGCTAAGTGGTGATGCCATTCAGACTAAAGAATGTCGTAGCCACATACCAGCGCCTGGTGAGTCGAATGTTCTATCACCAGATTGGAAAAACCATGGAAGTTTACGTTGATGACATGCTCGTGAAATCCAGGAAATCCTCTAGTCATACAAAAGATCTAGCAGAGATGTTTGGTATCCTATGGAGGTACAGGATGAAGCTGAACCCCTTGAAATGCTCATTTGGAGTTGCATCAGGGAAAGTCCTCGGGTTCATCGTAAGTTCTCGAGGAATTGAGATTAATCCTAGCCAGATAGAAGCAATAAGGAACATAGAAGAGCCACGGAAGATTAGGAATGTTCAATGCTTAGCAGGGAAGGTTGCTGCATTAAGCAGATTCATCTCCAAAGCCACGGACAAGTGTGTCCCATTCTTTTATTTAATCAAACAGGGAAAACGTAATTTCGAATTGGCCCCCTACTGTGTAGAGTCCTTCCAAAGTCTGTTGGACTTATTGGAGAAGCACCATTATTGTCGAAACTAGTGGATTATGAAGAATTGTTCGTCTATCTGGCAGTGTCATCTTATGCTATCAGCACAGCCTTGGTGCGTGAAGAAGACAAGGTCCAAAAGCCAGTATATTATGTAAGTAAGAAGTTAGCAGCTATAGAACGTGATTATCCAAAAATAGAAAATCTTGATTACAGCCTCTTGATTGCTTCTCGAAAGCTCCATCATTATTTCCAAGCTCACCCGATAGTCATATATACTAATCAACCTCTAATACAAGTAGTACAGAGACCCGAAGCATCGGGATGATTACTTAAGTGGAATATCGAGTTGAGCCAATTTGATTTGAATTTTCAACCAAGGAGTTCAATAAGGAGGGCAATCTTTAGCCGACTTCATTGTAGAATTTACGATTCCTAAAGAAGAAACAGTGGATGACAAAGTTGTTACTTCAGAGCATAAGTTTGAGCTCATTCCGTGGAAATTATATATGGACGGGGCCAAGAACAATCGAAGGTCTGGCGCTAGAGTTGTTTTAACTACTCCTGAAGGACGATCCATTTAATACGCCCTGCGATTGGAATTTTCCGCCACCAGTAACGATTCCGAGTATGAGGCCCTGATTGTCGGGCTAAAGCTCACCAAGGAATTAGAGGTAAAAACATTGGACATATTTTGTGACTCCAAAATAGTTTTCTGCCAAGTTCAAAAGGAATTTGTGACCAGGGGACCTCGACTTGTTACTTATCTTGAAAAAGTAGAGGAGTTACTGGATAACCTGGAGCGTTATAACATAACATACATTACGAGAGCAGAAAATCAGAAGGCCGATCGACTGGCTAAGTTAGCAAGTTCTGACAACCCTAAGGAAACCGAAATGGTTCCAATAGTGATATTGGAATCACCAATCTTTGACCAAATGGAAGTCGAATTAGCCCTGGAAGCTGAGCCAGAAAGGGAATCGTGGATGAAACCAATTAAAATCTTCCTTAAAAGCGGAATACTACTGTCAAAGAAGAGCGAGAGACGAGCTGTAATACGTAAAGAGGCAAGATACGTTTTACAAGACGACGTCCTCTATCGTCAAGGATTCTCTATGCCTCTGTTGCGGTGCATAGCACACGACGACATCAAATATGTACTAAAATAACTACACGAAGGTGAGTGTGGGGATCATACCGGGGGTTAAACTCTGGCAAAGAAAGTATTACGGTATGGTTATTTTTGGCCTACCGTGAAAAAAAGATGCAGCTGATCATTCACGACACTGTGACAAATGCTAGAGATTCGCCAAAGTTCTAAGAGCATCACCAAGACATCTCAAATCGGTGGTCAGTCCTTGGCCGTTCACGATGTGGGGATTAGACATCATCGGGACCCTACCAATTGCAAAAGGAGGAGCTAAATATGCGATTGTGGCTGTGGATTACTTCACGAAATGGGTGGAAGCCGAACCCTTAACCACGACCACGGTAAGAAAGGTGATAAGCTTTATGTTCAGAAAAGTTATTTGTCTATTTGGGATACCGAAGGCCATCATAACTGATAATGGAACCCAATTCGACAATGTGGAATTTAGAAAATTCTGTCAGAAGTATAAAATTGATAAGAGATATACCACTGTAGCTCATCCGCAATCAAATGGACAGGTCAAAGTAATAAACAAAGTCATTAAATCTATTCTTAAAAAGCAGTTGGAGTGAACAAAAGCCTTGTGTGTTGATGAATTACCGCTAGTCTGGTAGGCCTATCGAACAACCTTTAAGATGGCTACTGGTCATATCCCGTTTTCACTCTCCTTCGGGTCAGAAGCGGTAATTCCAGTGGAGCTTGAAGTCGCCTCTCACCGGGTGACGTATTATGACCTAATGACGAACAAAGCACTCCTCTTAGAGTCCCTGGACATGGTTGAAGAGAAGAGGGATGAAGCGAATTTGCGTGCTTCGAGGCATCGACATCAAGTGGCATGCTAACAGAAAGGTTCGATTTAGGACTTTCGAACCTGGAGATCTGGTGCTGAAGCGAGTCTTTCCACCTCCCACTCATCTAGGCCCAAAGTGGGAAGGACCATTCACCATACAACGGAAATTTGAAATGGGAGCTTTCAAGTTAATGACCGTGGATGGAGAAGAAATTCCTAGAGCTTGGAACGCCCAGCATTTGCGGAGATATTTGACTTGAAATTGTACTATTTTCTTTTGTTTCATAAGCTATGTAAAAAGGCACGACTTGCCTAGAAAAGTCTGTTTATATGAATAAAGGATTATAAAGTGGATGTAGGCTACGACTTAGCTGAAACACTATAAAAATATTGTGTGTCGGTTATTTTCCTGCACTATTTTAATTATTTCTTCCAATTATTCTGCCCTAATTAAAGAATATTAAACAATAAATTAAACTTAAAAAGTTAAGGGCAATGCACGTGTAGGGGCGAATGAAACGACTATTCGCATAACAGAACGAAAGGAACAGAAAGATGATGTTCCCAACTCTAACTCTCATAAATTGAGAGAGAGTATAAAGGACGGGAGGACGACGTCCACCGAGGCATAATGGTGCACCCATAAAGAGACCGCCTTGATGAAGCTCTAACCTGATTATGTGACAGAAGAGTGTAAAGATGCTAAAAGAATACGCATCAACGACAAAAGAAACTTAACCCCACTAGAGAGTCTGGAGCATCTAAGTGTCAAGACTAATCAATCTCGAACAAAGCCTTAGCCAGGCCATTCATTCAAGATTGACAAGGAGCATACACATGCATATCCCCAACATTTATTGTCTATCGATCTAGTAGTAATGACTTTAAATATGACATGTTGTTTACTTGCATTTTACTTAAATGATGAACTTACAGGAATTTGACATTGTGGGAAGCGAACTATTTTATTAACACAAGTGCAGGTTTGTACAAAAGAACTAATAAACAAAGGCGAGGGTCGCATTTGCTACAACAATGGCGGACCAAGGAACAGGAAAAATGAAAATAGAACCGCCTCTCATTTGGACTTTGGAGTGGACTTCGCTTTCTTGGCAGCTTTAAGTTTTCTTTCTCCTCTTTTTCAGCATTGGTCTAAATCCGCTTTGGTTACTTAGAACTGGAATGCTGGGATCAGTAGAAGATTTCTTAGCAAGTTCTTCAGTAATTGATCCAGTTGAAAGTCTAACAAGTAACCTTGACTCAGGAGGTTTTGTCGCAAGAGGTTTAAAACTTTTGGGATCCATTTCCTCCGTTTTCAGCTGCATACGCTTATCCTGTTTGGCCTTCATCTCGGCCAAAGTTAAATCATAGGAATTATCTGAATCCCCAGTTATAACAACATTAACATCTTCTTCATGTCCATCGTCGTCGCCGTCATCTTTCACAGCATCTATCATCTCCTCAGTGTGAGGAGTCTCGGTATTAGGTGGCACGAGAGATTTATCGACAACCTCCTCCTTCTCGCCTTCAGTTCCTCCCCAGATTTTATAGCAGCTACCTCATCCCGTTTCTCCTGAGTCTCCTTGACAGACTTCTCATCGATAACTGTCTTCTGTTGTCCATCAGTATTTTCAGTCGGCTCAGTACCTACATAACGAGAGGTGATAGTTGTTAACTCAGGGGAAAACAAGGGAAATTTATTGCCCAATAATATGGTGAAAGGTCGAAATGGTCTTGACAAACTAAGGTGAAAAGGTAGAAATACCTTCGGATGACTTCTCAATCGGGGTGGCTAGAGTCTCTGATGTTGATTTTGGTATAGGAGACAAAAGGGACGCCTAAGGAATTCCCGGATTTTCTGGATTGTATACCTCTATTCCAGTAGCCCCAGGGGCAGCAGAAGAAGAACCGGCTTCGATGATATCATTTCCTTTGGCTCGACGCCTTTCTTCCTCCACAGCGGCAGCAATAAGTCGACACCCTTCGGCCAGACGTGCCGGCTCCTCACCCTTAAGGAATTTCTACATGAGCTTGTTTTTGTCAATGAAGTCTACCTTGAGCTCTTTCTTTTCTCATTCGATGATTTGGTCCCATACATAAACCAGAGTCGTAGGGTAATCCTCAATCCAAGAAATATCCGGATGAAGGATCACTTGAGCAAAGAATTCTATCACCAGCTCACCATAGCCGTCCAACTCCTACGCCTCGGAAAATTTTCCTTGAACCTCTTCGGCAGATTTAAGGGCGATGCTTGTATTCCCCTCGGCCAATACTTCTCTAGATTCGGCCTCCAACAATTTGGCTTCCAATTCGGCATTTTGGTTTGCTAAATCAGTGTTTTTCTTCTCTAGCTCAGCCTTCTCTTGTTCAAGGGCAGTGAAAACTAATTGTACTCTAACACTTTTGGACTTAGCATCCTCAACTTGCTTCTTTAGGTCCAAGCGCTCTTGACTATAGGCATCCAAGAGCATGTGATAATGCTTTTGTAGTTCTTCATGTTGCTTTTGTAGTTGTCTGCATCCCGTTGGGTGAGAGCAAGCTTAGCTTGCGCGTCTTCCAAATCTTTCTCCGAATTCTTCAAAATTCTTGCATCATAATTGACCATTTCCTTCATGTGGCCAATATCAGTGATAAGATCCTTGATAATCTTAGAAAGCTTGCACGAATATTTATACATTTATGTATATTGCTTAACCACTAAGTCGGTTTTTTCTTTAGCATCGTCAGCCCAATTCGGAGGAATTGGTTCAAGCGCGGGAACAAACGCCATACGATCAAAATAATGATCCGGAAATTGAGTTTTCATATTTGCTAGTCTTTCCTTGTTCTCATCGTCGAGCGATACGGGCTTGGATACGGATAATTCGATATTCCTCCGCTTGGCAGGTACCATGGACGTATCTCCTTTGCCTGACCTCTTCTCAGAAATTTTAGGTTTATCCTGTAAGTCAGCATGCTTAGATAATTGCTTCTCTTGAGGACGTTTCACTTTGGGAAGAGTCGGATCTTTAGAAGGTTGCTTGTCCCCTTCATGACGACTTTTTTGGCTCTTGTACTTGTATGGATCGGACCGATGAGGAGAACAAGAGCACGAAGAATTAGGATGGTTGGAATTATACTGCCTCCTATCGTCCCTGCCGTGGCTTTCACGACGGTCAAGCTCAGTGTCGGAATCATGTCTGGGTACACTGGAACGGGTCTTCCTGATATCGTAATGGGGACGTACCATGGTGCCTACAAAAAAAGTATGTAGAGTTTTGAGCTAATGTTTACACAAAGCATAAGTGTTGTGACGTGCCATGCCAAAGTGTTGTGCGCATCCTAAGTGATATCCCCCCCATACCAACCAGAGCCTGAAGTTAGACAAGTGTGTGGTCTCCTTAGCCTTCACAGGAGTGGTTTCTTCTAAGGAAGTAAAGGTCAAGGGATTCGTTCTAAAATCTTCTAAGGTGTAAAGAGTATCGGGCAAGGGAAGATTTCCTAAACCCTGAAATGTAGAATCATCCACAGTAGCAGCATCTTCTTGAGGAGTATTCAACGGAAACTCTTTTGGAGATATCGGTTTTCAGGAGTAGCGGCATCCTCGGGAGTAATATACTTGTCCCTATCTTTTTCTGTGATGTTTTCTAAAATATCATCTTGAGTCATGGAGGGAGAAGGAGGATCCCTAAGGGGTGTTGTTGGATCTATGGAGCTTTCTCCCCTCTCAAGTGGAGTATCGATTGGCCCTTCAACTGGAGGTATGTACACGTAAGGGCCTTCTCCGTGGCCTATGCTACGAGTTATAGCAATTAGATGATGCCGATGGAGATATTCATCTAATAAGCAGTCCATGATTGTCAAGAATTTTTTATCACCATTAAGTAATCGATTTAAACGATCAAATTGCACCGGATGCTTCTCTTGTGGTGGGTTAGGAACCGCGAGTGAAAAAAAGCAATGATTAATAAATTTATGATAAAGGCTGGGACTAAAATTCAAAGGATCAAGGTCATTACTTGACTTAAGACATCTTCTGGCACACCCGGGTTGTTGTTTCACATAAAACCATTCATGCTTCGGGTCCCCAGCTTTGCTGCTAAACGGAACGGTGATAATTTTCCTTGTTGGCACTGATTCAAAGTATACAAAAGATGGGGTATAGTTGGTTCTATGCTTAAAATTGTAAAAGAAATGAACATCCTCGAAAGTAAGCTCTACACCTAAAATTTCTTGCTATGCTATGTATAAAGTATACAAATAAGCATAGGAGTTGGGATGAAGTGGCATGAAGGCAATCTGCAGTTGTCTCAGAAAATCGACGACGAATGGCGGAAACGGAGGTATTTCCCCAACTAGGCACATCAATCTAGTTGTAGCCATGTACCCTTCCGGCGTGTTATGGGGACGATCTGTTTTCGAGGGCAACTGCGTATTGTCCCAACTCTATATCTTTTCTAAGAATCCCATGTTTTAGACATATCCATGCGAGTCTATCATTATCGATCGTTGATTCGACCGAATCCTTTGGAAGTTCCAAAATGGTAACATTCCCGAGCTCATCCGGGGCTTAATTATCTCCAACTCCTCCTTCTTCCTTGCCCAGAGAGACATTGCCCCCGGATGATACATCACTTTCATGAGTTCCCATTTCATAGTCTGGACCTGAACAATTCCAGCCGGAATCTGAAGCGGAAGATATGTCTTCAATGGGCGGATTCTCAGATGACCTGGCAGCATATTTTCTTTCTGCTAATCTAGATGAGCATCTCTCAGCCATTTCTGTTAAACTATTGAAGAAACAATAGCAGGAGTCAGAGTAAGATTTCCCATGTCCCCACGTGCCTGTGTTTGAGCTAAAGTGTACAAGTATGTATGCAATGACAGAATTAAAGAAATACTATGTAAATATGCAATGCAGGAATGAACAATGCAGCTATGTATTTATGAGCAATCCAAAAAGTTCAACTAAAAAGGCTCTATCCAAAATGTCCATAAAGTCATAGGCCACAATCAATGTTGATTGAATTAGTTAAACCACTCTTGCACATTAAGTTGGATGTTTTCGGGTCAGTCCGGATGTGTTTGATACGATCAGTTCGACTTAAGTCCCCTTTCTTTGTGTTATAATCAGATCGGTTCGGATGTCCAAATAATGAGTGGAATGGTTCGGATGCTTCACTTGAGCGGTTCGGTTCGGAGCGAGGAAAGAGAAGGGATTGGAGGGGGTTGAAGGAAGACAACTATGGTCAGATTGGTTGACACTGAACCGAGCCGTACCAACACCCCAAGATCTGTCCAGTTAACTCAACTTTCTTCCACAACCACCATCATTTTCTCCGACCCGAACCAATGCCACATGCCTAAACTCAAGAAGTCCAAGAGCTTCCACCCTACTATGAACCGATTCCATCCTTCTCTTCTTCCTCTTCTTCTTCTTCGTTTTTCTTGAAAATTCATCCACAACATAGCATTCGTGGTACGATCCCTCCAACATCGGATCATACTTGACCCATTACCACCTCGAGATGGCGATAAGGCCATCAATGACGATGGCAGTGGGATAGGAGAGACGACGCTAAAGTAGACATGACAGCGAATGAATTTGCTTAAAACTGCTTCTAAGTTCGGATTCGAATTAACTAAAATTGGAAAAGTCAAAGATCTAAACTCCCCTATGAATTTGATTTGAAGGCTGGAAGAATTTCTGGAGATTTTTTAGAAATTAGGGTTTCACCTGTAATTTTAGGGAACGAGATTGAAAAGGAGAAGTGGAAAATAGGAAAGGGGTGGATTTATATACATGAAGAAGGGCTTTTCGTGCTCCCACCGATGTGACCATTTAATCTGATCCAAGCAAAAAACAAGCCCAAGGCCTCTCAGCCCACATACGCAGCAATGTTTGAAGTACGGGTGGGATCAGACAGGTTTGAACTGAACAGAAGCATGATCATTTATTTCATCACGAGACATGAAATAAACTCAGAGCAGAATAAAAGGTTTATAAACTTATGATGCAGGAGTTTACCTGGAGAGATTACTTGAACACTGCGGAGATTCTCGATGTCACCGAAAGCAACAAAGATGATTTGAACATAAAGCATTATATTTATAAGCATCAGAGGATGCGACTTTACAAAACAACATCACTTAACAAACAAATGGAAGCAACTATTCAATGATGCCAATTCAGAAGCAAGTAGATGAATCTTTTCGAAGCACACCTTATCTTCAATAAAGGCGTACTTCGAGGGAGCAAAATGTTAGCGTACTTTGTGATTAGGCTATATAAAGCTAAGAGATTTCTAAAATATACAAGAAGAGTTCATGGAAAAAACCAGGATCGATTCGGGAGTCCTCGACTCGAACCCTCTAGCTTCTAAACGAACAGAATCAGAAAAGCACACGCCAGAAGACCAGATCGATTCAGAGGCCACCTGTAACACCCCACGTCCATTAATGTCACTCACTAAGGGAATACATTAACTTCCATGATGCGATATAAGTAAACAGAACAGAATATTACAAGATAGATACTTATAGTAGTACTTGAAAATTTTTATAACTTTATTGCAGCGGAAACAGAAATAAGTTTGGTTACATCTTTCAAAACCACAATACCAAAATTCAAGTACATAAATATCAGTCCTGTACAGAAGCCTTCAGAGTACATAATTTTGAAGCCATAATCCCCAAAAGAGAATGCCATAAATAGGTAGAATCAAAGCCAAGCAATACTTCAAGCACTTCTAGCACTTCAAGCAGATGGAATCTGAATTAAGCTCCTATTTCCACCTTGAGAACCTAGGGGGGGACGGAAGAAAAGAGGCGAAACAAACTAGGTTAGACATAAGTCTGGCGAGTCCAGTAACTTTCAGCATATAAACAGATAACAGTATCATGACACGTAAATAAAACTGGATGAGAGATAACCGTAACAGGAGTAGCAGGTTAACAGAAGAGACAGAATGATATAGGCTAAACTAAGCTTCTTACTTGGTTTTCACTTCTCTACACTAATACTAGTATAACAAAATTAGGTGTTGTCCTAATGTATAAACATAAAACAGAACGATCTCTTCAGAAACACGATGCTAGTAATGGGCCTTTACCACCCTAACAGAGACAAATGTACAGAAACATAATGCTAGTAATGGGCCTTTACCACCCTAACAGAGACAGACGATACAGAAACAAAATACTAGTAATGGGCCTTTACCACCCTAACATAGACAGACGGTATAGAAACAGAAGCAGAAACGAAAACAGAATATTCCATACGGAAACAGAATGTTAGAATTAGGTGTACACTAGTGACGGGCCTTTACCACCCCAACAGACGGTACCACGCAGAAACAGACAGGTGTTACCACCCCAACAGAAACAGATGGTACCCCAACAGAAACAGACAGAACTAGGTGTACCCTAAATTCTACCACAAGCGATCGACTCCCTAAAACATAAATACCCTATGTCGTCCCCACAGAAGGGTGTATCATTACCTAAAGTGGCAACCTATAAACACAAACCTATTTACAGATGTCACGGCGTCTTACATCCTCAGAGCAGACCGGATCCATGCATGCACATGACCCGGTTGGAATGCACCATCAACACCCCTCGCCATTATCAGAATGAACCTCTTATAATTAGTTCAGTAAGCGTGCCTTGGTCCCCTGCCTAGTGTTGGGTCATAGTTTTGATACCAGAAAGAGTTACTGACTAATATGGGTCCCAAACAACAGATGACACAAGTAATTACCCCTCCTAACCTTGTGTTCCCAGACTAACAAATTTCAGATTAACTTGCTTACAGATTTTAGATGTACAAAGTTCAAATTAACTAGTTCTTAGATCAGACATAAAGGTTAACAAGTTTTCAGACTAACAGATCATATATACAGATTTACAGACTTATAGATTGTTTCACCTAACCTTGTATTGGGCCTACAGATTTACGAAACGGGTTTATTAGATTCATCCGTCCAGTTGATTTAACCTTATCCACCCAACACGTTTTAGGCATCACATTTATCCTAGATTTGCATTAATTAAATATCAATGCACAGACCTGTCACATTAGTCGGTAGCTTGTGGTCGCTAGATGTGCCGGGCGGTTCCGGGTAGACTTCTACCACAAGCCAGACCTAACCTCATGTTTAAGCATCTTTTAATTATGCCTATGAGCTCTCACATTAGACTGACAATTTGCGGTTGCTGGTTAAGACGGTTGGTTCCGGGCAGGCTTCTACCGCAAATAGAGTCTAACCTCGTGTCTCAGCATTCTTAATTTTAGCTAAAGTATTCATTCACAGATTGTGCCAATATCTAATTATGCCAATTCAACAAATTAACTTCTTTATAAGTTACAGCTGATTATACAAAGTTCTATTAACATGTTTTGCTCAATTTCTAGATCGAGCCTACAGATTTTCATACCCTAAATTACTGTATTCAATTTCAATAGATTTAGCAGATTAGGCAATTTAACAGATTTAATCATCCCTTAAAATTCCATTGACATACCTCGCCTAATCATAAAATTAACCCTAATTTTGCATGCCCAAATTATGGTCACAATTCATAGTATAACATATGTCCCAAACTTTAGTTAAATTTGCACAGTACAGAATATTCTCCAAAAACCCCAAATCATGATATACAATACGAATTATGCCAAATTATAGCCTTTGATTTCAGCGCATGCCTAATATCCAAAATCCCCATTTAGGCGTATTCATATGTAATAGTTATCTTATTTTAAAATAGATCTTTACGCCTAAGTCATATACAAAATAATTCTCCTTCTTCCAAATCATAGACTATCATATATAGTATGCCCAGATCTAGATCTTAAATTACAACATACATACTTTTCTCAAATCAGTCACAAATCAGTCATGTCCAATTATGCATCATTCACTATTTTCCCCAAATTTAGCGTTCGTGCGTCAATCTCTTATGAGATTTGGCTCAGGCTCGTGGTAGCCTGGCTATAGAACAGAAGGAAGGAAGAGATACAGAATAGTTACAATAATATTAATAAGATAGATTGTAACACCCTGAATTTCACTTAATATTAATGTTTAGTAATTAAAGAATAATTAATCTCAGACCTGAGAATTAATGGAAATGGGTTGCGCCATTGTGTTCGTCTCTGAATTCTGGTTGAGATAGAGTCCGAGTTTGCGTGATTTGGACTTCGTATGAAGAAGTTATGGCCATCCGAAGTTTCAGAAAATTCAAAACAGATTTAAAATATTCAAATTTCAGAAGAGGCGGGAAAATTCCCGCCAGACAGAGGGTGTCGACACTAGGGTCGACATGGGTGTCGACCCCCCCAAGGGGTCGACCCAGGGGTCGACCCCCCCTGTCGGTCAGTTTGGCCTGGGTGCACTGATTTGAGCTTTGGGATGTGTTTTGGTGGCTTGTGACGAAATCTGACGGCTCTAAACTAAATTAGGGTTAATCTAAGGGCCTAAACTACATCCTAATTCTAAAAATACACCCTAAGACTACCCTAATTCATACTAAAAATATATACAACGTCGTTATGCCGTCAAAATGCAACTTGAAGGAGCCTCCATCAAATTGTAGAAGAAGATAGCTTCTCAAATCAACTTCTAATCAACTCTAGCAACTTAATCTTCTTCATAGGAGTGCTAATCAACAAGTTGTGAGTTTCTATGCCTTTAGCAAGCAATTGCTAAACTAATTATGATAGGATATAATGAGGTCATGGTTATGTATGTGGATCAATGCAAGTTATGTTATCATATGCTATGTGTTCATGATGTTATGCAAGTTATGCAAGTCATATGCTATGTGTTCATGATGTTATGCAAGTTATGCAAGTCATATGCTATGTGTTCATGATGTTATGCAAGTTATGCAAGTCATATGCTATGTGTTCATGTGATGTTATGCAAGTTATGCAAGTCATATTCTATGTGTTCATGATGTTATGCAAGTTATGCAAGTCATCTGCTATGAGTTCATGATGCTAGTTGTGCAAGTTTTATGCTATATGTTCATGATGCTAGTCATGCAAGTTTTATGCTATGTGCTCATGATGCTAGTTATGCAAATCACTATGATAAACATTGATCCATTATGACACCATGTTATGCAAGTTTGGTGTTTGATTATATGCAAATTCATATATGACATGTTATGCAAGTTTGGTGTTTGATTATATGCAAGTAACATGTGCAAGTTTACACCTTTGTATGATATGAATACATATGCAAGTTAACCCCTTTGTATGTCATACATACATATGCAAGTTTACCCCTTTGTATGACATAAGTAACTTATGCAAGTTACCCTTTTTATGACATATGTGATTCATGCAAGTTTGGGTTGATTATTTATGCTAGTTGGGTTTGATGCTATGGTCATATATGCTTGTTGACACCTTTAAAACCCATGTTGATGCTAATGTTATGCAAGTTGAACCCATTGTGTTTGTGATGAATCTCCGCTTTTAAGTATGTCATGTCAAAGTATTACGTGGGGAACAATGGGGTTAATATTCATGTTAATAAAATGGTGTGAAGTTGGTATGATTATGCATACCATAAAGTGGATGGACATAATTGAGTCAATTATGTACATCGTTAAATTTGTAATTAATTAGGGATAATTAATACAAAATATGGGGGTGATTAATTAGGTGTAATTAATCGACTAAGACACGAGGTTGGACCCTTTTGTAGCATAAGACTGCACGGACCCGACCGGCAAATCCAGCGGCTACAAATGATTGGCCCAATGTGAGAGGTCTTAGGCATAAACTAAATATGTAACAAGTGTAAAGACACGAGGTTAGACTCTGTTATGGCGTAGGGCTGCCCGGAACCGACCGGTAAATCCAGCTGCCATAAAAGACAGTCTAATGTGAGAGGTCTCTACAAAGGTTACGTTCTTAATCAATTAAGAAACACTTAACCAGATAAGCATGTAGTGGGGCATGAGGGGTTAAGTGGGTGCCTTGGGTGGCATGTGGAAATCAAGTAAGTGCCTTGGGTGGCATGTGGAAATCTAGTGGGTTGCCTTGGGTGGCAATAGAAAATACAATTAGAATACTTAACCAAGTGGAAACATGTAATTAAACATGATTAAAGGGTTAAGTGGGATGCACTAGAAAAAGGGACAAGCTTAGGTGGGTAGCTTGTGGGGACCCATTTCAACCAGTAACCCATATGTATCTTATTGGGCTCGACCCATGTCGAGGACGGGACACGCGTACTGAGCTTGACTATAAGAGGCCAAAACGGGTTAGCGGTGGCAACGCAAGTCCAACGGGTTTCATATGCGTGTGTGGACCCGGGCTGGTAGGTAAGACGTTGTTGCATTGTGTAGGTATAAGCCATGCACCGTTGGTTGTATCGGGTTGCCACTTTGGGGAGTGATACACCCCACTGTCGGGCCAGCACGGGTATCTACGTTAGGGAGCCGATCGCTTGGGGAGTAGTGGGTACACCTAGTGGAGCTAGGGGCAGACGGCACCTATGTAGTCAGCTAGGGGTACACGAAACTACTAGTTAAATTTTCTAAGTTCTTGGGTGGGATCAACCTTTAAGTTAGGAATGACTGGTGTGGTGCAGTGTAGTAATTACCCTTGGGTGGGTAGATGCGTCTTTACCGATGTCTTAGTGTAGTTGGCTGCTTAGTGTAGTCATTTATCCCCAGTCATTACCGTACCAAGTTTATATCATACCCTAATTACTTTAATGATTGTATTGTTAAAGTTATAGGGCTCACTCAGACTTATGTCTGACCCCGTTGTTTTTATCTTTTTCCCCCTCAGGTCCTCAGGTTGGGCCTAGCACTAGTGGGCTTTGATCAGATTTCTTTATCTATCTTTTGGAGCTTTGACTGTCGATGTAAAGCCCAACTTATCTTTTCTATTATGGCTATTAGTTATGTAGTGGAATTATGTACTTACGTTTTTTTTTCAGGATGGATATTTAGTACTTGATTCTTGTTTATGGTTTTGTAACCAAACATGTTTACCTTCTGCTGCAATGAGATGATGTTTTAGTTAACAAGTATTATTTATATCTGTCTTGTTGTAATTTTTCTGTTCTATATTCACTTAAAATACTCCACCGAAGTTAAGCCATTCCCATAGTGAGTGACCTTAGTGGGTGTGGGGTGTTACATGTGGTATCAGAGCTGAATGTTACCGGAACAGATAAAACTTTTAGAAAAACTATTTTTCTAAAAACATTTTTGGAAGAAGTATTTTCAAAAACATGTCTTTTGAGAGAAAAGTTTTTTAAAGAAAAGCATAATCCCCAATAGCCATATCTTTATCTTTCGAATTCTCCGTTTTGAATCTTTCCTTTTTCGTTTCAGCATGGCTGAAGATCTTAACTTTCCGGAGGGCGTAGCGATACCAGTATGATATAGGAGGTTGATGGAGGCTAGGGCCGCCACTGCGGGTCCAACAAATGTTCCTCCACCAACAGTAGCACCTGATCTTCCTCCCCCTCCTCCTCCTCGCACGGATACTTTTGCTAAGACTTGCAAGGAATTTAAGGCTATGGGAGGGAAACCTTTTCAAGGATCAGAAACTTTTGTGGAAGCTAGAGACTGGCTTAAGGAGGTAGAAGACTTGATAGATATCTTTGAGATGGAAGAAGGAAAGAAAGTCAAGTTAGCTGCTTGGTTAATGAAGGGAGAGGCCTCGTTCTGGTGGGAGGTCACTAATGGAGAGCGCCCTGTTGACTCTTGAGCGGATTTCAGGCAAAGGTTTGTGGCAAAGTTTCTTTCAAGGGCGGAAGAAAATCTGTATATGGAAAGGTTCTTGACTCTAAAGCAAGGAAACCTATCAGTAAAGGAATATGTCAACAAGTTTAATCAGCTAGCAAGATTTGGCATAGACATGGTGAATACACCGGAGAAGAAGGCTTTGAGGTTCGTTAAGGGCTTGAATGAACCAATGCATGGATTGGCTATGACTCACATCCCTATGGGGGGCACCTTTGAGAAGCTAGTAGAAATGGCACTCATGCATGAGGAAGAGAAGGGTCCCAATGCTAATAAGGCACCCGAGAAGAAAGGAGATCAGAAGAGACCTCAACAGCAACAGCAAAACAAGGGTGGAAAAGGCAACGGTGGCAAGGGAAAGAAGAAGTGCTTCAATTGCGGGACACCAGGCCACCTAAGCAAAGATTGTCGGAAGAAGAAGAAGACGGGCTGCTTCCACTGAGGCGAAGCAGGGCATCTAGTGAAGGACTGCCCTAAGAAGGGGCAGAGGACGTGATCTACCTCAGGGGGACATATGCAAGCTCTTATGGCACCAGGTCAGGCAAGGGGGCAAGTTCAGGCTCTCGCGGTTCCACCGATTCAGGAAAGAGGTAGAACTATTTCCGTTGAAAGTCTGGTTTTTCTGTTTGATCATCCTGTCCGTACTTTGTTTGACTCTGGCGCATCGCATTCGTTTATCTCATCATCATTAGTTGAGTCACTGCACTTAGACATCAGTCTAGTAGATGATCCCTTGGTTGTTTCAAACCGAATTGGAGGCTCCACTTATTTGTCCATGATATGTTGGGGTTTGAAGATTTCCATACTTAGCGTTGAGTTTAGATGTGATGCTTTTGTTTTGGGCTTCACAGGCTATGGGTTGTTTTTGGGCATGGACTGGTTATCCAGTAATGGTGCCGTTCTTGATTGTGAAAGGAGAGTTGTTAGGCTCATGACCCGCTTGGGTAACGCTCTCGAGATCTCTTGTAATCCCATGGATTCTGTTATGCTAAGTTATCTTGAATCGCTTGACGCTTCGGTCGAGAGTTTGTGATCTGTTAGAGTGGTCCGGGAATACTCGGATGTGTTTGAGGAGGTGAAGGGCTTACCTCCGAAGCGGGAGATAGACTTCCGAATATATCTGGTGGACAATGCTAAACTAGTATCATTGCCAGTGCGCCACATGGCTCCTCGTGAGAGGAGGGAACTCCATAAGCAAGTAGGGGAGTTGCTTGAGAAGGGGTTCATAAGACGAATTATATCGGAGTGGGGTGCTCCAGTAGTTTTTTCCACGAAGGCGGATGGGTCCCTCAGACTTTGTGTAGACTATAGAGAACTCAACAAGCTCACAAAGAAGAATAGACACCCATTGCCGAGGATTGATGATCTCTTTGATCAGTTGGCTGGCGCCTCAGTGTTTTCGCAGTTGGACTTGGCCACGGGGTTTCATCAGTTGAGAGTGGCTGAGGATAGCATAGACAAGACTGCCTTTAGGACTCCGGATGGTTTCTATGAGTGGCTTGTGATGCCATTTGGTTTGACGAACGCCCCTGCATACTTTGTTGATTTGATGAGTAGGGTGTTCAGGGAGTACCTTAATAAGTTCGTAGTGGTCTTTGTGGATGACATCTTAATCTTTTCTAAGAGTGAAGAAGAGCATGCCCTACATCCTAGGGAAGTGTTAGAGACTCTTCGAGCGCATAGCCTTAAGGAAAAATTCTCTAAATGTCACTTATGGAGGAAGGAAGTGCGGTTCTTAGGGCATGTGGTCTCTAAGGAAGGGATAGTTGTGGATCCCGCGAAGGTAGTATCCATCCAAGATTGGAAGGTTCCGAAGAGTGCTACCGAGGTGAAGAGTTTCTTGGGGTTGGCTGGCTACTATAGGAAGTTTATCAAGGACTTCGCGAAGATATCAGCCCCATTAACTCGCTTGACAAAGAAGAATCTAGTCTTCGCATGGGACGTAGATTGTGATGATGCGTTCCAACGGTTAAAGAGAGCTTTAACCACAGCTCCAGTCTTAGTGTTGCCAGATGGGAGTAAGCCATTTGTTGTTTATACCGATGCTTGTGGGACAGGATTAGGTGCAGTCTTAATACAAGAGGGAAGGGTAATTGCCTATGGGGGAAGGCAGTTGAGAAAGCATGAGAAAAATTACCCTACCCATGATTTAGAGTTGGTCGCTATTGTTTTTGCGCTTAAGATTTGGCGCCATTATCTTCTTGGAGAGAGGTTCGAATTGTTCACTAACCACAAATCATTGAAGTGCTTGTTTTCTCAGAAGGATTTGAACTTGAGACAGCAAAGGTGGATGGAGTTCTTAGCATCCTATGATTTCGAGATAGCGTATACCCCTAGCAAGGGTAACGTGGTGGAAGACGCCTTAAGCAGAAAAAGGTTGTCCTTGAGTCCATTGTTCGTGGAACGACGAAGCTTGGAATTTATCTCGATGTTTGATTTCAGACCTTCCGTTGACTTTATACCCGGTTTGCTAGCAACCTTAGAGGTCAGACCTACTCTTTTGGGATGGATTGGCGAGGCACAGCGGGATGACCCACAGTTGGTTGAGTTAGTAGAGAAGCTCATAAGGGGGGAGTCGTCCAGCCATTTGAGTAGGTACAGCCTAGACGATAGGGGGTGGTTGCGTAGAGACGGTAGACTGTGTACCGCAAGACGAGGGTTTGAGGAAGGCTATACTTGATGATGTGCATCGTTCGAAGATGACCATTCATCCCGGTGGGGACAAGATGTACCAAGACATAAAGCGAGTTTTCTTTTGGGCCGGTATGAAGAAAGATGTGGCCGAGTATGTCGCTAGATGCTTGGTGTGCCAATAAGTGAAAGCGGAGCAAAAGAATCCTGGTGGGTTGCTTCACCTATTGGAAGTTCCGCAATGGAAGTGGGATAGCGTCTCGATGGATTTTATTGATGGGTTACCGAGATCGAGGAAGGGTAATATGGGAATTTGGGTTGTGGTAGACAGACTTACTAAGAGCGCCCATTTCATACCCGTGAAGAGCAAGAGGACTGCTCCATGGCTAGCTTCAGTTTACCTTCGAGAAAAAGTTCGATTGCATGGGGTACCTTCTAGCATAGTGAGTGATCGAGATCCTATCTTCACTAGCGAGTTTTGGAAGAGTTTGCAAGAGGCAGTAGGGATTCAGTTGTGTTTGAGCACCGCATATCATCCTCAGACGGACGGCCAGACCGAGAGGGTGAATCGTGTTCTAGAAGACCTTTTGAGGCTATGTATCTTAGATTTTGGAGGTACATGGGAAGAGCATCTTCCATTGGTGGAGTTCGCGTATAATAACAGCTTTCAGTCTAGTATTGGTATGGCTCCTTTCGAAGCTCTTTATGGAAGGCCTTGTCGATCACCAACATGTTAGTGGGAATCTACGGATAAGATCTTGCTTGGGCCTGATATGGTTAGAGAGACTTCAGAAAAGATTGATTTGATTCGAAGAAGGATGAAAGCGGCGCAAGACAGACAGAAATCTTACGCGGATAAGAGGAGGACGGATCTGGAGTTTGATGTTGGGGACATGGTCTTTGTCAAAGTGTCTCCATTACGGAATGTTGTTCGCTTTGGGTCCGTTCGGAAGTTAGCACCAAGGTTTGTAGGACCGTTTCCTATTAAGGAAAGGATTGGACAGATGGCATATAGAGTGGATCTGCCCGAGAGACTTAGTGGTGTACATGACGTATTCCATGTGTCACATTCGAGGAAGTGCCTACATGAGACTGCAGAGGTGGTAGAGCCGAGCTTGCTTAGAGAAGTGGAGGTAGAGCGTGATGCAACGAATCGACGAGCTCCTACTCGCATCCTTGGGTCAGAGACTAGGAAGTTGAGAAACAGAGAGGTTCAATTAGTCAAAATGCAATGGGGAGATGATGAGAGCAATGCTACTTGGGAGACAGAAGCGAAGATGCGTTCATTGTACCCATTCCTTTTTGAGGGTATGTCTTTTAACTTCTCCTTTATCGTTTGTCTAGTACTTATCTTATCTTTAGTATGTCCTCTCATTAGTACCTTTGACCTTTAGATAGGGTAAACCTATGGTTGAAACATGTGTTTGAGACATGTTATGATTGATGGATGCGTGTGGATGCAAGTGTTTGCTAGTGGTTGCTCGTGGATGCATACACACACACTTTAGACACTAGATCGGCTCAGTCACTTCGTATTGCATATTGCATATAATTGTGTGTAGGTAGCTATATTAATAGATGTATAATGGTTGTCTTGTCATATGGATGATGCATTTTGGTGTATGGTTGTGCACACATGTAGTAATAGTATGTGTCGATTGGATTCTTTTGCATACATATTGGATGCATGGCACTATCATGGTTTGCATTAAGGAGGTCAACTGAATCAGTAGACCGCCTGATTTTGCATTAGACATGAAACATATACACACACTTTTTGCATATATTCATACAGCATTAGAAACTTTAAGGACAATGGATGCCAGTGTTTGATGGTTTGAGTAGATGGTTGTTTGGTTGGTAGGATACGTTCTTCTTGACTTGGAGATTTCGGGGACGAAATCCTTTAAGTAGGGGAGAATGTAACACCCCGAATTTCACTTAATATTAATGTTTAGTAATTAAAGAATAATTAATCTCAGACGTGAGAATTAAGGGAAACGGGTTGCGCCATTGTGTTCGTCTCGGAATTCTGGTTGAGATAGAGTCCGAGTTTGCGTGATTTGGACTTCGTATGAAGAAGTTATGGCCATCCGAAGTTTCAGAAAATTCAAAACAGGTTTAAAATATTCAAATTTCAAATTTCAGAAGAGGCGGGAAAATTCCCGCCAGACAGAGGGTGTCGACACTAGGGTCGACATGGGTGTCGACCCCCGCCAAGGGGTCGACCCATGTGTCGACCCAGGGGTCGACCCCCCCCCCATGTCGGTCAGTTTGGCCTGGGTGCACTGATTTGAGCTTTGGGCTGTGTTTTGGTGGCTTGTGACGAAATCTTACGGCTCTAAACTAAATTATGGTTAATCTAAGGGCCTAAACTACATCCTAATTCTATAAATACACCCTAAGACTACCCTAATTCATACTAAAAATAGATACAACGTCGTTATGCCGTCAAAATGCAACTTGAAGGAGCCTCCATCAAATTGTAGAAGAAGATAGCTTCTCAAATCAACTTCTAATCAACTCTAGCAACTTAATCTTCTTCATAGGAGTGCTAATCAACAAGTTGTGAGTTTCTATGCCTTTAGCAAGCAATTGCTAAACTAATTATGATAGGATATAATGAGGTTATGGTTATGTATGTGGATCAATGCAAGTTATGTTATCATATGCTATGTGTTCATGATGTTATGCAAGTTATGCAAGTCATATGCTATGTGTTCATGATGTTATGCAAGTTATGCAAGTCATATGCTATGTGTTCATGATGTTATGCAAGTTATGCAAGTCATATGCTATGAGTTCATGATGCTAGTTGTGCAAGTTTTATGCTATATGTTCACGATGCTAGTTATGCAAGTTTTATGCTATGTGCTCACGATGCTAGTTATGCAAATCACTATGATAAACATTGATCCATTATGACACCATGTTATGCAAGTTTGGTGTTTGATTATATCCAAGTTCATATATGACATGTTATGCAAGTTTGGTGTTTGATTATATGCAAGTAACATGTGCAAGTTTACACCTTTGTATGATATGCATACATATGCAAGTTAACCCATTTGTATGTCATACATATGCAAGTTTACCCCTTTGTATGACATAAGTAACTTATGCAAGTTACCCTCTTTATGACATATGTGATTCATGCAAGTTTGGGTTGATTATTTATGCTAGTTGGGTTTGATGCTATGGTCATATATGCATGTTGACACCTTTAAAACCCATGTTGATGCTAATGTTATGCAAGTTGAACCCATTGTGTTTGTTATGAATCTCCCCTTTTAAGTATGTCATGTCAACGTATTACGTGGGGAACGATGGGGTTAATATTCATGTTAATAAAATGGTGTGAAGTTGGTATGATTATGCATACCATAAAGTGGATGGACATAATTGAGTCAATTATGTACATCGTTAAATTTGTAATTAATTAGGGATAATTAATACAAAATATGGGGGTGATTAATTAGGTGTAACTAATCGACTAAGACACGAGGTTGGACCCTTTTGTAGCATAAGACTGCCCGGACCCGACCGGCAAATCCAGCGGCTACAAATGATTGGCCCAATGTGAGAGGTCTTAGGCATAAACTAAATACGTGACCAGTGTAAAGACACGAGGTTAGACTCTATTATGGCGTAAGGCTGCCCGGAACCGACCGGCAAATCCAGCTGCCACAAAAGATAGTCTAATGTGAGAGGTCTCTACAAAGGTTACGTTCTTAATCAATTAAGAAACACTTAACCAGATAAGCATGTAGAGGGGCATGAGGGGTTAAGTGGGTGCCTTGGGTGGCATGTGGAAATCAAGTAAGTGCCTTGGGTGGCATGTGGAAATCTAGTGGGTTGCCTTGGGTGGCAATAGAAAATACGATTAGAATACTTAACCAAGTGGAAACATGTAATTAAACATGATTAAAGGGTTAAGTGGGATGCACTAGAAAAAGGGACAAGCTTAGGTGGGTAGCTTGTGGGGGCCCATTTCAACCAGTAACCCATATGTCTCTTATTGGGCTCGACCCATGTCGAGGACGGGACACGCGTACTGGGCTTGACTATATGAGGCCAAAACGGGTTAGCGGTGGAAACACAAGTCCAACGGGTTTCATATGCGTGTGTGGACCCGGGCTGGTAGGTAAGACATTGTTGCATCATGTAGGTATAAGCCGTGCACCGTTGGTTGTATCGGGTTGCCACTTTGGGGAGTGATACACCCCACTGTGGGGCCAGCACGGGTATCTACGTTAGGGAGCCGATCGCTTGGGGAGTAGTGGGTACACCTAGTGGAGATAGGGCAGACGGCACCTATGTAGTCAGCTAGGGGTACACGAAACTACTAGTTAAATTTTCTAAGTCCTTGGGTGGGATCAACCTTTAAGTTAGAAATGACTGGTGTGGTGCAGTGTAGTAATTACCCTTGGGTGGGTAGATGCGTCTTTACCGATATCTTAGTGTAGTTGGCTTCTTAGTGTAGTCATTTATCCCCAGTCATTACCGTACCAAGTTTATATCATACCCTAATTACTTTAATGATTGTATTGTTAAAGTGATAGGGCTCACTCAGACTTATGTCTGACCCCGTTGTTTTTATCTTTTTCCCCCTCAGGTCCTCAGGTTGGGCCTAGCACTAGTGGGCTTTGATCAGATTTCTTTATCTATCTTTTGGAGCTTGGACCGTCGATGTAAAGCCCAACTTATCTTTTCTATTATGGCTATTAGTTATGTAGTGGGATTATGTACTTATGTTTTTTTTCAGGATGGATATTTAGTATTTGACTCTTGTTTATGGTTGTGTAATCAAACATGTTTACCTTCTGCTGCAATGAGATGATGTTTTAGTTAACAAGTATTATTTATATCTGTCTTGTTGTAATTTTTCTGTTCTATATTCACTTAAAATGCTCCACCGAAGTTAAGGCATTCCCATAGTGAGTGACCTTAGCGGGTGTGGGGTGTTACATAGATCTACATAGAAAAACAGATATGATAAACAAAAATATGCATAATCCCCAATTCAGATTTATAACCATGTCAAGATCGTAATTAAATTTCATATCTGAAAATAACTATACTCACCTTGGTTGGATTCTAAAAGAAAAAGGGTTGTAGTTGTTCTCTTTTAATCCTATTCTGATTGGAAGAAGAAGAAGCACTAGTTCTAGCTTAGATTTCAGCAGAGTAGCAACGCCATTGATTTATTTTAATATGAATTAGGGCAGAGTATAGGCGTAGTGAAATTGTGTAGAGAAAACTATAGCCTTAGGGGTGTTTATACAGCATAGGGATCAACGAATCTGGTCAGAATGGGCGTCCAAATGCAGAAAAATGAATCTGTCCTCGGATCTGGAAATAGGGGGGAGGTCGACACCCTAGTCGACCTGTATGACCCAGGTCGATCCCTGGTCGACCCCTAGGTCGACCCCCTGGTCGACCTGGGTCCTAGCCGGGAAATTTATCGCCCAACCCGGGTGTGTGTTTTGAATTTCGAACCTTTAAATTTTGAATTCGGGCTATTTTTATTTTAAATTCTTGAAACTTCTAAGTGCCATAACATCTTCATACGTAGTCCGATTTACGCAAACTCGGACTCTATCTCAAGCAGAACTTCGAGACGAATGCAATGGCGTAACCCGTTTCCTTTAATTCTTATTTTAAAAATTAAGTATACTTTATTTTGTTACTTTAATGTTCACAGAAAATACGGGGGTGTTACACCACCGAACCGAACCACTTTGCTGTAGAACAAGCGAAGCAGAAAATAAAAGTGCGAAGATAGAACTGGATCGGTTTGGAGCTACCCGATCCGCTCCTCCTCTTCTCTACACATCCGATCCGAAGCTGAAATAGCGACATTTACAACCCACTACTCTAGAAGATACGGAGCGGTTGCATGCCTACTCCCCCCACGTTCACCCACGAAGATAATGCGCTGGCACCATCCCAAGGTTTCCGATCCCGACTTTGAAGCGATAAGCACCACGTGTACCCGAACCGGATGCCTTCTAGGGGATTTTCCTGCCTATAAATACACCCCTAAGGATCATTTGAAGAGATCTTTTGGCAAATCATCAACTATAACTCCCTTAACACCCGAATTTCATTACTTCATCCAGATCACAAACACCTTTTAAAGCATATTTTGAAGAAGATTGAGCGAAATTATTCATTGTATGAGTGAAATTGAGTGAAAATAATCATTGTACTAGTATTCTTATCATCAATTAGAGAAACTCAATGTGGACGTAGGCCCTTTAACGCGGAACCACTATAAATCATGTGTTTCTTCATTTTATTTTTATTTTATTTAGAATTTTCCTTACTTTGAGTGTTAGAACTGTAATGACCCGAAAATCCGGTCCAATTTGAGCTGACCAAAAACACAAGTCCAACCCCAAATTAAACTGAAAATACTGGTCATTAATGAAATAAATTAGAGGGTGAGGAAAGATAAGATAGAAACTTAGAATAGAAGAAGAAGAAGAACACAAAATCAGAGTAACACGAATCTCACAGCGGAACGAAACAACATATAATAGATAACATATCATTGAAATCAAATCATTATATGAATACAATAACATTATCAGAGTACAACACTTACATCACAGCGGAAATAACCTATAGCTATAATAATCATGAAGCCTCCTACTCCAAGCTCTTCCAGTATATCTGTAAATCCCGACTACTTGACTGCCCGTACAAATTTAGGCACCCAAGAGTTTAGGGAAACAACGAAATAAACTCCGGGTCAGTCATGGGACTGGTATGAGTAAAACAGTTTAACACAGTTCAAGTAGGTAAACGATATCTCATAAGACCACGCCGTATAACAGAACGGGTTTTTCCCTTATGAGAATCCAAATTATCTTTATATCAAAAATCTTTTGATATTATAATAATGTCTATCAACCACAGTATAATAATCATCTAGCAGAAACGCTTTCATCTCACGTTCTACATATATAGTATACAATCAAACCGCAAGCACGTATTGGGTAATGGGTTTCCAACTATGACAAGGTATGGAACCACCTTTCGCTAGTGTACCTCTAGAAAGGAATACACTGGGTTCAACAAGAACATCTTGCAACCTGGCCACACATGACCGACCACTTATTTCGCTTGAGTGTATCGAATGTATATCACCAACAGTTGGGATCAGCAACTGTTTCCCGAATGGGACAGCATCAACAATAGATTTTTAGAAGTAAATGAAACTCTAGATTAGGTGATTATACACCCTACTTCGGTGCGACCGACTTAGCCATGCTGCTTGCCCGATTTCTGTCATTTACCGGATGTGAGGCTAGAAGCTACGCTTTATCATCACATCAGATTCACTTTGAATGCCACATCGTCAAATCCGTCAAATCACCTATTGACGTCCTCAACCATACATTATGTGTTAGCTAAAAGAAGTTTCCTTCTCCGCTTCCACTCTTGGTACAGTTGGAGAAATCAATATACGTGATCGTCTGGAAATACTCTGTCAGACATCCGTCCATACAAGTCATCGAGGAACAGGATGAACCGAAGGCACTATTCTGTAAACAGGATAGCCCTTGTATAACTCTGTCTTCAATTTCCTTTGGTATATATGATTCGCAACGCTTATGCCAATACAGAGTGGTTCTTTGGATAATAATCCAACCGGTCTCTCCATATTAACAACGTTAAAATGGTCAAAACTTCGATAGTCTGTGATTTAACTATCGAAGAAAAACAGGTGTGCAAACAACGATATTATTTCCAAATGGAAATTTATATCGATCAAACATCATTCAACATTTATCTCTTTATTTCATTAATTTACTTATATCCTGTTTCCCTATATTCAATATTTCTTATTTTCTAAATTTGGAAAATATACGTTATTAACTATGGAAAACATTTCCATTTCTTGTTTTCTTTATTAGAAAACATTTCTGGTTTCTTATTTGGAAAACATTTTCAAAGCTTCTTCATTGGACTTAGACAGATGTTTAAATAAACAATCGCGATGCCAACTCAAACCATTTCCTTTAATTACTAAATTCACTTAACCATCCTTTACTATCGAACCTTAACCATTCCTTAGTTAAAAATGAAGTCAATCAAGTTGGGGTAATACTACCTCTCAGACCTTAACTTGACAACGTTTCTAACCTTGAAATAGACAAAGTTCACCCTTCTAATTCTTTAACAAACTTCCTTATGTAACTCTCTTTCAAATCTTTTCTATTCGATAATTCTTTCCTTCGATAAGGTATATTCGATAACTCTATTCAATTTATTATATTCACTTAACTCTTTTGATTTAACTCTAACTCTATTCACTTAACTCTTATCGAATAAACTATATTCGATAACTCTTTTGATTCTATTTGAATAAACTATATATTCGATTAACTCCTTTCAACTGACCCGACTCGACTAACCCCTTTCGAATAACTAATTCGATTTACTACTTTCGAATACCATATTTGATTTAACTCCTTTATTCGCTTTATAAAGGTTTCCATTTTAACAACATTTATTCATTTTAAAGATTTACTTTTAGTAACGGTTCTCCACTTTAAAATGATTTCCTTTTATAACAGTTTCCTTTTTATAACGTTTTCCCTTTTTCTAAATATCTCCTATTTACAAATATTCCAATTTATAAATATTTCTTATTTATAAATATTCCATTTATAAATATTTTATTTTCAAATATCACTTTGAAAATATTCCCTTATCAACATTTCGTTATGTTATGGTATTCAGCATTTCAAATCACGATGATCAGTATCGTCCAAACACATATAATCGACAACAAATTATATATCACAATATATATATATATATATATATCACAGTAAAATAAATGTTGAGGAATCCAGTTGGATTCCTCCAACCTGTTTCCCTGCATCACAGATGTTAGACAATATAAAATCAACATCACTTTCAGTTCCATATGATATATTCTCTGTTAAACAGAATCAATATAGAAAATCAACTAACTGACTAGCAGTTCAATCAAACAGTCAACACACAGTCAATCAGCCAATATTTAACAGTTCTAAAAATACAACATGAAATTATAAACTATTCAGAGTTAGTGAGATTTACTCACATTTGCAGTTCATCATTAAAGAACGATAAACTGTTGTTTGATTGGAATCAAACAATTTAATTCGTCGTAAATTCAAACGAGCCCCAGTCCACTCTCAGTCAGCTCCATTGGGTAGTTCTCATCCATATGATCCTAAGGGATCTTGTTTCGCTGAATTTCGATTATATATGACCGAGTTATAACATTTCAAAGTTTACACTATTTAAAATCTAAATAAAAACTTAAATGAATATCAATTGGGCTTTACCCATCCTCAACCGGCCCAACTCCCTATCAAACCCGCACCCGCTTACTCCTCCTTCTCCCAGAAATAGAACACGCAACCTGAAGCTGTTCCACAACCATTACCATGATTTCATCCACCCTTTTCTCCTTCACCACTTCATTAAACTTCAAACCGAAATTTCCATTTTGATCTCCTTTCAAACCTCTATCTCCTAGTGCCAACGACTTTAAACTCGCACCCCCCATTGCCAAAACCGTCGCACAGCTCTATCGTTCAACACAGTGAAGCACCGAACCAAAAGATGACAGAAATTCTTAGAAATTAGCATATAGATGCTACATCACCTCACAAATGCAATCCTCATGTCCAGATCGAGAATAATTGCTCCTATTTCCTACGATTTCAAACCCTAACATTCACTGTAAAATCGTCGAGGTCGACAATCAGCGTTCGCACCCCACAAAGGAGACACATAATCGAAGAGTACAGCTTCACGATCTCATATAAACCCATCTTGTGATTTAATGATTTTTGTTTCGATTGTTTTTATTTTTCAAAGGCGGATGTTATTACTGTGAGATGGAAAAAGGTGGAGGCGGAAAAGTGTTTGACCGTGGGACTCAATTAGGTCTTAAGAAGGGGGTATTTATAGGGTTTTATTTTGGATTTAAATATTACTTTAAATTTGAACATTAACTAAATTCATCGAATAAAAATCCGTACGATTACATACAATATCCAAAAATCACGAAAATGGACATGCATCTACAGCTCGACCCTACGGTCCCAACGAAACTGGTTTCGTCGAATTCCGACTTCGTATGCAAAAGTGGCCATTTTTAAAGCTCTGGATGACCCATTTAAATATATAAATATATTTAAATATAATAAAATTAAATAGAAATAAATTTATATTATCGTATATATTCACAGTGGAACACCATACAACTTCAGTATATCCCAATATGAATTTCCAACTCGATATTTCAAATCCTGATTAAATCGATATTCGATTTATAATGAAATCCCTTTTTTTAAAATATAATTAATTCCTTTATAAATTATAAAGGAATTCCACAGCGACTTTTCTAAAACTTGATTTGGACATATATCAAAATCTATACGACGAAATCCCGATTTTTCTCTTCCACTAGAAAGATATACTCCACCAGCTCCATACGTTTCTTGTTTCATGGAAATCCGATTTAAAATGAACCATGTACATTCAGTTGAAGTTAGAATCACCAAATAGCGAACTGCCGCGTCGTTACGCACTCTATTTTAATTATATTATAATTCTACGTTCAAACTATCATTTATATAATATATTCGTTATTTAAATCAAATTCCAAGCTGAATTAAATATCAAAGATGATCCAGTTCACACCATATCGCCATTTCAGCTAATTCTGATTATTTCAGAATTAAATATATTATTTAATTTATTAATTTAATTAAATATTCATCATTATTTAATTCTACGACTATTTTATTCACTAAACCACCATTTATATAATTAAATAAATTAATTATAATACCTCTTCCAATGCGGGTCATTACAATCTTTCCCACTTAAAATAATTTCGTCCTCGAAATTGCTAAAAGGTAGAGAACGACCCTATCGACTGGTTAGAACATATTTGTTCACTTCTAAACTTCAGTTTCAACTGAACCAATTTAATTTCAATTAAATATTAATTAATTCTTATCAACGAAAATTTTCAAAAATCCTGAAAATTTTCTAACTCCTTAACTCTTCGAAAAATTTCGCCAGCACTCCTTTGTACTGGTCAATCGGTCTAACTCCAACTTGCCTCTCTGGGCCATCTCCAACCCAAAAAGAAAATCAAACAGCCAAGCGGCTTGCCAATTTGGCTCATCAAATTCTCATACCATATGAAATATAAACTTGTACCTTTTCTCGGCATATCATTATATCCTTTCCACCTGTTATCAATTCAGCAGATACAAGGGTCATCCCAATCAAATTCCAATGTGGTTTTATCCACAACACAACCATTCTCTTATATCCAAGCCAAATATCATTTCAACTCGAGTTTCTTCTCGATTCCCAACTCTTAACTTGATTATCACTTTACACTTCAAATTTGAATCTCACAATCCAATTTGTCTTGATATCATTCTAGTTCAATCTTAGTTACCACTTTACTGGCTTTACTTTAATTCAAATTTGCTTTCACAAATTTCTATTAAATTTGTTTTTAATTCAAACATTCTTTCCATGGGAGTTTTTAAACAGTTTACTCTTTTCAAAAATCAAAATTTCCTTTTGAACATGTCACTGAGCCCTTAATTAATATCCCATTAGTTAATTCACTTCTCTATTTCTTTATCAATATTTGTTAACCAAATATTTTCAATAACCATATTGGCTTTGGAAACCATTTCCGAATATCGCCTTCCTTTATTTTCTAAACTTTAGAAAATATATACTATTTATAATTGGAAAATATTCCAATTACTTATCTCTTTTCTGATCTCGTTTATTTCTATACTTAGGAAATATTCTTTATTATATTTCCAAGCTTACACTTATTTGGGTTAAAACGGATGTTGTGTAAAACATCGTTACGACAACCCAAATACTATATTCAACTAACTCTTATTCAACATTGATCTTCGATCCTGAAATCCTACTATTTATTTGTTAAAAAGAAATCAATCAAGTTGGGGTATAACTACCTCTCAGACCTTGACTGAATAACAATTATAATGTCAAAACAGATATGACTTCTTACTCGAATAATCAATACCATACAACTACGTATTCACTTTTAAACACGTATACGCTTCCTCGTTCTATTCTTACTAGATTTTATTCTTAGTCTTCCTTTTTGATTTTACTATTCTATTTCTAAGTTCGTTTCCTTATCGACTTTATATATATCGATACGTTGATTTCTAACTATCAAATTATCTTAAAAATATTCTAACTCCTTAAATTCCTGGAAAAATTCGCCATAACCTCCTTTGTACCAGGAGCATCGGGATATTTCAAATAGCCTCCCATGGCCCTCACCAATCCAAAAGAAAAAGAAAAAGCCAAGCGGCTAGCCGATACGGCGCATAAAATCTCATATATAAATTAAATACATACCTTTTCGTCGAGCATTCTATTTATATACCTTCATACCTTATCCATACCTATCTCATGTATATTTATACCTTCCCAATCTATTTTAACTATACCTGATCGTTTTAACTCAATTCGTTAATTAATTTGTTAATTAACTCTTTAGTCTGTTTCACTTTTATATTTGAACATGACATGTTCAAATATACTTTAACTTGCTTATTAACTAATTTGAATCCAAATTTCAAATTTAAGTTCTATATTCGATTTCGAATATCCATTTACAAATCCAATTCACCTTTCAAAGTTCAACTTCAAATTCAAAACTCGATTAACTAATTCCTCTTCAACTTAGTTAATTCTATTCAATTTCTATTCAAATTTTATATATAAATCCCATTTGAATTTCTATATTCAAATTCTATATATCAAATTCCAAACTCATAACTCATTAACTCAATTCCATTTCAGATTATTTCTATAATCAAATCCAGTTTTATTTAACTTCGTTCAAGTTTAATTTTTATTTATTTTTACCACCTCAATCTTTTTAACTTTATAAGTTAAATTTTAAATTCCTGGGTCCATTTCAAATCAATTTGAAATCATAATACCAATTCAAAACATTTGAATTTCTAAACAACTTGTTTCCTCAAACCCATTCAAAACAAGACCTTTGTTAGTAATCCATCACTTAGAAACTCGAAAATTAATACTGATGATGCAGCTGTCATCATCAGAATCTATTTTCCAGCGATCGAAGTGAGTTCAATACTATAAAACCATTTCTAAACATTTCCACTTTGAAATTCATTTCAAAATATAATTCACACTGCTTGTAAAACAATTTAAAATCTCCCAGGATCTTAAATTATCCTTATTTTTAATCCAAATTCATTTACAAACACTTATCCAATTCTCCAGAGTTTTAATTCAATTTCTGGCTTAAATTTCAGATTTAACTCATCTGATTTCACTAATTTCACTTGTATGAATCCTGATTGGCTACTTACATAACCATTTAAATTATAATCTTACTCGATTATAATAACAACCAATATATCCACTATATTATAATTTTGATATATATATCTTCTTTATATCAAGATATACCTTGGGTAAACTTATTTTAATTTACCCTCATTTCAAAACATATCGTGTCGACCCATCGTATTCGAGTGTTTAGTAACTCCTACCGATACAGTGGATCAAACTGATCGACCAGAACTCATAATCAACTCAACCAATAAATCACCACAATATAAAACAATTTTTATATCGATAACAAATACGTTCACTCGTATATATACATTCAACTCAATCTGGGGTATTACTAACCCTATCTCTACTGAGTCACGCCACAGAGCCAAGTTAATCAATTAACCTTCTGCTCTGATACCAACTGTAATGACCCGAAAATCCGGTCCAATTTGAGCTGACCAAAAACACAAGTCCAACCCCAAATTAAGCTGAAAATACCGGTTATTAATGAAAGAAATTAGAGGGTGAGGAAAGATAAGATAGAAACTTAGAATAGAAGAAGAAGAAGAACACAAAATCAGAGTAACATGAATCTCATAGCGGAACGAAACAACATATAATAGATAACATATCATTGAAATCAAATCATTATATAAATACTATAAAATTATCAGAGTACAGCACTTACAACACATCGGAAATAACCTATAGCTATAATAGTCTTGAAGCCTCCTGCTCCAAGCTCTTCCAGTATATCTGTAAAACCCGACTACTTGACTTCCCGTACAAATTTAGGAACCCAAGAGTTTAGGGAAACAACAAAATAAACTCCGGGTCAGTCATGGGAATGGTATGAGTAAAACAGTTTAACACAGTTCAAGTAGGTAAACGATATCTCATAAGACCACACCGTATAACGGAATGGGTTTTTCCCTTATGAGAATCCAAATTATCTTTATATCAAAAACCTTTTGATATTATAATAATGTCTATCAACCACAGTATAATAATCATCTAGCAGAAACGCTTTCATCTCACGTTCTACATATATAGTATACAATCAAACCGCAAGCACGTATTGGGTAATGGGTTTCCAACTATGAAAAGGTATGGAACCACCTTTCGCTAGTGTACCTCTAGAAAGGAATACACTGGGTTCAACAAGAACATCTTGCAACCTGGCCACACATGACCGACCACTCATTTCGCTTGAGTGTATCGAATGTATATCACCAACAGTTGGGATCAACAACAGTTTCCCGAATGGGACAGCATCAACAATAGATTTTTAGAAGTAAATGAAACTCTAGATCAGGTGATTATACACCCTACTTCGGTGCCACCGACTTAGCCATGCTGCCTGCCCGATTTCTGTCATTTACCGGATGTGAGGCTAGAAGCTACGCTTTATCATCACATCAGATTCACTTTGAATGCCACATCGTCAAATCCATCAAATCACCTATTGACGTCCTCAACCATACATTATGTGTTAGCTAAAAGAAGTTTCCTTCTCCGCTTCCACTCTTGGTACGGTTGGAGAAATCAATATACGTGATCGTCTGGAAATACTCTGTCAGACATCCGTCCATACAAGTCATCCAAGAACAGGGTGAACCAAAGGCACTATTCTGTAAACAGGATAGCCCTTGCATAACTCCGTCTTCAATTTCCTTTGGCATATATGATTCGCAACGCTTATGCCAATACAGATTGGTTCTTTGGATAATAATCCAACCGGTCTCTCCATATTAACAACGTTAAAATGGTCAAAACTTCGATAGTCTATGATTTAACTATCGAAGAAAAATAGGTGTGCAAACAACGATATTATTTCCAAATGGAAATTTATATCGATCAAACATCATTCAACATTTATCTCTTTATTTCATTAATTTACTTATCTCCTGTTTCCCTATATTCAATATTTCTTATTTTCTAAATTTGAAAAATATACGTTATTAACAATGGAAAACATTTCCATTTCTTGTTTCTATATTAGAAAACATTTCTGGTTTCTTATTTGGAAAACATTTCCAAAGCTTCTTCATTGGATTAGACAGATGTTTAAATAAACAATCGCGATGCCAACTCAAACCATTTCCTTTAATTACTAAATTCACTTAACCATCCTTTACTATCGAACCTTAACCATTCCTTAGTTAAAAATGAAGTCAATCAAGTTGGGGTAATACTACCTCTCAGACCTTAACTGAACAACGTTTCAAACCTTGAAATAGACAAAGTTCACCCTTCTAATTCTTTAACAAACTTCCTTACGTAACTCTCTTTCAAATCTTTTCTATTCGATAATTCTTTCCTTCGATAAGGTATATTCGATAACTCTATTCAATTTATTCTATTCACTTAACTCTTTTGATTTAACTCTAACTCTATTCACTTAACTCTTATCGAATAAACTATATTCGATAACTATTTTGATTCTATTTGAATAAACTGTATATTCGATTAACTCCTTTCAACTGACCCGACTCGACTAACCCCTTTCGAATAATTAATTCGATTTACTACTTTCGAATACCATATTCGATTTAACTCCTTTATTCTCTTTATAAAGGTTTCCTTTTTAACAACATTTATTCATTTTAAAGATTTACTTTTAGTAACGGTTCTCTACTTTAAAATGATTTCCTTCTTATAACAGTTTCCTTTTAATAACGTTTTCTCTTTTTCTAAATATCTCCTATTTATAAATATTCCAATTTATAAATATTTCTTATTCATAAATATTCCATTTATAAATATTTTATTTTCAAATATCACTTTGAAAATATTCCCTTATCAACATTTCGGTATGTTATGGTATTCAATATATCAAATCACTATGATCAGTATCGTTCAAACATATATAATCGGCAACAGATTATATATCACATTATATATCACAATATATATATATATATATATATCACAGTAAAATAAATGTTGAGGAATCCAGTTTGATTCCTCTAACCTGTTTCCCTGCATCACAGATGTTAGACAATATAAAATCAACATCACTTTCAGTTCCATATGATATATTCTCTGTTAAACAGAATCAATATAGAAAATCAACTAACTGACTAGCAGTTCAATCAAACAGTCAACACACAGTCAATCAACCAATATTTAACAGTTCTAAAAATACAACATGAAATTACAAACTGTTCAGAGTTAGTGAGATTTACTCACATTTGTAGTTCATCGTTAAAGAACGATAAACTGTTGTTTGATTGGAATCAAACAATTTAATTCGTCGTAAATTCAAACGAGCCCCAGTCCACTCTCAGTCAGCTCCATTGGGTAGTTCTCGTCCATACGATCCTAAGGGATCTTGTTTCGCTGAATTTTGATTATATATGTGTGACGACCCGATTTCCCGTTCTCACGGAAACAAGGTTATCTTTGGAATATAACACAGAAACATATAATAGCAGAACAGAATCAAATAAATACACCAGAATGAACAACAAAATATACTGGATAAAAGTAATCATCGGAGTTACACAGTATACAGGATCTTACTTAGTACAAATACAGTTCAGCTATACATAAATGTCTACAGCGGAAATAAACAAAGTATGTACAATAGGAGCTGAACAGCATAAAAAGAAATAAATGATAGAATCCATCTTCAGCTCTAGCTATCCAGAAAGAACCAGCTAAACCTGAATACAAGGCTGCCCGTGTAGAAAAAGGGGCACCCGAGTTTGAAAGTGAAACAAACTACGAGTCAGTCATGGGACTGGTATGAGAAATCCACTCAACACATATATAATTGGCTAATCACAGGACCACGCCACTTTCGTGGAACGGGTTTACTCCATTGGATTGCCAGTGCTTTAAAACAAATCTTTCTTTTAAACATTGCTATGCTTTTTATAAAAATGAAGCCGTTATAAGACTCAGTTCCCATCACACAATGCAACGCAAACCGGAGGATAGAGTTTTTACCTTATAACGACCAAAATATGCTTGATACGAATAAAACAAAGGAAATTGATATTATTGCTAGTGTTTATATGTTTTGAAAACAATTTCAAATCATAACTATCAATCATAGGCGGCATTAATGCCCCATACCACTATGTCGCCATATATAGGTATACAATCAAAACCGGACAGTCACGTATTTGGAAATTGGATTTCCGTCATGAACCAAGGCAAAAGATAGTCCTTACCGACTTCATCACTCTCTAGCCCGAGCCACAGGGTCAGAGCGCATCGACCCTTGGAGCGATAGGGCCGGTCCACCGATGTGAATTAAAATTCCTGAACACTGCGTTTCCCCACCCTTTGGGGTGTAAACGAGCCAACGAATGACTCCATTGGACCCGGATCGTCCGATCAAACCGAGGCGCCTCGCAACAGCAACAACCACATAGGTGAAAAGTATATAAATGTCAGGGCTGGTAGGTCACTGACACCACCCTAGCTAGAAAGAAACGCATGCCCTCCCTGAGGTCCTTCCTCCCGTTTCTGGTTCATACCGGGGTGTGAGGCTCGCGATTTCACGTTATACACAAAGCTACGCCACACAGGCGGTGCTTTGATCATCACCACAAGACTTTGCTTTTCAACAGAAGCCCTGATCACTGCATCTTAGCATGCCATACAGGCAATTCACGCCATGCGATTGATGTCCATCGATATACAACCTCTGAGCTCGTACGTCTCAGAGAAGGGCGTTAAGCAAAAGAATAAATTCTCCGCCGCCAAACAGATGTATATTTAACAGAGATCAATCAACACAGAATAAAATCCAATGTCGGACACACAGTCCATTTACAAGTCCGTTTTGGGTCTGAACGAAACCGGAGGCACTAAATACCTCGCAAACCCTTCGATCAACACGTACGTCTGAACGATCACCACTCATTATCCATATTTCGGGATGCCTCCCAATCAGGACCTCGGTTACCATCCAAACGAGGTGAAGATCTCCGGTCTTCGACCACCGTCTTCATCTTCGAATTTCAATCGTCGGTCAATTATTCGAAATGAGAATTAACTCGGCCCTTTCAAATAATTCATGTATATTTAGAATTTCAAATCGATTTATTTCAATGGTTAAATTATTCGACAACACCAATATTGTTTTTAAATGTGATTTTCACACCAAACACATTCAACCATCAAATATCACATAAATCAAGCAAATTCATTTTATTTCCATTCCATATCGTTTATGATATTTTATAACTATTTATCGCTATTTTTATTTATTTTAAAATAGCTAATATATTCAAAACGACGTTTCGGGCCATAACGTGGCCGTGGCGCTGTTTTTCTTCAGATTTGATTTACACATATCTGAAAATCTAACCGTTGGATCTTCACAAAATTTACATCATTAGAAAGGTCTTTTCAAAACGAATCCAACGGTTCCAGTTTCGGGAAAATCCGACGGTCGGATCTCCCGGTACAATCGTTTGAAGTTTCGATTTCAAAATACGAACTGCAGCGTCGTTATTCGATTAAATATAATTCTATTTATATTTATATATAAATATAATCGATTCTGGCGCTGTTTTTCTTCAAATTTGAATTAAACATTCCAGACAATCCAACCGTTGGATTTTTACAAGGTTGGTGCCGTTGGAAAGATTATTCCAAGGCGAACCCGACGGTTGAGGTTTCGGGAAAATCCAATGGTCGGATTTCCCGTACTAGTCATTTGAAATCACGGTTTCAAAATACGAACTGCACGGCCTCGTTTCGTTTTAATTTTATTTATATTTATATATTTATATAAATATAGTTCATTCAATGATTTCCATATCGTTTTCACTTCAAATATTTTTCTAACGCCTTAAATTTTGGAAAAATTTCGCCATAACCTCCCCTGCACCGGGAGCATCGGGAAATCGTAAATAGCGTTCCCGGTCCTTCTAATCTCAAAAAGAAAAAGAAAAAGCCAAGCGGCTAGCCAACAGGCTCAAAATCATCACCCAAACAAATCAGTAAATGTGCACCTATTTGTCGGGCACAAAATTTTATTCCTCTTCTCTAGCCCCTTTGCTATAACCTGTTCAATGAATATTGCATGTACATATATACACAGTTCTTATCATTTATCCTTTTCTATTCAACTTCATATTTGATTTCTATTTGGTTTAGAAACACCATTCATTCTATTGTTACATAAATAGGTGCAAATCATTTCATTAGCTAATTAATGAATATTTCAACTCATATATGTTTATTTTGAACAAGTGGCTATTTTTAACACTTCACATTTCAACGATTTATGCATACAATAAAAATGTGATTTTTATTGTAAAACAATTCATTTCAAAACACTATTTTTCTATATAGTTCATATAGGTGACAAAATAGGATTTTTATCATAAAACAATTTATTTCAAAATATGAATACCATTCAACACATGAATTTCTAAACAACGAATGAATATCAATTCAACACATGAATGTTTTCTATGGTTTCTATATATAGATAAAAATGTGATTTTTATTATTGAACAATTTATTTCAAAATATGAATACCATTCAACACATGAATTTCTAAACAACGAATGAATATCAATTCAACACATGAATGTTTTCAATAGTTTTTATATATAGATAAAAATGTGACTTTTATTATCGAACAATTTATTTCAAAATATGAATACCATTCAACACATGAATTTCTAAACAACGAATGAATATCAATTCAACACATGAATGTTTTCAATAGTTTTTATATATAGATAAAAATGTGATTTTTATTATCGAACAATTTATTTCAAAATATGAATACCATTCAACACATGAATTTCTAAACAACGAATGAATATCAATTCAACACATGAATGTTTTCAATAGTTTTTATATATAGATAAAAATGTGATTTTTATTATCGAACAATTTATTTCAAAATATGAATACCATTCAACACATGAATTTCTAAACAACGAATGAATATCAATTCAACACATGAATGTTTTCAATAGTTTTTATATATAGATAAAAATGTGATTTTTATTATCGAACAATTTATTTCAAAATATGAATACCATTCAACACATGAATTTCTGAACAACGAATGAATATCAATTCAACACATGAATGTTTTCTATGGTTTTTATATATAGATAAAAATGTGATTTTTATTATTGAACAATTGATTTCAAAATATGAATACCATTCAACACATGAATTTCTAAACAACGAATGAATATCAATTCAACACATGAATGTTTTCTATAGTTTCTATATATAGACAAAAATGTGATTTTTATTATCGAACAATTTATTTCAAAATATGAATACCATTCAACACATGAATTTCTAAACAATGAATGAATATCAATTCAACACATGAATGTTTTCTATACAATGAATAAATATAGTTTAAGCATATGAAAATAATTCAAACACACAAATATTATTCAAAATTTCGGCAGCATAACAGCAGGGTAGTTAAACCGGCACCGTCCCTAGTACGGCTCCTCGCTCTACCTTAAAACCTCGCGGTTTTTGACAATGGTGATCATGCATCTAGTTCGCACGCAGGCGGCATGTATATATTTATTTCATTTCCACAAACTAATCCTATGTGGTTTCAACCAAATATTTCTCAACCACAAACGGGTATTTTTCAACCGCAATCAACCAATATCAATCACAAACAATCCCAAACAACCATTCGCTATCAATCAATTTTCACATCAATTTCAATCAATAAATATCGTCCATGGTTTGTGGACGAGGGGGCGTATATATATATATATATATATATATATATATTTATAGATAGCAATTCACTTTTACTTCAACACATATATAATTTTTAAATCAGAAATCTCACCAACAGCTATCCAACTTCACGACACTTCACTTAGAGAAATCTCCGCCTTTTTTCGCTTTCGCCCGTATTCTCTACACATGTAAAAATCGAATTTTTTACTATGTTATTCAATATATAAAAATCTGATTTTTACTTCGACTTTCAATATATAAAAATCCTGATTTTTCTTTCGTTAAATTTCTAATCTCCTTCTATTTTAAATCTTAAAATAAATTAGTTTATAAATCATTTTAAAAATCAGTTTTTAATACTTTAAAAAAAATCAGTTTTTATTCTTTTAAAAAATTAGTTTTTTTTTTACTTTTAATTAAAATCAGTTTTCAAATCCTATAAAATCAGTTTTCAAATCTAATTAAAATCAGTTTTCAAATCTAATTAAAATCAGTTTTCAAATCTAATTAAAATCAGTTTTCAAATCTAATTAAAATCAGTTTTCAAATCTAATTAAAATCAGTTTATCCTAAAAAAAATCTGTTTTAACCTAAAAAAGAATATACAGTTTTAACAGAATTAAAAATAAAACAGCTTACATTGCTGCGAAGAAGAAGGGGGGGTTTGGAGACGTCGGCGGCAGGAGGTGCTGGAGTGGCGCGGTCGGCGGTGGGAGATGCTGGAGTGGTGCGGTCGGCGGTGTCTTCCTCTTCGTCGGAGTTCGCGCGATTTGGGGGCTTCGGGGGTTGCGCTAGGGTTTCGAACGGAGAACAGGCGGTGGGCGGCGTCGCTACTGCTCCTCCTTTCTTCTTCTTTGTTTTTTTTTTGTTTTACTGATTAATGAAATCGGGGGGGGGGGGGGGCAGAAGGAAGAAAAAGGGGGGGGGGAGATTATATTATTTTTTTATTTTTTTATTTATATTCTTGCAAAAAGGTTGACTTTTACATACGACCTCGAAACGAGGCCCACCGCCTGTCGTCCATAGCGTTTTACCCCCATTCTGAACACAATGGGATATGTATCGTAAGCTGATTTGATCGTTACAATCAGTTTCCTTTGAATTTACATTTAAATCACTATATTGAATTTTAAACGTACATTTCAAATTACCGGGGTCACATACTAACTCTAAAAATTCCCGAAAAATATTTCTAGCTTCGTATTGACGATACGGTCCTAACAAAACTAGTTTCGTCGAATTCTGAGACCGTTTGAAAAATGGCCAATCTCCAGTCGATTAAAATCAACTGAAACCGGTCAAACGCGTTTTCCTTTGCCACGCTCACATATTGATTCGAAAAATTATGAAATTTGAAACCTAATAATAACTTGACCCTGCGGATCCAACAAAAGTGGTTTCGTCGAAATCCGAGGTCATTTGCAAAATGTCCATTTTTAAGGGCCTGAATTCCATAGCGACTATTCAGAATTTTCAACTGGACATATCTTTTGATTCCCGCTATCAAATTTCGATTGGTCAGATTCGTTAGAAAGATATTACCAATTAGATCCTAATGTTTTTGGTTTCACTAAAATCCGGATTGTTTTGCACCCGGTATATTCAATTGAAGTTTGAAATCGAATTATCGAACTACCGCACTATTTTCAATGCTATATATAATTATAATTAATTATATTCGTTTTCAAATGTCGATTCGAACTCAGTTTTCATCGCCATTATTTAAAATATTTATTTTAAATATTTAAAATCCATTATTTTAGCCAATTTAAAATTTTTAAATTGGTTCAGATTTTCTGGGTCGTTACAATATGACCGAGTTATAACATTTCAAAGTTTACACTATTTAAAATCTAAATAAAAACTTATATGAATATCAATTGGGCTTTACCCATCCTTAACCAACCCAACTCTCTATCAAACCCGCACCCGCTTACTCCTCCTTCTCCCAGAATTAGAACACGCAACCTGAAGCTGTCCCACAACCATTACCGTGATTTCATCCACCCTTTTCTCCTTCACCACTTCATTAAACTTCAAACCAAAATTTCCATTTCGATCTCCTTTCAAACCTCTATCTCCTAGTGCCAACGACTTTAAACTCGCACCCCTCATTGCCAAAACCGTCGCACAGCTCTGTCGTTCAACACAGTGAAGCACCGAACCAAAAGATGACCGAAATTCCTAGAAATTAGCGTGTAGATGCTAAATCACCTCACAAATGCAATCCTCATGTCCAGATCGAGAATAATTGCTCCTATTTCCTATGATTTCAAACCCTAACATTCACTGTAAAAACGTCGAGCTCGACAATCAGCGTTCGCACCCCACAAAGGAGACACCAAATCGAAGAGTACAGCTTCACGATCTCATATAAACTCATCTCGTGATTTAATGATTTTTGTTTCGATTGTTTTGATTTTTCAAAGGCGGATGTTTTTACTGTGAGATGGAAAAAGGTGGAGGCGGAAAAGTGTTTGACCGTGGGACTCAATTAGGTCTTAAGAAGGGGGTATTTATAGGGTTTTATTTTGGATTTAAATATTACTTTAAATTTGAATGTTAACTAAATTCATCAAATAAAAATCTGTACGATTACATACAATATCCAAAAATCACGAAAATGGACATGCACCTACAGCTCGACCCTACGGTCCCAACGAAACTGGTTTCGTCGAATTCCGACTTCATGTGCAAAAGTGGCTACTTTTAAAGCTCTGGATGACCCACTTAAATATATAAATATATTTAAATATAATTAAATTAAATACAAATAATTTTATATTATCGTATATATTCACAATGGAACACCATACAACTTCAGAATATCCCAATATGAATTTCCAACTCGATATTTCAATTCCTGATTAAATCGATATTCGATTTATAATGAAATCCCTTTTTTTAAATATAATTAATTCCTTTATAAATTATAAAGGAACTCCACAACGACTTTTATAAAATTTGATTTGGACATATATCAAAATCTACACGACGAAATCCCGATTTTTCTCTTCCACTAGAAAGATATACTCCACCAGCTCCACACGTTTCTTGTTTCACGGAAATCCGATTTAAAATGAACCCTGTACATTCAGTTGAAGTTCGAATCGCCAAATAGCGAACTACCGCATCGTTACACGCTCTATTTTAATTATATTATAATTCTACGTTCAAACTATCGTTTATATAATATATTCGTTATTTAAATCAAATTCCAAGCTGAATTAAATATCACAGATGATCCAGTTGACACCATATCGCCATTTCATCCAATTCTGATTATTTCAGAATTAAATGTATTATTTAACTTATTATTTTAATTAAATATTCATCATTATTTAATTCTACGACCATTTTATTCACTAAACCACCATTTATATAATTAAATAAATTAATTTTAATACCTCTGCCAATGTGGGTCATTACAAGAACCACTTTGGATCCAATAAGATACAACCATCTTTTCTAATTCTGAAATAAAATAAGATATTCTACTAGAAAAATTAAAATTGTTAATTACAAAAATGAAATTTTGTAATTAAAAGTTCAGTTTTATCATTAACATTGCATTTTTGCAACTAACAACTATCACGTGACATGTATATTCAATTATCTTTTTTAAATCTGAAGTTCAGTTTTGAAAAGATAGACATAATTATCTTTTCTAAATCTGAAATAAAGTAAAATAAAATAAATTTAGAATAAATTTATGCATATAATTTAAAAAATAGTAACATAAAACACAAATAATATCAACTTGTGAAATTCTGTAGATATATCAAACATAAAACAGTGTTTTTTTGAAAAGATAGATGAAATTATCTTTTTTAAATCTGAAATAAAATAAGATATTCTACTAAACATTTAAAATTTGTTAAATCTGAAATTTTGTTTTGAAAAGATATATGTTAAATCAAAAGATAAATACCTTTATCTTTTTAAGCTGTCAAACAAACATTACAACAAAAACACCATATTACAATGGTGGAGCAACCGTCATATATTAAGAAGTTGTAATAGACTAAAATCTTTTACAACTTTTCTGCACTGTTGCGACACCGTTGTAATATGTAAATTTTACAACTGTTTTCCACCGTTGTAATAAACTTTATTACAACAGTTACGCACCGTTGCAATAATATCTACTACAACTGTTATGCACCGTTGTGATTGACAGTTGCGTTTAAAAAAAATAGACATCTTTTGCAACTGAAATGAAAAATACACTAAATATAGCAATACTCCATAAACAAATCAGATATAACAGTTATTTGCAAACTAATTTATTAAAATACTCAAATTTTCAGTATTACAAATAATAAATTTTAGAAAACATTTCACGCATTATTACATACTTGACCGTTACAAAGCAACTTGGTACATAATAGGATCATACTTAGTACATAATACTGTTTCAGCATAATATAAAATGTCTGCAGCGAAATCAAACATAATATACTAAATGAAGTCTGAACAGCATAATAGAAATGATAGGATCCATCTTCAGCTCCATAGCTATCCAGAATGAGTCTGTTAAAACCTGAATACAAGGCTGCCCGTGTGGAAGAGGGCACCCGAGTTTGCAAAGTGAAACAAACTACGAGTCAGTCATGGGACTGGTATGAGAAACCTTATTTAACCTATTTAATAATAAGGCTAATCACAGGACCACGCCGCTAACACGGAATGTGTAACAACCCGAAAATCTGGGCCAGTTTAAAATTTTTATTTTCGCAATTTTAGCGAATTTTGATTATTTAAAATGAATTATTTTAAATAATATCGACGAGAAATTTATTTTGAATATATTTAGAACGTATATATTATATGCGTCGTCGTTAGAATATAAATATTTATATATAATTATAAATAGAATTGAAAATGGCGCGGTAGTTCGATAATTCGATTTCAAACTTCAATTGAATGTACCGGGTGCAAAATAATCCGGATTTTAGTGAAACCAAAAACATTAGGATCTATTTGATAATATCTTTCCAACGAATTCGAATAATCGAAATTTCATAGCGGGATTCAAAAGATATGTCCAGTTGAAAATTCTGAATAGTCGCTATGGAATTCAGGCCCTTAAAAATGGACATTTTGCAAATGACCTCGGATCTCGACGAAACCAGTTTTGTTGGGTCCGTGATGTCAGGTTATTGCTAGATTCCAAATTTCATAATTTTCTAAATCAATATGTGAGCGTGGCAAAGGAAAACGCGTTTGACCATTTCAGTTGAATTTAATCGACTGGAAAATGGCCATTTTTCAAACGGTCTCAGAATTCGATGAAATTAGTTTTGTTAGGACCGTATCGTCAATACGAAGTTAGAAATAATTTTTCTGTAATTTTCGGGATCCATATGTGACCCCGGTAAATTGAAATGCACGTTCAAATTGAATATACTGATTTATATTTTAAATTGAATGAAAACTGACTGAAATAGTTGAATCAGCTTACGAAACATATCCCATTGTGTTCAGAATGGGGGTATTTGGCTAGGGGCGATAGTGTTTGGGTTCGATTTGGAGTTCGGAGTACGAAATTTCATTGGAAACTAGTAATTGAATAAAATAATAATATAAAATCTTATATGTAACCCCAGCAAATGGGAAACCCTAATCCCATTGACGTTAGCCGCCGCATTCAATCAACGGAAGGCCAGTTTTTTTTTTCGAAATAAAATCCCTTAAATTCTCTAAATTTTGTTCGAATCAAATCAGGGTTATTGAACGAAAATCAATTTCCTCTTCAAGATCTTGCGATCCATATGGTTTTCATGAAGATTCGGGTGGAGATTCGCGTCATTTTTGGTCCTAAATGTCGGACGTTCGAACTCCTTTTGCTGGCCAAGGGGGTTGGCGAGTTCATGGCGGCGGCGGGCGTTGGTGGAGGGAGAGGAGGCGCGTCAGGTGGTGCTATTGGATGGAGTGCCGGGGGTTTGGATCGGGCGCGGTTGTCAACCCTAAGGAGGGACCGATGGGTTCAGGCGAGGTATGAAGAACGAGGAAGAGGGGTAACAGTAAAGGCAGGTAAGGTTTTAAATATTTTTATTTTTATAATTAATTTAAATTCAGTTTTGTTTTTAGAGGAAAAAAAAACATAGTAAATTAAAATATGTTTTTGGAATTTAAAATGACATGGGTTATTAATGAAAATAGCATGATTTTTAAATAAAATAGCATTGTGTTGAAAAATAAAAGAAAGTCAAAATAGAAATGTTGTTTTATATATAAATAGCATTGTTCTTGAAATAGAAAATTTACAATGTTTTAAAAATATAAATATCACTGTTTGAGAATAAAAATCTTTGTTTTAAAATAAAATTAAAGTTTTTTTTAAAATAGAACTAGTGAAAATAAATATCTTTGATATAAAAATACGATTTTTGAAAATAAACAGCATTGTTAAAAATTCGATTTTTATATATTGAAATTCGAAATAAAAATATGATTTTTATATAGGGAATAGCGAAATAAAAATTCGATTTTTACATATGTAGTGGCTACGGGCGAAGAAAGTGATAAGAGACGAGAACAGTGAAGATTTCCTGCATTTGAAGTGCCGTGGAGCTAGGATAGCTATATGTGAGAATTTCTCACCTTTCAATTTCTTTTCTAGTTATATATATATACTAGGATGCAGACGGTGCTTAGTAGCACCCGACACAATCGTCCACAGACCATGGACTTGTTTGTTTGATTGCAAAAATAAGTTAGATTATTTGATTGAAATTGAATTGTTTGGTGAGATGAATGGATTTGATTGATGTGTGAATGGCGTGGGCCTTCACTAGACCGGGGATAAGGCTAGGCCTTGTCCCGTTTCTAGTATCGTGCCGTTATGCCGCCGAAATTTTCTAAAATATGTTAGGAAAATAAAAATATCATTTTATTTAAAGAATGAACTGAATAGAAATTCATATGTTAAAATAAAATGTTTTATCATTAAAAATATAATTTTTAACGTGAAGTGAATAAAATAAAATATTCATTTACAAACCGGACGGTTTGTTTATGTACACATATTTGAATGACATTGATTGGGACGATAAATTTCACACATCGCCCAACTGCACAAATAAAATCTGTGTTTGATTGTTTGAAACCCCACACGGGTGTTGGGATGAAATTTGAAGTTCACTCATCCTGATTGATTAAATGTGTCGATCGATTGATTGACAGGCTGTTATAAGCGTTAGATATCTATATTTGATGCTTATACAGTGTAGTGCACTTTGGTTGATGGTTGATTATTTTTCAATGCTATTATGTACGTGTGATGTGTGAAAATCCATATGATTAACTTTATATGTTAATTGATTGGGCCTCATTCCAATTTAGAAAATAAAGAATAATATGAAATAAAGGTTCATGTGTTGACAGTACTCATCCATTGAGATTGGTCACGTGTTGAACGAAATATTTTAGTAATAAAATTTACATCTTTATCAATATAAAATAAAAGTTCATGTGTTGACAGTACTCATCCATTGAGATTGGTCATGTGTTGAACGAAATATTTTAGTAATAAAATTTACATCTTTATCAATATAAAATAAAAGTTCATGTGTTGACAGTACTCATCCATTGAGATTGGTCATGTGTTGAACGAAATATTTTGATAATAACCACTATTTTGAAAAAGGGAATATTTGAAATAGAATATTTGAAAATAGAAATTTATGAAGCCGTGTTGATTAGATTGACGCCATTTTGACATGAACGATATTTATATCGATTTTAAACGATTTCGAAATGAATTGAATTGAAAACGATTTCGAAATGAATTGAATTGAAAACGATTTCGAAATGAATTGAATTGAAAACGATTTCGAAATGAATTGAATTGAAAACGATTTCGAAATGAATTGAATTGAAAACGATTTCGAAATGAAATGAATTGAAAACGATTTCGAAATGAATTGAATATAAAACGAATTCAAATTGAATTGAAAGCAAATTGAAATGAATTCAAATTGAATTGAAATTTGAATTGAATAGAAATGAATTTTAAAACGAACTTATAAAGAAGAATTCAATTTTTCTTTGAATTGAAATGGAGGTTGAAATTGTTTTTTTTGAAATAGATTCAAAACTATTTATATAATTCGTTTTAAATAGAAATCGAAGAAATATATATTATATATAATATAATGGCCTGAATAGAACGCGTCGCGCCGCGGCAGTTCGCGAATTTCGACCATTTATTTCAAACGGACATTACGGGAGATCCGACCGTCGGATTCTCCTAAAACCGGAACCGTTGGGTTCGTATCGAAAAGAGCTTTCTAACGAATATTAGAAATTAGAAATCTAACGGTTGGATTTGGAGTTACGTCCAAATCAAATTTGAAAAAGGTCGCTGTAAGTGCAGTTCGATGGCCATTGATGGAAATCGACTGTACGAGCCTTGATAAAATTATTAAAAATAGTAATAAATTGTGTAAAATCATAAGAAATGATTTGCGAAGATTTGGGATGAAAAACTCCATATTTGAAAAGATAAAAATAGATTTTTATCTAAATGAACTAGTTTTGAACTAGAATTATAATTCTATTTATTTTTAAAATAAATAAATTGAATATGAAAAGGGTTTTAAAAATAACCAGCATTTCCAATGATTACATTAGAGTGGATTTGAATCGAAATTGTCTTCGGAATATTTCGATGTTGGAATTCGTGATTATACAGATGTTGTTATGGAAATTTGAAAGATATATATTTATATCGTTATTTCCAATATGACATTTGTTAATCGTAGAATTTGATATTGAATATAAGCCGGTATATTTTCTATTCAGAGCCTTATATTGAATATCAAATGTGATTTGGGTTTGTCGTGAATGGTGTCTTCACTAACACTGTTCTTGAACCCAGTTGAGAAAAGATTAAATCTTTTTATTTAGATTTAATGAAGTGTACCAAGTAAATAATATTTAATTGGAATTGAACTGATATTGATTCTTGGGTTTATCGTGAACAGTGTTTTAAATAACACTTGTTCTTTAACCCGATAATTAATGAATGTGATTTTGGGTTTACCGTGAACCGTGTTTTAAATGACACTGATTCTTTAACCCAGTCGAAGATTAAAACTAAGTGGAGTTTTAATGAATCTTTAATTAGATTGAAAGGATCGAAAATGGAGTATCATCAGTTTTGCTCCAGGAGATAGTTAAATCTTTAATTAGATTTGAACGTGAAATGGTAATTGAATTTACCGATAACACTGTGGTGTTAGATATGAAGTATTACCAGTTTTACTTCATGGGATAAATAGGTTGGGATGGGGAAATTAAAATAAATAATTACTTCGATAAGGTTTGCTAATCCCGACTAGTTTGAATTTAGATTCAAAAATAGAACAAAGAATAAATTCAAGGAATTTATCTTGGATAAAATTAATGGGAACCTTTCCCTATGAATGTGAAATTTAGAAAATAACTGTCGGTTAGCCAAGCAGAATGGTTTTCTGAATATTGATCTGATGTTGGTTTCGGCCTTCGGGGTTAATATTTGGGGAATTATTCTCTTGATTAATTTACGGTTAGTGACTAATGAATTGGAATGAGGCGTATGTTGTGTTTGTGTAACACTTATTTAAAATATACGCGAGTTATTCGGAAAGACCGGGTTTATCCCATTCTGAATAACTGATACGACGATAAGTCAAAGATGAAGACGGTGGTCGAAGACCAGAAGTCTTCACGTCGTTTGGGTAATTACTGATGATCTTGATTGGGCTGTACACCCAAGAAGATGGAAACAGTTAGTGATCGTCCAGACGTACTTGGAGATCGATGGATATGCGGGGTACTAGGTGCCTCCGGTTTCGTTCAGACCCAGAACGGACTTGTAAATGGACGGTGTGTCTAACATTGGATTTTAGTCCGTGTGATTGATCTCTATTAAATATATATCTGTTTGGCGGCGGAGAATTTATTCTCTTGCTTAACGCCCTTCTCTGAGACGTACGAGCTCAGGGGTTATATATTGATGGATATCAATCGCATGGAGTGAATTGCCAGTGTGGCATGCTAAGATGCAAATGATCAAGGCTTCTGTTGAAAAGAAAAGTCTTGTGGTTGATGATCAAAGCACGACCTTTGTGGCGTAGCTTTGTGTAACGTTGATTCGCGAGTATCACACCCGGTATGAATCAAAAACGGGAGACGGACCTCAGGGAGGACATGCGTTTCTTTCTAGTTAGGAGTGGCGTCAGTGCTTGAACTGGCTGACGAGTTTGACTCATGTGGATGTTGCTTATTATTACTTGCTGAAAAGCGAGGCGCCTCGTGATATCGGTTTCGGCCGATGCTTCTAGTCGGCTGACGGGCCAGGCTTACGCCCCAAAGGGCGGGGAAACGTAGTGTTCAGGCATAATAATCCACATCGGTGGACCGGCCCTGACGATCTAAAGGGTCGATGCGCTCTGACCCTGTGGCTCGGGCTAGAGAGTCACAAATCGGTAGAGGATCTTGCCCCTAGCCTCGTTTCATACCATAAATGATAACCCAACTTCCAATACGACGTCTTGCGGTTTTGATTGTAAACTTATATATGGCGACATAGTGTTATGGGGCGCTCATGCCGCCTATGATTGGTACTTATGATTTGAAGTTGTTTTATGAACTATGCACTTATAGTAGTATCAAACGATTTGTTTTAACCGTATCAAGCATTCTTTGGCTGTTATAAGGGAAAACCCTATCGTCGGCTGCGTTGCATTGTGTGATGGGACCTAGGTCTTATAACAGCTTCATTTTTCTTTATTTAGCATTGCGCTGTTGGTTTTATGCACTGGTATTCTTGGGAGGAAACCCGTTCCGTGTTATATGGCGTGGTCCCTTGATTACCTAACTTTAAAATAAAGATTAACTGTTTCAGTTCTCACACCAGTCACATGACTGACCTGGAGTTTATTGTTTTAACCTAAACTCTGGGTGCCCCTATTTTGACACGGGCAGCTAGTAGTTTTGGTTTTGCAGATTTATATTCATAGGATCCTGGTTTACAGCTGGAACGATATCCGGAAAGCTTTGTATCCGTATATCTCTTCTAGTTGTGTATTGTATTATTTTCCGCTGCTATGTATTTGTATGTAATTTAAATCTCTGATATTTCTGTGTAATATTCATTTATACTCTGTATATTCTTGTATTCTGATGCATTGTTGTAAATACAATGAAATGTTCTTCTGTATGCGTTCTGTTCTGTCGTGTTCTCAAACGATAGGGCGTTTCGAACGGTCTGGGTCGGTTTAGCGACTGGTTCGGACCGAGCGAAATTCCTTTTCGTCACAGAATGGGTTTACTCTTTTGGATTTCCAATGCATAAATAAAGTAAATCATTTAAACAACGCAATGTTTTTTAGAAAAATGAAACCATTATAAGACTCAAGTCTCATCACACAATGCAACGCAAACCGGAGGATAGAGTTTTAGCTTATAATGGCCAAAATATGCTTGATACGTACAAAACAGAGTTGATATTATTATTATTAGTGTATATATGTTTCAAAAACATTTTCAATCATAATGTATTAATCATAGATGGCATATCTACCATATACTATGTCGCCATACTAGTTTTACAATCAAACCGCATGATGTCGTATTGGAAGTTGGATTTACATCATGAACCAAGGCAAGGGATCGTCCTTACCGAATTCGAGACTCTCAAGCCCGAGCCTTAGGGGAAGTACTAAGTCAAGCCCTTAGGAACGCCAGGGCCGGTCCACACATAGTGGATTGGTTATTCCTGAACATACGTTTCCCTGCCCTATGGGGCGTAAATCTAGAGCCACTAGGGACTCAAACCCGAAGTACCTCGCTCTCCATCATCCACATAAGTAAAAATGTATGGGCTCCATACCATGACACCACTTATAGAAAAAAAGAAACGCATGTTCTCCCTGGGGTCCTTCTCTTGTTTCTAGTTCATACCGGGGTGTGAGGCTCGCGTAGTAACGCTACACACAAAGCTATGTTAATTAAAGATGTGCTTTGATCATCAACCACAAGGCTCTGCTTTTCAATAATAAGCCTTGATCATTTGCATCTTAGCATGTCACACTGACAATTCACGCCATGCGACTGATGTCTATCAATATATAACCTCTGAGCTCGTACATCTTAAAGAAGGGTGTTAAGCAACAGAATAAATTCTTCGCCACCAAACAGATATATATCTAATAGAAATCAATCAACACATAATAAAATCCAATGTTAGACACACATCCATTTACAAGTCCGTTCTGGGTCTGAACGAAACCTGAGACACCTTATTCCTCGTCCCGTGTGTCCAACACGGAAGAGAGGCTCTCGCATATCCGGACAATCAACAAGTACGTCCGGATAACTACCACTTTAACCCTTTCCTGGGAGCTAACCAATTCGGGGCATCAATAGTCATCCATTCGATGTGAAGATCGCCGGTCTTCAACCACCGTCTTCAATATCTTCGACTTCTAATCGTCGATCAATTATTTCAAATGAGAATTAACTCTACCTTTTCAAATAATTCGCGAACATATAATTCAAATCAATTCTTTTCATTCCATATCGTTTATAATATTTTATAACGATTTATCGCTACTTTTATTTATATAAAAATAGCCTCTTTTAATTTAACGATGTTTCAGGTCATTACAAGGCCCTGGCGCTATTTTTATTAAAATTTGAATTACACATTTCTAAAAATCTACCCGTTGGATCTTAGAAAATTTTATATCGTTGGAAAGATCTTTCCAAAGCAAACCCAACAGTTCCAGTTTTGGGAAAATCCGATGGTCGGATATCTCAGTATAATCGTTTGAAGTTACGATTCCAAATCGCGAACTACCGCACGCGATTTGTTTTATTTTAATTTATATATATATATATATATATGTGTGTGTGTGTGTGTGTGTGTGTGTATAAATTAATTCGTTCGATGATTTCAACACCATTTATTCTTTAAATAATTCTGTACACTTCATACACATGTTAAAAGGAATATTTTTTTCGAAAAAAATAGATTTCAACACATGGTTCTTTTTAACGACTCATTCATACATTAAAAAGGTAATTTTTTATGAAAAACATTTTCATCAAATAATGAATATTTTTAATGATTCCTACTTTCATTAAAAATTTGATTTTCAGTGTTTCAACATTTTTATCAAAAATGATATTTTAAATGAATCGTACTTTACATTAAAAATGTGATTTTTAATGTTTTCAACATTTTTATCAAAAATGAATATTTTTAATGAATCATACTTTATATTAAAAATGTGTTTTTTTTAATGTTTTCAACATTTATATCAAAAATGAATATATGAATCATACTTTAGATTAAAAATGTGATTTTTAATGTTTTCAACATTTTTATCAAACTATGAATATTTTTAATGAATCATACTTTACATTAAAAATGTGGTTTTTAATTTTTTTAACATTTTTATCAAACTATTAATATTTTAAATGATCATTCATACATAAAGAAAAATATACTTTTTAATGTTGAAATATTTTTATCAAACAAGAATCTTTTTAATGATTCATTTTTATATTAACAATGTAAATTTTAATGTAAAAACTTTTTCAGACAATGAACCTTTTTAATGATTCATTTTTACATTAACAATGTAAATTTTAATGTAAACATATTTTTATCAAGCTTAAATCTTTTAATGAATCCTACTTTACATTAATAATGTAATTTTTAATGTAAACATATTCTAATCAAACTTTAATCATTTTACTATACTTGAATCTCTTTTTTTTAATATTCATACTTATATTAAAATGTAATTTTTAATATAAATACTTTTTTTTATGCTTGAATCTTTTTATATGTTTCATATAACATTTAAAATGTACTTTTTAATGTTAACACAGATTTATTAAACAATGAATATTTTTATATGTTTCATCTAACATTAAAAATGTACTTTCAATGTTAAAACATTTTTATTACACAATGACTCAATTTAATGATTCATTTATATTAATAAGGTAAATTTCAATGTAAAAACATTTTTATTACACAATGACTCTTTTTAATGATTTATTTACATTAATAATGTAAATTTCAATGTAAAAACATTTTTATTACACAATGATCTTTTTAATGATTCATTTACATTAATAATGTAAATTTCAATGTAAAAACATTTTTATTACATAATGACTCTTTTTAATGATTCATTTACATTAATAATATAAATTTCAATGTAAAAACATTTTTATTTCAACTAATTACCATTTTTAACCTATAATAAAAATGTGAATTTTTATGTTAACATATAATGATCATTATATATATACATATATTATAATAATGTATTTTTATTGTTGAACAATTTTCTATTTGCCTATGATCATTTGCATAATTTATATATAAAATAAAAATCTAATTTTTTTATTGTTCAAACAATTTATTTCATAACATGAATATTTACAACACATGAATACTCAGAAAATTCTGGCATTATAACGCGTGGTTATTTAAAATCGGCACCGCCCCTAGTACGGTTCCTCTAATAACCTAGGCCTCACGACGATACGAGGGTTTCATTTTCCTAATACAATTTCTTTTCACTATACAATGAATTTTCCACAAACACAATCGATTTCATTTCAACCACAATCACAATCAATTTCACACCACAATATAATCAAGTCGTCCATGGTCAGTGGACGATGGTGTCGGGAGTCACTAAACTCCGTCTGCAACCTAATATAATTTTATTTATTTATTTTTGAATTCAGAAATCTCACATTGGATTTTATTCCTTCTAAAATTGTAAAATGCTCCAAAAATTCTTTGCTCTCGTCTAGAAGGTCGTGTACGATGTCACGGTCCCAATGTTTCCTGTTTCATCGAATTTCGTTATGGTATGAGCAAGATACGATTTTTTATAAATATAATTAGATTTGCAATGCTTTTATACTTTGTAATTATTTAAATTATATATACCTTCTCCTTCCAGAACACACAGCCGTGGGTTCACTTTTTGGTTCGAAACTAGGGCCTCATATCACTCTCTATCCGCTCAGCTAGAAGTTACACCACGTCGACAGGCTAGGAGAGGCGCACGTGCTCCTCCGACCGTGATGAACTCGACGGCACGGTTGCGGCAGATTTTGGTGCGAAGCGGAGTAGGTTTGGGTGCGCGATTCTCGGGGTACACACAACGACAGGGTGCGAGGCTGGTATAGATGTGGAGGTTGAAGGGTCCTCTACAAATTTTCCTAAAGAATGGTTCGATTCTATTGCATGGATGGGGAGTTATTGAAGAAGAACGGTTGGAGCTATTATAGTCATTGACGATATAGAGGCGGCGGGTTTTGGAAGATAACGACCAGGGTTTAATTATTTTAATATATATATTATTTAATATAATTTAAATTTACAACTTATATGTTTATCGGTCCGGACTCTAAACGAGGCCCAACGATTGTCGCCCCTAGCTAATCACCCCTATTCCGGACACAATGGACTAGGTCTCATCAGCCCATTTTTCTTTAAATTAAAATATAAAACATTTAATTATTTAATTTGATCGTACATTTTAATTTACCGGAGACGCATACTGACTCCAAAAATTCCCAAAAAAAAAATCTAGATATATTTTGATGATATGGTCCTAACAAATTTAATTTCGTCGAATTTGGAGATTGTTTGAAAAATGGCCATTTTTTGGTTGACCCAATTTGACTAAAATTGACAAAACATGTTTTGATTTACTACGCTCACATATTAATTCCAAAAATTATGAAAATTGGAATCTTGCATTAATTTGACATTCCAGATCCAACCAATGTGATTTCGTCGAAAACGGAGGTCTATTGCAAAATGGCTATTTATAAGGGCTATATATTATATTTAATTCCATAACGACTATTCTGAATATTTAACTGGCCATAACTTTTTATTCCCGCTATGATATTTCAAATTTTCAGATCCGTTAGAAAGATATAATTAATTTTTTTTAAAGATATTTGGTTTATCGAAATCCGATTTATTTTGAATCATGTACATTCAGTCAAAGTTCAAAATCAAAATTTCAAACTACTGCGCCATTTCAGGCTCGTTATATAATTAAAATAAATATATACATTCTAACTTTGATTTAAATAAATTTTAAATCGTTATTATTTAAAATAAATCATTTTAACTATTCAAAATTCAATAAAATATCCAAAATAAAAAATTTAAACTTGTTCTTATTTTTTGGGTTGTTACAATCTCCCCCGCTTAAAAACTTTTCGCCCCCGAAAAGGAAACAACAGTAGAGTAGGAAACAAAGTAGAAATGCAACGTATTTTAAATGTACCTTGAACCAGAGCTAATCAGAGATATCCACTCTGCACTGGGGATAAGCCTGCTTTATGCTATCTTCGGTCTCCCATGTACAGTCTCTAGGATCTCTGCTCCACTGCAATTTGGCTAAATGGATCCTCTTGTTTCTCAGAACCCTGGTTTCTTTGCCAATAATTTTCACTGGCTCTCTTCTCCCTACTAAGCTCGGGGTAATTTCCAAATCTTGTTGTGCTGCTTCCTCCACAATTAGGTCTGGATCGTTTACATGCTTTCGAAGTTGAGACACGTGAAATACATCATGTACCCCTGGCAACCAGTCAGGCAACTGAACTCTGTAAGCGAGAGTTCCAATCCTTTTGAGTATAGAGAATGGACCAATGAACCTTGGCGCCAACTTTCCAGTCTTCCCAAAACGAACTACTCCTCTCAATGGGGAAACCCTCAAGTATACATAATCACCAACAAAAAATTCTAAATCCCTTCTTCTTGAATCTGCATAGCTCTTCTGTCGGCTCTGAGCTATCTCAAGCTTCTTCTTAATGATGTCAACTTTGTCAAAAGCTTCACGAATCATGTTGGGACCTAATACTAGTCGATTGCCTGGTTCTACCCAACATGCGGGATATCTACATGGCCTTCCATACAGTGCTTCGAATGGCGACATTTGCATGCTTGCTTGGTAACTGTTATTATAAGAGAACTCAACCAAATGCAAGTGATCTTCCCATGATCCGCCAAAATCAAGAATACATGCCCGCAACAAGTCTTCCAGTATACGGTTCACCCTCTCAGTCTGGCTATCTGTTTGAGGATGATATGCGGTGCTTAGGTTCAACTTTGTCCCTAGCTCCTCTTGGAATGCTTCCCAGAATTTAGTAGAGAATATCGGATCACGATCACTAACAATATTACTGGGAACCCCATGTAGTCTTACAATTTCCTTGAAATAAATTTTCGCCAGACTTTGAGCAGTTATAGTTGATCTGACAGGAATAAAATGGGCAGTCTTCGTGAAACGGTCTACGATCATCCAAATATTGTCATTACCTTTCCTGGTTCGGGGCAAACCATCAATGAAATCCATGGAGATTTGATCCCACTTCCATAGTGGTTGTAACAATTCGGCAGGTTTTTGTTGATCACTCTTGACTTGTTGGCAAGTAGAGCACTTGCTAACATATATGTAAATGTCTCTTTTCATAGATTTCCACCAGAACGTGCGCTTGAGATCATGATACATCTTACTCACCCCTGGATGAATACTAAGCTTGGATTTGTGACATTCATCTATTACTTCTCTTCTAAGCTTAGGAATATTTGGAACACAGATTCGGCCTAACAACCTTAGAACTCCTTTTTTATCAATCTGGAAACTCGAGGATTCGCCTTCCAGAACTTTTTTACTAATTCTCTGAATAAATTCATCATCTTTCTGAAGAGCAGATATTTTTTCAATCAATGAAGGCATAATGATGAGATTAGCGATAATTGCATTTTCCTGCTAAGCGCGTATGCTACAACATTGGCTTTCCCTGGAGTATACAAAATATCTAGATCGTATGTCACAAGAAATTCTAACCAACGTTGCTGCCTCAAATTCAAGTCCTTCTGAGTGAACAGATACTTTAATGACTTATGGTTTGTATATAATTCGAACTTCTCACCCAAAAGATAGTGCCTCCATATTTTCAAAGCAAACACGACGGCTAACAACTCAAGATCATGTATAGGAAATCTCTTCTCATGCGGCTTCAACTGATTGCTAGCATAAGCAACTACTTAGCCTCTTTGCATTAATATTGCATAAACATCTTCAATAGAGGTATCTGTATAGACTGTCAAATCTTGATTGCCATCAATAATAGTCAACCCTGGAGCAGTAGTCAACCTTAATTTCAGCTCTTGGAAAGCTGCCTCACTTTCAGGCTCCCAATTAAACCTTTTATGCTTCATGGCAAGCTTCGTTAATGGACAAGATAGCTTCGAAAAATCTTTAACGAATTTCCGATAATAGCCAGCCAATCCTAGAAAACTTCTAACTTTTGTAGGCACGCTAGGATGCTTCCAATCTTGAATGGCGGTGATTTTACTTGGATCCATTGAAATTTCTTCCTTCAATACTACATGACCGAGGAACTTCACTTCTTCTTGCCAGAATATGCATTTAGAAAATTTGGCCTTTAATACGTTCTTTCTCAGAATTTCTAAAACTTCTTCCAAATGCTTTTCTTGCTCGATAGTTGACTTAGAGAATATTAAAATATCATCAATGAAGACCAGCACAAATTTATTCAAGACATCGCGAAATACTCTGTTCATTAAATCGAAAAAATAAGCACGAGCATTGTAAAAGCCGAACGGCATTACTAACCACTCATAAAATATGTCGGGGCCTCTGAATGCTATCAAAGGAACACATTCTTGGGTAATACACAATTGATGGAAACCTGTAGCTAGGTTCATTCTAGAAAATACTTGTGCTCCATTCAAGTGATCTAATAAATCATCAATACGGGCCAATGAATATTTATTCTTGAGTGTCTACTTATTTAAATCTCGGTAATCCACACACAATCTGAAAGTACAGTCTGACTTTGGAACAAACACTACTGCTGCACCCCAATTCGAAAAGCTAGGCCTGATCAGACCTTTCCATAAAAGCAGTTTAGTTTGATTACCCAATTCTTCTTTCTCTTTCCATGTCATTCTTCGAATAGGATGCACAACTGGCCTTGCATTCAGAACTTTATCGATCCCGAAGTCAATTTCTCTTCGTGGAGGTAAGCTATTAATTTCTTCAAACACATCTGCATAATTCTTAACGACAGGAATTTCTTCAATAGCAGTGGGGGAAACCTCAAGAGCAGCCCAAAATTCTTTTCTATCTGAATCTGAGCCTACACAGGGTATAACAATATTTGTGAGCTTCGTTTTGACTTTAACAACTCTTTCTGCACATTTAACTTCGGCTTCATATCTAGTTAACCAATCCAACCCAAGAATGATATCAAATTCAAAAAGATCCATAACAATCAAATCAAAAGAAAACTGGTAATGGGAGTAAGAAAAAGGGACTCTACAATACAAACCAAGAATAAGAGAACCTCCTATCGGAGTTTGAACTCTTATCGATTCCTTAAGGTTCCTTAGTTTTAACTTCAATTTCTTAACTGTATTGCTTGAAATAAAGCTTTGTGACGCGCCCGTATTAAACAATACTTTAATTGGAATATTGTTGACAGTAAGCCTGCCTTTCAAAACATCTGGCCTTTCCTGACTAGCTGAGGGTGTTGGAGTTTCTGCTACTTCACTTACATGAGCTACTTCAGACTTCTTTAATAGCACGAAATCCCTTGCAAAATGACCTTCCTGGTGGCACTTATGACATTTCCTTTTACTATGAGATCTCTTTTGCTTCTGGATGGATTTTGATCCATCATTTCCTTGTTTCTTTAGAGATCTGCAATTTATCGATAAATGACCTAGCTTATTGCAGTTAAATCATGTGGAAGTCGTTAACGGTTCTTCCTTACAGGTTTCAACTTCCTGACTTTCCTTAGGCTTTGTACTTGCCTTAGGGCTATCAGTTTCAAATTTCCTTTTGTTGGTAGAACTGCCTTCGTCTTCATCTTCCAAACCATGTTGCTTATCGAGATACTCATAGCGATAAGCCATTTGTATCATCTTAGAAAAAGGAAGATTCACATGAGCAAGGACTCTACCTTCGTATTTTCTTTGAAGTCCATTAATAAATCTCAGATTCTTCCTTATAGGATCTCGAATTAGTTCTGGGGCAAAGCGAGAAAGTCCATTAATAAATTTTTCTATGAATGTTTCCTTAAATCTATCCCAGGAAATATTACCTTCTGGATTATCCTTTGTAACGGTTTCCCACCAGATTAAAGCTTCGTCTTTGAGTGCCTAAGATGCCAGTAATCTTTTCTGATCATCTCTCAGCTTTAAGCCTTCAAAAATTCTCTCAGAAGAATGCAACCACGCTTGTGTTTCAATAACAGACTCCTTGCCCAAGAATGATACTCCACCCAAATTTCGATACTTCATCACTAGAGCTTCTAGATCTGGTTCTGGTGGTGGGAGCACAATTATCTCATTAGATTGTTGAACCAAAGAATTACTTCTTATGTTTCTGACACTCATTTTCTACTATGTCTACAAATAGCAGAGAAAGAGTCAGGCCAACATAAAAGATATTGTAAAGCATAGAGACATATATTTAAATGTAAATGCATCTATAGGGGTGTATTTTATTCTACTATACTCATTCTAGGGCATTACCAATCCTATCTATAATGAGTTATTCGCCTTACAATACTACTGATTCTATTTCTGTCGAGTTTGTTAATATGTTAAATTCCGGAGCTAGATTAACCTAAGCGCTGATACCAACTGTGATGATCCAAACCCCTATGCCACAGAAGCAAGGATAATCATTGGAATATAACACATAAACAATAACAGTAGAACAGAAATATAGAATTACAGCAGATAATGTACATCAATATACACTGGAAATAATATATCATTGAAGTTACACAGCATAATAGGATCATACTTAGTACATAAACAGTTCCATCATAATATAAAATTTCTACAGCGAAATCAAACATAATATATACTTAATAAAGTCTGAACAGCATAATAAAAATGATAGGATCCATCTTAAGCTCCATAGCTATCCAAAGTGAGTTTGCTAAAACTTGAATACAAGGATGCCCATGTGGAAGAGGGCACCCGAGTTTGCAAAGTGAAACAAACTACGAGTCAGTCATGGGACTGGTATGAGAAATCTTATTTAACCTATTTAATAATAAGGCTAATCACAGGACCGCGCCGCTAACGCGAAACGGGTTTACTCCATTGGATTGCCAGTGCGTAAATAAATTAAATCATTTAAACAACGCAATGCTTTTCAGAAAAATGAAACCATTATAAGACTCAAGTCCCATCACACAATGCAACGCAAACCGGAGGATAGAGTTTTAGCTTATAATGGCCAAAATATGCTTGATACGTACAAAACAGAGTTGATATTATTAACAGTGTATATATGTTTCCAAAACAATTTCAATCATAATGTATCAATCATAGACGACATAACTACCATGTACTATATCGCCATACTAGTTTTACAATAAAACCGCACGGTGACGTATTGGAAGTTGGATTTCCATCATGAACCAAGTCAAGGGATCGTCCTTACTAAATTCGAGACTCTCTAGCCCAAGCCTCAGGGCAAGTACTCAATCAAGCCCTTAGGAGCGCCAGGGCTGGTCCACACATATGTTAGTGGATTGGTTATTCCTAAACAATATGTTTCCCCGCCCTATGGGGTGTAAATCTAGAGCCATTAAGGACTCAAATCCGAGGTACCTCACTTTCCATTTCCAAATAAGTAAAAATGTCTGGGCTCCAAATCATAACATCACTTCTAGCTAGAAAGAAACGCATGTTCTCCCTAGGGTCCTTCTCCCGTTTCTGGTTCATACCGGGGTGTGAGGCTTGCAAAGTAACGCTATACACAAAGCTATGCTAATTAAAGTTGTGCATTGATCATCAAACACAAGGCTCTGCTTTTCAACAATAAGCCCTAATCATTTGCATCTTGGAAAACCATATTCACGCAATGCGACTGATGTCTATCAATGTATAACCTCTGAGCTCGTATGTCTCAGAGAAGGGTGTAAAGCAAGAGAATAAATTATCCGTCACCAAACAGATATATATTTAATAGAAATCAATCAACACAGAATAAAATCCAATGTCAGACGCACATCCATTCTGGGTCTGAACGAAACCGGAGACACCTTTTCCTCATCCCGTGTGTCCAATATGGAAGAGAGGCTCTCGCATATCCGGACAATCAAGAAGTACGTACGGACAACTACAACTTTAACCCTTTTCTAGGAGCTAACCAATCCGAGGCATCAATAGTCATCCATTTGATGTGAAGATCGCCGGTCTTCAATCATCGTCTTCAATATCTTCGACCTCAAATCGTCGATCAATTATTTGAAATGAGAATTAACTTGGTCTTTTCAAATAATTCGCGAATATATAATTCAAATCAATTCTTTTCATTCCATATCATTTACAATATTCTATAACTATATATCACTATTTTTATTTATTTAAAATTAGCGTCTTTTAATTTAACGACGATTCAAGTCATTACACGGCCCTTGCGCTGTTTTTATTAAAATTTGAATTACACATTTCTCAAAATCTAAACGTTGAATCTTTGTAAATTTTATATCGTTGGAAAGATCTTTCCAAAGCGAACACAACAGTTCCAGTTTTGGGAAAATCCGACGGTCGGTCTCTCGGTATAATCGTTTAAAGTTACGATTCCAAATCGCGAACTACAGCGCGCGATTCGTTTTATTTTAATTTTTATATATATGCATATATATATATATATATAAATTAATTCGTTCTACGATTTCAGCACCATTTATCCTTTAAATAATTCTGTACACTTCATACACATGTTAAAAAGAATATTTTTATCGAACAAAAATAGATTTTAACACATGATTCTTTTTAACAACTCATTCATACATTATAATGGTAATTTTTTATGCAAAAACATTTTCATCAAACAATGAATATTTTTAATGATTCCTACTTTTATTAATAATGTAATTTTCAATGTTTCTACATTTTTATCAAAAATGAATATTTTAAATGAATCATACTTTACATTAAAAATATGATTTTTAATGTTTTCAACATTTTTATCAAAAATGAATATTTTTGATGAATCATACTTTACATTAAAAATGTGATTTTTAATGTTTTCAACATTTTTACCAAAAATGAATATTTTTAATGAATCATACTTTACATTAAAAATGTGGTTTTTAATGTTTTCAACATTTTTATCAAACTACGGATATTTTTAATGAATCATACTTTACATTTAAAATGTGATTTTTAATGTTTTCAACAATTTTATCAAACTACGAATATTTTAAATGATCATTCATACATAAAGAAAAATATACTTTTTATTGTTGAAATATTTTTATCAAACAAGAATCTTTTTAATGATTCATTTTTACATTAACAATGTAATTCTAATGTAAAAACATTTTCAAACAATGAATCTTTTTAATGATTCATTTCTACGTTAACAATGTAAATTTTAATGCAAACATATTTTTATCAAGCTTTAATCTTTTAATGAATCCTACTTTACATTAGAAATGTAATTTTTAATGTAAACATCTTCTAATCAAACTTTAAGCTTTTTACTATACTTGAATCTCTTTTTTTTTTTTAATATTCATACTTATATTAAAATGTAATTTTTAATATAAATACTTTTTTTAATGCTTGAATCTTTTTATATGTTTCATCTAACATTAAAAATGTACTTTTTAATGTTAACACAAATTTATTAAACAATGAATCTTTTTATATGTTTCATCTAACATTAAAAATTTACTTTCAATGTTAAAACATTTTTATTACACAATGACTATTTTTAATGATTCATTTACATTAATAATGTAAATTTCATTGTAAAAACATTTGTATTACACAATGACTCTTTTTAATTATACATTTACATTAATAATGTAAATTTCAATGTAAAAACATTTTTATTACACAATGACTCTTTTCAACGATTCATTTACACTAATAATGTAAATTTCAATGTAAAAACATTTTTTTTTTACACAATGACTCTTTTTAATGATTCATTTACATTAATAATGTAAATTTCAATGTAAAAACATTTTTATTACACAACGACTCTTTTTAATGATTCATTTACATTAATAATGTAAATTTCAATAAAAAAACATTTTTATTTCAACTAATTATCATTTTTGACCTACAATAAAAATGTGAATTTTTATGCTAACATATAATGATCATATTATATACAAAATAAAATTTTATTTTTATTATTAAACCATTTTTCTATTCACCTATGATCATTTGCATAATTTATATACAAAACAAAAAATATAAATTTTTTTATTGTTCAAACAATTTTATTTCATAACATGAATATTTACTACACATGAATATTTCAGAAAATTTCGTCATTATAACGGCAGGGGAATTAAAACTGGCACCGTCCCTAGTACGGCTCCTCTACTAACCTAGGCCTCGCGGCGATACAAGGGTTTCATTTTCCTAATACAATTTCTTTTCACTATACAATGAATTGTAATGACACGGATTTCGCTCCTACCTAATCGATCGCTAAATCGACCAAGACCATTCGAATCCCGAATATACTAACTCTGGGCATACAACACATTAGAACAAATAATAGAAGACTTTTATAAACATCATAATAATTTTACATCAGAGTACAGAATAAATTAGAGTACATCGAAAAATAATACTACAGCGGAATATTAATTTACGGAAAATTTAATACAATGCAGCAGAAGACTATCAATGCTCTGGACACAGCTTTAAGCTTCAATCCAGAATCCTGCTCAATGTATCTGTAAAATAAGCTACTAGATTGCCCGTGTGAAAAATAAGGGCACCCGAGTTTGCAAGTGAAACAAACTACGTGTCAGTCATGGGACTGGTATGAGAAATCTTACTTAACTTATCTAATAATAAAGCTAATCACAGGACCATGCCGCTAACGCGGAACAGGTTTACTCCATTGGATTGCCTGTGCATAAAATAAGTAAATCTTTTAAAACAACACAATGCTTTTTAGAAAATGAAATCATTATAAGACTCAAGTCCCATCACACAATGCAACGCAAACTGGAGGATAGAGTTTTACCTTATAATGATCAAATATGCTTGATACGTATTAAATAATATTTAATATTATTATTAGTGTCTAGTCAATTTTAAAACACTTTCAGAATAAATGTATCAATCCTAGACAGCATAGTACCACATCCTACTATGTCGCCATATATAGGTTTACAATCAAATCCGTAATGTCGTATTGGAGATTGGGTTTCCATCATGAGTCAAGGCTAGTGATGATCTCCTTACCTATAACACCCCGCATTTTTAATGTAATTAAATATATTTATAAGCATGGATATATAAATAATGGTGATACGCAGTTTAGACTAATACATACGTTGAAGAGAAGAAAAATCTGTACGATAACAATGTATGTGACAGAAAAGATAATAAAATAAAGATACTTAATTTAAAAATCATGAATTAAGTAAAACGGACGTCATCATTGCATTCGCCTAAAAATTCTGGTTCAGATGGACACTAAATTTGCGTAAAACAGATAACGTATGAAGAAGATATAAGCCGTAGAAGTTTATATACACGTAGGATAATATATATATATATAATATGCATTGACATAACTAAAAAAAAAGTAATGTACAATAAGGAATGCGCGTTTAAAGAGGAGAATGGAAATACATTCATATGCGCGTTCATAAATTTAGTTTGAATTGTAGAAATTATTATGCACTTAAAAGGTTTAATGTATTTGAAAAGAAAAAGAAAAAAAGCATTAAATACTCTTTTTGGAACCGACAGAGGTTGAAATAAATGTGGCATGTGTTTTTTAGTATGAAAATTGCTCGATTTAAATGTTTGGAGACTAGATGCATGCACATGTGATTATTTATGGCAAATATGTAAATAAAAAAATAGACATATTTATGACATTAACAAATTGGGTTGAGGTTGACTAAATGTTAAGTATTTGGTATTATATATATATATATATATATATATAAGGAGTAACACTAATTCGAGATTAAGGGAATCTGTTTTAATGGTAAGAAATGAAATTGGTAAATTAAAGACATTAGTGTTATATTTAGGGATAATATAATGGTTACATTAAATATGGAAAAGGAGAGTACATGTAGTAAACACATTTACGCATTTCAAATATAACATGAATAGAAAAACAATGAGTAAATAGTCATCAATAATGGCTATGAGAGGGAAATAAAAAAAGATATTAAATTCTCTTTAGTAAAATAGTTAACACATACTATATTTTCCTACGATTAAAAAATAATGGCATAGTTGGATACCATATTTGATAAGAACATGAGTGTAAGTAAACGTATGGTATTTATTTACATAAATAAATAATAGTTATGTTAAAGAGGTAGAGAAAAATAAATTTTTGCCTTGTTTAAATAAAAGAAAAAGGGAAACAAATTTTATATTGTTACGGTATAAACAAAGGAATGGTTTTGCTAAATAAATCTTCATTAATGTTCTTTAACAAATAAAAGAGGGCATTTATAATTTAGTAGCGGAAGTTTCTGGAAACCTTAATCTAGTGGTCCGAAACGCACACAAAATCCTATAAATACAGCCTTGGTTTGACATAATTTAGCCTCCATTTCGCTCTCTATCTTTCTCTCAAATATTTTTTTCAAGAAAATAAAAGTATATATGTATACACTCAAAAGAAGAAGAAAAGAGAGGCGTTTATACAAACTAGAAAGGAATTCTTTTAGAGGACCATGGCTAAAATGAAGGAAAAGAATTCAGATGCCTAGATCTATGTTGTGCAAAAAGGGAGAAAGCCATGGATCAGATCTAGAATTGAAGAACATACAAGTGAGTGGATTTAAAATACATTTTTGTATAATAATGGATCTATCGTTCACTATTCCCCATTTACACACATAATAAACCTATTGAAAGATCTAATCTGATAAAGTTCACGTATGCCTAATAGAGTTATCGTATGCTTAATTATGATCAATTATTTTATGCCTACGTTGTGTTTCCTCCTTTTATTCTTCTCTTTTTATTTTTATAGTTAGGCTTTCTTCGAGCCTATGTCTATTGTGGATTTATGCGATTGAACAATATTGAGAGTAAAAGGGTAAAGGTTGATTTGGGTATTATAGTGATTGGGAGGTTTGGGGGCATAACTTATAATGGGGTTTTGGGAATAACTTTGATTGGATAACTTTGATTGGAATTATGAATATAACTGTGGGTATGTAACAATTTGGAATTTTGCTCGATCCGAATCGATCGCTAAACCGACCAAGACCATTCGAAACCCTTGATTTTTTTGAGAACAAGACGAATCAGAACCCAAACAGAAGAACATTTCATTGTTAATTACAACAATTCCATCAGAATACAAGAATATACAGGGTATGAATAAATATTATACATCATAGAAATATCATAGATTTAAATACATTACTGCAGTGGAAAAATAATACAATACACAATTGAAAGAGATATACGAATACAGAGATTTCCGGATATCGTTCCAGCTGCAAATCAGGATCCTGTGAATATAAATCTGCAAAACCAAAACTACTAGCTGCCCGTGTCAAAATAAGGGCACCCAGAGTTTAGGTTAAAACAATAAACTCCAGGTCAGTCATGTGACTGGAGTGAGAACTAAAACAGTTATTAATCTTTATTTTAAAGTTAGGTAAATCCAAGGACCACGCCGTATAACACGGAACGGGTTTCCTCCCAAGAATACCAGTGCATAAAACAACAGCGCAATGCTAAATAAAGAACAATGAAGCTATTATAAGACCCAAGTCCCATCACATAATGTAACAGAAGCCGGAGGATAGGGTTTTTACCTTATAATAGCCAAAGAATGCTTGATACGCTAAATTTCATCTTTTATTATTACTATAAGTGTATAGTGTCAAAACAATTTCAATCATAAGTATCAATCATAGACGACATAAGTGCCCCATACCACTATGTCGCCATACTAGGATCTACAATCAAAACTACAAAGTCATGTATTGGAAGTTGGATTTCCATTTGTGAACCGAGGCAAAAGAAAGTCCTCTACCGATTCGAGACAATCTAGCCCATGTCTACGGACCCAGACACAGGTGAGCCGTTGGATCGTCAAGGTCGGTCCACCGATGTGGATTGAAATGCCTAAACACTGCGTTTCCCGCCCTTCGGGGCGTAAATGAGTCCTATGACTCCATCGGCTCCACATAGTCACCGATATATCCGAGGCGCCTCGCAATCCAACAACCATACAAGTGAAAATAATATATATGTCAGGGCTGGTAGGTCACTGACACCACCCTAGCTAGAAGGAAACGCATGCCCTCCCTGATGTCCTCTCCCGTTTCTGGTTCACAACCGGGATGTGAGGCTCGCGAATTAACGTTATACACAAAGCTATGCCACACAGGCGGTGCTTTGATCATCCACCACAAGACATTGCTTTTCAACAAAATCCTTGATCCTTTGCATCTCAGCATGCCACACAGCAATTCACTCCATGCAACTGATGGCTATCAATCACACAGAATGAAATCCAATGTCAGACACACAGTCCATTTACAAGTCCGTTCTGGGTCTGAACGGAACCGGAGGCACCTTGTACCTCGTATATCCATCGATCTCCAAGTACATCTGGACGATCACCAACTGATTCCCTCCTCTTGGGTGTACAACCCAATCAAGATCATCAGTAAATATCCAAACGATGTAAAGACCTCTGGTCTTCAACCACAGTCTTCATCCTCGACACATCGTCGAATCAGTTATTCAGAATGGGATAAACACGGTCTTTCTGAATAACTCGTGTATGTAATAAACAAGTGTTACACAAACACAACATACGCCTCATTCCAATTAAGAATATTCTTTTATTCAAATATTCTTATACTTTGGGAAAGGTTCCCATTAATTTTATCAAAGATAAATTCTTTAAATTTATTCTTTAATCTTCTTTTGAATATCAATTCAAACCAAATTATGGTTTATCCATACTAGTTGGGATTAACGAACCTTACCGAAGTAATCCCTTGTTAAATTTCCCCACCAAAACCTATTCATCCCATGAAGTAAAACTGGTCATACTTCATATCTAACACCACGGTGTTATCGGTAAATTCAATTACCATTTCACGTCAAATCTAGTTAAAGATTTAACTATCGCCTGGAGCAAAACTGGTGATACCCCATTCTCGATCATTTCAATCTAATTAAAGATTCATTAAAACTCCACTTGGTTTTAATCTTCCCAAAAATCAATATTAATGATTGTTTAACTTGGGAAATCATATCCTGTCTTTAACTGGGTTAAAGAACCAATGTCATTTAAAACACGGTTCACTATAAACCCAAAATCACATTCCATTCCATCAGCCTTTAACCGTAAATTAGAAAGTTAACAATTCCTTAAGTATTAACCCCGATGGCCGAAACCAACATCAGATCAATACCCAAGAAACCATTCAACTTAACTAATCTCCAGTTAGTTTCTGATTTTCTTAACTCCGTTGGGTCTAAGAACAGTATTATTAAAGATACCATTCATGACAACCCAAAATCACATTACATTAACAATGGAATCTTCATGGAAAACAAATCGATATATATATATATATAATCGATATAAACTTCCATATCCGACTAATAATATAAATGGAATAACGGCAACGACGTTTAAATTCCAGATATATTAGCAGTCTTCCTCCACAGAAATTCACTTCGATTATTACCAAATCGAATTTCATTCCATTCCAATTTATTTTATTAAATTGGAAAACTTTACTTTGGAAAATCTCCTTTAAATCTTATCAAAAAGATTTATAAATTCCAAATCCCATTTCACTATAAATCGGGTTAAAGAACGAATGTCATTAAAACACAGTTCACGATAAACCCAATTCACATTCCATTAATTATCGGGTTAAAGAACAAGTGTTATTTAAAACACCGTTCACGATAAACCCAAAAATAAATTCAAATTCAATTCCAATTAAATACCATTTAATTGGTATACTTCGTTAAATCTAAATAAAAAGATTTAATCTATTTCTCAACTGGGTTTAAGAACAGTGCTAATGAAGACACCATTCACAACAAACCCAAATCCCATTTGATATTAAATACAAGGCTCTGAATAGAAAATATATCGACTTATATTCAATATCAAATACTACAACCAACAAACATCGTATAGGAAATAATGATATTAATATATCTTTCAAATTTCCATAACAATATCTATATAATCATGAAATTCAATATCAAAATATTCCGAAGATAATTTCGATTCAAATCCATTTCCAATTTACATATTGGAAATTCTGGTTATTTTCAAAACCATTTCAAATCCACTTTATTTATTTTAAAAATAAATGGGACTATAATTCTAGTTCAAAACTAGTTCATTTCAATACAAATCTATTTTTATCTTTTCAAATTTGAAATTTTTCATCCCAAATCATTTCTTATGATTTCACACTAATTATTGATATTTTTAATAATTTTATCGAGGCTCATACAGTCGATTTCCATCAACGGCCATCAAACTACACTGACAACGACCATTTCCAAATTTGATTTGGACATAATTCCAAATCCAACCATTAGATTTCTAGTTTCTTGTATTTGTTAGAAAGCCCTTTTCGATACGAACCCAACGGTTCCGGTTTTAGGAGAATATGACAGTAGGATCTCCCGTAATGTCCATTCAAAGTTAATGGTCGAAATTCTCGAACTGCCGCTGCGCGGCGCGTTCTATTCAGGCCATTATATATATATATTATATATTTCATCGATTTCCTTTAAAAACATATTTTATAAATCGTTTTAAATTCGTTTTCAAAACGATTTCAACTTCATATTCAATTTCAAATCAAAATCCATATCATTAATATATAAATGATAATATTTTCAAAACATTATATTTTGAAATCAATTCCTTTTCGATATTCATTATAAAAATGAATAAAATCGGTATAGATATCGTTCACGTCAAAATGGTGTCAATCTAATCAACACGGCTTTATATATTTAAATATATTCGTGTCCATCCCAAATCGGACATCAAAACCCAATTTTGATTCTTTTCTGAATATTATATGATAAATATTCATTATTTTAAAATAATCGTTATTTTAAAATATTTATTCTTTCCTAACTGGAATCAGACACGGTCATTTACCATACAATATGATTTATATGGATTTCATACACACATGCACATAACAACAATCAAACACAGTCAACCACCACCCAAAGTGCATTTTGCACTACATAAGCATCAAATATAAATATTTAATGCTTATAACAGCCTGTCAATCAATTGATCGACATACAGCTAATTATTGGAACTAGCGTATGGCCAATTTCATCCCAACACCCATGTGGGGTTTTCAAACAATCAAACACAGGTTTTATTTGTGCAGTTGGGCGATGTGTAAAATTTATCATCCCAATCCATATCAGTCAAATGTGTGTACATAAACAAATCATCCGATTTGTTTATAAATATTTATTTTATATACACGTTAAAAATTATATTTTTAACTATAAAATATTTTATTCCATTCCACTTCACACAATCAACTTTCACAACATGTCAATCATACATACAAGTCATCCATGGTTCGTGGACAATAGGTGTCGGGTGCTGCTAAGCACCGTCTACATCCTAGTATATATTTCAACTAGAAAACGAATTAAAAGTGAGGAGTCCTCACCTTTGGGTTCCACTCCACCAATTTTACTTCTGAACATCTGAACCGTTTGGATTTGTTTGAAATTCCAATGCTGTCCTTATCACGCTGTTCATAATAAAAATTATATTTTTATTGCTTCATTCCAATAAATAAAAATCACATTTTTATTTCTACTTCATATGTTTTTATGACGCTTCTTTCTATATAAAAATTATATTTTTATATTCCTACTTCTTATATAAAGATTGAATTTTTATTTCGACGCTACAAAAATCACATTTTTATTTCAACGTATATATATAATAAAAAATCAAAATTTTATTTTGCTACATATATAAAAATTATATTTTTATTATTCTAAAAATCAAATCTTTTTAATTATAAAAATCTAATCTTTACTAGTTATAAAAATCTAATTTTTACTTCGCCTCCTATATGATAAAAATCGAATTTTCCTTATATAAAGATAGAGTCTTTCCTTATATAAAAAAAAGAAAGATATAATCTTTTTCATTTAAAAAAAATAAAAAACCTGTCTTTTTCAATTTAAAAATCATATCTTTTTATTCATCGCTTTACATAGATAAAAACATGTCTTTAATTCTTATATAAAGATAATATTTTCATACATTTTCTTTTCATCAATATATATATATAAAGGCTGAAATAAAATAAAAATAAAAATAAAGTTCAATGTTAATTTCAGTTTAAAAAAAATCAAGTTAATCTCCTTATAAAATTAAAAAGAAAGAAGAAAGGAAAGGGGGGAGGAACTCACCGTAAATCGATTGAAGGGGTGACGCTAGGGTTCGGCGCCGGATGGCGCACGAGAGGGGGGGCGCGACCGGATCTGGCGTAGCGGTGGGCTCCATCGACCTGGGGCTTGTGGGTCTCATTTTAGAGGAAGGGAGGGAGAACGGAGAGAGACGCGAGGGGAGGGGGTAGTCGATGACCAGCGGCGGCAGCCTGGCCAGGCGTGGCGGCGCTGGGAGATTCCGACCTCGAGAGGAGCGGGTTTGGGGGAGAGCGAGCTTTTATTTTATTTTATTTTTTTCTGAGATAGAAGAGAGAGATATGAGGGTATAAAGGAGTATATAATTATATTATTTAATTAATAATTTTTTTCCGAAAAGTTGACTTTTTGCCTAAATCCCAAATCGAGCCCAATGACTGTCGCCCCTTGCTAATCACCCCATTCCGAACACAATGGGATATGTATCATAAGCCGATTCGACTGTTTCGATCTATTTCCGTCAAAATCAAAATATAAATCTATATATTGAATTTGAGCGCACATTTCAATTTATCGGGGCCACATACGGACTCTAAAAATTCCCGAAAAATATTTTCTAGCTTCGTATTGATGATACGGTTCTAATGAAACTAATTTCATCAAATTCTGAGTCCATTTGAAAAATGGCCATTTTCTGGTCGATCGAAATTGACTGAAACTGTTAAAACATGTTTTACTACGCCACGCTCACATATTGATTCAGAAAATTATGAATTTTGGAATCTAGAAATAATTCGACATCCCGGATCCAACAAAAGTGGTTTCGTCGAAAACAGAGATCGTTTGCAAAATTTCCATTTTCAAGGGCTATATATACTGTATAGCGACCTTTCTGAAAATTCATTTGGCCATAACTTTTGATTCCCACTATGAAATTTCGATTTTTCAGATTCAATAGAAAGATAATCATAAACAGATTTAGATATTTTTAGTTTCACTAAATTCCGTTTTATTTTGCACCCGGTACATTCAATCAAAGTTTGAATTCAAATTTTGAAACTGCCGCGCCATTTCAGGCCTTGTTTATAATTAAAATAAATATATTTATTTTCAAACATCGATTCAAACAAATATATACGTTCTAATTCTATTAAAAATAAATTTCTCATCGTTCTTATTTGAAATAATTCATTTTAAATATTCAAAATTCAATAAAATTGCCAAAATAAAAAATTTAAATTGGCTCAGATTTCCGGGTTATTACAATCTCCCCCACTTAAAATTTTTCATCTCCGAAAAGGAACGAAGCTGAAAGTTGTTTAACTAATCAACTCAACTTCCATTATTTTCATTATGGCTCAAGTTCGTCAACTTTTCAGTTTCTAAGAACTTTTCAAGTTTTTCAAAAATTTGTCCAACACCCTAAATTTTCGAAAAATTTCGCCATAACCTCCCCTGCACTGGAGCACCGAGAAAATCCCGAAATTGCCGTACAGGCCTCTCCAATCCAAAAAGAAAAAAAAACAGCCAATCAGCTCATAAAATCATCCAAAACCTAAGAAATACAATAAACATTTACCTATTTGTCGGGCAAACAATTTTATTCCTCTGCTCTAGCCTCCTTGCAATGACTATTCAATGTATACACATGTATATGCATGCTATTTCAAACAATTTTCAATTCAGTCCAATATTTGGTACAATTTGGCTAAATGGTTCAAATTTTAATTAATCAACAAATAATCAAACAACACAACCAGCAATCAATTTGTTGATTAGCTTTTCAAATTCATAACTTTGATACATAGTCCAAAAGTCAGATTTTTGGTGCCAAATCGCAACAATAAGCCCTATCTAGTTTTGGTTCTCACACCAGTCTATTGGAATCATATAGAAATCCCACTTTCGAAACACGAAAATAAATTCTGATGATGATGCATCAATCATCAGAATCATGTCCGAGCGACTAGAGTGTGATTCTATATCTATCCAGTATATTAAAACTTCGAATACACGTGGATAAGACGTATACGCAAAATCTTTATATACTGGATTGTCCAAATTCAATATAAAATAAATAATCAAATACGAATAATTGATTTAAATTTTCAAAGCAAAAATTGTTTTCATTTTAAAAATATACTCTTCACACTCGTTCTAGAATACTACTGATCCCATTTCTAACAAGTCATTCCCATTGGATATTACTAATCCAATCTCTGATGAATTCTTTCGTATGGTTCTAATGTGTCTTGTTCTCCGAGCTCTGTAAACCAAAGCTCTAATACCATAGGTAACAATTTGGAATTTCACTCGATCCAAATCGATCACTAAACCGACCAAAACCATTCGAAAACCCTAATTTTTTTAGGACAAGACGAATCAGAACCCAAACAGAAGAACATTTCATTGTTAATTACAACAATTCCATCATAATACAAGAATATACAGAGTATGAATAAATATTACACATCAAAGAAGTATCAGAGATTTAAATACATTACTGCAGTGGAAAAATAATACAATACACAACTGAAAGAGATATACGGATACAGAGCTTTTCGGATATCGTTCCAGCTGCAAATCAGGATCCTGTGAATATAAATCTGCAAAACCAAAAATACTAGCTGCCCGTGTCAAAATAAGGGCACCTAGAGTTTAGGTTAAAACAATAAACTCCAAGTCAGTCATGTGAATGGTGTGAGAACTAAAACAGTTATTAATCTTTATTTTAAAGTTAGGTAAATCCAGGGACCACGCCGTATAACACGGAATGAGTTTCCTCCCAAGAATACCAGTGCATAAAACAACAACGCAATGATAAATAAAGAACAATGAAGCTATTATAAGTCCCAGGTCCCATCACACAATGCAACACAAGCCGGAGGATAGGGTTTTTACCTTATAATAGCCAAAGAATGCTTGATACGCTAAATTTCATCTTTTATTATTACTATAAGTGTATAGTGTCAAAACAATTTCAATCATAAGTATCAATCATAGACGGCATAAGTGCCCCATACCACTATGTCGCCATACTAAGCTCCACAATCAAAACCGCAAAGTCACGTATTGTAAGTTGGATTTCCATCTATGAACCGAGGCAAAAGATAGTCCTCTACCAATTCGAGACAATCTAGCCCATGTCTCAGGACCCAGACACAGGTGAGCCCTTGGATCGTCAGGGCGGTCCGCTGATGTGGATTAAAATGCATGAACACTGTTTCCCGCCCTTTGGAGCGTAAATGAGAAGTATGACTCCATCTGCTCCACATAGTCATCGATATATCCGAGACGCCTCGCAATCCAACAACCTCACAGGTGAAAATAATGTTAATGCCAGGGCTGGTAGGTCACTGACACCACCCTAGCTAGAAGGAAAGGCATGCCCTCCCTGATGTCCTCTCCCGTTTCTGGTTCACAACCGGGGTGTGAGGCTCGCGAATTAACGTTATACACAAAGCTATGCCACATAGGCGGTGCTTTGATCATCAACCACAAGACTTTGCTTTTCAACAAAAGCCTTGATCCTTTGCATCTCAGCATGCCACACAGTCACTTCACGCCATGCAACTGATAACTATCAATCACACAGAATGAAATCCAATGTCAGACACACAGTCCATTTACAAATCCGTTTTGGGTCTGAACGGAACCTGAGGCACCTTGTACCTCGCATATCCATCGACCTCCTAGTACGTCTGGACGATCACCAACTGATTCCCTCCTCTTGGGTGTACATCCCAATCAAGATCATCAGTATTTATCCAAACGATGTAAAGACCTCCGGTCTTCGACCACCGACTTCATCCTCGACACATAGTCGAATCAGTTATTCAGAATAGGATAAACCCGGTCTTTATGAATAACTAGCGTATATAATAAACAAGTGTTACACAAACACAACATACGCCTCATTCCAATTAAGAATATTCTTTTATTCAAATATTCTTATACTTTGGGAAAGGTTCCCATTAATTTTATCAAAGATAAATTCTTTAAATTTATTCTTTAATCTTCTTTTGAATATCAATTCAAACCAAATTATGGTTTATCCAAACTAGTCGGATTAGCGAACCTTACCGAAGTAATCACTTGTTAAATTTCCCCATCACAACCTATTCATCCCATGAAGTAAAACTAGTCATACTTCATATCTAACACCACGGTGTTATCGGTAAATTCAATTACCATTTCACATTCAAATCTAACTAAAGATTTAACTATCGCCTAGAGCAAAACTGGTGATACCTCATTCTCGATCATTTCAATCTAATTAAAGATTAATTAAAACTCCACTTTGTTTTAATCTTCCCAAAAATCAATATTAATGATTGTTTAACTTGGGAAATCATATCCTCTCTTTAACTGGGTTAAAGAACCAATGTCATTTAAAACACGGCTCACTATAAACCCAAAATCACATTCCATTCCATCATCCTTTTACCGTAAATTAGCAAGTGAACAATTCCCTAAGTATTAACCCCGAAGGCCGAAACCAACATCAGATCAATACCCAAGAAACCATTCAACTTAACTAATCTCCATTTAGTTTCTGATTTTCTTAACTCTGTTGGGTCTAACAATAGTATTATTAAAGATACCATTCACGACAACCCAAAACCACATTCCATTAACGATGGAATCTTCATGGAAAACAAATCGATATATATAATCGATATAAACTTCCATATCCGACTAATAATATAAATGGAATAATGGCAACGCCTTTTAAATTCCAGATATATTAGCAGTCTTCCTCCACAGAAATTCACTTCGATTATTACCAAATCGAATTCCATTCCATTCCAATTTATTTTATTAAATTGGAAAACTTTGCTTTGGAAAGTCTCCTTTAAATCTTATCAAAAAGATTTATAAATTCCAAATCCCATTTCACTATAAATCGGGTTAAAAAACGAATGTCGTTAAAACACAGTTCGCGATAAACCCAATTCGCATTCCATTGATTATCGGATTAAAGAACAAGTGTTATTTAAAACACCGTTCACGATAAACCCAAAAATCAATTCAAATTCAATTCCAATTAAATACCATTTAATTGGTATACTTCATTAAATCTAAATAAAAAGATTTAATCTTTTTCTCAACTGGGTTTAAGAACAGTGTTAATGAAGGCACCATTCACTACAAACCCAAATCCCATTTGATATTAAATACAAGGCTCTGAATAGAAAATATATCGGCTTATATTCAATATCAAATACTACAACCAACAAATATCGTATAGGAATATATTAATATATCTTTCAAATTTCCATAACAATATCTGTATAATCACGAAATTCAATATTGAAATATTTCGAAGATAATTTCGATTCAAATCCATTTCCAATTTATATATTAGAAATTCTGGTTATTTTCAAAACCATTTCAAATCCCCTTTATTTATTTTAAAAATAAATGGGACTACAATTTTAGTTCAAAACTAGTTCATTTCGATAAAAATCTATTTTTATCTACTCAAATTTGGAATTTTTCATCCTAATTCTTCCCAAATCATTTCTTATGATTTTACACTAATTATTGATATTTTTAATAATTTATCGAGGCTCGTACAGTCGATTTCCATCAACGGCCATCGAACTGCACTTACAACGACCTTTTCCAAATTTGATTTGGACATAATTCCAAATCCAACCGTTAGATTTCTAATTTCTTGTATTCGTTAGAAAGCTCTTTTTGATACGAACCCAACGGTTCCGGTTTCAGGAGAATCCGACGATTGAATCTCATGTAATGTCCATTCAAAGTCAATGGTCGAAATTCGCGAACTACCGCTGCGCGGCGCGTTCTATTCAGGCCAATATATATATATATATATATATATATATATATATATATATATATTTCGTCGATTTCCTTTCAAAACGTATTTTATAAATCGTTTTAAATTCGTTTTCAAAAAGATTTCAACTTCATATTCAATTTCAAATCAAAATTAAATATTCCGTATCATTAATATATAAATGATAATATTTTAAAACCATTATATTTGAAATCAATTCCTTTTCGATATTCATTATAAAAATGAATAAAATCGATATAGATATCGTTCACGTCAAAATGGAGTCAATCTAATCAACACGGCATTATATATTTAAATATATTCGTGTCCATCCCAAATCGGACATCAAAACCCAATTTTGATTCTTTTCTGAATTTTATTTAATAAATATTCGTTATTATAAAATAATCATTATTTTAAAATATTCATTCTTTCTGAACTGGAATCAGACACAGTCAATTACCATACAATATGATTTATATGGATTTAATACACACATGCACATAACAACAATCAAACACAGTCAACCATCACCCAAAGTGCATTCTACATTGCATAAGCATCAAATATAAATATTTAACGCTTATAACAACCTGTCAATCAATCGATCAACATATAGCTAATTATTGGGACTAGTGTATGGCCAATTTCATCCCAACACCCGTGTGGGGTTTTCAAACAATCAAACACAGGTTTTATTTGTGCAGTAGGGCGATGTGTAAAATTTATCGTCCCATTCCATATCAGTCAAATGTGTGTACATAAACAAATCGTCCGATTTGTTTATAAATATTTATTTTATATACACGTTAAAAATTATATTTTTAACTACAAAAATATTTTCAACTGTAAAATATTTTATTCCATTCCACTTCACACAATCAACTTTCACAACACATCAATCATACATACAAGTCATCCTTGGTCCGTGGACGACGGGTGTCGGGAGCTGCTAAGCACCTTTTGCATCCTAGTATATATTTCAACTAGAAAACAAATTAAAAGTGAGGAGTCCTCACCTTTGGGTTCCACTCCACCAATTTTACTTCTGAACATCTGAACCGTTTGGATTTGTTTGAAATTCCAATGCGGTCCTTATCACGCTGTTCATAATAAAAATTATATTTTTATTGCTTCATTCCAATAAATAAAAATAACATTTTTATTTCTACTTCATATGTTTTTACGACGCTTCTTTCTATATAAAGTTTATATTTTTATATTCCTACTTCTTATATAAAGATTGAATTTTTATTTCGACGCTACAAAAATCACATTTTTATTTCAACGTATATATATAATAAAAAATCAGATTTTTATTTCGCTACATATATAAAAATTATAATTTTATTATTCTAAAAATTAAATCTTTTTAATTATAAAAATCTAATCTCTACTAGTTATAAAAATCTAATTTTTACTTCGCCTCCTATATGATAAAAATCGAATTTTCCTTCTATAAAGATAGAGACTTTCCTTATATAAAAAAAGAAAGATATAATCTTTTTCATTTAAAAAAATAAAAAAAATTGTCTTTTTCAATTTAAAAATCATATCTTTTTATTCATCACTTTACATAGTTAAAAATCATTTCTTTAATTCTTATATAAAGATAATATTTTCTTACATTATCTTTTCATCAATATATATATATATATATTAAAAGGCTGAAATAAAATATAAATAAAGTACAATGTTAATTTCAGTTTAAAAAAAATTCAAGTTAATCTCCTTATAAAATTAAAAAGAAAGAAGAAAGGAAAGGGGGGAGGAACTCACAGTAAATCGATTGAAGGAGGGACGCTAGGGTTCGGCGCCGGGTGGCACACGAGAGGGGGGGCGCGACCGGATCTGGCATGGCGGTGGGCTTCGTCGATCTGGGGCTTGCGAGTCTCGTTTTAGAGGAAGGGAGGGAGAACGGAGAGAGAGACGCGAGGGGAGGGGTAGTCGATGATCAACGGCGGTAGCCTGGCCAGTCGCGGCGGCGCTGGGAGTCTCCGACCTCGAGAGGAGCGTGTTTGGGGGAGAGCGGGCTTTTTTTTATTTTATTTTTTTCTGAGATAGAAGAGAGAGATATGAGGGTATAAAGGAGTGTATAATTATATTATTTATTTTTTCCTAAAAGTTGACTTTTGGTTGAATCCCAAATCGAGCCCAACGACTGTTGCCCCTAGCTAATCACCCCCATTCCGAACACAATGGGATATGTATCGTAAGCCGATTTGACTGTTTTGATCTATTTCCATCAAAATCAAAATATAAATCTACATATTGAATTTGAACGCACATTTTAATTTACCGGGGCCACATACGAACTCTAAAAATTCCCAAAAAATATTTTCTAGCTTCGTATTGACGATACAGTTCTAATGAAACTAATTTCGTCAAATTCTGAGACAGTTTGAAAAATGGTCATTTTCTGGTCGATCGAAATTGACTAAAACTGTTAAAACACGTTTTACTTTGCCACGCTCACATATTGAATCGGAAAATTATGAATTTCGGAATCTAGAAATAATTCAACATCCCGGATCCAACAAAAGTGGTTTCGTCGAAAACACAGATCGTTTGCAAAATTTCCATTTTCAAGGGCTATATATACTCTATAGCGACCTTTCTGAAAATTCATTTGGCCATAACTTTTTATTCCCGCTATGAAATTTCGATTTTTCAGATTCGTTAGAAAGATAATCATAAACATATTTAAATATTTTTGGTTTCACTAAAATCCATTTTAATTTGCACCTGGTACAGTCAGTCAAAGTTTGAAATCAAATTTTGAAACTACCGCGCCATTTCAGGCCTTGTTTATAATTAAAATAAATATATTTATTTTCAAACATCGATTCAAATAAATATATACGTTCTAATTCTATTAAAAAAAAATTCTCGTCGTTCTTATTTAACATTATTCATTTTAAATATTCAAAATTCAATAAAATTGCCAAAATAAAAAATTTAAATTGGCTCAGATTTCTGGGTTATTGCAGGGTATATGAATCAAATTGGAATTATAAATATAACTATGGGTATATGAACCAAATTCGAATTATGAATGAAAATTGGGATTACAAGTTGAATTGGGAAAAGTTGGGAAATATGTAATAAAATGAGAACTGGCTTAAGTAGTTGATGACTGTGGATTCATTACAATAAAACATACATATAGTTACATTTATTAGTTGCGTTTATACACAAATGCGACCAATGTAGTTTTTAATTTTATATTTATGGGTTTTGGTTACATTTATTTAACAATTGACTAAATGGTTACGTTAAACCCTTTCCTTCCGTTACTTTTCACTTCCCTCCACTGTTTTCATTTTTCCGCCTAAACCTAAATTGGTTTCCTCCCTTCTCGTCTTCCCAACTTTCCCGTTTGCTTCCGCTACATACATGTGAATGTTTTCTTGAAGACCGCGTCTCCTAAATTAGCTTCTTCCCCTTCTCATCTTCCCAGATTTCTTATTTTCATACAATACAGACATGTGAACGTTCTATTTGAAGACCATGTCTTTTAAATCAGCTTCTTTCTTCCATAAGATCGCTTGTTCTTTCCTATCAATTTTCGAATAGGCAGCGAGCTATAAGGTAACGTTACTCTTCCTAAGGATGATTTTCATGATCTAGACAAAGAAAATAAATTACTTGTTTGATAAAATTTTCTCTAAGCAAAAAACATAGGATATAAATGCCTCTTTGGAGGATTAATTGGCCAAATCCTTCTTTGGAAGATATAAACACGTGATTTGATTTGACTAGCACAAGCTTGTATGTTAGATCTACAACTTAGAAACACTACTTCTTCCATGAAAGATAAGTGTAAGATACATCTAATAGTAAATAAGTACTTAAACTTGTTGGCCATGAATATTGTGTTAAAATTCTTACATTTTCATAGTACAAACACAACATTTAAGTTTTTTTATTCATGAATATGTTAATATATGAATATGTTGTATTTCACTCTTTACTTGTGTAGTTAAATGCTCTTGATGTATATGAGATTGTTGAAGTAGCTGCAAATGTTGTAAGTTATTTGTTTTACGTTGTTAACATCTTGCGTAAATGTTAAATTTCTAAATACGAAGAACAATTCTTATGCTTTTGTTTTTTTAAATCTTCATTGAGGTGTCCACCTTGAATAATGAAAAGAATTGGAGAGGTGGATGAGGGTTGACGTGCTGGAAAAATGGATTGTATGCATTAATCCAGCCTTCTTCTATTTTAGACCTGCTGTAATTGCCCTTTATTATTCTTTTATATGGCAGTGAAATTATGCAGTGGCTAGGAAAAGACATAAGGAAACTGATTTTGAGATGTCCAAGTAGATAGTTGAAAGGAATTCATATGGTCATGTGTTTTGATCCAACCTGCTTGAAAAGTCAGAGAAAGAGGTTGGTTATTTTTTTAAATATAAGCATGTGAATTGGGGACCCAGTGAGACAGCTAAATGTTAGTATTACTGCCGAATAATGTAGTAAATCGACATTTTGGCACAAATGTTGTACTATAGTAGAATCTCATGTCCATTTTCATATTTATTAAGAGTTACAATATGATATATTGATGTATCCAACCCCAAGTAAAATTAAATGGGATACGCTGCAAAGGAAAAAAAAAACATCTTCGTGACAATTTTGTAATTTGAAACGTAATGCTTCGAAAAGCCATACTTTGATCCATCCTAATAATAATTTTTGGTTAAGATGAATCTATTTCTTCATTTTGACTTCAGTTTGAAATTTGTAAAACATATGAGATATTTTTTTGGTTTTCATTTGATTTGAAGAACTTAATTAAGTTCTGAAAATGATGGCTATCTAAAGGAAAACTTACAAGACTTGAATTACTTTTGAAATATGACACTTTATGTTATTTCCATACAAGATTTATTCCTTGGAATTAAATTTTCGAATAGGATTACGAGTACGATTATAATTAGAGTTCTGAAACTTTGGCCATTTGAATTGAAATATGACACTTAATGTTAGTGCCATACAATATCTGTGATGCTTCTTCTGAAAACCGTTTAGGCATGATAATTTCATTTGATTTCATACAATTTTAAAGGTCAAATTTCTATTACTATATACCATAGCAAAAGGGATCGTCAGCAGTCCTTCTACTAAAATGAATATTCCGCTGGTTACATGCAAGTTGTGGTTCTGCGTGAAATGATGGAGGGTAGAATATATTGTAAAGGAAGAGTAATAATAGACAATAGCTTTACCTTAGGAAAATATATTCTTCCTTAAGCTTGAATTTGTTGTATATAACGGTGTTGTATACACAATTATATGATTTTTGTTTGATGATAACAACCAAATATATTTCTATTATAAATGTGTTTGGTACTGTACTGTTATATATATACATCACAGCAATGAATATAATATTTATATTTAAATAAAATACGACTGTACAGAAATTCAAAATATCAACCAGTATTTTATTTAAATAAAATATTTTATTTCAATATTCAAACAGTACAACTATTTGTAACTCCACTATTTATACATTCACAGAATATTTGTACTTGTATATAAACAGAATAAAATAGACAAGTTCGTTTGACAACAATAAAATGATATTTTATTTCAATCAAACTTGTTTATTACAGACATCAGTACAATCACTCTTCCATATACATTAGCTCCTCACTATAACACTCATACATTCACTCAGTTTGCATTTCATATATACAATTTTATTTACACAGACACACTGACACTCTTCTTATTTTCACTGTCTTCTGTCTTTTATCTTTTGTCTTCACAGCTTTCTGCATTCAGTCCAGTCTTCATACCTGTCATATACAGAAACACACACACAGTACACTGCAATAGAAATAAAAATTGAATACATGCAGATTTGAATTTTATTTTTAAAATTCCATTTGCCTCAGATTTCTGGTGTGTTTCTCATCATTTTTCATGACTTGATCTGAATTATAAAACCATCAATCTGTGTCTAGACAGCTTGTGATATTCACAGTGATACACTGTAAATACCACAAGGCAGACAACATATATATTTCAATGCAGGGACAGGGACAACTCGTCTGATGGCTGCGTGTACACACGTGTATACACGTGTGCACTGCCTCGCCAATTCAGTGTGCAACTGAGGAGTAGTCACGTGGACCGTCTCGACTCAGTGCAAAATGAAAATCACTACACAAGTTCAAGAGTCGATCAACAAAATCAAAACAGCATGTTAACTGAAATCATGGGACAGTGGTGTGTAAATGTGCACATCATAAATATGGCAATGAAGCATGAAGAAGCATGAAGTTAAAAGTGGTCGAGGCAAGCTTTCAAAACAGTTCAATCATGTTCGAGCCGCAGCTAAACTACAACAATGCAAAAATGTCGGGGTAGCATTAAGTGCAGCAACTCTCAAATACAAATTCAAGCATGTTCATCAAAACAGTGGTGCAGCCTCCTCAAACAAAGTACTCATGTCAAGAGAAATTTCAAGGCAGTATAAAGTAGTCAAGCAATAGCATGGAATTGCATCAAAACATATGGAGCAGCTACAAATGCATGCAGGCAAATGCCAAGGGCCATGATACAAGTGCAACAATAATCAATTTGGTCGAGACAGATTAAAGATGCAAGGAGGATGCAAGCTAAAGTTCTAATGCAAATGGATACATATCAATTTTTTTTTTCATGGTCAATCAACTCAATGGCGCAACTCGAAATAAATGGCCGAGCAGTATGGTAAATGATCACAAATTCAGTTCAGTCCTGAATCACATGTACACAGATCAGTGAATCAGCAAGGGTATACATATAACTGCAGTTCTAACAAGTGCAACAGCTAAGACAAGTGATCGAGCTCATATTCAAGGTCAAGTATTGGCAAGCCAGAGTGGGTCAAATTTAAAGCATAAGAGAAAACATGGAAGTGGATGAACAAGGGGCCAAGCATAATCTAAGGAAACAAATATAAGCAATTTAAATTGTCCAGAATGATGCAAATAAGTTTGAGAAGAAAATCATGCAGAGAAATGAAAACATATTCACTGTTTCCAGTATTGGGGATATACATGTTTGGCAAGTTTTCAATCCATGAAAATCAAGTATACAACTAGCATAGGGATTGATTTAGTTGAGTCAGGAAAATTGGCAAAATTAGGAAATTGATGAGTTTCCAGTTATTCAACAAGTGTTTAAGGCAAGAACAAGCTTCTATAAATCAGTGAATTTTTAAGACAGAGCATTGTTGCCAAAGAAAACAGAGGTAAGAAACATATTTGGGAAGATTATCTCACAGTATTAAAAGTTTCCAGAAAAGTTTTTTTTTTGAAAGAGAATCAAATGGGAGTATCATAAGCATTTAATTTCAATTTAAACCCAATTCAATCAAGAGAATGTTTTTGGCAAGATCAGTATATTTTTCCAGACTTCAGAAATTCATTTTGGGAGGAAATTATCTCGGCAATTAATCAATGGCAAGGCAATTTTTTTTTAATCAAGAAATGATTTTTTCTATGGAAATCACGCAAGCTTTTTAAGGTAGCCAAAAGAGGAATTCTTGGCAACTATTATACAACAATTCAAAAGGAGCAACATGCAATTCAGATCAAGGCAACTTTTAAAAGGGAAGCACCGATTTCAGCAAACACAATTATTAAAGGCAAAGGAATCTCGGCAAGAATGATTTTCAGAAATTCATTCACAAAAGCAATAAATTCAAATCATGGAAATCACGGCAACACAAGGGATTACTCATGGCCACAAATAATTGTTTCCAGTTTTGCATCAAGGCCGACGCATTCAAATCAAAACAAGAAAACACACGCAATCAGATCAAGTCAACACGTGAAATCAGAGGGTTTCTAGGGTTTTCTAAATCCCTATTTAATCACCTTTTTCATCATTGGCAAAAGATAATCGAATCCACACGCAACAGTCAAGAAATCGAAAACCCACAAAATCAAAGCAAACAATAAAATCCGAATTACTCACAATTTTTAGGGTTTCGTTCAAGTGAGAACTCCAGCAAATCGACATCAGCACGCAAGCTACAAGGACAAGAGCCATCAGAGATCAAATTTCCAGAAGCATCGATTTCGATTTGGGAATCGATTTCAGAAACCCTAGCAATCGCCAGAGCCGCCATTTATTTTCTCAGAGCAAAAAGGAAAGAGATCGGGCTAAATGAATTACAAAGGGGCCGGCTTATTTTTTATTTTGACCAAGGCCATGTTTTAAAAGGGGGATGACCCCTTATCCTTTTTAACTCCATCTCCTTGGGTTTTTATTTATTTACTTTGTATTTTGTTTATTTTGTATTGTTTTTAAATTGTTTTGTAAACTGTCCAAGAGTTCTAGAGTCTGTAATCTCTAGGGGTAATCAGTCAGGGTATTGATTGTCAGTTAACAGAGTCTGTAAAATCTGGGTTACTGGTTACGGGGTTGTAATCAGGGAAAATCTGTTCAAAGGGATTAGAACAGTCTAGAGTTTTGAGCTTAGGGTTAGAATAGGAGCAGGGGTTTGCGAGTGTATATGGTCTTGTATGCGGGAACTATTCTATCACCTAGTAGAAACCTTAGAAATGCAGCAGTAGGCAGGGTTTTGCCGAAGCTGGGTATATCTGTGTGTGATTTATTTTCTGCATTTCAGTTTCTGCTATTTTCTGTGATCAGCTTATTATTATATATCTCGTTAAGTTTTTAAATTCAGTTAAAAACTGTGAAAAACCCTATTCACCCCCCCTCTAGGGTTATTCTAGATCCAACAAGTGGTATCAGAGCCTGGTAATTTCATTAACTCTAGAGAAATGGTGAATCCTAGTTGTCAGTCCATAGAGAGTCAGTCCAGTCATATTCCATCTATTTTCAATGGTACAGATTTTTTAAATTGGAAATCAGAAATGAAATCTTATTTAAAATCTGTTGATATTAAATGTTGGAATAGTATTAAAAATGGGTATGATATTGTAAATAGGGTTGATATTGAATTTAATTTACATGCTACTCATATCTTATATTCTCATATTGATGATATTCAATATAGCCTTATTTCCCATTGTTTGACTGCGCAGGAGATCTGGCAGACTCTCAACACGCTATATGGAAAATTTGACAAATGCTCAAAATCCCAGAAAGATAACTCGGCTTCAGATTTGTGCTTGACAGGTTGTACAGATGGAAATCCAGATGGAGACTCAACAGGAAATATTTCTTTGACTCGCCGTTTAAATGGTTTAACTGAATTTGTTGAGAAGTTAAAATCTAAAAATAAACTTCTGAAATCTGAGAAGCTTGAGTTGATCTGCAAAAATAATGTTTTGGAATCAAAACTCAAAAACGTTAAGAATTCTTCAAATTCTAATTGCAAAAATTGTTTAAAATTGAAAACCAATCTTGTTCATCTCAATAAAAATATTCAAAAGTTTGAAAAGGAAATTCTGATCTTAAAAGAAAACAAGATTGAGTTATCAAATTTGAACAATCTTCTACAAAAGGAATTTGAAGTTTTTAAGACTGATATAAGTTCCAAATTTGAGATTGCTGAAAATGAAAATTTGGTGAGAAGTGGTTTGATTTTGAAAGAACTTGAAAACGAGATTGAAAATTTCAAGAAATTTGAATCTGAAAATCGAAAACATTTTGAATTTGAAATTGCTGAATTCCAAACCAAAATTAAATCACTTGAATCTGAAAATTTGGTTTTGAAACAATATGATGCTGAAAGGAAGATCATTGATAACCGCTGTTCAGATTTAATAAAAGAGAACGTTGATCTTAAATTCAAAATTCAACGACTAGAGTCAACTTTGACTAAATTTTCTAATAGTGAAAAGTCGTTGAATATGTTGTTGCAAAATCAAAATTCTATTAGAAATAAATATGGTCTTGGATTTGGGAAAACAAATGTTTTTGAAAATCGCAATTCAAATGGTTTCAAAAATCCTTCAACTTTCTTTGAAAAGAATCGTCTTCATAATTTGACCTTTGTTAATTCCAAAGGGTTTTTGAATCAAAAGCAAGATTTGAATTTGTTTTGTAATAAGTCATCTAAACAATCCTGGATCCCAAAAAGAGATGAAACAAACTTCATTAAATTCAATCAGATATGGGTTCCAAAGGGAACAAAGGTAAATTCTGATGGATTGTTATACAAACAAGTCTGGGTACCGAAAGATGTTAATAAAACTGTGGGTGGTTTTTCTAATTTTGTTAGACCACTCAATCCTCTCAACTGTTAGGTACTGAAAAAGGGTGGCTGAGGAACTGCTGTGCTGAAAAGAAATTTGAAATCAAGATTGTCTATAACTTTGTGTCATTTACAGTTCCTTAGGCCAAGATCTGATGAGTCAGAGAGTCTGGTTTACACTGATTTCAGGTATGACCTCTGAACTTGTCCTTGTAAATATTTTTTTTAATCTCTTGTTTATTTCTTCTTCTATCTCTCTTCTGTTTATTTTCTTTTTCTGTTTGATTTGTCACTATCATATCATTTTAGCTTCTTGGTTTTCCTTAACTTCTAATTACAGTAATCATGATCTTCTGGAAACTTTCTTTATTTGAATAGAATTCTGAGGTGTTAATCATTTCCATATCCTGAATTTAATCTTGTAAATATTTGCAACTGTTTTTGAGATTTTTTTTCTGAATTCATAATAGTGTTGATGTATTCTTATCATATCTTGAACACTGTTAATTTGAATTCTAATTTTTTTTTGAAGATCTGAATATTTAATGAAATGTCACACACCTTTGTTGTTCTGAGTTTATTCTAATTCATTTTAGAAAAGCTCAAAGTATTATACTCATTACAACACTCTGTTATTTATCAGTTGTGGTAATTTCATTGATTTTCAGATTGGCTTGTGTCAGTGATACATCTTGGAATTCATCTTTATTCATGATCATTATATTGAAATATGATTGTTTGAAATCATCTGAAATTCTAGATATTTTGAATATCACACACCTCTTATTGTTTGAAATTGTCAATCTTGTGTGACTGATTCATTATATCCCAAAACTTTACATTGATTCATGTGATTTCAAATAAATTATCCCGATCATGAATATTTTCAAATTTGATGTAAATGACCTGAAATTTCTCTTGGGCTTGTCGGAAATAGTTTTGAGAAATTCTTGAAAATGTTTTTTTTAAAAATGGTCTTTGAAAATCATTGTTATTTCATGAATATTTGATTTGAATATATGTTTGTTTAAAATCATTTGAAATTATTGATTTATTGGATCTCACACATATCTTGAATCTGAAATATAACCTGGTGTGATTGATTCATTAAATCCTAATACTTCTACATTTCTTCAAATGATTTAAAATAGAGTATATTTGCAAATCTTGGATCATGAACCACCTTATGTGACCAACATCTTGACAAGCCTGTTGTGATACTGATTTCTATGTGCTGCTCTGAGACTGTTTTTTTTTTTAAAAAAAAAGGGTTTGTTTTGGAATCATGCTGCTCTGATTATAAGAAATTGATTTGTAAATATTTTGTTTTGGAATGCTTGATTTGGTATCAAAGATTTATCGTGTTCTGATAAATGAAATTTGTGTGCTTGAGTTGCTTGCTTTGTATTTAAGTCTTTTCTGTTGACTGAGGTACCATTATTTGCCACCGGGGTGTCATTAAAATCCTTGAGAAAGCAAGAACATTTGGTATCAGAAGCGCCTTATATTTGTCACATCCATCTGTTCTGATTTTTTTCACTTTGTAGAGACACCATGTGGTATCAGTTTAAAAGTGCTGCATATTTTTTGCTGTATATATGTATTCTTTCCTTCTTGTCATGCATAGATCAGCATATTACTCTTGTAATTGATTTTCAAGTTTAAAATTATTTATTGATTATTCTTTCAGAAATTGAAATCAATATCCAAATTAAACTGTATTTATAATTCATCAAAATTATAATCAGATTTAGAAATTGTGATGAATTGTGACTGCAGTATATTTCACAACAAGAGGAGAATTTTATTTAGATTTTCATGATGGTTGAATATTTATTATAATATCTTTGGACTGCCAATTATTTCATGACCATCTTCATTACTTATCATCCTTCTGACATCCATCATGTTTTATATTAATGTGGAGAGTCTAATTTTTTATAAAATTGTTTTTAAATAAACAGTGAAAATATTTGTGATGGAGTTGTGGTTATATTATTATTCAGAATTAGTGATAATTGAAAATTTGCAATAATCCCGGTACAGTTGGTCATATTTCATAATATAATTAATTTAGAAATTTATTTCACAGTCCATATCTGTACCTACCACTCTTTCTATCATCCATATTGATTTTATATATCGAGGAGTTTTTCTTTTTGAAACAGAAAAAGATAATAATATAATAAGTATTTCTCTAACCTCATTTAAAAATCCAAGCTCTGGTTATGCATGGTTACGAGATTACTTATATTTAAGCTGCAACTGATCTCATTTAAAAATCCAAGATCTGGTTATGCGTGGTCAGTGTGCTCTTAAATTAAAAAGAAAAAGAAAAGAAAATAATTTGGATAAAATAAAGATTTATATGAAATTCTCCTTGGTGTATATAAAAACTAGCCTATCAATCCATATTCTAATTTGTGAAATGTATTGAAATCTTATGAAGTATTATGATTTGTTGATTGATAGCTATTGGGATTTGAGATTATTTGTTTTTGTCACTTAAATTGAATTATTAATTATAGTCCAAATCCATCATTATTATTTTTTTTTTTAAAAAAAATATCCTTTGAAAATAATTGGAAATGAATTGTTTATAAAACTCTCTCCATTTTTACCCATCGTAAATCCGTCATTCTCTACAATGTGAAATACGTCATCAGTTCTTAGTTTATTATGATTTTTGTTTGACTGATTGAGATTTATGATGACTGTTCTTCCTCTTAAGCTGAAATTATATTTTTAGTCAATTTTCATCTGTATTTTAAAATCTGTATCCTTTTGATGATAACAAAAGGGGGAGAATGGATTAGATTTTGATTTATGAGTGAATATGTTATAAATATTTTTAATTTTGAAAATTTATTATTATTCATACATTTCACTCATGCACAGTTATAGGGGGAGTTTCTGTTGTAGGGGGAGCATTTAAATAGGGGGAGTTCAAATATTCACGAACAAACACATTTATTATATACAAAATCTTTTATTTGTTTGTCATCATCAAAAGGGGGAGATTGTTGTATATAACGGTGTTGTATACACAATTATATGATTTTTGTTTGATGATAACAACCAAATATATTTCTATTATAAATGTGTTTGGTACTGTACTGTTATATATATACATCACAGCAATGAATATAATATTTATATTTAAATAAAATACGACTGTACAGAAATTCAAAATATTAACCAGTATTTTATTTAAATAAAATATTTTATTTCAATATTCAAACAGTACAACTATTTGTAACTCCACTATTTATACATTCACAGAATATTTGTACTTGTATATAAACAGAATAAAATAGACAAGTTCGTTTGACAACAATAAAATGATATTTTATTTCAATCAAACTTGTTTATTACAGACATCAGTACAATCACTCTTTCATATACATTAGCTCCTCACTATAACACTCATACATTCACTCAGTTTGCATTTCATATATACAATTTTATTTACACAGACACACTGACACTCTTCTTATTTTCACTGTCTTCTGTCTTTTATCTTTTGTCTTCACAGCTTTCTGCATTCAGTCCAGTCTTCATACCTGTCATATACAGAAACACACACACAGTACACTGCAATAGAAATAAAAATTGAATACATGCAGATTTGAATTTTATTTTTAAAATTCCATTTGCCTCAGATTTCTGGTGTGTTTCTCATCATTTTTCATGACTTGATCTGAATTATAAAACCATCAATCTGTGTCTAGACAGCTTGTGATATTCACAGTGATACACTGTAAATACCACAAGGCAGACAACATATATATTTCAATGCAGGGACAGGGACAACTCGTCTGATGGCTGCGTGTACACACGTGTATACACGTGTGCACTGCCTCGCCAATTCAGTGTGCAACTGAGGAGTAGTCACGTGGACCGTCTCGACTCAGTGCAAAATGAAAATCAGTACACAAGTTCAAGAGTCGATCAACAAAATCAAAACAGCATGTTAACTGAAATCATGGGACAGTGGTGTGTAAATGTGGTGCACATCATAAACATGGCAATGAAGCATGAAGAAGCATGAAGTTAAAAGTGGTCGAGGCAAGCTTTCAAAACAGTTCAATCATGTTCGAGCCGCAGCTAAACTACAACAATGCAAAAATGTCGGGGTAGCATTAAGTGCAGCAACTCTCAAATACAAATTCAAGCATGTTCATCAAAACAGTGGTGCAGCCTCCTCAAACAAAGTACTCATGTCAAGAGAAATTTCAAGGCAGTATAAAGTAGTCAAGCAATAGCATGGAATTGCATCAAAACATATGGAGCAGCTACAAATGCATGCAGGCAAATGCCAAGGGCCATGATACAAGTGCAACAATAATCAATTTGGTCGAGACAGATTAAAGATGCAAGGAGGATGCAAGCTAAAGTTCTAATGCAAATGGATACATATCAAATTTTTTTTTCATGGTCAATCAACTCAATGGCGCAACTCGAAATAAATGGCCGAGCAGTATGGTAAATGATCACAAATTCAGTTCAGTCCTGAATCACATGTACACAGATCAGTGAATCAGCAAGGGTATACATATAACTGCAGTTCTAACAAGTGCAACAGCTGAGACAAGTGATCGAGCTCATATTCAAGGTCAAGTATTGGCAAGCCAGAGTGGGTCAAATTCAAAGCATAAGAGAAAACATGGAAGTGCATGAACAAGGGGCCAAGCATAATCTAAGGAAACAAATATAAGCAATTTAAATTGTCCAGAATGATGCAAATAAGTTTGAGCAGAAAATCATGCAGAGAAATGAAAACATATTCACTGTTTCCAGTATTGGGGATATACATGTTTGGCAAGTTTTCAATCCATGAAAATCAAGTATACAACTAGCATAGGGATTGATTTAGTTGAGTCAGGAAAATTGGCAAAATTAGGAAATTGATGAGTTTCCAGTTATTCAACAAGTGTTTAAGGCAAGAACAAGCTTCTATAAATCAGTGAATTTTTAAGACAGAGCATTGTTGCCAAAGAAAACAGAGGTAAGAAACATATTTGGGAAGATTATCTCACAGTATTAAAAGTTTCCAGAAAAGTTTTTTTTTTGAAAGAGAATCAAATGGGAGTATCATAAGCATTTAATTTCAATTTAAACCCAATTCAATCAAGAGAATGTTTTTGGCAAGATCAGTATATTTTTCCAGACTTCAGAAATTCATTTTGGGAGGAAATTATCTCGGCAATTAATCAATGGCAAGGCAATTTTTTTTTAATCAAGAAATGATTTTTTCTATGGAAATCACGCAAGCTTTTTAAGGTAGCCAAAAGAGGAATTCTTGGCAACTATTATACAACAATTCAAAAGGAGCAACATGCAATTCAGATCAAGGCAACTTTTAAAAGGGAAGCACCGATTTCAGCAAACACAATTATTAAAGGCAAAGGAATCTCGGCAAGAATGATTTTCAGAAATTCATTCACAAAAGCAATAAATTCAAATCATGGAAATCACGGCAACACAAGGGATTACTCATGGCCACAAATAATTGTTTCCAGTTTTGCATCAAGGCCGACGCATTCAAATCAAAACAAGAAAACACACGCAATCAGATCAAGTCAACACGTGAAATCAGAGGGTTTCTAGGGTTTTCTAAATCCCTATTTAATCACCTTTTTCATCATTGGCAAAAGATAATCGAATCCACACGCAACAGTCAAGAAATCGAAAACCCACAAAATCAAAGCAAACAATAAAATCCGAATTACTCACAATTTTTAGGGTTTCGTTCAAGTGAGAACTCCAGCAAATCGACATCAGCACGCAAGCTACAAGGACAAGAGCCATCAGAGATCAAATTTCCAGAAGCATCGATTTCGATTTGGGAATCGATTTCAGAAACCCTAGCAATCGCCAGAGCCGCCATTTATTTTCTCAGAGCAAAAAGGAAAGAGATCGGGCTAAATGAATTACAAAGGGGCCGGCTTATTTTTTATTTTGACCAAGGCCATGTTTTAAAAGGGGGATGACCCCTTATCCTTTTTAACTCCATCTCCTTGGGTTTTTATTTATTTACTTTGTATTTTGTTTATTTTGTATTGTTTTTAAATTGTTTTGTAAACTGTCCAAGAGTTCTAGAGTCTGTAATCTCTAGGGGTAATCAGTCAGGGTATTGATTGTCAGTTAACAGAGTCTGTAAAATCTGGGTTACTGGTTACGGGGTTGTAATCAGGGAAAATCTGTTCAAAGGGATTAGAACAGTCTAGAGTTTTGAGCTTAGGGTTAGAATAGGAGCAGGGGTTTGCGAGTGTATATGGTCTTGTATGCGGGAACTATTCTATCACCTAGTAGAAACCTTAGAAATGCAGCAGTAGGCAGGGTTTTGCCGAAGCTGGGTATATCTGTGTGTGATTTATTTTCTGCATTTCAGTTTCTGCTATTTTCTGTGATCAGCTTATTATTATATATCTCGTTAAGTTTTTAAATTCAGTTAAAAACTGTGAAAAACCCTATTCACCCCCCCTCTAGGGTTATTCTAGATCCAACAAGTGGTATCAGAGCCTGGTAATTTCATTAACTCTAGAGAAATGGTGAATCCTAGTTGTCAGTCCATAGAGAGTCAGTCCAGTCATATTCCATCTATTTTCAATGGTACAGATTTTTTAAATTGGAAATCAGAAATGAAATCTTATTTAAAATCTGTTGATATTAAATGTTGGAATAGTATTAAAAATGGGTATGATATTGTAAATAGGGTTGATATTGAATTTAATTTACATGCTACTCATATCTTATATTCTCATATTGATGATATTCAATATAGCCTTATTTCCCATTGTTTGACTGCGCAGGAGATCTGGCAGACTCTCAACACGCTATATGGAAAATTTGACAAATGCTCAAAATCCCAGAAAGATAACTCGGCTTCAGATTTGTGCTTGACAGGTTGTACAGATGGAAATCCAGATGGAGACTCAACAGGAAATATTTCTTTGACTCGCCGTTTAAATGGTTTAACTGAATTTGTTGAGAAGTTAAAATCTAAAAATAAACTTCTGAAATCTGAGAAGCTTGAGTTGATCTGCAAAAATAATGTTTTGGAATCAAAACTCAAAAACGTTAAGAATTCTTCAAATTCTAATTGCAAAAATTGTTTAAAATTGAAAACCAATCTTGTTCATCTCAATAAAAATATTCAAAAGTTTGAAAAGGAAATTCTGATCTTAAAAGAAAACAAGATTGAGTTATCAAATTTGAACAATCTTCTACAAAAGGAATTTGAAGTTTTTAAGACTGATATAAGTTCCAAATTTGAGATTGCTGAAAATGAAAATTTGGTGAGAAGTGATTTGATTTTGAAAGAACTTGAAAACGAGATTGAAAATTTCAAGAAATTTGAATCTGAAAATCGAAAACATTTTGAATTTGAAATTGCTGAATTCCAAACCAAAATTAAATCACTTGAATCTGAAAATTTGGTTTTGAAACAATATGATGCTGAAAGGAAGATCATTGATAACCGCTGTTCAGATTTAATAAAAGAGAACGTTGATCTTAAATTCAAAATTCAACGACTAGAGTCAACTTTGACTAAATTTTCTAATAGTGAAAAGTCGTTGAATATGTTGTTGCAAAATCAAAATTCTATTAGAAATAAATATGGTCTTGGATTTGGGAAAACAAATGTTTTTGAAAATCGCAATTCAAATGGTTTCAAAAATCCTTCAACTTTCTTTGAAAAGAATCGTCTTCATAATTTGACCTTTGTTAATTCCAAAGGGTTTTTGAATCAAAAGCAAGATTTGAATTTGTTTTGTAATAAGTCATCTAAACAATCCTGGATCCCAAAAAGAGATGAAACAAACTTCATTAAATTCAATCAGATATGGGTTCCAAAGGGAACAAAGGTAAATTCTGATGGATTGTTATACAAACAAGTCTGGGTACCGAAAGATGTTAATAAAACTGTGGGTGGTTTTTCTAATTTTGTTAGACCACTCAATCCTCTCAACTGTTAGGTACTGAAAAAGGGTGGCTGAGGAACTGCTGTGCTGAAAAGAAATTTGAAATCAAGATTGTCTATAACTTTGTGTCATTTACAGTTCCTTAGGCCAAGATCTGATGAGTCAGAGAGTCTGGTTTACACTGATTTCAGGTATGACCTCTGAACTTGTCCTTGTAAATATTTTTTTTAATCTCTTGTTTATTTCTTCTTCTATCTCTCTTCTGTTTATTTTCTTTTTCTGTTTGATTTGTCACTATCATATCATTTTAGCTTCTTGGTTTTCCTTAACTTCTAATTACAGTAATCATGATCTTCTGGAAACTTTCTTTATTTGAATAGAATTCTGAGGTGTTAATCATTTCCATATCCTGAATTTAATCTTGTAAATATTTGCAACTGTTTTTGAGATTTTTTTCTGAATTCATAATAGTGTTGATGTATTCTTATCATATCTTGAACACTGTTAATTTGAATTCTAATTTTTTTTTGAAGATCTGAATATTTAATGAAATGTCACACACCTTTGTTGTTCTGAGTTTATTCTAATTCATTTTAGAAAAGCTCAAAGTATTATACTCATTACAACACTCTGTTATTTATCAGTTGTGGTAATTTCATTGATTTTCAGATTGGCTTGTGTCAGTGATACATCTTGGAATTCATCTTTATTCATGATCATTATATTGAAATATGATTGTTTGAAATCATCTGAAATTCTAGATATTTTGAATATCACACACCTCTTATTGTTTGAAATTGTCAATCTTGTGTGACTGATTCATTATATCCCAAAACTTTACATTGATTCATGTGATTTCAAATAAATTATCCCGATCATGAATATTTTCAAATTTGATGTAAATGACCTGAAATTTCTCTTGGGCTTGTCGGAAATAGTTTTGAGAAATTTTTGAAAATGTTTTTTTTAAAAATGGTCTTTGAAAATCATTGTTATTTCATGAATATTTGATTTGAATATATGTTTGTTTAAAATCATTTGAAATTATTGATTTATTGGATCTCACACATATCTTGAATCTGAAATATAACCTGGTGTGATTGATTCATTAAATCCTAATACTTCTACATTTCTTCAAATGATTTAAAATAGAGTATATTTGCAAATCTTGGATCATGAACCACCTTATGTGACCAACATCTTGACAAGCCTGTTGTGATACTGATTTCTATGTGCTGCTCTGATACTGTTTTTTTTTTAAAAAAAAAGGGTTTGTTTTGGAATCATGCTGCTCTGATTATAAGAAATTGATTTGTAAATATTTTGTTTTGGAATGCTTGATTTGGTATCAAAGATTTATCGTGTTCTGATAAATGAAATTTGTGTGCTTGAGTTGCTTGCTTTGTATTTAAGTCTTTTCTGTTGACTGAGGTACCATTATTTGCCACCGGGGTGTCATTAAAATCCTTGAGAAAGCAAGAACATTTGGTATCAGAAGCGCCTTATATTTGTCACATCCATCTGTTCTGATTTTTTTCACTTTGTAGAGACACCATGTGGTATCAGTTTAAAAGTGCTGCATATTTTTTGCTGTATATATGTATTCTTTCCTTCTTGTCATGCATAGATCAGCATATTACTCTTGTAATTGATTTTCAAGTTTAAAATTATTTATTGATTATTCTTTCAGAAATTGAAATCAATATCCAAATTAAACTGTATTTATAATTCATCAAAATTATAATCAGATTTAGAAATTGTGATGAATTGTGACTGCAGTATATTTCACAACAAGAGGAGAATTTTATTTAGATTTTCATGATGGTTGAATATTTATTATAATATCTTTGGACTGCCAATTATTTCATGACCATCTTCATTACTTATCATCCTTCTGACATCCATCATGTTTTATATTAATGTGGAGAGTCTAATTTTTTATAAAATTGTTTTTAAATAAACAGTGAAAATATTTGTGATGGAGTTGTGGTTATATTATTATTCAGAATTAGTGATAATTGAAAATTTGCAATAATCCCGGTACAGTTGGTCATATTTCATAATATAATTAATTTAGAAATTTATTTCACAGTCCATATCTGTACCTACCACTCTTTCTATCATCCATATTGATTTTATATATCGAGGAGTTTTCTTTTTGAAACAGAAAAAGATAATAATATAATAAGTATTTCTCTAACCTCATTTAAAAATCCAAGCTCTGGTTATGCATGGTTACGAGATTACTTATATTTAAGCTGCAACTGATCTCATTTAAAAATCCAAGATCTGGTTATGCGTGGTCAGTGTGCTCTTAAATTAAAAAGAAAAAGAAAAGAAAATAATTTGGATAAAATAAAGATTTATATGAAATTCTCCTTGGTGTATATAAAAACTAGCCTATCAATCCATATTCTAATTTTTGAAATGTATTGAAATCTTATGAAGTATTATGATTTGTTGATTGATAGCTATTGGGATTTGAGATTATTTGTTTTTGTCACTTAAATTGAATTATTAATTATAGTCCAAATCCATCATTATTATTATTTTTTTTTAAAAAAAAATATCCTTTGAAAATAATTGGAAATGAATTGTTTATAAAACTCTCTCCATTTTTACCCATCGTAAATCCGTCATTCTCTACAATGTGAAATACGTCATCAGTTCTTAGTTTATTATGATTTTTGTTTGACTGATTGAGATTTATGATGACTGTTCTTCCTCTTAAGCTGAAATTATATTTTTAGTCAATTTTCATCTGTATTTTAAAATCTGTATCCTTTTGATGATAACAAAAGGGGGAGAATGGATTAGATTTTGTTTTATGAGTGAATATGTTATAAATATTTTTAATTTTGAAAATTTATTATTATTCATACATTTCACTCATGCACAGTTATAGGGGGAGTTTCTGTTGTAGGGGGAGCATTTAAATAGGGGGAGTTCAAATATTCACGAACAAACACATTTATTATATACAAAATCTTTTATTTGTTTGTCATCATCAAAAGGGGGAGATTGTTGTATATAACGGTGTTGTATACACAATTATATGATTTTTGTTTGATGATAACAACCAAATATATTTCTATTATAAATGTGTTTGGTACTGTACTGTTATATATATACATCACAGCAATGAATATAATATTTATATTTAAATAAAATACGACTGTACAGAAATTCAAAATATTAACCAGTATTTTATTTAAATAAAATATTTTATTTCAATATTCAAACAGTACAACTATTTGTAACTCCACTATTTATACATTCACAGAATATTTGTACTTGTATATAAACAGAATAAAATAGACAAGTTCGTTTGACAACAATAAAATGATATTTTATTTCAATCAAACTTGTTTATTACAGACATCAGTACAATCACTCTTTCATATACATTAGCTCCTCACTATAACACTCATACATTCACTCAGTTTGCATTTCATATATACAATTTTATTTACACAGACACACTGACACTCTTCTTATTTTCACTGTCTTCTGTCTTTTATCTTTTGTCTTCACAGCTTTCTGCATTCAGTCCAGTCTTCATACCTGTCATATACAGAAACACACACACAGTACACTGCAATAGAAATAAAAATTGAATACATGCAGATTTGAATTTTATTTTTAAAATTCCATTTGCCTCAGATTTCTGGTGTGTTTCTCATCATTTTTCATGACTTGATCTGAATTATAAAACCATCAATCTGTGTCTAGACAGCTTGTGATATTCACAGTGATACACTGTAAATACCACAAGGCAGACAACATATATATTTCAATGCAGGGACAGGGACAACTCGTCTGATGGCTGCGTGTACACACGTGTATACACGTGTGCACTGCCTCGCCAATTCAGTGTGCAACTGAGGAGTAGTCACGTGGACCGTCTCGACTCAGTGCAAAATGAAAATCAGTACACAAGTTCAAGAGTCGATCAACAAAATCAAAACAGCATGTTAACTGAAATCATGGGACAGTGGTGTGTAAATGTGGTGCACATCATAAACATGGCAATGAAGCATGAAGAAGCATGAAGTTAAAAGTGGTCGAGGCAAGCTTTCAAAACAGTTCAATCATGTTCGAGCCGCAGCTAAACTACAACAATGCAAAAATGTCGGGGTAGCATTAAGTGCAGCAACTCTCAAATACAAATTCAAGCATGTTCATCAAAACAGTGGTGCAGCCTCCTCAAACAAAGTACTCATGTCAAGAGAAATTTCAAGGCAGTATAAAGTAGTCAAGCAATAGCATGGAATTGCATCAAAACATATGGAGCAGCTACAAATGCATGCAGGCAAATGCCAAGGGCCATGATACAAGTGCAACAATAATCAATTTGGTCGAGACAGATTAAAGATGCAAGGAGGATGCAAGCTAAAGTTCTAATGCAAATGGATACATATCAAATTTTTTTTTCATGGTCAATCAACTCAATGGCGCAACTCGAAATAAATGGCCGAGCAGTATGGTAAATGATCACAAATTCAGTTCAGTCCTGAATCACATGTACACAGATCAGTGAATCAGCAAGGGTATACATATAACTGCAGTTCTAACAAGTGCAACAGCTAAGACAAGTGATCGAGCTCATATTCAAGGTCAAGTATTGGCAAGCCAGAGTGGGTCAAATTCAAAGCATAAGAGAAAACATGGAAGTGTATGAACAAGGGGCCAAGCATAATCTAAGGAAACAAATATAAGCAATTTAAATTGTCCAGAATGATGCAAATAAGTTTGAGCAGAAAATCATGCAGAGAAATGAAAACATATTCACTGTTTCCAGTATTGGGGATATACATGTTTGGCAAGTTTTCAATCCATGAAAATCAAGTATACAACTAGCATAGGGATTAATTTAGTTGAGTCAGGAAAATTGGCAAAATTAGGAAATTGATGAGTTTCCAGTTATTCAACAAGTGTTTAAGGCAAGAACAAGCTTCTATAAATCAGTGAATTTTTAAGACAGAGCATTGTTGCCAAAGAAAACAGAGGTAAGAAACATATTTGGGAAGATTATCTCACAGTATTAAAAGTTTCCAGAAAAGTTTTTTTTTTTGAAAGAGAATCAAATGGGAGTATCATAAGCATTTAATTTCAATTTAAACCCAATTCAATCAAGAGAATGTTTTTGGCAAGATCAGTATATTTTTCCAGACTTCAGAAATTCATTTTGGGAGGAAATTATCTCGGCAATTAATCAATGGCAAGGCAATTTTTTTTTAATCAAGAAATGATTTTTTCTATGGAAATCACGCAAGCTTTTTAAGGTAGCCAAAAGAGGAATTCTTGGCAACTATTATACAACAATTCAAAAGGAGCAACATGCAATTCAGATCAAGGCAACTTTTAAAAGGGAAGCACCGATTTCAGCAAACACAATTATTAAAGGCAAAGGAATCTCGGCAAGAATGATTTTCAGAAATTCATTCACAAAAGCAATAAATTCAAATCATGGAAATCACGGCAACACAAGGGATTACTCATGGCCACAAATAATTGTTTCCAGTTTTGCATCAAGGCCGACGCATTCAAATCAAAACAAGAAAACACACGCAATCAGATCAAGTCAACACGTGAAATCAGAGGGTTTCTAGGGTTTTCTAAATCCCTATTTAATCACCTTTTTCATCATTGGCAAAAGATAATCGAATCCACACGCAACAGTCAAGAAATCGAAAACCCACAAAATCAAAGCAAACAATAAAATCCGAATTACTCACAATTTTTAGGGTTTCGTTCAAGTGAGAACTCCAGCAAATCGACATCAGCACGCAAGCTACAAGGACAAGAGCCATCAGAGATCAAATTTCCAGAAGCATCGATTTCGATTTGGGAATCGATTTCAGAAACCCTAGCAATCGCCAGAGCCGCCATTTATTTTCTCAGAGCAAAAAGGAAAGAGATCGGGCTAAATGAATTACAAAGGGGCCGGCTTATTTTTTATTTTGACCAAGGCCATGTTTTAAAAGGGGGATGACCCCTTATCCTTTTTAACTCCATCTCCTTGGGTTTTTATTTATTTACTTTGTATTTTGTTTATTTTGTATTGTTTTTAAATTGTTTTGTAAACTGTCCAGGAGTTCTAGAGTCTGTAATCTCTGGGGGGAATCAGTCAGGGTATTGATTGTCAGTTAACAGAGTCTGTAAAATCTGGGTTACTGGTTACGGGGTTGTAATCAGGGAAAATCTGTTCAAAGGGATTAGAACAGTCTAGAGTTTTGAGCTTAGGGTTAGAATAGGAGCAGGGGTTTGCGAGTGTACATGGTCTTGTATGCGGGAACTATTCTATCACCTAGTAGAAACCTTAGAAATGCAGCAGTAGGCAGGGTTTTGCCGAAGCTGGGTATATCTGTGTGTGATTTATTTTCTGCATTTCAGTTTCTGCTATTTTCTGTGATCTGCTTATTATTATATGTCTCGTTAAGTTTTTAAATTCAGTTAAAAACTGTGAAAAACCCTATTCACCCCCCCTCTAGGGTTATTCTAGGTCCAACAGAATTTTGATAAGTGAGAACATATCAGTTGATATTTTAATCTGGTGTTGAATCCTGCCCTTTGCTTTTCGTAAACTACTCAACAGTACTATGAGTCTAGGATGTTGAGTATGCCACGGTAGTCTGGACATTAGTATGTTGATAAATGATGGTATCCTTGAAGGCTGCAACACATGAACAAGCGACGCAACGATGTATGAAATTCTGGCTAAAGTAGCTGCACATGCATACTTACATGTATAACTTGGGTCTAGTGTTCAAACAAGTGCATACACGGAGCCACCATATGCAGTGTGATGCTAGCAGAAAACGAGACAGCATGCAAGCATGGAGAATACTACTGCATCAGCACTGACCGATGTACAATTATCATCATGAAATTGTGTTAAATATTCGATTGTATTTTTTTATAAATTTTACATGGTTATTTTATTTACAAACTCACCAACCATACATGGGTATTATTTTGCAAGCTTTACTTTCGACTGAATGCTACTTCATAATATTTTACTGTAACATTTTTCTTATGGTTACCCCTTTTTATTATTTTAGTTTGACGTCTCTTCTTACTTAAAGTTGAAATTATAATGTGGTTTTAGTATTTAAAGAAAAAGATATTATTATTAATACTCTCTCCCAAATTAAGATGAATAGGATATAAAGTTAATCACAGTGGAAATAATCTAATATTTTTTGGATGAATCTCTACGGTTAAATTAGTGTTGACAGTGAATTCTCCAATACCCAAAAGCTAATCGAGAATTTGTTTGTTATATTTAAACAAAAGCTAATCGAGAATTTTCATATAACAAACAAGTTGAAATTTAATATTTTTTGGCTGACAGTGAATTCTCCCATACCCAAAAGCTAAAACGTATTGGTATTAAACAGTGTATGGTTGGGTCATAAAGATAAATGCTTCGTCATACTTTCAATGAGGCCCTAAATAAAAGGAGAATATATCGTACCTTCTGTAGAGGAATACTACTAAACAATATCCCATTTCCATGTACAGATTTCAATATGCCCTTTAATCTATGTTTAACGCTTATAATATTGCAACACTATTTTTAGGAAAAAATACGAATGTAGGCTAACACTTGTTGATTCCTTCTGTGTCTTGGGATTAATGGACAAGAAATTTATTAATTCTAGCCATTTCCACTTCATTATATGTTTCTTATCAAGGTAGAATCTCTTTCTAATACGATATTCATGTTTCTTCGAATTTGCTTGACATCTGTTTTGACGATAAAGCTAGAATACCTATACTGATAGCAGATTTGCCTTATATGATCTGAAATTAAGGAAATTTCTTATTTCATTTGATTTAGTTTCGAAGTAATCTTGCATGATGCTAGTTAAAAGGCGCTGCTGATGGATTATGTGAATAAAAAAAATTAAGAGTTGATTACACTATAGCAGCAGCAGTACTTTAACAACAGATAATTCAATTTTTAAATTATTTTTAACTTCAGGCTGAATTCAACAAATGGAAGTCCAAGACTTATGCATTGACTGTTCCACTTAGAATCGTTGCTCTTCGTGCTTCTATTCCACCTTCTTGGATTAAACTCTTTTGTGCCATAATTAACTGGTAATTATAGTTTTACTTCTGTTTTTGTTCAAAAATATAGCTTAGGAGGCTATAGTTTGGATGTTATGAGACGATGCAAAAGCCTTACAGAATAAGTACAAAATAAATTAGTTATTGACCTCTTTGTTGTGAACTCTTTCTCGTTTATTTTTCCTAGAGCTAACATAATAATATCTTTTAAGCATGTATTAATAGACCTATATATTCACCCTAAAAACAAAAGGAGCCAAGTGATGTTTACTTCGATTGTTAGACGAATGACAATAAATACATAAAATAGTTTGTGGTGAGGCCGGCTCTAGTAAACATAATTTTGGAGTATGTTTGTAATGGTTTAGTTGACTATTTTTTTTCTTATAAGTCGCATGCCTACAATCATAAAAAATTTGGGTTTTATTTACATTGTCCACTCCTGTAGTTGTCAAAATTTTAATAGATAAGGTCTACAATTAATGTTTTACTTGGAGACTTATCCAACTTTTATAAGTGTTTTCTTCTAAAATAAATAACTGAATGGTTCTTATATGTAAACAGTACTAAAATAATATGAAAATGTTGTCAATGTGTATGGTTTTTTCCAAACACAAGGAAAGAGGGTCAAATTTAGTGCAGCTGACAAGACATTACTCGAGTCCATTTACTCTGAGTTGTATGCTGCTTGAAATAAAGGAAAAATTGATTTCAAAAATGCGATGGCCACTGATATTGTTTCAATTGGAGAATATTGGCTTAGCTTTGCAATCGAAGATCGGTTGATTGAACCCATAAAGAACATTGACGAGCACGATTGGTTCAACCATTTAAGCAACAAATGGAAGGTGAGGCTGAATATTTGCTCAATCCTGCAATTCTTTTTATGATGATCTCTTGTCATATTGGCACATCGAATGTTTTGTACTTGAAATTTACCCTATGAAGTAAAATGTATCCACTTAAAACAAACTATAAAAGTAACTCGGTGACAGAAAAACTGACTGTCAATATAAGAGGTCTGAAATTCTTCATTTCCTTTGGGTCAGTAACTAATATGTGACTTCTTGGATAAACATGGAAATTAAGTTATGTGTACCATTAATCAGATATTTTTATGCTTCTTCCTCAAAATCGATGATCGGAGCCGTATATGCTGATAATTCAGCCATAGACACTAATGTATCTTAACTATCTACCTTTTGATCTTTCAATTCAAATATCTACTGGATAATTATAGAAAATGTGTTAGTTATTATGTGATTACCACCTCAGAATCTCTCAGGTCTTACTATGCAGGAATGATAATGAGAATTAGATCCTAATGGCCTTATCTGGGGAGCTCTGTATAAATGGGAAACTATGCTTATAGCGTACAACACAAGCAAGTTCCGAAAGCACAAGTTAGCTCTAATTGAGGTACTTTCTGTTATGTGATTTATTATTACAATAAAAATATCTTTATGTTCCCACCTCTCTAGATATTATGCACAAAGAGGATTTGCAACCTCCCACACATATGTATCATTTTTTGTTCTTGCTGATTCAGAGCTTTTGCATCGTTTTCACGATATCAAATTCACTCGTACTGAAGTTCTAACCGGTCTTTGTTTCTTGTCATTGCATTCAAGTTCACATATTTCCCTTTTGTTAGGCTCGCTTTGCTCTGTCCAGTTTATGTCCTGCCTTTTTTTTTCAAAGATCTAGACCAGATGTTTGACCCTAAGATTGCAATAGTATCTCAAGAGAGACAAAAGCATCCCGATAACCGTTTTGGTTTGAAAAATTCAATTATTTGTATTTCCGAAAATATGAAGTATAGAAAAATTGAAGTAAAATGCATCAAAAATTTTAAAAGCCCAAAATTTCAAATTGTTGAAAATAAATAAAAATTCAAAAAAAAGTGAATTCGATTTTTTGTTTTTGTTTTGCTTGATATTTTAATGGCCTGACTCTCTTAATTCTGGTTGCCTATGAATGTATGCCCCCGAGATGCGAGCGTTATATTATTTTCGGCCACTCCTCAAAGTGTTGTCTCGCCTCTACTGCTTGTAATATATCGTCCACTGCGTCGGGTATCACTGGCCAATCCTCATCCTCTGGCATTTAGAGTCCAGATTCTTTGGTTGATGCTTCTATTTTGGCTCCATTAGATTTTACTGCCAACCCTGACTCTGCTCTTGTTGTGCATACCTCTGCGCATTCTTTACGTTCTGCTCTTGTGTTTGGGTTGGGCCCGACAGCTGTTTTCATTCCAAACTCTAGTCAAGCCAGCGGGAAGTTTGATCATGCTGTTGCTTTTTCACATGCTGTTGGCGCATGTAAACTGCTGCTGATGCAGCCCCTCCAGATCTTGCCACCCATTCTGATGATGTTGTTGCTCCTTACTCAGCTACATTGTCCATATTTCAAGCTGCGCTTCATGCTGACGATCTAAATTCTTTGGAGACTGGTGCACATGTTTTGTGTGTACGCTTGGTGTCTCTTTCCCTACACTTTCGATCGACTGCCTAAAATCCTATGGCAGCGTGAAAATTTGCTTCCAAAATGGATAGCAGTTAAAAAACAATCGTTATATAGGTAAAAGATGGATGAGTCTTAGTTAATGTTTTTTTAAAAATTACTTCATATCAATAAATTTAGATGTTACATTGACAACTTCATATAATTTAACATGTCAGCATAACCATTTTTAACATCCTCATATGACATTGAAATGCAAGTTGTAGTTATACAATAGTTTCAATTTTTCATCTTGTTTTCCAGGCTATTCTATTCAATCGAATTGAATGTCAATACACGATTCGACTTGTCACATGCTTTAATATAGTTTTTTGAACTATATTAATGCATGTACTAAAATCATTTCTTTCAACACATTTAGTAGTAGACTCTAATACCACTTCTAAGACTAGTAATTTCTCAATACATACATTGTATTTTGTTAACCACCACACTACATGGACCAAAGGCTTAGGTACTTGATCCCAGTAAAACTTGTCCATGCTTGAAGGCAGGTTGCTGTTCATTTACCACGTGTAGTGTTTAATTATACGGTTTGAATTGAACAAGGGTTCACAGTTATTTCTTCAAATCTGTAAATGAGCGTGACCCTATTTCAACTTACAAAAGGGATATTTTGGTCGATGATTTCATTTTTGATGCGCTACTGCCAATTTGTTATTCCATTTAGTATTATTGTCTTATTTTAAGACTTTGCATTGCTAATGTTCGTAGGTTAACTTTGATATATAAGAATCTTATCATTTGAATTTATTACTTGTTTTTGAAGATTTTTAGTTGACTTTTCTTTCATCTCCCAGAAATGTGTCTGTATTTGTTAGCCAAGTGTTTGATGTTGGATTACACTTTTTTTCCTGAAACAATGATGGCAGGGTATCCATTAGCTACCTGTAACCTGTTGAAAACACATATTGTTATATCATTTTGTAATATTTACTAGGGTCTATATATGTAAGTATTAAGCAGTACAATAGTGCATCTTCACGTGCCTAGTTCATGTCGATTGTTTAACTTAATAGTTATCATCTACAGCACACTAATGCTGAAAGCAACTTTTAGTATTTCTCTCTTTCTCAGCAATCAATTAATCCATTTTTACTTTCCATTCTCAACAGTAATGTCTGGCCATGCAAGATCCTTCTGTTGCACTTGTATTCTTTTTTGGGGGAATTTCCATTAGCATATGAATGGTATTGCATATAGATCAACCTTTTCGGAAAGGCACCACTTTATTTATATATACTTCTCATTTCATAGCAAAGGTATTTCTTCTGTTTAGGCATGATACACTGGATGTCAAAAATATATTACTGGAAACTGTTTCCCATTACATTGGTTCCCAAACGTCAAAATCACCTTCATTATCTAAAGCCGCCGATCTTCTAGAAGAATATCTAAAGTTTATTGAAGATTTTCTGAGGGAGGCTGCAGATCTTACTTTTCTTGCAAATTGGCATTGTAATTAATCCAAGGTATGAATTATTTAGAACACCAAGTCAGTTCTCCTGTCATACGTTTAACAAATATTTCTTGTAGATTCAGGTTTTTCTTTCCTATTTATTTTACATATGAAAGTCGAGAACAAATGGTTAAGATAGACAGTTTCACTATTGCATTCTTCATATAATTTTATTAAATAAAAACAAAATGTGTGGTGTCACAATAGGTTTATCGTTATTTCCAGCACATCCATAAAAAAATTATTTTTAAAGCTTTATTGTTGTTAAATGTTGTATCCAACTGGAATTAAATATGTGTAGAACTAATAGTTGATTAACCAAAGTTAGATCTATTCTTTCGCCTTTTCCATTGTTTTTCTTATTTAGGTGATTGAGTTTGTTGAATTCAAAGAGCGAACGGAGCACTCCAATAAGTATCTCATGGATAGAATTGATTCTACCATTCTACAACTAAAACGGAAGACAAATGATATTAAAGAAGTGGAGGTGAGCTAGCTTTTATATTTATAATTTATCGATTAAATTTTCATTCAGAAAGGAATTAATTAATGACATGCCTATATAATCTAATACAGTGTATTCTTGAAAATCCAGAGCATGGCAATAAAATAATTGAGCTATCAGAGGAGGACAAGTTGAAATCTTTAACTTGAAATGAAGATTTTCGAACCAGGCCGTAATGGTCCTCATCTCCGGATGTTAACCACATTTCAGGTGAGACATGTCAATACATATTCACATTTCTTTTACCCTTTTTTTGGAGAAAGCCTTGAAATGGATGCAGCTTGGATTCTGAACTGCTTCAGGCCGATGAAGATTTTTATTATTATTTATTGAAGCAATGAACTTAGATAAGAAACTATAGCTAATGATTAACTCTGAATCTGAGATTTTATGGTTTTATAATAGTAAATATTAATACAAATAGGGGAAAAAAGGTAGGTCAGTGTGTGGGAAGAAGAGAAAACCCATTTAACTTTCGTATTTTAAGTTGAAAACGGGTGCCGACGAAAAAATAGAAACCATAAAATGATGTTCTGATCTACTTTACTTCATTCCTATTTCATCTTTTCTTCATCTAATATAGTAATTTTTGGTTGAAAAGTGGAATGTTGATTCAATAATGAATTAATACAAAACAGATTGTAGAAAAAAAATAAGTGGGTAGAATTGTTTTATTTACCATTGAGTGTAGGATTTGACACTGACAATTCTCAATATTGTATGCATAAAATGGATACTTATTCATATGCTTAGGCTGTATATCGAACAAGACAGTCCGTTGTCCGGCTCGGTCCGAGGCTATAAGGTGTCTGGTCCATGTCCATACGATTCTCTTATAGGACATGATTAGGACATACCTGTGTTTGGTCCGATCCAAAATATTCGATGTTTTTCTATTATCCAAGGCTATATCCTATCACAGGACAGTCCGTTGTTCAGCTCGGTCCGAGGTTATATGGTGTTCGGTCCGTGTCCATCCGAATCCTTTATAGGACTAGGACGCCTTCGTCCGGTCCGGTCCGACCCATTTACACCGCTTGATATAATGGAAATGCAGTGATGTGAAATTTGCACTGCAATTAGAAGGGATTTACATTAAGTGTAGGATTTGGATATCCAGTGTCACAAGTGGCAGTCCATTGTAACATAGCCAATTTAGCAACACAAAGGTAGTTCATTATTTTAAAAACTGCTAAACAAATGTTTAATAAGTTGATACTTCTTTTTAACGTACTTTACAATTTGTGGTAACTTGTGGATAATGAAATTCGGAGTGATTCGTCAAATGGTTTGCAGAAACAAAAGGATAACTTTTGTTTCTTTATAGTTTCTCTTGCTACTGCTCGAGCAGATACTAATCAAAATAGCTAAAATGCATGTAATTTGGATAAATCTCGAAATAAATGGGGAACCTGAAGGGACAAGTTACAGTTTTCACTATTATATTGAATGAAACTGAATAAGAATAGATGTCAGATTCGTTCTATGTGCAAAGAAATTATTGCTATATTAAGTTGAATGTTATCTTGATCTTTATTTTTAAATTAGTCTGGGTTAGTCTTGCTTATGCTGGATTGCTTTGTTCTCCTGACATCTACATTGATACCGAATAAAGTTTATGTTTTCCTCAAAAATTGTCTTCAACTGGAATCTTCAAGTAGCATGCAACCTTCAATAAAAAACAAGCATCTATGTTATTTTTTCCTTTGACATAAATTATTACTGGAATGTTACTTGCTAATTCATGGAAAATTCTTATTGTTGATTATCAACTTTGTGTACAGGTACCTTGCTTTTTTGGAGTGAAGACCATCAACAACAATGGACATGAATTTAATTGTTATATGTATTATGATATTTGTTAGTATTTATTGTGCAAACTTGTTTTTTGAATGCTTATAGTATGTGAATTTGACGATTTTGTCAAATAACTATTATTTAAATGGTTATGGAAAATACTTTTGTGATTAATGTATTTTTTAAATTATCTGGGCATGATGATTATATTATTGATTGTTGATTTGAATCATATTTCTGTATGGTTGTTGCTGATTTTAATACGATTATTATAACCAGTTGTTGGAAATAATGTAAGCCATTAGTATATACTAGCATTTAAAATATGTTACAAAACAATCAACATGTTTTAGTAGCGTTTAAAAAACGCTACAGAAACAAATGTAACACACCAGTGGAATTTTTAGTAGTATAAAATAAATGCAACGAAAACTATTTAGTCACACAAAATAAATGCTACAGAAAAGCAGAAAATGACCTACGTACAAACCTTCAGTAGCATTTGAAAAATGCAATCATACATAGGATTTGACATCGTTTATCAAAACTCAACAAAAAGTTCAAGACTTCTAGTTGCGGGACCTGTAGTAGCGTTCTTTAAAACGCTACCAAAAGGTTTTGGTAGCGTTTTTCAAACGCTGCTAAAGGCATTTTCTGGTGTAGTGATTGGGCATAATTGAATATAACTTGTATACATGAGATTTGGCATAAGTTGGTTTAGGCATAATTGAGTATAACTTGTATACATGAGGTTTGGCATAAATTGTTAATAACAATGAAAGCAAATTGATTTGGGCATAATTTGATATAACTTGTATACATGGGATTATAGGCATAATTTGGATTAAAGTTATAAACATAATTTAGATTGGAAATTATGGGTAATTGGAATATATTACAATATAATATTTGAAATTGGGACTTGAATCAAGAAAGTGAAAATGAACGCCTTAGACACGAGGTTAGATTCAGATTGCAGTATAAGCCTGCTTGGAACCGCCCGGCATATCCAGCAACCGCAATTTGGTAATCTAATGTGAGAGGTCAAGGGCAGGAACTAGATGTGTAATAATGCAAAGACACGAGGTTAGATTCGGATTGCGGTATAAGCCTGCCCGGAACCGCCCGGCATATCCAACAACTGCAAAAGGTAATCTAATGTGGGAGTGTGAAGACCCGCAACCTCCCCGTAAAGGAAAGCGTCGGATAGTTCGAGAACAAACCACAGCAGAACACATATAAAAGAACGTTTCACTCTATATTACAACAATGCATCAGATTACAAGAATATACAGAGTATAAATGAATATTACACAGAAATATCAGAGATTTAAATTACATTTAAATACATAGCAGCGGAAAATAATACAATACACAACTAGAAGGAGATATACGGATACAAAGCTTTCCGGATATCGTTCCAGCTGTAAACCAGGATCTTGTGAATATAAATCTGCAAAACCAAAACTACTAGCTGCCCGTGTCAAAATAAGGGCACCCAGAGTTTAGGTTCAAACAATAAACTCCAGGTCAGTCATGTGACTGGTGTGAGAACTAAAACAGTTATTAATCTTTATTTTAAATCATTAGGTAAAATCAAGGGACCACGCCGTATAACACGGAACGGGTTTCCTCCCAAGAATACCAGTGCATAAAACAAACAGCGCAATGCTAAATAAAGAAAAATGAAGCTGTTATAAGACCCAGGTCCTATCACACAATGCAACGCAAGCCGGGGGATAGGGTTTTCCCTTATAACAGCCAAAGAATGCTTGATACGTTTAAAACAAATCATTTGATACTATAATAAGTGCATAGTGTATAAAACAACTTCAAATCATAAGTATCAATCATAGGCGGCATGGGTACCATATATCATGTCGCCATATATAGGTTTACAAATAAAACCGCAAAGTCACGTATTTGGAAATTGGATTTCCGTCTATGAACCGAGGCAAAAGATAGTCCTCAACCGATTCGAGACGCTCTAGCCCGTGTCTCAGGATCAGAGCTCGAGTGACCCTTGGAGCGACAGGGCCGGTCCACCGATGTGGATTAAAATGCCTGAACACTGCGTTTCCCCACCCTTTGGGGTGTCAATGAGCCAACAAATGACTCCATCGGTTCGAGAACGACCGATCAATCCGAGGCGCCTCGCAACAGCAACAACCACATAAGTCAAACTCGTCAGGGCGTGTAAAACCACTGACGCCACTTTCTAGCTAGAAGAAAACGCATGCCCTCCCTGAGGTCCGTCTCCCGTTTTTGGTTCATACCTGGTGTGAAACACGCGAGGTAAACGTTACACAAAGCTACGCCACAAAGGCCGTGCTTTGATCATCACCACAAGACTTTGCTTTTCAACAGAAGCCTTGATCATTTGCATCTTAGCATGCCACACAGGCAAACCATCCTATGCAACCGATATCAGTCACACAGAATGAAATCCGATGTCAGACACACAGTCCATTTACAAGTCCGTCCTGGGTCTGAACGAAACCGGAGGCACCTAGTACCCCGCATATCCATCGATCTCCAAGTACGTCTGGACGATCACTAACTGTTTCCATCTTCTTGGGTGTACAGCCCAATCAAGATCATCAGTTATCCCCCAAACGACGTGAAGACTTCCGGTCTTCGACCATCGTCTTCATCTTCGACTTATCGTCGTATCAGTTATTCAGAATGGGATGAACCCGGACTTCCCGAATAACTCGCGTATATTTTATAAAAGTGTTACACAAACACAACATACGCCTCATTCCAATTCATTAGTCACTAACCGTAAATTAATCAAGAGAATAATTCCCCAAATATTAACCCCGAAGGCCGAAACCAACATCAGATCAATATCCAGAAAACCCTTCTGCTTGGCTAACCGACAGTTAGTTTCTAAATTTCACGTTCAAATCTAATTAAAGATTTAACTATCGCCTGGAGCAAAACTGGTGATACTCCATTCTCGATCTTTTCAATCTAATTAAAGATTCATTAAAACTCCACTTAGTTTTAATCTGTGACTGGGTTAAAGAATCAGTGTCATTTAAAACACGGTTCACGATAAACCCAAAGTCACATCCCATTAATTATCGGGTTAAAGAACAAGTGTTATTTAAAACACTGTTCACGATAAACCCAAAAATCAATATCCATTCAATTCCAATTAAATATTATTTAATTGGTACACTTCATTAAATCTAAATAAAAAGATTTAATCTTTTCTCAACTGGGTTCAAGAACAGTGTTAGTGAAGACACCATTCACGACAAACCCAAATCACATTCGATTAATTATCGGGTTAAAGAACAAGTGTTATTTAAAACACTGTTCACGATAAACCCAAAAATCAATACCAATTCAATTCCAATTAAATATCATTTAATTGGTACACTTCATTAAATCTAAATAAAAAGATTTAATCTTTTCTCAACTGGGTTCAAGAACAGTGTTAGTGAAGACACCATTCACGACAAACCCAAATCACATTCGATTAATTATCGGGTTAAAGAACAAGTGTTATTTAAAACACTGTTCACGATAAACCCAAAAATCAATACCAATTCAATTCCAATTAAATATCATTTAATTGGTACACTTCATTAAATCTAAATAAAAAGATTTAATCTTTTCTCAACTGGGTTCAAGAACAGTGTTAGTGAAGACACCATTCACGACAAACCCAAATCACATTCGATTAATTATCGGGTTAAAGAACAAGTGTTATTTAAAACACTGTTCACGATAAACCCAAAAATCAATACCAATTCAATTCCAATTAAATATCATTTAATTGGTACACTTCATTAAATCTAAATAAAAAGATTTAATCTTTTCTCAACTGGGTTCAAGAACAGTGTTAGTGAAGACACCATTCACGACAAACCCAAGTCACATTCGATATTCAATACAAGGCTCTGAATAGAAAATATATCGGCTTATATTCAATATCGAATTCTACGACTAACAAATGTCGTATTGGAAATAACGATATAAATATATATCTTTCAAATTTCCATAACAACACCTGTATAATCACGAATTCCAACATCGAAATATTCCGAAGACAATTTCGATTCAAATCCACTCCAATGCAATCATTGGAAATTTTGGTTATTTTCAAAACCATTTCAAATTCAATTTATTTATTTAAAAATAAATAGAATTATAATTCTAGTTCAAAACTAGTTCATTTCGATAAAAATCTATTTTTATCTTTTCAAATAGGGAGTTTTTCATCCTAATTCTTTCTAAATCATTTCTTATGATTTTACACAAATTATTATTATTTTTAATAATTTTATCAAGGCCCGTACAGTCGATTTCCAACAATGGCCATCGAACTGCACTTACAGCGACCTTTTTCGAATTTGATTTGGACGTATCTCCAAATCCAACCGTTAGATTTCAAATTTCTAATATTCGTTAGAAAGCTCTTTTCGATACGAACCCAACGGTTCCGGTTTTAGGAGAATCCGACGGTCGGATCTCCCGTAATGTCCGTTTGAAATAAATGGTCGAAATTCGCGAACTGCCGCGGCGCGGCGCGTTCTATTCAGGCCATTATATTATATATATAATATATATAATATATATTTCGTCGATTTCTATTTAAAACGAATTATATAAATAGTTTTAAATTCATTTCAAAATCTATTTCAACTTCCATTTCAATTCAAAGCAAAATTGAATTCTTCTTTATAAATTCGTTTCAAAATTCATTTCTGTTCAATTCAAATTTCAATTCAATTTGAATTCATATTCAATTCAATTCATTTCGAAATCGTTTTCAATTCAATTCATTTCGAAATCGTTTTCAATTCAATTCATTTCGAATTCGTTTTCAATTCAATTCATTTCGAAATCGTTTTCAATTCAATTCATTTCGAAATCGTTTTCTAAAATCGATATAAATATCGTTCACGTCAAAATGGCGTCAATCTAATCAACACGGCTTCATATATTCCTTTATTTTCAAATATTCTATTTCGAATATTTCTTTTTCAAATATTTCTTTTTCAAAACTGGAATGAGGCCCAATCAATTACCATATAAAATTAATTATATGGATTTTCATACAACACATGTATATAATAGCATTGAAAATAATCAACCATCAACCAAAGTGCACTACACTGTATAAGCATCAAATATAGATATTCAACGCTTATAACAGCCTGTCAATCAATCGATCGACATGTTTAATCAATCAGGATGAGTGAACTTCAAATTTCATCCTAACACCCGTGTGGGGTTTCAAACAATCAAACACTGATTTTTTTTAGTTGTGCAGTTGGGCGATGTGTAAAATTTATCGTCCCAATCAATGTCATTCAAATAAGTGTACATAAACAAACCGTCTGGTTTGTAAATGAATATTTATTTTATTCACTTCACGTTAAAAATTATATTTTTAACGATAAAACATTTTATTTCAACCTATGAATTTCTATTCAATTCATTCTTTAAATAAAATGCTATTTTTATTTTTCTAACTTATTTTAGAAAATTTCGGCGGCATAACGGCACGATACTAGAAACGGGACAAGGCCTAGCCTTATCCCCGGTCTAGTGAAGGCCCACGCCATTCACTCATCAATCAAATCAATTTCATTTTGCAAACCACAAAATTTGGAGTAAGGGTCTAACCTAGCCTTACTCCTTCGCCTTATAACGGCGCACGTCTAATCCTAACCAATTTATCGATTCGATTTTTCACATCACAAACCACATTCAAACCAATATCGCAATCAATCACCAAACAATCAAACAAACAAGTCCATGGTCTGTGGACGATTGTGTCGGGTGCTACTAAGCACCGTCTGCATCCTAGTATATATATATAACTAGAAAAATAAATTGAAAGGTGAGAAATTCTCACATATAGCTATCCTAGCTCCACGGCTCTTCATTTGCAGAAGTCTTCGTCGTTTCGCCTTATTGTCACCTTCGTTGTCCGCTTTCACTACATATGTAAAAATCGAATTTTTACTTCGCTATTCCATATATAAAAATCGAATTTTTAGTTCGCTATTTAATATATAAAAATCGAATTTTTAGTTCGCTATTCAATATATAAAAATCGAATTTTTAGTTCGCTATTCAATATATAAAAATCGAATTTTTAGTTCGCTATTTAATATATAAAAATCGAATTTTTAGTTCAAAGTTCAATATATAAAAATCGAATTTTTAGTTCAAAGTTCAATATATAAAAATCGAATTTTTAGTTCAAAGTTCAATATATAAAAATCGAATTTTTATTTCAAAGTTCAATATATAAAAATCGAATTTTTATTTCAAAGTTCAATATATAAAAATCGAATTTTTATTTCAAAAAGTTCAAATCCTTTCCTTTTTAAAATCTAAATCTTTCACTTTTAAAGTTTAAATCTTTTCACCTTTAAAGTTTAAAATAACTTTTTCAAATCAAAGTTTTTAAAATTCCTAAAATCAGTTTTATTCTTTTATTTTAAAATCAGTTTTAACCTTTTATTTTAAAATCAGTTTTAACCTTTTATTTTAAAATCAGTTTTAACCTTTTATTTTAAAATCAGTTTTAACCTTTTCATTTTCAGCTTTATACTTTATAAAAATTTCAGTTTTACTTTAAATAAAATTTCAGTTTTACTTTAAATAAAATTTCAGTTTTACTTTAAATAAAATTTCAGTTTTACTTTAAATAAAATTTCAGTTTTACTTTAAATAAAATTTCAGTTTTACTTTAAATAAAATTTCAGTTTTACTTTAAATAAAATTTCAGTTTTACTTTAAATAAAATTTCAGTTTTACTTTAAATAAAATTTCAGTTTTACTTTAAATAAAATTTCAGTTTTACTTTAAATAAAATTTCAGTTTTACTTTAAATAAAATTTCAGTTTTTAACTTCCTAAAAATTCAGTTTTTAAAATCAACAAAATTTTACAGTTTAAATGAAAATAAGTAAATAAAAAAAACCAAAACTTACAGGGGCTCGTCGAGTGGTCGGGGGGGGCTTCATCGAGGCTTGCAGATCGGAGGGGGGGGCTCGACTTCATCGGCGGCGCTAGGGTTCGGGGGGGGGCGCTCGCTGTCCTCGCGTGGAGGAGGGAGGAGGAAAGAGTCGCGAGGGGGAGGAGGCCGAAGAGGGGACAGGGGCTTCAACTGAGTGGCGGGCGATTGGAGGAGGAGGCCGACGCGGGGGTGGCGGCTCCGACGAGGGAAAGGGGCGATTTCGATTTCGTTTCCCTTTTTTTTTTTTTCTTTTTCTTTTTTAGTTTTCTGTAAAAGGAAATCGGGGGGGGGGGGCCTGGGTAGTAAAGGGGGAGATAATATTCTTTTTTTTTTTTTATTTAATTAATAAATTTTATCCTAAAGAGTTGACTTTCACATTCGACCTCGAAACGAGGCCCACCGCCTGTCGTCCATAGCGTTTTACCCCCATTCCGAACACAATGGGATATATATCGCAAGCTGATTTGATTGTTACAATCAGTTTCCGTTAAATTTACATTTAAATCATTATATTGAATTTTAAACGTACATTTCAAATTACCGGGGCCACATACTAACTAGAAAAATTCCAGAAAAATATTTTCTAGCTTCGTATTGACGATACGGTCCTAACAAAACTAGTTTCGTCGAATTCTGAGATCGTTAGAAAAATGGCCATTTTCCAGTCGATTAAAATCAACTGAAACTGGTCAAACGCGTTTTCCTTTGCCACGCTCACATATTGATTCGAAAAATTATGAAATTTGAAATCTAGCAATAATTTGACACTGCGGACCCAACAAAAGTGGTTTCGTCGAAATCCGAGGTCGTTTGCAAAATTACTATTTTTAAGGGCTTTATATATATATAAATATATATAAATTCCACAGCGACTATTTCTAATTTTAAACTGGACATATCTTATCATTTCTAAGATGAAATCTCAGTTTGTTAACTTCGTTACAAAGATATAGTTATACAGATTCAAATATTTCTTGTTTCGTTCAATTCTGACTTATATTGAATTCTGTATATTCATTTGAAATTAGAAATCGAATTTTCGAACTACCGCGCCATTTTCAATTCTATTTATAATTATATATGATTATTATATATTCTAACGACGACGTATATAAATATATTCGTTCGAATTCTATTCAAAATAAATTTTTCGACGATATTATTTAAAATAATTCCTTTTAAATAATCAAAATTCGCTAAAATCGCCAAAATAAAAATTTTAAACTGGCCCAGATTTTCCGGGTTGTTACAATCTCCCCCACTTAAAACTTTTCGTCCCCGAAAAGGAACAAAGTCGAAAGTGGTTTGATTATTCAACACTATATTCGATCTGGCTTCCATTCTCCAACTCTTTAGTTTCTGAGAATTTTCAAAACTTCTCAAAAATTTGGCTAACACCCTAAATTTTTGAAAAATTTCGCCATAACCTCCCCTGCACCGGGAGCATCGGGGAATTTCAAATAGCTTCCCCGGTCCTTCAGATCTCAAAAAGAAAAAGAAAAAGCCAAGCGGCTAGCCAATAGGCTCACAAAATCATCATCACCCAAACAAAACAGGAAATTATGTAGTAAACATGTACCTATTTGTCGGGCAAACAAATTTTATTCTTCGGCTCTAGCCTCTTTGCTATGACCTGTTCAATGTAAGCATATGTATATGCAAGCAAATGCGACCAATTTTCAATACAGTTCAATATTTGGTTTAGTTAGGCATAAAGGTTCAAAATTATCAAACAATTAAACAAACAACACAAACATCAATCAATTAGTGAATTAACGTTTCAAATTGATAATTTTGATACATAGTCAAAAATCAGATTTTTGATGTCAAATCACCACAATAGGCCTTATCTAATTTTGGTTCTCACACCAGTCAATAGGAAATATATAGAAATCTCACTTTCGTCGCTCGAAAATAAATACTGGCGACAGTGCCCCATCACCAGAATCATTCCCGGGCACTAGAGGGATTCTATATCTACCCAATATATTAAAACTTCGAATACACGTTTGCAAGACATATATGCAAAATCTTTATATATCGGATTGTCCTAATTAATATAAAATAAATAATCAAATACGAATAATTGATTTAAATTTTCAAAACGAAATTTGTTTTCATTTGAAAAATATACTCTTCACACTCGTTCTAGGATACTACTGATCCTATCTCTAACGAGTCATTCTCGTTGGATATTACTAATCCAATATCTGATGAATTCTTTCGTAAGGTTCTAATGTGTCTTGTTCTCTGAGCTTTGTAAACCAAAGCTCTGATACCACGTGTGAAGACCCGCAACCTCCCCGTAAAGGAAAGCGTCGGATAGTTCGAGAACAAACCACAGCAGAACACATATAAAAGAACGTTTCACTCTATATTACAACAATGCATCAGATTACAAGAATATACAGAGTATAAATGAATATTACACAGAAATATCAGAGATTTAAATTACATTTAAATACATAGCAGCGGAAAATAATACAATACACAACTAGAAGGAGATATACGGATACAAAGCTTTCCGGATATCGTTCCAGCTGTAAACCAGGATCTTGTGAATATAAATCTGCAAAACCAAAACTACTAGCTGCCCGTGTCAAAATAAGGGCACCCAGAGTTTAGGTTCAAACAATAAACTCCAGGTCAGTCATGTGACTGGTGTGAGAACTAAAACAGTTATTAATCTTTATTTTAAATCATTAGGTAAAATCAAGGGACCACGCCGTATAACACGGAACGGGTTTCCTCCCAAGAATACCAGTGCATAAAACAAACAGCGCAATGCTAAATAAAGAAAAATGAAGCTGTTATAAGACCCAGGTCCTATCACACAATGCAACGCAAGCCGGGGGATAGGGTTTTCCCTTATAACAGCCAAAGAATGCTTGATACGTTTAAAACAAATCATTTGATACTATAATAAGTGCATAGTGTATAAAACAACTTCAAATCATAAGTATCAATCATAGGCGGCATGGGTACCATATATCATGTCGCCATATATAGGTTTACAAATAAAACCGCAAAGTCACGTATTTGGAAATTGGATTTCCGTCTATGAACCGAGGCAAAAGATAGTCCTCAACCGATTCGAGACGCTCTAGCCCGTGTCTCAGGATCAGAGCTCGAGTGACCCTTGGAGCGACAGGGCCGGTCCACCGATGTGGATTAAAATGCCTGAACACTGCGTTTCCCCACCCTTTGGGGTGTCAATGAGCCAACAAATGACTCCATCGGTTCGAGAACGACCGATCAATCCGAGGCGCCTCGCAACAGCAACAACCACATAAGTCAAACTCGTCAGGGCGTGTAAAACCACTGACGCCACTTTCTAGCTAGAAGAAAACGCATGCCCTCCCTGAGGTCCGTCTCCCGTTTTTGGTTCATACCTGGTGTGAAACACGCGAGGTAAACGTTACACAAAGCTACGCCACAAAGGCCGTGCTTTGATCATCACCACAAGACTTTGCTTTTCAACAGAAGCCTTGATCATTTGCATCTTAGCATGCCACACAGGCAAACCATCCTATGCAACCGATATCAGTCACACAGAATGAAATCCGATGTCAGACACACAGTCCATTTACAAGTCCGTCCTGGGTCTGAACGAAACCGGAGGCACCTAGTACCCCGCATATCCATCGATCTCCAAGTACGTCTGGACGATCACTAACTGTTTCCATCTTCTTGGGTGTACAGCCCAATCAAGATCATCAGTTATCCCCCAAACGACGTGAAGACTTCCGGTCTTCGACCATCGTCTTCATCTTCGACTTATCGTCGTATCAGTTATTCAGAATGGGATGAACCCGGACTTCCCGAATAACTCGCGTATATTTTATAAAAGTGTTACACAAACACAACATACGCCTCATTCCAATTCATTAGTCACTAACCGTAAATTAATCAAGAGAATAATTCCCCAAATATTAACCCCGAAGGCCGAAACCAACATCAGATCAATATCCAGAAAACCCTTCTGCTTGGCTAACCGACAGTTAGTTTCTAAATTTCACGTTCAAATCTAATTAAAGATTTAACTATCGCCTGGAGCAAAACTGGTGATACTCCATTCTCGATCTTTTCAATCTAATTAAAGATTCATTAAAACTCCACTTAGTTTTAATCTGTGACTGGGTTAAAGAATCAGTGTCATTTAAAACACGGTTCACGATAAACCCAAAGTCACATCCCATTAATTATCGGGTTAAAGAACAAGTGTTATTTAAAACACTGTTCACGATAAACCCAAAAATCAATATCCATTCAATTCCAATTAAATATTATTTAATTGGTACACTTCATTAAATCTAAATAAAAAGATTTAATCTTTTCTCAACTGGGTTCAAGAACAGTGTTAGTGAAGACACCATTCACGACAAACCCAAATCACATTCGATTAATTATCGGGTTAAAGAACAAGTGTTATTTAAAACACTGTTCACGATAAACCCAAAAATCAATACCAATTCAATTCCAATTAAATATCATTTAATTGGTACACTTCATTAAATCTAAATAAAAAGATTTAATCTTTTCTCAACTGGGTTCAAGAACAGTGTTAGTGAAGACACCATTCACGACAAACCCAAATCACATTCGATTAATTATCGGGTTAAAGAACAAGTGTTATTTAAAACACTGTTCACGATAAACCCAAAAATCAATACCAATTCAATTCCAATTAAATATCATTTAATTGGTACACTTCATTAAATCTAAATAAAAAGATTTAATCTTTTCTCAACTGGGTTCAAGAACAGTGTTAGTGAAGACACCATTCACGACAAACCCAAATCACATTCGATTAATTATCGGGTTAAAGAACAAGTGTTATTTAAAACACTGTTCACGATAAACCCAAAAATCAATACCAATTCAATTCCAATTAAATATCATTTAATTGGTACACTTCATTAAATCTAAATAAAAAGATTTAATCTTTTCTCAACTGGGTTCAAGAACAGTGTTAGTGAAGACACCATTCACGACAAACCCAAGTCACATTCGATATTCAATACAAGGCTCTGAATAGAAAATATATCGGCTTATATTCAATATCGAATTCTACGACTAACAAATGTCGTATTGGAAATAACGATATAAATATATATCTTTCAAATTTCCATAACAACACCTGTATAATCACGAATTCCAACATCGAAATATTCCGAAGACAATTTCGATTCAAATCCACTCCAATGCAATCATTGGAAATTTTGGTTATTTTCAAAACCATTTCAAATTCAATTTATTTATTTAAAAATAAATAGAATTATAATTCTAGTTCAAAACTAGTTCATTTCGATAAAAATCTATTTTTATCTTTTCAAATAGGGAGTTTTTCATCCTAATTCTTTCTAAATCATTTCTTATGATTTTACACAAATTATTATTATTTTTAATAATTTTATCAAGGCCCGTACAGTCGATTTCCAACAATGGCCATCGAACTGCACTTACAGCGACCTTTTTCGAATTTGATTTGGACGTATCTCCAAATCCAACCGTTAGATTTCAAATTTCTAATATTCGTTAGAAAGCTCTTTTCGATACGAACCCAACGGTTCCGGTTTTAGGAGAATCCGACGGTCGGATCTCCCGTAATGTCCGTTTGAAATAAATGGTCGAAATTCGCGAACTGCCGCGGCGCGGCGCGTTCTATTCAGGCCATTATATTATATATATAATATATATAATATATATTTCGTCGATTTCTATTTAAAACGAATTATATAAATAGTTTTAAATTCATTTCAAAATCTATTTCAACTTCCATTTCAATTCAAAGCAAAATTGAATTCTTCTTTATAAATTCGTTTCAAAATTCATTTCTGTTCAATTCAAATTTCAATTCAATTTGAATTCATATTCAATTCAATTCATTTCGAAATCGTTTTCAATTCAATTCATTTCGAAATCGTTTTCAATTCAATTCATTTCGAATTCGTTTTCAATTCAATTCATTTCGAAATCGTTTTCAATTCAATTCATTTCGAAATCGTTTTCTAAAATCGATATAAATATCGTTCACGTCAAAATGGCGTCAATCTAATCAACACGGCTTCATATATTCCTTTATTTTCAAATATTCTATTTCGAATATTTCTTTTTCAAATATTTCTTTTTCAAAACTGGAATGAGGCCCAATCAATTACCATATAAAATTAATTATATGGATTTTCATACAACACATGTATATAATAGCATTGAAAATAATCAACCATCAACCAAAGTGCACTACACTGTATAAGCATCAAATATAGATATTCAACGCTTATAACAGCCTGTCAATCAATCGATCGACATGTTTAATCAATCAGGATGAGTGAACTTCAAATTTCATCCTAACACCCGTGTGGGGTTTCAAACAATCAAACACTGATTTTTTTTAGTTGTGCAGTTGGGCGATGTGTAAAATTTATCGTCCCAATCAATGTCATTCAAATAAGTGTACATAAACAAACCGTCTGGTTTGTAAATGAATATTTATTTTATTCACTTCACGTTAAAAATTATATTTTTAACGATAAAACATTTTATTTCAACCTATGAATTTCTATTCAATTCATTCTTTAAATAAAATGCTATTTTTATTTTTCTAACTTATTTTAGAAAATTTCGGCGGCATAACGGCACGATACTAGAAACGGGACAAGGCCTAGCCTTATCCCCGGTCTAGTGAAGGCCCACGCCATTCACTCATCAATCAAATCAATTTCATTTTGCAAACCACAAAATTTGGAGTAAGGGTCTAACCTAGCCTTACTCCTTCGCCTTATAACGGCGCACGTCTAATCCTAACCAATTTATCGATTCGATTTTTCACATCACAAACCACATTCAAACCAATATCGCAATCAATCACCAAACAATCAAACAAACAAGTCCATGGTCTGTGGACGATTGTGTCGGGTGCTACTAAGCACCGTCTGCATCCTAGTATATATATATAACTAGAAAAATAAATTGAAAGGTGAGAAATTCTCACATATAGCTATCCTAGCTCCACGGCTCTTCATTTGCAGAAGTCTTCGTCGTTTCGCCTTATTGTCACCTTCGTTGTCCGCTTTCACTACATATGTAAAAATCGAATTTTTACTTCGCTATTCCATATATAAAAATCGAATTTTTAGTTCGCTATTTAATATATAAAAATCGAATTTTTAGTTCGCTATTCAATATATAAAAATCGAATTTTTAGTTCGCTATTCAATATATAAAAATCGAATTTTTAGTTCGCTATTTAATATATAAAAATCGAATTTTTAGTTCAAAGTTCAATATATAAAAATCGAATTTTTAGTTCAAAGTTCAATATATAAAAATCGAATTTTTAGTTCAAAGTTCAATATATAAAAATCGAATTTTTATTTCAAAGTTCAATATATAAAAATCGAATTTTTATTTCAAAGTTCAATATATAAAAATCGAATTTTTATTTCAAAAAGTTCAAATCCTTTCCTTTTTAAAATCTAAATCTTTCACTTTTAAAGTTTAAATCTTTTCACCTTTAAAGTTTAAAATAACTTTTTCAAATCAAAGTTTTTAAAATTCCTAAAATCAGTTTTATTCTTTTATTTTAAAATCAGTTTTAACCTTTTATTTTAAAATCAGTTTTAACCTTTTATTTTAAAATCAGTTTTAACCTTTTATTTTAAAATCAGTTTTAACCTTTTCATTTTCAGCTTTATACTTTATAAAAATTTCAGTTTTACTTTAAATAAAATTTCAGTTTTACTTTAAATAAAATTTCAGTTTTACTTTAAATAAAATTTCAGTTTTACTTTAAATAAAATTTCAGTTTTACTTTAAATAAAATTTCAGTTTTACTTTAAATAAAATTTCAGTTTTACTTTAAATAAAATTTCAGTTTTACTTTAAATAAAATTTCAGTTTTACTTTAAATAAAATTTCAGTTTTACTTTAAATAAAATTTCAGTTTTACTTTAAATAAAATTTCAGTTTTACTTTAAATAAAATTTCAGTTTTACTTTAAATAAAATTTCAGTTTTTAACTTCCTAAAAATTCAGTTTTTAAAATCAACAAAATTTTACAGTTTAAATGAAAATAAGTAAATAAAAAAAACCAAAACTTACAGGGGCTCGTCGAGTGGTCGGGGGGGGCTTCATCGAGGCTTGCAGATCGGAGGGGGGGGCTCGACTTCATCGGCGGCGCTAGGGTTCGGGGGGGGGGCGCTCGCTGTCCTCGCGTGGAGGAGGGAGGAGGAAAGAGTCGCGAGGGGGAGGAGGCCGAAGAGGGGACAGGGGCTTCAACTGAGTGGCGGGCGATTGGAGGAGGAGGCCGACGCGGGGGTGGCGGCTCCGACGAGGGAAAGGGGCGATTTCGATTTCGTTTCCCTTTTTTTTTTTTCTTTTTCTTTTTTAGTTTTCTGTAAAAGGAAATCGGGGGGGGGGGGGGGCCTGGGTAGTAAAGGGGGAGATAATATTCTTTTTTTTTTATTATTTAATTAATAAATTTTATCCTAAAGAGTTGACTTTCACATTCGACCTCGAAACGAGGCCCACCGCCTGTCGTCCATAGCGTTTTACCCCCATTCCGAACACAATGGGATATATATCGCAAGCTGATTTGATTGTTACAATCAGTTTCCGTTAAATTTACATTTAAATCATTATATTGAATTTTAAACGTACATTTCAAATTACCGGGGCCACATACTAACTAGAAAAATTCCAGAAAAATATTTTCTAGCTTCGTATTGACGATACGGTCCTAACAAAACTAGTTTCGTCGAATTCTGAGATCGTTAGAAAAATGGCCATTTTCCAGTCGATTAAAATCAACTGAAACTGGTCAAACGCGTTTTCCTTTGCCACGCTCACATATTGATTCGAAAAATTATGAAATTTGAAATCTAGCAATAATTTGACACTGCGGACCCAACAAAAGTGGTTTCGTCGAAATCCGAGGTCGTTTGCAAAATTACTATTTTTAAGGGCTTTATATATATATAAATATATATAAATTCCACAGCGACTATTTCTAATTTTAAACTGGACATATCTTATCATTTCTAAGATGAAATCTCAGTTTGTTAACTTCGTTACAAAGATATAGTTATACAGATTCAAATATTTCTTGTTTCGTTCAATTCTGACTTATATTGAATTCTGTATATTCATTTGAAATTAGAAATCGAATTTTCGAACTACCGCGCCATTTTCAATTCTATTTATAATTATATATGATTATTATATATTCTAACGACGACGTATATAAATATATTCGTTCGAATTCTATTCAAAATAAATTTTTCGACGATATTATTTAAAATAATTCCTTTTAAATAATCAAAATTCGCTAAAATCGCCAAAATAAAAATTTTAAACTGGCCCAGATTTTCCGGGTTGTTACAGGGAGGTCTTGCAAGATTATGGTTACAATGAATTAATGAACACTTAACCAAGATGAGACATGTGGGAAAACATGGGAATAATAAAATGCTTAAGTGGGTGACATAGGTAGCATGGATTACATGGGTAGCATGTACAGCATAAATAATAAGCACTTAACCAAGATAAGACATGTGGTAAGACATGGGAATAATAAAGGGTTAAGTGGGTAAAATGGGTAGCATGGATAATTCATTAAATTGGAATACTCAACCTAATTAAATCTGTTTTGGTGTTACGGACCAATTCAATTGAGTAGGGTTAAGTGAACTTGTTAAAGAAATGGGAATGATAAAGTTAATCTTAATCAATAACAAAATGGGGAATGATAATAACCTATTATGAACGAACTTGAATAAGAAAAGGAAAGATAATAGGTAGGCTTGTCCAAGGGACAAGTGGGAATTATAACTTAAGAAATAAGATAAGTTATAATGAACGATAGGGGAAGATGAAATAACTTATGTAATAAAGTTGTGCTTAATCGAAGATTAATTAGCGAGGATAAGAATAAATCCATAAATGAGGATAACATAAGTTATATGAAGGAAAAGAGAAACTTATTAGTAAACCTTCGTTTAGAGAACTAAGTTAATAAGTAAATTATGATAAATTGTAATGACGGTGTACGACGAGATTATGATTAAATGAGAAAGAAGAAGGCAAACTTATGGAGATAAGCAAGTTGTATTTAATCATAAATGTTAAATGACATGTTAATAGAAAACAAGTAAATTAAGATGTACTTAATTATAAATTAAGTAGAACATGTTATGGCAACCATGAGATGGGACAAAGAGTTGTGTAAAGAGAATGAATTATGAATATTGAATTTCAATATAGAGAATAACATGTTGTAGGCTTATTAATGAACTTAAATGAATTAAGTTATTAATGAAGTTAATAAGCAAGGGAAACTTGGGAACTTGAAGAAGAAGTCAAGGGAAAATGGGAACAACCAAGTTAACAGGAAATCTGTCGAGGTGGAGCAAGTGCGTAATTGATGATTAGACATAGGATCTAATGACACAGTAAATTGAGGCACTTGGGATAGTCCGTATGTTAGAGTGTGAATAACCAAACGGGGTAGATCATCGTGGTGTCGTAAGGCACGAGGGGAGCGCACGTTCATTTGATTAGTTTCTTTGCTCCAACGGACTAGAAGGGGAAGCACGCGACTTCCGGGGACGTTAAAGGTGCTCCTTATAGTCCTCTGTGGTTGTTTTGCTACGGGCTAGGATTACAGAGGTTGGGTCTGCACGTTACTATCAGGTGGGTGGGCCTTAACAGCAAGGGTAGCTTGGCAGTTAGAATGCTGTGACGAGGTGACACTAAAGGTGATTTAGCGACTACGTCAACGGAGGCGGAGGGTCAGGACCAACATGGATAGTAGGTCGTCGAATACCTGTCATCAGCAGCCAGTAGGATGCGGAAAGACTAGAGCTGGACCTAAGATACCATTAACCATTCACTATCGTGGGACGGTGGTTGAGGGGAGACGCCACATGGATGTTTAGATTGGTTGCTTAGGGGAATGTCGCTTAGCTCTTGTAGTCTTTACTAGTTGAGGGAGGGGCTGAGATGGGGCCATAGCCACCATAGAAAAATAGACCCTAGGGATATTTGTGTGAGAGGCTCTTAAAGGCGGGCCTGCACAGATACGAAGAAAGCTCCCGACCGAGTTCTGTGTTTCTTGTGTAGCCCTGCCACGGAACTCGGGCACGCACACACGATAGGTGTGTGGGTTAGACATCGAATAGTTGACGTTACGTACGTGGGAAAGTCTAGATACGTGCATATCTGCTCTGGGTGGTGTATCGTAGGCTCTGGAGCATTACTCGATGGAAGAATCTAACTTAGTGGAAAAATTCGAGGATAACAGTCGGCACGCTTACGTAGTACAACAATAGTGGTTCTATGGGGATGTAGCGTTATTATATATAGAGAGAGAGATATGTACGCTACTATGGTATAGGAAGAGGGACTGCGCATATTAATGTGGTGTTACGGGGGAGACCATGCGAGTGGGGTACCATGGGGTGTACCTTAGTTTGGGGTTAGCTACATATACACTATATTAGGTTAATCTACTAGGGAGTAAATGGGTGCGACAAGTGTGTAAGCGTGGAGTGTTGTTGACACCAATAACCTAATAAATAAGCAAATGTAACTGAACGTTATATGTAGGATTATCCAGAATGTGTACTTTAAATTCATTCACACAGAACTTATGTTCTGACCCTCTCCTTATAACACAGTTGCAGGTTAGGCTTGAGACAGAGATGTTATAGCTTTGGGTATTGGCTAGGCTGTATTGTTATTTAGGTAAAGCTATGTGCTGATTACATTACATTTTGTTCCTTCCACTGTGAGATGTTTTCCAAACTCCGACAAATTTTATATCTCTGTCTTTTCTGCAGGATACTAGAGCAAAACAACACGGGTTTCGATGGATTGGAATTTTGAAAAAAAAAATCGGTATGTCGGAATCCGGGTTGTCACATCTAGTATTAGATCTTCAGTTTAGGATCCTTATATATATAATGAATGGACGTATTTGTATATTCAAAAATATAAATATATTATATATATAAACCTAGATCCATAAGGGAGCCCACTAGATAAAAAGAGTAGAATGAGGAAAGAGTTGGGATATCTATTTTGTACACTAAAGGAATGAGCATGGAAATGTCGAGACCCTTTGGTTGTTTGGGGTGGAAAGTGTACAATATATTTGGTATTAGAGAAAGATGTATCCCATATAATCGAAACTAAAATGATTTGTATTTCAGATTAGTGGGTTTAGAATTGAAACCTTATAAATTAGAAAATGGATTAGGGATATATATAGTTGAGAGAATTGAATTCGTGGGGGTGTTTAGGAAAGCCTAGGTAAGTTTGAAGCCCACTATGAGTCTAACCCATTCGTTACCTTTTAAGAAATTGAAATCGTAAACGTTTTGGCAAAAGAGTTTATGGTGTTTTCAAGTTTTAATCTTAAAAGTATTTTTGATGTTTGAAAAAAAGTGCATATTGGGTTTTAAAGGGAAGTGGGGTATACTTTGTAAAATAATGACTTCTTGTTTTAAAAGAATTAAAAGTAAAGAAAAGAAATTTTTCTTATGTGGTTGTACTTGGATAGGAAAATAGGAAATCTTTATAGAATAGTTATGTAAAAATCCAAGTACAATTAGAAAAGGTACATAAAAGAAAAACGGAAGATGTGAATTTTTCCATTTTATACCTTTTTGTAACATAAGAAATCAAATTTGGAAAACTAGATTTTTCAAAATTTCGAATTTAATAATGGTTGGTAGGATTTTGGATGCAATTTTTGGATTAACGATGCTCTTATTCTGTAAAAGTGAGGGAAATTTTGGGTGAAAAATGTTTTGATTTTTCAAAAATATTGCATTCATATAGAACTGCTAGTATATTTAGGATGTGAGCATCATGTTTTGAAAAAGTTTTTAAAAGTTTGCATACTATATTTGGTACCAAATTTGTAATGACCCGCATTCTGATGGGTTAATTTTAACTATTTAATACAGATTTAAATATTGGGTGAATAATATAAACGGAAATTTTTATATTAGAGTTATCGATTTAAATATCTATTTCGATTTAATATCATATATATTAAATTATCAAAATAAGGAATCAGCGAATAACTGAATTCGAAGTGAAAACTGATTTGAAATCAGTTCAGATAATCAATACATAATTCTGTTCGAATTAGAATAATAATATTCAATAATTATCGAAGAATTTAAATGGTTTGAAATTTAAATTAATATCTGTTCGGGATGATCGAACTGGACTTCGATAGTTATCCCAGTGGGTTCAGAATAGTAGTTTTATCCTAGGGTTGACAATTGTTGGGTTCAGAAAGGAGTTCGGAAACAGGGCGTATTTTAGGGGACTGGTTTAATTCTAAATAAAATATAAACCCTTTATTTGTGTGGACCAGGACAAAACACATCGTGCTTCGTTTACCTCCACTCAAGAAACCAAACCCGTGCCTTATCCTCCTTCCACAAATTCGTACCCCTCCTTCCTTAAAAAAAAAAGCACCCATTCTCCTTTATATTTGCGAAATCAAAATGAACACCAGAGCTCATATTCACCCTTTATATCAAAATCGAAATCCTCTGTTAAAATAAAATAAAAGGACCGAGAGGGAGAGGGTAAATCGAATTCGAAGTAGCATTTTTCAACGGTGATAGTACCCTACGCTCGAACGAAGAGAAGCTCGACAGTGGGATTGTCGCGACCTAGGGTTCATACTCAAAGATGTTGAGGGTCTCGCGATTGTTGAAGAATGATGTGGGGTTGAAGCAAGAGGAAGGCCGATCTCGTTTTGAAGGTGTTCGATTTGAGTATCATGGATTAGGGGAGTTCGAACACACTGGGTAGGAGCTGAGAGGTTCGATAGTTGAAATTTGATGGTTCGATGTCTGTAGGGTTCGAATAGGAAGTATGGGGAAATACTGGTTTGGGATTGGTAAAGCTCGATGACGGTTGGTTGGGGACTGCGACATTCTTCAATCGCAGGAAAGTCAACAGAGTGAAAAATTGAAGTCTGATGGAGGGTCTATGAGCGCCGTTCGCATCAAGCAGCATGATTGACGATGACAAACAGGTCCTGGTTTGGAGCATCAGACCAACTCGAGGCAAGGACAAATCGAATGGAATCATCCATGTGGAGTTCGGTGACTTGGAAATCGATAGAAAGGAAATTGAAATTGGTACAGGTGCAAAATAAAATACCGGTGAGTAAATCTCACTCTGTTTTATAAAGAATTATTTTTATCGGTTAAAAATAATTGTTTTGTTGATTGTTGGATGCTTTAAATATTTATTTATTGCTGTTAAAAATATATTAGTTATCTAGGATTGGTTGACTATTATATATATATTGGGTTGATGATTGGTTGGATTCCCGCAGTTTCATTAGCGGATGCCCGCGGTATCATTAGCGGATGATTACCCTATACGCCCCACGCTATGATTAGTGGATGACCTTCTATACCGCGATATCCTGCCTCGAAGCAGGATAGGTATTATTGATGTGCTAACCTCTGTGGATGCAGGAAAACAGGTTGGAGGAATCCAACTGGATTCGTCAAAAATATATTATCTGTTTGTTGTTTGTTTGATTTCATATATATTCATATATGATGTGTAGAAAATCAAATGATTGAAAATTGGTTGATTTGATTATTTAAAATATCAATGAGGCTTGAATATTGATTTATAAAAATATCGAAAAGGGTATTTGAGATTTAAAAATGAAATTCTATTTTTATAAATAGAATTTGAATTTTAAAGGAACTATAGAAAATATTTAACTTGTTCGAAGGTATATAAAACAAGTAATTGAATTTATAAACTTTGTTTATAAATGAAAATATGGAATTTGAATTGAATTTATAAACTTTGGTTATAAATGAAAAGACGGAATTTGAATTGAATTTATAAAAGTTGTTTATAAATGAAAAGATGGAATTTGAATCGAATTTACAAACTTTGTTTATAAATGAAAGTATGGGATTTGAATTGAATTTATAAACGTTGTTTATAAATGGAAAGGTGGGATTTGAATTGAAGTTATAAACGTTGTTTATAAAAAAATGCCGAGAATTCAAATGGACTTTGAATATAAGGAATTGAAATAGAGATTTGAATAATCGAATTCAAATGGAGTTTAACTATAGAATTTGAATATAGAAATTCAAATGGGCTTTAAACTATAGATTTGAATATAGGATTTAAATGGAATTTAAACAATAGAATTTGAAAAGAATTTGAATATAGAATTCAAATGAAGTTTAAATATAGGGATGCAAGTAGAATTCAAATGAAGTTTAAATAAAGAGAAATTCAAATAGAATTGAATTGGAATTTGAATATAGAAGTCAATAAGGGAACGAGAGTATGAGTATAATTAGAATTTGTTAATATGCAGTTAAAATATATTTGAACATGTCATGTTCAAATATGAAGGTGAAATAGACTGAAAAGTTAAGTAACAGATTTAATTAACAAATTGAGTTAAAACGATTGGTATAGTTAAAATAGATTGGACAAGTATAGACATACAGGAGACAGGTATGGAATAAAGTATAGAAGTGAAATAAATAGAATGCCCAACAAAAAGGTACGTATTTAATTCATATATGAGATTTTATGCGCCGTATCGGCTAGCCGCTTGGCTTTTTCTTTTTCTTTTTGAGATGAGAAGGACCGGGAAAGCTATTTGAAATTTCCCGATGCTCCCGGTACAAAGGAGGTTATGGCGAATTTTTCCGGGAATTTAAGGAGATAGAATATTTTTAAGATAATTTGATAGTTAGAAATTAACATATCAAGATATATAGAAGTCGATAAGAAAACGAACTTAGAAATAGAATAGTATAAGCAAAAAGGAAGTATAAGAATAAAACCTCGTAAGGATAAAAGAGAAAGTATATATGTGTTTAAAAGTGAAGAAGTAGTGGTATGGTATTGATTATTCGAGTAAGTAGTCTTGTCTGTTTTGACGTTAAATGTTATTCAGTCAAGGTCTGAAGGGTAATTATACCCCAACATGGTTGATTTCATGATATACCGATAAGTAGCAAGATTCAGGCTCGAAGATCAATGTAGAATAAGAATTAGTTAAATACTGTATTTGGGTTGTCGTAACGATGTTTTACACAACATCTGTTTTAACCCAAATATGTGCAAAGCTTGGAAATAGAATAATGAACGTTTCCTAAGTATAGGAATAAACGAGATTGGAAAAGAGATAAGTAATTGGAATATTTTCCAATTATAAATAACATATATTTTCTAAAGTTTAGAAAATAAAAGAAGGCGATATATGGAAATGTTTTCCAAATAATTTATAAGGCCAATATGGTTATTGAAAATATTTGGTTAACAAATATTGATAAGAAATAGAGAAGAGATTTAATTAATGGAATATTAATTAAAGGCTCACTGATTGTTGGATGTTTGGATGAACACTTGTTTTATTCGATAGTTAAATCATCGACTATCGAAACACTTGTTTTTATTTGATAGTTAAATCACAGACTATCGAAGTTTTGACCATCGTTGTCAATATGGAGAGACCGGTTGGATTATTATCCGAATAACCACTCCGTATCGGCAGTAGCGTGCGAATCAGATTATATAAAGATAATCGAAGACGGAGTAGAGTGCAAGGACTTTTTCTATAAATAGAAATAGTGCCTTCAGTTCATCCTGTTCCTGGGTGACTTGTATGGATGAATGTCTGACAGAGTATTTCCAGAAAGGTCACGTACATTGATTTCTTCAACCGTACCAAGAGTGGAAGCGGAGAAGGAAACTTCTTTTAGCTAACACGTAATGTACTGTTGAGGACGTCAATCGGTGATTTGATGGATTTGACGATGTGACATTCGAAGTGAATATGGCGTGATGATAAAGCGTAGCTTCTAGCCTCATCAACCGGTAAATGACAGAAATCGGGCAGGCAACATGGCTATGTAGGTCGCACCTATTAGGGTGTATAATCACCTGATCTAGAGTTTCATTTACTTCTAAAAATCTATTGTCGATGCTGTCCCATTCGGGAAACGGTTGCTGATCCCAACCGTTGGTGATATACATTCGATACACTCAAGCGAAATGAGTGGTCGGTCATGTGTGGCTGAGTTGCAAGATGTTCATGTTGAACTCGGTGTATTCTCCTCTAGAGATATACCAGCGGAAGGTGGTTCAATACCTTGTCATAGTTGGAAATCCATTACCCAATACGTGCTTGCGGTTTTGATTGTATATATATGTGGAACGTGAGATGCAAGCGTTCCACTAGATTGTTATCTACTTGATTTAGACATTATTATAATATCAAAAGAGTTTTGATATAAAGATAAATCAAGTGTTTGGATTCTCATAAGGGAAAAACCCGTTCCGTGTTATACGGCGTGGTCTTATGAGATATCATTTAGTTTTCTGAAACTGTTTTAAACTGTTTACTCATACCAGTCCCATGACTGACCCGGAGTTTACTTTGTTGTTTTCCCTAAACTCTTGGGTGCCTAAATTTGTACGGGCATTCAAGTAGTCGGGAATTTACAGATATACTGGAAAAGCTTGGAGCAGGAGGCTTCAGGATCATATAGCTATAGTTATTTCTGCTGTGTTGTAAGTGATGTACTTTGATATTGATGTATATTCAAGTACAGATGTATATTTCAAGTTATGTTATATATATTATATGTTATTCGTTCCGCTGTGAGATTCGTGTTACTCTGATGTTGTGTTCTTCTTCTTCTTCTATTCTAAGTTTCTATCTTATCTATCCTCACCCTCTAACTTCTTTCTATTAATGGTTCGAATTTCCGTGATATTTGGGGTTGGACTTGTGTTTTTGGTCAGCTCAAATTCTACCGGATTTTCGGGTCATTACAGTTGGTATCAGAGCTTAGGTTGAGCGAATACCTAGGCTTGTTGGAATGTGCTCATTAGAGATAGGATCAGTAGTATCCTAGACTGAGTTGAGCGTATATATATACGAGAGAGCGTATTTGTTATTTGATATAAAAACTGTTTTATATTGTGTTGACTAGTCTGTTGAGTGGATTATAAATTTTGGTCGAATCGTGGGACGCCACGATATCGATAGGAGTTTATAAACACTTGAACAGAAGATTGGACACGATATTGTTTTTAAATAGTTAAGTTGATTGTTAGGATTATAATCAAATTAGATTATAAAACAGAATAGTTATATAACCAATGGAATTTGTATATGAAATCAAATATACAAATGAGATAAATTGAAATTGATTTCCAACCAGAATTCAGAATTTTAAATCCTGGGAGTTTGGAAAATATTTTTCTAAATGGATTTTGGGAAAAAAAAAGCACTGAACTCATTCAGTAGCTGGGAAATAATTCTGATGATGTTTGCAACATCACCAGTGTTCATTTTCGAGTTTCTAAGTGACGAATTGCTGCCTTAGAAAATTTTCGATGGAAATTTGTTTGAAAGAAACAAGTTGGTTGAAAATTCAAATGTTTTGAATTTGGGATAGGTATAAATATATGTATATATTTATATAACTTCAAAGGAATTTGAAATGTGAAATGGGAATATAGATTTCAAATAGAAGTAAAATAAAGGAATTTGAATATATATATATATATAATTCAAATAGAAGTGAAATAGAATTTGAATTCAAAGGAATTCAAATGAGTTTGAATAAAGAAAATTCAAATAGAAATTGTATAAGAAAAATTGAAATGGAATTTGAATTCAAAGAAATTCAAATGAATTTGAACAAAGAAAAGCCAAATAGAGATTTGAATATTAGAATTCAAATGGAATTTGGTTAAATAGAATTTCAAAGAGAATATAAAGTTTGAAATAGAATTTGAATTCAAAGGAGTTAAAATAGAATTTAAATTCAAAGGAATTTAAATAGAAATTGAATAAAGGATTTCAAATAGGAATTGAAAATAAGAAATTAAAATAGAATTTGAATAAAGAAATTCAAATGGAATTTGAATATTGTAAATATATAGAATTTCAAATAGTAGTGAAATAGATCGGGAATATTATGTTAAAATGGGAAAAATGGATTTGATATATATTAAAAATATATCGAGAATGGAGTTGAATTTATTATAAACGAAGTTAAAATGTTTATATTTATAAATATAATTAAAACAAGCTCGTCGTAGCGCGGCAGTTCGTAAATTGGCGGTTCGAACTTCAATTTAGTATACAGAACTCAATTAAAGTCGGAATTCTTTGAAACAAGAATCGTCGGGACCGGTTGAATAATAGTTTTATAATGAAAGAGAAAAATCTAGATTTCGTCATATAGATTTTGAGTTATGTCAAAATCAAATTTTTAGAAAAGCAGCGCCAGAAACCATTAAAAAACCATAATGGTTTATATATATATAAGTAAAAGGATTTTTAAAGTAAATTAAATCCGAATGGCCATGAGAAAAATATAGACTTGAGTTATAAAATGAATGTGAACTCAAGTGAAGTAGATAAAATGATTTGGGAAACAATGATCATATTTCTGATTATTGAATAGAATTAACTAAGTAAAAGAGTAATTAATTAAAGGGAAGTTGAATTGAAATTGGGTTTCTGGATAAGTGAAAGAGATTGAAAATTTATATTCGAAATCGAATATATAACTCGAGTTGAAAATATAATTAGATTAGTTATAATTAAGTTGACATACTTTTGGACAAGTTATATTCAAATAAAAAGGGTGAAATAGGCAGAACGGTTAATTAGCAACTAGTTAATGGGAATTTGAATGGTTGAAATTAAATTTAACTTAAGTAAGTTAAATGGATCGAAATGGATAAACTGAGTAAAATCAATGTGAATGAAATATGAATTGGGTTTGAATAAAGGAAAACCCAAAAGAGTTAAAAAGAAAATATATTTGTAGAACGAATACAAAAGAAATATATTTGTAACACAAATTCAAAGGAAGTTATGTGCAAACAAATAGAATTCAAATGGAATATTTGTAAAACATTTACAAATAGATTCAATGGAAATATTTATTTATAGAAAATAAGTAGAATGTTATAAATGAGATATTTATTTGTTAAATAAATAGAATTTAATCAAAGGAATATTTAGAAGATGAATAGAAAATGGAAATTTGTTTTAACAGATAAGTAGAAAAGATTAATTTATAAATAAACAGTTTATAAATTAAATTAAATATTTATCATTTGATAAATGGAATATATAAGTCTGAACTTATATAGAGAAGAGATATTGGTTTTTAGCACCGATAGTTTTAAATATAAGGGGTACACAACACCTGTATAGGTGAAGTAACGTTATTAAAGAGAACATTTATAAAGTGAAGAACCGTTACCAAAAGTAAATCTTTATAAATGAATAAACATTATCCAATAGGAGTTATTCGAATAGGAGAAGTCGATTAGAGTTGGAAATAATCGATTAGAGTTGGAATAAATCGATTACAGTAAGAATTAACCAATTAGAGTTAATCAGTTAGGGTTAATCCGTAGAGTTAGTTGAATATTAGTGATTCAATCAGAATTTATCGAATATTTGTTATTCAAATAAAGAGTTAACCAGATAGAGTTAATTGAACATAGTTAATCGAATTTGGATTTAATTGAATGTTAGTTATTCAATTAAAGTTGATTGAATATAGTTATTGAGATAGAGTTAGCCAAATATAGTTACTCAGGATAAGTTGCCATTTCGTACGACTGCTAGCGTAATTTGCAGGGCTGCAGATAGCCTAGGGCGGTCGGATGTTTCCTGAGGGAATCAAGCGTAACCATTGTGATTGCTGCGATCTAGAGTCAAGCGAATGGAGTTAAATCGAATATAGTTCATTCGAATAGAATTAAAAGAGTTATCGATTAGTTTAATCGAAGTGAGTTATAGAATATTGGTTATTCAAAGGAGTTATCGAATTTAGTTATTCGATGGAGTTAATCGAAAAGAGTTAAATTCCAATAGAGTTAATTGATAAGAGTAAATCGAATATAGTTTATTCGAAGAAAGGTTTTCGAATCTAGTTATTCGAAAGAGAGATTATCGAATATAGTTATTCGAAGGGAGGAGTTATCGAATAGGGATTTATTCGAAAGAGAGTTACGTAAGGAAGTTTGAAATGTTGAGTATCAACATAAATAAGTTCTGAAAAGTAAATGGGTTGGTAGCACTTTTTTTCTACCTTAGCAATTTCGAGGACGAAATTATTTTAAGTGGGGAAGATTGTAATGACCCGCATTCTGATGGGTTAATTTTAACTATTTAATACAGATTTAAATATTGGGTGAATAATATAAACGGAAATTTTTATATTAGAGTTATCGATTTAAATATCGATTTCGATTTAATATCATATATATTAAATTATCAAAATAAGGAATCAGCGAATAACTGAATTCGAAGTGAAAACTGATTTGAAATCAGTTCAGATAATCAATACATAATTCTGTTCGAATTAGAATAATAATATTCAATAATTATCGAAGAATTTAAATGGTTTGAAATTTAAATTAAATCGATTTAAATTAATATCTGTTCGGGATGATCGAACTGGACTTCGATACTTATCCCAGTGGGTTCAGAATAGTAGTTTTATCCTAGGGTTGACAATTGTTGGGTTCAGAAAGGAGTTCGGAAACAGGGCGTATTTTAGGGGACTGGTTTAATTCTAAATAAAATATAAACCCTTTATTTGTATGGACCAGGACAAAACACATCGTGCTTCGTTTACCTCCACACAAGAGACCAAACCCGTGCCTTATCCTCCTTCCACAAATTCGTACCCCTCCTTCCTTAAAAAAAACCGCACCCATTCTCCTTTATATTTGCGAAATCAAAATGAACACCAGAGCTCATATTCACCCTTCATATCAAAATCGAAATCCTCTGTTAAAATAAAATAAAAGGACCGAGAGGGAGAGGGTAAATCGAATTCGAAGTAGCATTTTTAAACGGTGATAGTACCCTATGCTCGAACGAAGAGAAGCTCGACAGTGGGATTGTCGCGACCTAGGGTTCATACTCAAAGATGTTGAGGGTCTCGCGATTGTTGAAGAATGATGTGGGGTTGAAGCAAGAGGAAGGCCGATCTCATTTTGAAGGTGTTCGATTTGAGTATCATGGATTAGGGGAGTTCGAACACACTGGGTAGGAGCTGAGAGGTTCGACAGTTGAAATTTGATGGTTCGATGTCTGTAGGGTTCGAATAGGAAGTATGGGGAAATACTGGTTTGGGATTGGTAAAGCTCGATGACGGTTGGTTGGGGACTGCGACATTCTTCAATCGCAGGAAAGTCAACAGAGTGAAAAATTGAAGTCTGATGGAGGGTCTATGAGCGCCGTTCGCATCAAGCAGCATGATTGACGATGACAAATAGGTCCTGGTTTGGAGCATCAAACCAACTCGAGGCAAGGACAAATCGAATGGAATCATCCATGTGGAGTTCGGTGACTTGGAAATCGATAGAAAGGAAATTGAAATTGGTACATGCGCAAAATAAAATACCGGTGAGTAAATCTCACTCTGTTTTATAAAGAATTATTTTTATCGGTTAAAAATAATTGTTTTGTTGATTGTTGGATGCTTTAAATATTTATTTATTGCTGTTAAAAATATATTAGTTATCTAGGATTGGTTGACTATTATATATATATTGGGTTGATGATTGGTTGGATTCCCGCAGTTTCATTAGCGGATGCCCGCGGTATCATTAGCGGATGCCCGCGGTATCATTAGCGGATGATTACCCTATACGCCCGACGCTATGATTAGTGGATGACCTTCTATACCGCGATATCCTGCCTCGAAGCAGGATAGGTATTATTGATGTGCTAACCTCTGTGGATGCAGGAAAACAGGTTGGAGGAATCCAACTGGATTCCTCAAAAATATATTATCTGTTTGTTGTTTGTTTGATTTCATATATATTCATATATGATGTGTAGAAAATCAAATGATTGAAAATTGGTTGATTTGATTATTTAAAATATCAATGAGGCTTGAATATTGATTTATAAAAATATCGAAAAGGGTATTTGAGATTTAAAAATGAAATTCTATTTTTATAAATAGAATTTGAATTTTAAAGGAACTATAGAAAATATTTAACTTGTTCGAAGGTATATAAAACAAGTAATTGAATTTATAAACTTTGTTTATAAATGAAAAGATGGAATTTGAATTGAATTTATAAACTTTGTTTATAAATGAAAAGACGGAATTTGAATTGAATTTATAAAAGTTGTTTATAAATGAAAAGATGGAATTTGAATCGAATTTACAAACTTTGTTTATAAATGAAAGTATGGGATTTGAATTGAATTTATAAACGTTGTTTATAAATGGAAAGGTGGGATTTGAATTGAAGTAACAAACGTTGTTTATAAAAAAATGCCGAGAATTCAAATGGACTTTGAATATAAGGAATTGAAATAGAGATTTGAATAATCGAATTCAAATGGAGTTTAACTATAGAATTTGAATATAGAAATTCAAATGGGCTTTAAATTATAGATTTGAATATAGAAATTTAAATGGACTTTAAATGATTTGAATATAGGATTTAAATGGAATTTAAACAATAGAATTTGAAAAGAATTTGAATATTGAATTCAAATGAAGTTTAAATATAGGGATGCAAGTTGAATTCAAATGAAGTTTAAATAAAGAGAAATTCAAATAGAATTGAATTGGAATTTGAATATAGAAGTCAATAAGGGAACGAGAGTATGAGTATAATTAGAATTTGTTAATATGCAGTTAAAATATATTTGAACATGTCATGTTCAAATATGAAGGTGAAATAGACTGAAAAGTTAAGTAACAGATTTAATTAGCAAATTGAGTTAAAACGATTGGTATAGTTAAAATAGATTGGACAAGTATAGACATACAGGAGACAGGTATGGAATAAAGTATAGAAGTGAAATAAATAGAATGCCCGACAAAAAGGTACGTATTTAATTCATATATGAGATTTTATGCGCCGTATCGGCTAGCCGCTTGGCTTTTTCTTTTTCTTTTTGAGATGAGAAGGACCGGGAAAGCTATTTGAAATTTCCCGATGCTTTCGGTACAAAGGAGGTTATGGCGAATTTTTCCGGGAATTTAAGGAGATAGAATATTTTTAAGATAATTTGATAGATAGATATTAACATATCAAAATATATAGAAGTCGATAAGAAAACGAACTTTGAAATAGAATAGTATAATCAAAAAGGAAGTATAAGAATAAAACCTCGTAAGGATAAAAGAGAAAGTATATATGTGTTTAAAAGTGAAGAAGTAGTGGTATGGTATTGATTATTCGAGTAAGTATTCTTGTTTGTTTTGACGTTAAATGTTATTCAGTCAAGGTCTGAAGGGTAATTATACCCCAACTTGGTTGATTTCATGATATACCGATAAGTAGCAAGATTCAGGCTCGAAGATCAATGTGGAATAAGAATTAGTTAAATACCGTATTTGGGTTGTCGTAACGATGTTTTACACAACATCTGTTTTAACCTAAATATGTGCAAAGCTTGGAAATAGAATAATGAACGTTTCCTAAGTATAGGAATAAACGAGATTGGAAAAGAGATAAGTAATTGGAATATTTTCCAATTATAAATAACATATATTTTCTAAAGTTTAGAAAATAAAAGAAGGCGATATTTGGAAATGTTTTCCAAATAATTTATAAGGCCAATATGGTTATTGAAAATATTTGGTTAACAAATATTGATAAGAAATAGAGAAGAGATTTAATTAATGGAATATTAATTAAAGGCTCACTGATTGTTGGATGTTTGGATGAACACTTGTTTTATTCGATAGTTAAATCATCGACTATCGAAACACTTGTTTTTATTCGATAGTTAAATCACAGACTATCGAAGTTTTGACCATCGTTGTCAATATGGAGAGACCGGTTGGATTATTATCCGAAGAACCACTCCGTATCGGCAGTAGCGTGCGAATCAGATTATATAAAGATAATCGAAGACGGAGTAGAGTGCAAGGACTTTTTCTATAAATAGAAATAGTGCCTTCAGTTCATCCTGTTCCTGGGTGACTTGTATGGATGAATGTCTGACAGAGTATTTCCAGAAAGGTCACGTACATTGATTTCTTCAACCGTACCAAGAGTGGAAGCGGAGAAGGAAACTTCTTTTAGCTAACACGTAATGTACTGTTGAGGACGTCAATCGGTGATTTGATGGATTTGACGATGTGACATTCGAAGTGAATATGGCGTGATGATAAAGCGTAGCTTCTAGCCTCATCAACCGGTAAATGACAGAAATCGGGCAGGCAACATGGCTATGTAGGTCGCACTTATTAGGGTGTATAATCACCTGATCTAGAGTTTCATTTACTTCTAAAAATCTATTGTCGATGCTGTCCCATTCGGGAAACGGTTGCTGATCCCAACCGTTGGTGATATACATTCGATACACTCAAGCGAAATGAGTGGTCGGTCATGTGTGGCTGAGTTGCAAGATGTTCTTGTTGAACTCGGTGTATTCTCCTCTAGAGATATACCAGCGGAAGGTGGTTCCATACCTTGTCATAGTTGGAAATCCATTACCCAATACGTGCTTGCGGTTTTGATTGTATATATATGTGGAACGTGAGATGCAAGCGTTCCACTAGATTGTTATCTACTTGATTTAGACATTATTATAATATCAAAAGAGTTTTGATATAAAGATAAATCAAGTGTTTGGATTCTCATAAGGGAAAAACCCGTTCCGTGTTATACGGCGTGGTCTTATGAGATATCATTTAGTTTTCTGAAACTGTTTACTCATACCAGTCCCATGACTGACCCGGAGTTTACTTTGTTGTTTTCCCTAAACTCTTGGGTGCCTAAATTTGTACGGGCAGTCAAGTAGTCGGGAATTTACAGATATACTGGAAAAGCTTGGAGCAGGAGGCTTCAGGATCATATAGCTATAGTTATTTCTGCTGTGTTGTAAGTGATGTACTTTGATATTGATGTATATTCAAGTACAGATGTATATTTCAAGTTATGTTATATATATTATATGTTATTCGTTCCGCTGTGAGATTCGTGTTACTCTGATGTTGTGTTCTTCTTCTTCTTCTATTCTATGTTTCTATCTTATCTATCCTCACCCTCTAACTTCTTTCTATTAATGGTTCGAATTTCCGTGATATTTGGGGTTGGACTTGTGTTTTTGGTCAGCTCAAATTCTACCGGATTTTCGGGTCATTACAAAATTAAGCATACATGCATTACTATGATGTATTTCATTTTGCACATGTGCACAAAAATTGGATGCACACATGATGGTTGGATATTATGCGAGGGATTATCTATTTTACCCCTATCGAATTTCGGGGACGAAACTCTTTAAGGGTGGGAGAATGTAACACCCCGCATTTTTAATGTAACTAAATATATTTATATGAATGGATATATAAATAATGGTGATACGTAGTTTAAATTAATATATACGTTGAAGAGAAGAAAAATTTGTACGATAAAAATGTATGTAACAGAAAAAGATAATAAAATAATGATACTTAATTTAAATATCAGGAATTAAGTAAAATGGATGCCATCATTGCATTCGCCTCAAAATTCTAGTTTAGATGGACACCAAGTTTGCGTAAAACGGATAACGTATGAAGAAGTTGTAAGTTGTAGAAATTTATATACGTGTAGGATAATATATATATATATATATATATATATATATATATATATATATTCAGGCCCGGCACAAGGCATAGGTGAGAAAGACGGCCGCCTAGGGCAGCACCACCAGTGGTGGTGGAGAGGGGCAACTGAGTAGCTTGTTTGTTCTTATAAAAATTAATATATAAAACTTAAAGGGAAATATTGTGTTGAATGAGGCATATGGCTGAATGGTAGGAGCATTGCCATGAGGGAAGACTATCGTAGTTTCAAATCTCAGTATGTGCAAAATTTTGTATCTTACTGTTTTATACTTTTTGACCTTCAAGTTGGCCTAGGGCAACGAAACCTGTTGGGCCGGCCTTGTATATATTATATGCAATGACATAATTAAAAAAAAAGTAATGTACAATAAGGAATGCGCGTTTAAAGTGGAGAATGGAAATACATTCATAAATTTAGTTTGAATTGTAGAAATTATTATGCACTTAAAAGGTTGAATGTATTTGGAAAAGAAAACAAAAAGAAATCATTAAGTACTCTTTTTGGAACTGACAGAGGACGAAATAAATGTGGCATGTTTTTTTTAGTATGAAGACTGCTCGATTTAAATGTTTGGAGACTATATGCATGCACATGTGATTATTTATAGGAAATATGTAAATAAAAAAATACACATATTTATGACATTAACAAATTGGGTTGAGGTTGACTAAATGTTAAGTATTTGGTATTATATATATATATAATATAATATAATATAAGGGGCAACACTAATTTGAGATTAAGGGAATCTGTTTTAATCGTAAGAAATGAAATTGGTAAATTAAAGACATTAATGTTATATTTAGGGATAATATAACGGTTACATTAAATATGGAAAAAGAGAGTACATGTAGTAAATGCATTTAGGCGTTTCAAATATGACATGAATAGAAAAGCAATGAATAAATAGACATCAATAATGGCTATGAGAAGGAAAAAATAAAAAGATATTAAATTCTCTTTAGTAAAATAGTTAACACATACTATATTTTCCTACGATTAAAAAATAGAGGCATAGTTAGGTACCATATTTGATAAGAACATGAGTGTAAGTAAAAGTATGGTATTTATTTACATAAATAAATAATAGTTATGTTAAAGAGGGATAGAAAAATAAATTGTTGCCTTGTTTAAATAAAAGAAAAAGGGAAACAAATTTTATACGGTTAACGTATAAACAAAGGAATGGTTATGCTAAATAATATCTTCATTAATGTTCTTTAACAAATAAAAGAGGGCATTTATAATTTAGTAGTGGAAGTTTCTAGAAACCTTAATATAGTGATCCGAAACGCACACAAAATCCTATGAATACAGCCTTGGTTTGACATAATTTAGTCTCCATTTCGCTCTCTCTCTCAAATATTTTCTTTAAGAAAATAAAAGTATATATGTATACATTCAAAAGAAGAAAAAAAGAGAGGCGTTTATACAAACTAGAAAGGAATTCTTTTAGAGAACCATTGCTATAATGAAGGAAAAGAATTCTGATGCCTAGATCTACGCTGCACAAAAAGGGAGAAAGCCATGGATCAGATCTAGAATTGAAGAACATACAAGTGAGTGGATTTATAATACATTTTTCTATAATAATGGATCTATTGTTCGCCATTCCCCATTTACACACATAATAAACCTATTGAAAGATCTAATATGATAAAGTTCACCTATGCCTAATAGGGTTATCATATGCTTAATTATGATTAGTTATTTTATGCCTACGTTGGATTTCCTCCTTTTATTCTTCCCTTTTTTTTTATAATTAGGCTATCTTCGAGCCTATATCTATTGTGGATTTATGCGATTGAACGATACTGAGAATACAAGGGAAAAGGTTGATTGGGGTATTATATGTGATTGGGAGGTTTGGGGGCATAACTTATAATGGGGTTTTAGGAATAACTTTGATTGGAATAATGAATATAACTATGGGTATATAAATCAGATTGGAATTATAAATTTAACTATGGGTATATGAATCAAATTGGAATTATGAATGTAAATTGGGATTATAAGTTGAATTGGGAAAAGTTGGGAAATATGTAATAAAATGAGATTTGGCATAAATTGTTGATGACTATGGATTGGGCATAATTGAATATAACTTGTATACATGAGATTTGACATAAGTTGGTTTGGGCTTAATTGAGTATAACTTTTATACACGAGCTTTGGCATAAATTGTTAATAACAATGAACACAAATTGATTTGGGCATAATTTGATATAACTTGTATGCATGGGATTATAGGCATAATTTGGATTAAAATTAGAAACATAATTTAGATTGGATATTATGGGTAATTGGAACATATTACAATCTAAGATTTGAAATTGGGACTTGAATTAAGAAAGTGACAATGAACGCCTAAGACACGAGGTTAGATTCGGATTGCGGTATAAGCCTACCCGGAACCGCCCGACATATCCAGCAACCGCAATTTGGTAATCTAATGTGAGATGTCAAGGACAAAACCCAGATGCGTAATAACGCAAAGACACGAGGTTAGATTCGGATTACGGTATAAGCCTGCCCAGAACCGCCCAGCATATCCAACAACCGCAAATGATAATCTAATGTGGAAAGTCTTGCAAGATTACGGTTATAATGAATTAATGAACACTTAACCAAGATGAGACATGTGGGGAGACATGAGAAAAATAAAAGGGTTAAGTGGGTGACATGGGTATCATGGATTACATGAGTAGCATGTACACCATAAATAATAAGCATTTAACCAAGATAAGACATGTGGTAAGACATGGGAATAATAAAGGGTTAAGTGGGTAACATGGGTAGCATGAATAAATCATTAAATTGGAATACTTAACCTAATTAATTATGTAGTGGTGTTACGAACCAATTCAATTGAGTAGGGGTTAAGTGAACTTGTTAAAGAAATGGGAAGGATAAAGTTAATCTTAATCAATGCCCAAATGGGGAATGATAATAACCTATTATGAACGAACTTGAATAAGAAAAGGAAAGATATCAGGGAGGTTTGTCCTAGGGACAAGTAGGAATTATAACTTAAGAAATAAGGTAAGTTATAATGAACGATAGGGGAAGATGAAATAACTTATGTAATAAAGTTGTATGAAACACCCCACCTCCGTTAGGGTCACTCTCAAAGGGAATGCCCTAATTTTGGTGGAGGTTTATAAGTATAAGTCACGGATATACAAGACAGATATAAGAACACATATTTTTGAACAGCGGAAAACAACTTTTATTTCAATAAAATACGTGTTACACCAACCATACCGTAATTGTCTTACAATACTTCAAAAAAAACATAAAATCTTCATAACTGTCTTGATTACATTATTTAAAGAAGCATAAAGAAAACATAAATAAACTGCAAAAGTCCCATAATTGCTGTCCAAAGCCATAGTCCAAAACGAAAAGATCCAAGCAATACATTCTTTCTCTTCAAGCTGGATATGAAGGCTGGTCAAGCTGCGGTATTCCCTCCCTGTGGACCTGGGGGGGGGGGGGGGGGACGGAAGAAAAGAAGACGAAAGAAAAGTAGAGTCAGACATAAAGCCTGAGTAAGTCTAGGACTATTCAGTCTATGAATAAAGAACTGGGTATGATAAGTATAAACTAGAAATGGGAAAGCACCATAAACTTAGTTAAGTTGTCTAGGGTCGAATATACTATCGTACCCCATATTAATCTCTGTACCCATATAAACTAGTTCCCAACGGGGACCCCAAAATCAGGGTAAAGTGATCCATTTTATGATGATCGGCTCCTACTCGCATAGTTATATGTGTCTTACGGCCCCCGATGTTGTAGTTACCTATGCTGGTCCCACCATGAGGTGTATGAAGTCCCATGGTGGCGGCCCGACACAATCCTAGAATGCACAGGTATGCTACTGGTGCCCAGTGCCTTATTTTTCTGTGCCGGAGTGTGTGCACGCCCGCACCCCGTTAGAACCTACACTGCTGCACCACCGCCGTCGATTTGACCTCTTACAGTCAGCCCAGTAATCGTGCCCCACCCTGCCTAGTTTCAGGGTATCATGATACCTTATAGGGTTACTGCTGAAAAGGGTCCCCCGCTACTAGGTTTTTCTATTTCTAGCCAACATGCTAAGTTGGTTAAGTGTGTTATAAACCTAACCCCCAATCAGTCTGTTTAGTTTAGCATGTTCCATCTTGATTAAGTATTAATATAATTTACTTAATCCTATCAATCCTGACTCAGCCTTAATTGTCTTATTAAAGCCTTGACCTCTCACATTAGACAGGTATTGTTGTGGCTGCCTGTTGCCGGTTGGGTCCGGGCAGTCTTACGCCACAACTCAGTCTAACCTCGGGTCCTTATTGGGCTCCATGTTTAACCACCCACATTGGATAGGTATTGTTGTGACTACTGGACAGCCGGGCGGTTCCGGGTAGGTTTACATCACAACTCAATCCAACCTCGGGTTAAACACATCGTATTTTCTACATTTACATATTTTGTCTTTCTTCTTTTTATATGTAAATATTTGCGTCCCATTATTCAAATTCATCTTTATTGGTTAAGATTTATTTATGCCACTTAATTGTTTTTCAAAGTTATTGGCGTGCGTCAAACAAGCCAACACATATGTTCTATATTTTTAACCCAAACGTCATTTCCCCCGTTTTATTCGTTCGTTCCAATGTAAGGTGTGTTGGGTTTAATACTTAAACCCAATTTAGCCATATGAAAGGGGAGGCTATAACATGGTGTTTATAAGGTGACATAAAAAGGGGAGTGTGAACGCATGAACTTGCAACATACGATCTAATTATCATAAGATAGGCATATGTGAACTTGCAATTGTAACAACATATAATATAAGCAATACTTAAACATGAATCATTCTATTCACATAATCATGGTGTAAACGAAACATGTAGTCATGGCATAAATAGTACTTAAACATGAACCACTCTAATCATATAATTATGGCATAATCATAATTGAACATGAGTCCTTATATGGTCATGGCATAAACATAATTGATTATGAATCCTATTATTCATATAATCATGGGTTTTTGTCCAATCTATGTAACTTGTAAGGGGATGCAATTCTAGTGTAAATTTCTAATGTAACTTATGTGCCAAAAATATATTATCATATGATTAAGATAACAACATAAGCTTAGAAAACATGTTCTTAACTAGGCATAATAACAAACATAGCTTATACATGTTCATAAAATTAATACAAGCTTACAACGACGCTTGCTTTTGTCACTATCACAAAATCATGATTTTTATACTTGAACTATGATGCCAATTTCAACATAACCTTCATATGGTGAATCAAATTACACTAAAGATGACCATAGAATTTTACATCATGTTGTCATAACAATAGACCATAGACTTGCATGAATTTCAAAATAAACTATTACAACATATAGTTGTTGTTCAACATGAATCTTATACTAGCATTTACCAAATGGGTGTTGTAAATAACTACCACAAACATGTAGTTTTCAATATGAATCATATGCTTGCATAAGTCCCAATCAAAATTCCACAACATGTGGTTGTCAACATAAGCCACATACTTGTATGAATCAAACCATAGCATTGCCAAATCGTTTAGAATCAAAATAACATACAAATATAAGTCATTATCACCACAATTCCATTTCGTTTCCAACGCAAATTGCGTACTTGCAAATATCCAATCGTATACCATAATATTCCCAAATCGTTTTGCATCAAAGCAACATGCAAATATAGATTATTATCGCCACAATTCCATTCCTTACATTACACAAATCAACACAATTATTTAATTCATACCGGAATAGCACTCTACTTACAGCATATGGCGAATCTTCAATTCAGAAATCTGAATTCTGAATTTGGAGACGCTATTTTTTTTTTGTATGCGTTGCTTTGATTGATTTGATGTTGCTTTAAGCTTTGAATTATCTCCTAGTTGTCTCTCTATTTCTGACGTCTATCTTCAGTCTCTCCTCAGCAGCATGACGGTCTCATCTCCATTTTAGTTTATGTGAATTAGGGTTAGCCTTAGGTCCTTTTTATAGAGTTTGTGAGTTGATTTAGACCGTCGATGAAGCTTGGTTCAATAATAGCCGATCGTTTGAAGGAGAGACCAACCAGGAGCTGACACCTAGCCCTAGTGACAAGGCAAGGCTCAGAAAATCGACCAAACACAGACCTGGCCAGCCAGGGTGGGCTGGGTTCGACCTGGCTCAGGGGCCAGGTCGACACCCCAGTCGACACCGTGTCGACTTGGCAGTCGACACGGGTTACCCAGGTCGACTGCCCAGTCGACCTGGCTAGCCCCAGGTCGACTGCCAAGTCGACCTGGGTGCTTTGGGCGGGAATTTTCCCGCCTTGGCCAATTGGGCCCGATTTTGAGTTTTTGAATTAGTTTTTCTGAGCTGTTTTCGTCTGTTCGAATTTTAAACCTAATTCTGAAACTTTCGGAGGCCATATCTTGGTCATACGGACTCCAATTTTCGAAAACTCGGACTCTATTTCGCGTATTTTTCCGAGACGAACGCAATGGCGTATCCCGTTTCCCTTAATTCTTTGATTTGAAATTAATTATACTTTAATTTATGAATTTCACGGTTATAGAATACACGGGGTGTTACATTCTCCCCCACTTAAAAGGATTTCGTCCCCGAAATCTTCAAGTTAGGAAGAATGTATATCCTAACATCCAAACATCCATCTACTCATCCATCAAACACGAGCATCCATTGTCCTTAAAAGACTTCTAATGCTTCATGATCATATGCGAAGTGTGTGTGTACATGTACTTATCTAATGCAAAATCAGGCGGTCTACTGATTCAGTTGACCTCCTTAATGCGAATTATGTAAGTGCTATGAATCCATTATGTATGCAAATCCTCCTATTCATGATTCTACATGAGTGCACAATCATTCATATAAATGCAACATCCATATGACAACACATTAAAGTTCAACCATATACGAATGCAAACATATATGCATATGCAATATGAAGTGACTGAGCCGATCTAAAACCTAGATTGTGTGTGTATATGCAACCACGAGAAACCACTAGCAATCACTTGCAACCACTTGCAACCATCATCCATAACATGTTTCAATTACATGTTTTCATCCAAAGGGTTTCTACCTAAAAGATAGGGTCAAGGAGATATACCTAAAAAAAAGATAGATAAAAGCGCAACTTAAGAAAAAGGAAGGATCAAAGATGTACCCTCGAAAAGAAAAGGGTAGGCAGCGCGTATTCTAGCTTCAATTTCCCAAGTTGCATCTCCTTCGGCGTCGCTCCACTGAACTTTGACGAGCTTGACTTCGCGGTTGCGTAGCTTCTTCACTTCCGTTCCTAATATGCGGGTTGGAACTTTCCTCACGGTTGCTTTGCGTTCCACTTCAGCTTCTTCTAGGATATTTGGCTCTACCACTTCAGCAGACTCATGTAGAAATTTTCGGAGATTTGAAACATGAAAAACGTTGTGAACTCCGGCCATCTTTTCGGGTAGCTCTAATCTATAGGCCGTTTTCCCTATTTTCTCGATGATAGGGAATGGCCCTACGAACCTTGGTGCTAGCTTTCCTGTGGTTCCAAAACGGACAACGTTTCTTAGCGGAGATACCTTAAGAAAAACTCTGTCTCCAACCTCAAATTCAAGGTCGGTCCTCCTCTTGTCGGCGTAGGACTTTTGTCTGTCTTGGGCCGTCTTCATCCTTCTTCGTATTAAGTCTACTTTTTCTGAAGTCTCTCGGATCATATCTGGTCCAAGTATGAGTTTATCAGTAGACTCCTACCAACAAGTGGGCGATCGGCACGGTCTTCCATATAAAGCTTCGAAGGGCGCCATCCCGATGGTTGCTTGATAGCTCTTATTGTAGGCAAATTCCACCAAAGGAAGATGGTCTTCCCATGTCCCTCCGAAGTCAAGGACGCACAGTCTTAAAAGGTCCTCCAAAACTCTATTCACTCTTTCTGTTTGGCCGTCGGTTTGGGGATGATAGGCTGTGCTCAAGCATAACTGCGTTCCTACTGCTTCTTGCAGACTCCGCCAAAACTCACTGGTGAAGATAGGGTCTCGGTCACTAACAATGCTGGATGGTATTCCATGGAGTCGAACGATTTCCTTGAGGTAAAGAGATGCTAGGGATGAGGCAGTTCTTTTACTTTTGACAGGTAAAAAGTGGGCGCTTTTAGTAAGCCTATCCACTATTACCCATATGCTAGTGTTGCCTCTCCTAGACCTAGGCAGCCCATCGATGAAGTCCATTGAGATGCTATCCCACTTCCACTGCGGGACCTCTAGAGGATGTAGCGGACCGCCAGGCTTTTTCTGTTCCGCCTTAACCTGTTGGCACACCATACACTTAGAAACAAATTCTACCACGTCCTTTTTCATGCCGTTCCAGAAGAAAGTTCTTTTTATGTCCTTGTACATTTTATCTCCGCCTGGGTGTATCGTCATCTTGGAGTGATGTGCTTCCTCGAGAACCCTCTTTACTAAATCCCTTGTCTGTGGGACGCATAGTCTTCCGTCTCGCCTTAGCCAACCCTTATCGTCGATGGAGTATCTGTTGAGGTGACTTGAAGTCTCACCCCTAATTAGCCTATCAATCGTTTCCACAAGCTGAGGGTCTTCGCGTTGTGCTGTCCCTATTGAGTCCACTAAAGTCGGGCGCACTTCGAGAGATGCTAGCAAGCCTGGTACAAAATCGGAGGAAGGCCTAAAGTCGAAGCTGGCTATAAACTCTAGGCTTTGTCTTTCAACAAACAGCGGGCTTAGGGTCAATTTCTTTCGGCTCAACGCGTCTGCCACTACGTTGCCTTTGCCCGGAGTGTAGGAGATCTCGAAATCGTACGAGGCAAGAAACTCCATCCATCTCTGTTGCCTCAAGTTAAGATCTTTCTGCGAGAAAAGATATTTCAACGATTTATGGTCAGTGTAAAGTTCGAACTTCTCACCTAGGAGATAGTGTCACCAAGACTTGAGGGCAAAGACGATGGCAGCTAACTCAAGATCATGGGTCGGGTAATTCTTTTCGTGCACTTTCAACTGCCTCCCGCCATAAGCTACTACCCTTCCTTCTTGCATTAAGACGGCGCCTAGCCCTGTCCCACATGCATCTGTATAAACAGTGAACATCTTGCTTCCATCTGGCAACGTCAAAACTGGGGTTGTTGTAAGAGCCCTTTTTAGTCGCTGAAAAGCAAACTCGCAATCCAAGTCCCAATTGAATGCTAGATTCTTCTTGGTCAATTTCGTGAGCAGAGCTGAGATTTTCGAAAATTCCTTTATGAACTTTCGATAGAAACCTGCTAGTCCTAGAAAACTTCGGACCTCAGTTGCATTCCTTGGTGTCTTCCAATCCTGTACCGCCACTACCTTAGCAGGGTCCACTGCTAACCCTTGTTTGGATACTATGTGCCCAAGGAACCTCACTTCTTCTCTCCAAAAGTGGCATTTGGAGAATTTGGCTTTTAGCTGATGGACTCGCAGAGTTTCCATGATTGCCCTTAAGTGCTGAGCATGTTCCTCTTCACTCTTTGAGAAGATAAGGATATCGTCTACGAAGACCACTACGAACTTATTGAGGAAATCTCTGAATACCCTACTCATCAGGTCCACGAAGTAAGCAGGTGCATTTATCAAGCCGAAAGGCATGACAAGCCATTCAAAGAAGCCGTCTGGGGTTTTGAATGTCGTTTTATCGATACTATCTTCAACCACCCTTAGCTGATGAAAACCGGTCGCTAAATCGAGTTGGGAGAAAACAGACGCTCCTACAAGCTGATCAAACAAATCGTCAATTCTGGGGAGAGGGTGCCTATTCTTTTTCGTTAGCTTGTTGAGCTCCCTATAGTCAACACATAGACGGAGTGAACCATCCGCCTTTGTAGCGAACACCACTGGAGCGCCCCATTCTGAAATGCTCCTCCTAATGAACCCTTTTCTAGAAGCTCTTTAATCTGTTTACTGAGCTCTTTCCTTTCCCGTGGAGCGATGTGTCTAACGGGCAACGCAACGGGCTTTGCATTATCTACAAGGTATATGCGGAAGTCTATCTCCCGCTTCGGAGGCAAGCGCTTCACCTCTTCGAAGACATCCGGATATTCCCGGACCACTCTAGCTGATTGCAAATTTTCAACAGAGGCATCTAGCGATTCAAGGTAACTAAGCATAACCGCATACGAGGGATTACAAGAAATTTCCAAAGTATTACCGAGCTGGGTTAGGAGCCTAACAACCCTTTTCTCACAATCAAGGATGGCCCCATTACTGGATAGCCAATCCATGCCCAAAATCAAACCATATCCCGAAAAGCCCAAAACAAAGGCACTACATTGAAATTCTACGCTTAGAATAGAAATTTTCAATCCCAAAAAGATCATAGACAAATGAGCTGGGCCCCCAATTGGGTTTGAAACAATTAAGGGGTCCTCTACCATACTAGTTTTTAGGTCCAAAGATTCTACTAAAGCAGACGAGATAAAGGAGTGTGATGCGCCAGAATCAAATAAAGTGCGAACGGGGTGATCATAAAGATAAACTACACTTTCTACAGAAGTATTTATACCTCGCTGTTGCAGAGGTGGCGCTTCTAGCACATGAACTTGTGCCCCTGAGGTGGATCCAGCCCTCTGCTCCTGTCCTCGTTTCTTTGGGCAGTCCTTAGCCCTGTGGCCTGTCTCACCGCAAGAAAAGCACCCACCATTCTCCTTGTCCTTCTTTTTCCGGCAATCTTTCACTAAGTGCCCCACTTTGCCACAAAATTTATACTTCCTCTTCTCTTTGTTGCCTTTCCCGCCCTTCTTAACGTCTGTCTTCTTAGGCTGTAAACCCTCTTTCTTCCCTTGAGAGCTTTCTGCCTTTGTCTCCTTCTTGCCCTTATCCTCTTCGTTTAGCAATGCCATCTGTACCAATCTTTCATACGTAGCTCCCATGGGTATATGGGTCATGGCCAAACTGTGTAATGGCTCATTCAACCCTTTGACAAAACGGAGAGCCTTCTTGTGCGGGGTGTTGACTAGGTCCAGTCCGAACCTAGCCAGCTCATCGAACTGATTAACATATTCTTTGACTGTCTTGTTCCCTTGCTTAAGAAATAAGAATTTTTCCAACTGCAAACTCCTTTCCGCGTCTGAGAGAAATTTAGCCTCAAACCTTGCCCTAAAGTCCTCCCATGTTTCCACTGGTCTTTCTGCATTAGTGACTTCCCACCAGTAGGAAGCCTCACCTTTTAGCAACAATACTGCCAGTTGTACTTTCTGCCTATCTTCTACCTCAAAGATGATGAATAAGTCCTCGGTTTCTTTCAGCCAATTTCTAGCTACCACGAAGGACTCAGTTCCATGGAAATCCTTTCCTCCCATAGTTTTAAAATCTTTACATATCTTAGCAAACGTGTTTCCCCGTGGAGGAGGTGGAGGAAGAGGTGCTGCTGCAGCTGGATGATTTCCTGCAGCTGTGGGAGGAGGAACGGTAGGACCTGGCTGAGTGGCCCTTGCTTCTAAGAACCGCCTAAACCAACCAGGTATTGGTACACCCTCTGGCAAGTTAAGTTCTTCGGACATGCTGAAACAAAAAGGATAGATTCAAAACGAAGGATAAGAGATAGTACCTATGGCTTTGGGGGGACTTTGCCTTTTTTTTAAAATAAAATAAAATAATATTTTTCTTTTAAAAATGCTTCTTTAAATTTCTTTTTTGAAAATAAATTTTCAAAACTTTTTATCTTATCTGGTAAACCTATGCTCTGATACCAAGTGAAACACCCCACCTCTGTTAGGGTCACTCTCAAAGGGAATGCCCTAATTTTGGTGGAGGTTTATAAGTATAAGTCACGGATATACAAGACAGATATAAGAACACATATTTTTGAACAGCGGAAAACAACAACTTTTATTTCAATAAAATACGTGTTACACCAACCATACCATAATTGTCTTACAATACTTCAAAAAAAACATAACATCTTCATAACTGTCTTGATTACATTATTTAAAGAAGCATAAAGAAAACAAAAATAAACTGCAAAAGTCCCATAATTGTTGTCCAAAGCCATAGTCCAAAACGAAAAGATCAAAGCAATACATTCTTTCTCTTCAAGCTGGATATGAAGGCTGGTCAAGCTGCGGTATTCCCTCCCTGTAGACCTGGGGGGGGGGGGAACGGAAGAAAAGAAGACGAAAGAAAAGTAGAGTCAGACATAAAGCCTGAGTAAGTCTAGGACTATTCAGTCTATGAATAAAGAACTGGGTATGATAAGTATAAACTAGAAATGGGAAAGCACCATAAACTTAGTTAAGTTGTCTAGGGTCGAATATACTATCGTACCCCATATTAATCTCTGTACCCATATAAACTAGTTCCTAATGGGCACCCCAAAATCAGGGTAAAGTGATCCATTTTATGATGATCGGCTCCTACTCGCATAGTTACATGTGTCTTACGGCCACCGATGTTGTAGTTACCTATGCTGGTCCCACCATGGGGTGTATCAAGTCCCATGGTGGCGGCCCGACACGATCCTAGAATGCACAGGTATGCTACTGGTGCCCAGTGCCCTATTTTTCTGCGCCGGAGTGTGTGCACGCCCGCACCCCGTTAGAACCTACACTGCTGCACCACCGCCGTCGATTTGACCTCTTACAGTCAGCCCAGTAATCGTGCCCCACCCTGCCTAGTTTCAGGGTATCATGATACCTTATAGGGTTACTGCTGAAAAGGGTCCCCCGCTACTTGGTTTTTCTATTTCTAGCCAACATGCTAAGTTGGTTAAGTGTGTTATAAACCTAACCCCCAATCAGTCTGTTTAGTTTAGCATGTTCCATCTTGATTAAGTATTAATATAATTTACTTAATCCTATCAATCCTGACTCAGCCTTAATTGTCTTATTAAAGCCTAGACCTCTCACATTAGACAGGTATTGTTGTGGTTGCCTGTTGCCGGTTGGGTCCGGGCAGTCTTACGCCACAACTCAGTCTAACCTCGGGTCCTTATTGGGCTCCATGTTTAACCACCCACATTGGATAGGTATTGTTGTGACTACTGGACAGCCGGGCGGTTCCGGGCAGGTTTACATCACAACTCAATCCAACCTCGGGTTAAACACATCGTATTTTCTACATTTACATATTTTGTCTTTCTTCTTTTTATATGTAAATATTTGCGTCCCATTATTCAAATTCATCTTTATTGGTTAAGATTTATTTATGCCACTTAATTGTTTTTCAAAGTTATTGGCGTGCGTCAAACAAGCCAACACATATGTTCTATATTTTTAACCCAAACGTCATTTCCCCCGTTTTATTCGTTCGTTCCAATGTAAGGTGTGTTGGGTTTAATACTTAAACCCAATTTAGCCATATGAAAGGGGAGGCTATAACATGGTGTTTATAAGGTGACATAAAAAGGGGAGTGTGAACGCATGAACTTGCAACATACGATCTAATTATCATAAGATAGGCATATGTGAACTTGCAATTGTAACAACATATAATATAAGCAATACTTAAACATGAATCATTCTATTCACATAATCATGGTGTAAACGAAACATGTAGTCATGGCATAAATAGTACTTAAACATGAACCACTCTAATCATATAATTATGGCATAATCATAATTGAACATGAGTCCTTATATGGTCATGGCATAAACATAATTGATTATGAATCCTATTATTCATATAATCATGTGTTTTTGTCCAATCTATGTAACTTGTAAGGGGATGCAATTCTAGTTTAAATTTCTAATGTAACTTATGTGCCAAAAATATATTATCATATGATTAAGATAACAACATAAGCTTAGAAAACATGTTCTTAACTAGGCATAATAACAAACATAGCTTAGACATGTTCATAAAATTAATACAAACTTACAACGACGCTTGCTTTTGTCACTATCACAAAATCATGATTTTTATACTTGAACTATGATGCCAATTTCAACATAACCTTCATATGAATCATAATACTTAGGTGAATCAAATTACACTAAAGATGACCATAGAATTTTACATCATGTTGTCATAACAATAGACCATAGACTTGCATGAATTTCAAAATAAACTATTACAACATATAGTTGTTGTTCAACATGAATCTTATACTAGCATTTACCAAATGGGTGTTGTAAATAACTACCACTAACATGTAGTTTTCAATATGAATCATATGCTTGCATAAGTCCCAATCAAAATTCCACAACATGTGGTTGTCAACATAAGCCACATACTTGTATGAATCAAACCATAGCATTGCCAAATCATTTAGAATCAAAATAACATACAAATATAAGTCATTATCGCCACAATTCCATTTCGTTTCCAACGCAAATTGCGTACTTGCAAATATCCAATCGTATACCATAATATTCCCAAATCGTTTTGCATCAAAGCAACATGCAAATATAGATTATTATCGCCACAATTCCATTTCTTACATTACACAAATCAACACAATTATTTAATTCATACCGGAATAGCACTCTACTTACAGCGTATGGCGAATCTTCAATTCAGAAATCTGAATTCTGAATTTGGAGACGCTATTTTTTTTGTTGTAGGCGTTGCTTTGATTGATTTGATGTTGCTTTAAGCTTTGAATTATCTCCTAGTTGTCTCTCTATTTCTGACGTCTATCTTCAGTCTCTCCTCAGCAGCATGACGGTCTCATCTCCATTTTAGTTTATGTGAATTAGGGTTAGCCTTAGGTCCTTTTTATAGAGTTTGTGAGTTGATTTAGACCGTCGATGAAGCTTGGTTCAATAATAGCCGTTTGTTTGAAGGAGAGACCAACCAGGAGCTGACACCTAGCCCTAGTGACAAGGAAAGGCTCAGAAAATCGACCAAACACAGACCTGGCCAGCCAGGGTGGGCTGGGTTCGACCTGGCTCAGGGGCCAGGTCGACACCCCAGTCGACACCGTGTCGACTTGGCAGCCGACACGGGTTACCCAGGTCGACTGCCAAGTCGACCTGGCTAGCCCCAGGTCGACTGCGAAGTCGACCTGGGTGCTTTGGGCGGGAATTTTCCCGCCTTGGCCAATTGGGCCCGATTTTGAATTTTTGAATTAGTTTTTCTGAGCTGTTTTCGTCTGTTCGAATTTTAAACCTAATTCTGAAACTTCCAGAGGCCATATCTTGGTCATACGGACTCCGATTTTCGAAAACTCGGACTCTATTTCGCGTATTTTTCCGATTTGAACGCAATGGCGTATCCCGTTTCCCTTATTTCTTTGATTTGAAATTAATTATACTTTAATTTATGAATTTCACGGTTATAGAATACACGGGGTGTTACATTGTACTTAATCAAAGATTAATTAGAGAGGATAAGAATAAATCCATAAATGAGGATAACATAAGTTATATGAAGGAAAAGAGAAGCTTATTAGTAAACCTTAGTTAAGAGAACTAAGTTAATAAGTAAATTATGATAAATTGTAATGACGATGTACGACGAGATTATGATTAAATGAGAAAGAAGAAGGCAAACTTTTGGAGATAAGTAAGTTGTATTTAATCATAAATATTGAATGACATGTTAATAGAAAATATGTAAATTAAGATGTACTTAATTGTAAATTAAGTAGAACATGTTATGGCAACCATGAGATGGGACAAAGAGTAGTGTAAAGAGAATGAATTATGAATATTGAATTTCAATATAGAGAATAACATGTTGTAGGCTTATTAATGAAGTTAAATGAATTAAGTTATGAATGAGGTTAATAAGTAAGAGAAACTTGGTAACTTGAAGAAGAAGTCAAGGGAAAATGGGAACACCCAAGTTAACGGGAAATCTGTCAAGGTGGAGCAAGCACGTAATTGATGATTATACATAGGATCTAATGACACAGTAAATTGAGGCGCTTGGGATAGTCCGTATGTTGGAGGATGAATAACCAAACAGGGTAGATCATCATGGTTTCGTAAGGCACGAGGGAGCGCACGTTCATTTGATTAGTTTGTTAGCTCCAACGGATTGGAAGGGGAAGCACGCGGCTTCCTGAGACGTTAAAGGTGCTCCTGATAGTCCTCTGTGGTGGTTTAGCTTAGGGCTAGGATTACAGAGGTTAGGTTTGCGCGTTACTATCAGGTGGGTGGGCCTTGACTACAAGGGTAGCTTGGCAGTCAGAATGCTGTGACGAGGTGACACTAAAGGTGATTCGGCGGCTGCCTCAACGGAGGCGGATGGTCCGGACCAACAAGGATAGTAGGTCGTCGAATACCTGTCATCGGCAGCCAGTAGAGCTAGACCCAAGATACCATTAACCATTCACTATCGTGGGACGGTGGTTGAGGGGAGATGCCATATGGATGTTTAGATTGGTTGCTTAGGGACTTGTCGCTTAGCTCTTGTAGTCTTTACTAGGTAAGGGAGGGGATGAGGTAGGGCACTAGCCACCATAGAAAAATAGACCCTAGGGATATTTGTGTGAGAGGCTCTTAAAGGCAGGCATGCACAGATATGAAGAAAGCTCCCGACCGAGTTTCGTGTTTCTTGTGTAGCCCTGCCACGGAACTCGGGCACACACACACGATAGGTGTGCGGGTTAGGCATCGAATACACTGACGATATGTACGTGGGAAAGTCTAGATACATGCATGTTCGCTTTGGGTGGTGTATCGTAGGCTCTGGGGCATTACTCGATGGAAGAATCTAACTCGATGGAAAAATTCGAGGATATTAGTCAGTATGCTTATGTAGTACAACGATGGTGGTTCTATGCAGATGTAGCGTTGTTATATATATATACACACACACGCACACACACATACACACACACACATATGGATATGTACGCTACTATGGCATAGGAAGAGGGACTGCGCATATTAATCAAGTGTTACGGGGGAGACCATATGAGTGGGGTACCATGGGGGTATACCTTAATTTGGGGTTAGCTACATATACACTATATTAGGTTAATCTACTAGGGAGTAGATGGGTACGACGAGTGTGTAAGGTTGTAGCGTTGTTGACACCAATAACCTAATAAACAAGAAAAATGTAACTGAACGGTATATATAGGATTATCCAGAATGTGTACTTTAAATTCATTCACACAGAACTTATGTTCTGACCCCCTCCTCATAACACAGTTGCAGGTTAGGCTTGAGACAGAGATGTTATAGCTTTGGATACTGGCTAGGCAGTATTGTTATTTAGGTAAAGCTATGTTTTGATTACATTATATTTTGTTCCTTCCACTGTGGGATGTTTTCCGAACTCTGACATATTTTATGTCTCTGTCTTTTCTGTAGGATACCAGAGCAAAACAACATGGGTTTCGATGGATTGGATTTTTGAAAAAAAAAATGGTCTCTCGGAATCCGAGTTGTCACATTACCGATTTGAGACACTCTAGCAAATGTCTCAGGATTCCCCATAGTGAACCCTTGGATCCTGCAGGGCCGATCCACAAATATACCTTAGCGGATTAGTTATGCCTGAACACACGTTTCCCGGTCCTATTGGACCTATCAATTGGCCACTATCGACCAATATATCTGAGGCGCCTCATTCCATCATCCACATAAGTAAAATTGTCTAGGCTCCATACCATGACACCACTTCTAGCTAGAAAGAAACGTGTGCACTCCCTGTGTTCCCTTATCCCGTTTCTAACTCCTACCAGGGTGTGAGGCTCGCGAAGTAATGCTATACACAAAGCTATGCCTAAACAGGCTGTGCTTTGATCATCAACCACAAGGCTCTGCTTTTCAACAAAAGCCTTGATCATTTGCATCTTGGCATGCCACATTGACAATCCATGCCATGCGACCGATAATTATCAATATATAACTTCTGAGCTCGTTCGTCTCAGAGAAGGGTGTTAAGCAAGAGAATAAATTCTCCGCCACCAAAAGATATATATTAAATAGAAATCTATTCACATAAAATGAAATTCAACGTTAGACACGCATCCATTTACAAGTCCGTTCTGGGTCTGAACGAAACCGAAGACACCTTATTCCTCGTCCTGTATGTCCAATATGAAAGAGAGGTGCTCGCTTAATCCGGACTATCAACAAGTACATCCGAACAACTACCACTATAACCCTTTCCTGGGAGCAAATCAGTTCAGGGCATCAGTAGTCATCCATTCGATGTGAAGATCGTCAGTCTTCAATCATCGTCTTCAATATCTTGGACTTTAAATCGTCATATAATTATTTGAAATGAGATTGAACTCGGTCTTTTCAAAAAATTCTCGAATATATATAATTTAAATCATTTCATATCGTTAATATTATTTTATAATGATTTATCGCTATTTTTATTTATATAAAAATAGTCCAATTTAATTCAATGACGCTTCGGGTCAATGGGCGGCCCTGGCGCTGTTTTTACCCAAATTTGATTTACACATTTCTCGAAATATACCGTTGGATTTTAACAAATTTTATATCAATGGAAAGATCTTCCCAAAACGGACCTAACGGTTTCAGTTTTGGGAAAATCTGACAGTCGGATCTTTCGGTATAATCATTTAAAGTTACGATTCTGAAACGCGAAGTACCGCGCGTGATTCATTTAATTTTAGTTTATATTTATATAAATAAAATTATATATAAATATAAATTATTCGACGATTCCACTAACATGCTTAACATGCCAAATAAAAGGATGTTTTATTTTGCATAACTATTTTAAATGTTTTTAATGATAAATAAAAGGAGATATTATATTTTCAAACAATTCCCTATATTTTCTAATAACAAATAAATAGAGATTTTTCTTTGCATACATTTCCAATGTATTATAATGTCAAATACAAGGAGAAGTTTTATTTGCATGACTTTCTACATGTTTTCAAATGTCAAATAAAAATGTATTTTATTTTCATAACTTTTCTACATGTTTTTAATGTCAAATAAAAGTGTGTTTATTCGCATAAGTTATCTACATGTTTTTAATGTCAAATAAAAATGTATTTTTACTTGCATAACTTCACTACATGATTCTAATGTCAAATAAAAATGTGTTTTATTTTCATACATCACTACATGATTCTAATGTCAAATTAAAATGTGTTTTATTTTCATAACTCACTACATGATTCTAATGTCAAATAAAAATGTGTTTTATTTGCATAACTCACTACATGATTCTAATATCAAATAAAAATGTGTTTTATTTGCATACTTTGTCGCTAATAACAAATAAAAAGATAATTTTTATTTTCATTATTTGTATGCAATTTCTATTTTTAACTTAACAAATAAAAAGGAAATATTTTTATTTGTGTAAAATCTCAATGTATAACATGACACATAAACATGTCCATTTTTATTGTATACAATTCTAGTGTATAACATGACAATAAAAATGTCTCTTTTATATTGTATACAATTCTAATATATAACATAACGATAAAAATGTCTCTTTTATATTGTATACAATTCTAATATCTAACATAACGATAAAAATGTCTCTTTAATGTGTATACAAATTCTAATGTATAATTTGACAATAAAAATGTCTCTTTAATGTGTATACAAATTCTAATGTATAATTTGACAATAAAAATGTCACTTTAATGTGCATACAAATTATAATGACTAATTTGACAATAAAAATGTCTCTTTAATGTGTGTACAAATTTTAATGTATAATTTGACAATAAAAATGTCTCTTTTATATTGTATACAATTCTAATGTATATTTTGACAATAAAAATGTCTCTTTAATGTGTGTACAAATTCTAATGTATAATTTGACAATAAAAATGTCTCTTTAAGGTGTATACAAATTCTAATGTATAATTTGACAATAAAAATGTCTCTTTAATGTGTATACAAATTCTAATATATAATTTGACAGTAAAGTTGTCTCTTTAATGTGTATATAAATTCTAATGTATAACTTGACAATAAAAATGTCTTTTTAATGTGTATACAAATTCTATTGTATAATTTGACAATAAAAATGTCTCTTTAATTTGTATACAAATTCTAATGTATAATTTGACAATAAAAATGTCTCTTTAATTTGTATACAAATTCTAATGTATAACTTGTAAATAAAAATGATATTTTTATTTTGTCGACCATTCTATTACAACAAGGGAATAAAAATGATTCTTTTATTCTGTTGACAACCCTATTTCAACAAAACAAATAAAAATGTTGATTTCATTTTATTGACAATCCTATTTCAACAAAACATAAAAAAATGATAATTTTATTTTTGTTGACGATCCTATTTAAACAAAATATATAAAAATGAAAATTTTGTTTTGTTGACAATTCTATTTCAACAAAACATATAAAAATGAAAATTTTGTTTTGTCGACAATTCTATTTCAACAAAACATATAAAAAGGATAATTTTGTTTTTGTTGACAATTCTATTTCAACAAAATGATTAAAAATGATAACTTATTTTGTTGACAATTCTATTTCAACAAATGATTAAAAATGATAACTTATTTTGTTGACAATTCTATTTCAACAAAACAAATAAAAATGATGACTTTATTTTATCTCAAACCTATTCAACAAAAATGATATTTTTGTTTTAGCACAAATCTATTCAACAAAAATGTCAATTTTAATTTGTCAACTCTAATTCCATAAAATGAAAATTTTAAATAGTCAATTCTAATTTAACAAAATGAAAATTTTGTTTTTGACACTTTATATTTCAACAAAAATGTTAATTTTTGTTTTGACAAGTTTATTTCAACAAAAATGTTAATTTTTGTTTTGACACAAATCTAATTCAACAAAAATGATACTTTTGTTTTGATCCAAATCTAACACAACAAAAATGATAATTTTGTTTTGAACCAAATCTAATATAACAAAATTGACATTTTTATTTTGACAATTCTAATTCAACAAAAATGACACTTATATTTTGTCAATTCTAATTAAACAAAAATGACATTTATATTTTGTCAATTCTAATTAAACAAAAATGACACTTATATTTTGTCAATTCTAATTAAACAAAAATGACATTTATATTTTGTCAATTCTATGTTTTGTCAATTCTAATTAAACAAAAATGACATTTATATTTTGTCAATTCTAATTAAAAAAAATGACATTAAACAAAAATGACATTTATATTTTGTCAATTCTAACTAAACAAAAATGACATTTATATTTTGTCAATTCTAGTTAAACAAAAATGATCTTTATATTTGTAACGATTCTAATTCAACAAAATGACTTTTTTTTTGACATTTTATATTTGACAATTTATATTTGACATTTCTAATTGAACATAACAAATAAAAAGAATATTTTTATGTTATAACAAATCCTATGTTTCATATTTATAAAAAGAACATTTTTATATTATAACAAATCTTATGTTTCATATGACAATAAAAAGGGGATTTTTTTATTTTTGTAACAAATCAAGCAATTTTATGATTAACATGTTTACAATAAAAAGGGAATTTTTATTGTAAAACAAATCTAACGATTATATGATTAAACAATTCGTAATGAACCCAATTTCATCCAACGTATCATCACAAACAAATAAATTATTTCACATCACATACCATATACAACTGAATTTTTAATGGTGTATATATAAGTAAATCCCTCATCGCAATAATAATTAATTTTAAATTTAAAAATAAATCTCACCTTGGTTTCATAAATCGTTTCAATAATGATTGTTTTTAATTGAATTACACTGCGTGTTTAATTCAATCAAAATTTCCAGCTGCTCCTATTTTTGTTCTAGTTTGTTCCATCACGTAGATCTGGTCAACACGAGTGCAACGCATCCAGTTTCGTTTGATTCTGATATTGAATGAAAGAGCTATGGTATTATAAACATTGGACACTTTAATTTAATAAATAATTAACTATAATTTTAATTAGTATTAATTTAATAACACTTAACCTTTAGCGTTACGATATAATTCATCTTCCCCGTTAATTAACAATGCAGTCTTCGAACCCATCGCCGCCCAAATTGATCAACCACCGCATGCTCCTCCATTCAACCTGACCCTGATCAATCACCACCCTTTCGATCGTACTGAAACCGCCTACCAACACCCCGAACAACTCGAATCTCGAGCTTCCCTTCAACCTCAAAAACGTCCTCGAACACGCGACCTTTGTGGCTCTAGATCTCGAAATCTGTGCAGTAAAAACCCATCATCACCGTATGATGTTGAAGCTCTCGAAAAATACTTCGATTTTTGTTTTATAATGGGGATTTAATTCTTGGTGGATTAGAAATAAATAATGAAAGAAAATAGGATGAAATCAGCCATTGAAGAAGGAATTGGCGGCGGCACTGTATGTTGGGATTAGGGTTTCTAATTAACCTAGGGTATTTATAATATTTATAATATTAAATTCTCTAATTTTCAAAAAAAAAAAACCGTTTATTCCTAATAGCTCCAAAATTCAGCCCAACAAATGTTGCCTCTAACCAAATACCCTCATTCCAGACATAATGGACTAGGTCTCATCAGTCATTCATTCGTTTCAGCCCACTTTTCTGTAAGTTAAAATACAAATCATTTAATTATTTAATTTGATCGTACATTTTAATTTACCGGGGCCACATATTGACTCCAAAAATTCCCAAAAATTAAATCTAGCTATGTTTTTGACGATACGGACCTAACAAAATTAATTTCATCTAATTTGGAGACCGTTTGAAAAATGGCTATTTTTTACTCGATCCAATTTGAATTTAAATTACCAAATACATTTAAATTTACTACACACACATATTAATTCCAAAAATTATAAAATTTGAAACCTGACAATAATTAGACATTCCGGATCCAACAAAAGTGATTTCGTCGAAAACGGAGGTCGTTGGCAAAATAGCTATTTATTATATTAAAATTCCATAGTGACTATTCTGAATTTTGAACTGGACACAACTTTTTATTCCCTCTATGCAATTTCAATTTTTCACATTCGTTAGAAAGATATTTTTAAATAGATCTAAATATTTCTGGTTTTACTGAATCCAATTTATTTTGACTCCTGTACATTCAGTCAAAGTTCAAAGTCAAATTTTCAAACTACCACGCTATTTCTAACTCCTTTTATAATTAAATTAAAAAAAATCGTTCTAACTTCGATTTAAATAAATTTTTAGTCGTTATTATTTAAAATAAATTATTTTAAATATTCAAAATCCGTTAAAATTTCTAAAATAAAAATTTTATATTGGTTCCAAAATTCCGGGTTGTTACAATTTTCCACAAACACAATCGATTTCGTTTCAACCACAATCAATCAACCACAATCACAATCAATTTCACACCACAATACAATCAAGTCATCCATAGTCCATGGACGACAGTGTCGGGAGTTATTAAAGTCCGTCTGCAACCTAATATAATTTTATTTATTTATTTTTGAATTCAGAAATCTCACATTGGTTTTTATTCGTTCTAAAATTGTAGAAGGCTCCCAAAATTCTCCGGTCTCTTCTGGAATGTCGTGTACGATGTCACGGTCCTAATGTTTCCTGTTTCATCGATCGTTAATATATGAGCATGATATGATTTTTTATAAATATAATTAGATTTGCAACGCTTTTATACATTATAATTATGTAAATTATATATACCTTCTCCTTCCAGAACACACAGCCGCAGGTTCACTTTTTGGTTCGAAATTAGGTCCTCGAATGACGCTGTATCTGCTCAGCTAGGACTAGATCAGGTTACACCACGTCGACAGGCTAGGAGAGGTGCACATGCTCCTCCGACAGTGATGAACTTGATGGCACAGTTGCGGCGGATTTTGGTGCGAAGCGGAGAAAGTTTGGGGGCGCAATTCTCGGGGTACACACAACGACAGGCTGCGACGCTAGTATGGATGTGGAGGTGGAAGGGTCCTCTACAAATTTGCCTAAAGAAAGGTTCGGTTCTATTGCGCGGATGGGGAGTTATTGGGGAAGAACGGTTGGAGCTATTATAGCCATTAACGATATAGAGGCGGCGGGTTTGAGAAGATAACGACGAGGATTTAATTATTTATATATATATATATATTATTTAATATAATTTTAATTTACAAATTATTTGTTTATCGGTCCGGACTCCAAACAAGGCCCGACGACGGTCGCCCCTAGCTAATTACCCTTATTCCGGACACAATGGACTAGGTGTCATCAACCCATTTGATCGTTTCAGCCCATTTTTCTTTAAATTAAAATAGAACATATAATTACTTGATTTGATAGTACATTTTAATTTACCGGGGCCACATACTGACTCCAAAAATTCCCGAAAAATAAATCTAGCTATGTTTTGATGATATGGTCCTAACAAAATTAATTTCGTCGAATTTGGAGACCGTCTGAAAAATGGCCACTTTCTGGTTGATCCAATTTGACTAAAATTGACAAAACATGTTTTGATTTACTACGCTCACATATTAATTCCAAAAATTATGATAATTGGAATATTGCAATAATTTGACATTCTGGATCCAACCAAAGAGGTTTCATCGAAAATGGAGGTCGTTTGCAAAATGGCTATTTATAAGAGTTATAATTATATTAAATTCCATAGCGACTATTCTGAATATTTAACTGGCCATAACTTTTTATTCCTATTATGAGATTTTAATTTTTCAGATCCGTTACAAAAAATATAATTAAACAGATTTAAATATTTTTGGTTTTACTGAAATCTAATTTAATTTTTTTCCTGTACATTCAGTCTAAGTTCAAAATCAAAATTTCAAACTGCAGCGCCATTTCAGGCTCGTTGTATAATTAAAATAAATATATACGTTCTATGTTAACCCATAGAATGTATTTAATAAAATAATAAGCATATTTGGGTCGTTCCATGATTTTAGGTCGATAGGTTCTTTAAATCGTTCAGACTCCGCTAGCTCATTAATCTTTTCAGTTCGCTAAAGTGTCCTAGGTCATTATAGTACATCGAGGTCAGTCATACAATTTGGGGGCGTTCAGGAAGCTTTAGCTCATTTAGGGCGTGTTGGATCACTATGACGACCTAGCTCGTACGAGCTCTTTGGACCGATAAACTCCCTTAAAGCATTAGGGTCCTAAGCTCTTCAAAAAGCTTCTGGCAGTGAGACCTCTGTGCGTGCCAGGCTTCATCCCGTGAAATCTTTGGGTCGTCAGATTTCCAAATCGTTAGCTCATTAAAAGATTTAGATAATTTCATCAAGTTTTAAGCCACTTCATTCTGATTTAACCCGATTCAAGTGCGCATAGGTCGTCCAGTTTCATGATAGCTCGCACTGCCATGGTGCATGCGTTCCTGATCCATTCCGCATTTCTTAGCTCATGGCCATCTTGCCTTGTTAGGCTCTGGTCCGTCCTGCGTCCTTTAGCCCGCTCTGCCTTCTTAGCCCATGCCGCAGAAGATTTAGATCGCTCTGCATTATGTAGACCGCGCCGCTGTACTTCAGTAGCATTTAGGCCGCCCAACAGCCTAAAAAGAGGTTCAGGGAAATTACAGGATTGCTACCTGGTCTGAAAATCACCTATAAATACCCCCTCACTTCTTCATTAAGGGGGAGTTTTTGGGATGACCACAAAGTGCTGCTGGAATATTCTTTCAACCATTCCTAAGAGTGCCAACATCCATCAAACCATTAATCAATCATGATCTCCATCAAATCCATCCAAGGGATTAAAGACTTGAAGATTCGCCGTCCAAGTTCAAGGATTTAAAGGGAACCTTCTAATTCTACTTCACTCACATCACATCTCCACTGGATATTCTATTACTTCATCATATTTGAAGAGTCCGAATGAAATCTTTGAGTGAGAGAGTGATTGAATTTGTTGTAAGAGTGAAGTTCATCTTGTAAACAACATGTTGATAATGGAATCTCATATGAAAGTGGATGTAGATCCTCATTGGATCGAACCACTATAAAAACTTTGTGTTCTTCCTTTTATACTTTTTGTACATCTTTGTTTGCGGCCTCACATTATTTTTCCTTACCGTAGAGGTGAAGTGCATTTTATGCACCTTTGGTGTTGAAGCCAAATTTCGATTCAACATTTGGCGCCCACCGTAGGGCCGATTCAATCTTCTATCCTCTTGCACCCTTACACGGGGTTCAAGGTCATGCATTAAAAGTCTAAGTTCATCCCACAACGAATTAATTCAAGTTTTTGCCTAAAGCTATGGGTAAACAAGGAAGACCATCAAAGAAGGTCATGAGTTCGAATGTCGAGCGCGATGATAATGCCACCAACAAAGAGAACACTCCTCCCACCAGCCAATTTGAGCGAGGAGAAACTTGTAAGGCTGGAGAAGCAGTGACGAAGAGGGAGCTTGATGAAGTAGCGGCCGATTTAGCAAGTCAAATGGACGCCATAAACAAAACCATGATGAAGAAGCTCGAAGCAATGTTCTCCGAGCAAACTATTACGGCCAAAATCACCGCTGGAACCACGCGAGCTAAGTTTATCCAAGTAGGTCACACAGAGGATGCGGCTTCCTCTTCCTCTAGTCCAAATTGAGGGAATTCCATCCAAGAGATCGCAGATCCTAACGGACCTCGAAAGCAGGCAAAACTTCAAATGCGCGACTGCTCCAATAAAGCAACTTCCCGACACGCGCTCGGTGTCACCGAAGGAGCACCTCCCCAAAAGGGAAGCAAAGGGCCCCAGATCCTAGGCTGTGACCGTTTGCTTAGGAAAACATCCGGCAGGGAGGAAGGTGCCCGCTCCGTGGCTCAGCTCAACGAAGAAGAACGCTTAACGGACATGGTGCGCAGGATTATGGAAAAGACCTCAAAGAAGCCGGATGATGACAAAGATTGGGGATTCTCTCCAACCAAAACCCCACTTACAGAAAGGATAAAGACGGCGCCATATCCCAACAAATTCAAACCACCAGCAATTCAAGCCTATAATGGCATAGGTGACCCCAACATATTCCTATTCAAATATGACCAGCATATGGACGGGGCACATGTCACTGATGAGTTGAAGTGTTTGTACTTTCCAACCTATCTCGAAGGTGTGGCGTTGCTTTGGTTCACAAAACTACCTCCCAGATCTGTAGATGACTTTGCTACTCTAGGCAAGTTATTTTGAGAGCAATTCAAGCTCCAGGCAACGAAGGTGCGAGATGTCATGGAATTGAATGAACTTGAGCAAAGGCTAGGGGAACCAATTAGGGCCTTTCTTACTCGCTTCAATGTTGCCGCTGCTGAGGTAGGAAATTATGAGCCTCGTCTACCCTTAATGGCCTTAAAAGGGGCTATAAGCAAAAGAACTAAGCTTGGACGGTGGGTCAAAAAGAAGAAGCCAAGTACACTTGAGGAGATGTTTGATAAAGCAGAAGAATATGTAGGCATGGACGAAGTTCCGGCCTATACCATGGACATCCCGGAAAGCGACACTCAACCTGAAAAGAAGAACAGTGATACAGAAAATGGCCAGAAAAACCCCGGGAATCAGAAAAGGGGCAATGAGGAGAAAAACAACCGAATTAATGAGAGGTTCCGTTTCTATGAAAACTCAGAATTGACTCCATTAAATGATACGATAGAGAAATATTTTCAGGGCCACCAAAGAGACTGAGGAATAACCGGTCCCGAAGCAGATAAGGGTAAGTGGCGCGGTAATCAAATCCGGAAAATTTTGTCAATTTCATAACCAACCAGGGCATAGCAAAAACGATTATAGGCATCTGAAGAGCCTAATTGAGAAACTGATAAGGAAGAACAGACTTCAGCAGTACAAAAAAAATCCTCAAAATACTCAAGCTCCTCAAAACCAAGGAGTTTCCACCGGACAACCTGGGCAAAATGAGAATGATGCAAATGCTGCCATGCCTAAGTAGATCATTAACACCATCTCGGGGGGCCCACACCCAACCGGAAGGAGTTGGGGGGACATTGTGAAATATGGCAACGAGATGAAGAACCCCCAAGAAGGAAAAGAGCTTATGATTATGGATGAAGCTTTTTCTTCAAAAGTACCAAGGTCTCTTTGAGATGATATTGTCTTCAAAGATCGAGACTCAGAAGGTTTGATAACTCCAACTGTGGATACAATGGTGATAACCATAGGTTTGGGTCCTGCTATCTTCAGAAGGATTCTAGTTGATAATGGAACTTCTGTCAATGTCCTCTTCATTAATACCTTTCATAGGATGAAGCTCTTCGTGGAAGATGTGAAGGCATGCCAGAACAAAATCCACGGCAGCCAATTGGGATCATTAACTTGCTCGTTGAGCTCGGAGAAGGGGAGCAGAAAGCTGCGTAAAAGCAAGATTTTGTTATAATCGATGAGTTGTCCGCTTATAACGCCTTCCTTAGAAGGCCAACCCTCGCAGCATTCAAAATAACAATGGTTCTGTTTGTGTCTATCGATGAAATTTCCTAACGAAAACGGAGTTGGAGTGGTAAAAAGTGACCATCGGGCAGCAAGAGAATGTTACCTAGCTAAACTTGCGGAGGCAAGGAAAAAATAAGTGAGAAAGGATGTCGGCAGCCACCCCACATCCAAGAATCCCCCTTATAGAAACTAAGGCGGGGCCCCCATACTGGAGAGCATAGCAGAGCCCAAAGGGAAATCGATCCAAGAAAAACCAGTATGGGGGAAAATAGAGCGGCGCCGGCCGAGGACACGACTCCTATTCCAGTGCACAATAAAGATCTTGACCGAGTCCTCAAGATAGGTTCTCAGTTGGGCCCGAGATTGCGAAATGAGTTAGTATCGTTTTTAAAAGGAAACCTAGACATGTTTGCGCAGACGCATTTTGACATGTGCGGGATATCGCCCGACGTAATCGTCCACAAGTTGAATGTCAATCCTAGTTTGACTCCTGTGAAACAAAAAAGACGAATGCAAGGACCTGAAAAATCTGTGGCATTAAAGGAAGAAGTTGACAGATGGTTTAAAAACAATTACATACGAGAATCTTTGTATCCCGATTGTAGCTCCAATCCAGTCCTTGTCAAAAATCCAATGGTAATGAAGAGTGTGCATAGATTACTCGGATTTTAACAAAGCGTGTCCCAAAGACAGCTTTCCATTACCAAGAATTAAGCAACTAGTTGACGCGACAGCAGGGCATGAGCTGTTTTCTTTTATGGAAGTATACTCGGGCTACAATCAAATCATGATGCATAAACCAGACGAAGAAAATACGAGCTTCATAACCGATAGAGGTTTATATTGCTATAGAGTTATGCCGTTTGGATTGAAGAATGCGGGAGCAACCTACTAGCGCCTGGTAAATTCCATGTTCAAAACCCATATTGGGAACACTATGGAGGTTTATGTATATGATATGCTGGAAAATCTAGGAAAGCAGAGGATCATCTTGAGAATTTAGCTGAGATGTTTCACATCCTTAGAAAGTACGGTATGAAGTTGAATCCACTGAAGTGTTCATTTGGAGTCTCATCGGGGAAGTTTCTTGGATTCGTAGTTAATGCTAAGGGGATTGAAGCAAACCCTTCACAGGTCACGGCATTACGGGAAATGCATGCCCCAAGGACGAAGAAAGAGCTTCAAAGGCTGAACGGAAAGGTTGCTACCCTTAATCGTTTCATCTCCAAAGCGACCGATCGGTGTGTTCCGCTCTTCGATGCCCTGAAAAAGGGGAGGAAAGACTTCCAGTGGACTTCAGAATGCCAAACGGCCTTTGATGAATTAATTAAACACATGGAGTCACCTCTGATGCTTTCTAAGCCTAGAGATGGGGAAGTTCTTTTCCTATATCTAGTTGTCTCCTCACATGCCTTAAGCGTAGCACTCGTCCAAGAGGATGTTAATGTCCAATGGCCAGTTTATTACATTAGTAAGCGACTCGCCGAAGCAAAGTTAAATTATCCAAAGTTGGAGAAGCTTGCGTACTGTCTGCTCATTGCATCTAAAAAGTAGAGACCATATTTCCAATCTCATCCAATAAGAGTCCTCACTGATCAACCGCTAAGGCAAGTTCTATTTCGCCCAGAGACGTTGGGAAGGTTATTGAAATGGAACATTGAGCTCACCCAATTCGACATCACATATCACCCCCAAAGAGCTATTAATGGGCAAGCCATAGCAGATTTCATCCTGGAATTCATTGATAGGGGAGAGGAGGTTGAAGAACAGGCAGAGACAGTCACGAACTGAAAGCTGTACTTCGACAGATCCAGAAATGATTATTCCTCAGGGGCCGGAATTGTCTTAGAAACCCCAGGTGGTCATTCTCTGTGTTATGCTGTGAGACTGGAATTCCCCTTAACGAACAATGAGGCCGAATACGAAGCGCTAATAACAGGGATGAAGTTAGCAATGGAACCGGGTCTGAAAGCTTTGCAAATCTTCAGCGATTCACAACTAGTGGTATGTCAGGTCATAGGAGAATTCCAAACTAAACTCGGAAACCTCCCTTCTTATCTCATCAAAACCCTAGAACTTCTCAACATTCTTGACCACTACACCATATCTCACATTCCGAGGGAAGAAAATTCAAAGGCGGACTCTCTTGCCATGTATGCTAGCTCTTCAGATGCACAATTCCTGGGTCTTATTCCTATTGAAGTCCTTTCATATCCCGCTATCGAGGAAAGATACGTTGATTGGATTATGGAAATGGGAGAAGAACCCGTGTCGTGGATGACTCCAATCAAGGAATGCATCCTTAAGGGAACACTCCCTGAAGAGCCAAAAAGTGAAGGAAAATATTATGCAAGGCTCCATTATATCTCATTCAAGATGGAAGATTATATAGGCGAGGATTTTATATGCTATTGCTTCGATGTGTAACGAAGGAAGAATCAAAAGCAATCTTAGCAGGGTTGCATGAAGGAGATTGTGGGGGTCACATAGGCGGCCAAACACTAGCCAAGAAAATTCTGCGATATGACTATTTTTGGCCTGATGTGAACCTAGATGCAATGACTTGTGTTAAGAAATGTGATAGATGCCAAGGGTTTGCAAAAATTCCAAGCTATCCCCTACTGAATTGACTCAAATGGTTAGTCCATGGGCATTCGCTGTTTGGGGCATAGATTTAATCGGAGCGTTACCTACAGCCAAATCAAATACGAAGTACGCAATAGAGGCAGTTGATTATTTCACTAAATGGGCTGAAGCTGAACAACTAGCCACTATTACTTCAAAGAAGGTGATCAATTTTGTCCTGAAGAATATCATCTGCAGATTCGGTGTGCCACAGAAAATAGTCACCGAAAATGGAACATAATTTGAGAGTAGAGAATTTTTGGATTTTTGCGCCAGATACAAGATCAAGAAGAGTTTTGCAACTGTCGCCCATCCACAGGCCAATGGGCAAGTTGAAGTGATCAACAAAATCTTAAAGTCGGCTATTAAGAAGTGACTGGAAAAAGCCAAGGGCGTCTGGGTGGATGAACTTCCACTTGCATTGTGGGTGTACCGTACCACTCAAAAAAGTGCAACATGACATACTCCGTTCTCACTTGCGTTCGAATCTGAAGCGATGATCCTAGCGGAACTTGAGGTTCCGACTCATAGAAGAATCGACTTTAAATAGGAAGAGAATGAGAAACTGCAGCTCGAAGCGTTTGATTTTCTCAAGGAAAAGAGAAGAGAAGCGGAACTCAGAGCCCTAGCACATCAAAGAAGAATAGCTCGTCATTTCAATGCAAGAGTAAAACATAGAACCTTCCAAGTTGGGGACCTTGTCCTGAAGAGGATCATGACAGGAACTGGGGTATTTGAACCCAACTGAGAGGGGCTCTATGTGATTAGCCAGAAATTTTCTGACGGGACTTTTGAATTAAGAACGACGGATGGGCTCCAACTTCCGAGAGCGTGGAATGCCATACACCTCCGCCACTACTTCATTTAATAATCCTTCCATGTGATTTGACAAAGTTGTAAATATTATTCATTGTAAATACCATGCAATATCATTTCAAGCTTCGTACATATTAGTGAAAGTAATTATTCTACTTGCCTAAATCGTATGGTTTGCAAACAATTTACTAAAATTTGATTTTGATCGCAGGTCCATTAAGAGAGCATTAATGCATTTTCAGCTTGATAAAACCAGGAGATAGCCAAAGCACACCCAGGTTGGAATTGCTCGAACACCCATTGCTTAGTGCTTAAAACATCATTGATGTGTAGCATACGAGTGCAAGAAAGCAACACCAGGGATTGAATGGTTAAACAAGACGGCGCTCAAAGCTACAAGTAAAATTGCCAACTTCACCAAAGGGGAACCTTCTTAATTGCAAGGTCACTGGCCCTAGTTCTAACAAATCGGAGCAAATCCTGATGAATGAACTAGCGTATGCCCCGTGGAGTAATGCAACCTAAAACCAAAGACCTCCCCGAGGGGCACCTGGTTCATCGCCGATGCCCTTCATACATGGCTGGATAGCGATACAAACACCGGGCTTTTAAACCAAAGACCTCCCTAAGGGGCACCTGGTTCATCGCCGATGTCATTCATACATGGCTAGATAGCGATACAAACACCGGGCTTTTAAAACCAAAGACCTCCCCGAGGGGCACCTAGTCGATCGTCAGTACCATGATTACATGGTCCGATTACGACAAACACTGGGCTTTTAAACCAAAGACCTCGCTGAGGGGCATCCAGTCGATCGTCAATACCATGATTACATGGTCCGATTACGACAAACACTGGACTTACAAACCCAAGACCTCCCAGAGGGGCACTCGGTTCATCATCGACGCCATTAATACATGGCAGGATAACGATATAAACACTGAGTTCTAAAAGACCTCTTGTGAGGCGTTCGATCAGATGCTGGGTCCTCCAAATTCAGCTACTGATTCTGGGTCTTCCAAATCCAGTTACTGGCGGATTTTAAAAGACCCCTACCAGGGAATCCGATCATTTGCCGGGTCTTCCAAATTCAGTTAATGAAGGACCCAAAGACCTCCTCGGGGGCGCCCTACAAATTCTACAAGTAGCTGAGTTGTTCAGTCACAACGAATAACGGGTTTACAAATACCTCTTTAGAGGAAAAATATAAGATCTCTCAAGCAGGGGCGCGAAAATGGAAATACATCCCCGTGAAAAGATGTAAGATCGACTAATTATATTGGAAGCATCAAGCCATGGTCAAATCAAGGAATTTCAAAGGTAAAACTGGCTAAGTAAACCCAGTTAACAAAGATTTGTGGCTACAGTACAAACCCAGTTTACTATAAAACACCATAAAGGTATAAACATTGCAAAAAGAAAAAAAAACTCGTGAAATATAGAGTTCGCGATGTAAATATGAAAAGAAAACAGTGTTAAAGCGAAACAGGAAGTCGGATCAGGCAGCGCGGGGTATACACATCCAAAAACCGCTTCATCCATGAAGCAGGACAGGACAAGGTCAGGTACATGAGACAAAGACATAAGCGAGGACTGGTACTCGCATAGAACAATCCAGTCTAGTAATTTGCATACATAAAATTACAAACCAAAAAGGAAGAACAAGAAAGTCGTGGTTTCTGCCCATCACAAAGACACTTGCTAGGCGGAATGAGAGGAAGGCGGACCCATCTTCCCCTCCTGACCCAAGAGTTCAGCAATGAGCCTATCTCTGGACTTTAGAGCCTTAACAAGCATGGTCTTATCTTCCTCCAAAACAGAAATTCGTTCAAGATGCCCCTTATTCAATCTCTGGAGGTCACAGGCAAGCATATTCCAACTAGTCATCTTCTTCGCAGTATAGTTCTCAATAAGATTGGTGTGCTTTTCAAACCAGTCCCTAATGTTGTTGAGTTGAGTAAGTGCGCTTTGGCAAATGGCATCTATGTCATCGGGAACCGTCTGTTGGTTAAATGGGTAAATATCCACCTCGACACGCGCCTCCTGTAAACACCACCCCTCGAATCGACTAGCAAGTTCGGGATGGCATGGTTCAAGAGAGTAACGAGGTCTATCCATGATAATTCGGAGATTGTCCAGAGTTGGAGCATTACAAGCGGGAGGATTAGACGTAGAGTAAGCATTAGCTGCAGATGACTCATTCGATTTGCGGTGCTTCAGGGAATCATCTTCTTTCAAAGGACCTTTCATTTTGTTGTGACTGGTAGACATCCTACATGAACAACTCCGTTTGTGAGTAAAAAAAAAGAAGCATATACAAAATGATCAACGAGATCAAGATTTTGGATCATTAAAGCCAATCAGGATTTTGGGTCGTTAGGGTCAGTCATAGCTTTGGGTCGTTCTAAACTTCTTTAAACTCTGAGTAATTTTGTTCAAATTTAAGGTCACCAGAATATGTCAGCACTTTGGAATTAATAAGTTATGAGAAACCAAAAGTTGAAAACTGGGAACAACCCGAAAATGAAGACCTAAAATAACAACCTAAGACCTTGAGTTGTTATAGCGGCCTAAAGTAGGGATGCGGATTAAAACCCGAAAGTGGCGGTAACGACCTAATCCAAGATGGGTTATTGCATGTTTGTAATCTGGAATAAACATCAACTAAGATGGCAAGGCACAGTGACACAAATTAAGATCGCAAACAAGCAAGGTTGTCACGTCATTTTAAAAAGAGGAAAAAAAGGGGAAAAACATGATTGAATCATGAGAGTTTGTGTGTTGAAACTAATCCAAAACTATCTCCATTAAATAAGTTTGAAGCCACAAAGAGGGACCATTACAGGTGGCGACATTATCACCAAACATGTGATAAAATTGTAACGAATGACAAACGCACAAAATTCAAAAGAATCCGGTTCAATTCTAAATGTAAGAGCAGTAAGGATAAGATTTAGAGTCAAACCTGATCCTTGGTGTTGAAGAGTTGTAGATTTGATTGGAAGTTAGTAGGACTTATTGTTTGAAGGCCGCCATTAATGAGTTTTTAGTTTAAATGGAGGTTAAAGAGAAACGATGGTTTAAAGAAAGAATAAAAGAAGGGTTTAATAAATAAACCTAGCATGGAAGGCCTTTCAACGACCTGATGTCAGAGAGAATATTAATGAACATGACCCAGGGAGACGGACGACATAGGAATCAAAATGGTTTCGGAATTTGCGCGGTTTGAAGATCCTACCAAATAAAATCTCAAAAGGCATGTGAAAGGTTACCTAGTTCGAAGCCCATTTTATTTCGAATAAATACAAACTTCGAGGGGCAAATGTTAACCCATAGAATGTATTTAAGAAAATAATAAGCATATTTCGGTCATTCCATGATTTTAGGTCGATATGTTCTTTAGATCGTTCAGACTTCGCTAGCACGTTAATCTTTTTAGTTCGCTAAAGTGTCCTAGGTCGTTACAGCATGTCGAGGTCAGTCATACAATTTGGGGGGATTAAGGAAGCTTTAGCTCATTTGAGGCGTGTTGGATCACTATGACGACCTAGCTCGTACGAGCTCTTTGGGCCGATAAATGCCCTTAAAGCATTGGGGTCCTAAGCTCTTCAAAAAACTTCTAGCAGTGAGACCTCTCTACGTGCCAGGCTCAAGCCCGCGAAATCTTTGGGTCGTCAGCTTTCCAAATCGTTAGCTCACTAAAAGATTTAGATCATTTCATCAAGTTTTAAGCCGCTTCATTCTGACTTAACCCGATTCAAGTGTGCATAGATTGACCAGTTTCATGATAGCTCGCGCCGCCATGGTGCATGCGTTCCTGATCCGTTCCGCATTTCTTAGCTCGTGGCCTTCTTGCCTCGTTAGCTCTGGTCCGTCCCGCATCCTTTAGCCTGCTCTACCTTCATAGCTCGTGCCGCAGAAGATTTAGATCGCTCTGCATTATGTAGACCGTGCCACTGTACTTCAATAGCATTTAGCCTACCCAATGGCCTAAAAAGAGGTTCAGGGAAATTACAGGATTGCTACCTGGTCTGAAAATCACCTATAAATACCCCCTCGCTTCTTCATTAAGGGGGAGTTTTTGGGATGACCACGAAGTGCTGCTGGAATATTATTTCAACCATTCCTAAGAGTGCCAACATTCATCAAACCATTAATCAATCATGATCTCCATCAAATCCATCCAAGGGATTAAAGACTTGAAGATTCTCCGTCCAAGTTCAAGGATTTAAAGGGAACCTTCTAATTCTTCTTCACTCACGTCACATCTCCACTGAATATTCTATTACTTCATCATATTTGAAGAGTCCGAATGAAATCTTTGAGTGAGAGAGTGATTGAATTTGTTGTAAGAGTGAAGTTCATCTTTTAAACAACATGTTGATAATGGAATCTCATATGAAAGTGGATGTAGATCCTCATTGGATCGAACCACTATAAAAACTTTGTGTTCCTGCTTTTATACTTTTAGTACATCTTTGATTGCGGCCTCACATTATTTTTCCTTACCGAAGAGGTGAAGTGCATTCTATGCACCGTTGGAGTTGAAGCCAAATTTCGACTTCAACGTTCTAACTTCAATTTAAATAAATTTTAAATCGTTATTATTTAAATAAATCATTTTAACTATTCAAAATTCAATCAAATAGCCAAAATAAAAATTTTAAATTGGTTCTGATTTTTCGGGTTGTTACAGTGACATCAAAAAAAATTCTTTTACCCTGTCCTATAAAGTTGCAGATGAACTTGCAATCCCTCTCCAAAAAGAAGTAAAAACATCACATGCACCAAAACAAAAATAATGAAAAGAAAACATTTTTCTTCTTTTCTCAAAGCGTTTTCAGAATTGCTCACCAAAAGGAAGCATTATTCAGAATCATGCGTTCTTGCCTTAAAATTGTTTTTTATTGTACAAAGTGAAAAACATGAGCATTTTTGCTTTCGAAGTCTTATTAAACATTACTAGAGAACAACCCTTTTTCTACTGTTAAATTCAGACCAAAAATGATGCACAAAAAATTGCATAATTAGCTGTTAGTGGTTAGATTTGGTTCAAAAGCAATATTCATAGGATGATTCAATAATCATATAGTTCTAATATAAGAAGGATTACTACATAACCAACCTTTCAGTTCCGCATATCGATCGGAACATGTAATTTTTTTAACACAATGTCATTTCAATTATGTTAGATCTCCATGTTTATCATTGAAATTTCTATGTGCTCGTCCACTATAATTACTCCTCAACTCTCTTAATTAATATTTTGTGTAAGGTTTTGAGTTTTACCAAAGATGATGTCAACAACATAACTACTAGAATCAATACCTTAACCATCAGCATTATCTAAATATCATTTGATGAACAACTGCCTTCACTATTTTTCTCTTTTTTCATTGTGGAAATATATTATCATATTGTTTGACCAAGGATTGCCACGTCTATCATAAAGCAATGAATTTTCCACTTCTTTAGTCAATTCTGCTAGATAATCGTTTTGATGAAAGATTTAAGCTATTAAATTTATAATTCAAATAGATATATGGTCAGAAACTTAACTAATTAAACACTAATATTCAAAGAAAATCAGAGGAAAAACTTACTTTACTTAGCAATGACGAGAGAATCGTAAAAGAAGCTAGGGTTGAACGATGTTCAAATTCAAATTTCAAAGAACTCCATTTGGGACACCGATGATTCGACGAGGGTTCAACTGACTTTTACCCTTAAATTCCGCACAGGATGGAGGGGCAAAACATACAGAAGGAAACAACTGAAGATGGAGAGAGCAAGGGTTTTCTAAGGCAGCGATTCAAGTAAGAGAGTTGGGTTATTTTAATTTATATTTTGAACTGGGTCTCCTGGGCTTTGAGTTCCGCTGAAATTTTGCTTGTGGAGGGAAGCTAAAAATTTCAGAACATATTGAAAGCGAGCCTGTAGAGGGAAACAAAAATTTTAGAATTCATTGGCGTAGGACAAACTTCCTTTTGCTGTTTTAAGTCTTGTCTATAACTAAAAGGAAATTTATTACATTGAACAACCAATAAAAGCTTAAATCTAGACTAATTAAGAAATACATTTGGATACACGAATAGTTCCATATCCTTATCTATATCCGGATTCATTTTCCAGTATCGAATACTCATATTTACTTAATTTTTGAATATGAACAAATATTATGTAATCTTTCTATAATTAATAAATTAAAATAAAAACATTGAATCAACATAAAACTATTTATGTACTTACAATTTTAAATAGCCAAAAAATAAAAATTATGATAATACAAAAATTTCTATACAAACAACATCAATTTACACACACAGAGAGTGCATGAATCAAAATCTTTTATTTATTTGTTTAAATTTATTACTATATTATTTGGTATTATGTTTTAATTCTTAATTAGTATTTAGTTATTATTACTTAATAATAAAATTATTATCAATTATTAATTACAAGTATTTGGTAGAGAATTATTAATTAATTAAATGTTTAATATTTATTTATTTGTTTATTATTACTTATTATATATTAATTTATAATTATTTGTTAATTATTAATAATTAATTATTAAATATGCATCTATTATAAGAGGCAACAAAGAAAAGTTGTAATAGGTACCTTTTACAACAGGCAAAATGAAAGAGTTGTAAAAAAGAAGTTTATTACAAATTAAAAAAAAAAACTGTTTTAATAAATCTTTATTACAACTGTTATTTTGTGACTGTTGTAAAATTACAGTTATAATACAGTACTTTTTTTGTAGTGAAATTATCATGTACCACTGTAACACCCCACCTCCGCTAGTGTCACTCACAAAGGGAATGCACTAGGTTTGGTGAAGCATTATCGAGGTAAACATGCACAGAAATATTACAAGACAGAACATATATAAAACAGCGGAAGTAAAACAAATTTCATTACCTTATAAAATAAGGTCTAAAGCCTTTTACATCAGAATACATCAAAACCTGTCTTGCAATAGTAAAGAAGCATAAAACCTTTTCATAAATTATTCCCCAAAATAAAGCGGTGAAGCAGCCATAGCCAAGAGAAGACCAAGCTATACATGATGACCTTCAAGCATAAGAGGTCCGAACTAAACAACAGCATTTCCTCCCTGAAAACCTTGGGGGGGGGAACGGAAGACAAAGAGGCAAAAGAAAACGGGGTCAGTCATAAAGACTGGTAAGTCCTATCTACTTCCAGCATAAAAACAGGTAAAGGTAACATGACATGCATAAACTGAAAGTAAACATAAGGATGACGACAAGATAGATAAGCTAGACCAAGATAACAGGATGAACCACTGTATCAAGATAAACTAAGGTATCACATTGTCAGGTTTCTATCAAGTATAAAATCCCGAGGTATCTACCATGTATATTTGCTCTGCACCTCCCGTACTAGTATCCCAACCCGTGTTATGTGTTAACTATAAAATGTCACTTGCCCAATATCATGAAATGGTCCATGTCGACCTAATATATCGCATATATAGGTTTTCTCAACTCGTGTGTTTCTTTCCATGTATGAGTTCAGTCCTTTGCCGTACCTCGTGCGGGCTTTCTCACTACTTCAACGTAGTACCATTTGATCCTTGAAATCATTTGGACTGTCATCTTTTATCTAACTATGTTTTCTTATCAAGAACTATCGCGTGTTCAACTAAGGTTTTTGCCACCCAGGACCACTGGGGATTATGCTACCTAATGAACGTTTCCGTATCTCGGTTTGGGTTCAAACCACCTAGGGCCACTAGGGATTATGCTACTCGTCAACCATGCCCTTTTTCCCACGTATGCATCGTGAATCATTTTTCCATGTCTAGGTGCACATGTATCTCAATGTGCCATCCGAGTTCCGTGACAGAATACCGGACTCGGTCGGGAGCTTTAGGTTATCTGCCGATGCAGATATAAAGGTCTGTTTTTCTACCGGTGGTTATGGTCCCATGTGATCCCTCCCTCAACTACTGAAAGGCAAAACAAGAAGAATAATGTATGAGAACTACACTATGGCCATCAATGCCCCACTCCCAAATGGCCTACCTCACCCATAACTAGATAGCAAGTATGGTCTGTTGGGTGTTCTCTGCCTTTCCGTACGTACACGATTGACTAAAGATGGTAGGTGGCCGACGATGTGCTATCTAGGGATACCGTGAAAATATCGCTGACCCCACGCTAATCCACCCCAGTCTTTAGGTTGCTCGCACAGCAACCAAGGCATACCCTTGGCTCTTCTACCGCAGACCTTAACCTCTATGAGCCCAGGAGGATCATCTGCCACCTCACAGAGGGATACCAAGAGTATCCTCACGTTCCCCGAAGCTACCGCTTCGTCACCCAGTTCGTTGGAGCCTTTATCTAAATCAGATATTGCTCCACCTCGTGTATTTGCTGAAGCGACAACCTACCGAATCGGGTTACTCATCTATTATGAACTGGTCCAATTTCCTTGACTAAGAATTATTACTTAGTTATCCTTAACTAAGGTTTATCACTTAGCTTCCTTTCCCGTCATCCTTGTTAACTACTGTTTTCCACTTAGTCCCCCTGAACTAGGGTTTTATCTAATGGGTTAAGCGTTGTCATTCAAGCTCATGACTTAACCCGTCTAGAAGCATGTCAAAATTGGCTAAGTGTTCAAGTTCAAGACTTAGCCCTACAAACCATATGTCAAGTTGGTTAAGTATATCAAGAATTTCACGGCTTAACCTTATCGCGTTATCGTGGTTGGTTAAGTATAGATTATCCTTATCAAATTACCAAGTCGAGTTGGTTAAGTATATTCAAGCGGTTCGTGTCTTAACCCTATCCAATTACTATATTAGATTGGTTAAGTGTAGGTTAACTTAACCCCATCAAGTTACCAAGTCAAATTGGTTAAGTATTGGTTAACTTAACCTCGTCAAAATTATCGAGTTAAATTGGTTAACATAACCCCATTAAATTATCCTGTTAGATTGGTTAAGTATTGGTTAACTTAACCTCATCAAATTTATTGGGTCGGATTGGTTAAGTGTTGGTTAACTTAACCCCCTCCACTAATCGTGTTGTATGGTTATGTGTCATTAGTCTAGCTAAGTTACTTAACCCACCCGTCCATGTCATATCGGTTAAGTGTCATTAGTCTAATCAAGTTACTTAACCTTATCGTGTGACACTAATTATTTTAATGCACCCAACCTCTCACATTAGACCTTGTTGTGGTTACTGGTTAAGCCGGGCGGGTCCGGGCAGTTTTACACCACAACCTAGTCTAACCTCCGGTTTCAACCGCGATATGACCAACTACTCACATTGGGTCCTATTGTTTGTAGCTACTGGATTTGTCGGGCGGTTCCGGGCAGATTTATGCTACAAACTCAACCCAACCTCGAGTTGGCCACTTTCATGTTTTACTACGTATCATGTTCATGCCAAATTTAGGCCTTGATTAAGTCCATGTTTTTCACTTATGCCCATTGTCCCATTTCTTGGTATAATTCATGTCAAGTTCACATGTTCCATATTTTTCTAAGTGTCATCCCCACGTTTTTTACCATTACATGTTACATGTAATTTCATGTCAAGTTCATAACAAATTTCAAGCTTTGCCTAGACTACCCAAAACGTATTCCCAACGCTCATGAAAGCGAATCAACATAGTAGGAAAAATATGACAAAAGAGGGTATAAGATGGCAAAGGTGAATCACAAGTTAAACATGGTGACGTTTGAGTTAAAAGGTGTTCACATAACTAGCATATTGCATATCGGCCTCAAAACATGTATGATAGCATAAAGGGATTGGCCTCTAACATGCATGATATCATAAAAGGATTGGTCTCAAGCATGCATGATATCATATCCTAGGTCTATCATCTTATGCATGTGGGCTTTATGAGGAGTTTTGGGTTCCTTTACATGCATAAACCCAAAATGTTTCACAAGTCAAAATGGTTCTAAGGGTTCATGCCATCATTCCACAATTAAAGATCCAAACTTGCATGATAAACTAGGTCAAACACGACATGAATGGCATGATTTAATCACTAAAACATAGCCCAAAGTCATGGGTTCAAGAAAGGGGCAAAACTAGGTTCACATAGGCTAACATACTTATGCTTCATCTCATTTTATTCCATGTCAACATTAGAACTACCGTTTAGATCTACAAGTAGCTAGAACTTACCTAGGGAGGCTTAGAGACTTAGAAGCATGAATCGTCATAGGATTTGCGTAGCAATGTTGATCTACTTCCACGATTTGATGTAGAAAGCTTGCACCTTTTGATTTGAATCCGATTTGAATGCATAAGCTCTTGGAGTTGGAGATGGAGGCCATGATCAAGAGAGAATTGGGCAGCACTTCGTTGTTAGATTGATTTTGAGTGATTTAGGTTAGGTCCTAGGGTGTTTTTATAGAGATTAGGAGTAGTTTAGGCCCTTAGATTAACACTAGGATAGATCTGAACCCTCAAAATCCGACACAGGCCAATAGACCAGACCTAAATGAGCAACCAGGTGCACCAGGTCGACCAGAACCAAAATCGGTTTTCGGGCCAGGTCGTCACCCGTGTCGACTGGGCAGTCGACCTGCCCCTGGGCGTGTCGACTCCCCAGTCGACCTAGGGCTTGGGCGGGAATTTTTCCCGCCCAGTCTGTTTGGCTCCAGATTTGAATTTCGAACTGTTTTTGAACTTGATTTTTCTGAAAACTTCGACGGGCCATAACTGGGTCATACAGACTTCGATTTTCGAAAACACGGACTCTATTTCGCGTATTTTTCCGAGACGAACGCAACGGCACAGCCCGTTCCCCTTGATTCAGAATTTAACATTTAATTCTGCCTTGATTTACGTTATAACATGTTATTCAAAATACGGGTTGTTACAACCGCTATATATATACGTATGAACAGTTTCATCATCACTATAAATTGATTCATATTACGTATTATTAACCCACTAAATATATACATATGATTAACAAAATAACAAATATGTTTTACATGTATCAGTAATTTTCAAATATTACTAAATTTTAATACGTAATTAAATAATTCAAATCAAAAGATAAGCACCTTTATCTTTTTAAGTTGTTAAACAAAATAAATTCTACTACCGAATATATACGTATGAACAGTTTTATATAGCAAATAAAATCAATCAGTGAATGACTACTTACTTCAGCTAACAAAAACAATTGATATATAGCAAACTAGAAAAAATCGAGGAACAACAAACAACAAAGATAAACAAGTACTTACTTGTTTAACATCTACTGAATATAAATCGTGTCTTGCAAATAGTGAATAGAATTGTGTTTTAGTTTCTTCAGCTGAATAAAAGTGAGGTGATTAGCATCAACAATTGATATATAAGAAACAACAGGATTAAACAATTACTTACTTGTTCAGCTGAGAAAAGTGATGCAGTTTGACTTCTCCAGCAAACCGACAAATCAGCTGAGTTGATTTTGTTTCGATAGTAGATTAGCAGCAGATTTGATTTCGAAAGTATAAAGATGAAGAAGAAAGCGGATTTGAAATCGATTTGGGGTTTTATTTAGCGTCGAGAATGCAAACGAAATGAGACGATAAAATTTTGTCCTTAAAAATAAATATTTAAAATCCGTGTCCTAGAAATTAATACTTTGATGTAAGTAAGCCATTATGATAAAATTTCCCTAATATTAATTATACATATAAATAACAATAACAAGTTCAAAGTTTAACTCATTTGCATCAATATATTTACCGTATATTGTGTTATAATATTAATATCAAACGCCGACAGTTTAAATAAAACAATGCACTATAACACTTAACATTGTACATTTAAATCAATATGTTTAAATTACTTATGCGATTTTGAATTTAATAAATGAATTCAATCAAAAAATTGTTGTTGGTTCATCTAATCAACGTTAGGTGTGATGCTGTAAAATGTATATCATATTCATATCAATAAAAATAGCAAAATTAGTTTTTCTATAAAGTTAAATAAGTCACATAGATTAAATAATATATGTAAACAATAATATAAAATTTATTATGCTATACACTCATCTGAATAAAATTATCTTAAGAAAACAATTTTCGCTTTAAATACCTATATTTTAACATTTCTAAAAGTATTTGCTGAACCTCCTTAACATTTTCGTGATATTTTGTATTTCAATTCATATGTTTAGACTACTCTTGAAATATTAAATTCTAATTATTTAAATAATTTTAAAGAGTATTTAGTCCATTTTCTAATAGCTCTTAAAAATATACGCCAACTTTATTATATATATTCATATTTAAAATAATACTTTTCCATGGAACTATAAAGATGTATAAATCAAATACCATGAACTCTACATATCAACAATAATGGCAAAATTAATTTGTAAATTAATTATGATTTATTTATATGAAGAATTCACTATATATCATAGCAAAAATTTCTTTTAAACATTAATAACTACACAATAAATTTACACATTTTCTTTACAAATTCATTTTCAGTTACTCATGTTATGTTATGCATTGAACTAACTTCATAATTTTACATTTATCTTATTTAAATAAATTCTACTAATATTTTCTAATTCATCGAATAAATTACTAACATACATCAACTTCAACATTTATATTTGTATTAGCAAATATTATTAATAAAATTCTCAAATACACACATATACATGTTTTTATGTAAATAATAGAACATATTACACACAAATAATAATAATAATAATAATTTTGATTAATAGTTTATATATTTTACATCAAAATTTATCATATATTACATAACAAATTTCTCAGTTTAACTTTAAAGTAATAAATAATATTTTCAACAATATTGTTGTATGCAATGAACAGATTACAAACTAGTATTATTTGAACTACAGAGCAAAGAAGTTGCACCCAATGTTGCTTGTTCCCAAGGAAATCCGTTCATGTTTGTTTTGCAAATAAATCAAACTAGTATTCTCACATGATCCTTATTCACCAAGGAAACATTGACTCTAAATTTTCAAAATCACACTAACATCCGATTCTTCTTAGTTTTAGTTACCCATATAAACAACTTGTCAGGTGCACTAATAGTAACAGTTCACAAGTCGGGCTCCTCTCCTCCATTTTGTTAGTTGAGGTGAGCATAATCATAATCTTTACCTTTTGTCTCCATCTCAATTTTTTCTCCACTGATTATTATTCTTCAATCAAGCGATAGTCTTTTCCAGAATAGTTGGTGTGAGAACGAGTGATCAGTAATGGGTGTCGAGGAAGGAACTTATGGATTTACCGAAGCACCACCTGGCAATTCGACGTCGAATAAAGAAAATGACAAGAAAAATGGGAAAAAAGAGGAAGCGAAGGGTTCGGTTCCGTTTTATAGATTGTTCGCTTTTGCGGATTCAAGGGATGTGCTTCTGATGATTGTTGGCTCGATTGGAGCTTTGGCGAATGGTCTTGCAATGCCGCTGATGACCATCCTTCTCGGTAATTTGATCCAATCATTCGGTGGTGCCATGAGCACTCACGACGTGGTTCACCGTGTTTCTAAGGTATGTATTATTCATCATTCAAAAAAAAAATCAAATGTGTTCGGTTTCCAGCTCTCATGGAAATCGGATTAAGTTTTATTTTTGTTTTCCATTTCAAGCTTTGGTTTATTGGAAAAATATTCGTTATATGTTCCAACAGCCTTCCCCTGTTGCAAAACCATTTTATTTCAGTAGACATAGAATTCTTTATACGATTTACTGACATGGGAGTAGATACAATGTCTCCTTGATATGTTTAGCCAAAACACTTTGAAATTTGAATATTGAAGTCCAGGAGCACTTGTGATACAGACTACATCTTGATCTTATACCAAATCAAAGTATCATATTGTTGAGATTTGTGATACGCAAATCACAAAATTGTAGGCAACAAATTTTCTATGTGGATCCATTTTTGGTGGAGATATTTGTTGCTACTTTTGTGGGATATTTGAAAATGAAGGCAAGGATTATTTGGTGCTTATCCAAATAAATATATTTGAGATATATGAGGATATATTTGAGATATATGAGGATAATTTGGGTGACAAGTTACTCTATAAAAGGCCTACATGATATCTTCATTATATGGTGGAAAAATTTGTCATTGTTCTTCATTATCTTTCTCCTCAAATTGTTTAGCCATTAGATATTCTCTACCTATTTCTCAATAAGGTTATTGATTCAAGTTGTGTTTGTTTAACGATAGTTGAGATCGGTTGTAAACAATATTTTGGTGAATCAATAAAGAGGGTGGTTGGGTGGAATATCATGTGTTCATATTTCCGATATTTTTTTGTGTTGTTGTTTGTTATTCAATCACATTCATCTTCAAGTGATTGGGTGAAAAAGATTCATTTTGTTTTTGGGTGTTTTGTCAAAACTTCCGCTGCGCACAAAACCCCAACAGTTGGTATTAGAGCTCAGATCACCGCATAGCTTGAAGTGTTTGTTGGATTAAAAAAAAATTGATTTTTTGTTTGAAAAAAATTGATTTTTTGATGTTGGAGATGATGACGTTGTCGAAGATGGCTATTTTGAATGGGAGGAATTGGGATATATGGAAGCCGAAGATGGAGGACGTTCTATATCTCAATGATTTGCATGATCCCATTGATGGAAATGGGGAGAAGCCCTCGAATATGGTTGAGGGAAAGTGGAAGAAAATGGACACAAAGGCGATTGCGTTGATTCGCCAATATTTGGATGATTCTGTGTTCCACCATGTGGCTAGTTGTGAATCCACAAAGGCGTTGTGGGACAAATTAGTATCGCTGTATGAGTCAAAGAGTGCTACAAGCAAGGCTTTTCTGGTTCGAAATTTGGTGCAACTTCGATTGGATGAGGAGAAGTCTATTGCAGAGCATTTGAACGAGTTTCAAGATGTCATCAATCAATTGGCAAACATGAAGGTCAATTTTGATGATGAGTTGTAGGTTCTTTTGTTGATGAGTTCTCTTTCGGAAAGCTGGAAGACTTTGGTTGTTTCATTGAGTAATTCCAATGCTAATGGAACTATCTCTTTGGAAACGGTTCGAAACAGTCTTTTGAATGAGGAGCTAAGGAGAAAAGGATCGGAGTTGAAATCAGTTCAAACTGAGGCGATGGTAGCAAGGGACTCGGGTAAAGATACAAGGAAGAAGAAAGGTGCTATCTTTTGTCATTATTGTGGTAAGAAAGGCCACAAGCGCAATGATTGCTATTCATATATACGAGATATGAAGAAGAAGAAGGCGCAAGGTGATAATAATAGTGATGAGGCACAGACAGGCTTTGCTGAAGGTACCGAAGACAATTCTTCATGTGATGTCCTACTTAGTGTTGTGGAGCCTTGGAAGATGGATTCAGGAGCCAGTTTTCACATATGTCGAGATGTGAAAAGTTTTTCTTCGTATGAGAAGAGTGTTGGTATGATAAAGACGGCCAATGGAGTAGAGCTACCAATTTGTGGAGTTGGAGCTGTTAGGTTTCGGATGCATGATGGAGTGGAGAGAGAAGTTGTCGGTGTGAGGCACATACCCACTTGTTCGCATAACCCCATATCTCTCGGTCAGTTAGATCGACGCGGTTGCACTTATGAGACTCGAGGTGGAGTTCTGATAGTGAAGAAGGGTGGTCATGTGATGATGCGAGGAGTTTTGGAGGAGGGGAACCTATATAGTTTGGTCGGTTCAGTGGTCAACAGTGGAAGGCGGGTGACGGTTGAAGAACCTAGTCCACAGCAAGGTGAAGAGATTAATATGGTCACTGGTGATGGTCCTAAGGTGGAGGATCATGGTATCGACAAGGGTCTAGATATTGATGATGCTCGAGGGATCCCGGAGATGATGAGATCATGTCAAGCAGAAGACGGATGTTGAGTTGTGAAATCCACAAAGACAAGATGGAGGTCTTTGTGGTATTACAAACGCTTTTGAAGATCGCTATTGGTGTGGTGCACGGATGAGGGAGGTGCACCATTAGTGGGCGATGGTGGAGGTTTGTAATGATGTTAATTGAGAAAAGAAGGTTGAAAGTGAGAGCTAAGTTGGCTAGTGTTGAGTGGAGGAGATATTGTGATTTAGTATCAAGGTAGAGTGTTGAGATTTGTGATATGCAAATCACAAAATTGTAGGCAACAAATTTTCTATGTGGATCCATTTTTGGTGGAGATATTTGTTGCTACTTTTGTGAGATATTTGAAAATGAAGGCAAGGATTATTTGGTGCTTATCCAAATAGATATATTTGAGATATATGAGGATATATTTGAGATATATGAGGATAATTTGGGTGACAAGTTACTCTATAAAAGGCCTACATGATATCTTCATTATATGGTGGAAAAATTTGTCATTGTTCTTCATTATCTTTCTCCTCAAATTGTTTAGCCATTAGATATTCTCTACCTATTTCTCAATAAGTTTATTGATTCAAGTTGTGTTTGTTTAACGATAGTTGAGATCGGTTGTAAACAATATTTTGGTGAATCAATAAAGAGGGTGGTTGGGTGGAATATCGTGTGTTCATATTTCCGATATTTTTTTGTATTGTTGTTTGTTATTCAATCACATTCATCTTCAAGTGATTGGGTGAAAAAGATTCATTTTGTTTTTTGGGTGTTTTGTCAAAACTTCCGCTGCGCACAAAACCCCAACACATATGGCATTGGAAAACGATCTCATGTTATTTAGCAGATCTAATTTTATGTTATTTGAATTACGGCAAATTCTATTTCAACCCATAAAATTAGTTAGTAGCCCCCCATTTTATCAAAAAAATACGATGACCAAACTGTCATTTTTCTCTTATATTTTTTTTTCCAGTTTTTTGAACACCTCGTAGTTGTAATACGTGGTTTTTTGGTGTACCTCGTAGTATGTCTACGTGGTCCATGAATGAACCACGGAGATTATCTACGTGGTACTTTGATGAACCACGTAGGGCAACCACGAGGTACAATGAAAAACCACGTAGTCTCCCTACGTAAAAGGGTATTTTTGGGGGTTTTTTTTTTTAAAAAAAACGGGGGGCTACTAACTAAATTTGTGGGTTTACCGATTATTTCATGATTTGGGGGGCTACTAACTAAAATGATGAGTTGAAATAGAATTTGCCTTGAATTATACTACTGGAGCTAACCTGTCTCTAGCTACGAAAGCTCATCAAGCCATGTATATATATTTAGCAGATCAGATTATACCTGGATCCATGACCCAGCCATGTATATATATGTTGGTGTATATACACTACTAATATATTGCACACGGACCACATAGTCAGAGTGATTAGTAAACAACACAAATTGTCAAAAGAGTGAATGGTGGATCACTCACTGTTTCAGTACTATATCATATCATAGAAAATTATCCATTTATTAGTCTATTGTATGAAAGTAAAACAGGTCAAGGTAGGATATAAGTAACAGTAGTGTCTTACATATTTCCAGGTTTGTCTTCAGTATGTATACTTAGCCATCGGATCTGGACTAGCCTCTTGCTTCCGTAAGCACTTGCTTGTAATTTCCAAAAATTAGCCAAAAAGATAAAGCACTGATGATGAAAATTGAATATGAAATCTATAATTTGTATTTATTCAGAGGTGTCATGTTGGATGGCTACGGGTGAAAGGCAAGCTGCAAGAATAAGAAATTTGTATCTGAAAACAATTTTGAAACAAGAAATTGCATTTTTTGACCAAGAGACGAATACAGGAGAAGTTGTAGGAAGAATGTCAGGTGATACTGTTCTTATTCAGGATGCAATGGGCGAGAAGGTAACCAGTCCATTTCATGCCTGGTTCCTATTAATGATTCAAATATTAATCGTATTTATTGCCAAATTTTGAAGACAAAGTTAACGTTAAATAGCATGGAAGTAGAGTATGAAAACATTCAGGTATTGTTTGGTTCAAGTCGAGTTTTTCATCTTGCGTTTTCAGTACTTGCACGGGAGATGAGATTATGTTGAAAATGATCGATTTGGATATCGGTTTTTACTTTTTAATATAAAAGATTGAAAATGTTTTTTTTTTCTTGTTTTTTATCTGTTGGGAAATACAGAAAACTTTCATCCTAAGTTCCAATCTCTCTCCCTCCCTCTCTCTCTCCTAATTTTTTTTTTTTTTTTTTTTTTGGTGGGGGGATGATCACAGTCTTCAAAATTCTTTAATCCCTCCCACATGATTTGACACAAATATTGGAAGGGCAGAACACAAACTTTGTTTTCATACCAAATGCTACCTTAATGTTTATGTTTAAATCTTTTGATTCCTTTAATAGTTTCTTATTTGTGTTTCCAATAATACTCAGGTTGGGAAGTTCATACAATTGCTGTCGACGTTCTTTGGTGGTTTTGTTGTCGCTTTTATTCAGGGTTGGCCTCTCACTCTTGTGATGCTCTCTACAATACCACTTCTTATCGCTTCAGGGGCAGCCATGTCAGCAGCAATCACAAAAATGGCATCAGCAGAGCAAACCACATATGCAGAAGCAGCGGTTGTAGTTGAACAAACAATTGGTTCAATTCGAACCGTAAGTAACATATTCACACCAGTTTTGCACTCTTGGCTATTGGAAAGTTGACTTGCATTTTGTTTTTGTAGGTCGCATCTTTCACCGGTGAAAAAGACTCAATAGAGAAGTATAAAAATTCTCTAAAGAAGGCATATGAATCTAGTGTGCGTGAAGGCCTTGCTTCGGGGTTAGGTCTTGGAGTGATGATGCTTATCATGTTTTGTGGGTACGGGTTAGGAATATGGTATGGGTCAAAGTTGATACTTAACAAAGGCTATACTGGCGGTGATGTCATGAATGTGATATTTGCAGTTCTTACTGGTTCCTTGTAAGCAATTCATTCATTTTAATCATTGTTCTTGTCTATACCATTTTGTATAATCTTTAAGTATTTCATCATAATTCATAAAGAAAAGTACAACAGTGTCCTTGCTATACGTGAAAACAGTTACATCCCAGCCATGTTCGAATTTCTTGTGTGATACATATAATCAACACTGTTATAACACATGATGTAATTCAAATTACTAAAATATAATGCTCTAATTTTTCAGATCTTTGGGTGAAGCATCTCCATGCATGCAAGCATTTGCAGCAGGAAAAGCAGCAGCATACAAAATGTTCGAGACGATAAATAGAAAGCCGGAAATTGATGCATCTGATCCACGAGGAAAGATATTAAATGACATAGTTGGAGAAATAGAACTAAAAGATGTATATTTTAGCTACCCAACAAGACAAGACGAGCTAATATTCAGAGGGTTTTCCCTATTTGTACATCATGGATCAACTGTTGCTTTAGTTGGAGAGAGTGGTAGTGGAAAATCAACAGTTATAAGTTTGATCGAGAGATTCTATGACCCACAAGCAGGTGAAGTACTTATAGACAACATAAATCTTAAGGAATTTCAGCTGAAATGGATTAGAGGGAAAATCGGGTTAGTGAGTCAAGAACCTGTTTTGTTCGCATCAAGTATTAGGGATAACATAGCATATGGAAAGGATGGTGCAACCAATGAAGAAATTCTAGCTGCAGCTGATCTTGCTAATGCTTCTAAGTTTATTAAAAAGTTGCCTCAGGTATTTTTTTTTATTCTGCGTTGAAATCATACACATACATGCTGACGTATATGAACACATGTATGTCATCAATGTTACTGCTGAACAAACCAATACCATGATCAGGGAATTGATACAATGGTTGGAGAACATGGAACCCAGCTATCTGGAGGTCAGAAACAAAGGATAGCAATTGCAAGGGCTATTTTGAAAGATCCGAGAATTCTACTCCTTGATGAAGCAACAAGTGCGTTGGACGCAGAGTCTGAAAGGGTTGTCCAAGATGCACTTGATAGAATAATGGAAAACAGAACTACAGTTATTGTTGCTCATCGACTGAGTACAGTTCGCAATGCTGATACAATTGCTGTTATACATAGAGGTTCAATTGTTGAAAGAGGTACCACTCAAATACTTGCGCTCCCATTTTCATTTGTTTGCTGCTTAAGGAAGACTTTGATCTTCTGCTTCTGGGATCTACCAAGGAAAATAAACAAAACATCATATGGATCATGTTGATGTGAATCAGATCCACGCTAAAACTGTCCAACCCATAGATGACTATAACATATGATGTTCCTTTTTTTTTTACTTCCATTTGTTGCCCGATCACTTGGTCCAATTTTATTCCTTAGATTATTTTCATTATCCATACGAGTACACTATACAATGAGTGACTAAATATTATATGTATATTTTGATCAGGTTCACATTCAGATCTACTGGCCGATCCTAATGGAGCATACAATCAACTGATAAGCTTGCAAGAAATGAACCACAACTCAGACCATACATCTCGATCAGGCAAAGACAAACTGAGTTTATCGTCTGACCTAGGCAGACGTTCGTCATTAAACCATTCCATAAGTCGTGATTCCTCATCAATTGGAAACAGTAGTCGGCACCACTCTTTTAATGCACCTACTGGTCTTCCGGTTGGAATAGAATTACAAGTAAGCATACAGCAATCATCAGCCTCTTCACAACCTATTAAAGAAGTATCGGTGCGTCGTCTAGCCATTCTTAACAAACCTGAAATCCCAATCCTCTTAGTGGGAGTATTAAGCGCTATTGTTAATGGAGTAGTCTTGCCAGCATTTGGTATTTTACTCTCAAGTGTGATCAATGCATTTTACCAGCCTCCCGAAAAGCTTAAAAAGGATTCTAGATTTTTGTCTATATTATTTGTGATTTTTGGCTTTATATCACTGATGGCGATTCCTGCAAGATCATACTTTTTTGGGGTGGCTGGAGCGAAACTGATAGGAAGAATCAGGCTAATGACTTTTGAGAAAGTTGTTCATATGGAAGTGGCATGGTTTGATGACCCAGAGAATTCTAGTGGAGCAATTGGAGCAAGATTATCAGCAGATGCATCTATAGTTAGAGGTCTTGTAGGTGATGCACTAGCTTTAATTGTTCAAAATACGACAACGTTGATTACTGGATTGGTAGTTGCTTTTATTGCAAATTGGCAACTGTCTCTGATTATATTGGCTTTGATACCTGTTATTGGACTTAATGGATACATTCAAATGAAGTTCAAGACTGGATTCAGTGCCGATGCGAAGGTTCGGCTTACATCCCTTTCTCTTATCATATATTGATGGTGTACACTCAAATAAGGTAGATGTTGTATCAATTTTTTTATATATTGGATGTAGATGATGTATGAAGAAGCGAGTCAAGTTGCAAATGATGCGGTGGGAAGTATAAGAACAGTTGCTTCTTTCTCAGTTGAAGATAAAGTGATGAAGTTGTATAAAAAGAAATGTGAGGGACCTATGAAAACAGGAATCAGGCAAGCGCTTATTAGTGGCATTGGCTTTGGAGCTTCTTTCTTCTTCTTGTATTGTGTTTATGCAATCAGTTTTTATGCTGGTGCGCGTCTTGTTCAGGATGGCAAGACTACATTTGGCAAAGTTTTCCTAGTAAGTTTTCAACATTCCAGGACATCTAATTTAGAGTGTTCATGACATATTTCTTGATTCATTTGTTTAAACTTATGTGCATTGCAGGTGTTCTTTGCACTTTCAATGGCAGCAATCGGGATATCTCAGTCCAGCTCCTTGGTACCGGGCTTGAGCAAAGCAAAATCAGCAGCAGCTTCGATATTTGCCATTCTTGACCGTAAGTCTAAAATAGATGCTAGCGAAGATTCTGGGATCACCTTGGATAGTCTGAAGGGGGATATTGAATTTAAGCATGTCAGCTTTAAGTATCCTACAAGACCAGATGTCCAAATTTTCCAAGATTTATGCTTGTCCATTCACTCTGGAAAGGTAACAAGTTGCTTGTATAACTACGACTAATTAGTATTATTAAATAATTCTACAAAATTGACGATTTAATACCAAGATGCTCATGTATGCCCATACATAAATATGCACCATACTATAAATTAATGCATGTACACTTGCACACTAACGTATACAGAACTTTAATGAAGGCATATGAGCTGTATCAACAGAATTGATTATTTGATAGAATGATACTTAGTTATGAACGCCCGTATGCGCACATGTAACATGTGCATAGCCCTAAATCTCATGCATGTGCGTTTGCGCACGCCAAAGTTTATACAACTTTTATGAGGGCACATGATTTGTGTAAAGAAAGTTGATGATTTGATAGCATCATACTTAGTTATGAAGTACTATGTGCACATATATAGAATGCATGGGGGTAATATATGTGAGAAAGTACACATGCACATGCCACATTTTACAAAACTTGTGCACACTCCGAAGTCTACAAAACTTCGATGAAGGTACATGAGTTGTATAAGCTGTACATACAAAACATATACTTATAGTGGTAGATAACACAAAGATTTATCTATCCTATGTTTATGAGGTACAACATAGAGATTTGTCAATTTTATATCATAATAAATGATCAAATTAGAGGTGATGATATATGGCATAACAAAGACGAATATATATCTCATACCCCGTATTGATCAATTCATATTACAACCATCCAAGTTTATTTCGAAGCACGAATCATTGAATGCACGATATTCTAAATATTCTTGCTATTTCAGACTGTTGCATTGGTCGGAGAGAGCGGGAGTGGGAAATCAACTGCTATCTCATTGCTACAAAGATTCTACAACCCAGATTCAGGTCATATACTTATAGATGGGACTGAAATTGAAAAATTCAAATTAAAATGGCTAAGGCAGCAGATGGGTCTAGTCAGTCAAGAGCCTGCCTTATTTAACGACACTATTAGAGCTAATATTGCCTATGGAAAAGAAGGAGAAGCAACCGAGGCTGAAATCCTTGCTGCTTCTGAATCTGCAAATGCTCACAAGTTTATTTCCAGTCTACAACATGTTAGTCAATTTCCATCTTCCATTCATCTACTTTTTATCGTATATATAAGTTTAAGTTAGATGAAATTTTCCGTGGCCGGTATTACCCTGCCAAGACACAGAAGATGAGATGTTACTGGAGATCTTTCATTTAAAGTTCAAACCCCTGTATCTGTACACTATTGTAGACTTTCAATTATCAGGATTTGCATTGTGTTTTTTGAAATTTCAGAAAGACCCCCATACGTCAACGGAAGTTTTCCATCACTGTGTCTTTTCCAACTAACCATCAAAGGAATAAAAAATAGATATATCCTGATATTAGGTACTTGTATGCTCTCTCTCATTCTCTCCCTCCCTCCCTCTCCCCCTCCCTCTCCATCCATACGTACACACACACATAGGGCTATATATATATATATATATATATATATATATATATATATATATATATATATATATATATATATATATATACACACGTTGTAGAATGGAAGATACAAGACTAGAATTTGTGTAGCATTGTGTAAACCTAACTGAACAATTTGAAGTACACTCAATGCTCTAAGTGTGTATGAACAGAAGTTCAACGATGATATTTGGATCCTCCGGTAATAAAAAAATGTTTTTTTTTTTATGAGGAATATTAGAGTGGAATCTCTGTCCTGGGTGTAATGTCATTTGCCACTTGAACAATGGGCCTTGACACAATAAATAAATTTTTAATTCTTTATGATTTTGTTTTGAAATGAAACAGGGTTACGATACAATAGTAGGAGAACGAGGAATCCAACTATCGGGTGGTCAGAAACAACGTGTAGCAATAGCACGTGTAATCGTAAAAGAACCAAAGATTTTGCTCTTAGATGAGGCTACGAGTGCGCTTGATGCTGAATCGGAACGAGTGGTACAAGATGCGCTGGATAGAGTCATGGTGAACAGAACTACAATAGTTGTGGCGCACCGATTGTCTACAATTAGAGGTGCAGACGAGATCGCAGTAGTTAAGAATGGTATGATTATCGAGAAAGGGAAGCATGAGACATTGATTAATATCAAGGATGGAGCTTACGCTTCCTTGGTTGCACTTCAGAGTAATGGCTCATAGAGAGCTAAGATGGATTTAGATTGTATTTCAATGTTATGTTAGGATACAGGTTATTATTTTTAATATTGTTACTGATATTTACGCGTGCTATGTATAAGTTTCATCTTCTTTGTGTGCATACAAATCATCAGAAAATTAGGAGTAGGACAGTGCATGTTCATCTTTATTATTTATGGAAGAAAATGCTGTTTATTAGGCTGAAGTGTGCTGTAAAACTGGAAATTTATAGCTATCTTTATATCCTAAATCTTCAGTAAGATCTTTTGAAAATCTGTAAGTTGATGTTTAAATGTTATAGAAAGATGACGAAGTAAAAAAATTAATCTTAAAATAGAAGTAAAATTTTGTAAGAGTTTAACGTTATCATTGTTTATGCCCTTGACTCAAGTTGATGAAGATTTATTTTTTTTGTTTGAAAGAACAGTGTGGTTACATTATTGGATAAAACATAACCGTAGAGAAGCAAATTATTGGGACATGATACTTCACCAGAATAAAAATCAGCTGACAATTTGATTTTGATTCTTTGTCCTAAACAAGGACAAACATAGCAAAAGTTGGATTGACTAAGCCTAAGAGCAGAGTCCCAACGTGATAGGTTGAAAGCAACCCCTATGTACTAGTATAACCATACAACGGTGAAAAACCGTTAAAATAAAATACAATAATTGTCAAGATTAAAAGGAATATAGGATAAATACCTATAACACCTAAGAAAATAAGTATTTCGATTTATCTTCTCAAACAGGGTCTGTAGAGTGGAGTGAAGATTGAACTGAAATTGCAGGCTCTTAAATTGAAACTTTAAAATGGGGTTCTAATTTAATTAACCAAATGGAGTATGAAGAATAAAATGAAGAATTTGGACATCGGCTTTTACATTCATCACAAATTTCGAATCGCGATTTTCATCTGTGCGTCGATGATTTTGGTGACGAAGGTTTTAGGTTTTGATAAAGTATTCAAAGGAGAAGAAACGGGAATAATTGTAAAAACAAGAGAAACTAATGAGAATCAGGGAAGGAAGCAGAAGATTTTGTATGTTTCCTAATATCATATGAGCTTTCCATTCTAATTTTTCCCTCAACCAGTAATTGCCGAACAAACCACGTAGTCAGTCCTAATCTGAAAACCATAATCAACAATAATCGCTGTTTTTTCTGTTGGAAAGTTCAAATTTTTATCTATTTTTCACGTGAGGTATTAAGAAAAGTGTAATGATAATTCTCGTAGTATTTTTAGTAGCAGTAATAGGAAGAGTAAATTGGGGTGCCCTTAGCACCACATAAAAAATTGTCTTACACGGTTTGTTATAAGCCAGCTAAGTCAATTAATGCGAATTGCAATCTGCGTGTTGGTGTGGAGTTAAATCCGCACCACCAACTTAGCCGGTTACGCTAAAGGCTTATTTTAACGAATATATATATATATATATATATATATATATATATATGTGTGTGTGTGTGTGTGTGTGTGTGTGTGTGTGTGTGTGTGTGTGTGTGTGTGTGTGTATATGTATATATATAATCTTTAATAACAATTAGAATACATTTGGTGTCATACTTTTTTGGTGTAAGCGTGAACTACCAAAAATGTTCTTATATATATATATATATATATATATATATATATATATATATATATATATTATAGACTTATTAATACTAAAATATAGAATCTTAAAAATAATTTTCACTTACCAATTCAATGTGTCAATCTACAAATATTATTATATAATAATATCACTTAAAAATAGGATCTTACATATGAAATTTATTTATAAATTCAAAATATCAATCTATAAATATTAAAAAGTCTTGATATCGCTTAAAATATATTCTAACAAATAATCTTTTACAATTTTTTATTCATTAACGAATAATAGAACTGAAGATTTACACTCAAAAATCATAAGATATTATAACGTTTTTTTTAAAACATAATATTAATGTTAAAATATACATGTAAATAAATTTATTTTGAATGGGTTAAGCTTGTAAGGTTTGTAAAAAAAAAAAAAAATTCTCACGCACGTGCCGTAACGTTCGTTTATTAATAATTGTCTTGAAAGCACAAACTATTGGTCCAACCATGGAGTTCCCAAAATACCCCATGTATAAGTTTTTAAATATTAAATTGTTACTTCATATTTTTTTTCTCCAATAAACTAGGAGACAAAATCGACATATAATTACTTTTGACATATTCAACTTTTAAATGTTTCCTCCAATTATTTAAAGTATGATTGTTTAAATATAAGATATTTCTACGTAAATCTACTAACATTTTTAATAATATATAATTATAATATTTCCAACGATTCTCTAATATCATCATGAACCACCAATTTTTGTTTTTATATCATTTACAAATAGGATCTACCAGATCAGCTTTTTTCTTAAATTCATGTCCTTCATCTACAAATACTAACAACTGTTAACATCCCTTAAAAATTGATCTAACAAATAAAGTTTCTTTACAAGTTGTTTGAATCCAACAAAAAATCGAAACGATCAAAAAGTTTGATATTGCAACTTAAAAACAAAAATTCAAATCAACTACACATTGTTTCAACAAAACAAGAATATGACTAAACGGTAGTACACATCATTTTATTTTGAATTTCTTAAACATATTCAATTCGTAGAACAACAATTCATGCATGAAGCATGTGTAATGATCACGCGCGAAACGTGTATCGTAACACTCGTATATGTGTGTGTATGTATATATGTATGTGTGTGTATATGTGTGTGTGTGTATATGTATATGCCATTATCCCTAACACTCCCTCATCTCTTTCTTGTTCAACCTTCAGCTTCAGCTGCCACTACCTATTTCAAAAGAAAATATATATATCCGTTTAAAAGAAAAAAAACGTTTAAAAAAAATGAGAAGAGTATAGATGGCATTTCGTAGAAGCGGGAGCAGAAGTGCAGGAAATATTAATCCAAATGAGGAGAATGCGCCAGTAGAAGAAAATTTACCGATCGACGACATCGAAGAACGTCACACAACGGCTGCCAGGAGAAGACGTGTTGCTAGAGGCAGTGATCATGTAGTTTTGAACCTCATAGGGATCAGAATTTGAGACCAGACAAACAGTTATCTAATTTTGGTGAATTGTCTGAAGGCGATGAACAATTCGGCACTTTAATTGACGCATGCAAGATTTATTTATCTTCTTTTCTGAGAGATTAATATAGTACAAATTGAATAATCCCCGCATTTAATATTAGTCTCAACGCGAATGTGCACATGGCACTTGGATTAGTATTATCCGTATATATAATAAGATTTGTGCTTACGACTCAGAGGTCGTTATTCATGGGTTTTTTCGTGAGATCGGATTTGAAAACTGTTTGAGTATGTCTTTTTCATACATACCTACATACTAATTTGCATACTCATTTTATTTTTTATTAATAGTTTATAATTGTTTAAATAGGTATCGAAAACTTTTGAATAACAACGTTCAATTATGTGGTGCATTGGCTGCTTGTTGGTGGAAAACAACTCATACATTCCACTTTAGTTTTAGGAAGTTAGGTTTCACCCTACTAGACTTGTCTACACTTACCTTTATAGCCACCGACCAAGGTGGAACCTTATCATATGATGAGCTGTATCAGGACTATGACCTTTTGTCTATTTTACTTTCACATCTTGACTTACAACATAACATCACTTCCGGTTTCCATATTATATGCTCCTACATCAAACGAGCGATCGAAGCATTAGTACAAGTACATATCGCAGATAACCATTTAAAGATTGTTAGACTTTTTGTATTGTATATGACGGGAATTTTTTTTTTTTCAAACCCTTCGATCACACTATCTTGTATTTATGTGGCGGCAGTTGCAGAGTTTTCATTTGATACTATTCCTCCTGTATATGATTGGGGTACAACCATAATAGCCTACTTGTACAGGGTGTTGAATCGTCAGTGCGTCTTTTGGCTCAAGATTGCTTCAATTACTAGTTTTTGGGAGATTTTGTTGTACTGGAACTTCGAGTAATTTCATAATATGGGTTGTCCTACCTTGAATCCTAAACTATCCCTATATTTTCCTCGAGTTAGAGCGTGGATGCTCGATAACATAGGCAGGTTCTAGGAGGACAGGCGCGACATGTTTTTGCAGTAGCTCTGTAACGATCCCGTGAGAAATTCGATGTCTGTATTTCAATAATAATACATAATCCCATATTACTTCCCAAAATACAAGTATCGAAAGCACCAGATAGTTGATAGAAAGAATTTAGAGGGTGAGAAAAAAAGAAAGAAATATTTAACTAGTAGCAAAAGAAGAAGACTAGCAACACAAAATGATTATCTCACATCGCAGCGAAATAAATATAATAAATAAATAAATCTTTATTAACAACTTGTATGAATACTTACATTCATCAGAATACAATAGATAACCAATACATCCGGACAGTTATAATAAAATGTCCTTGTATACAACACACAGCGGAATAAATATTAATACGTCCGGGCTCCTACATCATGTCTTCTGAAGTTCCTAGCATCTTAACCTGAACCTATAAAACTCAGTCTGACCCAAGCATTGCAAACGCCATGGATCAGCCTAGTGAACCAGCGTGAGTAAACTCATTAAGTCTAACGGTATCATCCAACCGATTTAAAGTAGAAAATCTTTTGGAAAGAAAAAGATAATCATAAGACTGGTCTAAACATAAATACGGGCGGTTTTTACCTTACGATAACCCATAACATTTTGATATTAAAATCTAGTGATACTATAATAGTGTCTATATCAAATAAATAACAATCTAGTAGAACGCTTGCATCTCACGCTCTACATACTTAGTATATAATCACAAACCGCATGGCACTAATTGGAGAATGGATTTCAACTATGACAAGGTATGGGACCACCTTCCGAAAGTGTACCTCTAGAGAAAATACACTAAGGTTCAGCAAGAACATATCGCAACCCAGTCACACATTACTTACCACTCATTCAACCTAAGTGTACCGAATATAATTTCACCGACAACTGAATCCAACATAACCGTTTCTTAGGAGATACAGAAGTGACAGAAGAACTAAATGAATTTTCTCTAGATGGTGACAATATACCCTAATAGGAATGACCTACATAGCCATGCCGCCATGCCCGATTTCTGTTATTTTCCCGGTTGATGAGGCATGAAGTCACGATTACCTTTTAGAGAATCATATCATCATTTACTTTGAATGTCACATCTCAAGATCCGTCAAATCACTAATTCACTCACACAAATATACTCTGGGTGTTAAGCTAAGAGAAGTTTCCTTCTTTGCCACTAAACTTGGTATATTTGTAAAAATTAACGTACATGACTCTTAAAAAAATACTATGTCAGACATTCGTCCATACAAATCATCCAGGAACATGATGAACCGAAGGAACCCTCCTACTGCATCTTATATAGGAATCACCCAAGAATCGGCAGCGGGTAGTCCTTGCGATCTGTAGATTTAAATCACGACAGAATCACTACCAAAATATCTCCAAGGATCAGCTAGAGAAATTCAACAAGTATTTCTTCCTGTCATGAAAATTTACGATCTTCAATGCTCCATCTCGACCATCTTATGATATCTTCTACGTCTATGTATTACTGGTATGAATGGTTTGCGAATATAAATTCAATCCCGGTCTTTCCGTACCAACAATCGATAATATGCCATATTTTTTATAGTCAGTTATTTAACTATCAAATAAACAACATCATCTTAGATATAAGATTCCGACGAACGCCGACACCCGTATGCCACCAAATTTTTACAGCGAGTAGCCGTCACCGAGTAATCCAACTTTCATGTTGGGACCTCCCTCCAATTCTCATACATATAGAAGATAAAAATTCTTGAAGAAGGAGGGGCTTGTTTGCAAAATGTGGAGGAAGAAATGAGATGTGGGTTTGGTGTGTAGGGGTGTACTTATAGGGTAGAGGGTTGCTTGCACGTGAAGTTTCGTGCATTAGTTTATAGGTTTTTATTCAATCGATGTCTGCAATTGTCGTTTAAAAATTCACACGGGCACACACGAACTCCGTTCGGGGTGAAAATTAATACACACCTATGGTTTGTCATTATGGTCCTAACGAAACTTGTTTCTTCAAATTTCGAGTCCGTTTGCTTAAATAGCACTAGTTAGAGCTTACATTATTAATCGATTATCTACATCGAATGTTTATATCTCGCACTACCACAAAACAACTCCGATGGGCTCAAAATTTGGATCTTATAATAATTTACTATTCCGGTTCCAACAAAACTGGTTCCATCGAAAACGGTTGTTGTTTGAAAAACAGCTATTTTTAGGGCCTATGTAATATTATTATAATATTATTAAATTCCAAAACTATTCAATTTAATAATAAACTAATTATAATTATCCTATATATATCCTAATGGGATTGTATATAACTACCAATTCAATAAGTTAAACGACATCCATAGTATATATATAAACCCTATTTATATATTTAATAAATTAACAAAATGTTAATTAAGTCTATAGCGACTACTTGGGAATTTGATTTGGACATAACTTACAATCTACACGATGAAATCTCGATTTTTCACACTTGTTAGAAGATATAGCTAAATAGATCCTAAGGTTTCTTGTTTCAACAAATTCCGATTTATATTGGATTATGTACAATCATTTAAAGTTCAAAATGTTATATTACGAACTACCATGATGTTACGAGCTCGTTTTTGATTATATTATAAATTTTACGTTCAAACCTTATTTTAAATAAATTTCAAGTCCTAAATCCTTAAAATAAATTGTTTTTAAATATTTAATATCCATTAAATATTTTTACTAAAATCCAGGTCGTTACATTCTCCACTACCTAAAAGAATTTCATCCACGAAATCGATGACGGAACTGAAGGCCGTTTACTTAACAAATCTTAACCTTTGTTCTAACCAACTCAAATTCTTTGACCTTTCAGTTTCTAAGAACTTTCCCAATTTCTCGAAATTTGGCTAACGCCTTAAATTTTCGATTTTTTTTCCATAACCTCCTTTGTATAGCCCTATCGTTACAACTACATCTTTCCTCTCTAAGCCCTCATCAGTAAATAAGAAAATCCAAAATCTAATCAGCTCATAAAATCATCAAACCCAATCAATATAGTAAATATGTACCTTTGTGTCGGGCATACAATTTCATTTCTTTTCTTAGCTTTCAAACAATAACATGTCCAATATATATATATATATATATATATATATATATATATATATATATATATATATATATATCCAACTCCAACTAATTTCTAATTCAATTCAGCATTAACATTAAATTTGACTCATCTTAACTTATTTTCCATTCTTATATCGGTTTTACCATTCCCATAGTATTTAACTTCTCTTAAGTTAAATTTTAATTCATTTAATTCACTTTAATCCTTTCAATCTATTTAACTTGTATTAGTTAAATGTAAAGCTCATATAATTTTCAGACACTTATTTAAATGTGTTTGAGTATCTCTCGACATTTCAATTCGAATTATATAGTCATCCCACTTTCAAAACTCGAAATTAAACACTGGTGATGTTGCAATCATCATCAGAATCAACCTCAAGTGACTAGAATGTGGTTTTATATCCATCTAATATATTTGAGACTTCAGATATATGTTTGCAAGGCGTATATTCAAATTCTTCTTATACTCGACAGTCCAACATCGACAAAAAATAAACACTTAAATTCTTATTATATGTTTATCTTTCAAAACCATATTAGTTTTTATTATATATTTGCAAATTCATTTTCTTCTATATATATACTCTTCAAACTAATTCTAGGGTATTACTAACCCTATCTCTAGTGAGTCACTCATCCTAGGATACAACTGATCCCATCTCTAATGGGTCTCCTTTTATAGAATGTTACTAATCCTACCTCTGATTTGTCTTTCATTCCGTTCTAACGAGTCGTACCCCAAATCTTTGTATAAACCAAAGCTTTGATACCAAGTGTAACAACCCAAATTCCGAAAAACTGATTTTTTTTTTAAATTCCAATCTATCAAAACTTGAGTTGGCTTGTCTGGTATTCTGTAGAAATGACAGAGACAACGAATATATCATAGCTCAGAAAAACTTCTCACAGCGGAATGGACTAAATATAACAAAATAAAATATAGCCTTACCAAGGTAATAATACTGCCTAACCAGTATCCAAAGCTATCATATCTCTGCCACAAACCTAACCTGCGAGTGTGTAATGAGGAGGGGGTCAGAATACAAGTTCTGGTGACTGGACTTAAACCATACAATTTGGATAACCTTACATACACCGTTCAGTTACATTTTCTTATTTATTATGTTACTTAGGTTAATAACACTCATGACATACACACACGATGTACCCATCTACTCCCCAGTAGATTTACCTAATACAGTATACATGTAGCTACCCCCATTATTAAGGTACACCCAACGGTACCTCACTCGCACGGTCTCCACCGTAACACCACATAAATATATGCAATCACTCTTCCTACACCGAAACGACGTGCGGATCTCTATATAGCAATGCAACGTTCCTCGTAGAACCACCACCGCCATGCTACGTAAGCGTACAGAATGCCACCTTCGAACCATTTGATTGAATCAGATTCCATCACAAAATAATGCCCTAGAGTCTACAATACACCACCTGGAGGAGACATGCATGCATCTAGACTTTCTTACATATGTATTGTTAATCATACTCGATGCCTCAACCTCGATAATACACCATCCGGAAATGGTTTACATGTACCCACACGTATTATCTACTATGCACCGAGTTCCGTAACAGGGCTATATCAGATACACGAAACTTGGTCGGGAGCCTTTTCAGATATCTGTATACACAGATGTTATGGTCTACATTTTTACGGTGTTTATGGTCCCACCCGACCTATCCCTCAACTAGTGAAAGGACAACAGATATGAGAGCTAGTGGCATGCCCCAAACAAATTATCTACATCCAAATTGGCATGCCCCACAACCAAAGCATCAATAGTAAAAGGTCAATGGACTTTGGTTTAGCTCTCCGCCTTTCTGCATCACGCTGACTGTTGATGACCGGTACTCGACGATTACTATCAATCAGATGGTTAGACCCGCCTTAGGCAAACATATGAGATGGTCGTAACCTGCCTAGTCATAAGGCATCAGATTCATCGAATGTCAAATCACCTATGCCAACCTACAACCTTTTGACTGCCCACTATCGTGGTAATCAAGGTATACTCAACGGGTAGTAACGCGCAGACCCAACCTCCGCGAGCACAGCCTAAATGCTGCCACCGTACAGAGGACTACCAAGAGTACCCTCCATGTCCCAAGAAGCTGCATGCTTACCCTTCCTGTCCTTTGAAGCCAGCTGAATATCAACAGAGAAACAGGCAGAACATATAGAACAATCAGATGGACGTGTGCTCCCCTCGTGTCTCAAGACACCACGATGATCTACCCCGTTGGGTTCTTCACTTTCAAACGTATGGACAGGTCCAAGCGCATTAGGTTAACGTGTTATTAGGCCCTAGTCCAAACGTTTAATTACGCGCTTGCTCTACCTCATTAGACTTCTAGTTAACTTGGTTATTTCAGCTCATATTAACTTCTTATTCAGGTTACCAAGTTCTTCTTGCTTATTAATTTAAATTATAAAACTTACCCCATTTAAGTTCATTAATAAGCCTTTAACATGTTATTCTTATTAGCAGATTCCAGATTCTCAGGTTTTTAGGTAACATGTTCTTTTAATCAGCAGGATTCAGATTCTCCAGTTTACAAATTACATAATGTATAATTAAGTACAAATTGTTGCATTTCATCGGTTTTCCCTTCTTTTATCTACTTATTATAAATAACATGTTTCAGGTTTCCAGATTTAAAGATTACTTAATTTATAATTAAGTACAACTTATCTCATTCCATAAGTTTTTCCCTTCTTTCCTCTACTTATTACAAATAGTAGGTTTCAAATTTCCAGATTTACAGATTACTTAATTTATAATTAAGTACAACTTATCTCATTCCATAAGTTTTCTCATTTTCTCTATCGTTTATTATAATCTAACATATAATTTCCACTTGTCCCTAGGACAAGCATACCTATTTTCCTTTTTCCCATTCAGGTTTATTCATAATAGGCAACTATCATTCCCCATTCGTTCCCATTTCTTTTACTATTGTAAGATTCATTCATTTCCATTAATTACAATTAATTCTATTTAATTTTTTTCCAGTTATATATATATATATATATTCATATATGTTAATGCACTAGACCCCTCACATTAAGTTGACCATTTGTGGATGCTGGACATGCCGGGTGGTTCCGGGAAAGCTTCTACCACCAGTTGAACTTAACCTCGTGTCTTCGTGCGGTTATTTACAATTTCTTTTACCATAATTCTATTTACAACCTTTTTGGCATAATGATTCTATTAAGAAAATACTCATGCTCATTGTAAATCTCTTAAATATAGCATTCACAGAAATTCCCAATCAAATAGGTGATTAATGGAAATAGGCTTTATATAGCAGAAACATTCTCAGTTCAGGTTTCAGGATTACAGTACTACAGAAGTTCCATCATTTATACGAAGGATACAATTCATTTTTAAATACAATAGTACTAACTTCAGCAGATTTCAGCAGGTTAAACATTTCAGCAGACTAATCATTTCGGCAGATTAAATAATTCAGCAGGTTAAACATTTCAGCAGATTAATCATTTCAGTCGATTTACTATACATATTAACGGGGAATGCCAAACTATAGATATACCATAATAAAAAAGGTATAACTTAAATCCACTAACCTAATAGCTTTCCAATTCATGAATCTGGTCCAGACCTAGCATTCCATGGCTCTCCTAACTGAATCTAGAATCTAAATAAGCATGGGTTCGCAATTCTCAGAATGAAAGAAAAGGGAAAAAAGAAGAGAAATCTAAATTAACCAGATCCAATAATTTACCTCACTTCGATAAGGATTCTGGACTCCTATTTGTAGATATGCATTCATTTCCTTCAAATCTCAGATCAGAACTTCGAAGTACTAATTATTCTATTGTTTGAAGATATTTGAGGAAGAAGAATGGCACAGCCTTGGCAGCATTTCAGAAATTATCAGAATCAGACTAGGCCCCGCTAACAAATTTATACGCGTACCAGAAGAACAAGGTTCATTAAATTTTAAGTTGTGAAAATACAAAATGTGCACATCATCAGAAATACGTCACAAAAGCAGCGGTGGAACCCCCTTGGGTCAACCCGCTTGTTGATGGGTCTACCCCTCGTCCGTCCTGTAGGTCGACCCATCCAAGCTTGGGTGGACCCAGTCGTGTCCAACGGGGCTTTCTGACGTAGGCGCCTGTTTTGTCTTTTGCTTTTGGTCATTAACTTTGATTACTTGCTTGATTTCTTCTTTTGATTGATTTTATACCTTTTATATCTCTAAATCAAATTTGAATTCCGTTATATACATATTTGTATATATACAGTTTTCTGGCAATTTAATTTATCGTCTACTTTTACATACGTGCTCCGTTTTTGTCTGACATATACCAAAACGAAACAAAAAAGCACCACGAACACATTAGTAAATGTTTCGCGATTAAATTCTAAAATTATAATCTTTTATTATCGTAGGAAAAAATACGGGGTGTAACATTTTTCCCACCTTAGGAAATTTCGTCCGCAAAATTTGATAAGAATGGAGTAATGTAGTTCCTCGTATATAGCAACCAACAGGTGTTCATCCAATTTTCCATCCATCTGTGTTCATGTGTCAGGTATTATACAAACATGGCAATCTATGTATGTAGTGCATGCCTAAGCGGTACCTCCTATATAAATGCAATTTTCTTGAAAATCTCTTTAAAAACATGATGTACACATCCTAAATATACTGGAAATTTCTATGTGAGTGCAATATTTGAAAATCAAAATACTTTTTCATCTAAATTTGTCCGCACTCTTACTGAGCAAGAGCGTAGTTCATCAAATTTTTGCATCCAAAACCCTACCAAGCAACTTTATTTTTTGAATTTTAGAAAAGACTAGTTTTCTATATTCGATTTCTTATGTTACAAAACAATAGAAAATGGAAACTTCACATCCTATGTTTTTCTTTTAGTCACCTTTTCTATCCGTACTTGGATTTTATGTAACTATTATATAAAAATTCCCTATTTTCCTATCCAAGTACAACCCACATAAGAAAACTTTCTTTGTTACAGATACTCTCTTCAACTTATCTTGCAAAATTTATTCTTATTCACCTTTTCTCAGAATTTTCTATTTTTCTTTAACTGTTGTATTTGTTGCTTTATAGAATTTGTTGTTTCCTTTTTACTTATGCTGTTACTCTTTTCTTAGCTTATTTAACTTAATCCTCTGATCTAAGTTTAGTTTCAAATAAGCCTTCTATTCCTTCAACTAAAACAGGAAAACAGACGCTCTACATAGCTACTACTAAGGGCCAAGTATCTCAGAACTATGTCCCCCTCAGGCAGAAACGTGCAAACCACAGGATCAATGATAGTTTAGGTGTTTCCCTAACTGCCTAACAGGAATAAAATAATAGAATGATCCCAACAGAAATATAATAACGGGATTTACCCCAACGGGAAAATTAGCAATAGGATTTAAATGCTTACTTGCCCTTCACGATCTAGTAGTCACCCCTAGTCCTAGCTGTATACTAACAGTCATTTCCAAGCAACACCCTAGGATTTTCAATGCTTAAGCATTCAACGAGAACTTACCATTATTCCAATATAATTCTCGCATCTACTCCATAGCTTCAAAAACTTTCCCCGACTTCCCTAAACACTAATCCTTACCTACTCCATGATTTTTAAAAACGTGGTTTGGCTTCCTCATTTTATTTTCCTTCCAAAAGTTAAAAGAGATAAAACTTTATTTTCCTCACCAAAACATACTTTTGCCAAACCATAAAACATGGCATTTCAAAAAAATGGAAATCATTTTTTTTTCAAATCACAAAAATTGGAGTAGACAAGGACAATTATTACTCAATCAGGTTTACAACTATTCTTACTTACAATGTCAGTTCAGTTACTTACAACTAGGTGCAAACATCTACTCTATTCTTAATTTTTACAACTTATTTTGTCTACCCAATTTTTTTTTATATTAAAACAATTATGAAAAATGATTGTCAAAAGAATAGAGATTTCAATACTTTCTTTACTAAAAATTCCAGTTTTCAACAAAATGCAACATTTTCTATGTTTTGCTTTTTAATTCTTTCATAACATAAAAACTTGGAAGCTATACATGCTCTATAATGTGTACCTTATACTGAAAGAATTTTATTTTAGACAGAACTTTCACAAGAAATCATTATTTCCAAAATATACCTCATTTTACTTAAAAACTCAATATGTATTTTTTCAAATACATTCTTTACATATTTTAAAATTGTAACTTTTAAGATAAAAACTTGAAAACATCATAAACCACCTTCCAAAAGCTTTTACACATTCTTAAAAATTAACAATGGGATTAGACTCAAAGTGGGTTTCCAACTTACCTAGGATTTCCTAGACACTCCCACAAAACCAATTCTCTCAACTATATATATTCCTAATCCATTTTTCTCTTTTTAAAACTTTCCAATTTATATGGTTTTATTGGCAAACCCACTAACCTGGAATACTAACATATAGGATTCACCTTTCTTCCATACAAAGTATATTGTATACTTCCAACCCAAATTACGTAAGGGTCTCAGATTTCCATGTTCATTCCTTTAGTGTACAAAACAAATATCCCAACTCTTACCATATTATGCTTTCTCTATATAGCAGGTTCTTCTATGGACCTAGGTGTATATATATACACACACACATAATGTACTTATGTTTGAAAAAATATAAATACGTTCACTCACTATCTATGTAGGAATCGTAAACCTAGGTTCTGATACCAGATGTTACAAACCGAATTCCGACATACCAACTTTTTTTCAAAATTCCAATCAGTCGAAATTTGAGTTGGCTTGTCAGGTATCCTATAAAAAAGACAGAGATAAAGAATATATCAGAGCTTAGAAAAACATCTCATAGCGGAATGAAATAAAATACAATGAAATCAAATATAGCCTTACCTAGATAATAATATTTCCTAACCAGTATCTAAATCCATCATATCTCTGCCACAAACCTAACCTACGAGTGTATTATGAGGAGGGGGTCAGAACACAAGTTCTGGTGACTGAACTTAAACTACACATTTTGGATAACCCTACATGTGCCATTCAGTTACATTTTCTTATTATTTGGTTACTTGGGTTAACATCACTCATGGCTTATACAAAAGTTATACCCATCTACTCCCCAATAGATTAACCTAATACAATATATATGTAGCTACCCCCAATATTAAGGTAAAGCCCTTTGTACTCCACTCACACGGTCTCTACCATAATGCCATAGAAATATACGCGGTCCCTCATCCTACGCCGGAATGACGTATGGATCTCTGTATAATAAAGATACGTTCCGCATAGAACCGCCATCGCCATGCTACGTAAGCGTATGGACTACCACTGTAACACCCCAAGTCCATTAATGTCATTCACAAAGGGAATGCATTAATGTCCATGAAGCATTATTGTTGTATAGAACAAATAAATTACAAGAATAAATAAATAAAACAACACAGCGGAAGTTAAAACTTATTTTATTGCATCATAACTGAAAACGAGTTTACATAAGTAGTCTCCAAAACCATTACAACAGGATCAATAGTCTTTTCCAAAAACTTCAAAGTACATAAAGAAGCAAATACTTAAATAACATAAATTCATAAATCCTCACTGAGCATAAGCAAAGCCATAAAGATGAGAGAGTCCCAAGCGATACATCTACTCTCTTCAAGCAACTGAAAGAAATCGGCACTAAGCTGTATTATTCCCTCCTAGCAAACCTGAGGGGGGGGGGAAGGAAAAAAAGAGGTGGAAAGAAAAGGGGGTCAGATATAAAGTCTGGCGAGTGCGATAACTTTAACAATATAATTATCAAAATAACTAGGATACGACATAAGCTGGAAAATAAGGAAATGACTGTGAACAATTGGGTATGACAGAGCAAACAAGGAAATAAGATGAACAAAAATAACGTTAAAGGCGCACCTAAACCACTATAAGATAATTACTATACTGCACTGTAACACCCCACCTCCGCTAGGGTCACTCACAATGGGAATGCACTAGGTTTGATGAAGCATTATCGAGGTAAACATGCACAGAAATAATACAAGACAGAACATATATAAAACAGCGGAAGTAAAACCAACTTTCATATCATTAATAAATAAGGTCTAAAGCCTTTTACATCAGAATACATCAAAACCTGTCTTGCAATGGTAAAGAAGCATAAAACCTTTTCATAATTTATTCCCCAAAATAAAGCGGTGGAGCAACCATAGCCAAGAGAAGACCAAGCCATACATGATGACCTTCAGGCATAAGAGGTCCGAACTAAACAACATTATTTCCTCCCTGAAAACCTGGGAGGGGGGGGGGGGAACGGAAGACAAAGAGGCGAAAGAAAAAGGGGTCAGTCATAAAGACTGGTAAGTCCTATCTACTTCCAGTATAAAAACAGGTAAAGGTAACATGACATGCATAAACTGAAAGTAAACTTAAGGATGACTACAAGATAGATAAACTAAACCAGGGTAACAGGCTGAACTACTGTAAACTAAGATATCATGATAAACTACGGTGTCATGATAAATCAAGGTATCACATCGCCAGGTTTCTATCAAGTATACTATCCCAAGGTATCTATCCTGTATACCATCCTATGGTGTCTATCACGTATACCATCCCAGGGTATTTATCATGTATATTTTCTCGGCACCCCTCGTACTAGTATCCCAACCCGCGTCATGTGTCAACTATGAATGTCCCTTGCTCAATGTCATGTAATGGCCCATGTCAACCTAATATATAACATATGTAGGTTTTCCCAACTCGTATGTTTCTTCCCATGTATAAGTTCAGTCCCTTGCCATAGGCCGTACGGGCTTTTCTATGTAAATCTATACCACTTCAACGTAGTACCATTTTATCCTTGAAGTTGTTTTGGACTGCTACCCTTGATCAAGTTATGTTTTCTTACCATGAACTATCGCGTGTTCACTTAGGATTTATGCCACCTAGGACCACTGGGGATTATGCTACCTAATGAATGTTTCCGTGTCTCGGTTTGGGTTCAGCCACCTAGGGCCACTAGGGATTATGCCACCCGTCAACCGCGCCCTTTATCCCGCGTATGTATCGTGAATCGTTTTCCATGTCTAGACGCACATGTTCCTCAATGTGCCATCCGAGTTCCGTGCCAGGGCAAATCAAGAAATACGGAACTCGGTCGGGAGCTTTAAGTCGTCTGCTGATGCAGATATCAAGGTCTGTTTTTGTACCCGTGGCTATGGTCCCACGTGAACCCTCCCTCAACTACTGAAAGGCAATCCAAGAAAAATCATGTATGAGAACTACACTACGGCCCATCGATGCCCACTTCCAGATAGCCAACCTCACCCATAACTCGATAGCTAGTATATGGTCTGTTGGGAGTTCCCTGCCTTTCTGTACGTACACGATTGACTAAAGATGGTAGGTAGTCGGCGACATGCTATCCAGGGCAAAATCAAGTATCGTCGACTCCACGCTAATCCATCCCAGTCTTTAGGTCGCTCGCATAGCAACCAAGGCATACTCTTGGCTCTTCTACCACAGACCTTAACCCCTTTGAGGCCGGGTTTCATGGACCATCTGCCACCTCATAGAGGGATACCAAGAGTACCCTCACGTCCCCCGAAGCTATTACTTCGTCACCCAGTTCGCTGGAGCTTTTTATCCAAGTCAGATAAGTTGCTCCTCCTCGTATACTAAGCGATGACCTACCGTATCAGGTTACTCATCTCTTTAGGAACTAGTCCCATGTCCTTAGCTAAGAATTATTACTTAGTTACCCTTAACTAAGGTTTACCACTTAGCTCCTCTTTCCGCTATCCTTGTTAACTACGATTTCCAACCTAGTCCCCTGAGCTACGGTTTTGTCCAATGGGTTAAGTGTTGTTATCCAAGTTCATGACTTAACCCGCCTACGAATCATGTCAAGATTGGCTAAGTACTCAAGTTCAAGGCTTAGCCCTACAAGTTGGTTAAGTGTACCAAGAAGCTCATGACTTAACCCTATCAAGTCAAATTGGTTAAGTATTTATTTGTCTTAACCCTATCAGATTATCGTGTTAGATCGATTAAGCATAGATTATCTTAATCCCATCAAATTATCGAGTCGGATTGGTTAAGTATGGGTTAGCTTAACCCCATCCACTAATCGTATTACAATGGTTACGCCTAATTTTAAAAGTCTTGTGACTTAACCCTATCAGGTCCAACTATTAGATTGGTTAAGTATAGGTTACTTAACCTCATCAAATCATCGTGTGTAATTGATTAAGTATAAGTTACTTAACCCCATTAAATTACCGTGTTAAGTTGGTTAAGTATTGGTTACTTAACCTCATTAAATTACCAAGTTTAGATTGGTTAAGTGTTTAACTTAACCCCATCAAATTACCGTGTTTAGATTAGTTAAATGAAGGTTAATTAACCCCATCTAATTACCATGTTTTAGATTAGTTAAGTCTAAGTTACTTAACCCCATCTAATTACCGTGTTAGATTAGTTAAGTATGGGTTACTTAACCTCATCGAATTTACCGTGTTTAGATTAGTTAAGCTTGGATTACTTAACCCCATCTAATTACCAAGTCGGATTAGTTAAGCGTAAATTACTTAACCCCATCCCCTAATTGTCTTGTATGGTTAAGTGTCATTAAGAAATCAAGCCCGGTCCCACTTAACCTACCCATTCATGTCATATCGGTTAAGTGTCATTAGTCAAATTTACTTAACCTTATCATGTGGCATTAATTTAATTAATGCACTCTCAACCTCTCACATTAGACCTTGTTGTGCTTACTAGTTTAGCCGGGCGGGTCCGGGTAGTTTTACACCACAACCTAGTCTAACCTCGGGTCTTAAGCGCGACATGACCAACTTCTCACATTGGATCTTATTGTTTGTAGCCACTAGTTAAGCCGGGCGGGTCCAGGTAGATTTATGCTACAAACTCAACCCAACCTAGAGTTGGCCACTTTCATGTTTGGCCTAGTGTCTTTTTACCCTTACAACCCACCCATGTCTAGTTCAAGTTCCATGTTTTCCCACGTGTCATGATCATATTTAAATGTATCATGAATGTCATGTTCTCATGTAAGCCCCATGTCAAGCTTTTTCATGTCATACCCACGTTTTTCCTAAGCTACCCAAACGTATTTCCAACCCAAGTGGAAGCGAGTCACATAGTAGGGTATTATGCCAACACATTGGCCACAAACATGCATAGTTTCATAAGGGAATTTGGCCACAAACATGCATAGTATCATAAGGGAATTTGGCCACAAGCATGCATAGTTTCATAAGAGGATTTGGCCACAAACATGCATAGTGTCATAAGTGAATTTGGCCACAAACATGCATGATACATAAGAGGTTTTGGTTCATTTACATGCATAAGCCCCAAAGTCAAGTCTTTGCCAATGTTTTCACAAGTCAAGTGGTTCCCAAAGGTTCATGCTAACATCCCATAGATAAAGATTCAAACTTGCAAGTTATACTAGGTTCAACATAACATAAGTGGCATGATTTAGTCGCTAAGCATAGCCCAAAGTCATAGGTTCAAGCAAAAGAGTCATGACAAGGTTCATATAGGCTAGCATACTTATGTTTCATCGCATTTTATCCCATGTCACATTAGAACCACCGTTAGAATCTACAAGTAGCTAGAAGTTACATAGCGTGGCTTAGAGATTTAGGAGCAAGAATCGTCTTGTCGAAGAATCCAAGTTGAGACGATGATCAAAACCCTTGATTTGGTGTAGAAAGCTTGCACCTTCGCCTTGGATCTAGTTTGAATGCATAGGCTCTTGAATTTGGGGATGGAGGCCATGATCAATGTAGATTTGGGCAGCACTTCGTTGCAAGAGTGATTTGTGAGGGTTTAGGGTAGGCTTAGGGGTCTTTTTATAGAGATTAGGAGTAGTTTAGGCCGTTAGATTAACCCTAGGATAGATCCAAGCCCTCAAAAATCGTCACAAGCCTCCAAAACCGAGCCAAACAGCACAACAGGTGCACCAGGTTGCCTGGGTCCGACCAGGCAGGTCGACCCCCAGGTCGACCCTAGGGTCGACTCCCCTGTCGACCTGGTCCCACCCAGGTCGACACCCAGGTCGACCCCCTGGTCGACCTGGTCTGGGCGGGATTTTTCCCGCCTACCCTGATTTTCTGAAATTTTGAATCTGTTTTGAATTTGAATTTTTCGTGAAACTTCGCGAGGCCACATCTCGGTCATACGGACTCCGTTTTACGAAATTTCGGACTCTATTTCGCGTATTTTTCCGAGACGAACGCAATGGCGCAACCCGTTTCTCCTGATTCAGATGTTAACATTTAATTCTGCCTTGATTCTTGTCTTAACACGTTGTTTAAAATTCGGGTTGTTACATTCTCCCCTCCTTTAAGGATTTCGTCCCCGAAATCTCCAAGTTAGGAAGAACGCATCCTACCATCCATCATCCATCTACTCAAAACATCATCCACAGGCAACCATTGTCCTTAGACGATTTCTAATGCCATATGAACATATGCAAAACGTGTGTGTATATGCTCCTTAGCTAATGCTAATGATCAGGCCTGAATGATCTTTCTAATGCAAAATATGTTTAGTGCCATGAGTCTAACATGTATGCAAATAGTCCTACTCATATAAGTACTATATGCGTGCACAAACATTCATTCATATGCAACATCCGCATGATAACACATTCAATTTCATCCATAAACAAGTATAAATACTCGTGCATATGCAACATAAAACGTGATCGCGTCAATCTAGTATCAAATGTGCATCCACGAGCAACCACTTGCAACCATTTGCAACCTTATCAATCATAACATGTTTCAAATACATGTTTACATCCATAGAGTTCTATCTAAGGTTCCCACGATAGGATCGAGAAGATAAACAAGACAATCTCCTTACGGGGTTTGCAACGGAAACAGGATCGAGAGGATATCCACCAAGCGATCCATGCAAGCAAGCTCTACAGGAAAACCAGGGGTCAACGATATACCCTAAAAAAGAGACATACTGCGCGTGTCTAAGCCGCATTTCCATGAGCTTGATTCCATTGTGCCTTGACTGCCTTTGACTTCATGATTTCGTAGCTCCTTGATTCCTATTTCCAAGGTATGAGTCGGAACTCTTTTCACTGTCGCCTCTCGTTCCACTTCCATTTATTCTTTCCCTAGTATACTTGGCTCAAACGTATCCACTTACTCATGCAAGCTCTCCAAAATTCACTAGGGAATTCTGGATCTCGTTTGCCGATGCCAATCCATGTTGCCAAGGGTACTTACTAGGGTGATTCCCATAACTCATGCATAAGCGAAACGAACCATCCGCCTTAGCGGCGAATTCTATTCGAACGGATTACCAACAACTGCATCCCGAGATTCTAGGTAACTAACCATGACAGAACCCAAAAGGTTACACGAGACTTCGAGGGTCTCACCAAGGTGAGTCGAGAGTCTAACTACCCTCTTTCCAAAACCGAGAATGGCACCCCTTATTGGGTGACCACTTCATCCCTAGAATCCATCCGTAGCCGAGACATGTCATTCTCAAATCCAAACAAGTCATGAAGAAATGGACCAACTCTCCAACCAGATTTTTGGGACAAAAACTGGGATCCTCTACCATGCTAGTACTAAGGTGCAGAGACTCAACTATCCAAGAAGACTTAAATGATTCGATGATCAAGACAAAGTTTGGATGGGATGATAGAACGACTAAACCTTTACCAGAAACGGTACCATCTCTTTTAGGTACCCTAGAAATGGGAGCGTACAATTGCCCTCTCCGATGATCTTGTCCTTGTCCTCCTTGATGGACTAAGCCATACCAACAAGTTGCTTATCCTTAAGCTCGCATCCTTTATCCTTACTCTTATTATCCTTCCTTGTACCACGGCAACAGGTCTCTCGAGAACCACCTCCATCGTACAGGAAACACGTACGTGGCTAGACAATGATTAGTCACAGTTAAAACTACTGTGACTACAGATGGAGGAAAGAAAGGAAAAGAGATTCAATCAAGGAAACAAAGGATAGTGCTAATGGCTTTTGGGGAATAGCCCTTAAAAACAAAACTTTTCTTGAAAAATGCTTCTTTGTAAAACGGTTTCTCAAATAGTTTTCAGAAGGTTTTAAAAACTTTTGCCCAGTCTGGTAACCTTCTGCTCTGATACCAAATGTGACACCCCACCTCCGCTAGGGTCACTCACAAAGGGAATGCACTAGGTTTGGTGAAGCATTATCGAGGTAAACATGCACAGAAATATTACAAGACAGAACATATATAAAACAGCGGAAGTAAAACCAACTTTCATATCATTAATAAATAAGGTCTAAAGCCTTTTACATCAGAATACATCAAAACCTGTCTTGCAATGGTAAATAAGCATAAAACCTTTTCATAAATTGTTCCCCAAAATAAAGCGGTGGAGCAGCCATAGCCAAGAGAAGACCAAGCCATACATGATGACCTTCAAGCATAAGAGGTCCGAACTAAACAACATTATTTCCTCCCTGAAAACCTAGGGGGGAAACGGAAGACAAAGAGGCGAAAGAAAACGGGGTCAGTCATAAAGACTGGTAAATCCTATCTACTTCCAGTATAAAAAAAGGTAAAGGTAACATGATATGCATAAACTGAAAGTAAACATAAGGATGACTACAAGATAGATAAACTAAACCAGGGTAACAGGCTGAACTACTGTAAACTAAGATATCATGATAAACTACGGTGTCATGATAAATCAAGGTATCACATCGTCAGGTTTCTATCAAGTATACTATCCCAAGGTATCTATCCTGTATACCATCCCATGGTGTCTATCACGTATACCATCCCAGGGTATTTATCATGTATATTTTCTCTGCACCCCTCGTACTAGTATCCCAACCCGCGTCATGTGTCAACTATGAATGTCCCTTGCTCAATGTCATGTAATGGCCCATGTCAACCTAATATATAGCATATGTACGTTTTCCCAACTCGTATGTTTCTTCCCATGTATAAGTTCAGTCCCTTGCCGTAGGCCGTACGGGCTTTTCTATGTAAATCTATACCACTTCAACGTAGTACCATTTTATCCTTGAAGTTGTTTTGGACTGCTACCCTTGATCAAGTTACGTTTTCTTACCATGAACTATCGCGTGTTCACTTAGGATTTATGCCACCTAGGACCACTAGGGATTATGCTACCTAATGAACGTTTCTGTGTCTCGGTTTGGGTTCAGCCACCTAGGGCCACTAGGGATTATTCCACCCGTCAACCGCGCCCTTTATCCCACGTATGTATCGTGAATCGTTTTCCATGTCTAGATGCACATGTTCCTCAATGTGCCATCCGAGTTCCGTGCCAGGGCAAATCAAGAAATACGGAATTCGGTCGGGAGCTTTAAGTCGTCTGCTGATGCAGATATCAAGGTCTGTTTTTGTACCCGTGGCTATGGTCCCACGTGAACCCTCCCTCAACTACTGAAAGGCAATCCAAGAAAAATCATGTATGAGAACTACACTACGGCCCATCGATGCCCACTTCCAGATAGCCAACCTCACCCATAACTCGATAGCTAGTATATGGTCTGTTGGGAGTTCCCTGCCTTTCCGTACGTACACGATTGACTAAAGATGGTAGGCAGTCGACGACATGCTATCCAGGGCAAAATCAAGTATCGTCGACTCCACGCTAATCCATCCCAGTCTTTAGGTCGCTCGCATAGCAACCAAGGCATACTCTTGGCTCTTCTACCGCAGACCTTAACCCCTGTGAGGCCGGGTTTCATGGACCATCTGCCACCTCACAGAGGGATACCAAGAGTACCCTCACGTCCCCCGAAGCTACTGCTTCGTCGCCCAGTTCGCTGGAGCTTTTTATCCAAGTCAGATAAGTTGCTCCTCCTCGTATACTAAGCAATGACCTACCGTATCAGGTTACTCATCTCTTTAGGAACTAGTCCCATGACCTTAGCTAAGAATTATTACTTAGTTACCCTTAATTAAGGTTTACCACTTAGCTCCTCTTTCCGGTATCCTTGTTAACTACGATTTCCAACCTAGTCCCCTGAGCTAGGGTTTTGTCCAATGGGTTAAGTGTTGTTATCCAAGTTCATGACTTAACCCGCCTACGAATCATGTCAAGATTGGCTAAGTACTCAAGTTCAAGGCTTAGCCCTACAAGTTGGTTAAGTGTACCAAGAAGCCCATGACTTAACCATATCAAGTCAAATTGGTTAAGTATTTATTTGTCTTAACCCTATCAGATTATCGTGTTAGATTGATTAAGCATAGATTATCTTAATCCCATCAGATTATCGAGTCGGATTGGTTAAGTATGGGTTAGCTTAACCCCATCCACTAATCCTATTACAATGGTTAAGCCTAATTTTAAAAGTCTTGTGACTTAACCCTATCAGGTCCACCTATTAGATTGGTTAAGTATAGGTTACTTAACCTCATCAAATCATCGTGTGTAATTGGTTAAGTATAAGTTACTTAAACCCATTAAATTACCGTGTTAAGTTGGTTAAGTATTGGTTACTTAACCTCAATAAATTACCAAGTTTAGAGTGGTTAAGTGTTTAACTTAACCCCATCAAATTACCATGTTTAGATTAGTTAAGTGAAGGTTACTTAACCCCATCTAATTACCGTGTTTTAGATTAGTTAAGTCTAAGTTACTTAACCCCATCTAATTACCGTGTTAGATTAGTTAAGTATGCGTTACTTAACCTCATCGAATTTACCGTGTTTTGATTAGTTGAGCATGGATTACTTAACCCCATCTAATTACCAAGTCGGATTAGTTAAGCGTAAATTACTTAACCCCATCCCCTAATTGTCTTGTATGGTTAAGTGTCATTAAGAAATCAAGCCCGGTCCCACTTAACCTACCCATTCATGTCATATCGGTTAAGTGTCATTAGTCAAATTTACTTAACCTTATCATGTGGCATTAATTTAATTAATGCACTCTCAACCTCTCACATTAGACCTTGTTGTGGTTACTAGTTAAGCCGGGCGGGTCCGGGTAGTTTTACACCACAACCTAGTCTAACCTCGGGTCTTAAGCGCGACACGACCAACTTCTCACATTGGATCTTATTGTTTGTAGCCACTAGTTAAGCCGGGCGGGTCCGGGTAGATTTATGCTACAAACTCAACCCAACCTCGAGTTGGCCACTTTCATGTTTGGCCTAGTGTCTCTTTACACTTACAACCCACCCATGTCTAGTTCAAGTTCCATGTTTTCCCACGTGTCATGATCATATTTAAATGTATCATGAATGTCATGTTCTCATGTAAGCCCCATGTCAAGCTTTTTCATGTCATACCCACGTTTTTCCTAAGCTACCCAAACGTATTTCCAACCCAAGTGGAAGCGAGTCACATAGTAGGGTATTATGCCAACACATTGGCCACAAACATGCATAGTTTTATAAGGGAATTTGGCCACAAACATGCATAGTATCATAAGGGAATTTGGCCACAAGCATGCATAGTTTCATAAGAGGATTTGGCCACAAACATGCATAGTGTCATAAGTGAATTTGGCCACAAACATGCACGATACATAAGAGGTTTGGGTTCATTTACATGCATAAGCCCCAAGTCAAGTCTTTGCCAATGTTTTCACAAGTCAAGTGGTTCCCAAAGGTTCATGCTAACATCCCATAGATAAAGATTCAAACTTGCAAGTTATATTAGGTTCAACAAAACATAAGTGGCATGATTTAATCGCTAAGCATAGCCCAAAGTCATAGGTTCAAGCAAAAGAGACATGACAAGGTTCATATAGGCTAGCATACTTATGTTTCATCGCATTTTAACCCATGTCACATTAGAACCACCGTTAGAATCTACAAGTAGCTAGAACTTACATAGCGTGGCTTAGAGATTTAGGAGCATGAATCGTCTTGTTGAAGAATCCATGTTGAGACGATGATCAAAACCCTTGATTTGGTGTAGAAAGCTTGCACCTTCGCCTTGGAACTAGTTTGAATGCATAGGCTCTTGAATTTGGGGATGGAGGCCATGATCAATGTAGATTTGGGCAGCCCTTCGTTGCAAGAGTGATTTGTGAGGGTTTAGGGTAGGCTTAGGGGTCTTTTTATAGAGATTAGGAGTAGTTTAGACCGTTAGATTAACCCTAGGATAGATCCAAGCCCTCAAAAATCGTCACAAGCCTCCAAAACCGAGCCAAACAGCAAAACAGGTGCACCAGGTTGCCTGGGTCCGACCAGGCAGGTCGACCCCCAGGTCGACCCTAGGGTCGACTCCCCTGTCGACCTGGTCCCACCCAGGTCGACACCCAGGTCGACCCCCTGGTCGACTCCCCAGTCGACCTGGTCCCACCCAGGTCGACACCCAGGTCGACCCCCTGGTCGACCTGGTCTGGGCGGGATTTTTCCCGCCTACCCTGATTTTCTAAAATTTTGAATCTGTTTTGAATTTGAATTTTTCGTGAAACTTCGCGAGGCCACATCTCGGTCATACGGACTCCGTTTTGCGAAATTTCGGACTCTATTTCGCGTATTTTTCCGAGACGAATGCAATTGGCGCAACCCGTTTCTCCTGATTCAGATGTTAACATTTAATTCTTCCTTGATTCTTGTCTTAACACGTTGTTTAAAATTCGGGTTGTTACATTCTCCCCTCCTTTAAGGATTTCGTCCCCGAAATCTCCAAGTTAGGAAGAACGCATCCTACCATCCATCATCCATCTACTCAAAACATCATCCACAGGCAACCATTGTCCTTAGACGATTTCTAATGCCATATGAACATATGCAAAACGTGTGTGTATATGCTCCTTAGCTAATGCTAATGATCAGGCCTGAATGATCTTTCTAATGCAAAATATGTTTAGTGCCATGAGTCTAACATGTATGCAAATAGTCCTAGTCATATAAGTACTATATGCGTGCACAAACATTCATTCATATGCAACATCCGCATGATAACACATTCAATTTCATCCATAAACAAGTCTAAATACTCGTGCATATGCAACATAAAACGTGACCGCGTCAATCTAGTATCTAATGTGTATTCGCGCATCCACGAGCAACCACTTGCAACCATTTGCAACCATATCAATCATAACATGTTTCAAATACATGTTTACATCCATAGAGTTCTATCTAAGGTTCCCACGATAGGATCGAGAAGATAAACAAGACAAACTCCTTACGGGGTTTGCAACGGAAACAGGATCGAGAGGATATCCACCAAGCGATATCATGCAAGCAAGCTCTACAGGAAAACCAGGGGTCAACGATATACCCTTAAAAAGAGACATACTGCGCGTGTCTAAGCCGCATTTCCATGAGCTTGATTTCATTGTGCCTTGACTGCCTTTGACTTCATGATTTCGTAGCTCCTTGATTCCTATTTCCAAGGTATGAGTCGGAACTCTTTTCACTGTCGCCTCTCGTTCCACTTCCATTTATTCTTTCCCTAGTATACTTGGCTCAAACGTATCCACTTACTCATGCAAGCTCTCCAAAATTCACTAGGGAATTCTGGTTCTCGTTGCCGATGCCAATCCATATTGCCAAGGGTACTTACTAGGGTGATTCCCATAACTCATGCATAAGCGAAACGAACCATCCGCCTTAGCGACGAATTCTATTCGAACGGATTACCAACAACTGCATCCCGAGATTCTAGGTAACTAACCATGACAGAACCAAAAAGGTTACACGAGACTTCGAGGGTATCACCAAGGTGAGTCGAGAGTCTAACTACCCTCTTTCCAAAACCGAGAATGGCACCCCTTATTGGGTGACCACTTCATCCTTAGAATCCATCCGTAGCCGAGATATGTCATTCTCAAATCCAAACAAGTCATGAAGAAATGGACCAACTCTCCAACCAGATTTTTGGGACAAAAACTGGGATCCTCTACCATGCTAGTACTAAGGTGCAGAGACTCAACTATCCAAGCAGACATAAATGATTCGATGATCAAGACAAAGTCTGGACGGGATGATAGAACGACTAAACCTTTACCAGAAAGGGTACCATCTCTTTTAGGTACCCTAGAAATGGGAGCGTACAATTGCCCTCTCCGATGATCTTGTCCTTGTCCTCCTTGATGGACTAAGCCATACCAACAAGTTGCTTATCCTTAAGCTCGCGTCCTTTATCCTTACTCTTATTATCCTTCCTTGTACCACGGCAACAGGTCTCTCAAGAACCACCTCCATCGTACAGGAAACACCTACGTGGCTAGACAAACATTAGTCACAGTTAAAACTACTGTGACTACAGATGGAGGAAAGAAAGGAAAAGAGATTCAATCAAGGAAACAAAGGATAGTGCTAATGGATTTTGGGGAATAACCCTTAAAAACAAAACTTTTCTTGAAAAATGCTTCTTTGTAAAACGGTTTCTCAAATAATTTTCAGAAGGTTTTAAAAACTTTTGCCCAGTCTGGTAACCTTCTGCTCTGATACCAAATGTGACACCCCACCTCCGCTAGGGTCACTCACAAAGGGAATGCACTAGGTTTGGTGAAGCATTATCGAGGTAAACATGCACAGAAATATTACAAGACAGAACATATATAAAACAACGGAAGTAAAACCAACTTTCATATCATTAATAAATAAGGTCTAAAGCCTTTTACATCAGAATACATCAAAACCTGTCTTGCAATGGTAAAGAAGCATAAAACCTTTTCATAAATTATTCCCCAAAATAAAGCGGTGGAGCAGCCATAGCCAAGAGAAGACCAAGCCATACATGATGACCTTCAAGCATAAGAGGTCCGAACTAAACAACATTATTTCCTCCCTGAAAACCTGGGGGGGAAACGGAAGACAAAGAGGCAAAAGAAAACGGGGTCAGTCATAAAGACTGGTAAGTCCTATCTACTTCCAGTATAAAAACAGGTAAAGGTAACATGACATGCATAAACTGAAAGTAAACATAAGGATGACTACAAGATAGATAAACTAAACCAGGGTAACAGGCTGAACTACTGTAAACTAAGATATCATGATAAACTACGGTGTCATGATAAATCAAGGTATCACATCGTCAGGTTTCTATCAAGTATACTATCCCAAGGTATCTATCCTGTATACCATCCCATGGTGTCTATCACGTATACCATCCCAGGGTATTTATCATGTATATTTTCTCTGCACCCCTCGTACTAGTATCCCAACCCGCGTCATGTGTCAACTATAAATGTCCCTTGCTCAATGTCATGTAATGGCCCATGTCAACCTAATATATAGCATATGTAGGTTATCCCAACTCGTATGTTTCTTCCCATGTATAAGTTCAGTCACTTGCCGTAGGCTGTACGGGCTTTTCTATGTAAATCTATACCATTTCAACGTAGTACCATTTTATCCTTGAAGTTGTTTTGGACAGCTACCCTTGATCAAGTTATGTTTTCTTACCATGAACTATCGCGTGTTCACTTAGGATTTATGCCACCTAGGACCACTAGGGATTATGCTACCTAATGAACGTTTCCATGTCTCAGTTTGGGTTCAGCCACACAGGGCCACTAGGGATTATGCCACCCTTCAACCGCGCCCTTTATCCCGCGTATGTATCGTGAATCGTTTTCCATGTGTAGACGCACATGTTCCTCAATGTGCCATCCGAGTTCCGTGCTAGGGCAAATCAAGAAATACGGAATTCGGTCGGGAGCTTTAAGTCGTCTGCTGATGCAGATATCAAGGTCTGTTTTTGTACCCGTGGCTATGGTCCCACGTGACCCCTCCCTCGACTACTGAAAGGCAATCCAAGAAAAATCATGTATGAGAACTACACTACGGCCCATCGATGCCCACTTCCAGATAGCCAACCTCACCCATAACTCGATAGCTAGTATATGGTCTGTTGGGAGTTCCCTGCCTTTCTGTACGTACACGATTGACTAAAGATGGTAGGCAGTCGACGACATGCTATCCAGGGCAAAATCAAGTATCGTCGACTCCACGCTAATCCATCCCAGTCTTTAGGTCGCTCGCATAGCAACCAAGGCATACTCTTGGCTCTTCTACCGCAGACCTTAACCCCTGTGAGGCCGGGTTTCATGGACCATCTGCCACCTCACAGAGGGATACCAAGAGTACCCTCACGTCCCCCGAAGCTACTGCTTCGTCACCCAGTTCGCTGGAGCTTTTTATCCAAGTCAGATAAGTTGCTCCTCCTCGTATACTAAGCGATGACCTACCGTATCAGGTTACTCATCTCTTTAGGAACTAGTCCCATGTCCTTAGCTAAGAATTATTACTTAGTTACCCTTAAGTAAGGTTTACCACTTAGCTCCTCTTTCCGCTATCCTTGTTAACTACGATTTCCAACCTAGTCCCCTGAGCTAGGGTTTTGTCCAATGGGTTAAGTGTTGTTATCCAAGTTCATGACTTAACCCGCCTACGAATCATGTCAAGATTGGCTAAGTACTCAAGTTCAAGGCTTAGCCCTACAAGTTGGTTAAGTGTACCAAGAAGCTCATGACTTAACCCTATCAAGTCAAATTGGTTAAGTATTTATTTGTCTTAACCCTATCAGATTATCATGTTAGATTGATTAAGCATAGATTATCTTAATCCCATCAGATTATCGAGTCGGATTGGTTAAGTATGGGTTAGCTTAACCCCATCCACTAATCCTATTACAATGGTTAAGCCTAATTTTAAAAGTCTTGTGACTTAACCCTATCAGGTCCACCTATTAGATTGGTTAAGTATAGGTTACTTAACCTCATCAAATCATCGTGTGTAATTGGTTAAGTTTAAGTTACTTAACCCCATTAAATTACCGTGTTAAGTTGGTTAAGTATTGGTTACTTAACCTCATTAAATTACCAAGTTTAGATTGGTTAAGTGTTTAACTTAACCCCATCAAATTACCGTGTTTAGATTAGTTAAGTGAAGGTTACTTAACCCCATCTAATTACTGTGTTTTAGATTAGTTAAGTCTAAGTTACTTAACCCCATCTAATTACCGTGTTAGATTAGTTAAGTATGCGTTACTTAACCTCATCGAATTTACCATGTTTAGATTAGTTAAGCGTGGATTACTTAACCCCATCTAATTACCAAGTCTGATTAGTTAAGCGTAAATTACTTAACCCCATCCCCTAATTGTCTTGTATGGTTAAGTGTCATTAAGAAATCAAGCCCGGTCCCACTTAACCTACCCATTCATGTCATATCGGTTAAGTGTCATTAGTCAAATTTACTTAACCTTATCATGTGGCATTAATTTAATTAATGCACTCTCAACCTCTCACATTAGACCTTGTTGTGGTTACTAGTTAAGCCGGGCGGGTCCGGGTAGTTTTACACCACAACCTAGTCTAACCTCGAGTCTTAAGCGCGACACGACCAACTTCACACATTGGATCTTATTGTTTGTAGCCACTAGTTAAGCCGGGCGGGTCCGGGTAGATTTATGCTACAAACTCAACCCAACCTCGAGTTGGCCACTTTCATGTTTGGCCTAGTGTCTTTTTACACTTACAACCCACCCATGTCTAGTTCAAGTTCCATGTTTTCCCACGTGTCATGATCATATTTAAATGTATCATGAATGTCATGTTCTCATGTAAGCCCCATGTCAAGCTTTTTCATGTCATACCCACGTTTTTCCTAAGCTACCCAAACGTATTTCCAACCCAAGTGGAAGCGAGTCACATAGTAGGGTATTATGCCAACACATTGGCCACAAACATGCATAGTTTCATAAGGGAATTTGGCCACAAACATGCATAGTATCATAAGGGAATTTGGCCACAAGCATGCATAGTTTCATAAGAGGATTTGGCCACAAACATGCATAGTGTCATAAGTGAATTTGGCCACAAATATGCATGATACATAAGAGGTTTGGGTTCATTTACATGCATAAGCCCCAAAGTCAAGTCTTTGCCAATGTTTTCACAAGTCAAGTGGTTCCCAAAGGTTCATGCTAACATCCCATAGATAAAGATTCAAACTTGCAAGTTATACTAGGTTCAACATAACATAAGTGGCATGATTTAGTCGCTAAGCATAGCCCAAAGTCATAGGTTCAAGCAAAAGAGTCATGACAAGGTTCATATAGGCTAGCATACTTATGTTTCATCGCATTTTATCCCATGTCACATTAGAACCACCGTTAGAATCTACAAGTAGCTAGAACTTACATAGCGTGGCTTAGAGATTTAGGAGCATGAATTGTCTTGTCGAAGAATCCATGTTGAGACGATGATCAAAACCCTTGATTTGGTGTAGAAAGCTTGCACCTTCGCCTTGGATCTAGTTTGAATGCATAGGCTCTTGAATTTGGGGATGGAGGCCATGATCAATGTAGATTTGGGCAGCACTTCGTTGCAAGAGTGATTTGTGAGGGTTTAGGGTAGGCTTAGGGGTCTTTTTATAGAGATTAGGAGTAGTTTAGGCCGTTAGATTAACCCTAGGATAGATCCAAGCCCTCAAAAATCGTCACAAGCCTCCAAAACCGAGCCAAACAGCAAAACAGGTGCACCAAGTTGCCTGGGTCCGACCAGGCAGGTCGACCCCCAGGTCGACCCTAGGGTCGACTCCCCAGTCTACCTGGTCCCACCCAGGTCGACACCCAGGTCGACCCCCTGGTCGACCCCCTGGTCGACCTGGTCTGGGCGGGATTTTTCCCGCCTACCCTGATTTTCTGAAATTTTGAATCTGTTTTGAATTTGAATTTTTCGTGAAACTTCGCGAGGCCACATCTCGGTCATACGGACTCCGTTTTACGAAATTTCGGACTCTATTTCGCGTATTTTTCCGAGACGAACGCAGTGGCGCAACCCGTTTCTCCTGATTCAGATGTTAACATTTAATTCTGCCTTGATTCTTGTCTTAACACGTTGTTTAAAATTCGGGTTGTTACATTCTCCCCTCCTTTAAGGATTTCGTCCCCGAAATCTCCAAGTTAGGAAGAACGCATCCTACCATCCATCATCCATCTACTCAAAACATCATCCACAGGCAACCATTGTCCTTAGACGATTTCTAATGCCATATGAACATATGCAAAACGTGTGTGTATATGCTCCTTAGCTAATGCTAATGATCAGGCCTGAATGATCTTTCTAATGCAAAATATGTTTAGTGCCATGAGTCTAACATGTATGCAAATAGTCCTAGTCATATAAGTACTATATGCGTGCAAAAACATTCATTCATATGCAACATCCGCATGACAACACATTCAATTTCATCCATAAACAAGTATAAATACCCGTGCATATGCAACATAAAATGTGACCGCGTCAATCTAGTATCTAATGTGTATTCGCGCATCCACGAGCAACCACTTGCAACCATTTGCAACCATATCAATCATAACATGTTTCAAATACATGTTTACAACCATAGAGTTCTATCTAAGGTTCCCACGATAGGATCGAGAAGATAAACAAGACAAACTCCTTACGGGGTTTGCAACGGAAACAGGATCGAGAGGATATCCACCAAGCGATATCATGCAAGCAAGCTCTACAGGAAAACCAGGGGTCAACGATATACCCTTAAAAAAAGACATACTACGCGTGTCTAAGCTGCATTTCCATGAGCTTGATTTCATTGTGCCTTGACTGCCTTTGACTTCATGATTTCGTAGCTCCTTGATTCCTATTTCCAAGGTATGAGTCGGAACTCTTTTCACTGATGCCTCTCGTTCCACTTCCATTTAATCTTTCCCTAGTATACTTGGCTCAAACGTATCCACTTACTCATGCAAGCTCTCCAAAATTCACTAGGGAATTCTGGTTCTCGTTTGCCGATGACAATCCATATTGCCAAGGGTACTTACTAGGGTAATTCCCATAACTCATGCATAAGCGAAACGAACCATCCGCCTTAGCGGCGAATTCTATTCGAACGGATTACCAACAACTGCATCCCGAGATTCTAGGTAACTAACCATGACAGAACCTAAAAGGCTACACGAGACTTCGAGGGTATCACCAAGGTGAGTCGAGAGTCTAACTACCCTCTTTCCAAAACTGAGAATGGCACCCCTTATTGGGTGACCACTTCATCCTTAGAATCCATCCGTAGCCGAGACATGTCATTCTCAAATCCAAACAAGTCATGAAGAAATGGACCAACTCTCCAACCAGATTTTTGGGACAAAAACTGGGATCCACTACCATGCTAGTACTAAGGTGCAGAGACTCAACTATCCAACCAGACTTAAATGATTCGATGATCAAGACAAAGTCTGGACGGGATGATAGAACGACTAAACCTTTACCAGAAACGGTACCATCTCTTTTAGGTACCCTAGAAATGGGAGCGTACAATTGCCCTCTCCGATGATCTTGTCCTTGTCCTCCTTGATGGACTAAGCCATACCAACAAGTTGCTTATCCTTAAGCTCGCGTCCTTTATCCTTACTCTTATTATCCTTCCTTGTACCACGGCAACAGGTCTCTCGAGAACCACCTCCATCGTACGGGAAACACCTACGTGGCTAGACAAAGATTAGTCACAGTTAAAACTACTGTGACTATAGATGGAGGAAAGAAAGGAAAAGAGATTCAATCAAGGAAACAAAGGATAGTGCTAATGGCTTTTGGGGAATAGCCCTTAAAAACAAAACTTTTCTTGAAAAATGCTTCTTTGTAAAACGGTTTCTCAAATAGTTTTCAGAAGGTTTTAAAAACTTTTGCCCAGTCTGGTAACCTTCTGCTCTGATACCAAATGTGACACCCCACCTCCGCTAGGGTCACTCACAAAGGGAATGCACTAGGTTTGGTGAAGCATTATCGAGGTAAACATGCACAGAAATATTACAAGACAGAACATATATAAAACAACGGAAGTAAAACCAACTTTCATATCATTAATAAATAAGGTCTAAAGCCTTTTACATTAGAATACATCAAAACCTGTCTTGCAATGGTAAAGAAGCATAAAACCTTTTCATAAATTATTCCCCAAAATAAAGCGGTGGAGCAGCCATAGCCAAGAGAAGACCAAGCCATACATGATGACCTTCAAGCATAAGAGGTCCGAACTAAACAACATTATTTCCTCCCTGAAAACCTGGGGGGGAAACGGAAGACAAAGAGGCGAAAGAAAACGGGGTCAGTCATAAAGACTGGTAAGTCCTATCTACTTCCAGTATAAAAACAGGTAAAGGTAACATGACATGCATAAACTGAAAGTAAACATAAGGATGACTACAAGATAGATAAACTAAACCAGGGTAACAGCTGAACTACTATAAACTAAGATATCATGATAAACTACGGTGTCATGATAAATCAAGGTATCACATCGTCAGGTTTCTATCAAGTATACTATCCCAAGGTATCTATCCTGTATACCATCTCATGGTGTCTATCACGTATACCATCCCAGAATATTTATCATGTATATTTTCTCTGCACCCCTCGTACTAGTATCCCAACCCGCGTCATGTGTCAACTATGAATGTCCCTTGCTCAATGTCATGTAATGGCCCATGTCAACCTAATATATAGCATATGTAGGTTTTCCCAACTCGTATGTTTCTTCCCATGTATAAGTCAGTCACTTGCCGTAGGCTGTACGGGCTTTTCTATGTAAATCTATACCATTTCAACGTAGTACCATTTTATCCTTGAAGTTGTTTTGGACTGCTACCCTTGATCAAGTTATGTTTTCTTACCATGAACTATCGCGTGTTCACTTAGGATTTATGCCACCTAGGACCACTAGGGATTATGCTACCTAATGAACGTTTCCGTGTCTCAGTTTGGGTTCAGCCACCTAGGGCCACTAGGGATTATGCCACCCTTCAACCGCGCCTTTATCCCGCGTATGTATCGTGAATCGTTTTCCATGTGTAGACGCACATGTTCCTCAATGTGCCATCTGAGTTCCGTGCTAGGGCAAATCAAGAAATACGGAATTCGGTCGGGAGCTTTAAGTCGTCTGCTGATGCAGATATCAAGGTCTGTTTTTGTACCCGTGGCTATGGTCCCACGTGACCCTTCCCTCAACTACTGAAAGGCAATCCAAGAAAAATCATGTATGAGAACTACACTACGGCCCATCGATGCCCACTTCCAGATAGCCAACCTCACCCATAACTCGATAGCTAGTATATGGTCTGTTGGGAGTTCCCTGCCTTTCCGTACGTACACGATTGACTAAAGATGGTAGGTAGTCGGCGACATGCTATCCAGGGCAAAATCAAGTATCGTCGACTCCACGCTAATCCATCCCAGTCTTTAGGTCGCTCGCATAGCAACCAAGGCATACTCTTGGCTCTTCTACCGCAGACCTTAACCCCTGTGAGGCCAGGTTTCATGGACCATCTGCCACCTCACAGAGGGATACCAAGAGTATCCTCACGTCCCCCGAAGCTACTGCTTCGTCACCCAGTTCGCTGGAGCTTTTTATCCAAGTCAGATAAGTTGCTCCTCCTCGTATACTAAGCGATGACCTACCGTATCAGGTTACTCATCTCTTTAGGAACTAGTCCCATGTCCTTAGCTAAGAATTATTATTTAGTTACCCTTAACTAAGGTTTACCACTTAGCTCCTCTTTCCGCTATCCTTGTTAACTACTATTTCCAACCTAGTCCCCTGAGCTAGGGTTTTGTCCAATGGGTTAAGTGTTGTTATCCAAGTTCATGACTTAACCCGCCTACGAATCATGTCAAGATTGGCTAAGTACTCAAGTTCAAGGCTTAGCCCTACAAGTTGGTTAAGTGTACCAAGAAGCTCATGACTTAACCCTATCAAGTCAAATTGGTTAAGTATTTATTTGTCTTAACCCTATCAGATTATCATGTTAGATTGATTAAGCATAGATTATCTTAATCCCATCAGATTATCGAGTCGGATTGGTTAAGTATGGGTTAGCTTAACCCCATCCACTAATCGTATTACAATGGTTAAGCCTAATTTTAAAAGTCTTGTGACTTAACCCTATCAGGTCCACCTATTAGATTGGTTAAGTATAGGTTACTTAACCTCATCAAATCATCGTGTGTAATTGGTTAAGTTTAAGTTACTTAACCCCATTAAATTACCGTGTTAAGTTGGTTAAGTATTGGTTATTTAACTTCATTAAATTACCAAGTTTAGATTGGTTAAGTGTTTAACTTAACCCCATCAAATTACCGTGTTTAGATTAGTTAAGTGAAGGTTACTTAACCCCATCTAATTACCGTGTTTTAGATTAGTTAAGTCTAAGTTACTTAACCCCATCTAGTTACCGTGTTAGATTAGTTAAGCATGCGTTACTTAACCTCATCGAATTTACCGTGTTTAGATTAGTTAAGCGTGGATTACTTAACCCCATCTAATTACCAAGTCGGATTAGTTAAGCGTATATTACTTAACCCCATCCCCTAATTATCTTGTATGGTTAAGTGTCATTAAGAAATCAAGCCCTGTCCCACTTAACCTACCCATTCATGTCATATCGGTTAAGTGTCATTAGTCAAATTTACTTAACCTTATCATGTGGCATTAATTTAATTAATGCACTCTCAACCTCTCACATTAGACCTTGTTGTGGTTACTAGTTAAGCCGGGCGGGTCCGGGTAGTTTTACACCACAACCTAGTCTAACCTCGGGTCTTAAGCGCGACATGACCAACTTCTCACATTGGATCTTATTGTTTGTAGCCACTAGTTAAGCCGGGCGGGTCCGGGTAGATTTATGCTACAAACTCAACCCAACCTCGAGTTGGCCACTTTCATGTTTGGCCTAGTGTCTTTTTACACTTACAACCCACCCATGTCTAGTTCAAGTTCCATGTTTTCCCACGTGTCATGATCATATTTAAATGTATCATGAATGTCATGTTCTCATGTAAGCCCCATGTCAAGCTTTTTCATGTCATACCTACATTTTTCCTAAGCTACCCAAACGTATTTCCAACCCAAGTGGAAGCGAGTCACATAGTAGGGCATTGTGCCAACACATTGGCCACAAACATGCATAGTTTCATAAGGGATCTTGGCCACAAACATGCATAGTATCATAAGGGAATTTGGCCACAAGAATGCATAGTTTCATAAGAGGATTTGGCCACAAACATGCACAGTGTCATAAGTGAATTTGGCCACAAACATGCATGATACATAAGAGGTTTGGGTTCATTTACATGCATAAGCCCCAAAGTCAAGTCTTTGCCAACGTTTTCACAAGTCAAGTGGTTCCCAAAGGTTCATGCTAACATCCCATAGATAAAGATTCAAACTTGCAAGTTATACTAGGTTAAACATAACATAAGTGGCATGATTTAGTCGCTAAGCATAGCCCAAAGTCATAGGTTCAAGAAAAAGAGACATGACAAGGTTCATATAGGCTAGCATACTTATGTTTCATCGCATTTTATCCCATGTCACATTAGAACCACCGTTAGAATCTACAAGTAGCTAGAACTTACATAGCGTGGCTTAGAGATTTAGGAGCATGAATCGTCTTGTCGAAGAATCCATGTTGAGACGATGATCAAAACCCTTGATTTGGTGTAGAAAGCTTGCACCTTCGCCTTGGATCTAGTTTGAATGCATAGGCTCTTGAATTTGGGGATGGATGCCATGATCAATGTAGATTTGGGCAGCACTTCGTTGCAAGAGTGATTTGTGAGGGTTTAGGGTAGGCTTAGGGGTCTTTTTTGTAGAGATTAGGAGTAGTTTAGGCCGTTAGATTAACCCTAGGATAGATCCAAGCCCTCAAAAATCGTCACAAGCCTCCAAAACCGAGCCAAACAGCAAAACAGGTGCACCAGGTTGCCTTGGTCCGACCAGGCAGGTCGACCCTGGGGTCGACTCCCCAGTCGACCTGGTCCCACCCAGGTCGACACCCGGGTCGACCCACTGGTCGACCTGGTCTGGGCAGGATTTTTCCCGCCTACCCTGATTTTCTGAAATTTTGAATCTGTTTTGAATTTGAATTTTTCGTGAAACTTCGCGATGCCAAATCTCAGTCATACGACTCCGTTTTACGAAATTTCGGACTCTATTTCGCGTATTTTTCCGAGACGAACGCAATGGCACAACCCGTTTCTCCTGATTCAGATTTTAACATTTAATTCTGCCTTGATTCTTGTCTTAACACGTTGTTTAAAATTCGGGTTGTTACATGCACCACCACTAGTCACCCTAAAGGTTGATCCCGCCTACATAACTTAATACTGCTAATGGTAGTTTAGTGTACCCCTAGCTACCTCCATAGGTGTCGTCTGCCCCTATCTCCACTAGGTGTACCCACTACCCCCATTCGATCGGCTCCCTAACTCGTTGATACCCGTGCTGGCCCCATAGTGGGGTGTATCACTCCCCAAAGTGGCAACCCGATACAACCAAAAATGCACGGCTTATATCTACACGATGCAACAACATCTTACCTACCAGCCCAGGCCGACACACGCATATGAACCCGTTGGACTTGCGTTGCCACTCCTGACCCATTTTGACCTCTTACAATCTAATCCAGTATGCATGTCCCATCCTCGACTTGGGTCGAGCCCACAAAGATACTTAATGGGTTAATGGTTTGAAAAGGGCCCCCATGCATGACACAAGCTTTCCACCTATGCTTGGTCCCCTCTAAGTTTTTTCCCCACTTAACCCCATTCTTATTCATGTCTTCTTACATGTTCCAAATCTTGGTTAAGTGCATCTAATCGTATTTTAAATGCCACCCAAGGCACCCACTTAACCCCCTCATGTCCCACTACATGTTTATCCGGTTAAGTGTTTCTTAATTCATTAAGACCGTAACCTTATAAAGACCTCCCACATTAGACTAGCATTTGTGGCAGTTGGATTTACCAGACGGGTCCGGGCAGTCTTACACCACAAACGACCCTAACCTCGTGTCTTTACAACTGTTACGCATTTAATTTATGCCTAAGACCTCCCACATTAGACTGGCATTTGTGGCAGCTGGATTTGCCGGGCGGGTCCGGGCAGTCTTACACCACAAACGAGTCTAACCTCGTGTCTTAGGCGGTTTATTATTACACATAATTAATTACCCCCAATTTGAATTAATTTCCCTATTCAAATTGTCAATCAATTACAAATTTAACTATGTCCATAATTAATACCTTAATTATGTCCATTTATTTATGGTATATAAAAATTATACCGATTATCGTCACATTTAAGGCATTTATGCCAATTCTTAATATTAAATCTTTTAATATTATCCCATTACCCTACGTTGTACGTTCATTCGTTTAACGTGAAAATATACGTTAGACTCGAATAGTCTAACTTATGAAATAAAGAGAAAACATCACAACATGCATAGAATATAAATTAGATCTAACTTAAGAACAAAAGTCATAACATGAATTGACATATATATCTAAACATAAGGGGTGAACTTGCATATGTGAATAAGGTTTTTCATCTAAACTTGCATAGACAATGGGTGTATGACACATGTACTTTCATAACTTATGTAGTTTTAACATAAAGGTTTTAACTTGCATAGGGATCTCAAACTTTCATTACATGATTCATGCCCCCAAACATATATATATATACACACACATACATACATACACTTACATATGTGATTCATGCAACATAAATTATGATGTAAACTTGCATCTAACTCACACATGTCATAGCCTAAACTTTAGATCCAATTTACACATAAAATAGATGTCATGAAACATCTATGGTGTTATGTGATTCTCATTAACTTGCATATGATTCATATCTAAATTAACATCTAAACTTGCATACATACATATGATTTAACATATGAATTAGTTCCACAAACATAACCAAACTAGCATATGAAGCATCATTATGAATTAACTGTACATAAGCCAACAATTAACATAGATTTGCTACATAGATAATAACATCACAGCTTTACAACATAGATAATAACATAACGGTCAATGATTCAAAACATAACCTTATAACCCAAATCATAACTCAACCTAATTAAATTGCTAATTATCTTATGGAAGAAATCGAACTCACTACTCAAAGAAGGTCTTGAGTTCTGAAATCTGAGTTCTGAAATTAATTTAGCTCTCCTTTGTAGAAGACAATTTCGTTGTTGTTTAGATTTGAGTTGAATAGAATTGGGTTGATTAGCTTTCTTCCTCCTAAATGGTGGCGGCTACTCTAGGTTGCAAGGTGACAGCATGGCGGCTATGGTTCTAAATTTTTATTTGATTTTAGGGTTTGAGTCTACATGTGTTTATATAGAATTTAGGATTAATTTTGGCCATCCGATCAACCTAGAATGAACCATAGCCATTCAGTCAAGATAGGGTGACAAGTCAGCCCTAATGACTCAGCTAAGAGTCAGAAAATCGTCATCAAACAAATCTTCCCCCGGGGAGGGGAGGGGGGGGGGGAGGTCGACCTGTATGGATAGGTCGACCCCCTGGTCGACCTGGCCTCTGGCGGGAATTTTCCCGCCTAGCCCAGTTTGAGTCTGAATTCGAATTTTTTTGAAATTTGTTTGAATTTTTCTGAAACTTTCGATTGCCATAACTTCTTCATACGAAGTCCAATTCACGCAAACTCGGACTCTATCTCAACCAGAATTCCAAGACGAACATAATGGCGCAACCCATTTCCCTTAATTCTCACATTTAAAATTAAATATTCTTCAATTCGTTACTTTAGTGTTAACAGAAATACGGGGTGTTACATTCTCCCCTACTTAAAGGATTTCGTCCTCAAAATCTCTAAGTCAAGAAGAACGTATCCTACCATCCAATCATCCATCTACTCAACCATCAACCACTAGCAACCATGGTCCTTACAATATTTCTAATGCTTTTCATGTACATATGCATAGTGTGTGTATATGTTCGTATACTAATGCAAAATCAGGCGGTCTACTGATTCAGTTGACCTCCTTAATGCAAATCATGATAGTGTCATGCGTCCATTATGTATGCAAAGAACCCTATACATATCATTACTACATGTGTGCACAACCATTCATTTAAATGCAACATCCATATGATACACACATTCAATGTACATTAATTTTACCAAATACATCCATTTATATGCAATATGCATTATGAAAGTGACTGAGCTGATCTAGTGCCTAAAGTGTGTGTATATGCATCCATGAGCAACCACTAGCAAACACTTGCATCCACATGCATCCACCATACATAACATGTCTCGAACACATGTTTCAACCATAGGACTACCCTATCTAAAGGTCAAAGATACTAGCGAGAGGACATACTAAAGATATAACAAGTACAAGCTAAGTGATAAAGGAGAAATTAAAAGACATACCCTCGAAAAGAAAAGGGTACAATGAACGCATCTTCTCTTCTGTCTCCCAAGTAGCGTCGTTCTCATCATCTCCCCATTGCACTTTGACCAGCTTGACCTCTCGATTCCTCAGCTTCTTAATCTCCGACCCAAGAATGCATGTAGGAGCTCGTCGAATCGTCGCATCATGCTCTATCTCCACCTCTCTAAGCAAGCTCGGCTCTACCACTTCCGCGGTCTCGTGCAAGCACTTCCTCAACTGTGATACATGGAATACGTCATGTACACCACTAAGTCTCTTGGGCAACTCCACTCTATACGCCATCTGTCCAATTCTCTCCTTAATAGGAAACGACCCTACGAACCTTGGTGCTAACTTCCCAATGGAACCAAAGCGAACAACATTCCGTAATGGAGACACCTTGATAAAGACCATGTCCCTAATATCAAACTCAAGATCTGTACTCCTCTTGTCCGCATATGATTTCTGCCTATCTTGCGCTGTCTTCATCCTCCTTCGAATCAACTCGATATTTTCCAAAGTCTCTCTAATCATATCGGGCCGAAGTAAGATCTTATCCGTAGATTCCCACCAACATGTAGGTGAACGACAAGGCCTTCCATAGAGAGCTTCGAAAGGTGCCATGCCAATGCTAGACTGAAAGCTATTATTATACGCGAACTCCACCAAAGGAAGATGCTCCTCCCATGTACCTTCGAAGTCTAAAACACATAGCCTCAAAAGGTCCTCTAGAATACGATTTACCCTCTCGGTCTGGCCATCCGTCTGAGGATGATATGCGATGCTCAAACATAACTAAGTCCCTACCGCCTCTTGCAAGCTCTTCCAAAACTTGCTAGTAAAGATAGGATCGCGATCACTCACTATGCTAGAAGGAACACCGTGCAAACGAACTATCTCTCTAATGTATACAGAGGCTATCCATGGAGTAGTCCTCTTACTCTTCACGGGAATGAAATGGGCGCTCTTAGTAAGTCTGTCTACCACGACCCAAATCCCCGTATTACCCTTCCTCGATCTCGGTAACCCATCAACAAAGTTCATCGAGACACTCTCATACTTCCATTGTAGGACCTCCAATGGGTGAAGCAATCCACCAGGCTTCTTTTGCTCTGCTTTTACTTGTTGTCACACCAAGCATCTAGCGACAAATTCGGCCACATCCTTCTTCATACCGGCCCAAAAGTAAACTCGTCTCATGTCCATGTACATCTTGTCCCCGCCGGGATGAATGGTCATCTTTGAACGATGTGCATCATCAAGAATGGTCTTCCTCAAGTTCTCGTCTCGTGGTACACAAAGTCTATAGTCCTTACATAACCAACCCTTATCATCTAGGGTATACCTACTGAGATGGCTCGATGACTCCCCCCTATGAGCTTCTTTATTAACTCAACCAAATGTGGGTCATCTCGCTGTGCCTCACCAATCCGTCTCAAAATCGTAGGTCTGACCTCTAAGGATGCTAGTAAACCGGGTACAAAGTCAATGGAAGGTCTAAAGTCAAACGTAGAGATGAACTCTAGGCTTCGCCGCTCAACAAACAGCGGACTCAAGGACAACCTTTTCCTACTTAAGGCGTCTGCCACCACGTTACCCTTGCCACGGGTATATGCTATCTCAAAATCGTAGGACGCTGAGAATTCCATCCACCTTTGCTGCCTTAAGTTCAAGTCCTTCTGAGAGAACAAGTATTTTAGCTATTTGTGGTCTGTGAACAATTCGAATTTCTCGCCAAGAAGATAATGACACCTTGACTTAAGCGCGAAAACAATAGCGGCCAACTCTAGGTCATGTGTAGGGTAATTTCTCTCATGCACTCTCAACTGCCTTCCTCCATAGGCTATTACCCTCCCCTCTTGCATTAAGACTGCGCCTAGTCCTGTCCCACAAGCATCAGTATAAACTGTAAATGGCTTACTCCCATCTGGCAACACTAAGACTGGGGCTGTGGTCAAAGCTCTCTTTAAACATTGGAACGCATCATCACAATCCACGTGCCATGTTAAAACTAGGCTCTTCTTCATCAAGCGTGTCAATGGGGCTGATATCTTTGGGAAGTCCTTGATGAACTTCCTATAGTAGCCTGCCAACCCCAAGAAACTCCTCACCTCGGTAGCATTTTTAGGGACCTTCCAATCTTGGATGGCCACCACCTTCGCGAGATCCACAGCTATCCCTTCTTTGGAAACCACGTGCCCTAAGAATCACACTTCCTTCCTCTAAAAGTGACATTTAGAAAATTTAGCTTTAAGGTTATGCGCTCGAAGGGTCTCCAACACTTCCATAAGATGTAGTGCGTGCTTTTCCTAGCTCTTAGAAAAGATCAAGATGTCATCCACAAAGACCACCACGAATTTATTAAGGTACTCCCTAAACACCCTACTCATCAAGTCAACAAAGTATGCGGGGGCGTTTGTCAAACCGAAGGGCATTACAAGCCACTCATAGAAACCGTCTGGAGTCCTAAAGGCAGTCTTGTATATGCTATCCTCAGCCACTCTCAACTGATGGAAACCAGGGGCTAAGTCCAACTGCGAAAACACTGAGGCGCCAACTAACAGATCGAAGAGATCGTCAATCCTCGGCAGTGGGTGCCTATTCTTCTTAGTAAGTTTATTAAGTTCTCTATAGTCCACACAAAGTCTAAGGGACCCATCCGCCATCGTGGAAAATACTACTGGAGCACCCCACTCCGATATACTACGTCTTATGAACCCCTTCTCAAGCAACTCCCCAACTTGCTTATTGAGCTCCCTCCTCTCACGAGGAGCCATGTGGCGTACTGGCAGATATACTGGTTTTGCATTGCCTACAAGAAAAATACGAAAGTCTATCTCATGTTTTGGGGGTAGACCCCTCACCTCATCGAAGACATCAACATATTCACGGACTATACGAACAGAATGTAAATCATCATTGGATGCGTCAAGTGACTCAAGATAACTAAGCATCACCAACCCTTTAGGGTCACAAGAAATATCAAGGGTCTTTCCACTACGAGTCAATAATTTTACTACCCTTCGTTCACAATCTAGGATGGCACCATATCTGGCTAGCCAATCCATCCCTAGAATCAACCCATAGCCCATGAAACCAAGCACAAAAGCATTACATTCAAAACCAATGCCTAAGATAGACAACCCCAAATCCCTACAAACCATGGATAAATGAGCCGACCCACCAATAGGATTTGAGACTACAATGGGATCCACAACAAGACTAGTATTTAAGTGCAGTGTTTCAACTAATGATGTAGAGATAAACAAATGTGATGCGTTAGAATCGAATAAAGTACGGACAGGATGATCAAACAGAAAAACAAAACTCTCAACGGAAATGTTTCTACCTCGTTCTTGCAGCGGTGGGACCGCGAGAGCCTGGACCTGCTCCCATGCCTGCCCCCGTGCTATGAGATCCTGAAGCTGCCCTCCAGAAGTTCTTTGTCCTTGTCCCTGTTTCCTTGGGCAGTCCTTAACTAGATGACCTGCCTCTCCACAGTGGAAACAGCCAGTCTTCTTCTTTTTCCTACAGTCTTTACTCAGATGGTCTGGTGTCCCACAATTAAAGCACATCTTCTTTCCTTTGCCATTATTGCCATTACCACCTTTCTTGTTTTGTTGTTGCTGCTGCGGTTTCTTTTGATCCCCTTTCTTCTCGAGTGCCTTATTAGCATTGGCGCCCTTTTCCTCTTCATGCATAAGCGCCATGTCAACTAGTCTCTCAAAGGTAGCCCCCATAGGGATGTGGATCATAGCTAACCCATGTAGCTTCTCGTTCAAACCCTTGACAAATCTCAGGGCCTTCTTTTCGGGTGTATTTACCAAGTCCAAGCCAAATCTCGCCAATTGATCGAACTTGTTGACGTATTCTTTTACTGACAGATTCCCTTGCTTTAACGCCAAAATCTTTCCATATATAAATCCTCTTCAGCCCGTGAGAGAAACTTTGCCTCAAACCTACGCCTGAAATCTGGCCTTGTATCAACTGGACGCTCCCCATTAGTGACCTCCCACCAAAACGAAGCTTCGTCCTTCATCAACCAAGCAGCCAATTGGACCTTCTTACAATCGTCCATATCGAAAATGCCAAACAGATCCTCTACTTCTTTCAACCAATTTCTAGCTTCAATGAACGTTTTAGTCCCACTAAAAGATTTTCCACCCATCGAATGAAAGTCTTTACATATCTTAGAGAAAGTATCTCCATGCAGAGGAATGACTGGAGCTAGGGGAGGAGGAGGAGGAACGTTGGCCGGTCCCGCGGCGGCAGCCCTAGCCTCGAGATATTGACGAAACCAACCGGGTACATGAACACCCTCCGGTATCTCAGATGCTCTAGACATGCTGAAAAGAAAACAAAGAGTTTCAAAACAAGGGAAGCGAAAGAGAGATCTATGGATTGCAGGGATTATGCTCTTTAAAGTAAACTTTCCTTGAAAATAGCTTCTTTAAAACAAGTTTTTGAAAATATTTTCTAGGAAAAATAATACTTTTGAAAACACTTTTCAAAACTTTTTATCTGTTCTTGTAACCTGGCTCTGATACCACGCGTAACACCCCAAGTCCATTAATGTCACTCACAAAGGGAATGCATCAATGTCCATGAAGCGTTATTGTTGTATAGAACAGATAAATTACAAGAATAAATAAATAAAACAACACAGCGGAAGTTAAAACTTATTTTATTGCATCATAACTGAAAACGAGTTTACATAAGTAGTCTCCAAAACCATTACAACAGGATCAATTGTCTTTTCCAAAAACATCAAATTACATAAAGAAGCAAATACTTAAATAACATAAATTCATAAATCCCCACTGAGCATAAGCAAAGCCATAAAGATGAGAGAGTCCCAAGCGATACATCTACTCTCTTCAAGCAACTGAAAGAAATCGGCACTAAGCTGTAGTATTCCCTCCTTGCAAACCTGAAGGGGGGGGGGAGGAAGAAAAGAGGTGGAAAGAAAAGGGGGTCAGACATAAAGTCTGGTGAGTGCGATAACTTTAACAATATAATTATCAAAATAACTAGGATAAGGCATAAGCTAGAAAATAAGGAAATGACTGTGAACAATTAGGTATGACAGAGCAAACAAGGAAATAAGACGAACAAGGAAAATGTTAAAGGCGCACCTAAACCACTATAAGATAATTACTATACTGCACAACCACTAGTCACCCTAAAGGTTGATCCCGCCTACAGAACTTAATACTGCTAACGGTAGTTTAGTGTACCCCTAGCTACCTCCATAGGTGCCGTCTGCCCCTATCTCCACTAGGTGTACCCACTACCCCCATTCGGTCGGCTCCCTAACTTGTAGATACTCGTGCTGGCCCCACAATGGGGTGTATCACTCCCCAAAGTGGCAACCCGATACAACCAAAAATGCACGGCTTATATCTACACGATGCAACAACGTCTTACCTACCAGCCCGGGCCCACACACGCATATGAACCCGTTGGACTTGAGTTGCCACCGCTGACCCGTTTTGACCTCTTACAATCAAATCCAGTATGCGTGTCCCGTCCTCGACTTGGGTCGAGTCCACAAAGATACTTAATGGGTTACTGGTTTGAAAAGGGCCCCCATGCATGACACAAGCCTTCCACCTATGCTTGGTCCCCTCTAAGGTTTTTCCCCACTTAACACCATTCTTATTCATGTCTTCTTACATATTTCAAATCTTGGTGAAGTGCATCTAATCGTATTTTAAATGCCACCCAAGGCACCCACTAGATTCCACATGCCACCCAAGGCACCTACTTAACCCCCTCATGTCCCACTACATGTTTATCTGGTTAAGTGTTTCTTAATTCATTAAGTCCGTAACCTTATAAAGACCTCCCTCATTAGACTGGCATTTGTGACTGCTGGATTTTCCGGGCGGGTCCGGGCAGTCTTCCACCACAAACGAACCTAACCTCGTGTCTTTACAATTGTTACGCATTTAATTTATGCCTAAGACCTCCCACATTAGACTGGCATTTGTGGCAGCTGGATTTGTCGGGCGGGTCTGGGCAGTCTTACACCACAAACGAGTCTAACCTCATGTCTTAGGTGGTTTATTATTACACATAATTAATTATCCCCAATTTGCATTAATTTCCCTATTCAAATTGTCAATCAATTACAAATTTAACTATATCCATAATTAATACCTTAATTATGTCCATCTATTTATGGTATATAAAAATTATACCAATTATCATCACATTTAAGGCATTTATGCCAATTCTTAATATTAAATCTTTTAATATTATCCAATTGCCCCAAGTTGTACGTTCGTTCGTTTAACGTGAAAATATACGTTAGACTCGAATAGTCTAACTTATGAAACAAAGAGAAAACATCACAACATGCATAGAATATAAATTAGACCTAACTTACAAACAAAAGTCATAACATGAATTGGCATATAGATCTAAACATACGGGGTGAACTTGCATGTGTGAATAAGGTGTTTCATCTAAACTTGCATAGACAATGGGTGTATGACACATGTACTTTCATAACTTATGTAGTTTTAACATAAAGGTTTGAACTTGCATAGGGATCTCAAACTTTCATTACATGATTCATGCCCCCAAACATACATACATACATATATATATATATATATATATATATATATATATATATATATATATATATATATATATATATATACTTACATATGTGATTCATGCAACATAAATTATGATGTAAACTTGCATCTAACTCACACATGTCATAGCCTAAACTTTAGATCCAATTTACACATAAAATAGATGTCATGAAACATGTAAGGTGGTATGTGATTCTCATTAACTTGCATATGATTCATATCTAAATTAACATCTAAACTTGCATACAGACATATGATTTAACATATGAATTAGTTCCACAAACATAACCAAACTAGCATATGAAGCATCATTATGAATTAATTGTACATAAGCCAGCAATTAACATAGATTTGCTACATAGATAATAATATCACAGCTTTACAACATAGATAATAAGATCATAGATTTACAACATAGATAATAACATAACGGTCAATGATTCACAACATAACCATATAACCCAAATCATAACTCAACCTAATTAAATTATTAATTATCTTATTAAAGAAATAAAACTTGCTACTCAAAGAAGGTCTTGAGTTCTGAAATCTGAGTTCTGAAATTGATTTAGCTCTCCTTTGAAGAAGACAAATTCGTTGTTGTTTAGATTTGAGTTGATTAGCTTTTCTTCCTCCTAAATGGTGGCGGCTACTCTAGGTTGCAAGGTGACAGCATGGCGGCCATGGTTCTAAATTTTTATTTGATTTTAGTGTTTGAGTCTACATGTGTTTGTATAGAATTTAGATTAATTTTGGCCATCCGATCAACCTAAAATAAACCATAGCCATTCAGTCAAGATAGGGTGACAAGTCAGCCCTAACGACTCTGCTAAGAGTCAGAAAATCGTCATCAAACAAATCTGCCCAGTGGGGGGGGGGGGGGGGGGGGGGGCAGGTCGACCCCCAGGTCAACCCCTTGGTCGACCTGTATGGGTAGGTCGACCCCCAGGTTGACCCCCTGGTCGACCTGGCCTCTGGCGGGAATTTTCCCGCCTAGCCCAATCTGAGTCTGATTTCGAATTTTTTTGAAATATGTTTGAATTTTTCTAAAACTTCCGATCGCCATAACTTCTTCATACGAAGTCCAATTCACGCAAACTCGGACTCTATCTCAACCAGAATTCCGAGATGAACACAATGGCGTAACCCGTTTCCCTTATTCTCACATTTAAAATTAAATATTCTTCAATTCGTTACTCTAGTGTTAATCGAAATACGGGGTGTTACAGCCACTTTCGAACTATTCGATCGAATCACATTCCATCACAGTTTTAATGCCCTAGAGTCTATGATACACCACCCAGGGCAGACATGCATGTATCTAGACTTTCTTACGTACGTATCGTTAATCATACTCGATGCCTCAACCTCGATGATACATCATCCGGAAATGGTATGCACGTATCCACATGTATTATCTACTGTGCATCGAGTGTCGTAACAGGGCTATATCAGATACACGGAACTCATTGGGGAGCCTTTTCAGATATCTGTATACACAAATGCTATGGTCTACATTTTAACGGTGGCTGTGGTCTCACCCGACCCCTCCATCAACTAGTCAAAGGACAACAAATATGAGAGCTAGTGACATGCCCCTAACAAACAATCTACATCCAAATTGGCGTGTGCCGCAACTAATGTCTTGGTAACAAAAGGTCAATGGTCTTTTGATTTAGCTCTCCTCCTTTTCGCATCACGCTGATTGTCGATGACCGGTACGCGAGGATTACTATCAATCAGATGGTTAGACCTACCTAAGGAAAACAAATGAGATGGTCGTAACCTGCCTAGTCACAAGGCACCAGATTAGTCGAATCACCTATGCCACCCTACAGTCTTCTGACTGCCCACTATTGTGACAACCAAGGTATACTCACCAGGTAGTAACGTGCAGATCCAACCTCTGCGAGCACATCCTAAACGCTGTCACCGCATAGAGGACTACCAGGAGTACTCTCCATGTCCCAGGAAGCTGCGTGCTTCCATTTCTAGTCCTTCAGAGCCGATAGAATATCAGTAGAACAACAAGTAGACATGCAGAATAATCAGATGGACGTGCGCTCCCCTCGTGTCTCATGACACCAGATGATCCACCGCATCGGGTTTGTCCCTTTTAGATGTACGGACTGGTCCAAGCACCGCAGGTTAACATGTTATTAGGCCCTATGTCCAAACGTTTAATTACGCGCTTGCTCTACCTCATTAGACTTCTAGTTAACTTGGTTATTTTAGCTCATATTAACTTCTTATTCAGGTTACCAAGTTCTTATTGCTAATTTATTTAAGTTATATAACTTACCCCGTTTAAGTTCATTAATTAGCCTTTAATATGTTATTCTTATTAGCAGATTCTAGATTCTCAGATTTTTAGGTAACATGTTCTTCTTATCAACAGGATTCAGATTCTCAGGTTTACAAATTACTTAATGTATAATTAAGTACAAATTATTGCATTTCATATGTTTTCCCTTCTTTTCTCTACTTATTACATACAGCAGGTTTCCAGATTTAAAGAATACTTAATTTATAATTAAGTACAACTTATCTCATTCCATAAGTTTTTCCCTTCTTTCCTCTACTTGTTACAAACAATGGGTTTTCAGGTTTTCAGATTTACAGATTACTTAATTTATAATTAAGTACAACTTATCTCATTCCATAAGTTTTCTCATTTTCTCTACCGTTTATTATAACCTAAGATATAATTTCCACTTGTCCCTAGGACAAGCCTACCTAATATCTTTCCTTTTTCCCTTTCAGGTTTATTCATAATAGGTTATTATCATTCCCCATTCATTCCCATTTCTTTTACTGTTGTAAGATTCATCCATTTCCATTAATTATAATTAATGTTATTTAATTCTTTCTAGTTATATATTCATTTATGTTAATGCACCAAATCCCTCACATTAAGTTGACCACTTGTGGATGCTAGATTTGCCGAGCGATTCCGGGCAGGCTTCTACCATAAGTTGTACTTAACCTTGTGTCTCCGTGCGGTTATTTACAATTTCTTAATTACAGTAGATTTTCGTACAAATCAAGCATGTGTGTTCTTTCTCATTATTCCCAAATTTTACCGTAATTCTATTTACAACCTTTTTGGCATAGTAATTTTATTAAGAAAATACTCATGTTCATTGTAAATCTCATAATTACAGCATTATTAGAAATACCCAATTCAGAGAAGTGATTAATGGAAATAGGATTTATAAAGCAGAAATGTTATCAGTTCAGGTTTTAGGATTACAATACTATAGAAATTCCATCATTTATACGAAGGATACAATTCATTTTTAATGACAACAGTACTAACTTCAACAAATTTCAGAAGGTTAAATGTTTCAGTAGATTAATCATTTCAACAGATTAAACATTTCAGCAGGTTACAACAGGTTAAACATTTCAACTGATTTATTATATATATTAATGGGGAATGCAAACTGATAGATATACCATTATCAAAATTGTATAACTTAAATCCACTCAGCTAATAGCTTTCCAATTCATGAATCTAGTCCAGACCTAGCATTCCGTGGCTCTCCTAACTTAATCTAGAGTCTAAATAACCATGGATTCACAATTCTCAAAATAAAATAAAAGGAAAAAAAATAAGAGAAATCTAAATTAACCAGACCCAAGAATTTACCTCACCTCGATCAGATTTATGGACTCTGATTTGTAGATATGCATTCATTTCCTTCAAATCTTAGATCATAACTTCCTAGTACTAGTTATTATATTTTCTGAAGATATTTGAGGAAGAACAACGGTAGAGCCTGGGCATCATTTCAGGAATTATCATAATAAGACTAGGCTCTTCTAACATATTTATAGACATACCAGAAGAACAAGATTCATCAGATTTTAAGTTGTGAAAATTAGAAATGTACACGTCATTAGAAATACGTTACAAAAGCAGTGTTGGAACTCCCTTGGGTCGACCCGCTTGTTGATGGGTCGACCCCTGGGTCGACCCATCCAAGCTTGGGTCAACCCAATCGGGTCTAGTGGGTCTTTCTTACGTAGGCACCTGTTATGTCTTTTGCTTTTAGTCGTTAACTTTGATTACTTACTTGATTTCTTCATTTGATTGATTCTATACCTTTTATATCTTTCAATCAAATTTGAAGTCCCTAATATACATATTTGTATATATATAGTTTTCTGGAATTTTAATTTATCGTCAATTTTTACATACGTGCTCCATTTTGATCGTGCCATATACCAAAACAAATCAGAAAAACACCACAAACACATTCTTAAATGTTTCGCCGTTAAATTTGGAGATTATAATCTTTTATTATTGTAGGAAAAAATACGGGGTGCTACACAAAATGTGACAACCCGCCCTGCCACCCGGTTCAAACCGATCGTTAAACCGACCTAAACTAATTAACAAGACGTACCGCTTCTGGTTCCAACACAATATCATAGAAACAAAAGGCTTTTCATTAACATCTTTAAAATGTTACATCAGAGTATAAGAATATCACAGTACATTAAGTAATACATTGCACAACAGAATTATAAATATATATAACTCTCAATGGAAGACTTATAATGCTCTAAATACGACTCTAGCTTCAATCCAGAATCCTGCTCAATAAACTATCTGCAAAACCAAAACAATAAACTATGAGTCAGTCATGGGACTGGTGTGAGAACCAATATTAATTATTATTAACTTATCCAAAAGTGAGGCATATCACGGGACCACACTGTATAACATGAAATAGGTTTCCTCCACATGGATAACACTCCATAAAACTCAAGTCTTAAATGGTTTCGTTTTCATATTAACATTTATTAAATCAAATCTTGTAACAACCCGGAAAATCAGAACCAATTTAAATTTTTTATTTTGGCAATTTTAATGAATTTTGAATATTTAAAATGAATTATTTTAAATAATAATGACAAGAAAATTATTTTGAATAGAATTAGAATGTATATACTGATTTGAATCGAAATTGGAATATAAATATTTATTTTAATTTTAAAAGGAGTTAGAAATAGCGCGATAGTTTGAAAATTCAACTTTGAAGTTTGACTGAATGTACAGGATTCAAAATAAACCGGATTTTAGTGAAACCAAAAATATTTAAATCTGTTTAAAAATATCTTTCTAATAAATCTAAAAAATCAAAATTTCATAGCGGGAATCAAAAGTTATGGCCAGTTGAATATTCAAAATGGTTGCTATGAAATAAATATGGCCCGTAAAAATAGACATTTTGCAAACGACCTCCGTTTTCGATGAAACCACTTTTGTTGGATCCGGAATGTCAAATTATTGCTAGATTCCAATTTTCATAATTTTTGGAATTAATATGTGAGCGTGGCAAAAGAAAACGTGTTTTGATAGTTTCAGTCAATTTGGATCGACCAGAAAATGGCCATTTTTCAAACGGTCTCTAACTTCGACGAAATTAGTTTTGTTAGGACCGTATCATCAAAACATAGCTAGATTTATTTTTCTAGAATTTTGGAGTCAGTATGTGGCCTCGGTAAATTAAAATGTGCGTTGAAATTCAATATATATTGATTTATATTTTAATTTTGGTAAAAACTGATACGAACAGTCGAATAGGTTTACGAAACATATTCCATTGTGTTCGTAATGGGGGTATTTTGCTAGGGACGGCACTCGTTGGGTTCGGTTTGGAGTTCGAATGGAAAATTTAACTTTCTAGAATTAAATAATATTATTATAAAAGCTATAAATGCTCCTCAACACACCCTCAAACCCTAAACATCTCTGTCTGCCGTCATACAGGAACCAAGGATCAGGAAAGCTCGAAAACAAATCCTTCCATCTCTCCCAAAACACAATGAATTATCCAACAGTTAATTAACGAAAATCGAAGTGCTTGGTGAGCTCTAGATGATGAGCGGTTGTGATCGATTTTAATGAAGTGGATTAAGAGATTTTTCCACCCAACTGAGCTGCATTCGTACCTTATTTTGAGGACAAAGGGGACTTCGAATTGGGTGGGGCTTCTGGAGGCTGGTGGCGATGGGAAGGGGGTTCGAACAGCGGCTTCAGATCATCGGTCGGATGTATGGATGAGCATGCGTGAGGGGATTGGAGCAACGAATGTGGTGACAGGTTTTGTCTGGAGAATGGCACGAAGAAGATGGATTAAGAAAAAGGATTAAGGGGTCAAATTAATAATTAACATTAATTATGTTTATTTAATTAATTAGACTAATTTTTGTAAACAACGTATTAAATTCAATATCTTTTTCATAGATGATCAGAATCAGACGATTTCAGAAGCATTAGAATTGTGACAGTAAACTTTATGCAATGGAACAAACCAAGACAAAAACGGAGCACTTTAGAGTTTCAAGGAAAATTGGACGCGAATAGAAATTCAGAAATTAAAAGCAGTCAATGTGAGAACTTCTCACTATAAAATTATTTCTGTACAGTTATTTATTTTATAACTGCATGTATGAACTGCTCCCTGTCGTCCACAGACCATGGATGACTTGTTCGATTGTATTGTGTTGTGAATAAAATATATATTTGCGATGTGAAAAATATATATATGGAATGAAAAATAAATAATATATACGAAATATAAATATATACATATATATATATATATATATGAAGTGGAAAATAGTGTATATATATGTTAGATCAAAATTTGGACCTAACACCCAAATTGTTCTGAATCTTATAGAGTTTTAACTGAAGAATGAAGAAAAAGAAAATAACACATAGAATTTATAGTGGTTCGGCGTTAATGAGCCTACGTCCACTTTATATGTTATTGATAATACTTCGAATGCTGGTACAATAAATGATTTCTCTCTAGCTCACTTTTACAATTGTGATTTCTCTCAGTAATCTAGCAATAAGACTGATAAGAAAGGGTAATATGACAATAATGGCGGAATCAGTTCTCAATATTGCCAAAAGGATCCCAAAAAGTGCCAAGCTCTGGGCTATTTATAGCTGATTTTGTCAGGCGCGTCGTGGTAACACGTGGCACGAATCCCGAGAACATCGGATCGCATCGCCACCGTTGAAGAAATAGTCAAATTAGCCGTTGTGGACAGGTGTCGTGATCCCCTTGAAAATCGGATCATGCAAATGGGGAGAATCGGTCAAAATGACGGTTAGGGACACGTGTCGCTGGATCCGTGCGTCTCGGATCGCTGAAGACTAGCTCGTGTTTGAACGGGTCAGAGGCTCCGCCATGCATCAGGGGATCAGATCGGTCTATACTGGGCAATAATACATGTACGGATCGAATCGCATAGAAGTGTTGTTTCGCTGATGAAATGGGGGCGATCCGATAAGGTGCGGTCCGATATTGGGCGATCCGATGAGGGGCGAGTCAATGGTGCAATCCGTTCCTTCATGTACTTAGAGAATGTGGTTTCATACTTTCTTCTTATGAATGAACCTGGGTGGCTTGGTCAAAAAGCTAGCCAACATTTTGCCCCCTCGAAGTATGTTTTATCGATGATGGAACATGCTTCGAAGCTATAGATTCGTCTTTTCACAACGAGTCGCAAATCAGTGAACGATTCCTTTTCTGGGACTTTTCAGAGTCTTCATCACTGGATCTGTCGGTCATTTATCGATTCGTATCGCGTAGTTGAGTCGCGGTCCGTTTGCAAGCCATTCGTCTCGTTCTTTGGTGAGCACTTGGGCTTCTTCACGGAACGGAACGAAATGGGCTTCTCTCCGAGACGTGGTGGGCTTTTGGTTTGCGGCCCGTCTATTTTCGCGGATCGAATAAGACAAAAAAGGGGAGACAAACGGTCGCCCTTTTGCCTATATAAGTCGATCCTCCTCTTCACTTTCTTCCTTCTTCTTTCCTTCGTATCGTTTCGCCTGCATCATTGACGAAAAACCCTAGTTTTTCAAACCTCCAAAAATCCGATTGTTTTCCCAACTTTTAGAAAGGTAATTCTACCGAAAGCACCCTTATTCGATATCGCTTTCGTTTTTATAAATTTTTCGAATGGTTTGAGGGAAGAAACGATGAAATGTTGTGATTTTTGGGGGAGCCAGCGTGGCGCCATGGCTGATAGGTTCAGAGGTTGGAGTTCGGAAATGAGAAGGAGAGGAGGAAAACGGAGGAGGAAGGAGAAGAAAGAAGGCCGGTTCGGATCGTGGGAAAGGAGAGGAGAGGAAGAAGATGAAGGTGAGTGGCGAGACGGAGGGTCGTGGTGACGGCAGAGGCGTGTATCGTGGGGGGCTGCAACGATTCGGCAAAGACCCCGATCACTCAATTTCACGATCCGTGAGGGGGCGATCCCTCTGCCCTGCGATTCGAAGGAGGGCGATCCCTCTACCCTGCGATCCGAAGGAGGGCGATCCCTCTACCCTGCGATCCGAAGGAGGGCGAACTGTCATACACATCGCGGTCCAACTCGTAGTTCACGATCCAAACAAAATTTGAACCTTAGACGATGCCTTGTCACCATAAAATTCTGAACAGTTAGGCTAGGGCCTTGATGTCGGACTTTCTGGACTAAATGACCACATAATTTGACTGCATATGACGACTAATATTTTGATGATCTTGATAGCTTTTACGCTTTATCTTTATTGCATGCACAAGCACACACACCGGCACTTGCACACATGGGGGCGGGTAGCTTTAATCTCATTTTTCATGTTTTCTCGCCTAGCAGTAATGTCGGATAATCAATCTTCTTCAAGATCCGCTACAGAAACAGAGTCCGAGGTTCCTGAGCAATACAACCCTGAGGTCCCTCCAATCAACCAAGGAGGTGAAGATTCTGGCTCTGAATACGAGGCAACGGAATCAAATCCGTCTGAAAGTACTTCATCTAGTGAAGAATCTGAGATAGACAGGCGAGCTCCCGACAAGATTCCTGGCGCGCTCGGAATAGATAAATTTTCTGATTCTTTAGCATCTAAGCTCGATGATATAAAGCTTAAAAGAATCTGCTTGAGACATGGGATTCCTTGGGATGATGTCATGACACCTGGTAGCGAAGATAGACCCCACTTAGCTCCGGAAGGATATATGGCAATCAGTCGAACCATGTGCTTGGTAGGAGCTATTCCTCCATTTCCTCCGATCGCCATCTAGACTTTAAAACGACTGGGTATCGCTCTGATGCAGCTTCATCCTAACGCCTACGCATCTCTATACACCCTATATATTGCATACGTGAAGATCCTACATACCAAACTTACATTCAGAGATTTGACATTCTTTTTTCTTTTCAAGCATCGTTCCTCGGCAACCCCAAATTTCTCTTTCTTTGAATCGGTGGCGAATAGGAAGGTTCTGTACGATGGATACAACAATATAGGGGATCCTAAGTCTGATTGGTTCTATATAAAGAAACAAGCCGGATGCTCAAGAAGATGGCTTAAATCAAGTAAACTTTAAGCTTTTAACTGAATATCTTGTTCAAGAAGTCGAGGCGTTAACATTCTTCCCCCTTTTTCTTTGTCTTAAACAGATCACGTCTTCCCGAAAACGGAGGGTCCCCTATACAACAATCGATTGTCTATTCTTCTACAAAGCAGATCCGACTTTCTAAGGATCAAAAAATACATCACTGATGAGAATCTTCATAAGCATCATCTTCTGGATATAAGATTTGGACTTGGCGCTGGCGGCAAACCTTATAAGCACGTGCCCACAACGGAGGGAGAGGAAACATCGCAAGCAATAGAAACAACTAAGTTCCACAAGAGTCCTTCCCCGATAGTCATCCAAGACGATGAGGACCTGAATATATACAAAGGGGATGAGGCCCGTGGTGACAAGTCCAAGGAAATCCCAGTTTCTACTCCAATCGAATCCACTGCTCCCGATGACTTGACAGACGAACAGCTATTCAAAGAGCTGAGCAAAATTCCTCTGCCCGACGATGTATATACAGAGAGGGACTTTGAAGGGGAGCCATTCTTCCCTGCTTCTGAGGAGGCCATCGCTCCAACTAGAGAACAAGAAACTAGTCAGATGAACCTGTCTTCAGGCCCGGGTCTGTTAGGGGGAATTATATGGGATACACAAATTACACACACTATCTGACCCCGCACTCTTATATCGTCAGTATTCAAAGTTTTAATATGCTCTTTTCTTTTTTTGCAGGAAAGATGTCCCGTAGGCGATCTTATCCTTATCGTTCTCTGCGTGAGGGCACACCCAGTCTTCATCCGGGTACTGAGCGTTCTCGCGGCCCTTCTCACAAGCCGACTTCCTCGCAACCTCGGTCTCCACCAAAATCGACCTCTGCCAAGCCTTCCAGTTATCCGGTAGTTCCTGCAGGGGGGAAGAAACTTCCTAAAGAGTTAACTCCTCCAAAGTGTGCACCTTCCCACAGCAGGTTGTCAAAAAGGCATCACGAATCTAAAGATAGAAGCAAAGATCCAATCAAAGAGTCTGAAAAGGAGAGGAGTGACATCGTCCCTTCCAGCCAACCAGAGTTGGCTGCCCCCGGGTCGCGGGACTACATCCATGGTCCCGAGATTCAAGGTAGGCTGGAAAAGCTGAGGGAACAATTCCCAGACATATTCTTTGATAGGATGACGTTTGTTCCAGCCTTGGAACCGGTCCCTAAGAACTGGGATAATGAAGTCGTCGAGCACATCCGCCACGTTGCCAGGCAGTATGAGATGATGAAGAAACATGCAGTTAACCTTTCAGAAGTCATCCGATCGCTTGAAATAGAAGCACATAAATCTAAGGCGAAACTTGAAAACAACGAAAGGGCTAGGGCAAAGATGGAGAAGGACCTGGAAGAGGCTCAATCCCAACTTGCTTTAGCATGGAGAGACGTCGAGAATTTTAAAACCGAATTGGAGAATGCTAAAAAACGCATTCATTCGGAACTTGACTCCAATAGCCAGGAGAAAATGGCCTTAAAGAAGGAGGTTGAAGATCTCAAAATGGCCAACATTGAGTTGAAAACAGCACAAGGCCATTTCGAAGCTGAGAGAGCTGCATGGGAAGCAGAAAGAGCAAGTTTGAAAGAAAGTTTGGCTTTGGCTAAAGCGGAAACGCTGACTTTGAATGATCAAGTCGCAGATGCGGAGAGACGGGCAGCTCTCGCCGAACAGAATGTTGAAAGTGCCATCGAAATGGCTACTGCCTCAAACAACAAGCTCCTCGAGAGAGAGAAGGATATCGAGGGGTTCAAAGAGATGATCTTTGACTTCCTTGGCCAAGTCCTGAAAACCCGCAACATTTCGTGGATCCCGGATTACCACGTTACTTTAGCCAATCTATGGGATGCCATTGTTAAGGGTGAAAAGAAGAGATTGGGAGTCGATGAAATTGATGAAGATGAGTTGATGAAGAGCATCTTGAGGGATAACGAGCCTGAGGACCTGGCAGAGGGTCGTCGTCTGATTCAAGCGGAGATGGAAAAGGAGAGGGCCCTGGCTAAGGGTAAAGGCAAAGCTGATGAAGGTTCGAGTTCAGCCGTGGAGCCCAAAACCTCCGGAGTTGAGGAGTACCATCCTGATGATCCACTAATCCCTTTGGGCCTAACTCCTGTAGTTGTTGGGGCTCCTACAGCTACCCAAGAAGGAGGATCTGCAGATGGTATCTCCCTTTTTTCTCCACAATTCGTCAAAGCAAGTGTGAATTGTCGTCGTCTGGTAGAACAACCAATTGAATTAGTAACGTGTGTTCCTCATAATACAGGTGGCGAGCCCGTCGACAAGGGTGCTGAAAAAGAAAAGAGGCGGAGAAGGAGGCTGTCTCGCCAGGTGCCGGTATTGATATATCTAAGCAGGCTGAGGTCACAACAGCAGAGAAAAGCATCCTGGCACCTAGTACTGATGTTCCCAAGGATGCTGAGACCATTGAGGCCTTGAAAGACATGGATGGGCGCCATGTAGAGGATGAGGAAGATATTATTGGCGCCAAAAAGGCCGACGACGATGACGACGAAACCTTGGCCAGCCGAAAGGCTAGGCAGGAAAAAGAGATGGCTTCGAAGAAGGTGGCAGATGAGCCTTTGGACGTAGTCCCTCTTGTAGAATTTGATCCCAAAACCGGGATGATTTTGAAAATCCAGCCCAAATCCATCAGCAGACAGCTTCATTTTGCAAATCCTGATGACTTCCCGGCTTCCCTTTCTGATAGAAGGAAGAGAAAGGAGGTGGAAGAGGAATCTTCTGAAGAGTCGGATGTTCCTCTCATAGACAAAAGGAAGAGGAAGAAAGGGGATCAATCCGATGCCGACAAGGCGAAGCTGGAGAAACAGAAGCAGGAGAAGAGGCCAAAGCGTAAATAGGATATTGTTGCTTGTTGATATTTTGTCTTTAGGTTTTCCACCGGTCAAGAAATGTAATTATGAGACTGGTCCACACTTTCCTTTCTAGGTTGTTTTTCACTTTGTTGGTTCGCTGTATATAAACGAAAGTTTTATCTCTTTTTGCATCATTGTGTACCTGTATTCAAATAAACTTTCCATGTTTAGTCATAGACCATCTAATTATAATTACAAATCAGTCAAAGGACAGAAAGAAAAAATTTCGCGTTGCATTGCTGCATTAAATTTCATGGGTATACGCATATGACCCCCAAATCAATCGTTAATGTAGCGCTTAACTAGGGCTTATTAAAGATTGATTAGCATTATTTGCAGGTTGCCCCCTATTTCTGAATATGGGGTACTTAGAGAATTTCACAAGATAACTGTTCTTGTGGTACCAAATTTCCGGCACCTTTCTCAGCGCTTATCCATAGACTCCTTTATACTCTCCTGGCAGTTGCCGGGGTTAGAGTTCAAATTCAATAGTTCAATTGGTCCTTGTTCCTTCAGCAGGGAAGGTGTTCTTTCCCAGCGCTAACTCTGAGACGCTTTTTATACTCTCTCTCTCTCTCTGGAGAGTTAGAGTTCGAGCTCAGTGATTCGTTCGCTCCCCGATCCTTCAGCGGGGAAGGAGCTCTTTCTTAGCGCTCAATCGGAGACGATTTTTATACTCTCTCTCTCTCTGGAGAGTTAGAGTTCGAGCTCAGCGATTCGTTCGCTCCCCGATCCTTCAGCGGGGAAGGAGCTCTTTCTCAGCGCTCAATCGGAGATGCTTTTTATACTCTCTCTCTCTCTGGAGAGTTAGAGTTCGAGCTCAGCGATTTGTTTGCTCCCCGATCCTTCAGCGGGGAAGGAGATCTTTCTCAGCGCTCAATCGGAGACGCTTTTTATACTCTCTCTCTCTATGGAGAGTTAGAGTTCTATCAACGATATAATTTACTTTATTGTATCCTCAAAATTTTGACTTGCGATTACATTCCATTCTGATGGAAGGCATTTATGATTATATGCTTCTGGGATTGTTGGATTATTCATAGCGATTTCCATAAAAATAAACAAGCAGATAAATAAAGGTGCAGTAAAGGTAAATGACACACAAGATTTTTATAGTGGTTCGGTCGAATCATGACCTACGTCCACTTTATAATTTTTTCTTTAAGGAATCAGACTATTCTAGGCAAGTCGTGCCTTGTACATGGTTTTCAACAAAGCAAAAGAATAGATTTGAAACTTTCATGTTAAGTATGGCCGTAAATGTTGGGCATTCCACACTCTGGGGATTTCCTTTCCATCTACGGTTGCCATCTTGAAGGTACCATTATCAAGCTTGCTCAGAATGGAGTACGGTCCTTCCCACTTCGCTCCCATATGAGTTGGGGGTGGAAAGACACGTTTCAGAACCAAGTCTCCGGGTTCCCAGGTTCGGGCTCGAACCTTTTTGTTGTAATATCGAGCGACCTGTTGTTTGCATCTCAAGGCACGCAGGTCTGCTTCATCCCTCTTTTCTTCGATCATATCCAGGGACTCAAGGAGCAATTCATTATTGGTTATCGGATCATAATAAGTCACCCGGTGAGAAGGTACCTTTATCTCAACCGGGATGACCGCTTCCGTTCCAAAAGTAAGGGAGAAGGGGGTATGTCCTGTTGTCGATTTATATGTTGTCCTGTAGGCCCATAGTGCCAAGGGCAATTCATCAGCCCACATGGCTCTGGCCCACTTCAGTCTTGTTTTCAGAATGGACTTAATCACTTTATTCGCAGCTTCGACTTGTCCGTTCGATTGCGGGTGCGCCACAGAGGTGTATCGATTCTCAATGTGGTATTTTTGGCAGAAATTTCTGAATTCAGCGCTATCGAACTGAGTTCCGTTATCCGTTATCACAATCTTTGGAATCCCAAATCGACAGATGATGTTTCTAACGATAAAGTTGATCACTCGTTTGGTTGTGATTGTAGTTAGTGGTTCAGCCTCGACCCACTTAGTGAAATAATCCACGGCCACAATAGCGAACTTTGCTCCGCCCCTTGCTATGGGGAGACTTCCAATGATATCAATTCCCCACATAGCGAAAGGCCATGGGCTCATCATTGTTTTTAACTGATTAGGAGGTGCTCTAGGTATTTTTGAAAATCTCTGGCACGCATCACACCGTCGTGCGTATCTTGCCGCATCCTTGTTTATGGTAGGCCAGAAATAACCATGTCGCAACACCTTTTTTGCCAAAGTTTGCCCTCCAGTGTGATCGCCGCATTCGCCTTCGTGTACCTCCTGCAGCACACGCTTGATGTCATTGTGAGCTATACACCGGAGGAGGGGCATCGAAAATCCTTGTCTGTAAAGAACTCCGCCTTGCAGAACGTATCGTGCAGCTTTACGAATTACTTTACGCCTCTCGCTTTTCTTGGTCGGAAGCGCTCCATTCATCAGGAAATTCTTTAGAGGGGTCATCCACGACTCCCTTTCTGGTTCCGCCTCTAGTATTAGATCGATCTCCATTTGATCAATATTAGGGGACCGAAGTACTTCAACGGGGGCTAGCCCGGTCACTTCAGGATCGTCGGAACTAGCCATCTTTGCCAACTTATCCGCCTGTAGATTCTCTGACCGCGGTATGTGAGATATGCTGTAGTGATCAAAATCGTTCAGCAACTCCTTTACTTTCTTCAAGTATAAAATCAATCTTGCACTTTTAGCTTGGAATTTTCTAGTAACCTGGTTCACAACTAACTTGGAGTCGCAAAAGATGTTCAGCTTTGTGACCTCTAATTCCTTTGCGATCCTTAATTCGGCTATCAAGGCTTCATATTTGGAGTCGTTGTTAGTGGAGTGAAACTCCATCCGGATAGCATTGGATATCAATCGTTTCTCTAGAGTTTCAAGCACTATTCCAGTGCCGGATCTTTCATCATTCCTAGCGCCATCAGTGTACAATCTCCAGGCATTGGGATCGAAAAGTAATTTTGAAGGATCGACTTCTTCATTGGCTATATCTTCCTCCGGGACGGTAAACTCTGCTATGAAGTCGGCTATCACTTGCCCCCGAATTGACCGTCTGGGCTGAAAGTTTAGATCAAATTGACTTAACTCAATGTTCCATTTGAGTAATCTTCCAGACGCCTCTGGTCTCTGTAAAACTTGCTTGAGTGGGTGATCGGTGTATACAGTAATGGGATGCGCCTGAAAATAATGCCGAAGCTTTCTAGAGGCGATCAGTAAACTATACGCCAACTTTTCTATCCATGGATAATTACGCTCTGCCGCCATCAATTTTTTGCTCACGTAATACACAGGTCTTTGGACCTTATCTTCTTCTCTTACCAACGCTGAGCTGATCGCATGGGATGACACTGCCAGATACACGAATAAGTCCTCGTGATCCATTAGCTTAGATAATATCGGAGGTTTCTCCAGGTGCCTTAGTAAGTTCTGAAATGCTTCTATGCAGTCGGGCGTCCATTTGAAGTGGCGTTTTCCCCGCTTTATTAATTCGAAGAATGGGATGCACTTATCCGTAGCCCTGGAGATAAATCTGCTTAGTGCGGCTACTTTCCCTACAAGGCTTTGCACATCCTTAATTTGCCTAGGTTCATGAATGTCTCTGATTGCCACGATCTGGTCTGGATTAATCTCAATCCCACGGGAACTGACGATGAACCCCAAGAATTTTCTGGAGGCAACACCGAATGAACATTTGGTTGGGTTGAGTTTCATTCCGTACTTTCGAAGAATGCCGAACATCTCTGCCAAGTCAGTAGTATGTTGGGAAGATTGCTTGGACTTAACCAATATATCGTCGACGTATACTTCCATTGTTTTCCCGATCTGGTTATAAAACATTCTGTTGACTAAACGTTGATATGTAGCGCCTGCATTCTTCAAGCCAAATGGCATCACTACATAGCAATATAATCCCAGATCCGTGATAAAACTAGTGTGTTCTTGATCCGGAACATGCATCAGAATCTGGTTATATCCTGAGTAAGCATCCATAAATGAGAGAAGTTCATGACCCGCCGTCGAGTCCACCAACTGGTCAATTCGGGGCAACGGGAAACTATCTTTTGGGCAGGCTTTGTTCAAATCCGAGAAGTCGATACACGTTCGCAACTTCCCTTGGCCTTCTTTACCAGGACTGGATTTGAAATCCAGTCCGGGTAGGTCGAGTCTCTGATAAATCCATTACTCTTTAGCTTTCCAACCTCTTCTTTCAAGGCAGCGGACCTCTCTGGGCCTAACATTCGCCTTTTTTGCTTTACCGGAGGATGTTTAGGGTTAATGCTTAATGAATGGCTCATGATTGATGGGGATATCCCGCACATGTCCGCGTGGGTCCAAGCAAATACATCCAAGTTGTTTTTTAATAAATACGTCAATTATTTAGCAAGATTCAGATTTAACTGGGATCCAATCTTAAGGACCTTCTCCGGGTCACTTTCATCGATCGATACATCCACAGTTGTCTCGTTGGGAGTCGCCATTCTGCCCCCAGGTTCTTGATCCTCTCTGGGATCTATATCCTCGGGCAACTCTCTGGGCGACTCTCCAACGGTTATCCTCTTTAGTTGCTATAAGGTCTCCGCCCTTGTGGGGGAGAAGCACCTTTGGTTTCTATGTCCCCTCCATTGCGAAGTAACTTTAGCTCGGCAACATAGCATGCTCGCGCAGCAGCCTGATCTCCTCTGACGATACCGATGCCAGCTTCTGTGGGGAATTTCAATAACAAGCACCAGGGGGCTATATAGGCTCTAAACTTTGCGAGGGCCGGTCGGCCCAAGAAGGCATTGTAAGGCGATTCAACATCCAAAACCACGAAGGGAAGGATTCTCACTCTCTGGCGTTCTCCTTCCCCAAGCGTAACCGGTAACTCTACATAACCCATTGGAGTGGTGGATGCTCCGTTAAATCTACGGATCCATCCTTGACAGGGCTTCAAGCCTTTTATTTCGAGGTTCATCTGGTCAAATGTCATTTTGAAAAGAATGTTGACAGAACTCCCGTTGTCCACTAAAACCTTATGAACCGTGGCGGGTCCAATAGGTTTTGTGATTACAAATGGATCTTCAGTCGGAGCATGGACTCCAATGCTTTCTCGTTCTCGGAAAACGACATCGTCGGTCATCATCTTTTGTTGCTTCACCGGGATATTGTCCTCGGGGTTGCTACACTCCCCTACCTTGAGGTGTTGCTTGGCTGCATTGACATATTGATCCAATGCCTTGGAACTATGCCCGGCGAGATAAAGTCCTCCGATTACGGTATTGATAACGATATTCTTTCCCTTTTGCTGGGCAGTTGGCCTGGCAGCAAGTTGATTCTGGTTTTGATTTGGGGCCTGTACTGCTTGCCCCCTATCTCTGGGCGTTACTCTGTATTCATCTAATTTTCCTTCTCGAAGAAGCCTTTCGACTACATCTCTTAGGTGACGGCATTCATTTGTCGAATGGCCGTGAATCTGATGAAAGAGACAAAACATCCCCGTTTCACGTTCTTTCTCCGTCGACTCTCTGGGAGGTGGCCTCTTATTCTGGAGGGCTTCGTACGAATCCATGAAAATATTTTCCAGAGTATCATTTATTGGCGTATAACTTTCAAAGGCCCTGGGACGAGTCCTTCTCTGGGAGTCGTTCCCTCGGTTCCTCTTCTGGTTGTTGCCGTTACCATTATTATTATTGTTCCCTGACTGACGACCACCCTGATTCCGATTTCCGACATTAACCTCGACTTTCCCCGAGCTGTCTCCTATCTGCTTAATGGCGACATTGCTCTGGATTTCCTCCTTATCGGTCGTTTTTGCCTTTAGGTTAGCATATACTTCTTCCCGGCGTAAGTGTACGTTAGCTTTCTCGTAGAATAATTCTCTAGTATGGGGTGGCTTGCCTGCCAGGTATCTCCCAAATTCAGTGTCTTTATCTACTCCATCAATCAGAGCTGCGACAACGGTTGGCTCATGGGGATCTTTGACTTCAGTAGTAGCCAGGTTGAAACGTTCTAGGTACACCCTCAAACTCTCGCCTGGTCGCTGCTTGACAAGGAACAAGTCAATCACACTCTTTGTCTTTTGTGCCTAGATGCGGAAATGTTCTACGAACTTTTCACTTAACTCCCTGAAGCTAGAAATCGATCTTGCTAGCAAGCGAGTAAAACATAACAATGCTACATCCTCCAAGAATATGGGAAATGCTTTGCACTTGACAGCGTCAGAAGCTGCGGCAGCGGTCATTGACCAAGAGTATCTCATCAGATGCTAGACAGGATCAGACCTACCCACGTACCGGTTCATTTGTGGCATGTTGAAACGCCTCGGGAAAGTCGCATCCAAAATATCATCAGTGAGAGGGGTGTGACTGCGGTCAATTCCCCAATCTTCATTCCGTTGTCCACGGCTATCTGCCAGAACTTGATGGATCATGGCTGCGACATTTGCACTGGTCAGCGGAGGTTCAGGGTCAGTGCTTCTGGCTCGGCGGGGTTCTCTAGTCTCTCTTCCGGGAGCAGTCACAAAATCCGGGGCTCGGATAGGGCTTCGTTGCCCCCTGTTACCATGAGCATGTGCGCGACGACGGGGCTGAGGTAGTCTGTTCTGTACAGGATTGTCCACATCTCGAGCTCTGGGAGTTGCGGCGTGATCGTTCACATTACGGTTTGAGGGCCCCGCCTCCAGCGCTTCTTCTTCCCGTGATGGCAGGATTCCGAACCGAAGCTGCTCTATGTTTTCGGCTCTCTCATATGGTCGCCGCGGAGGTCTCGGCGATTCCTTTGATGAAGAAGAATATCCTGGAGTGAGCGGACGAGCTGGTGGCGTCCTTTGCCTTGCGAGTTCATCAAGCCTTCTATCCATAGCAGTCAAATTTTGTCGCAGGACGGAGCTTTCCTGCCTTTGGGCAGCCAATTCATCAAACAATCTCTCCCACATTTCGGGAAAGCGAGAGAGATCCCCCTCAGTAACGGGAGCAGCAGTGTCATATTGGTCATCATCACTTTCTCTTATGCGCAAAGAACTTGAACCAGGTCAAGCGGAGGGGCAAGGACGGTAGGAGCGAGCCATAGGCTCCTTTCCAGGTCGAGTTGTAGTCCGGTCATCAACTCAGATCGCTGTGGATCGAGGATGGTGGCTCGAAACGCCCCTCGGGATCGGTTCGTGGTCACGGTGCGCGGAGGATTTGAGGCGATATCTCGGGATCGAGTAACAACCCCTTTAGCAGTCCGGATCGCCTCTTTATCGTCGACTCGGAGCGTGGCGTCTTCATCGGATCGGTTCGCCCCCTGCGCTCCGCGATCGAGAGTTTCCTCATTGCCTAGCTCGTGCACACTTTCTTCGATTGTTTCATTGGTTCGTGAAGCTCGTGCTTCCTTAGATCTCTTTCCAGCCATGATATCCGAATCGCTGGAATTTTCAAAGAACTGAATAGTGAAACTTTAGGACTGTTTTCTCAGTGAAAGCACCAAAATGTTAGATCAAAATTTGGACCTAACACCCAAATTGTTCTGAATCTTATAGAGTTTTAACTGAAGAATGAAGAAAAAGAAAATAACACACAGAATTTATAGTGGTTCGGCGTTAATGAGCCTACGTCCACTTTATATGTTATTGATAATACTTCGAATGCTGGTACAATCAATGATGTCTCTCTAGCTCACTTTTACAATTGTGATTTCTCTCAGTAATCTAGCAATAAGACTGATAAGAAAGGGTAATATGACAATAATGGCGGAATCAGTTCTCAATATTGCCAAAAGGATCCCAAAAAGTGCCAAGCTTTGGGCTATTTATAGCTGATTTTGTCAGGCGGGTCGTGGTAACACGTGGCACGAATCCCGAGAACATCGGATCGCATCGCCACCATTGAAGAAATAGTCAAATTAGCCGTTGTGGACAGGTTTCGCGATCCCCTTGAAAATCGGATCGTGCAAATGGGGAGAATCAGTCAAAATGACGGTTAGGGACACGTGTCGCTGGATCCGTGCGTCTCGGATCGTTGAAGACTAGCTCGTGTTTGAACGGGTCAGAGGCTCCGCCATGCATCAGGGGATCAGATCGGTCTATACTGGGCAATAATACATGTACGGATCGAATCGCATAGAAGTGTCGTTTCGCTGATGAAATGGGGGCGATCCGATAAGGTGCGGTCCGACATGGGGCGATCCAATGAGGGGCGAGTCAATGGTGCGATCCGTTCCTTCATGTACTTAGAGAATGTGGTTTCATACTTTCTTCTTATGAATGAACCTGGGTGGCTTGGTCAAAATGCTAGCCAACAATATATATATAGGAAATGTGAAATATATATATGTATATATATATATATATATGAAGTGTGAATAAAATATATATATGAAATGAAAATAATATATATATGAAATGTGAAAATAATATATATATGAAATGTGAAAATAATATATATATGATGTGAAAATCTATATATACGATGTGAATGAATTATATATATATACGATGTGAATGTATTATATGCATACGATATGAATGAATTATGTATACGATGTGAATGAATTATATATATACGATGTGAATGTATTATATATATACGATGTGAATGAACTGTATATATACGATGTGAATGAATTATATATACACGGTGTGAACGAATTATAAATACGATGTGAATGAATTATATATATACGATGTGAAAATAATATATATATATGCAATGTGTAATATATATATATATATGCGGTATGCAAAATATTTGTTCATTAAAAATATAATTTTTAACATATACATGCGTTGTATGAATTTTATATATGTATATATATATATATATGAGATATATAAAATGGTCATGAAATGAAAATACTGGATCGTTAAAAATATAATTTTTAACATATATATAAACTATATGAAATTATCATGTATATGGAATATTCGATTTTGATATAAAATTGAAAATGAAGTTGAAATCATTTTAAAACGAATTTAAAACGATTTATAAAATACGTTTTAAATGGAAATCGATGAAATATATATATTATATGTATAATGGCCCGAATAGAACGCGTCGCGGCAGTTCGCGAATTTCGACCATTAAATTCGAATGGACATTACGGGAGATCCGACCATCGGATTCTCCTAAAACCGGAACCTTGGGTTTGTATTGAAAAGAGCTTTCCAACGAATATAATAGATTTGAAATCTAACGGTTGGATTTGGAATTATGTCCAAATCAAATTTAGAAAAGGTCGTTGTAAGTGTAGTTCGATGACCGTTTATGGAAATCGACTGTACGGGCCTCGATAAAATTATTAAAAATATCAATAATTTGTGTAAAATCATAATAAATGATTTGGAAAGAATTGAGATGAAAAATTCCATATTTGAAAAGATAAAAATATATTTTTATCGAAATGAACTAGTTTTGAACTAGAATTATAATCCAATATTTTTAAATAAATAAATTGGATTTGAAATGGTTTTAAAAATAACCAGAATTTCCAATAAATGAATTGGAATGGATTTGAATCAAAATTATCATCCAAATATTTCAATGTTGGATTTGGGATTATATGGATATTGTGGTGGAATTTAGAAGATATATATATCGTTATTCCAATACGATATTTGTTGGTTTCAGAATTTGATATTGAATATAAGCCGATATATTTTCTATTCATAGCCTTGTATTTAGTATTGAATTGGATTTTGGGTTTGTCGTGAATTGTGTTTAAATGACATTAGTTCTTTAACCCGAGTAAAAGCAGGATTAATTTTTAGAAAATTGAACAATCTATAAGAAATGATTTTTGGGATTAAAACCAATTGGAGTTTAAATAAATCTTTAATTAAATTGTGAATTTATAAATGATAATTAAATTACCAAAATATGAAATGTGATTGAACCAGATACACTTGGTTGCTGATGTTGATTGTGTTTGATTGATTGTTTGGATTGTGTTTGACCAGTTTATGAGCAAGATATGCTTTTACATTTAGCAATGGGTTGGGTAGAAATACTGGTATGCTAACATCTTTTGAAACACTTCACGATTTGACTATGAGATGTGCAGCGATGTTGTTATGTTCATTTCAAATTTAATGAATGATTTTGAAATGATATTTTTCTTAAGAGAAAAGAAATGTATTCCGATTTTGGATAGGGAATGTTTTATAAAACAGAAGGGATTTCGGGGGCTAAAACCCGATGATTTCGAAATGATTTGAAAATGTATTATGGTTTTACATTATAGTTCATCACATATTCGATTAGTTGCTATTAATGATGTATCTGTTTGGTGGCAGAGAATTTATTCTCTTGCTTAAGGCCCTTCTTTGAGATGTACGAGCTCAAAGGTTATGAGATTAATAGTGACTGATCATATGCGTGAACTGCTGATGTGAAGTACTATAGTTTGAACGTACTTGTGATTATTGTGTTGTGAAATGATTTTCCCTACTTCGGGATATAAAATGGTTTAGTGTGTGGCTAAAGATTTGGGTGACCAGATAGAGACTAAAAGAATGGGCTAGATCCAGTGCTTTAGGGTGAGTGGTCAGCAGTGTAGCCTACTCCATGCGTGGGAGGTGCACACACACACAAACACACACACACACACATATATATATATATCGAGTTGGACGGGCACTTACTGCCCGGTCTGAGGGAAGATTCCCGATATTTGGTTGCATACTTTTTTGTATGCATTGTTATGTTTTGGAATTCATATTTCCAAACAATTTAGTTTGAGATCCCAAAGTGAAATCTACTTTGATATAAAAGATAGATATGTATTTCAAATGATTTGAAATAAGAAATCGGGAAATAAAGTCCAAAGGAATAACTTCTGTAAATTGAATTGGATTTGGAAAATCTAAGTGTGGTGATTAATCTAAATGGGTAGATTGGGATATTGCATGTTGATTGGTGCATAGTAGATCCATAACTCTATTATTAATTGTCATTTATACACTGTATTCATGGGGGTAAACCCGTTCCGCGACATACGGCGTGGTCCCGTGAATTACCTGATCTTGGAGTAAAGATTTAATAACTGTTTTGAGTTCTCACACCAGTCCCATGACTGACCTAGAGTTTACTGTTTTCGCCTAAACTCTGGGTGCCCATATTTTCCACACGGGCAGTCAGTAGTTTAGTTTTGCAGATATTTCATTGAGCAGGATTACGCATCGAAGTGAAAAGCTGTGTCCAGAGTATTGATAGTCTTCCGTTGTGTTATTTTATTTGTTTCCGCTGCATTGTATAAGAGTTATTGTAAATTAATCTTCCGTTGTATTATATTTCGATATACTCTGATATATGCTGTACTTTGATGTAACAATATTATGATGTTTATAAAAGTCTTCTGTTATTTGTTCTGATGTGTTGTGCCTCCAGAGTTAACGTATGCGGGTTTTGAACGGTCTTGGTCGATTTAGCGATCGATTGGGTCCGAGCGAAATCCGTATTGTGACGACAAAAAAATTTCGCTCGATCCGAATCAGTCTTTAAACCGATCTAGACCGTTCGAAACCCTTGATCGTTTTGAGAACAGGACAAATTGGAACGCAGACGGAAGAACATTTCATTGCTATTACAACAATTCCATCAGATACAAGAATATAAAGAGTATAAATGAATAAATTACATTCGATAAATATCAGAGATTACAATAAATTACATAGCAGCGGAAAAACAATATAAAACACAACTGAAAGTAATACACGGATACAGAGCTTTCCAAGCACCGTTCCAGTTGTAAATCAGGATCCTGTGAATATAAATCTGCAAAACCAAAACTACTAGCTGCCCGTGTCGAAAATAAGGGCACCCAGAGTTTAGGTTAAAACAATAAACTCCAGGTCAGTCATGTGACTGGTGTGAGAACTAAAACAATTATTCAAAACTTTACTTTAAAAGAGAGTAATTCAAGGGACCACACCGTATAACACGGAATGGGTTTCCTCCCAAGAATACCAGTGCATAGAAACGACAACGCAATGCTTTTTCGAAAAATGAAGATATTATAAGACCCAGGTCCCATCACTCAATGCAACGCAAGCCGAAGGATAGGGTTTTCCCTTATAATAGCCAAACATGCTTGGTACGTTTAAAACAAATCATTTGATACTATAATAAGTGTATTGTGTCAAAACAATTTCAATCGTAAATATCAATCCTAAGCGGCATGGGTACCATCTATCATGTCGCCATACTAGGCTCTAGAAATAAAACCAAAATACACGTATTGGAAATTGGATTTCCGTCATGAGTCGAGGCAAGGGGCAAGCTCCTCTCCGCTTTCGAGACACTCTAGCAAATGTCCCAGGGCTACGCACTTTGGGCAACCCCTGGATGCTTCAGGGCCGGTCCTCTCTTACGTTTGAGGATTAGTATTCCTGAACACACGTTTCCCGGTCCTTACAGACCTAAAATCGAGGCGCCTCATCCAACAACCACATAGGTGAAAAGTATATAAATGTCAGGGATGGTAAGTCACTAACACCACCTAAGCTAGAAAGAAACGTTGTGCTCTCCCTGCAGTCCTCATCCCGTTTTTAACTCATACCGAGGTGTGAGGCTCGCGAATTCACGTTATACACAAAGCTATGCCACAATGGCCGTGCTTTGATCATCAACCACAAGACTTTGCTTTTCAACAGAAGCCTTGATCCATGCAACTCAGCATGCCACACAGGCAATTCATGCCATGCGATTGATATCTATCGATATATAACCTCTAAGCTCGTACGTCTCAGAGAAGGGCGTTAAGCAAGAGAATAAATTCTCCGCCGCCAAACAAATATATATTTAACAAAAATCAATCAACACAGAATAAAATCCAATGTCAGACACACAATCCATTTACTAGTTCGTTTTGGGTCTGAACGAAACCGGAGGCACTTTCCTCGCATATCCATCGATCTCCAAGTACGTCTGGACGATCACCAACTGATTCCCTCATCTTGGGTGTACAGCCCAATCAAGATCAACAGTAATCACCCAAACAATGTGAAGACTTCCGGTCTTCGACCACCGTCTTCATCTTCGACATATGTCGAATCGGTTATTCAGAATGGGTATAAACCCGGTCTTTCCGAACAACCCGTGTATATTAAAAACAAATGTTACACAAACACAACATACGCCTCATTCCAATTCAGCAGCCACTAACCGCAAATTAGCAAGAGAACAACTTCACAAATATTAACTTCGAAGGCCGAAACCAACATCAGATCAATACCCAGGAAACCATTCTTCTTAACTAACATACAGCTAGTTTCTAAATTTCAATTCTTAGGGAAAGGTTCCCATTAATTTTATCAAAGATAAATTCTTTAAATTTATTCTTTAATCTTCCTTTGGATGTCATTTCAAAACAAATTATGGTTTTTCAAACTAGTCGAGATTAGCGAACCACACTGAAGTAATTATTTATTTTATTTCCCAATCCCAACCTATTCATCCCATGAAGCAAAACTGGTAATACTCCATATCTAATACCACAGTGTTATCAGTAAAATTAATTACCATTTCACGTTCAAATCTAATTAAAGATTTGACTATCGTTTTGGAGCAAAACTGGTGATACTCCATCCTCGCTCACTTTCAAAATTTGACAATTTAAATTATCAATTCACATTTCAATCTAATTGCAAATTCTTTAAATCTCCTTTTACTGGGTTAAAGAACTAATGTCATTTAAAACACAGTACATGACAAATCCAAATCACATCCTATTTACTATCGTGTTAAAGAACAAATGTTATTTAAAACACTGTTCATGATAAACCCACAGATCAATTCTATTTAAAACCCATTTCAAATCCAATTTATTTATTTAAAAATAAATGGGTTTTAATTTCAGTTCAAAACTAGTTCATTTCGATAAAAATCAATTTTTATCTTTTCAAATATGGAGTTTTTCATCCCAATTTTTCCCAAATCATTTCTTATGATTTTACACAAATTATTACTACTTTTAATAAATTTATCAAGGCCCGTACAGTCGATTTCCAACAACGGCCATCGAACTGCACTTACAGCGACCTTTTCCAAATTTGATTTGGACGTATTTCCAAATCCAACCGTTAGATTTCAAATTTCTAATATTCTTAGAAAGCTCTTTTCGATACGAACCCAACAGTTCCGGTTTTAGGAGAATCTGACGGTCGGATCTCCCGTAACGTCCGTTCGAAGTCAATGGTCGAAATTCACGAACTGCCGCGGCGCGGCGCGTTCTATTCAAGCCATTATATTATATATATAATATATATATAATATATATTTCGTCGATTTCTATTTAAAACAAAATTTATAAATCGTTTCAAATTTGTTTCAAAAAAAAAACAATTTCAACATTCATTTAAAATTCAAATCGATTTCAATTCTATTTCAAATTCGTTTTGTATTCAATTCAATTCAAATTCGTTTTCTATTCAATTCAAATTCGTTTTCTATTCAATTCAAATTCAATTCGTTTTCTATTCAAATCAAATTCAATTCATTTTCTATTCAAATCAAATTCGATTCGTTTTCTATTCAAATCAAATTCAATTCGTTTTCTATTCAATTCAAATTCAAATTCAATTCGTTTTCTATTAAATTCAATTCAAATTCATTTTCTATTCAATTCAATTCAAATTCGATTTCTATTCAATTCAAATTCAATTTGTTTTCTATTCAATTCAAATTCAATTCATTTTCTATTCAATTCAATTCAACTTCGTTTTCTATTCAATTCAAATTCATTTCATTTTCTATTCAAATCAAATTCAATTCGTTTTCTATTCAAATCAAATTCGATTCGTTTTCTATTCAAATCAAATTCAATTCGTTTTCTATTCAATTCAAATTCAAATTCAAATCGTTTTCTATTAAATTCAATTCAAATTCGTTTTCTATTCAATTCAATTCAAATTCGTTTTCTATTCAATTCAAATTCAATTCTTTTTCTATTCAATTCAAATTCAATTCGTTTTCTATTCAATTCAATTGAAATTCGTTTTCTATTCAATTCAAATTCAATTCGTTTTCTATTCAAATCAAATTCAATTCGTTTTCTATTCAAATCAAATTCAATTCATTTTCTATTGAAATCAAATTCAATTCGTTTTCTATTCAAATCAAATTCAATTCGTTTTCTATTAAATTCAATTCAAATTATAAAAACGAATATAATCGATATAAATATCGTCTGCGTCAAAATAGCGCATCTCTAATCAACACGGCTTTATATATTTCAATAACTTCGTTATTCTATTCAACAAATGAATCTATATTTTATAAAAATTATGGTATCTATCGTTTGATTTAAAATCAGACTCCAACTGTAAATTAGTAGGAGAACGATTCCCTGAATATTAACCCCGAAGGTCGAAACCAACATCAGATCAATATCCAGGAGACCACTCATCTCATCTATTTTCCAGTTAATTTCTAATTTTATATATGACAAAGATGTAAATTTTATTGTTAAAATATTTTGTTCAACACATGACTAATCTCAACGGATGAGTACTGTCAACACATGAACCTTTATTTTATAATGATAAAGATGTAAATTTTATTGTTAAAATATTTCGCTCAACACATGACTAATCTCAACGGATGAGTACGGTCAACACATGAACCTTTACTTTATAGTGATAAAGATATAAATTTTATTGTTAAAATATTTCGTTCAACACATGACTAATCTCAACGGATGAGTACGGTCAACACATGAACCTTTATTTTATAATATTCTAATTTTCTAAATTGGAATGAGGCCCAATCAATTACCATATAAAGTTAATTATATGGATTCCATACAACAAATGTATATAATAGCAACGATAAATAATCAACGATCATCCAAAGTGCACTACACTGTATAAGCATCAAATATAGATATCTAACGCTTATAACAGCCTGTCAATCAATCGATCGACATACAACTAATTATTGGGATTAGTGTATGTTATATATTATCCCAATACCCATGTGGGATTTCAAACAATCAAACGCATATTTTATTTGTACAGTTGGGCGATGTGTAAAATTTATCCTCCCAATCAATGTCAGTCAAATCAGTGTACATAAACAAAACGTCCGGTTTGTAAATGAATATTTATTGGTTCACATTCACGTTAAAAATTATATTTTTAACGATCGAATTATTTTATTCAACCTATGCATATTCTATTCGGTTCATTTATTAAATAAAATGATATCTTTATTTTTCTAACTTATTTTAGAAAATGTCGACGGCATAACGACACGATACTAGAAACGGGACAAGGCCTAGCCTTATCCCCGGTCTAATGATGGCCCGCGCCATACACATATCAATCAAATTCATTTCAATTCACCAAACAACCAAATTCAAATCAAATAATCTAACTAATCTATGCAACCAAACAAACAACTCCATGGTATGTGGACGATTATGTCGGGTGCTACTAAACACCGTCTGCATCCTAGTATATATTATAATATAACTAGAAAAAGAAAATTTAAAAAGTGAGAATTTCTCACCGAAAGCTATCCCAACTTCACGACACTTCATTTATAGGAATCTTCATCGTTCTCGCCTTTTTGTCATCTTCGTTGCCCGTATTCTCTACATATGTAAAAATCGAGTTTTTACTTCGCTATTCAATATATAAAAATCGAATTTTTACTTCGCTATTCAATATATAAAAATCGAATTATTACTTCGCTATTCAGTATAAAAATCGAATTTTTACTTCGCTAATATATAGATAAAAATTCTATTTTTATACCATTAAAAATCGAATCTTTACAACGTTAAAAATCACACCTTTTATTCTCCACCTAAATAAAAATCTTCTCTTTCATGTCAGTAAAAACCCTATACTTTAGATAAATAAAAATCTAGTTTTTACTTCATTCAAAAATCACTTCTTGTTTCACTTTTGAAAATCTCTTCTTTTCATATTTAAAAATTTCACCTTTTCTACATTAAAAATATGATCCTTTCACCTTTAAAAATATGATCTTTTCCCCTTTCAAAATACAATCTTTTTATCTTTCAAAATACGATCTTTTTATCTTTCAAAATACCAATTTTTTTCCTAGGAATAAAATATATTCTTTCCTCGCTATTATATATAAAAAAAAATCGAATTACTTTACTTGCTATTATATATAAAAATGCAATCTTTATCACTAAAAATCATAGCTTTTACTTTTCTATGTTCTTATTAATGAAAACCATTTTTTATTTATTTAAAGAAAAGGAAACTGATTTTAAATTGTAAATTTAAGAAAATAGAAATAAATAAAAACGTACCAGAGGGATTTTTTGGGGTGTACAGTCGAAGTGGAGTCGTCGCACGGTGGTGTTGGAGTTCGGAGGTGGACTAGGGTTGGCGGTCAAGGCTCGCGATGGTGCTTCAAGTGGACAGGGAGGAGGGGATCGAGAGGGGCTAATAGGGGGGCCATAATTGACGTGGCGCGCAGGTGGGTCCCGGGCTAGGGCGCGGCGCGTTCCTCGTTGGTTGGGGGTCCTCGCGCGTGGGAGGAGGAAGCAGAGTAGGGGGCTCTTGCCTTCGGTGGCGCGGCGCGTTGCTTGGGGGGGGGGGGGGGGGGAGGGGGGGAGGGCGATGTAGTGGCGGCGGCGGTGGATTCCCTCCCCCCCATTGCCCCTTTTCTTCTCTTTTTTATTATTTTTTATTTTCTCCGATTGAATTGAAGGTGGAAAACGGGGGAGGGGGGGGGGGACAGAGAGATTTAAGGGGAGGAGAGGAAGAGTTTTTATTTTTTTATTATTTTAATTATTTAATCCCAAAAAGTTGACTTTTATATATGACCTCTAAACGAGGCCCACCGCCTGTCGTCCATAGCTAATTACCCCCATTCCGAACCCAATGGGATATGTATCGTAAGCTGATTCGCTTGTTTCGATCAGTTTTCGTCAAAATCAACATATAACTCTATATATTGAATTTGAATGCGCATTTCAATTTACCGGGGTCACATACGAACTTTAAAAATTCCAGAAAAATATTTTCTAGCTTCGTATTGACGATACGGTCCTAACAAAACTAGTTTCGTCGAATTCTGAGACCGTTTGAAAAATGGCCATTTTCCAGTCGATTAAATTCAACTGATACTGGTCAAACGCGTTTAACTGCGCCACGCTCACATATTGATTCAGAAAATTATGAAATTTGGAATCTAGTAATAACTCGACATCACGGATCCAACAAAAGTGGTTTCGTCGAATTCCGAGGTCGTTTGCAAAATGTCTATTTTTAAGGGCCTGAATTCCATAGCGACTATTCAGAATTTTCAACTGGACATATCTTTTGATCCCTGCTATGAAATTTTTATTTGTCGGAGTCGTTGGAAAGATATCATCAATTAGATCCCATCATTTTTGGTTTCACTAAAATCCGGTTTGTTTTGCACCCGGTACATTCATTTGAAGTTTGAAATCGAATTATCGAACTACCACGCCGTTTTAATTCTATTTATAATTATAAATAATTATTTATATTCTAACGACGACGTATATAATATATACGTTCGAATTATATTCAAAATAAATTTCTCGTTGTTATTATTTAAAATAATTCATTTTAAATGTTCAAAATTCGCTAAAATTGCCAAAATAAAAATTTTAAACTGGCCCAGATTTTCCGGGTTATTACAATCTCCCCCACTTAAAACTTTTCGTCCCCGAAAAGGAACAAAGTCGGAAGTGGTTTAATCAATCAACTCTATGTTCGATCTGGCTTTCATTCTCCAACTTTTCAGTTTCTGAGAATTTTCAAAAATTTGGCTAACACCCGGAGTTTTCGAAAAATTTCGCCATAACCTCCCCTGCACTGGGAGCCACGGTAAAATCCCGAAATTGCCATATAGGCCTTCTGATCTCAAAAAGAAAAAGAAAAGGCCAAGCGGCTAGCCAATAGGCTCATAAAATCATCATCACCCAAACAAAACAGTAAATTATTGTAAACATGTACCTGTTTGTCGGGCAAACAAATTTTATTCTCTGCTCTAGCCTCCTTGCTATGACCTGTTCAATGTAAGTACATGTATATGCAAGCAAATGCGACCAATTTTCAATACAATTCAATATTTGGTACAATTAGGCATAATGGTTCAAAATTTATCAAACAACTAAACAAACAACACAAACATCAATCAATTAGTGAATTAGAGTTTCAAATTCATAATTTTGATACATATACTGAAAATCTTGTTTTTAATGCCAATTCACAACAATAAATCTATCTATATAAGTTTTGGTTCTCACACCAGTCCAATGGAAATATATAGATATCACACCTTCGAAACACGAAAATAAATACTAGTGATGGCGCGCCATCATTAGAATCATGTCCGGGCGACTAGAGCGTGATTCTATATCTATCCAGTATATTAAAACTTCGAATATACGTTCATGACGCGTATATGCAAAATCTTTATGTATTGGATTGTCCAAATTCAAAATAAATAAATATTCAAATTTGTAGAATTGATTTAAATTTCAAAACAAAATTGTTTTCATTTGAAAAATATACTCTTCACACTCGATTTAGGATACTACTAATCCCATCTCTAACGAGTCATTCTAATTGGATATTGCTAATCCAATTTCTGATGAATCCTTTCGTAAGGTTCTAATGTGTCTTGTTCTCGAGCTCTGTAAACCAAAGCTATGATACCAAATGTGACGACAAAAAATTTTGCTCGATCTGAATCAGTCGTTAAACCGATCTAGACCGTTCAAAACCCTTGATCGTTTTGAGAACAGGACAAATTGGAACGCAGACGGAAGAACATTTCATTGCTATTACAACAATTCCATCAGATACAAGAATATACAGAATATAAATGAATAAATTACATTCGATAAATACCAGAGATTACAATAAATTACATAGCAGCGGAAAAACAATATAAAACACAACTGAAAGTAATACACGGATACAGAGCTTTCCGAGCACCGTTCCAGCTGTAAATCAGGATCCTGTGAATATAAATCTGCAAAACCAAAACTACTAGCTGCCCGTGTCGAAAATAAGGGCACCCAGAGTTTAGGTTAAAACAATAAACTCCAGGTCAGTCATGTGACTGGTGTGAGAACTAAAACAGTTATTCAAAACTTTACTTTAAAAGAGAGTAATTCAAGGGACCATGCCGTATAACACGGAACGGGTTTCCTCCCAAGAATACCAGTGCATAGAAAAGAAAACGCAATGCTTTTTCGAAAAATGAAGCTATTATAAGACCCAGGTCCCATCACACAATGCAACGCAAGCCGAAGGATAGGGTTTTCCCTTATAATAGCCAAACATGCTTGGTACGTTTAAAACAAATCATTTGATACTATAATAAGTGTATAGTGTCAAAACAATTTCAATCATAAATATCAATCCTAGGCGGCATGGGTACCATCTATCATGTCGCCATACTAGGCTCTACAAGTAAAACCGAAATACACGTATTGGAAATTGGATTTCCGTCATGAGTCGAGGCAAGGGGCAAGCTCCTCTCCGCTTTCGAGACACTCTAGCAAATGTCCTAGGCCTACGCACTCTGGGCAACCCCTGGATGCTTCAGGGTCGGTCCTCTCTTGCGTTTGAGGATTAGTATTCCTGAACACACGTTTCCCGGTCCTTACAGACCTAAAATCGAGGCGCCCCATCCAACAACCACATAGGTGAAAAGTATATAAATGTCAGGGCTGGTAAGTCACTGACACCACCAAAGCTAGAAAGAAACATCGTGCTCTCCTTGTAGTCCTTATCCCGTTTTTAACTCATACCAAGGTGTGAGGCTCGCGAATTCATGTTATACACAAAGCTATGCCACAAAGGCCGTGCTTTGATCATCAACCACAAGACTTTGCTTTTCAACAGAAGTCTTGATCCATGCAACTCAGCATGCCACATAAGCAATTCAAGCCATGCGATTGATATCTATCGATATATAACCTCTAAGCTCGTACGTCTCAGAGAAGGGCGTTAAGCAAGAGAATAAATTCTTCGCCGCCAAACAGATATATATTTAACAGAAATCAATCAACAAAGAATAAAATCCAATGTCAGACACACAATCCATTTACTAGTTCGTTCTGGGTCTGAACAAAACCGGAGGCACTTTCCTTGCATATCCATCGATCTCCAAGTACGTCTGGACGATCACCAACTGATTTCCCTTATCTTGGGTGTACAGCCCAATCAAGATCATCAGTAATCACCCAAACGATGTGAAGACTTCTGGTCTTCGACCACCGTCTTCATCTTAGACATATCGTCGAATCGGTTATTCAGAATGGGTATAAACCCGGTCTTCCCGAACAACCCGCGTATATTAAAAACAAATGTTACACAAACACAACATACGCCTCATTCCAATTCAGCAGCCACTAACCGCAAATTAGCAAGAGAACAATTTCACAAATATTAACCCCGAAGGCCGAAACCAACATCAGATCAATACCCAGGAAACCATTCTTCTTAACTAACATACAGCTAGTTTCTAAATTTCAATTCTTAGGGAAAGGTTCCCATTAATTTTATCAAAGATAAATTCTTTAAATTTATTCTTTAATCTTCCTTTGGATGTCTTTTCAAACCAAATTATGGTTTTTCAAACTAGTCGAGATTAGCGAACCACACCGAAGTAATTATTTATTTTATTTCCCAATCCCAACCTATTCATCCCATGAAGCAAAACTGGTAATACTCCATATCTAATACCACAGTGTTATCGGTAAAATTAATTACCATTTCACGTTCAAATCTAATTAAAGATTTGACTATCGTTTTGGAGCAAAACTGGTGATACTCCATCCTCGCTCACTTTCTAAATTTGATAATTTAAATTATCAATTCACATTTCAATCTAATTGCAAATTCTTTAAATCTCCTTTTACTGGGTTAAAGAACTAATGTCATTTAAAACACAGTTCACGACAAACCCAAATCACATTCTATTTACTATCGGGTTAAAGAACAAATGTTATTTAAAACACTGTTCACGATAAACCCACAGATCAATTCTATTTAAAACCCATTTCAAATCCAATTTATTTATTTAAAAATAAATGGGTTTTAATTTCAGTTCAAAACTAGTTCATTTCGATAAAAATCTATTTTTATCTTTTCAAATATGGAGTTTTTCATCCCAATTTTTCCCAAATCATTTCTTATGATTTTACAAAAATTATTACTATTTTTAATAAATTTATCATGGCCCGTACAGTCGATTTCCAACAACGGCCATCGAACTGCACTTACAGCGACCTTTTCCAAATTTGATTTGGACGTATCTCCAAATTCAACCGTTAGATTTCAAATTTCTAATATTCTTTAGAAAGCTCTTTTCGATACGAACCCAACGGTTCCGGTTTTAGGAGAATCCGACGGTCGGATCTCCCGTAATGTCCGTTCGAAGTCAATGGTCGAAATTCACGAACTACCGCGGCGCGGCGCGTTCTATTCAAGCCATTATATTATATATATAATATATATAATATATATTTCGTCGATTTCTATTTAAAACAAAATTTATAAATCGTTTCAAATTTGTTTCAGAAAAACAATTTCAACATTCATTTCAAATTCAAATCGCTTTCAATTCTATTTCAAATTCGTTTTCTATTCAATTCAATTCAAATTCGTTTTCTATTCAATTCAATTCAAATTCGTTTTCTATTCAATTCAAATTCAATTCGTTTTCTATTCAAATCAAATTCAATTCGTTTTCTATTCAAATCAAATTCGGTTCGTTTTCTATTCAAATCAAATTCAATTCGTTTTCTATTCAATTCAAATTCAAATTCAATTCGTTTTCTATTAAATTCAATTCAAATTCGTTTTCTATTCAATTCAATTCAAATTCGTTTTCTATTCAATTCGTTTTCTATTCAATTCAAATTCAATTCGTTTTCTATTCAATTCAATTCAAATTCGTTTTCTATTCAATTCGTTTTCTATTCAAATCAAATTCAATTCGTTTTCTATTGAAATCAAATTCGATTCGTTTTCTATTCGAATCGAATTCAATTCGTTTTCTATTCAATTCAAATTCAAATTCAATTTGTTTTATATTAAATTCAATTCAAATTCGTTTTCTATTCAATTCTATTCGAATTCGTTTTCTATTCAATTCAAATTCAATTCGTTTTCTATTCACTTCAAATTCAATTCGTTTTCTATTCAGTTCAATTCAAATTCGTTTTCTATTCAAATTCAATTCGTTTTCTATTCAAATCAAATTCAATTCGTTTTCTATTCAAATCAAATTCAATTCGTTTTCTATTCAAATCAAATTCAATTCGTTTTCTATTAAACTCAATTCAAATTATAAAAACGAATATAATCGATATAAATATCGTTTACGTCAAAATAGCGCATCTCTAATCAACACGACTTTATATATTTCAATAACTTCGTTATTCTATTCAACAAATGAATCTATATTTTATAAAATTTATGGTATCTATCGTTTGATTTAAAATCAGACTCCAACTGTAAATTAGTAAGAAACGATTCCCTGAATATTAACCCCGAAGGCCGAAACCAACATCAGATCAATATCCAGGAGACCACTCATCTCATCTATTTTCCAGTTAATTTCTAATTTTATATATGATAAAGATGTAAATTTTATTGTTAAAATATTTCGTTCAACACATGACTAATCTCAACGGATGAGTACTGTCAACACATGAACCTTTATTTTATAATGATAAAGATGTAAATTTTATTGTTAAAATATTTCGTTCAACAAATGACTAATCTCAACGGATGAGTACGGTCAACACATGAACCTTTACTTTATAGTGATAAAGGTATAAATTTTATTGTTAAAATATTTCGTTCAACACATGACTAATCTCAACGGATGAGTACGGTCAACACATGAACCTTTATTTTATAATATTCTAATTTTCTATATTGGAATGAGGCCCAATCAATTACCATATAATTTATATGGATTCCATACAACAAATGTATATAATAGCAACGATAAATAATCAATGATCATCCAAAGTGCACTACACTGTATAAGCATCAAATATAGATATCTAACGCTTATAACAGCCTGTCAATCAATCGATCGACATACAACTAATTATTGGGATTAGTGTATGTCATATATTATCCCAATACCCGTGTGGGGTTTCAAACAATCAAACGCATATTTTATTTGTGCAGTTGGGCGATGTGTAAAATTTATCGTCCCAATCAATGTCAGTCAAATCAGTGTACATAAACGAACCGTCCAGTTTGTAAATGAATATTTATTTGTTCACATTCACGTTAAAAATTATATTTTTAACGATCGAATTATTTTATTCAACCTATGAATATTCTATTTGGTTCATTTATTAAATAAAATGGTATCTTTATTTTTCTAACTTATTTTAGAAAATTTCGACGGCATAACGACACGATACTAGAAACTGGACAAGACCTAGCCTTGTCCCCGGTCTAATGATGGCCCACGCCATACATATATCAATCAAATCCATTTCAATTCACCAAACAACCAAATTCAAATCAAATAATCTAACTAATCTATGCAACCAAACAAACAAGTCCATGGTTTGTGGACGATTGTGTCGGGTGCTACTAAACACCGTCTGCATCCTAGTATATATTATAATATAACTAGAAAAAGAAAATTTAAAAGGTGAGAAGTTCTCACCGAAAGCTATCCCAACTTCACGACACTTCATTTATAGAAATCTTCATCGTTCTCGCCTTTTTGTCATCTTCGTTGCCCGTATTCTCTACATATGTAAAAATCGAGTTTTTACTTCGCTATTCAACATATAAAAATCGAATTTTTACTTCGCTATTCAATATATAAAAATCGAATTTTTACTTCGCTATTCAATATATAAAAATCGAATTTTTACTTCGCTAATATATAGATAAAAATTCTATTTTTATACCATTAAAAATCGAATCTTTACAATGTTAAAAATCACACCTTTTATTCGCCACCTAAATAAAAATCCTCTCTTTCATGTCAGTAAAAACCCTATACTTTAGATAAATAAAAATCTAGTTTTTACTTCATTCAAAAATCACTTCTTGTTTCACTTTTGAAAATCTCTTCTTTTCATATTTAAAAATTTCACCTTTTCTACGTTAAAAATATGATCCTTTCACCTTTAAAAATATGATCTTTTCGCCTTTCAAAATACGATCTTTTTATCTTTCAAAATACGATCTTTTTATATTTCAAAATACCAATTTTTTTTCCTAGGAATAAAATATATTCTTTCCTTGCTATTATATATAAAAAAAATCGAATTACTTTGCATGCTATTATATATAAAAATGCAATCTTTATCACTAAAAATCATAGCTTTTACTTTTCTATGTTCTTATTAATGAAAACCATATTTTAACCATTTTTTTTATTTAAAGAAAAGGAAACCGATTTTAAATTGTAAATTTAAGAAAATAGAAATAAATAAAAATGTACCAGAGGGATTTTTTGGGGTGTACAGTCGAAGTGGAGTCGTCGCACGGTGGTGTTGGAGTTCGAAGGTGAACTAGGGTTGGCGTTTAAGGCTCGCGATGGTGCTTCAAGTGAAGAGGGAGGAGGGGATCGAGAGGGGCTAGTGGGGGGGCATCATCGACGTGGTGCGCAGGTGGGTCCCAGGCTCGGGCGCGGCGCGTTCCTCGTTGGTCGGGGGTCCTCGCGCGTGGGAGGAGGAAGCAGAGGAGGGGGCTCTTGGCTTCGGTGGCGCGGCGCGTTACTTGGGGGGGGGATGTAGTGGCGGCGGCGGTGGATTCCCTCCCCCCGTCTCCCCTTTTCTCTTTTTTTTTCTCCGATTGAATTGAACGTGGAAAACGGGGGGGCCAAAGGGATCTAAGGGGAGGAGAGGAAGAGTTTTTATTTTTTTATTATTTTAATTATTTAATCCCAAAAAGTTGACTTTTACATATGACCTCTAAACGAAGCCCACCGCCTGTCGTCCATAGCTAATTACCCCCATTCCGAACCCAATGGGATATGTATCGTAAGCTGATTCGCTCGTTTCGATCAGTTTTCGTCAAAATCAATATATAACTCTATATATTGAATTTAAACGAGCATTTTAATTTACCAGGGTCACATACAAACTTTAAAAATTCCAGAAAAATATTTTCTAGCTTCGTATTGACTATACGGTCCTAACAAAACTAGTTTCGTCGAATTCTGAGACCGTTTGAAAAATGGCCATTTTCCAGTCGATTAAATTCAACTAAAACTGGTCAAACGCGTTTAACTGCACCAAGCTCACATATTGATTCAGAAAATTATGAAATTTGTAATCTAGCAATAACTCGACATCACGGATCCAACAAAAGTGGTTTCGTCGAATTCCGAGGTCGTTTGCAAAATGTATATTTTTAAGGGCCTGAATTCCATAGCGACTATTCAGAATTTTCAACTGGACATATCTTTTGATCCCCGCTATGAAATTTTGATTTTTCAGATTCGTTTGAAAGATATCATCAATAAGATCCCATCATTTTTGGTTTCACTAAAATCCGGTTTGTTTTGCACCCGGTACATTCATTTGAAGTTTGAAATCAAATTATCGAACTACCACGCCGTTTTAATTCAATTTGTAATTATAAATAATTATTTATATTCTAACGACGACGTATATAATATATACGTTCGAATTATATTCAAAATAAATTTCTCGTTGTTATTATATAAAATAATTCATTTTAAATGCTCAAAATTCGCTAAAATTGCCAAAATAAAAATTTTAAACTGGCCCGGTTTTTCCGGGTTATTACAAGTTTCGTTACAAATCTACTTCCTTAAGATTAAGGACTAGGTAACAAACCATAATCCATATCATACAATCATCAACCAAGATTCGAACTTCAAAATTCATTTTTTTTATAAGACTCAAGTCCCATCACACAATGCAACACAAACCGGATGACAGATTTTTACCTTATAATAGCCAAACATGCCTGATATTCTTAAAAAAAATTGATATTATTATTAACGTCTAGGTGTGAAAATCACTTTTGAAAGTAAATGCATCAATCTTAACTCGCATAATTCCCCATACCGTTATGTTGGCTATATAGTATACAATAAAACACGAAGTCTCGTATTGGAAATTGGATTTCGACAATGAACAAGCAAAGGACCTTCTTAACCATATTCAGATCACTTTATCAAATGTCCCAGGAGTCAACTATTGATCCCCTCTGTAACATCCCATAATTTTTACCAAGTTGATTTGGATTTTTAATATATGAATTTGGATTTTTATTATATAATGTTGGATTTTCTGAATATATATTTGTTTTATAAGGTTTGAATATATGAATTTTTAATTTCGAATAAAGTATCTTGTTTTATTTTATAAATTATGATTTTGTATAAGGAAAATTTATTTTAAAAGTTTATATTTAATTTATAATATTTTATGTTTAAGTAATAATATTTTCTAATTTTGATAATATTGATTTGTAAATGATTTTTGTAAAGGATAATTTATTTTATGATTTTTTACAAGAATGATTATTATATTTTATTTTGGTAAATTATAATTGCATTTATAAAATTTTATAAGGATTGATAGGCATTTATTCTAAACCATTTGTTAGTATAAACTTTGGTAAATTATTTGATAAATAATATAGATAAATATTTTTTATAATAAATTTTAAAGTATTAGTTAGTATAAATATCTTGTTAAAACCTTATGTAATAAAGAGTGAAAATTTGTTACAAATATAAGTGTTATAATGTTGTGACTATAATTTTGTCTAACATGCATTGGTTGGGTTTTTAAACAATATTAGGTGTCTCATTAGGTGTCCTAATGCATGGTATTGGTAAGCCATGTGTACCTTTTCTAAATAATTAAATAATTTGTAAATTCATATATAGTTATATAAAAGAAACATATTTTCCCTGATCAAATGACAGAAGAAACTCACGACCTCCACCTTCTTCCTTCTCTGTTGATTTACAGTAAATGAACAAAACATATTCCTATCCATTCAAAAATCAATAACTCTCAATCCATTCGATTCAGACCTAGATGATTAATACGAATGTTGTTCGGATCACCATTTATGATTTTAGAAATCGACAGATTCAGATTTCATCAACAATCATAAGAGAAATTCATGTTTTACAGAAAAATCAAAATTTGCATAGGAAACTTCTAAAAACCTTTTCTTCCAATCCGTGAAGAATTGAATCGTGCCGTTAACACCGTTGCGATCAGCAGGTAACGTAGTATTTTTCATGAGAAAATGACTCAATTCTGTGTCGATGATTTCTAATGTACAAAATTAGGTTTACAGTTCATCGGAGATTCGTGCGACGATGTTCGAATCCGAGTATGGCGTTGTGATGAGGATGGAGAAAGCTTCGATTGGGGGTGATTTGGTGGAGTTTGCTGGAAGAAAGTGTCGATGATTTTAGAATGGCGTGTGGGTTCCTGAAGCTGGCGAGCGGACGGATTTCGAACGGGGGCAGCTGGAGCTTGGCGAGTTAGTGCGTTCGAGCAAGGAGGAGAGGAGAAACATGCGGTTGCTTTCGGTTTTGGGTTCGGTGAAGTATTGGAGTGGTGCATGTGCACGGTCTTGCGTAGGAGGATGGGTTCGGGCGTGAGCTTTACAGGAGACCGCAAGGAAGAAGAAAGAAGGAGAAGGGGAGTTGGGCTTGGTCGGGTGGTGGAAGTTGAGCTTGCTTTGGGCCTCTTTGATTCAGGTATAATTTCCTTTTATTTCAAAGTTAAATTGTTAAACTTTGTAACCTCATATCTAACTCAATTTAACTCGGATTGACGCACCGTTGGGTCCGTTAGATTCGTATCAGAAAATAGAACCCGTTAATATATAATTCTGGTAGATTTAGTTAAGTATAAATTATGAGAAATAAAAATGAAAGGTCCTTATATATATATATGACAATGTATATAACAACGATGTTATTAATTCAATCCCAATATATAAAATTAGCAGAACATCATCGGATGCTGATGGAATGGATTGGAAAGCAGTACATGTAACAATGGCAATGTTCATTAGTTATACGTCCTGACAGTGAATATTTATGGAGCTGTGTCGGTGAGAACATTTAATTTAATTAATTATTAAATTAGTTGTTATTGAATAATTATAATTAGTTTAGATTAATTATAATTAGTTGTTGGTTGGATATGGATGCTCTTGTGTGAATGGATGTGCATGTATTTAGATGACACTTAACACTGAAGCGTTATCGACAGTAACGCTTGTGCACAACTGAATTGTTTGTGGTTGATGATAACGATAATTCATTATCATCTGATGTATATGGTTGATTTATTATGTTGTGTGATGCACACATAATACCATGGTTATGGGATTATACAGGTGATCAATTTTATTCCCCTTCCATATAAATGAAGTTCGATTTTCTAATATTAAAATATTATCATGTTCAGTTTAATTCAAAATAAGATTTATAAAAATTTGAATATGGTTTTATGTGTTTTTGAAAACATAATATGATAATATATAGACACCAGAACGTTCTAGGATGATAGAGAGGATGGTGTCTAGGCTTGGGTTTGGAAATACAGTTTCCTGCTCTCCTTGGCTATCCCTAACTGGTCCGACAACAGGATGGAAAAATTCGAAATCTAATTTGAAATATAATTTAAAACTATTTCAAATGATTTGGAAATATAATTTTTAATTTGAAAAGGATTTGAATAATTTACATTTAAATCATTATTTGGTTTGAATAGAACACACTATGTTGCGACAATTCATAATTATCGATTTCAAGTTTTGAATGGTTTTAACTTGATTACTTGAAATTAATTTGACGTGAAATAAGAAATGTTGAATTGCAAATGATAATAGTTTGAAAAGAATTGGAATATTTAAATTTTGAACAATTTTAAATCTATTTTATTTAAACAGCTATTTTAATAGCAGTATCTTTGGTAATAATTCCAAATGTTGTTATTGGGTTTGAAATTTATAAGCGTAAACTATAATTTGAATATAAGAATGATTTATAAAATAGTTTCGAAGATTAATAAAGTATTGGAAATATTGTATAAGGAATTGAAATGGGTTTTCCAATTTTTTTTTAAATTTGGATATGGTTGGAAATAAATCTTCGGATGTTTGATATTAGTTCGGTAGATGAAAACTCTTATTATCTGAGGAATTTAAAAGGTAATTCATCGTTATTCCGTTTATAATATGAGTTGGATACGGAGATTAATATTGAAGATACGTTGATGGTATTTCTATCCAGACCAAATATCAAAGAGTTGAATAAATCTTTTAATTAAGATATGGGTTCTCAACTTGATTTAATAAGTTAGATAGAAATAGTCTTCGATATTTGGTATGAAACCTCATGATGCAAACATATGCTATCTGGGGAATTTTAAAGGTATTATTATATCGTTATTCCACTTATAGTATTCATTGATTATGAGAATTTATATCGAATATAAGTGGATAAAATTTCTGTGTAACTTTTGATTCAAGATCGATTGATTTGGGTTTTGTCGTGAATTGTATCTTCAGTAATATCATTCTTGAAACCCGATGAGATTGAATGATGGAAATTCATATCGTAATTGGGAATTTAATCAAATCTTTGATTTGAAGGAATTAAAGATAAGAAATTGAAGCGAAGGTATAATATTTGATTTCAAAGAAGAGATAAGATGATAACGAGATGTATGAAATTTATAGTAATTCAAATCTTGAGTCGTAAATGAATTGATAACTAATTGGAAGGAGATTTGAATTGAAAAGCCTGTGTAAACCATAACTACTGTTTTAAAGTACGCTTGTTACTTGGAAAGACCGGGATCGAATATATGTTCGAAGCCCATTCCAAGTAATAACACGACGTTATGAAGCAATTCAAGACTCGGTAAACGACAAATGAAGACCGAGAATATTTAAATTTGTTTAGATTGATTGTTGATTAATGTCTCGGTTAGGTAGGCCACCGATACGAGGTATGAGTTACATGAGACCTGAACATATTTAAGTATTTTCGGGTTGTTGTTCCGTTCAGACCCAGAACGGATTCGTATGGATGGTGTGTCTGACGTTGAAATTGACCGCATAGCACTGATTTTCATTAATGTATATCGGATTTGTGGCAATATATTATCCTCGTCTCTAAGTCATATGAACTTAGAGGGTATGCATTTATTGAAATCAGTGATATGTCGTGAATTGTCAATGTGGCATACCCGAGTTATGAAACGAGCTAATGATGATCAAAGAATGGCTTAATTATCGAAGCATCGCTTTGTGTATGACGTGACATCGACAAACCTAACACCCCGGATTGATGAGAAACTGGTGGTTAGGCTTTATACTTATATAGAATTGATGATGAAGCCGTGCAGCAGTGGGAAACCACTTATGAACCTGGGGAAGTTGGGTATGTTCGGGGGGTCGTGTCTGATCGAAAACCGTTGATCTGCCCTGACAATGTGTAGTCGGTGTCCGCATGATGGATGAAAAAGCCGTTGAGGCACTTCGTTTTGTATCCCTGATTGATCTTTCATGCCAGGAATCATCAAGTTGGAAATCCAATCTCCAATATGAGCCATACGGTTTTGGTTTGTATATATATGGCGAGATAATATTAATGGTATTATGTCGTCTAGGATTAATACATTTATTTGCGAAATTGCTTTTCACACTATATGATAATATTAGAAGAGGATTTTCACGTATGAAAGCACATTTGGTTATCATAAGATAAAACTCGCCCATCTGGTGTGCGTTTGCATTGTGTGAAGTGGGACGAGCTTATGATAGCTTCATTTTCAAAAGTCATATCGAATTTCTATGCACAAGAATTCATATGGAGTTAACCCGTTCCGCATTAGCGGCGTGGTCCGGTGAATTTCCCAACTTTAAAATAGAACCAAAAAAAATTGTTTTTGAGTTCTCACACCAGTCCCGCGACTAACTTGGAGTTTATTGTTCCTTTCTAAACTCTGGGAGCCCATTAATTTCCACTCGGGCAGCTAGTGTTTAGTTTTGCAGTTATAGGTCGTTGGAGTAGGATTCAAAGTGCTTTTAGAGTTGGAGTCCACACTATAGTTGGAGCTTCCGCTATAACATACAGTTCTTCCGCTGAGAGTATATTTACTTCTCTTCCGTTGTATATTTTGTAACTCTGATATTCTGTGTAGCTCTGATGTAACATTGTATTTTGCAATAAAGAGTTCTGTTATTCTATCCAATATATGTATGCACCCATAACAATTCGTCTTTATGAACAGTTTGAGTCGGTTTAATTACCGGCAAAAACTGGGCAAAAAGGCGGGTCGTTACAAGTGGTATCAGAGCTTTGGTTATACAAAGCTATAGGGTACGTACATATTTGGACAAAAGAATAGGACTCCTCAGAGTTATAGTATCTCATTAGAGATAGGGTTACAAATACACTAGAATGAGATTTCGGAATATTATGACGAGAGTGTGTATTTTTGAAATCTATATAAGGTATTTTTGAACAAGTAAATCATTTTGAAAACGATGATTATTTGGAATATATTTTGAAATAAAATTGGAAATAAGGATTTCAAGTGTTTTATTCGATGTCACGATTGGACTATCGAGTATGTAAGAGTTTAAAATATACATTTGATCAACATATATGCGAAACCAATATATACTAGATAGATATAGACTCACGTAAGATCCCGGGGATGATCTGATGATGATTGCAACATCATCAGTACTCATTTTCGAGTTTCGAAAGTGGGATGACTATATGACTCCAGTTAAGACGTCAAGGGATACTTGAATTATTTCGATAGGTTGGAACTATTAAGAGGGAATTTAACATGTTATAAATACGAACTATTTTAATAACCAGAAGGATTTTTGTAGCAAATCCACTTTAAGATTAGGAAGCTAATGTGGGAAAATAAGATAATACATTAAGAAATTATATCAAAAACAACACCCATACTTCAAGTTAAACAAGTCATAACTAATGTCTGAATATGATCTAATAAGTTGTAACCAGAAAGATATTATTTTTCTCAAAGAATGTTGATATGTTAATGTAAGAAATAGATTTGGATAAACCTTAACATGAATTGTAAATGAGAATATCTTAGCTATCAGAACCCCTTAAGAAATCTGTAAATGATTTAGACTTGAATTTAGAATTTGTGTAAAGAGATGATTTTGACTTAAGTTAGGAATGAGTTTAAAAGGTTAATTCAAATCGTAACAAACCTCGAAATAGAAATTTGGATCTTTGAAATATTAATTTGAAGAAGTGAGTTCTGAAAATGTTAAGATTAATATTGAAACAACCCTAGCCTGAACACATACACATAATCAGAGTGCGCAGAGGAAGCGTGATGGTATTTTAAATAAAACTGTTTTAAGAGATTTTCCGGCTAGTTGAGTAAGAAAATTTCTAAACAAGATTGATATGTAAACAAGAATGAAAAGAGATATATATAAATTTATGAATTTTAATGTGGATTTAGAAAAATGTTATTCGATTAGGTAAATATGACAACTAAAATATGAATATTTAATGAGTATAAATTTAAGTTATAAATGAGTTAATATGAGATGGAAAACGATTGGAATAAAAAATAATTGAAACAGAACAAGTATTTCTGAAATATAATTCTATCTCTTTCCTTGTCGTTGAGTTTTGCTCGACCCATTGTCATCTTTTGATTATCACCCCAAATTGTCATGCTTGAAATTTTAACTATCCAACTTTATTTCTGAATCCTTCCTTTTGCCCTGCTCTGATAAAGCCTTGGACAAGTAAATCAATTTGGATTTGAAACCAGTAGTTCGAATTATCTCTTAAGTTGAAATTGAATATGTATTAAGAGCAATAGAATTTCTAATACTGAATTTATATGGTATTTTGTAGGATAATTGAATGATTAGAGAAAGGATTATTTGAGAATTTAGATTTAAATTTCTAATTTAAACACTTGGTCTTATAATTAATGAGGAAACCATAGGCTCCGTAAGAGTAAGTTAGAATGATAATTTCCAAACTTTAAGATTTTCTTAGGGTCATAAACCTCTAAGTATTAGACCGTATCTTTCCTAGTTTATCCTTAGTGGTAGGATAGCAGCTCTGAGTCAAACTCAGAGAATTTGATTTTAAACAAGACCCGTGACGACCCTAGTTATCACGAGATTATAGAAGTTTCCATGGACTCTACCTTTAGTGAGACTCAGATAGAGTACCCTGAGAATGATATGAGCCTTGGTTCTGACCATTACATTTCTGATATGTTGAGATAGAAATGGGAATTTAAAATTTAGTAGAAGTTTAATTTACTCGACTTCCTTTTCGAGGACGAAAAGTTTCTAAGGGAGGGTGAATGTAACATCCCATAATTTTTACCAAGTTGATTTGGATTTTTAATACATGAATTTGGATTTTTATTATATAATGTTGGATTTTCTGAATATATATTTGTTTTATAAGGTTTGAATATATGAATTTTTAATTTTGAATAAAGTATCTTGTTTTATTTTACAAATTATGATTTTGTATAAGGAAAATTTATTTTAAAAGTTTATATTTAATTTATAAGATTTCATGTTTAAGTAATAATATTTTCTAATTTTGATAATATTGGTTTGTAAATGATTTTTGTAAAGGATAATTTATTTTATGATTTTTTACAAGAATGATTATTATATTTTATTTTGGTAAATTATAATTGCATTTATAAAATTTTATAAGGATTGATAGGTATTTATTCTAAACCATTTGTTAGTAAAAACTTTGGTAAATTATTTGTTAAATAATATAGATAAATATTTTTGATAATAAATTTTAAAATATTAGTTATTATAAATATCTAGTTAAAACCTTATGTAATAAAGAGTGAAAATTTGTTACAAATATAAGTGTTAAAATGTTGTGACTAAAATTCCAATTTATAAATAAATAAACTAGATCTTTTTGTCTAACATGCATTGGTTGGGTTTTTAAACAAGATTAGGTGTCTCATTAGGTGTCCTAATGCATGGTATTGGTAAGCCATGTGTCCCTTTTCTAAATAATTAAATAATTTGTAAATTCATATATATATATAAAAGAAACATATTTTCCCTGATCAAATGACAGAAGAAATTCATGACCTCCATCTTCTTCCTTCTCTGTTGATTTACAGTAAATGAACAAACCATATTCCTATCCATTCAAAAATCAATAACTCTCAATCCATTCGATTCAGACCTAGATGATTAATACGAATGTTGTCCGAATCACCATTTATGATTTTTAGAAATCGACAGATTCAGATTTCATCAACAATTAAAAGAGAAATTCATGTTTTATAGAAAAATCAAAATTAGCATAGGAAACTTCTAAAAATCTTTTCTTCCAATCCGTGAAGAATTGAATCGTGTCGTTAACACCATTGCGATCAGCAGGTAACGTAGTGTTTTTCATGCGAAAATGACTCGATTCTGTGTTGATGATTTCTAATGTTCAAAATTAGGTTTACAGTTCATCGGAGATTCGTGCGACGATGTTCGAATCCGAGTATGGCGTTGTGATGAGGATGGAGAAAGCTTCGATTAGGGGTGATTTGGTGGAGCTTGCTGGAAGCAAGTGTCAAAGATTTTAGAATGGCGTGTGGGTTCCTGAAGCTGGCGAGCGGACGTATTTCGAAAGAGGGCAGCTGGAGCTTGGCGAGTCGGTGCGTTCGAGCAAGGAGGAGAGGAGAAACATGCGTGTGCTTTCGGTTTTGGGTTCGGTGAAGTATTGGAGTGGTGCATGTGCACGGTCTTGCATGGGAGGATGGGTTCGGGTGTGAGCTTTACAGGAGACCGCAAGGAAGAAGAAAGAAGGAGAAGGGGAGTTGGGCTTGGTCGGCTGGTGGAAGTTGAGCTTGCTTTGGGCCTCTTTGATTCGGGTATTATTTCCTTTAATTTCAAAGTTAAATTGTTAAACTTTGTAACCTCATATCTAACTCAATTTAACTCGGATTGACGCACCATTGGGTCAGTTAGATTCGTATCAGAAAATAGAACCCGTTAATATATATTTCTGGTAGATTTAGTTAAGTATAAATTATGAGAAATAAAAATGAAAGGTCCTTATATATATATGACAATATATATAACAAAGATGTTATTAATTCAATCCCAATATATAAAATTAGCAGAACATCGTCAGATGCTAATGGAATGGATTGGAAAGCAGTATGTGTAATAGTGGCAATGTTCATTAATTGTACGTCCTGACAGTGAAGATTTATGGAGCTGTGTCGGTGAGAACATTTAATTTAATTAATTATTAAATTAGTTGTTATTGAATAATTATAATTAGATTAGATTAATTATAATTAGTTGTTGGTTGGATATGGATGCTCTTGTGTGAATGGATGTGCATGTATTTAAATGACACTAAACACTGAAGCATTATCGACAGTAACGCTTGTGCACAACTGAATTGTTTGTGGTTGATAATAACGATAATTCATTATCATCTGATGTATATGGTTGATTTATTCTGTTGTATGATGCACACACATTACCATGGTTATGGGATTATACAGGTGATCAATTTTATTCCCCTTCCATATAAATGAAGTACGATTTTATAATATTAAAATATTATCATGTTCAGTTTATTTCAAAATAAGATTTATAAAAATTTGAATATGGTTTTATATGTTTTTGAAAACATAATATGATAATATATAGACACCAGAACGTTCTAGGATGACAGAGAGGATGGTGTCTAGGCTTGGGTCTGGAAATACAGTTTCCTGCTCTCTCTGGCTATCCCTAACTGGTCCGACAACGGGATGGAAAATTCAAAATCTAATTTGAAATATAATTTAAAACTATTTCAAATGATTTGGAAATATAATTTTAAATTTGAAAAGGATTTGAATAATTTATATTTAAATCATTATATGGTTTGAATAGAACACACTATGTTGCGACAATTCATAATTATCGATTTCAAGTTTGGAATGGTTTTAACTTGATTACTTGAAATTAATTTGATGTGTAATAAGAGATGTTGAATTGCAAATGATAATAGTTTGAAAAGAATTGGAATATTTAAATTTTGAACAATTTTAAATCTATTTGATTTAAACAGCTATTTTAATAGCAGTATCTTTGGTAATAATTCCAAATGTTGTTATTGGGTTTGAAATTTATAAGCGTGAGCTATCATTTGAATATAAGAATGATTTATAAAATAGTTTCCAAGATTAATAAAGTATTGGAAATATTGTATATGGAATTGAAATGGGTTTTCCAATTTTTTTCTAAATTTGGATATGGTTGGAAATAAATCTTCCGATGTTTGATATTAGTTCGGTAGATGAAAACTCTTATTATCTGAGGAATTTAAAAGGTAATTCACCATTATTCCGCTTATAATATGAGTTGGATACGGAGATTAATATTGAAGATAAGTTGATGGTATTTCTATCCAGACCAAATATCAAAGAGTTGAATAAATCTTTTAATTAAGATATGGGTTCTCAACTTGATTTAATAAGTTAGATAGAAATAGTCTTCTATATTTGGTATGAAACCTGATGATGCAAACATATGCTATCTGGGGAATTTGAAAGATATTATTATATCGTTATTCCACTTATAGTATTCGTTGATTATGAGAATTTATATCGAATATAAGTGCATAAAATTTCTGTGTAACTTATGATTCAAGATCGATTGATTTGGGTTTTGTCGTGAATTGTATCTTCAATAATATCATTCTTAAAACCCGATGAGATTGAATGATGGAAATTCATATCGTAATTGGGAATTTAATCAAATCTTTGATTTGAAGGAATTAAAGATAAGAAACTGAAAAGAAGTTATAATCTTTGATTTCAAAGAAGAGATAAGATGATAACGAGATGCATGAAATTTATAGTAATTCAAATCTTGAGTCGTAAATGAATTGATAACTAATTGGAAGGAGATTTGAATTGAAAAGCCTGTGTAAACCATAGCTACTGTTTTAAGTACGCTTGTTACTTGGAAAGACCTGGATCAAATATATGTTCGAAATGTGACGACAAGGAATTTCGTCGATCTGAATCCGTCGCTAAACCGACCAAGACCGTTCGAAACCCCTGATCGCTTTGAGAACACGACAAATCAGAACGCATACGGAAGAACATTTCATTGTTAATTACAACAATTCCATCAGATACAAGAATATACAGAGCATAAATGAATAAAATACATTCGATAAATATCAGAGATTACAATACATTACATAGCAGCGGAAAATAACACAAAATACAACTGAAGAAGATAAAAGATTACAAAGCTTTCCGGATATCGTTCCAGCTGTAAACCAGGTTCCTGTGAATATAAATTTGCAAAACCAAAACTACTAGCTGCTGGTGTCAAAATAAGGGCACCCAGAGTTTAGGTTAAAACAATAAAATCTAGGTTAGTCATGGGACTGGTGTGAGAACTAAAACAGTTATTAATCTTTATTTCTAAAGTTAGGTAAATCAAGGCAACACACCGTATAACACGGAACGGGTTTCCTCCCAAGAATACCAGTGCATAAAACAACAGTGCAATGATAAATAAAGGAAAATGAAGCTATTATAAGACCCAGGTCCAATCACACAATGCAACGCAAGCCAGGGGATAGGGTTTTTACCTTATAATAGCCAAGAATGCTTGATACGTTTAAAACAAATCTTTTGATACCATAATAAGTGTATAGTGTATAAAACAACTTCAAATCATAAGTATCAATCATAGACGGCATGGGTACCATATATCATTTCGCCATACTAGTTCTACAATTAAAACCGCAAAATCACGTATTTGGGAGTTGGATTTCCATCTGTGAACCGAGGCAAAAGATAGTCCTCTACCGATTCGAGACTGTCTAGCCCGAGTCTCAGGATCAGAGCTCGAGTGACCCTTGGATCGTCTGGGCCGGTCACCGATGTGGATTAAAATTCCTGAACACTGCGTTTCCCCGCCCTTAGGGTCGTAAATGTGCCAACGAATGACTCCATCGGACCCGGATCGTCCGATCTAACCGAGGTGCCTCGCAACAGCAACAACCACATAAGTCAAACTCGTCAGGGCGTGTAAAACCACTAACGCCACTTCTAGCTAGAAGGAAACGCATGCCCTCTCTGAGGTCCTCTCGCGTTTCTGGTTCACAACCGGGGTGTGAGGCTCGCGAATTCACATTACACAAAGCTATGCCACACAGGTCGTACTTTGATCATCAACCACAAGAGTTGGCTTTTCAAAAAAAGCCTCGATCATTTTCCACTTAGGCATGCCACACAGGAAATTCACTCCATGCGATTGATATCCATCAATATATAACCCCTGAGCTCGTACGTCTCAGAGAAGGGCGTTAAGCAAGAGAATAAATTCTCCGCCGCCAAACAGATATATATTTAATAGAAATCAATCACACAGACTAAAATCCAATGTCAGACACACAGTCCATTTACAAGTTCGTTCTGGGTCTGAACAAAACCGGGGGCACCTAGTACCCCGCATATCTATCGATCTCCAAGTACGTCTGGACGATCACCAACTAATTCTCTCCTCTTGGGTGTACGGCCTAATCAAGATCATCAATAATTATCCAAATGACGTGAAGGCCTCCGGTCTTCAACCACCGTCTTCATCTTTGACACCACGTCGAATTAGTTATTCAGAATGGGATAAACCTGGTCTTTCTAAATAACTCGCGTATATAATTACAAGTTTTACACAAACACAACATACGCCTCACTCCATTTCAGAATATTCTGATTCTTATGCTCTGGGCAAGGTTCCCATTAATTTTATCAAAGATAAATTCTTTAAATTTATTCTTTAATCTTCTTTGAATATCAATTCAAACTAGTCGGGATTAGCGAACCACACCGGAGTAATCATTTATTTTATTTCCCAATCCCCACCTATTCATCCCATGAAGTAAAACTGGTAATACTTCATATCTAACACCATGGTGTTATCGGTAAATTCAATTATCATTTCACGTTCAAATCTAATTAAAGATTTAACTATCGTCTGGAGTAAAACTGGTGATACTCCATTCTCGATCTTTTCAATCTAATTAAAGATTCATTAAAACTCCACTTAGTTTTAATCTTTAACTAGGTTAAAGAATCAGTGTCATTTAAAACACGGTTCACGATAAACCCAAAATCACATTCCATTAATTATCGGGTTAAAGAACAAGTGTTATTTGAAACACTGTTCACGATAAACCCAAAAATCAATACCAATTCAATTCCAATTAAATACTATTTAATTGGTACACTTCATTAAATCTAAATAAAAAGATTTAATCTTTTTCTCAACTGGGCTTAAGAACTGTGTTAACGAAGACACCATTCACGACTAGGAATGGCAATGGGGCGGGTTTGGGTGGGTTTCTCATGCCCCAGACCCGACCCAGAAATTTTAAAGCTCGCCCAGATCCGCCCCGTAGACCCCGTACGGGTCTGGAATTTCGCCCCGTACCCGAAACCCGTACGGGCCAGGGTAGACCCGACCCGCGACCCGGTGATATTGTGTTCTAATGTACATAAATTTAGATACTTATGTTTTTTTATCACTAAATGATCAATTATATACATATTATAATGTGTTCACAATGATAAGATAACATAATAAAATGAGTTGTAAGACAATAGTTCAAAATGTATGTATTTGTTATTGTATGACATCATTGATGCAACCTAATACTATGAAAATTTTATAGTTTGTTGATTGAAAGAATATAATATTCAAGTTATAACCATGCATGTTTAAGAATATTAACAAGTAATAATTATAGTTATAAAGTGATTTAATGATGTTTCAATCATGCGGGTCGGGTTGGGGCGGGTTAGCCGTGCCCCAGACCCGACCCTAGACCCGAACCTCCAAAAACGGGTCGCGGGTCTACCCGACCCGAAGACCCTATGGGGCGGGTCTAAATGGGTCAAAACAGGGGTGGGTCAAGCGGGTTTGGAACCTAGACCCGCCCCACTGCCATCTCTATTCACGACAAACCCAAATCACATTTGATATTAAATACAAGGCTCTGAATAGAAAATATATCGTCTTATATTCAATATCAAATTCTACGACCAACAAATATCGTATTGGAAATAACGATATATATATATCTTTCAAATTTCCATAACAACATCTGTATAATCACGAAATCCAACATCGAAATATTCCAAAGACAATTTCGATTCAAATCCATTCCAATGCAATTATTGGAAATTCGGGTTATTTTCAAAACCATTTCAAATCCAATTTATTTATTTTAAAAATAAATAAATTACTATTCTAGTTCAAAACTAGTTCATTTCGATAAAAATCTATTTTTATCTTTTCAAATATGGAGTTTTTCCTCTCAATTCTTCACAAATCATTTCTTATGATTTTACACAAATTATTAATATTTTTAATAATTTTATCAAGGCCCGTACAGTCGATTTCCACCAACGGCCATCGAACTGCACTTACAGCGACCTTTTCCAAATTTGATTTGGACATAATTCCAAATCCAACCGTTAGATTTCAAATTTCTAATATTTGTTAGAAAGCTCTTTTCGATATGAACCCAACGGTTTTGGTTTTAGGAGAATCCGACGGTCGGATCTCCCGCAATGTCCATTCGAAGTCAATGGTCGAAATTCACGAACTGCCACAGCGCGGCGCGTTCTATTCAGGCCATTATATTATATATATAATATATACTTCGTCGATTCCCTTTTTAAAACGTATTTTATAAATCGTTTTAAATTTGTTTTCGGAACGATTTCAACTTCCTCTTCAAATTCAAATCAAGATTGAATTTTTCAATATAAATTCGTTTTAATTTCATTTCAAAACGATTTCATTTTGAATCGATTTCAATTCGTTTAAATTCAAATCAAAACGATTTCATTTCTATTTCAATTTAATTCGAATTTCAAATCATTTCAATTTACTTCGAATTTCAAATCAATTCAATTTAATTCGAATTTCAATTCTATTCGAATTTCAAATCATTTCAATTTACTTCGAATTTCAATTCAATTCAATTTAATTTGAATTTCAATTCTATTCGATTTAATTCGAATTTCAATTCTATTCGAATTTCAATTCACTTCAATATTCATTTCAATTTGAATAAGATCGATATAAATATCGTTCTCGTCAAAATGGCGCAAATAAAATCAACACGGCTTTATATATTTCTATTTTCAAATATTTCTATTTCAAATATTTCTATTGCAAATATTTCTATTTCAAAACTGGAATGAGGCCCAATCAATTACCATATAATGTTAATTATATGGATTTTCTACAACACATGTATAAAATAACAACGATAAATAATCAACCATCATCTCGAGTGCACCACACAACTGCATAAGCATTAAATATAAATAATTAACGCTTACACAGTCTGTCAATCCATCGATTGACATACAACTAAACAATCGGGATTAGTGTACGTCAAATCTCATCCCAATACCTGTGTGGGGTTTCAAACAATCAAACACATATTTTATTTGTGTAGTTGGGCGATGTGTAAAATTTATCGTCCCAATCAATGTCAGTCAAATCAGTGTATATAAACAAATCTCTGATTTGTTTATTACTATTTATTTTATATACACGTTAAAAATTCTATTTTCAACTATAAAATATTTTTAACTATCTAAATATTTTATTTCACATCACATCACACAATCAACTACACATCAAAATCAAACAAACAAGCATACAAGCCGTCCATGGTCTGTGGACGATGGGTGTCGGGTGCTACTAAACACCGTCTGCATCCTAGTATATATTTTAACTAGAAAATTAAATTAAAAGTGAGAAGTTCTCACCGACTAGCTAATCCAAACGCCTCGACTCTTTTTATGTAGAAAATCTTCATTTTTCTCCTCTTGTCACTTCCGTCATGCGTATTCACTACATATATAAAAATCACATTTTTAATTCGCTACGTATATAAAAATCATATTTTTATACCGTTACTTCGTATGTAATGATTATATTTTTATATTGCTTTTCTCCTAACAAAGGTTATATTTTTATCACCCTACATGAATAAAAATCATATTTTTACTATCATACCTATATAAAAATCATATTTTTAATATGCCACTAGTACAAAAATTATATTTTTAACCTTTCTATATTATAAAAATTATATTTTTAACCTTTCTAAAAAGTGCTGTAAGCCTTCTTTATTCATTCATTTATTTTACTTTCTTTTGTGTAGTTAATTTATACTATAAAAACCTTGTTAATTTTAATTTTTTAAATGAAGATGTTTAGATATTTAAAAACAAGAAGTTTATATCTTTAAAAATAAAAAGACAAGAGCTTTAAAAAAAAAGATTTGATTTTTAGCTTTATTAAGGTTAGATTTTTAATTTGAAAAGGATTTGCTTCTTTATATTTGAAAGATTAGATCTTTGATTTAGAAAAGATGGGATTTTCAATTATATAAAGACAAGATTTTTATTCATATAAAAATATGATTTTTATATATGTAAGACGATAAAAATATAATTTTTATATGATGAAGAGAATAAAAATATAATTTTTATATGATGAAGAGAATAAAAATATAATTTTTATAATATAGAAAGGTTAAAAATATAATTTTTATACTAGTGGCATATTAAAAATTTGATTTTTATATAGGTATGATAGTAAAAATATGATTTTTAATCATGTAGGGTAATAAAAATATAACCTTTGTTAGGAGAAAAGCAATATAAAAATATAATCTTTACATACGGAGTAACGGTATAAAAAATATGATTTTTATATACGTAGCGAGTTAAAAATGTGATTTTTATATATGTAGTGAATACGCACGACGAAAGTGACAAGAGGAGAATGATGAAGATTTTCTACATAAGAAGAGTCGAGGCGTTTTGATTAGCTAGTCGGTGATAACTTCTCACTTTTAATTTAATTTTCTAGTTAAAATATATACTAGGATGCAGACGGTGTTTAGTAGCACCCGACACCGGTCGTCCACAGACCATGGACGGCTTGCATGCTTGTTTGTTTGATTTTGATGTGTAGTTGATTGTGTGATGTGAAGTGAAATAAAATATTTAGATAGTTAAAAATATTTTATAGTTGAAAATAGAATTTTTATCGTGTATATAAAATAAATAGTAATAAACAAATCGGAGATTTGTTTATATACACTGATTTGACTGACACTGATTTGGACGATAAATTTTACACATCGCCCAACTACACAAATAAAATCTGTGTTTGATTGTTTGAAACCCCACACGGGTATTAGGATGAGATTTGACGTACACTAACCCCGATTGTTTAGTTGTATGTCAATCAATGGATTGACAGACTGTGTAAGCGTTAATTATTTATATTTAATGCTTATGCAGTTGTGTGGTGCACTCGGGATGATGGTTGATTATTTATCGTTGTTATTTTATACATGTGTTGTGGAAAATCCATATAATTAACATTATATGGTAATTAATTGGGCCTCATTCCAGTTTTGAAATAGAAATATTTGAAATAGAAATATTTGAAAATAGAAATATATAAAGCCATGTTGATTTGATTTGCGCCATTTTGACGTGAAAGATATTTATATCAATCTTATTCAAATTGAAATGAATATTGAAGTGAATTGAAATTCGAATAGAATTGAAATTCGAATTAAATCGAATAGAATTGAAATTCGAATTAAATTGAATTGATTTGAAATTCAAATTAAATTGAAATGATTTGAAATGCGAATTAAATTGAATTGATTAGAAATTCTAAGTAAATTGAAATGATTTGAAATTCGAATAGAATTGAAATTCGAATTAAATTGAAATAGAAATGAAATCGTTTTGAATTGAATTTAAACGAATTGAAATTGAATTGAAATCGATTCAAATTGAAATCGTTTTGAAATGAAATTAAAACGAATTTATATTGAAAAATTCAATCTTGATTTGAATTTGAAGAGGAAGTTGAAATCGTTTCAAAAACAAATTTAAAACGATTTATAAAATACGTTTTAAAAAGGGAATCGACGAAGTATATATTATATATATAATATAATGGCCTGAATAGAACGCGCCGCGCCGCGGCAGTTTGTGAATTTCGACCATTGACTTCGAATGGACATTGCGGGAGATCCGACCATCGTATTCTCCTAAAACTGGAACCGTTCGGTTCGTATCGAGAAGAGCTTTCTAACGAATATTAGAAATTTGAAATCTAACGGTTTGATTTGGAATTATGTCCAAATCAAATTTGGAAAAGGTCGCTGTAAGTGCAATTCGATGGCCGTTGGTGGAAATCGATTGTACAGGCCTTGATAAAATTATTAAAAATATGAATAATTTGTGTAAAATCATAAGAAATGATTTGTGAAGAATTGGGAGGAAAAACTCCATATTTGAAGAGATAAAAATAGATTTTTATCGAAATGAACTAGTTTTGAACTAGAATAGTAATTTATTTATTTTTAAAATAAATAAATTGGATTTGAAATGGTTTTGAAAATAACCCGAATTTCCAATAATTGCATTGGAATGGATTTGAATCGAAATTGTCTTCGGAATATTTCGATGTTGGATTTCGTGATTATACAGACGTTGTTATGGAAATTTGAAAGATATATATATATATATATATATATATCGTTATTTCCAATACGATATTTGTTGGTCGTAGAATTTGATATTGAATATAAGCCGATATATTTTCTATTCAGAGCCTTGTATTTAATATCAAATGTGATTTGGGTTTGTCGTTAATGGTGTCTTCATTAACACTGTTCTTAAGCCCAGTTGAGAAAAAGATTAAATCTTTTTATTTAGATTTAATGAAGTGTACCAATTAAATAATATTTAATTGGAATTGAATTGGTATTGATTTTTGGGTTTATCGTGAACAGTGTTTTAAATAACACTTGTTCTTTAACCCGATAATTAATGGAATGTGATTTTGGGTTTATCGTGAACCGTGTTTTAAATGACACTGATTCTTTAACCACGTTAAAGATTAAAACTAAGTGGAGTTTTAATGAATCTTTAATTAGATTGAAAAGATCGAGAATGGAGTATCACCAGTTTTACTCCAGGCGATAGTTAAATCTTTAATTAGATTTGAACGTGAAATGGTAATTGAAATTACCGATAACACCGTGGTGTTAGATATGAAGTATTACCAGATTTACTTCATGGGATGAATAGGTGGGGATTGGGAAATAAAATAAATGATTACTCCAGTGTGGTTCGCTAATCCCGACTAGTTTGAATTGATATTCAAAGAAGATTAAAGAATAAATTTAAAGACTTTATCTTTGATAAAATTAATGGGAACCTTGCCCAGAGCATAAGAATCTTTGAATAAAAGAATATTCTGAAATGGAATGATGCGTATGTTGTGTTTGTGTAATACATGTTATTATATACGCGAGTTATTCAGAAAGACCGGGTTTATCCCATTCTGAATAACTAATTCGACGTGGTGTCAAATATGAAGACGGTGCTTGAAGACCGGAGGCCTTCATGTCGTCTGGATAATTATTGATGATCTTGATTGGGCCGTACACCCAAGAGGAGAGAATCAGTTGGTGATCGTCCAGACGTACTTGGAGATCGATGGATATGCGGGGTACTAGGTGCCCCCGGTTTTGTTCAGACCCAGAACGAACTTGTAAATGGACTGCATGTCTGACATTGGATTTTAGTCCGTGTGATTGATTTCTATTAAATATATATCTGTTTGGCGGCGGAGAATTTATTCTCTTGCTTAACGCCCTTCTCTGAGACGTACGAGCTCAGGGGTTATATATTGATGGATATCAATCGCATGGAGTGAATTGCCTGTGTGGCATGCCTAAGTGGCAAATGATCAAGGCTTTTAATGAAAAGCAAAGTCTTGTGGTTGATGATCAAAGCACGGCCTGTGTGGCATAGCTTTGTGTAACGTGAATTCGCGAGCCTCACGCCCCGGTTGTGAACTAGAAACACAAGAGGACCCCAGGGAAGGCATGCGTTTCCTTCTAGCTAGAAGTGGCGTTAGTGGTTTTACACGCCCTGACGAGTTTGACTTATGTGGTTGTTGCTGTTGCAAGGCGCCTCCGTTAGATCGGACGATCCGGGTCCGATGGAGTCATTCGTTGGCTCATTTACGCCCCAAAGGGCGGGGAAACGCAGTGTTCAGGAATTTTAATCCACATCGGTGGACCGGCCCTGACGATCCAAGGGTCACTCGAGCTCTGGTCCTGAGACTCGGGCTAGACAGTCTCGAATCGGTAGAGGACTATCTTTTGCCTCGGTTCACAGATGGAAATCCAACTCCCAAATACGTGATTTTGCGGTTTTAATTGTAGAACTAGTATGGCGACATGATATATGGTACCCATGCCGTCTATGATTGATACTTATGATTTGAAGTTGTTTTATACACTATACACTTATTATAGTATCAAAAGATTTGTTTTAAACGTATCATGCATTCTTGGCTATTATAAGGTAAAAACCCTATCCCCCGGCTTGCGTTGCATTGTGTGATAGGACTTGGGTCTTATAATAGCTTCATTTTCCTTTATTTAGCATTGCGCTATTGTTTTATGCACTGGTATTATTGGGAGGAAACCCGTTCCGTGTTATACGGCGTAGTCCCTTGATTTACCTAACTTTAAAAATAAAGATTAATAACTGTTTTAGTTCTCACACCAGTCCCGTGACTGACCTGGAGTTTATTGTTTTAACCTAAACTCTGGGTGCCCTTATTTTGACACGGGCAGCTAGTAGTTTTGGTTTTGCAGATTTATATTCACAGGAACCTGGTTTACAGCTGGAACGATATCCGGAAAGCTTTGTATCCGTGTATCTTCTTCAGTTGTATTTTGTATTATTTTCCGCTGCTATGTAATGTATTGTAATCTCTGATATTTATCGAATGTATTTTATTCATTTATGCTATGTATATTCTTGTATCTGATGGGATTTTTGCAATTAACAATGAAATGTTCTTCCGTCTGTGTTCTGATTTGTCGTGTTCTCAAAGCGATCAGGGGTTTCGAACGGTCTTGGTCGGTTTAGCGACGGATTTGGATCGAGCGAAATTCCTTGTCATCACATTTGGTATCAGAGCTTTGGTTTACAAATCTCAGAGGACAAGACACATTAGAACCATACGAAAGAATTCATCAGGGATTGGATTAGTAATATCCAATGGGAATGACTCGTTAGAGATGGGATCAGTAGTATCCTAGAATGAGTGTGAAGAGTATATTTTTAAAATGAAAACTAATTTTGTTTTGAAAATTTAAATCAATTATTCGTATTTGATTATTTATTTATATTGAATTTGGACAATCCAGTATATATAGATTTTGCATATACGTCTGATCCACGGGTTTTCGAAGTTTTAATATACTGGATGGATATAGAATCACACTCTAGTTGCCCAGAGATGATGCTGATAATGACCATGGCATCATCAGTGTTGTGTTCGAGTGACGAAAGTGGGATTTCTATATGTTTCCTATTGACTGGTGTGAGAACAAAAATTAGATAGGGCTTATTGTTGTGATTTGGCATCAAAAATGTGATTTTCGACTTTATATCAAAGTTATGAATTTGAAAAGTTAATCAACTAATTGATTGATGATTGTGTTGTTTGATTATAATTGGATTAATTAAAATGTTGAACCTTTAGCCAAATTATATCAAATATTAAGTTGAATTGAAAATTTATCGCATTTGCATGCATGTACGTGTACTTACATTGAACAAGTCATAGCAAAGAGGCTAGAGCAGAAGAAAAAAATTGTTTGCCCGACAAATAGGTCCATGTTTATCATAATTTACTGTTTTGTTTGGGTGATGATGATTTTACGGGCCGATTGGCTAGTCGATTGGCTAGCCGCTTAGCTTTTTCTTTTTCTTTTGGATTGAAGAAGGCTATGGGAGGCTATATGAAATATCCCGAAGTCCCCCGTGCAGGGGAGGTTATGGCGAAATTTTTCGAAAATTTTGGGTGTTAGCCAAATTTTTGAAAAGTTCTTAAAAACTGAAAAGTTGAAGAACTTAAGCCGTAGTGAAAATACTGGAAGTTGAGTTGAATTGTTAAACAACTTTCAGCTTCGTTCCTTTTCGGGGACGAAAAGTTTTAAGTGGGGGAGAATGTAATAACCCGGAAATCTGAGCCAATTTAAAATTTTTATTTTGGCAATTTTAGCGAATTTTGATTATTTAAAATGAATTGTTTTAAATAATATCGACGAGAAATTTATTTTGAATAGAATTCGAACGTATATATTTATATAGATCATCGTTAGAATATAAATATTTATTTTAAATTATAAAAGGAATTGAAAATGGCGCGGTAGTTCGATAATTCGATTTCAAATTTCAAATGGATGTACAGGATTCAAAATAAACCGGATTTTAGTGAAACCAAAAATATTTGAATCTAATTGAGAATATCTTTCCAACGAATCCGAAAGATGGAAATTTCATAGCGGGAATCAAAAGATATGTCCAGTTGAATTTTCAGAATTGTCGCTATGGAATTTCGGCCCTTAAAAATAGCCATTTTGCAAATGACCTCGAATTTCGACAAAACCACTTTTTTTGGATCCGTGATGTCAAGTTATTGCTAGGTTTCAAATTTCATAATTTTTCGAATCAATATGTGAGCGTGCCAAAGGAAAGCGTGTTTGACCAGTTTCAGTCGATTGAGGGATAGGCGGCGCTGTCAGGTCGGAGGGCGACGGGAGGGGGCTTCGACGGTTTTTTTTCTTTTTTTTCTGATTTGGAAGGTAACGGAGGGGAGGGGGTTTAAATGTAAATGAGGATTGATTTTTTTATTTAATTTAATTTTTATATTTCAAAAAGCAACTTTCTATTTCAAACTCGAAATGAAACCCATCGCCTGTCTCCCATAGCTAATTACCCCCATTCCGAACACAATGGGATATGTATCGCAGAATGATTCGACTGTTTCGATCAGTTTTCGTCAAAATCAAAATATAACTCTATACATTGAATTTGAACGCACATTTCAATTTACCGTGGTCACATGCTAACTAGAAAAATTTCCGAAAAATATTTTCTAGCTTCGTATTGACGATACGGTCCTAACAAAACTAATTTCGTCAAATTCCGAGACCGTTTGAAAAATGGCCATTTTCCAGTCGATTAAAATCAACTGAAACTGGTCAAACGCGTTTTCCTTTGCCACGCTCACATATTGATTCGAAAAATTATGAAATTTGAAACCTAGCAATAACTTGACATCAAGGATCCAACAAAAGTGGTTTCGTCGAAATCTGAGGTCGTTTGCAAAATGGCCATTTTTATGGGCCGAAATTCCATAGCGACTACTCTGAAAATTCAACTAGACATATCTTTTGATTCCCGCTATGAAATTTCCATCTTTCGGATTCGTTGGAAAGATATTCTCAATTAGATTCAAATATTTTTGGTTTCACTAAAATCCGGTTTATTTTGAATCATGTACATCCATTTGAAATTTGAAATCGAATTATCGAACTACCGCGCCATTTTCAATTCCTTTTATAATTTAAAATAAATATTTATATTCTAACGACGATCTATATAAATATATACGTTCGAATTCTATTCAAAATAAATTTCTCGTCGATATTATTTAAAACAATTCATTTTAAATAATCAAAATTCGCTAAAATTGCCAAAATAAATTTTTTAAATTGGCTCCGATTTTCTGGGTTATTACACGAAACCCATTCCAAGTAATAATACGATGTTATGAAGCAATTCAAGACTCGGTAAATGACAAATGAAGACCGGGAATATTTAAATTTGTTTAGATTGATTGTTGATTATTGTCTCGGTCAGGTAGGCCACCGATACGAGGTATGAGTTACATGAGACCTGAATATATTTAAGTATTTTCGGGTTGTTGTTCCATTCAGACCCAGAACGGATTCGTATGGATGGTGTGTCTGACATTGAAATTGACCGCATAGCACTGATTTCCATTAATGTATATTAGATTTGTGGCAATATATTATCCTCGTCTCTAAGTCATATGAACTTAGATGGTATGCATTGATTGAAATCAGTGATATGTCGTGAATTGTCAATGTGGCATACCCGAGTTTCATATATGTCGTGAATTGTCAATGTGGCATACCCGAGTTATGAAACGAGCTAATGATGATCAAAGAATGGCTTATCGAAGCATCGCTTTGTGTATGATGTGACATCGACAAACCTCACACCCCGGATTGATGAGAAGCTGGCGCTTAGGCTTTATACTTATATATGAATTGATGATGAAGCTGTGCAGCAGTGGGAAACTACTTATGAACCTGGGGAAGTTGGGTATGTTCGGGGGGTCGTGTCTGATCGAAAACCGTTGATCTGCCCTGACGATGTGTAGTCGGTGTCCGCATGATGGATGAAAAAGCCGTTGAGGCACTTCGTTTTGTATCCCTGATTGATCTTTCATGCCAGGAATCATCAAGTTGGAAATCCAATCTCCAATACGAGCCATACGATTTTGGTTTGTATATATATGGCGAGATAATATTAATGGTATTATGTTTTCTAGGATTAATACATTTATTTGCGAAATTGCTTTTCACACTATATGATAATATTAGAAGAGGATTTTCACGTATGAAAGCACATTTGGTTATCATAAGATAAAACTCGCCCATCTGGTGTGTGCTTGCATTGTGTGAAGTGGGACGAACTTATGATAGCTTCATTTTCAAAAGTCATATCGAATTTCTATGCATGGGAATTCATATGGAGTTAACCCGTTCCGCGTTAGCAGCGTGGTCCGGTGAATTTCCAAACTTTAAAATAGAACCCAAAAAAATAACTGGTTTTGAGTTCTCACACCAGTCCCGCGACTGACCTGGAGTTTATTGTTCCTTTCTAAACTCTGGGTACCCATTAATTTCCACTCGGGCAGATAGTGTTTAGTTTTGCAGTTATAGGTCGTTGGAGAAGGATTCGAAGCGCTTTTAGAGTTGGAGTCCACACTATAGTTGGAGCTTCCGCTATAGCATACAGTTCTTCCGCTGAGAGTATATTTACTTTTCTTCCGCTGTATATGTTGTAACTCTGATATTATGTGTAGCTCTGATGTAACATTGTATTTTGCAATAAAGAGTTCTGTTATTATGTTCAATATATGTATGCACCCATAACAATTCGTCTTTATGAACAGTTTGAGTCAGTTTAATTACCGGCAAAAACTGGGCAAAAAGGCGGGTCGTTACACCCTTAAAGCGGTAGAGTCGGTCAGCACTAAATGCGGCTGATTGGAATCTTATCTGAACGTAATGTTCCGTCGGTCGTATTTGACCATCATCTTGGTCTCATTTGACTACAATTTGAGGTGCCTCAACTATCATCCACATAAGTACATTTGCCTAGGCTCCATACCATGACAACACTATTCATGTAGAAGGGAACGTTAGCCTATATCTCTACGGTCCACTATCCTGTTCTCGGCTCATTCCGGGGTGTAAGGCCCTAGAGCCAATGTCCATAAGCTCTACTTTTCAACGGAAGATTTGATCTATCTACCAGCAGCACTTAGCATGCCACATTGTCAATTCACATCATATGATCGGTGTCTATTAATATATATCCCTCCGAGTACATATGTATCAAAGAAGGGTGTTAAGAAAATAGAATAAATCCTCTGCCGCAAACTGATATAACATCAATAAAACTGGTTGGTTGTGTTGTAAAATACAACATCAGACACACATTCCATTTACTATTCGGTTCTGGGTTTGAATTAAACCGAAGGCACCTTATTCCTCGTCCAACTAAGGAGAGAGGCTCTTGCACATCCATACAATCAATAAGTACATCTGGACTAATGCCACTATAACCATATAATAGGAGCTAGCCAAGGCATCAGCAACCAGTCCATTCGATATGGAGATTTCCGGTCTCATACCATCTTCGAATTTTAATCGTCATGTAATTATTCGAAATGGGTTAAACTCGATCTTTTCAAAATAATTAGCGCTAAAACTTAACACTTTTTGGATTATTAACCCACCAACTAAGTCTCCTTTAATTGTAAATCATTTCTTAAGATTAAATCTTATTTTCGCTTTTGGTTAAGCTATTTAGGCTTCCAAAATCATCTTCAATATTTTATTAAATTTAGTTAAGCTGTTAGGCTTCCAAAACTAGAATTACTTTCACATCTTTCAAATCAATTAAGATATACAAGATGTCCTAAGTCTTATTCCGTTTTGGAAATATTATTCTATTTTTCAAATTAATTAAGATATAATAAATGTTCTAAGTCTTATTGCATATTCGAAATATTCTTCTATTCTAACCCTTATAATCAAATTTGATAAAGATTCCTTTTCAACTAGTCTTGAGAAATCATTTTCTCTTTTAACTGGGTTTAAGAACAAATGTTATTAAAACATCATTCATGATAAACCCTTAACTAATTGATTTAAATATAAGAATTTAGACAGATCTATATCAACTTATATTCAATCCGAATTTGCATAATCAATGAATACTATAAGTGGAATAACGATGTAAAACATCTTTCATATTCCTCGTAATAGTAAATGCCTACACAACGACAATCAATACCGAATATCCGAAGATTATTTCTACCCAAATCCAATTTTTTTTTTTAAAAAAAACTGGAACTTTTTTCTAAATCAAAAGATTTATCTAAACACTTTTTCTTATCATGGTAATATTTGGTAAATTAACTAATTTAAGTTTATTCGACTTAAATTTACTAAACTCCGTTTAATCGTTTTTAGCTAGTTGGGATGGAAACGCAAATATCCCAAAATATAGTTCGAAACTTCCTATTTCCTTTTCAAATCACTTTGAAATCTTTTATTATGATTTATCATAAATTTTACCTATTTTTAATAATTTAAAAATAGCTCCTTTTATAAAATCCAATGCAAGAAAATGTGTTTAAAGGATTTTATATTAAATCCATGTTTATAAACTAAGTTTATAAGTGAGGTTAAGGCGATGATTTTAAAATCAATGTAATTTAAGAATTTAATTAAGTGAAGTGTTGTGATTAAAAGAAAGATTTCGATATTGCAAAGAAAGGATGTGACTAGATTTTAATAAAGAGACAGTTTGTCTCAGGTCTCTGTTAAGTTTCAAAATTAGGCTCACATCCCTTCCTTAAATGTTTATAAATTAAATCCATATTTTTCAAAAAAACATAAATAAATCACCAAAAAAATTAAAAATATCACGTAAATTCATAACTAAATAAATAACTGATCGTCGCTAATCTATGAATTAGAAAAGCGCGATATTTTAAATAATTACTGCAAGCATACAGGTGTGTAGCATACAGGTCGAACACAGAGAGGTGTAATTAGAAATTAATATTTATTTATTCTTGGGCGAGTTAGACGAATTCTGGAGGGTGATTAAAATTGAAATTGCGACTTGGTTCAAAACAAAACTAATTGCATCAACGACCAAATTACAATTAACAATAAAACAAATAAATTCTACGATTGAATTCACAACAGATTCGAATCTAATTCAATCTATTATCAATTCAATGATTAGGAAATAAAAAGATTGCTGGAATTAGACTTGCAGAATATAAATAATTAACAGGAAAATAAAGTTGCAATAACAGTTGGGTTCTAGTAAATCTAATTACTAGACAACACCACTTGTCATGAGAATAAAAATGCAGAAAAAGAGAAAATAGAGAGAACTTTATTGATTCCCAGATTCTTCCTTTACAATGAGATTACAACAGTATTTATAGGATAAAATGCCAACCTCAAACCTCATCCAATATATGCATATATGGCCCCTTTTAATAGCAATTATTTCCCTTATATTAATCGGCACTTATTCCTCCAATCAGCATTTATTCTTCCAATCAATAATTAATCTTCCCATCAGCAATTAATCCTCCCATCAAGGACATTTATTGGATTCCAAAGGTATCATAGGTAAAGAATATAAAAATTGATCTTTTCTTGGCAGCAATTCAATCAGAAATTCTTCTAATTGGCAGTTGAATAAAAATGCTCGATTTGAATTGATTTCCATGATAAGAATATGACTTCCTGAAATGCTTATTAGTGTATATCATATATACATACATATGAATGCATATATATATATATACATATAATATAACACTTATCCATATTTTCTTCAGAGCAAAAGGGGCAGTGTGAACGTTCCTTTCTTTGGCAAAAAGTGAGCTTGATGGGGATCGAACTCAGGTCTCTCAGTACAAATCTCTATGCATTTACCAGTGAGCTACAACTCCTTTTGGGATTGAGAAAGTGTTGACATAAGGAAGTAGCTTTTGGCCTTTAATTTGAAATGAAAGAGGCATCACTTGACAATCTGTAAATACACATAAAAATTACCCAAAGTATCATTTATTTATTTACAAAAGATAAAATATAAGAGCATAAAATAAACACATTTCTATGTTAATCAAATACCCCCACACTTATCTTTTACTCGTCCTCGAGTAAAAAGAAAAGAAAATGAAAAACTAACTAGATAGGTCACACTTTCGTAGGAAACACGATTGCATTGAGCGTATGCAACAAGCCGTTAAACCTCTAGGTGTCCCTAGTAGGATGAGTGGTGTCTCGTGAGGGTTTTCAGCGGATACTACCCACAAAATCCAAATGCAGTATGCTATGATTCTAATGAAACTACATGAATGCAATGGTCATATGCAAATAAAAACGAAAAAATGAAAACACGACTTGTTTCAGGAAAGTGGTACAACAAATTAAGTTAATAATTTCTAATCAGTTGATTTCATTTTAGATACCTCAACTTGTCACAAATTTTCAATATAAATCAAGTTTTCAAATGTTAAATTCCAGTTTGGCCAGTTAGTTCGGTCGATAACATAGTGCAGCCATGAAATAAATTCTTAGTTTGCTTGGCACAGTTTGCAAAGTGGTATTCTAATTTTCTCATGTATGGCTAGTCAAATCAATAAGGTCAAGAAGTGTTTGGGTATCATCGCTTATTCTTTATTCTATAAAATTTTAAGATTTATGATTAAGTACATACACATAACTAAAAAGACCAAGGTTTACCACCCATGCACTGCCTCGCGGACTAACGGAGAGTAGGTAAAGAGCTTGGCGGATTGTGCAGGCCGACTTTGACTTTGTCAACAACGTGTCGGTAATCCTTAGGTGTCCAATCTCATAAAATGAGACCAAGATATTCCAACGCTGACTTTGTCAACAACGTGTCGGATAGAGCTTGGCCGGTTTGCACACCAACGCTCGATATACAAGCAATGTTGGATACCCATGGATTACTATTATTATTGAAATTATAAGCATAAAAGAGAGTGATGCGAATTCAACTTAACACAACTTAGTTTTAAAGATTTGACAAGCCAATATAAGTATTTTAAGTCCTCCACTTTTTTAAACAAAGTCTACAATATAGAATAGATTTCATGGCCATCACCTAAGAATCTCCCTATGTACCGGTTACACTATTATCCCTCAAAATTAAACTTTTCATTATATTTCTTATTCGATCTAAGTTGAGAGAGGAAAAAAAATACTATCAACTGGCTAAAAATTGTAAACTTATTTTGTTGTATCAATTGAAAATGATTCGTATAAAAAAAAATTATGGTATGTTACTACGATATAAAATGCATGATGGTCCTACATGAAAAGAAAGAAAAAATTAAAGAAAAATCAAAAGAATGCAATGCAGACTCCCCCCACACTTGATTGAGACAGTGTCCCAACTGTCTAAGGCAGAAAAACAAAAATAAAAGAAAAAAAATGAAAAAGAAAAATAAAAGAAAAAGAACGTGTACCACCTGATTTCGTGGTGGATGATCAGGCTCATGCAGATCGATAGGGTCATCTTCGTCATATTGCTCGAATTCCAAAAACGGTTTCAGTCATTGACCGTTTACTTTGAAGACTTTTCCATCCCTAGGATTTTCAATTTCAACCGCTCCATGAGGATATACTATTTTCACAACATAAGGTCTAGTCCATCGAGATCTGAGTTTTCCTGGAAACAAGTGAAGTCTAGAGTCGTATAAAAGAATTTTTTGACCTGCGTTGAATTCCTTACGAAGTATGTTTTTGTCATGTTGGGCTTTGGTTCTTTCTTTGTAGATTTTCGCATTTTCATACGCCTCATTTCTTAATTCCTCTAATTCCAAAATTTGTAACTTCCTATGTGAGCCGTCTTTCTCTAGGTCAAAATTCATAAATTTTATGGCCCAAAGAGCACGATGCTCCAATTCAAGAGGTAAGTGACAGGCCTTTCCAAAGACTAATCGATATGGTGACATCCCTAGATTGGTCTTATAAGCAGTGCGAAAAGCCCAAAGTGCATCAATCAGTTTTAAGGACCAATCTTTTCTATTGGAATTCACAGTTTTCTCAAGAATTTGTTTGATTTGTCTATTGGAAACTTCTACTTGTCCACTAGTTTGTGGATGGTAAGGGGTTGACAGCTTGTGTGTGATTGAGTATTTCTTGAGCAAGGATTCAAAAGCTCTATTACAGAAGTGAGTGCCATTATCGCTAATGATAGCTCGAGGTGTGCCAAAGCGTGAAAAGATGTTCTCTTTGAGAAATTTGATAACAACCTTGTTGTCGTTGGTTTTGGTCGAGATGGCTTCAACCCATTTTGAGACATAGTCTACCGCAAGCAAGATGTAAAGATTCCCAAATGAGTTAGGGAATGGTCCCATGAAATCGATGCCCCAAACATCGAATGACTCAATCACTAAAATGGGGTTTAGAGGCATCATGTTTCGCTTAGTTATTCAACCCGTTCTTTGACATCGCTTACATTTAGAGCAAAATTCGAAAGCGTCATGGAAGAGTGTAGGCCAATAAAAACCGCTTTGCAAAACTTTTGCAGCAGTTTTTCTTGCTTCAAAATGACCTCCACAAGCATGGTCATGTGAGAAGGAGAGAATACTTTGGTGTTCATGATCGGGCACACACCTTCGGATGATTTGGTCTGGACAGTATTTGAAAAGATATGGGTCGTCCCAATAGAAGTTTCGAACTTTCGAGAGAAATTTTTGTTTATCTTGTTTCGACCATTCAGCGGGTGTTTGTTGTGTGACAAGATAATTCACAATGTCAGCGTACCAAGGGGTGTTAGAGATCGAAAGGAGTTGTTCGTCAGGAAAATAGTCATCGATTTGGGTGTCGTTATCATTTTCGTGCACAATTCGAGAGAGATGATCAGCTACGACATTTTCAGAACCCTTTTTATCTCGTATTTCTATATCGAATTCTTGAAGAAGAAGGATCCAACGAATCAAGCGGGCCTTGGCATCCTTTGTAGAAAGAAGATATCGTAGGGCAACATGGTCAGTGTAAACTATGACTTTGGATCCTATGAGATATGGTCTGAATTTCTCAAGAGCGAAGACAACTGCCAAAAATTTCTTTTCAGTAGTTGAGTAATTCAGTTGGGCCTCGATTAAAGTTTTGCTAGCGTAATAAATGACTCGAGGGAGTTTATCGATACGCTGACCCAAGATGGCTCCAATAGCAAAATCAGAAGCGTCGCACATAAGTTCGAAGGGTTGAGTCCAATCAGGAGGTTGAATGATGGGAGTTGTGGTCAAGATTGACTTAAGAGTTTCAAAAGATGTTTTGCAATCATTGGAAAATTCAAACTTGACGTCTTTGGCAAGTAAATTCGAGAGAGGTTTTGAAATTTTCGAGAAATCCTTAATGAATCTTCTATAGAATCCCGCATGGCCAAGAAATGAACGAACATCTTTGACAGACTTGGGAGGAGGTAAATTAGCAATCAAATCGATTTTGGATTTATCGACTTCTAGGCCATCTTTGGAGACGACATGACCTAGAACTATCCCCCTTTTTACCATAAAGTGACATTTTTCCCAATTAAGCACGAGTGATTTCTCCTTACAACGCTTAAGGACGAGTTCTAAATGAATGAGACATTGGGAAAAAGATGATCCATATATTGAAAAATTGTCCATGAATATTTCCAAGAATTCTTCCACCATATCAGAGAAAATACTCATCATACATCTTTGGAAAGTCGCGGGGGCATTACAAAGACCAAAAGGCATGCGACGATAAGCAAAGGTTCCAAAGGGACAAGTAAAGGTGGTCTTATGTTGATCTTCTAAAGCAACAGGAATTTGGTTATAGCCAGAGTATCCATCGAGAAAACAGTAGTACTCATGTCCCGCTAAGCGTTCGAGCATTTGGTCAATAAAAGGCAAGGGAAAATGGTCTTTTCGTGTGGCTGAGTTAAGCTTCCGATAGTCGATACACACACGCCATTTGGTTTTGATTTTTGTTGGGACGAGTTCATTACTGTCATTTTTGATCACTGTGACTCCCGACTTCTTTGATACAACTTGTACCGGACTCACCCAAGTACTATCAGAGATGGGATAGATGATGTTATTATCTAGACATTTGATTATCTCCTCCTTGACCACTTCTCTCATGTTTGGGTTTAATCGCCTTTGAGCCTCACGGGTGGGTTTAGTCTCATCAACTAAATGTATGCGATGTTCCACAATTGATGGGCTAATTCCTTTTATATCGCTAATTTCCCACCCCAAGGCGTCTTTATTTTCCTGCAAAACTTCTAAGAGTTTTTCTTCTTGGTCCTGAGTAATATCGGAGGCCAAGATTACGGGAAAAGTTTTTGAAGAGTCTAGGTAGGCATACTTAAGGTCTGGTGGCAAGGGTTTGAGGTCTAACTTAGGAAGTTCTTGTGTATCAACATTGGTCAATATTCCTTGGTTAGATTCAGGTGACGAAGTGTCGGAGTCAAGAATTTTGTTTAGTTCAGAAATGTATTCGAGTTCATCGAAATCAGAGTCGAAATGGTCAAGACACATTTTCAGGGCTTCAGAAGTGTCACTAGAGGTTTCATCAACTGTGGTTTGAATTATGTCAATTTCATCGACCTCAAAATCCCTAGGTTGTTTGTTGAGATTAAAGATGTTTAGCTCAATGGTTAGGTTCCCGAAGGAAAGTCGAAGCTGACCATTCCTACAATTAGTGACAGCATTAGAGGTTGCTAAGAAAGGGCGTCCTAAGATCAATGGTATTTGAACATTAGGATTTGAGACAGGCTCTGTTTCTAGAACTATAAAATCGACAGGGAAGTAAAACTGTTCGATCTGTATCAAGACGTCTTCGATAATTCCCAATGGCTTTTTGATACATCGATCGGCTAGTTGAAGTGTGATGTTTGTTGGTTTAATCTCCCCTAGTCCAAGTTGACGATAGACAGTATAAGGGAGAAGGTTGACACTGGCACCAAGGTCGAGTATGGCACGAGAGATATGGGTGTTTCCTATTTTGCAATCAATCGTAGGGTAGCCAGGGTCTTTATACTTGACTGGGGCAAGATTCAAAAGAACAGAGCTTGTATTTGCAGTTAGAAAGGCGGTTTTTGGAACATTAGTTGCACGTTTTTGTGTGCACAATTCCTTAAGACATTTGGCATATTGAGGAATTTGTTCGATTGTGTCTAAAAGAGGAATGTTCACACGGACTTGTTTGTAAATTTCCAGAATTTTATCGAAATTTGCCGCTTTCTTCTTATTATTGAGTCTATGAGGAAATGGAGCTATAGGTTTTTCGACTCTACGATCAGTTTAATCGTTCGACGATGAATATTTGGCCATGGAAGAAGAAGGTGGTAAGTGTGTAGAAGATGAAATATTGGTATTGCCAACATCGATTTCAGAAGGTGAGTCGGGTTTGTCGACACTAGGAGAAGAACTGTTGGGATTGCCAACATTTAAGGGAGATGGAAGTTTAGAAGAACTGGCATTTGTAGCCATTAAGTGATCGTCAAGCTTTTGTATTTGGGTTGAGTTCGAAGGTTTGTCAGGGTTGCCAACATTATTATCAATCCCCTTTTCAGATCGAAGGGTTGTAACAACGTTGACCGGATTGTGGTTTTCATCCTCACAAGAATTTAGAGCACGAGAGTTATATTTTGGATTCACCTCGGGTTGACTAGGCAACTTTCCTTTCTCATTATTTTTCATTAGTTCTTTCATCATATTGAACATTTGGTCGAGTTTAGCGTCTTGTGAGTTCATTTTAGCTTCGTGAGAGTTCAACTGTTTCTCTAAATGCACGATATCTTGTGGTGGTTGAGAAGATTGAGAGGATTGATTTGATGATTGAAAGTTGGGGTGCCTATAAGGTTGTTTCGTTTGAGGTGCAGGTTGAGAGATTTGAGAATTGGAAGAAGGAGCTTGGTAATTCGGATTGGGAATAAAGGGTTGCATGTGAGATGGGTTAGCCGAATTATTGGGGTTTGACCAGGAAAAATTTGGGTGGTTCCTCCAACCAGGGTTGTACGTGGATGAGTAAGGATTATTTTGAGCTATGGCATTGGCTTGGTCTTGAGAGTAATAGTGGGGTAACCCTTCTCCGGCTTGAGGAGTTTGATTTTCTAAGGGAATTTGACTTGGGTCCACGACATGCACTCCTCTAGTAGAAGTAAGAATGGGAACACGAATCGATTCCCACTGCATGTCCTTTTCAGAATAATCTTCTAAAAACCGCCAAGCTTCATCGACTGTTTTAGACATAAAGTCTCCTCCACACATTGATTCTAGTTGAGTTCTAGTCTGATAGTTTAGCCCTTCATATGCAATTTGACATAAGTGATCTTTTAGAATTCCATGATGAGGACAACTATATAATAGCTGGTTGAATCTCTCAAAGTATTTTGAAAAAGTTTCCCCCTCATTTTGACAAAATTGATTTATCTCGGTTCGGATTTTTAGAGTTTTATGGAAAGGGAAAAACTTTTTCAAGAATGTAGTGACAAATTCATCCCAACTTCTTATGGAATGTCGTGGAAGATAATTTAGCCATCTTTTAGCGCTTTCAAGTAGTGCAAATGGAATTAGCCTTAGCTTGATCGATTCTTTAGATAGTTGTTGCATTTTTGTTGTGGAGGCGTACAATTCAAATTCACTCAGAAATTCATAAGCATTTTCAGACCCAGTAAATTTTGGTACCCCTTGGATAAAAGAATGTTTTAGCTCAAAATTGTTTCCTTCAGCTGGTGGGAACACAATGACAGATGGTTGAACGGTCCTAGTAGGATAACATCGATCACGAAGAGACAAGGGTCTATCCACTTGGATATTGAGATTTTGAAAATTTTGATTTATTTGATTTTGATCTCCAAGGTTTGGGAAGTTTTGATTCACTCGATTTTGATCCAATTCGGTTGGAAAATTTTGGTTGATACGAGAACCCCTAGGAGAATTTTGTTGGCTAACACTTTTTTCACTCATTGTTGTTAAATGCAAGCACAGAAATTAGCTACAATGAAGTTTTCTGTCCTTATTGGCTCCTAACCCAAAATTATAGAGTGATGCGTTTGATTACTTAGATCAAAAGATTTCTCAGCCAGTTAACGGACAGGAGTTATCGGTGCACCAGGAATCACCCTAGCAATGCAGCCGAAGGTTTAAGTACCTTCAGAGTAACAACCGATATAATATTTACGAATCACCGTAATATTTATAAACGGTTATTTCTCTGCCGTAGTCTAGACACCGAGAAATAATTCGTTCCAAATGAATCAACTATCACAATGCAATTAAGCCCTAGATGAGCCCGTGACTCTCTTAAGTCCAACGTCTAACCGTTATTGTTAGTCAGATTCTACGATGAAATGCAATTTGTGGGCTAAGGAAAGGGTGATGAAATCCCTCACCTTATGTGAATTGGGGTATTGCCCTTAACAGAATGAATAAAAAAAATTGCGGAAATCACACAAAATAATTGCAGAAATTAAAAATTATACATTCAAAGCCGCTGCCCCTGCAGAATTTTTTTACAACAATTGTCTATATATTTTTTTCTTTTGCAGCAGAGCACCTGTAGAGTTAAAAGAAATTTACAGTGGAGTATGGCAGTCCGTCCAGTGAATTTGGGAAGCGCTAGCGCGTTCACACCCCACTTGGTGTGCAACCGCTCCAACAATTCAACTAGCAAATCTCTGAGTCCCTTGTTCGTTTGTTTGAATCCGTTTCTTCTTTTGGCTTCTAATTTGTTTTGAGCTTTTTCCTTTTTTGCAAAATAATAAAACAAGCAAAAAATAAAATAAAAAGATAAACTAAGTTGAAAGGAAAACAAAAACTAGGCTAAGCTAAAATAAAACAACAGGACTCAAACGAAAAAAAATAATGGATCTAAAGCTCAACTAAGATAACGATGTGGACCCCTTTAGACTAAACACAAACAAAGCAGGGATTCACAATACAAAGCAGCAAATCACAATTTCACTTTTAAGGACTTACACGTCCCTGTTTAATAGGAAAAAAATTTCATACCAACAAAATGTCTTAGAAACAAATCACTCTCAGGTCTCAATACAAAATACAACTTAAATCAGAAGAGTTGAATCAAACGAAAACTCTCGCCCCGTTTCCTTTTTTTAGTTCTATTTCTTTCTGTCTATGAAATGATACCACAATTTAGCTTCCCAAAAACAATCGAACTACAAAGATATGGCCTTGCGTTATCAAGCAAATCAACCCGGTCCCCAATATACTCACCCCAAAACACAGCAGCAAAAATAAATACTCCCCACTCCTGCTAAACAAATAACCCACGCCAGCTATTATTCCTCAGAGAACACAAAAGAAAAAGAAAAAGAAAAAGGAAAAAAATCGAACAAACAGACTAACGCTTCCCCTTTTTTGTATTCGGTTCTTCAATTCGATACTGGGTTCAGAGTTTTGGTATGAGATGGTATGGGTTTGGATTGTCTGGTGGTTGAATGGCTTGTGAATGAGGGAAGCTGGTGAGATAATGATCGGTTACAGATGTGTGTGAGGTATTGAGGGTGGAGTTGGAGTGATTGTGGAAGATGATGGTCAATATGTTTGGCAGAACAAATATGTAGAGAAAAGAAAGAAAATATGGAAAGAAATAAATTCTTTATTTATATATATATATATATATTTTTGAAAGAAATCAGATTGTAGATGAAAGTTAAGGAGGGAAAGAAATAAAAGAATTAAATGAAAATTGGCAAGTTTTTTTTTTTAATGAAGAGAGAGAGGAACTTGTAAAAAGGAATAGACTGAGGGGAAAAAAAAAGAAAGAAATAAAAGAAAAACTAGCACGATTTTTTTTCTACTAAACAAAACAAAATAAAAACAAGAAGAAAAAAAAACAAAATAAAAACTAACACGAATCAGAATTAAATAAATACTAAAATTTAACGTTACCTCCCCGGCAACGACGCCAAAAACTTGATCGTCGCTAATCTATGAATTAGAAAAGCGCGATATTTTAAATAATTACTGCAAGCATACAGGTGTGTAGCATACAGGTCGAACACAGGGAGGTGTAATTAAAAATTAATATTTATTTATTCTTGGGCGAGTTAGACGAATTCTGGAGGGTGATTAAAATTGAAATTGCGACTTGGTTCAAAACAAAAATAATTGCATCAACGACCAAATTACAATTAACAATAAAACAAATAAATACTGCGATTGAATTCACAACAGATTCGAATCTAATCGAATCTATTATCAATTCAATGATTAGGAAATAAATAGATTGCTGGAATTAGACTTGCAGAATATAAATAATTAACAGGAAAATAAAGTTGCAATAACAGTTGGGTTCTAGTAAATCTAATTACTAGAAAACACCACTTGTCATGAGAATAAAAATGCAGAAAAAGAGAAAATAGAGAGAACTTTATTGATTCCCATATTCTTCCTTTACAATGAGATTACAACAGTATTTATAGGATAAAATGCCAACCTCAAACCTCATCCAATATATGCATATATGGCCCCTTTTAATAGCAATTATTTCTCTTATATTAATCAGCACTTATTCCTCCAATCAGCATTTATTCTTCCAATCAACAATTAATCTTCCCATCAGCAATTAATCCTCCTATCAAGGACATTTATTGGATTCCAAAGGTATCATAGGAAAAGAATATAAAAATTGATCTTTTCTTGGCAGCAATTCAATCAGAAATTCTTCTAATTGGCAGTTGAATAAAAAATGCTCGATTTGAATTGATTTCCATGATAAGAATATGACTTCCTGAAATGCTTATTAGTGTATATCATATATACATACATATGAATGCATATATATATATATACATATAATATAACACTTATCCATATTTTCTTCAGAGCAAAAGGGGCAGTGTGAACGTTCATTTCTTTGGCAAAAAGTGAGCTTGATGGGGATCGAACTCAGGTCTCTCAGTACAAATCTCTATGCATTTACCAGTGAGCTACAACTCCTTTTGGGATTGAGAAAGTGTTGACATAAGGAAGTAGCTTTTTGCCTTTAATTTGAAATGAAAGAGGCATCACTTGACAATCTGTAAATACACATAAAAATTACCCAAAGTATCATTTATTTATTTACAAAAGATAAAATATAAGAGCATAAAATAAACACATTTCTATGTTAATCAATAACCAATCGTAATCAAATTCAGGCGTTAAAACCACCAAAAAACAACTCAATAACCAAAATAACCAAAAAAACAGTGAATCACCAGTATTACGCATCAAACGCTGCACTTATTTGCAATAGTTGTAAACATTTCTACGTATATTTTAGGTATACATCAAACTGCAGTGAAATGCATAAATGTATGCAGTAATACTATAATGAATGCATCATTTGACGCATTAATTCAATCCTGGTCTGTTTTTCAAGCATACACCATTTTTAAACATTGTTGCTTACATTTCTATGCTTATACAGGATAAGTGCATACATTTCTGCATGTATTCATAAGCCTTCATCCTTTTTTAAATTTATTGCATACATTTTAGCAGTTATACGGAATAAATGCACACATTTTCTGCAACAACTCGTAACACATGCAGATTAGTTCATCTTTATATACATACATCTCAACAACTATTACCAATATATGCATTCGTGTATGCATATATTCATGCGTACATGTATGCATATATTGGTAATAGTTGCATAGTTTGATGAACTTTTTTAAGTTTTTTTCTGCATGCTTCTAGGAATATTTGCGATTTTTCGGATTTTTTTAAGTCATCAGCGCATTTTTTCTAAAAAACACATAAGTCCCAAAATAGGGGCCCAATTTGGAGAGGCGAGGATGCCGTTTGAATTATCAAACTTTCTAGGGACGTATCCCTTAACACTTTAATAAAAGAATCCAAGGTGAGTTTTATAATATGGTACAAAATGAATTCGGATAAAATATTAGGATATGGATTATTATAATATAATCCAAATGTAATGACTCGGATTTCGCCCGGACCTAATCGATCGTAAAATCGACCAAGACCGCTCAAAACCCGAATACGCTAACTCTGGGAATACAACACATTAGAACAAATAACAAAAGACTTTTATAAACATTTTAATAATGTTACATCAGAGTACAAAATATCAGAGTACATCGATAAAATACAGCGGAAGATAAATTTCAATGAATTAAATACATTGCAGCGGAAAACAATAATCCGATACAGCGGAAGTCTATCAATGCTCTGGACACAGCTTTAAGCTTTGATCCAGAATCCTGCTCAATATATCTACAAAATAAGCTATTCGACTGCCCGGGTGGAAAAGAGGGCACCTGAGTTTGCAAAGTGAAACAAACTACGGGCCAGTCATGGGACTGGTATGAGAAATCTAAATTAACTTATCTAATAATAAGGCTAATCACAGGACCACGCCGCTAACGCGGAACGGGTTTACTCCACTGGATTGCCAGTGCATAAATAAAGTGAATCGTTAAACAACGCAATGCTTTTTAGAAAAATGATACCATTATAAGACTCAAGTCCTATCACACAATGCAACGCAAACCGGAGGATAGAGTTTTACCTTATAATGGTCAAAAATGCTTGATACTTATAAAATGGATTTGATATTATTATTATTAGTGGATATATGTTTTCAAAAACAATTTCAATCATAATGTATCAATCATAGACGACATAATACCCCATCCTACTATGTCGCCATACTAATTCTACAATCAAAACCGCATGATGTCGTATTGGAAGTTGAATTTCCATCATGAGTCAAGGCTAGGAACGATCTCCTTACCGATTCGAGACACTATAGCAATGTCTCAGGATCCCCCGCAGTGAACCCTTGGATCCTGCAGGGCTAGTCCAGAAATAACGTTAGTGGATTGGCAATTCCTGAACACACGTTTCCTCGTCCTATTGGACCTACAAAATGGTCACAATCGACCAATAAATCCGAGGCGCCTCACTACATCAACCACATAAGTAAAAATTTCGGGCCTTGTAAAAACCCAAACACCACTTCAAACTAGAAAGAAACGTGTGCACTCCCTACGTTCCCTTGTCCCGTTTCTGACTCTTATCGGGGTGTGAGGCTCGCGAGGTAACGTTATACACAAAGCTATGTCGAAATAGGCTATGCTTTGATCATCCCACAAGGCTCTGCTTTTCAACAAAAGCCTTGATTATTTGCATCTTGGCGTGCCACATTGACAATTCACACCATGCGATCGATAACTACCAATATATAACGTCTGAGCTCGTGCGTCTCAGAGAAGGGTGTTAAGCAAAAGAATAAATTCTCCGCCACCACAGATATATATTAAATAGAAATCAATTTAATTTACATGGAATGAAATCCAATGTCAGGCACACGTCCATTTACAAGTCCATTCTTGGTCTGAACTAAACCGGAGTCACTTTATTCCTCGTCCCGTATATCCAATACGGAAGAGAGGTGCTCGCATATCCGAACAATCAACAAGTACGTCCAGACAACTACCACTTTAACTCTTTCCTAGGAGCAAATCAGTCCAGGGCATTAGTAGTCATCCATTCGATGTGAAGATCGCCGGTCTTCAACCACCATCTTCATCTTCAACTCTTAATCGTCGTAGTAATATTCGGAATGGGTTAAACCCGGTCTTTCCGAATAACTCGCGTATTTTATAATCAAAGATCAAGTGCTGTTTAAACACATTAAACGCCTCATTCCAATTCAGAATATTCTTTAAATAAAATATTCATATTATTCTATCGAAGATAAATTCTTTAAATTTTATTCTTAAATCATTCTTTTAAAGATTTATTAAAACTCCAATTTGGTTTTAATATCAAAAATCATTATTTAATGATTATTTAAATTTAAGAAATTAATCTTATCTTTAACTGGGTTAAAGAACTAATGTCATTTAAAACACAGTTCACGGTAAACCCAAAATCGTCTTCCATTAAATATGGAATTTTTATAGAAGTCAAATCAATATATAATCGATATAAATTTCTGTATCAGACCAATAATATAAATGGAATAACGGCAAAGCCTCTTCAATTCTGTACATAGTATCGATCTTCTTTTACAGAAGCTTATCCTGATTATTATTAAATCGTATTCCATTCAATTCCAATTTAATATATTAAATTGGAAAACTTTACATTGGAAAACTATCGTTTCATCATAATAAAAGATTTATAAATTCCATTTAAATATTAATAAAAGATTTACAAATTCAAAATTATAATTTCACTGTTAATTGGGATTAAAGAACAAATGTCGTTTAAAACATAGTTCATGATAAACCCCTAATCAACTTTCATCTTAATGCTTAATTAAAACATTAACTAATTAGTAAACTTCTCTAAATCTAAATTAAAAGATTTGTTCTTTTCACACGGGGTTTAAGGACAGTGTTATTTAAAACACCATTCACGACAAACCAAAATCCAATTTATTTTACTTAATTCCAAATAAATATTAATTAATTAGAAAACTCCATTAAATCTTGATTAAAGATTTATTTTATTTCTTTATTAAAATAATGTTTTCAAAATATTAGATTTTGGAAATTACTACTTTTTATTCTATTCATTATAAAATTAATAAAAGCGATCGATAAACCCGTTCGGGTTAAAATGGCGTTCCAACTTATAATGGGCTAAATAGTCCAATTCATTACCATGTCCATTTATGGTTTATATTGGGCTAGACCTCGCACATTAGGCCTACAACTTGCGGATGCTGGACATGCCGGTTGGGTCCGGGCATACTTATCTAACAAATTGGGGTTAACCTCGTGTCATAGCCCGCTTCGTATTTGCGCATTTAGACCTCTCACATTAGGTAAACCACTAGTGGCTGCAGGATATGCCAGTCGGGTCCGGGCAGACTTCTGCCACAAATGCAACCTAACCTCGTGTCAAAAGTGCAATTATAATTTATACTTGTAATTGTTTCACTGAAAAATATTCATTATTTTATACTATTCTTTATTTAAAATATCTTTATTCTAAAATATTCTTAATTTAAAATATCCTTTATTCTGAAATGTCCTTTATACTAAATTGTTATTTATTTTATAAAATTCTTATTACCAAATATTCTTTATTTCTGAATCGGATTGCGACCCAACCAATTTACCATATAAGTTCATTTATATGGTTTTCATACATTGCATATGAATGATAAATAGTCAGTAAACATCCAAATAACAACCAAAGTGCATTCTACAACTAATCGCAAGGGAGATGTGTGATTAGAATATCATCCCAAGACCCGTGTGGGGTTTCATACAACAAATAAATAATAAATTATTTGTGCATTTGGGCGATGTGTAAAAAATTATCATCCCAATCACATAAACAATTCAGATAACTTGTAAATGGAAGTGTACTTATAATACATTATTTTAACATGTTTAATTTTTCAAATCTCAATCATGTGTCGATATAACATACATAACAACACAACAATACATCCATGAAATTGATATAACAAATATTTCAATCATTTTAATGCAATAAAAATGATACTTTTTATTTCAATCTTTTTAATGAAACAACGTGACAATAAAAATGTAATCTTCTTATTGAGAACATGACATTATCTAAATAAATGATATATATTCATTTGACAAATCATTATCCTAAATAAATGACATATTCATTACTCTAACATATATGACATATTTAACTAAATTGACAATTTATTCCTAACATGATATTTTTATTCTAAAATGACAATTTTAACTAAATTTACAATTTAATCCTAACATGACATTCTTATTCTAAAATGACAGTTTTAACTAAATTTACAATTTAATCCTAATATGACATTTTTATTCTAAATTGACAATTTTAAATAAATTTACAATTTAATCCTAAAATGATATTTTTATTCTAAAATGACAATTTCTAACAAAAATGATAGTGTTAACTAACATAACTTGTCTCTAACTAAATGACATGTTTTATTTACCAATATGAATTAACTAAATGACACATTTCATTTATAAATTATGATTATAACAAAATGACATATTTCATTTATAAAGTATGATTACAACAAAATGACATATTTCATTTATAAAGTATGATTACAACTAAATGAAATATTTCATTTATAAAATATGTTTTCCATGTAACTTACATATTTATTTATAAAATATATATTCAACATAACATGACATATTTATTTATAGAATATGTTTTCAACATAAGTGACATTTTTAATCTATTTTGACACTTCTAACTTAAGTGACAATTTTAATCTAACATAACATTTTGTAACAAAATGGTATTTTATTTCTAATGCAACATCTTATAACAAAAATGTTATTTTGTTTCTAATGCAACATTTTATAACAAAATGGTATTTTATTGTAATGCTAACATTTCATAACAAAAATGGTGTTTTTATAATGCTAACATTTTATACAAAAAAAATGGTGTTTTTATAATGCTAACATTTTCGACTAAAATGTCAGTTTTATTCTAATGTAACATTTTTAACTAAAATGTTGTTTTTTAATTCTAATGTACATTTTCTAAAAAAATGTTCTTTTTATTCTAATGTACATTTTCTAAATGAATGATATTTTTATATCAACATAATGTTTTTAAATAAATAACATTTATAACATATCCTTATTCTAATAAATGACAATTTAATATTGTCAATCCTAATTCAATAAAAGATGACAAATTTATATTGTAAATTCTAATTCAATAAAAGATGACAAATTTTATATTGTCCATTCTAATTCAATAAAAGATGACAAGTTTACATTGTAAATTCTAATTCAATAAAAGGTAACAAATTTTATATCGTCAATTCAAATTTTACAAAATAAATAAAAGTGATGACTTCCTATTGTTAACAATTATTTAACTAAACAAAATTGACATAAAAGAAAAATACAATGAAAATTATAATTTTCATTGTCTAATCTTTTTAATGAAAACAGCTTACAATAAAAATGATATTTTTTTTGATTGCCTCATCTTTTAAATGAAAACAAAACTGCATCAAAAATATAATCTTTTTACTGAAAACAAAACTACATTAAAAATGTAATCTTTCTAATCTATACTTTTCAACGAAAACAAAATTACATAAAAATGTAATCTTTCTAATCTATTCTTTTTAACGAAAACAAACAATGAATATTTTTGTTCATATATACGATAAAGAGAACAACCTTTATTGTAAAACAAATTTTAACAATTCATACGTTCCTACATGACAAATAAAGAATAATTTTTCGTTGTCTAACAAATCATGATAATTCTAATATTTTCTACTTGCCAATAAAAGAATAATTTTTCATTGTCTAACAAATCATGACAATTTTCATGATTCAATGCAATCTAATAGATTATTGAAATCAAAATCAACCCAATCCAATCTCGTACAACACACATGTAAATTTTGACAACGTGTAACGACCCGCCATTTTGACCGTGTCGAATCAACAAAACATGTCAACTCAAAACGTCCAAACTAACAGATTGTTATTAGCTTCTGAGGTAAATAGAATAAATCACAGAATCACAGATCACAGACATAGAGAAATATAATACCTCGCAGCGGAAAACAAAAATACAATAATAGTTCATGAAGCTACCAAATGAAATTTTACAACAGAGTTTACACAAATAATACAACGGAAGTCTAATAAATAAATGATATCAGTCTGAAACAAACAACGATAATAGCCGACACTGGAACAACTAATCAAAGAGTAGGTACAGGTGAGCAAATCCAATATAAGCTCCAAATCCAAGGATAAATCTCGAAACTGGAATACTCGATCTGACCCGAGCAATAATGCAAAACAAAACAACTCGGATCAGGACTAACATCCTCATGGGAGTAAATCAACTCAAATGAAATGTTAGATGAAATGCAACTAGTAACTTAGAGGATGTTTGGGATCACCAACCTCTAAGGATCCGTCAAACTAATACTATATAGAATAATACGCTATATACAATAGTGTCTATCAGTAAAGTAAAAATATCAAAATAGCGTAAGCGGGATTACCATGATTACCCTTACACCGTTTATATATTCCCATAGTATATACAGTACCGTAATTCCTCCGTAAACTGGAGGTTGATCAGAGGGCACTCCATATAAAACGGTACAAAACAAAGTCGTAGTGGGATCGTATAAGGCATGTGACAAGGCACACAAGGAATGCCAGGATGGATTCACCGTTTGCAGAGCCGGACTGGTGGTAACGCATAGTAGCTACTACCGCCCACCTCGATACACACTCCCGTAATCAAAAGGGCCCAAATCGAATCTCGACAGAATAGAATAATATCGAAGAAGTGTGCTCGATAAGAGGTATGACCTCACTTGGTCCGTGCATAGCTCCTGTTTTAGCCACATCAGGCTGACTCAAGGTAGTCAGGGTCTCGTAATTAATATGAAATAAAATAAAATGGAGTCGTTCGCCAAATCATCCCCTTCATTCTGGAACTCCACCGCGTACGCAGTTGTTAAAGTGGTTTTCGGTATTGGCAGAGAGTATGACAATAGCCGATCCCGGTCTCTTTAACAACCAATCATTTACATTTTTCATACAGTGGTCATTATTTTATAAATCACTTTATAAAATAGTTTATACAAAATCTCATATTCGAATTTTAAATCAAAAATTAATATCTAACTTCGAATATATCAAGTTTGAAACCCATTCACTTAAATCGAATCGATTTAGAACCATATCGTCAAGATCTCAATATAGTATAGACTACTACTATTTATTTAACATCAGTTATAATTTTCAAAAATATTCGCATAACGAATTACAAATCCAAAATCGACTTATATTTAAGTTATACCTTAAATATCTCAAATTTCCGTTTAAATCGATACCAAACCATTTAACTTCGATAATAATCTGGTTTGGTTTATATTCGCAAAATTCAAGTTCAAAACAATTCAAATAAATTCAAATTCTACCTTTATAAGTAAACGTTTCAAATCGATTCACATAAATTCGACATTTGGTTCAAATTCAAAATGTATAATTCAAGTCAAAAACTTACATTTAATTTTAACAAACATATCGTGGTTTCCAATTCAAGTCATGAAATCTGAAATCGTTATTTATAAATTCAAATGATTCATATAATTCAGTTTACCCTTATAAGGATTCGTTTTAATTCAATTCCAAAAATCCAATACTTAAGTTCAAATTTGAATCAAATCTTACATTTCAATTTCAATGATTCATATCAAACTTTATAACTCAAGTCAAAATTTCAAATTCATTACTATAAAGTCAAGTCAAAACCTTATGTTTCAGTTACAACAGTTCATACAAATTTTAAACCATTCTTACGATTTCATAAATATTCCAATTCAAACCATATGATAAAAAAATCGATTCCATATATAAAAACTATACGTTCAAATTCACATTCGGTTACTTAAAATCGAATTCATTCCATATCAATTTTAAATTCAAATACATTTTCTCTTAAATTTGAAAGATTCAAATTTAGAATCAATTTAACAAATCAAATTATCTTTTATAAGTTCAAACCAATTCGAACTCAAATTCATTTCATATTTTTACCCAATTTGAAAGATTGGTATTCGGTAGGCACGGTAATTACTCATGGCACGTTCGCTTACCTATTCCTCCACACGTTATATATGTATGTGTCCACTTTTACTCTTTCTCCTCTCTCTTTATTTTCCTTCTTTTCCTTATCTTCTTCATAGCGTTTAAATCCTTCCACCAAATCTCTTCCCCTCCTATACTCAGCGCCCGATCCATGAGTAGCTCCTCCGCCATCGATCTCCTCATCCGCCTGAAGCCCGCAAACTCATCCCCTTCCTCCACCTGCGACTCATCTTTACCGAACCATGTCCTCCTATCCAATCCTCTTGTCCTTTCCCTTCAACTCACGTACTCCACCGTGACCTGTTCAGCTTGTTGCCAAGTCGTCCCTCTTCAACGAACCATTCTCTGACCAACTGCCGTGACCCTTTCTACCAGTAACACTTACGCCTGCTCCCTCTTGTGAACTAAACTCTGTAGCATGTCAGTCCTTTCTATGAAGCTCGCCCATCGTTTGGAGCTTTTTCCATTTTGGCCGTGAGTCATATTTGTAGGCCAAATTGTATTTTGTATCCTGAGCTGTTAAGTTGCTTGTTGAAATCGAGATCTATGTATATTAAAATATATATATGTACACAAGCCGAGGAGGTATATCATTACTGAAAGTTTTGTTTGCTGAGAAGTCTACTGTTTTTGCCGAGAAAAGAAAGAAAGAAAGAAGGGAGTTTGTTGAAGCTTAGTTTTGCTATTTTTGGTTCAAGTTGATACCAATTTGGTTTGAGCTATTTGTCATGTTCGACCGATCTCAGAGCCGTATTTGTTCGCCGTAATCCCCGTCAGATTTCGTTGTTTTGTTTCATGTCCGTTCCATGTTGCTTCTTTTCTGTGCCACGAAAGGTGAGTTTATCTCACACCTGACTTACATTTTTCATGGATATTAGATCAATAATGAACTGTTATGTGAAACGTATAGGATTTACCAATAGAAATTGTTTGATTTGATATATATGCACATTTCATATGTGACACGATATATTCATATGACACGTAGTTGCACTGATGAAATATATATATGCTGTGATTGTTGTTGTTGATACCCGTAGTTTAGGAAAAATCACTAAGGGTTGAAATGATACATACCCGAACGGACATTAGAATAGGAAAAATCGTTATGGGTTGAAATGATAGACCCGAACGATTTTACTGAATTTGGGATCGCGGGTTGAAATGATAGACCTGTATAAATTTTATAAATTGCGGATTGAAATGATAAATATCTGTATCACTTGACCATAGGGTAGAAAACTATATACGGGCACCATTGGTCGTATTTTCGAAGTATTTTGAAATTTTGGAATTTGATTTTTTAATAATTCTTAAAATTTTATTTTTATATATATTTATATTTTAAATATTTTAAACTTATTTTTTTATATAATTTTGACATATATGTTTTAAAATGATTTTTTTTATAAGTAAATATAGATTTAATGCTTATTTAAGTTTTACTTATAATTTATTTATTTTAAACTATATATTTTAATTATATAAGTATTTTTAACTTTTATATTTTCATAAATAATTATTTTAAACTTATTTTCTATATTAATTTAATCTTATATATGTTTATAATCTATATTCTAATTAATTTTAGAATTTTATAAACTTATATATATATATTTAAAAGTTATTTTCCTTTTTACTTGTATTTTATAAACTTTAATAATAAAGTCAAGTTGGATAAGTTAAGATTTCAAGATTTGAATTCGAGTTTAAAGATTTAAAGTTATATAGCGATACTTGGTTTAACGAATGAACTTGTAAGATATGAATATGAATTATGGAATTATTTTGAATTTAAGATTTCCAAAAGCATGAATGTGAATCTATAAGGGATGAAATGAATTTGATTCTAAATCAACTAAATGCGAATTTGAATATTTGTTTTGGAATTTTATAAGAAATGATCTCGAATTGCGTAAATTGATTTTTATTTTGGATATATCATTGGTTCGAAATGAATTCGATAAATATTATATATAGAATTGATTTGGTATGAATTAAGAAGTTGTATAAGCCGAGTTATAAGAATAATCTTATAATTGTTTTGAAACTCTAAATAATGATTTTGAACTATTTGGAATATGATATGTTTTGTTGGAATGGAATGATATGTTTTGTTTAAATTGTATAAATCGAAATAGAAGAGTTAGATTTAAATTATTTGAATTGTTTCGAACTTGAATTTTTGCGAATATATAAACTGAACCAAAATACTATTGAGGTTAAATGTTTTGGTATTAATGTTTAACGGAAATTGAAATATTTAAGATATTACTTAAATATAAGTTGATTTTGGATTTGAAATTCATTTATGTGAATACTTTCAGAAATTATAATCAATGTTAAATATGTAGTACTAGTTATGTTATATTGAGATCTTAACGATATGGTTCTAAACCGATTTGATTTAAGCGATTTAAGTTGTTTTTCAAATTAAATATAATCGAAGTTAGATATTTAATTTTGATTTCAATTTCGAATATGATAATTCATATAAACTGTTTTATAAAGTGATTTATAAAATAATGACCACGGTGTGAAAAATGTAAACGTTTGGTTGTTAAAGAGACCGGGATCGGCTATTGTCATACTCTCTGCCAATACCGAAAACCACTTTAACAACTGTGTACGCGGTGGAGTTCCAGAATGAAGGGGATGATTTGGCGAACGACTCCATTTTATTTTATTTCATATTAATTACGAAACCCTGACTACCTTGAGTCAGCTTGATATGGCTAAAACAGGAGCTATGCACGGACCAAGTGAGGTCATACCTCTTATCGAGCACACTTCTTCGATATTATTCTATTACTGTTGAGAATCGATTTGGGCCCTTTTGATTATGGGAGTGTGTATCGAGGTGGGCGGTAGTAGCTACTATGCGTTACCACCAGTCCGGCTCTGCAAACGGTGAATCCACCCTGGCATTCCTTGCGTGCCTTATCACATGCCTTATACGAGCCCACTACGATTTTGTTTTGTACTGTTTTATATGGAGTGCCCTCTGATCAACCTCCAGTTTACGGAGGAATTACGGTACTATATATACTATGGGAATATATAAACGGTGTAAGGGTAATCATGGTAATCCCGCTTATGCTATTTTGATATTTTACTTTACTGATAGACACTATTGTATATAGCGTATTATACTATATAGTATTAGTTTGACGGATCCTTAGAGGATGGTGATCCCAAACATCCTCTAAGTTACTTTTTGCATTTCATCGAACATTTCATTTGAATTGATTTACTTCCACGAGAATGTTAGTCCTGATCCGAGTTGTTTTGTTTTGCATTATTGCTCGGGTCAGATCGATTATCATAGCTTTCGAGATCCACTCTTGGAGTTTGAAGATTATTGGGTTTTCTCATTTATATCTACCTGTTCAGTTATCTTTGCCATTCTGTTTCAGATTGTTATCAGTTATTTATTGTATTAGACTTACGCTGTATTATTTATGTAAACTTTGACGTAAAGCTTCATGAACTACTATTGTATTTTAATTTTTCCGTAGTGAGATATTATATTGCTCTGTATCTGTGTCTGTGATCTGTGATTCTGTGATTTGTTCTATTTACCTCAGAAGCTAATAACAATCTGTTGTTTTGTACATTTCGAGTTGACATGTTTTTCGATTCGGCACGATCAAAATGGCAGGTCGTTACAGTTGGTATCTCACACCTGACTTGCATTTTTCACCACATGTAACGACCCGCCATTTTGACCGTGCCGAATCGACAAAACATGTCAACTCGAACGTGTAAAAAAACAGACTGTTATTAGCTTCTGAGGTAAATAGAATAAATCACAGAATCACAGATCACAGGAACAGATACAGAGCAATATAATACCTTGCAGCGGAAATTACAAAATACAATAATAGTTCATGAAGCTACTAATTAAAAATTTGCATCAGAGTTTACATATATAATACAGCGGAAGTCAAATACACTGAAATTTCAGATACATAAATAAATAATAACAGTTTAACAATACAACAAAATATAACATTTATAACGCTTTTTTATAACATACTATTCTAAACTGTTATTGATTAGGCTTAATTATTTCTTTCAACCTGAATTTGTTTTGTAATTAGAGCGTAACGCTGGCTTCTTTCACGTAGCTAGAGTGTAACGCTGGTTTATTTTCACGGTCGCCACTTCACAAATAATTTTTCAATCTTCCCCGATAATCCATTTTGCTTCCTCCAAACTTACACCGTACCTCATAAATCATCAACCGATTGTGAAACCCTCTTCCATCTCCAATCTCGTCAATTCTTATACACGGTACGGTGTCCCTTCGAAACTTCTTCCATCTCCATTCTCTGTCGAAGCTAGGGCGGCACGTTTTGGATCTAATATTCGATTTGGATTTTGGTAAGCGATCCTGATTCTTTTTATGTGTGCTGTAGATCTGTATTTACGATTATGCATTTACGATTATGGATTTACGATTATGAATTTACGATTGTGGATCTAATATTCGATTATGGTTGCTGTTTTAGGGTAAAAAAATGTTATTTTTAAATTTTAATCCATCATTTATAATCCACAAAATTCGCGACTATCATGATGTTTATAATGTAGTTTGGAACAAATATTTGGAATAACTGACAATTTTTATATATTTGAATTGAAGTTAATTTTGGTTTGAATGGTGACGACCCTTGAGCCAGCTGTGGTTAATCCGATACACAATGGCTGCTACTATGCTAGGAACTTTTCATTTCTCAACTGAACATGTGAGGAAATTGGTGTGAAATATGTTGCTCCGATTTTAAAATATTATTGTGATATTAAATGTTCAGTGAAAATTTTGGGCTAAGAATATTGAACCCTGTAAAGAAATAAATTGGCGTTGATGTTGTCAGTTGAAAATGTTAGTTTGACATTGTAAATTAAACTACTCCATTTGATACTGTATCTATTTTTTTACATAAGTTATTAATACCCATGGACACATGAAAATTGTAGTTTAACTTTTGTTCCATTGATCTTGACTGTTTTCTAATTACATAAGTTATTTAATGTTGATGCATTCTACATAAATACCATGAAAATAACTTATTTATAAGTTTTGACAATGATAATTTTTACGTAACCAATTGGCATAACACTTCAATGTAATTAAGTTATAATGGAATTCGTTTTAGAGGCGACTGAAGGCTGACTAGGCCATGGTCCATGTGTATAGACTCTATGTAGGGAGCTTAAAATTTCTTCTAGCTATCAGTATTCTACTGGTTATACAACATTAGTTATGATAACAAGTGATGTAATTTACAATATAATGCTGGCAAATGATTACCTTAAAATGTATTGCGCAAAATAATTTTGATATGTACACCTTTTATGCGCAGCACACTGCAGGCCAATAGATTAAGCAAACATAATAGAACATATGGTAGTTTCTGGTTAAAGTTTCTCTTACTTTTGTTGTTTAAGCATCAAACTATCTAACAATTTAATTTTATATGCACAGACATTCGTTTTTGTACATGTATAAATTGAAGTGTTAGGAATAATATAATACCCATTTATTGTTAATGGTTTAATGAAAATTTGAGTATGCTGATGAGAGGTTTATGCCTATATGTTTGCACATATGATATCCGGTATATGACAGTTAAAATCTAAGTACCACTAAGCAGTTGGATAAATGGCAGTTTTCCAAAATTTTACCTCTCGGTATTAGGAGACCAGTATTTAGGCATACATTTTTTTAACGGGTCATTTATATCCAACAACAAGGAACATTTAAAAAAGTAGAAAATAACATAAAATAATGTTTTCTGTTTTGAGAACAGAAATTCTGCCTTATGTAATTAAGTTACAACTATTTCATAGTTGAGTTATGTATTCGTTTTGATTTAGATTACCATGTGATATAACCAAAGTGCATCTTCAAAAGAGTAACGCGATAATAAGAATGATACCCTTAAATTACGGTAAAACAAATGCATAAAATTAAAAATTGTCTGCAATTAGACACAGTGTAAGCACTTAGCAGTTTAATACTTCTTTGATCTTGAACACTTTTTTTTATCAGTAGAGGTCTATTCGGATTAAAGCATTAGAAAACCAGTTGCAATAATTGTAAGCATATTAGCATAACTTGAACTTCTCATCATGCAACTATCGTTGGGCCATATATGTTCAACCAGTTTGACGCACCTGCCTCTTTTGTGTAAATCACATTAGAAGACTTTGGACATAACTGATGGTCAGTGGTGTTTGATTTAACTCATTACAGAACGAATCCTTTTTTAAACAGGAGGAGTTACAGTTGAGTTCCCATCACCATGCTGCCAGATGAAAATACGTTCTAAATGCAATATTTTTTATATTTTTTTTAACATGCTATGTGTTTAATTCAAATGGTAAGCCAGTGGGGTTCATAATAATAAATGTTCTAATATGTCCTATTATTTAAAAACAAGTGTGACTTACTTTATTATTTTCATGAACACACTGAATCTGGGTATTGAACAGTATTATAAAAACTGATTCATCTTGAAACGACCCGCAAATCCGTGCTATCTGAGTTGACTAAATACAACACACGTCCAACCCAAATAACACAGAAATACGATTCATTAATAGAAAGAAGTTAGAGGATGAGAAATAGAAAGAAAGAAATATTAGAATAGAAGAAAACGAAGATCACAACTCACAGCGGAACGAAGAAAATATATTATATAACATAAGCTTTGAAATACAATCTGTTTTGTACATATATACATACCATCATCAGAGTACACATAACATTTGATCCAGCGGAAGTAACTCTAAATAACTAACGTTGAAGCCTCCAGCTTCAAGCTCCTCCAAGTGTATCTGTAAAAGCCTGAAACACTTGACTGCCCGTACAAATTTGGGCACCCAAGAGTTTAGGAAAAACAAAACAAAACAAACTCTGGGTCAGTCATGGGACTGGTGTGAGTAAACTCCAACCACTTGTTTAACTTTAAAAATCCTTTCAAAAGAAAAGGTAATAGTAAGACCAGCCCACACATAAACACGGACGGTTTTTATCTTACTATAACCCAAAACACTTGATATCAAATCCAATGATATTATAATAATGTCTACATCAAGTAAATAACCAAATAGCAGAACGCTTGCATCTCACGCTCCACATATATATTATAAAATCAAAAACCGCATGGCGCTTATTGGAGATTGGATTTCCAACATGACAAGGTATGGAACCACCTTCCGACTGTGTATCTCTAGAGACGAATACACCTGGGTTCAACAAGAACGTCTTGCAACCCGGCCCACACATGACCGACCACTCATTTCGCTTGAGTGTATCGAATGTATATCACCAACGGTTGGACTCAAACCACCGTTTCCCGAATGGGCAGAATCGATAGATTTAGAAACAAAAGGAATTTCTCTAGATAGGTGATTATACACCCTAATGGGTGCGACCCACATAGCCATGCTGCCTGCCCGATTTTTGTCCTTTCCCGGTTGTTGAGGCCTGAGGCTACGAATACTTACCAGTCCTTGATAACACAATCACTTTGAATGCCACATCGTCAGATCCGTTAATCACTAATCGATTTGCACAAATATTCTGGATATTATGCTAAGGGATAAATCCGTTGCAACCATATATATTCATACAGACCAACTCATTTGATCATTGGAAATACTTTGTCAGACATTCGTCCATTTACGTTCGTTCTGGGATTGAACGAAACCGAAGGCACTATTTCTATTAATAGAAAAGCCCTTGCACTTCACTCCGTCTTCAATATATTCAGCATACCTGGTTCGCAACGCTTATGCCGATACGGAGTGGTTCTTCGGATAATAATCCAACCGGTCTCTCCATATTGACAACGATGGTCAAAAACTTCGATAGTCTGTGATTTAACTATCGAATAAAAACAAGTGTTCATCCAAACATATCAACAAATCACTAGGCTCTTTAATTAATATTTCATTAATTAAATCTCTTCTATATTCTCTATCAATATTTGTTAACCAAATATTTCAATAATCATCTTGCCTCTTATGCCATTTGGAAAACGTTTCCAAATAATAACTTCCCTTATTTTCTATATATTAGAAAATGTCTCTATTTGCAATTGGAAACAATTCCAATCACTTATCTCTATCCCTTTTTGTTTACAACATTCGATTTTTATATTCACTTTCCTATCGAATTCAATACGTCGATACAATGATTTCAAATTTTCAAAATATCTTAAAAATATTCTAACTCCTTAAATTTCCGGAAAATTTCGCCATAACCTCCCCTGTATCGGGAGCATCGGGAAATTTCAAATAGCTTCCCGGTATCTTCTAATTTCAAAAAGAAAAAGAAAAAGCCAAGCGGCTCGCCGATACGGCGCATAAAACCCATATATGAATTTAAACATGTACCTTTTTGTCGGGCACATAAATTTTTATACCTGCATTATCCTTGCCTCATACCTGTCTCCTGTATGTCTATACCTGTCCCATTTATTTCAACTTCGTACACTCGTTTGACTCAATTCGTTAAAGTAATTCTTTAACTAACTCTCTGCCTATCTCGCTTGTATATTTGAATATAACACGCTTTCAAATATATTTCCACTTACTTATCCATCAATTGAATTCAAATTCCAATTTTAGTTCTATATTCGATTTCGCATATATACTTACCATCCCAAATTTCACTTTTCAAAGTTCGACTTTAGTTCAAACTCGATTAACTAATTCTCCTTTGATTTAGTTAATTCTATTCAATAATCAAAAATAGGATTATTGTTTCAAAAATCATCTTCTTTACTTCACTTGAGTTCACATTTATTTTCTAACTCAAGTCTAGATTTTTAAATGGAAATCCGGATTTTTATTTGCTTAAAAATCCCAATATTTATATAAAAAATCCATTATTGTTTATAATGGTTTATGGCGCTGCATTTTTGAAATTTTGATTTTGACATAACTCAAAATCTATTTGACGAAATCCAGATTTTTCTCTTTCATTAGAAAACTATTATCAAATCGGTCCTGACGTTTCTTGTTTCGAAGAGTTTCGACTTCAATTGAGTCCTGTATACTCGATTGAAGTTCGAATCGCTATTTTACGAACTGCAGCGCTGCGGCGAGTTCGTTTTAATTATATTTATATATATAAACTTTTTAAACTTCTCTAAAATGAATTCAACTCCGTTAACTCTATTTGAATTCCTTGATTCAAATTCAAATCTCACTTTTATTTGAATTCTAAATTCAAATTCCAATTCCTTTTCTATTTGATATTCAAATTCAATACTTGAATTTCTATTTGAATTCCCTATATTCAAATTCTATGTTTGAATTCATTTGAATTCTCTTATTCAAACTCTATTTTTAAATTCCATTTTAACTTCTACATTCCCATTTCTATATTTGAATTCTATTGGGATTCAAATATTCAACTCCTTTTTAAATTCTATATTTGAAATTCCTTAGTTTAAAACTCATTTGAATTCCATATTCAAATCCCATAGATTAAATCCTATTTGAATTCAATTTGAATCTCTTATATTCAAATTTCATTTTCCATTTCCGACCCCATTTGAATTTCTAATATTCAGATTCATTTTCAATACCATTTGAATTTCTAATATTCAAATTCATTAACACCATTGAATTTCTAATATTCAAATTCACTTACACCATTTGAATTACTTCACTCAAATCCATTTGAATTCCCTAAAATTCAAATTCCATTTTCAGAACCATTTGGATTTCCTATTTTGAAATCCTATTTGAAATTCTATTTCCAATTCTACTTTGAAAATCCTATTTTCAAAGTTTATTTCAAATTCTATTTTGAAATCTCATATTCAAATTTCTACTTGAATTTCTATATTCAATTCCATGATCAAATTCAACACTCGAATTTCTATTTCAAATCTCAATTCAAATTTCATATTTAAATTCCATTCAAATTTCACATTTGAATTTCTTCTTTGAAATACTATATTTCAAATTCTATTTAATTCTTCCTTGAAATTCTATATTTCAAATTCTATTTTGAAATTCTACATTCAAATCTCTATTCAAATTTCTTTATTCGAATTCCTTTGAATTCAAATTTTATTTTTATTCCTTGAATAAAAATTCTATTTTTCATTCTAATTTCATCTATTCAAATTCTATTTGAACTTCTTATTTGAATTTCTAATATTCAATCCCCCTTTAAAAATCCAAATATTTAACTCCCTTTAAAATTCAAATGTTATACTCAAATTTCATTTGAGTTATATATATTTAAAAATTACCTTTCAAATCCTATTTTTGAAATTTCATTTCAAATCCCAATTTCGCACTTGTATTTCTATTTCTGAATTATCACATGATAATTCCTTTCACTTCATTTATAATTTCGTTATAAAAGAATTATTTATAAACTTCGTTTATAAAGAACTACTTGTTTTATTTTTCAAAAACAAGTTTATAATTTTTATTCCATTTAAAATTCTAATTCTATTTAAAAATAGAATTTTCCCTTTTTAAATCTCAAATATCCTTCCCCGATATTTTAAATATCATTATTTAAGCCCAGTGATATTTAAACACACAAAACAACGAATTATTTATTTTTCTAACACACAATATATATGCGAACAAATAAACAAACAGATAATATATTTTTGAGGAATCCAGTTGGATTCCTCCAACCTGTTTTCCTGCATCCACAGATGTTAGCACATAAATAATACCCATTCTGCTTCGTGGAAGAATATCGCGGTATAGAAGGTCATCCACTAATCATAGCGTGGGGCGTATAGGGTAATCATCCGCTATGAAACTGCGGGCATCCGCTAATGAGACTGCGGGAATCCAACCAATCAATCAACCCAATATATATATATATATATAGCCTAAATAACTAATATATATAAAACAACAGAAAGTATTCACACAAGCAACAAAACAATTATTTTTAATGGAATAAAAATAATTCTAAAGGTGAGTGAGATTTACTCACCTGATTCTCATTTGTAGAATATCCAATGCAGCCAATTTTATAGATTTCACGATGATTCCTTCATACGTCTGGTTTTTCCAATGTAAACAATATTAATACAATCCCAGTTATCTAAGCATACTGATTTTATTTAATAAGTAAACCCATCCTAGATTAACCTTACTTTCATATTCAAATGACTTATCTAAAATTCTTTACAATAATTTCTTTAAATTAGTTATCAACCTATAAACCGATGTCATAATAAACATTTAAATTCTAATTCAAAAATACCTTACTGCTAATGAATCCTTCATCCCAACTTTATATTTTAATTTCAAACTTGAACTAAAAATAAATTTCTAATTAACTAAGTGATGGATTAAATTAGAAGATTACCTTAAGCCATTGTCTAATTTCCTTCTTCCTTCCACTGCAATACCCTAGCTCGACAGCCCCCCTTGCCATCACGAATCAACACCCAACCTCCGTACTTCCTGCGTTTTCAATCCCAAAATTAGCCGCACATCTCACCCACTAACACTGTGTCGCGTCTCCAGGTCCTCGAGCTCCTTTTCTGAATCGCGACTAGGGCACCCAACTCGACTGGTTCGATTTTAAACCTCCCCAAAAATCATCGCATCGCGAGCAGCTCACACAGCATGACGTCGAGCTCCAGAACCCTTGAGTTGAAATCTCGATTGCGATTTCTTTTTTTTTTCGAAAGAATTAGTTTTGAGTTACTGAGAAAATTGATTGGAAGAAGGGGTGGACGTTTTCGTGTGTTTCAGCAAAAATGAGAGTAACGAGGGTAAGGCTTTCAATTTATAAATGCGAACAAGGGAACACATCGTACAATTGCCATTAAATTTCTGTTTTCCTTCATATCGAAGGTAGGAGACATTAGCGTTGGCTCGAGGAAACACAGTAGGTCTGCGATGGGGAATAGAGGTCTGCGTGATTTAATACAGTAGGTCGGCCTCACAGTGTAACTTTGAATTAAATACTGATTTGATTTTATTTTGAATAACAAAAATATCTTGCGGTCCTTCAATTTAAAACCCCGTACCGCTATTTTCAACGTAGCGATTTGCGTCTTCAGATTATGGTGTTATTTTAAAATTCACGGATCTGTCTCTGTAATTTAATTTGACTACATAAAGGAAATAACAATTTAAATTAACGATTTAAATTAAATTCGATTTAAAATATAAATGGTTTCAAACAATTTAAATTATCGATAACTATCGTTATAATTCAATATATAATTTATATTAGCCATTTGAACCTTTTTTGATTCAGTTTAAAATTCTGAATCCAATTATTTATCGTTTCCAAAATATGATAATTAAATATATTAGATAATTATTCATATACCGATTATTAAATTGGTAAATTAAATATAAAAATCAACTTATTATCCTAATTAAATAATTTAAAATAAATTTAAATACTTAATATTAACTGGCTAAAAATCCGGGTCGTTACATTCTTCCCCCCTTAAAATAATTTCGTCCTCGAAATTGCTAAGATAGGAAAAATGGTACAAACTCATTACTTTTCACAACTTCTTTATGTTGAAACCCAACTCTTCATATTTCTATGACTTTAATTTCAACCAAAACTTTTGGTTTCCATTCATATGCATTCTAATTCATATTCATTTCAATTTATTTCAAATTGATTTTTGTCAATTTACTTACCTCGAACCATTCAACTTTCTTAAGTTAAATTCCAATTCCAGAATTCAAATCCCAGGGTTTTTCTTTCAAATTCTTTTGAAATCCCATAAATATACACATATATTTATTTTCATTTCAAATTCAAAACATTTGAATTTTCAAACCACTTGTTTTCTTTCAAACAAATTTCATCAAAACTTTCTAAGGCAGCAATTCATCACTTAGAAACTCGGAAATGAACACTGATGATGTTGCAATCATCATCAGAATTATTTCCCAGCCACTGAAGTGAGTTCAGTGCTTTATTATTTCAAAATCCATCTAAAATGATTTTCCTTCAAATCCTTCTAAAACAAACCTATATTATTTTAATATACTTTGAAAAATATTTCTCAACTTCCCAGGATTTTAAATTCTCAATTCTGGTTTGAATTTTATTCTAATTCATCTCATTTGTATATTTAATTCCTATACAAATTCTACTCTGGTTATAAATAACCATTCTAAATTTATAATCTCATTTGATTATAAAGTCAACATCCAACACATCCATATAATAATAATTCTAGAAAATTATTCTTTCTATATCAAATAGAAATTTTTGGGTAAAATTATTTCATTTACCCACTTAAAACAATACTGTGTTCAATCTTCTGTTCAAGTGTTTAGAAATTCCTATCGACTTCGCGGCGTCCCACGATTCGACCAGAATTTATAAACCACTTAACAGACTAGCCAACACAATATAAAACAACTTTTATATCAAATTACAAATACGCTCCCCCGTATATACACTCAACTCATTCTAGGGTGCTACTGACCCTATCTCTAATGAGCACATGCCACACAAGCCTAGGTATTCGCTCAACCTAAGCTCTGATACCAACTGAAACGACCCGCAAATCCGTGCTATCTGAGTTGACTAAATACAACACACGTCCAACCCAAATAACACAGAAATACGATTCATTAATAGAAAGAAGTTAGAGGATGAGAAATAGAAAGAAAGAAATATTAGAATAGAAGAAAACGAAGATCACAACTCACAGCGGAACGAAGAAAATATATTATATAACATAAGCTTTGAAATACAATCTGTTTTGTACATATATACATACCATCATCAGAGTACACATAACATTTGATCCAGCGGAAGTAACTCTAAATAACTAACGTTGAAGCCTCCAGCTTCAAGCTCCTCCAAGTGTATCTGTAAAAGCCTGAAACACTTGACTGCCCGTACAAATTTGGGCACCCAAGAGTTTAGGAAAAACAAAACAAAACAAACTCTGGGTCAGTCATGGGACTGGTGTGAGTAAACTCCAACCACTTTAACTTTAAAAATCCTTTCAAAAGAAAAGGTAATAGTAAGACCAGCCCACACATAAACACGGACGGTTTTTATCTTACTATAACCCAAAACACTTGATATCAAATCCAATGATATTATAATAATGTCTACATCAAGTAAATAACCAAATAGCAGAACGCTTGCATCTCACGCTCCACATATATATTATAAAATCAAAAACCGCATGGCGCTTATTGGAGATTGGATTTCCAACATGACAAGGTATGGAACCACCTTCCGACTGTGTATCTCTAGAGACGAATACACCTGGGTTCAACAAGAACGTCTTGCAACCCGGCCCACACATGACCGACCACTCATTTCGCTTGAGTGTATCGAATGTATATCACCAACGGTTGGACTCAAACCACCGTTTCCCGAATGGGCAGAATCGATAGATTTAGAAACAAAAGGAATTTCTCTAGATAGGTGATTATACACCCTAATGGGTGCGACCCACATAGCCATGCTGCCTGCCCGATTTTTGTCCTTTCCCGGTTGTTGAGGCCTGAGGCTACGAATACTTACCAGTCCTTGATAACACAATCACTTTGAATGCCACATCGTCAGATCCGTTAATCACTAATCGATTTGCACAAATATTCTGGATATTATGCTAAGGGATAAATCCGTTGCAACCATATATATTCATACAGACCAACTCATTTGATCATTGGAAATACTTTGTCAGACATTCGTCCATTTACGTTCGTTCTGGGATTGAACGAAACCGAAGGCACTATTTCTATTAATAGAAAAGCCCTTGCACTTCACTCCGTCTTCAATATATTCAGCATACTTGGTTCGCAACGCTTATGCCAATACGGAGTGGTTCTTCGGATAATAATCCAACCGGTCTCTCCATATTGACAACGATGGTCAAAAACTTCGATAGTCTGTGATTTAACTATCGAATAAAAACAAGTGTTCATCCAAACATATCAACAAATCACTGGGCTCTTTAATTAATATTTCATTAATTAAATCTCTTCTATATTCTCTATCAATATTTGTTAACCAAATATTTCAATAATCATCTTGCCTCTTATGCCATTTGGAAAACGTTTCCAAATAATAACTTCCCTTATTTTCTATATATTAGAAAATGTCTCTATTTGCAATTGGAAACAATTCCAACCACTTATCTCTATCCCTTTTTGTTTACAACATTCGATTTTTATATTCACTTTCCTATCGAATTCGATACGTCGATACAATGATTTCAAATTTTCAAAATATCTTAAAAATATTCTAACTCCTTAAATTTCCGGAAAGTTTCGCCATAACCTCCCCTGTATCGGGAGCATCGGGAAATTTCAAATAGCTTCCCGGTATCTTCTAATTTCAAAAAGAAAAAGAAAAAGCCAAGCGGCTCGCCGATACGGCGCATAAAACCCATATATGAATTTAAACATGTACCTTTTTGTCGAGCACATAAATTTTTATACCTGCATTATCCTTGCCTCATACCTGTCTCCTGTATGTCTATACCTGTCCCATTTATTTCAACTTCGTACACTCGTTTGACTCAATTCGTTAAAGTAATTCTTTAACTAACTCTCTGCCTATCTCGCTTGTATATTTGAATATAACACGCTTTCAAATATATTTCCACTTACTTATCCATCAATTGAATTCAAATTCCAATTTTAGTTCTATATTCGATTTCGCATATATACTTACCATCCCAAATTTCACTTTTCAAAGTTCGACTTTAGTTCAAACTCGATTAACTAATTCTCCTTTGATTTAGTTAATTCTATTCAATAATCAAAAATAGGATTATTGTTTCAAAAATCATCTTCTTTACTTCACTTGAGTTCACATTTATTTTCTAACTCAAGTCTAGATTTTTAAATGGAAATCCGGATTTTTATTTGCTTAAAAATCCCAATATTTATATAAAAAATCCATTATTGTTTATAATGGTTTATGGCGCTGCATTTTTGAAATTTTGATTTTGACATAACTCAAAATCTATTTGACGAAATCCAGATTTTTCTCTTTCATTAGAAAACTATTATCAAATCGGTCCTGACGTTTCTTGTTTCGAAGAGTTTCGACTTCAATTGAGTCCTGTATACTCGATTGAAGTTCGAATCGCTATTTTACGAACTGCAGCGCTGCGGCGAGTTCGTTTTAATTATATTTATATATATAAACTTTTTAAACTTCTCTAAAATGAATTCAACTCCGTTAACTCTATTTGAATTCCTTGATTCAAATTCAAATCTCACTTTTATTTGAATTCTAAATTCAAATTCCAATTCCTTTTCTATTTGATATTCAAATTCAATACTTGAATTTCTATTTGAATTCCCTATATTCAAATTCTATGTTTGAATTCATTTGAATTCTCTTATTCAAACTCTATTTTTAAATTCCATTTTAACTTCTACATTCCCATTTCTATATTTGAATTCTATTGGGATTCAAATATTCAACTCCTTTTTAAATTCTATATTTGAAATTCCTTAGTTTAAAACTCATTTGAATTCCATATTCAAATCCCATAGATTAAATCCTATTTGAATTCAATTTGAATCTCTTATATTCAAATTTCATTTTCCATTTCCGACCCCATTTGAATTTCTAATATTCAGATTCATTTTCAATACCATTTGAATTTCTAATATTCAAATTCATTAACACCATTGAATTTCTAATATTCAAATTCACTTACACCATTTGAATTACTTCACTCAAATCCATTTGAATTCCCTAAAATTCAAATTCCATTTTCAGAACCATTTGGATTTCCTATTTTGAAATCCTATTTGAAATTCTATTTCCAATTCTACTTTGAAAATCCTATTTTCAAAGTTTATTTCAAATTCTATTTTGAAATCTCATATTCAAATTTCTACTTGAATTTCTATATTCAATTCCATGATCAAATTCAACACTCGAATTTCTATTTCAAATCTCAATTCAAATTTCATATTTAAATTCCATTCAAATTTCACATTTGAATTTCTTCTTTGAAATACTATATTTCAAATTCTATTTAATTCTTCCTTGAAATTCTATATTTCAAATTCTATTTTGAAATTCTACATTCAAATCTCTATTCAAATTTCTTTATTCGAATTCCTTTGAATTCAAATTTTATTTTTATTCCTTGAATAAAAATTCTATTTTTCATTCTAATTTCATCTATTCAAATTCTATTTGAACTTCTTATTTGAATTTCTAATATTCAATCCCCCTTTAAAAATCCAAATATTTAACTCCCTTTAAAATTCAAATGTTATACTCAAATTTCATTTGAGTTATATATATTTAAAAATTACCTTTCAAATCCTATTTTTGAAATTTCATTTCAAATCCCAATTTCGCACTTGTATTTCTATTTCTGAATTATCACATGATAATTCCTTTCACTTCATTTATAATTTCGTTATAAAAGAATTATTTATAAACTTCGTTTATAAAGAACTACTTGTTTTATTTTTCAAAAACAAGTTTATAATTTTTATTCCATTTAAAATTCTAATTCTATTTAAAAATAGAATTTTCCCTTTTTAAATCTCAAATATCCTTCCCCGATATTTTAAATATCATTATTTAAGCCCAGTGATATTTAAACACACAAAACAACGAATTATTTATTTTTCTAACACACAATATATATGCGAACAAATAAACAAACAGATAATATATTTTTGAGGAATCCAGTTGGATTCCTCCAACCTGTTTTCCTGCATCCACAGATGTTAGCACATAAATAATACCCATTCTGCTTCGTGGAAGAATATCGCGGTATAGAAGGTCATCCACTAATCATAGCGTGGGGCGTATAGGGTAATCATCCGCTATGAAACTGCGGGCATCCGCTAATGAGACTGCGGGAATCCAACCAATCAATCAACCCAATATATATATATATATAGCCTAAATAACTAATATATATAAAACAACAGAAAGTATTCACACAAGCAACAAAACAATTATTTTTAATGGAATAAAAATAATTCTAAAGGTGAGTGAGATTTACTCACCTGATTCTCATTTGTAGAATATCCAATGCAGCCAATTTTATAGATTTCACGATGATTCCTTCATACGTCTGGTTTTTCCAATGTAAACAATATTAATACAATCCCAGTTATCTAAGCATACTGATTTTATTTAATAAGTAAACCCATCCTAGATTAACCTTACTTTCATATTCAAATGACTTATCTAAAATTCTTTACAATAATTTCTTTAAATTAGTTATCAACCTATAAACCGATGTCATAATAAACATTTAAATTCTAATTCAAAAATACCTTACTGCTAATGAATCCTTCATCCCAACTTTATATTTTAATTTCAAACTTGAACTAAAAATAAATTTCTAATTAACTAAGTGATGGATTAAATTAGAAGATTACCTTAAGCCATTGTCTAATTTCCTTCTTCCTTCCACTGCAATACCCTAGATCGACAGCCCCCCTTGCCATCACGAATCAACACCCAACCTCCGTACTTCCTGCGTTTTCAATCCCAAAATTAGCCGCACATCTCCCCCACTAACACTGTGTCGCGTCTCCAGGTCCTCGAGCTCCTTTTCTGAATTGCGACTAGGGCACCCAACTCGACTGGTTCGATTTTAAACCTCCCCAAAAATCATCGCATCGCGAGCAGCTCACACAGCATGACGTCGAGCTCCAGAACCCTTGAGTTGAAATCTCGATTGCGATTTCTTTTTTTTTTCGAAAGAATTAGTTTTGAGTTACTGAGAAAATTGATTGGAAGAAGGGGTGGACGTTTTCGTGGGTTTCAGCAAAAATGAGAGTAACGAGGGTAAGGCTTTCAATTTATAAATGCGAACAAGGGAACACATCGTACAATTGCCATTAAATTTCTGTTTTCCTTCATATCGAAGGTAGGAGACATTAGCGTTGGCTCGAGGAAACACAGTAGGTCTGCGATGGGGAATAGAGGTCTGCGTGATTTAATACAGTAGGTCGGCCTCACAGTGTAACTTTGAATTAAATACTGATTTGATTTTATTTTGAATAACAAAAATATCTTGCGGTCCTTCAATTTAAAACCCCGTACCGCTATTTTCAACGTAGCGATTTGCGTCTTCAGATTATGGTGTTATTTTAAAATTCACGGATCTGTCTCTGTAATTTAATTTGACTACATAAAGGAAATAACAATTTAAATTAACGATTTAAATTAAATTCGATTTAAAATATAAATGGTTTCAAACAATTTAAATTATCGATAACTATCGTTATAATTCAATATATAATTTATATTAGCCATTTGAACCTTTTTTGATTCAGTTTAAAATTCTGAATCCAATTATTTATCGTTTCCAAAATATGATAATTAAATATATTAGATAATTATTCATATACCGATTATTAAATTGGTAAATTAAATATAAAAATCAACTTATTATCCTAATTAAATAATTTAAAATAAATTTAAATACTTAATATTAACTGGCTAAAAATCCGGGTCGTTACACATCTTATATCTTGCATCGTATACTTGACAGATCATGGTTAATAGATTAGGATATTAATGATCTGTTTGTATATTTATGTTGATAAATATACATGATCCAAAGTAGATTTAAAAGTTCAGCGAATATAACATGATATTTTCCTTTATACTGCATGTATAAACAAATATATCAAAATTGAATTGGTTTTAGATTAATTCATAAACTTCTAATTTGGTTCATATATGAACATTAATGAATGATTTTCATGTTTATATATATGCATCTCCATTACCATATCTTTTAATACATATTTCATTAACATAGAAGTCATTATGACTTATTGATTGCCTTAGCATGCAATTATTCCTATACTTGTATATTTACAAGAATCAGTTTTGAACTGAATTTTTTTTGTTTGTAACATCATAATATATAGATAATTAAATTCTGATCAGCCATCATAATTAATGACATGCATATATATATATATATATATATGTATGTATGTATGTATGTATGTATGTATATGGTTATGTATATTTTGTGAGTAGAAATATGCTATAATTTTGAAAGTATTGTGTATAATATGAACTTTTTAACATAATAAAACGATAAAAAGGATCTTTTATTGTAGTGAAGTACACATATTACTAGGCTATAATTACTATAATTTTGAAAACGATGGACATACGATTTTTGGTTGTAGGTGTCTTTGTATATGTATTTACGTTTCCGGTATTATATATGTATCCTTTTTTGAATATTGGTGCGGACAGGTCTCGGATTTTCAGGTATCATCCGCGGGTCCTAGATTTTGCATGCAGATGTCCCGCCCTTTCATATTATGTTGGATTACGTTATTAATTTGAAATTTTCATGATGGACTTTAAAAATGTTTCTTGTTACTGTTCATCAATTTTTATCCCAAGTGTTGCTGCATCCTCTTATAAGCATATTTAAAATAAGAGTTTTATACATGATATAAAATCGAATTGCTAAGAAAATTAGCCGAGTTTGAGAAAAGTTTGATTTGTTCATGGGACAAAAATTATGATCTTGCCTTTGAAAAAAGAGGGGAATATGGGAATATTCATGTTACATTATGAGGGGAATATGGGAATATTCATGTTACATTAGCTGTGATTGGATTTGATTCTTGTTTTGCATCATGACATAAGCATCTTCATATTTTACCCTTTACGTATAATAAATCAACTTATTTATTCGTTATTTTCTTTCTTTTACACATGTTCATGTCCTTTTTTTCTTTTCCTTTTCGCTATTTTATGTTGGCAACGTTGGAGAAGTTTAAAGACATAAGATGGGTTTTACTCATTTTATGAATGTAGGCATTGATTAAAAAATTCTTCCCTTGATTGGGCGGTATTAATATTATATGCTACTATCATCTACTTTCCTCTGTCATTGCACATATATAATTAGAAATATGCTGGCATATTTTTAATTAATTTTTTACCTAATTCTTAATTTTATTTTGGTGGTAGGTCTACCCATTGTTTGCTGCTGTTGGCTCAGTTATGGGTATCTGCGTGTATTCTCTATATAGTAACATTACCATTAATCCTGAAGTCAGGTAATTTTATGTTGTCGTTATTTTTGCTTTATTTGTTAGATTAATGTTTTGGTTAGTTGGTTATGAATATTTTGTGAGTAGAACGATTTTTTTTTCCAACTAATGACCTGTAGAACCCTGTTTTTAGAACATTATACCACTTGTATTTTCACTTTTATATTTTAGTACAAATAATTTCTTTTTTGAAAAGAAATCCATAACTGTTTTCGCTGAATTATATATATTTTGGTGCAAACGCACTGTTAGCTCTAAAATCCTCCTTGACATAAATGTTTGTATGCCTATGCATGTATGTATTATTGTTGTTGCAGTGTGATATCTACTGAAATTGTCAATGTTGATGATCCATAAAGAAAGATGCCATTGGTTTGAACTTTTATACAAATTTTAAATAGGTTATCTAATTTCTATATCGTTATAGTTTCAGGAGTCGCGTACTAAAGTCTCTTTTTTAAGACATTTTGCTGCCATATCGAAATCGTGCAAAGTGGTTAGTAGTGTTTCATAGTTTCTAGGATAAAACTACCTTGTAGGCCAATATCAATGGTCTCTTGAACAAAGATTGGGGATGAAGAATATGGATGAAAACTTGTTTAGAAAACTGATGATAGTTACTGTGTCAATAGCTCGGTTTACATAGGGAAAAAATCCGAGAGAGAAACATGGTTGATACATGTTTAGCTAATTCAGGCGATGAAATGACTATTGTTGGCACTTGACCAAGTTGTAGAAGCATGATAGGTCCATATTTATTAGCTAAATTGCAAAGAGAGATGTGAGGTTGTGAGCCTAGTTGATGCAAAGAGAGATGAGATGACTATTGTTGGCACTTGACCAAGTTGTAGAAGCATGATAGGTCCATTAACATATTTTATCAAACCATCCAAAAGCTTTTATTTCAAAGGTACTATTTAAGGCTATTTAAAAGTTACTCCTTAAAATAAGGAGTTTGAAATAAGCAAAAGCAATAGGTATTGATCAACTACTAATCTTCTTCGGATTAGATATTGATCAATTACTAATTTAGTCAGGATCAAGTATTGATCAACTCGACTTTGTTGTGCTCTAGGTATTGCTTGATTCCAACAAATCTCATCACATTTTGATAAATTCATAACATGCATTAGACACTAATGACATCTTAGGTAAATAAAAAAAAGTTGTAACTAATGTTTTTTGTTCGCTCGATTAGTACCAGCAAGAAAAACTTGAATGACAATCATCATTCAATTAACATTTAAACATGTAAATTATATTAAACAAAATAACTTCAATAGCAAAAGCATTTTCTACTGGCTAGGAATGAGATCTCATCACGGTTGAATAATGAGGTTTATTATCAACATATCATTCGCTTAAAGTTATGATAATATATATAGTAAAAAAATAAGCGTACACAAGAGAGTATGTAGGCTTTTCTACTGCCTAGGAATGAGATCTCACCACGGTTGTTACCATTTGGTCTGAGATTAATAATAATAATCGAAGAGTGCAGGAATAACAAATGAGCAGCTGAGGTTGATGACGTTGATATGAATTTAATGTACTTTATGCTGTAGCAATCTTTTTTCTATGTAGTTTTGGAGCTTGAGCACTCTTTCTTCCCGTGTGTATCCTAAATTGTATGTCGATGGAAAAAGATTGGGTTTATTTACACAGGTAAATAGATAATTCAATATTCTCAACTATGTTTAATTTCAGAAAATAAAAATATTTGACGTTAAAACTCAACTATTTTGTTGATTTTTTTCATTATAGAACTTCCAAAGAGTACTCGCAAGGGGCAAGAAGCTTTGTAGATGCTGCAAAGAGAAATATAAGAAATATAGAGAAACTTTTATGCCCTTGTTTAGATTGCCGAAATCTTAGTCGACAAGATGATGACGTTATTGTTGATCGTTTAATTATAAGGGAGATGGATCCTATGTACAAGAGCAGTACTAAGTGGTATCATCATGGCGAACAATTAAATGTGGGCATAGACATGAAGTTGGACAATACATTTGACCTACTTAAAGCTATTCATTTTGAAGATGAAGATTTTATGAATCATGCTTTTTTTACCGATGTTAATGAAGACGAGGATGTTCAAAAACGTGAGGATGAATTACTTAAGGATTTGGAGGATGCAGAAACCCCCTTATATCCTGATTGTGTAGATCAAACTAAACTCTCCGCCATCACTGCTTTGTATAATCTTAAATGTGAGGTTGGATTATCCGATAATGGTTTTGATAAGCTTTTGAAGGTACTACAGTTGTTGTTACCGGTGAATAATGTACTTCCTAGGACTTTGTATGATGTAAAAAAATTTCTCAAAGTATTTGACATGGGGTTTGAAAAGATTCATGCTTGTAAGAAGGATTGTTGTCTTTTTAGAAAAGAGTTTCAAGATTTAGAAAGTTGTCTGAAATGTAATTCTTCGAGATGGAAGATAAATGAGGACACCAAGGAGATTATACGTGGTGTTCCAGCTAAAGTGTTGAGGTATTTTCCAATCATTCCAAGATTTAGGAGAATGTATAGATCGCAACAAATGGCAGAAGACCTAAGGTGGCATTTCAACAATAAAAGCAATGATGGAAAAATGCGACATCCTGTAGATTCTGTAACATGGAATGTAGTGGACGAGAGGTGGATATCATTTTCATCCGATCCACGCAATCTCAGACTTAGTCTTGCTTCAGATGGTGTCAATCCATTTGCCTCGATGAGCTCCAAATATAGTTGTTGGCTAGTAATGCTTGTGACGTATAATCTCTCGCCTATGTTATGTATGAAAAAAGAAAATATGATGCTAACATTAATAATTCATGGACCAAAGCAACCTGGAAATGATATTGATGTGTACTTGGCGCCATTGGTAGAAGACTTAAATTATTTATGGAATAATGGAATTGATATATATGATGCATTCAGTAAATCAGTTTTTAATTTAAGAGCAATTTTACTATGGACAATAAACGACTTTCCAGCCTATGGAAATCTTGCAGGATGTTGTGTAAACGGCAAAAAAGCTTGTCCATTATGCGGTGTTAACACTCATCATTGATGGTTGAAGCATTGTCGAAAAAGTGTTTATATGGGACATAGAAGGTTTTTAGACCCTTCACATCCATGGAGAGAAAAAAACTTGGTTTGATAACACTGTAGAGGAGGGTTATAGACCTAAAATTCTAACGGGGCGAAACATTTCTGCTATTTTGGACGGTTTTCCAAATGTTTTTGGAAAAGGTAAGAATGAAGCAATAGAAAGGAGGATGAGTAAGAAGAAACTAAAGACAGAGTTGAGTAAGAAGTTAAAAAGTAAAAAGAGGAAGGGGAAGAGTACTCACGGTAAAGAAGACAAAGATGATGGGAAAAAAGAGCTATTAAGGTGGAAAAAAAGATCAATCTTTTTTGATTTGCCGTATTGGAAGGTTAGTATTAAAATTATATTTTTTTAATAGACCTAACAATATAAAAGTTAATAAATTGTTGTATTATTGATATTTGTAGGAACTTCCTTTGCGACATAATTTAGATGTGATGCATGTTGAGAAAAATGTCGCTGAAAGCCTAATAAGCATGATGTTGCATGATAGTAAATCGAAAGATGGGATTAATTCAAGGAAGGATTTGGAGTAATGGGGGATTCGACAAAGTCTTTATGCACAACCTCGTGGGAATAGAACATATCTACCATCGGCTCCATATATGTTGTCATTGTCCGAAAAAAAATATTTTGTAAAAGGTTACATGATTTTAAAGGTCCCGATGGTTATTGCTAAAATTTCAAAAGTTTTGTATCATTATAAGAGTGCAAACTAAGTGGGTTGAAGTCGCATGATTATCATGTCCTAATGCAGCAATTGTTACCTGTTGCGGTTAGAGATTTGTTAACGAAAAAAGTTAGAACACTAATAATTCGTTTGTGTTCGTTTTTCAATCAAATATGCCAACGTGTTCTTGAAAGAGAGACATTGAGGCGACTTAATGATGAAATTGTTGAAATTTTGTGTGGACTCGAAAGATATTTTCCACCTTCCTTTTTCGATATAATGGTACATTTGACAATTCATCTTGGAAGAGAAGCGCAATTATGTGGTCCGGTTCATTTTCGTTGGATGTATCCTTTTGAAAGGTATATGAAAATGATTAAAGATTATGTAAGGAATTATGCACGACCTGAAGGGTGTATTGCAGAATCTTATCTTGCAGAAGAATCAATGAGATTTTTTAGTGAATTTCTACAAAAGAAAGTACAAATGGAGGGGAAAGAAGTCCGAAATGAAGATTATGAAAACAAAGCGATACTTGAAGGACGTCCAATTTTAAAACTGAAGACAATTACATTGTCATCGAATGAAAAAGATATTGCTCATTTGTTTGTGCTAATGAATATAGCTGTGGTGGAACCATACTTAGAGTAAGTACATAATATATTTTGTTTATACCTTTTTATTAAATTTTTGATGTGGAATATAACTTGGGTAAAATTATTTAAACACCAGTATGCATTTGGAGGAGTTACAAAATTCTGATAAGCGTTTGGAAAAATATGCGACGTTGCTGTGGAAAAAACATGTGCATAATTTTTCAGATTGGATTAAACAGAAGGGTAGTTTAATTTTAGTTATCCTTCCATGGACAAAAAAATTTCCTTTTTACTTCAAATTTATGTAAAACGGTTTGATTCCAGGTACCTTTTCAATCAACAAGTGATGAAATACTAAGATGGATTGCTTTTGGCCCAAGTAGTAATGCATTGTCCTATAAAGGTTATATAATTAACGGACAACGTTTTCATACAAAAGATGTTAAAAGAGAAACCCAAAACTACGGAGTCACTTACGATGCGACTACCATGTGTAGGGCAAGTGCAAAAGATATTTCTCAAAGAGTTGATGTGGTCACTTATTATGGGGTAGTGACAGACATAATCTTGCTAGACTATCATGTTTTTTATATTCCCGTATTCAAGTGTCACTGGGAAAATATAGGAAATGGAGTGAAGGTCGAAGATGGATTCACTCTTGTCAATTTACAACAAAATCAAGCTTCATTTGTAAAAGATCCATATATCCTTACATCTCAAGCAAAACAAGTTTTTTATTCTAGAGAGAATGACCATTCTAATTGGTATGTTGTAATGAAAGCACCACCAAGAGGCTATTATGAGTTAGAGACAGATGATCCTATTACGGAAGTTAGCTTTGTTAGGGAAGATTGTGAAGAAACCGACATGTATATTGATTCGGTTGAGAATGTTAGCTATGTTAGAGAAGATTGTGAAGGCATATTTGAGTAGATTTCCATACTTATTTGCTTGTGAGATTTGTAATTTCTACTTAATCTTACGCATTGAGAGCTAAGTTTCAATTGTTTTCGACAACATTCTAAGACCTTAAATTATTCCTATGGACCTGTTAAAATTAGGTGAATAAACCCAAAAGAAGAAACTTCACAATCATAAATAATGTTTGTTCATATATGAAAAATGAATGGTACATCTTCATGTACCTCTTCCTGCACCAATCACCAGCCCGTTCAAATAAATAATTTTAGTAAACAATAATTGCACTCTCCACTTGGAACATGATTATGATATTTTGATTCAATACTTATGTTGCTTATTTTTCTATATCCGCATGTGTTGCTTACTGCATGTTAGCATTGATTATAATTAACTGCAACTGAATTGGAATTGATTGGCAAGTGTTTACGCAAAATGTTGTTATTTTAAATAATTATCACTATATATGTATATATATATATATGCCCTACACGCACAAGAGCGCACACCCCTCTACCGTGCATGGATATGTAAATAAAATCGTGCCACATATATTTTATCTGAATTTAGCATTCCAATATGTATCCGTTAACCTAAACGCAAATATCCAAAATGTGTATATCTTTGTGTGTAAATAAAAGCGATTAGAATTATTACATCGTACTACTACTACTACACTTTACCCTTTCTTTTAATTGTAATTATTGTAATTAATGGAACTGCGTACCTTCAGAATATATAGAGGAACCAAAATTCTCAAAGTATTGTATTTGCAATATGATGACACAATTGTTGTTTACGCTGGCAATTGTTGCAACGATCGCTTGGTAGGAAAATTGCTGCTAACGCAAGTTGTATTAGTTTTAAGCTTTATATAAATGTGTGATTTAGAAAATCAAATAAAAGTAAACGTTTACACATGGCTGTGTGGTGGAATCAGCTATATGATTGCGGCAGAAACTATATATAGCTGTGGTAGAGTATTTGATTTATAACATTTGGAATTTTATTAATTCTGTATAATGGATGGGTGGATATGAAGGAAGATGATAACAGGATATATCATATGATCGCTGGATGCTAGAACACTATGCGTATGATTATTAATTAGGAAAATTATGATAATCCTAAGATGTGTCGGATTTGATTGCTAAGCAATGATTTAAATCAGTCAAATGAATTAAGGATGAATACAAGGTCAACAAAAAGTATGCAGCGCAATATTCAATATAAAGCAAACTGGCTAGATCATAGCTACACTATGCACGTCTTATGCCTTAGTCAAATGAATTTGCACATGTACAATCAGCAGAGACAAATCACTCTATCATTATATAACTACAAAAATTAGGAAATAATTAGGCACACCAATTTTTTAAATTCTTGATATTGGAAATAATTAGCAAATCATCTAATTACAGTATTTAATAGACGCACCAATTTTTTTTAGTCTTGAAATAAAGTTATATTGCGTTTATTGCTCTCATTTTATAGTATCTAATTACAGTATTTAATACATGCACCAAAAAATGAATTTTACAGTATCTAATTACAGTATTTAATCATCATATTACAGTATTCAAATAAAGTTATATTGCGTTTATTGCTCTCATTTTTTGGGGTCTATGTCTTCCCTTGTTTTGCTTCATGATATCGGAAGCAGACAACGGCAACTGATTTTATGAAACATCCCACCTCCGTTAGGGTCACTCTCAAAGGGAATGCCCTAACTTTGGTCGAGGTTTATAAGTATAAGTCACAGATATACAAGACAGATATAAGAACACATATTTTAGAACAGCGGAAAAAAAACAACAACTTTTATTTCATTTAAAATACGTGTTACAATCACCATACCATAATTGTCTTACAATACTTCCAAAAACATAACATCTTCACAACTGTCTTGATTACATTATTTAAAGAAGCATAAAGAAAACATAAATAAACTGCAAAAGTCCCATAGTTGCTGTCCAAAGCCATAGTCCAAAATGAAAAGGTCCAAGCAATACATTTTTCTCTTCAAGCTGGATGTGAAGGCTGGTCAAGCTGCGGTATTCCCTCCCTGTGGACCTGGGGGGGGGAACGGAAGAAAAGAAGACGAAAGAAAAGTAGAGTCAGACATAAAGCCTGAGTAAGTCTAGGACTATTCAGTCTATGAATAAAGAACTGGGTATGATAAGTATAAACTAGAAATGGGAAAGCACCACAAACTTAGTTAAGTTGACTAGGGTTGAATATACTATCGTACCCCATTTTAATCTCTAAACCCATATAAACTAGTTCCCAACTGGCACCCCATAATCAGGGTGAAGTGATCCATTTTATAATGATCGGCTCCTACTCGCATAGTTACATGTGTCTTACGGCCCCCGATGTTGTAGTTACCTATGCTGGTCCCACCATAGGGTGTATCAAGTCCCATGGTGGCGGCCCGACACAATCCTAGAATGCACAGGTATGCTACTGGTGCCCAGTGCCTTATTTTTCTGCGCCGGAGTGCGTGCACGCCCGCACCCCGTTAGAACCTACACTACTGCACCACCGCCGTCGATTTGACCTCTTACAATCAGCCCAGTAATCGTGCCCCACCCTGCCTAGTTTCAGGGTATCATGATACCTTGTAGGGTTACTGCGAAAAGGGTCCTCCGCTACTAGGTTTTCTATCTCTAGCCAACATGCTAAGTTGGTTAAGTGTTTTATAAACCTAACCCCCCAATCAGTCTGTTTAGCATGTTTCATTTTGATTAAGTATTAATATAATTTACTTAATCCTATCAATCCTGACTCAGCCTTAATTGTCTTAATTAAAGCCTTGACCTCTCACATTAGACAGGTATTGTTGTGGCTGCCTGTTGCCGGTTGGGTCCGGGCAGTCTTACGCCACAACTCAGTCTAACCTCGGGTCCTTATTGGGCTCCATGTTTAACCACCCACATTGGATATGTATTGTTGTGACTACTGGACAACCGGGCGGTTCCGGGCAGGTTTACATCACAACTCAATCCAACCTCGAGTTAAACACATCGTATTTTCTACATTTACATATTTTGTCACTTTTCTTTATTTTCTTATATGTAAATATTTGCGGCCCATTATTCAAAATAAATTAATGGAGGAAGGGTTTACACCAATCATGGGCCCAACCCATTCTTGGATTTGGGCCCCTCCACTTTTATATTTTCATTTATTAATTAATTTGGCCCAACGCTATTTCCCCCGTTTAATACGTTCGTTTATCATAATATATGTTGGGCTTAGCCCAACTTAGCCACGTGAAAAAGGGGAGGCTTAAAACGTGATTACATACACAAAGAGGGGAATGTGAACGCATGAACTTGCAACATAACGTTGGAACTTCAAAATAGAAACTGGTGTACTTGCATTGTGGTGACATATATTTTGGTCATAAAGCATAAGTGACATAAACCAAACCATGTAAACTTGTAGTTAAGTTAAGAATCTAACTAAATTAGATCTCATTATTGACACATAGTCTTAACTACAACATAAACCTATATTTTTACTTAGGCATAATGTCAAACATAAGCAAATCATGTTTATAAAATTACCATATGTCTACAAAGGTGCTTAGTATAGTTCAACTAGAATTATTCCAACTTAATCATGATTTCTAATCTATTCACATAACCATGGCACAATTATACCCAAACATGAAATGGCGGTTTTTACTTTATTCATGCAAACTTGCAACTAGAATGTGAATTCTAACTTAGCTATGTATCACATATATTATATAATTCTTGTTAACAACATAGGCCTAACATATTCTTCAATTTGGCATAATACCAAACATAGCCTAGTCATATTTATAAAAATTAACATAAGTTCACAAAGAGGCTTACTTTTGTTTCTAATACAAAAGTATGGTTTTATACATAGATCATGATGCCAATTCCAACATGTATGAATCATAATACCCCAAATTTGATCCAATTATTCAAAAGTGATTTTTGTACAAAATATACATTATGTTGGCATAATAGCAAAACCACATACTTGCATGAATTTCGATTAAACAACCATAAACATATAGCTTCAACATGAATTACATACTTGCGAATATCACATCGTTTAGAATCATAGCAACGCACAAATATGAATTATTAACGCCACAAATCCATTTCTTTTATTACAAACCAAACACAGTTATTTAATTCATACCGGAATAATACTCTACTTACAATCGTGTGACGAATTCTTCAATTCAGGAGATGCTATTCCTTTTGATGTAGGCGTTGCTTTGATTTGATTAGCTTTAAGCTTTGAATTATCTCTTAGTTGCCTCTCAATTTCTGATGGCAATGCTTAGTCTCTCCTCAGCAACATGACGGTCTCATCTCCATTTTAGTTTATGTGAATTAGGGTTAGTCTTAGGTCCTTTTTATAGAGTTTGTGAGTTGATTTAGACCGTCGATGAAGCTTGGATTAATCGTAGCCATTCACTTGAAAGAGAGACCAACCAGGAGCTGACACCTAGCCCTAATGACAAGGCAAGGCTCAGAAAATCGACCAAACACAGACCTGGCCAGCCAGGACTTGACCAGACCTGGCCAGCAGGTCATTCTTGACCTGGGCGCACTTGGCAGGTGCGCCAGGTCAAAAGTGTACTGGCGCACTTCCCAAGTGCGCCAGTGCATTTTTGTTCTGGCGCACTTCCCAAGTGCGCCAGTGCATTCTGACCCGTTTTCCGGTTTTTCGCCCAACTTCGTTCGTCCATATCTTCTTCATACGATATCCGTTTTACGCAAACTCGGACTCTATCTCAAGCAGAATTCCGAGACGAACGCAATGGCGTATCCCGTTTCCCTTAATTCTCTGATTTGAAATTAGTTATACTTTAATTTGTGAATCTCACTGTTATAAAATACACGGGTGTTACATTCTCCCCCACTTAAAAGGATTTCGTCCCCGAAATCTTCAAGTTCAGGAAGAATGTACATCCTAACATCCAAACATCCATCTACTCATCCATCAAACACGAGCATCCATTGTCCTTAAAAGACTTCTAATGTTTCATGATCATATGCGAAGTGTGTGTGTACATGTACTTATCTAATGCAAAATCAGGCGGTCTACTGATTCAGTTGACCTCCTTAATGCGAATTTTGCAAGTGCCATGAATCCATTATGTATGCAAATTTTTCCTATTCATGATTCTACATGAGTGCACAATCATTCATACAAATGCAACATCCATATGACAATACATTAAAGTTCAACCATATACGAATGCAACCATATATGCATATGCAACATGAAGTGACTGAGCCGATCTAAAACCTAGATTGTGTGTGTATATGCAACCACGAGCAACCACTAGCAATCACTTGCAACCACTTGCAATCATCATCCATAACATGTTTCAACTACATGTTTTCATCCAAAGAGTTTCTACCTAAAAGATAGATAAAAGCGCAACTTAAGGAAAAAAGAAAGATCAAAGATGTACCCTCGAAAAGAAAAGGGTAGGCAGCGAGTATTCTAGCTTCAGTTTCCCAAGTCGCGTCCCCCTCTGCGTCGCTCCACTGAACTTTGACGTGCTTGACTTCGCGGTTGCGTAGCTTCTTCACTTCCGTTCCCACTATGCGGGTTGGAACTTTCCTCACGGTTGCTTCGCGCTCCACTTCAGCTTCTTCTAGGATATTTGGCTCTACCACTTCAGCAGACTCATGTAGACATTTTCGGAGATGTGAAACATGAAAAACGTTGTGAACTCCGGCCAGCTTTTCGGGTAGCTCTAATCTATAGGCCATTTTCCCAATTTTCTCGATGATAGGGAATGGCCCTACGAACCTTGGTGCTAGCTTTCCTGTGGTTCCAAAACGAACAACGTTCCTTAGCGGAGATACCTTAAGAAAAACTCTGTCTCCAACCTCAAATTCAAGGTCGGTCCTTCTCTTATCGGCGTAGGACTTTTGTCTATCTTGGGCCGTCTTCATCCTTCTTCGTATTAAGTCTACTTTCTCTGAAGTCTCTCGGATCATATCTGGTCCAAGTATGAGCTTATCAGTAGACTCCCACCAACAAGTGGGCGATCGGCACGGTCTTCCATATAAAGCTTCGAAGGGCGCCATTCCGATGGTTGCTTGATAGCCGTTGTTGTAGGCAAATTCCACCAAAGGAAGATGGTCTTCCCATGTCCCTCCGAAGTCAAGGGCGCACAGTCTTAAAAGGTCCTCCAAAACTCTGTTCACTCTTTCTGTTTGGCCGTCGGTTTGGGGATGGTAGGCTGTGCTCAAGCATAACTGCGTTCCTACTGCTTCTTGCAGACTCCGCCAAAACTCACTGGTGAAGAGAGGGTCTCGGTCACTAATAATGCTGGATGGTATTCCATGGAGTCGAACGATTTCCTTGAGGTAAAGAGATGCTAGGGATGAGGCAGTTCTTTTACTTTTGACAGGTAAAAAGTGGGCGCTTTTAGTAAGCCTATCCACTATTACCCAAATGCTAGTGTTGCCTCTCCTAGACCTAGGCAGCCCATCGATGAAGTCCATTGAGATGTTATCCCACTTCCACTGCGGGTCCTCTAGAGGATGTAGCAGACCGCCAGGCTTTTTCTGTTCCGCCTTAACCTGTTGGCACACCATACACTTAGTAACGAATTCTGCCACGTCCTTTTTCATGCCGTTCCAGAAGAAGGTTCTTTTTATGTCTTTGTACATTTTATCTCCGCCTGGGTGTATTGTCATCTTGGAGTGATGTGCTTCCTCGAGAACCTTCTTTATTAAATCCTTTGTCTGTGGGACGCATAGTCTTCCGTCTCGCCTTAGCCAACCCTTGTTGTTGATGGAGTATCTGTTGAGGTGACTTGAAGTCTCACCCCTAACTAGCCTATCAATCGTTTCCACAAGCTGAGGGTCTTCTCGTTGTGCTGTCCCTATTGAGTCCACTAAAGTCGGGCGCACTTCGAGATATGCTAGCAAGCCTGGTACAAAATCGGAGGAAGGCCTAAAGTCGAAGCTGGCTATAAACTCTAGGCTTTGTCTTTCAACAAACAGCGAGCTTAGGGTCAATTTCTTTCGGCTCAACGCGTCTGCCACTACGTTGCCTTTGCCCGGAGTGTAGGAGATCTCGAAATCGTACGAGGCAAGAAACTCCATCCATCTCTGTTGCCTCAAGTTAAGATCTTTCTGCGAGAAAAGATATTCCAACGATTTATGGTCAGTGTAAAGTTCGAACTTCTCACCTAGGAGATAGTGTCGCCAAGACTTGAGTGCAAAGACGATGGCAGCTAACTCAAGATCGTGGGTCGGGTAGTTCTTTTCGTGCACTTTCAACTGCCTCCCGCCATAAGCTACTACCCTTCCTTCTTGCATTAGGACGGCGCCTAGCCCTGTCCCACATGCATCTGTATAAACAGTGAACATCTTGCTTCCATCTGGCAACGTCAAAACTGGGGCTGTTGTAAGAGCCCTTTTTAGTCGCTGGAAAGCAAACTCGCAATCCAAGTCCCAATTGAATGCCAGATTCTTCTTAGTCAATTTCGTGAGCGGAGATGAGATTTTCGAAAAATCCTTTATGAACTTTCGATAGAAACCTGCTAGTCCTAGAAAACTTCGGACCTCAATTGCATTCCTTGGTGTCTTCCAATCCTGTACCGCCACTACCTTAGCAGGGTCCACTGCTAACCCTTGTTTGGATACTATGTGCCCAAGGAACCTCACTTCTTCTCTCCAAAAGTGGCATTTGGAGAATTTGGCTTTTAGCTGATGAACTCGCAGAGTTTCCATGATTGCCCTTAAGTGCTGAGCGTGTTCCTCTTCACTCTTTGAGAAGATAAGGATATCGTCTACGAAGACCACTACGAACTTATTGAGGAAATCTCTGAATACCCTACTCATCAGGTCCACGAAGTAAGCAGGTGCATTTGTCAAGCCGAAAGGCATGACAAGCCATTCAAAGAAGCCGTCTGGGGTTCTGAATGCCGTTTTATCGATACTATCTTCAGCCACCCTTGGCTGATGGAAACCGGTCGCTAAATCGAGTTGGGAGAAAACGGACGCTCCTACGAGCTGATCAAACAAATCGTCAATTCTGGGGAGAGGGTGCCTATTCTTTTTCGTTAGCTTGTTGAGCTCCCTATAGTCAACACATAGACGGAGTGAACCATCCGCCTTTGTAGCGAACACCACGGGAGCGCCCCATTCTGAAATGCTCCTCCTAATGAACCCCTTTTCTAGAAGCTCTTTAATCTATTTACTTAGCTCTTTCCTTTCCCGTGGAGCCATATGTCTAACGGGCAACGCAACGGGCTTTGCATTATCTACAAGGTATATGCGGAAGTCTATCTCCCGCTTCGGAGGCAAGCCCTTCACCTCTTCGAAGACATCCGGATATTCCCGGACCACTCTAACCGATTGCAAATTTTCAACAGAGGCATCTAGCGATTCAAGGTAACTAAGCATAACCGCATACAAGGGATTACAAGAAATTTCCAAAGTATTACCGAGCTGGGTTAGGAGCCTAACAACCCTTTTCTCACAATCAAGGATGGCCCCATTACTGGATAGCCAATCCATACCCAAAATCAAACCGTATCCCGAAAAGCCCAAAACAAAGGCACTACATTGAAATTCTATGCTTAGAATAGAAATTTTCAATCCCAAACAGATCATAGACAAATGTGCTGGGCCCCCAATTGGGTTTGAAACAATTAAGGGGTCCTCTACCATACTAGTTTTTAGGTGCAGAGATTCTACTAAAGCAGACGAGATAAAGGAGTGTGATGCGCCAGAATCAAATAAAGTGCGAACAGGGTGATCATAAAGATAAACTACACTTTCAACAGAAGTATTTATACCTCGTTGTTGCAGAGGTGGCGCTTCTAGCACATGAACTTGTGCCCCTGAGGTGGATCCAGCCCTCTGCCCCTGTCCTCGTTTCTTTGGGCAGTCCTTAATCCTGTGGCCTGTCTCACCGCAAGAAAAGCACCCACCATTCTCCTTGGCCTTCTTTTTCCGGCAATCTTTCACTAAGTGCCCCACTTTGCCACAGAAATTACACCTCCTCTTCTCTTTGTTGCCTTTCCCGCCCTTCTTAAAGTCTGTCTTCTTAGGCTGCAAACCCTCTTTCTTCCCTTGAGAGCTTTCTGCCTTTGTCTCCGTCTTGCCCTTATCCTCTTCGTTCAGCAATGCCATTTGTACCAATCTTTCATACGTGGCTCCCATGGGTATATGGGTCATGGCCAAACTGTGTAATGGCTCATTCAACCCTTTGACGAAACGGAGAGCCTTCTTGTGTGGGGTGTTGACCAGGTCCAGCCCAAACCTAGCCAGCTCATCAAACTGATTAACATACTCTTTGACTATCTTGTTCCCTTGCTTAAGAAATAAGAATTTTTCCAACTGCAAACTCCTTTCCGCATCTGAGATAAATTTAGCCTCAAACCTTGCCCTAAAGTCCTCCCATGTCTCCACTGGTCTTTCAGCATTAGTGACTTCCCACCAGTAGGAAGCCTCACCCTTTAGTAGCCATACCGCCAGTTGTACTTTCTGTCTATCTTCTACCTCAAAGATGATGAATAAGTCCTCGGTTTCTTTCAGCCAATTTCTACCTGCCACGAAGGACTCAGTTCCATGAAAATCCTTTCCTCCCATAGCTTTAAAATCTTTACATATCTTAGCAAACGTGTTTCCCCGTGGAGGAGGTGGAGGAAGAGGTGCTGCTGCAGCTGGATGATTTCCTGTAGCTGGGGGAGGAGGAACGGTAGGACCTGGCTGAGTGGCCCTTGCTTCTAAGAATCGTCTAAACCAACCAGGTATTGGTACACCCTCCGGCAAGTTAAGTTCTTCAAACATGCTGAAACAAAAAGGATAGATTCAAAACGAAGGATAAAAGATAGTACCTATGGCTTTGGGAGGGACTCTGCCTTTTAAAATAAAAAAAATGCTTATTTAAATTTCCTTTTTGAAAATAATTTTTCAAAAATTTTATCTTTTCTGGTAAACCTGGCTCTGATACCAAGTGAAACACCCCACCTCTGTTAAGGTCACTCTCAAAGGGAATGCCTTAACTTTGGTGGAGGTTTATAAGTATAAGTCACAGATATACAAGACATATATAAGAACACATATTTTAGAACAGCAGAAAAAGAACAACAACTTTTATTTCATTTAAAATACGTGTTACAATCACCATACCATAATTGTCTTACAATACTTCCAAAAACATAACATCTTCACAACTGTCTTGATTACATTATTTAAAGAAGCATAAAGAAAACATAAATAAACTGCAAAAGTCCCATAGTCGCTGTCCAAAGCCATAGTCCAAAATGAAAAGGTCCAAGCAATACATTTTTCTCTTCAAGCTGGATGTGAAGGCTAGTCAAGCTGCGGTATTCCCTCCCTGTGGACCTGGGGGGGGGGGGGGAAACGGAAGAAAAGAAGACGAAAGAAAAGTAGAGTCAGACATAAAGCCTGAGTAAGTCTAGGACTATTCAGTCTATGAATAAAGAACTGGGTATGATAAGTATAAACTAGAAATGGGAAAACACCACAAACTTAGTTAAGTTGACTAGGGTCGAATATACTATCGTACCCCATTTTAATCTCTGAATCCATATAAACTAGTTCCCAACTGGCACCCCATAATCAGGGTGAAGTGATCCATTTTATAATGATCGGCTCCTACTCGCATAGTTACATGTGTCTTACGGCCCCCGATGTTGTAGTTACCTATGCTGGTCCCACCATGGGGTGTATCAAGTCCCATGGTGGCGGCCCGACACAATCCTAGAATGCACAGGTATGCTACTGGTGCCTAGTGCCTTATTTTTCTACGCCGGAGTGCGTGCACGCCCGCACCCCGTTAGAACCTACACTGCTGCACCACCGCCGTCGATTTGACCTCTTACGATCAGCCCAGTAATCGTGCCCCACCCTGCCTAGTTTCAGGGTATCATGATACCTTGTAGGGTTACTGCGAAAAGGGTCCTCCGCTACTAGGTTTTCTATCTCTAGCCAACATGCTAAGTTGGTTAAGTGTTTTATAAACCTAACCCCCCAATCAGTCTGTTTAGCATGTTTCATTTTGATTAAGTATTAATATAATTTACTTAATCCTATCAATCCTGACTCAGCCTTAATTGTCTTAATTAAAGCCTTGACCTCTCACATTAGACAGGTATTGTTGTGGCTGCCTGTTGCCGGTTGGGTCCGGGCAGTCTTACGCCACAACTCAGTCTAACCTCGGGTCCTTATTGGGCTCCATGTTTAACCACCCACACTGGATAGGTATTGTTGTGACTACTGGATAGCCGGGCGGTTCCGGGAAGGTTTACATCACAACTCAATCCAACCTCGGGTTAAACACATCGTATTTTCTACATTTACATATTTTGTCACTTTTCTTTATTTTCTTATATGTAAATATTTGCGGCCCATTATTCAAAATAAATTAATGGTGTAAGGGTTTACACCAATCATGGGCCCAACCCATTCTTGGATTTGGGCCCCTCCACTTTTATATTTTCATTTATTAATTAATTTGGCCCAACGCTATTTCCCCCGTTTAATACGTTCGTTTATCATAATATATGTTGGGCTTAGCCCAACTTAGCCACGTGAAAAAGGGGAGGCTTAAAACGTGATTACATACACAAAGAGGGGAATGTGAACGCATGAACTTGCAACATAACGTTGGAACTTCAAAATAGAAACTGGTGTACTTGCATTGTGGTGACATATATTTTGGTCATAAAGCATAAGTGACATAAACCAAACCATGTAAACTTGTAGTTAAGTTAAGAATCTAACTAAATTAGATCTCATTATTGACACATAGTCTTAACTACAACATAAACCTATATTTTTACTTAGGCATAATGTCAAACATAAGCAAATCATGTTTATAAAATTACCATATGTCTACAAAGGTGCTTAGTATAGTTCAACTAGAATTATTCCAACTTAATCATGATTTCTAATCTATTCACATAACCATGGCACAATTATACCCAAACATGAAATGGCGGTTTTTACTTTATTCATGCAAACTTGCAACTAGAATGTGAATTCTAACTTAGCTATGTATCACATATATTATATAATTCTTGTTAACAACATAGGCCTAACATATTCTTCAATTTGGCATAATACCAAACATAGCCTAGTCATATTTATAAAAATTAACATAAGTTCACAAAGAGGCTTACTTTTGTTTCTAATACAAAAGTATGGTTTTATACATAGATCATGATGCCAATTCCAACATGTATGAATCATAATACCCCAAATTTGATCCAATTATTCAAAAGTGATTTTTGTACAAAATATACATTATGTTGGCATAATAGCAAAACCACATACTTGCATGAATCTCGATTAAACAACCATAAACATATAGCTTCAACATGAATTACATACTTGCGAATATCACATCGTTATATCACATCGTTTAGAATCATAGCAACGCACAAATATGAATTATTAACGCCACAAATCCATTTCTTGTATTACAAACCAAACACAGTTATTTAATTCATATAGGAATAATACTCTACTTACAATAGTGTGACGAATTCTTCAATTCAGGAGATGCTATTCCTTTTGATGTAGGCGTTGCTTTGATTTGATTTGCTTTAAGCTTTGAATTATCTCTTAGTTGCCTCTCAATTTCTGACGGCTATGCTTAGTCTCTCCTCAGCAACATGACGGTCTCATCTCCATTTTAGTTTATGTGAATTAGGGTTAGTCTTAGGTCCTTTTTGTAGAGTTTGTGAGTTGATTTAGACCGTCGATGAAGCTTGGATTAATCGTAGCCATTCACTTGAAAGAGAGACCAACCAGGAGCTGACACCTAGCCCTAATGACAAGGCAAGGCTCAGAAAATCGACCAAACACAGACCTGGCCAGCCAGGACTTGACCAGACCTGGCCAGCAGGTCATTCTTGACCTGGGCGCACTTGGCAGGTGCGCCAAGTCAAAAATGTACTGGCGCACTTCCCAAGTGCGCCAGTGCATTTTTGTTCTGGCGCACTTCCCAAGTGCGCCAGTGCATTCTGACCCGTTTTCCGGTTTTTCGCCCAACTTCGTTCGTCCATATCTTCTTCATACGATATCCTTTTTACGCAAACTCGGACTCTATCTCAAGCAGAATTCCGAGACGAACGCAATGGCGTATCCCGTTTCCCTTAATTCTCTGATTTGAAATTAGTTATACTTTAATTTGTGAATCTCACTGTTATAAAATACACGGGGTGTTACATTTTATGTATGTATAAACCTTAGATAGTGTTATTATAGGACTTGAACATAATTAAGACACAAGCTTGTCGTCATACAGTTCTTTATATGATATTGTTAATTATTTATTCTTGATGATACTCTGCAAATAATTTGTATGCCTTGTTTGAATTTGCAAATAATTAGTTCATTGCTTGTGGTACAGAAAATGAGCAACTGTGGGAATATAAGAACTCGACACATGTAAAAAGAATTCAACGAGCAGAAAAAGAAAAGCATCAAAAAATAAGCAGCTTGGAGACAATCAAGCAGACGATGAGATTACGCTTTCTAAATTGGTAGGCTCATTCATTTTTTTCAATGCTATTAGATGATTTTAATTTTTAAGAACAAACACTCGTTAATTACAACTCGTTAATAATCTGGAGTAGGCTAACATGACCTGACCTAGGAAAGGCCCATTGCTGAGCTACATGTTAATGTCGACTTAGACCGGAAAAGCTTACCATTATAATATACCATATCCATAACAAAACAACATTCATATTAAAAGAAGCGAGGTACAAAATTACTATGGAATTACAGTTTTGTTGCTGTTATGATCACATCAAAGAGACAGAAAATGATGCTTCCCTGTGAAAGTTGTGGTAAGGACTGAAAGTTGTCAGGGGAATAACATGCCAGTTTTCATGTTAAAGACGACTTGTCGATGTAACGACCCACGGATTTTCGGCCCTGAAAATTGACATAAATACCTTTACCGTAACTCATGTCGACCTTCCAAACACCGAAACACTGGACGTTATTAGAAATAATTTAGAGGGTGAGATAAGAAAGAAAAAATATTTAGAACAGAAGAAGAAGAAGAATAACCAACACAACACAGAGTTTCACATCGTAGCGGAACAAAATATAATACAGAAATAACTTTATTGAGAGCTTTAAATAAAACTTACAATATCAGAGTACATCACACAACGGGACAGTTATAATAATCTGTTCCCATATGCAACACACAGCGGAATAGTAGCTATATAATATCATACGCCTGAACATCTTCAACTCGTCTCTTCACAACATTCGATAACCTGAACCTGTACCCTCTGGGCTAACCCGAGCATTTACAAAACAACGGGTCAGTCTGGTGAACCAGAGTGAGATAAACTCGCACAGTATTAAGGTATCACACACTTGATTTAAAGTAAAAATCCTTTCGAAAGTAAAGGATAATCGTAACACCAAATCCACACATAAATACGGATGGTTTTAACCTTACGATAACCCAAAATGGTTTTTGAAATCAATATCTTGTCTGATATTATGATAATGTCTAAATACAAGTAATATCAAATCTAGTAGAACGCTTGCATCTCACGCTCTACATATATAGTATACAAACAAAACCGCAGGCGCTTTTTGAAGATTGGATTCCAACCATGACGAGGTATGGGACCACCTGCCGATCGTGTATCTCTAGAGACGAATACATTGGGTTCAACAAGAACGTCTTGCAACCCGGCCCTCACATGACCGACCACTCATTTCGCTTGAGTGTATCGAATGTATATCACCGACGGTTGGGAGCTACCCACTGTTTTCCCGAAAAAGGGACAGCATCGAATAGATTAAAGAAGCAAATAAGATTTCCTCTAGATAGGTGATTATTCAACCTAATGGGAGCGACCCACATAGCCATGCTGCCTGCCCGATTTTTGTCATCTCCCGGTTGATGAGGCTTGAGGTCAGAACACATCTGATCATCATACACTTTGGATGCCACATCGTCAGATCCGCCAAATCACTAATTGATGTCCATAAAAATATTCTGGCCGTTAAGCTAGAGAGCTGCCCCTCTCTGCCACTAACAGAGATACGTTTTTAAAAATCAACGTACGTGCCTCTTAAGAACTACTCTATTAGACATCCGTCCATACAAGTCATCCAGGAACAGGATGAACGGAAGGTACTCTCCTACTGCATCCAATATTGGAATCACCCCATGGATCAGTAGCGACAGTCCTTGCAATCCATAGATTCAACCACGACAGAACCCCAGTATATCTCTGGGTCGAATCAGAGATCGTAAGTGGTTCTTCCACTTGATGAAGATCTATGGTCTCCACAGGCTCCATCTCGATCGTCGTCTGACGTCTTCTATAATTTCATATTTGTTGGTCGGAATGGTTTTTCGAATATAACTCGATCCCGGTCTTCCCGTACCAACAAACGTATAGGCCAAATTTGATAGTCAGTGATTTAACTATCAAATAAACAACCGTTCAAAAATAAAAATAGAGTTTATTATTCATTATTCAGCATCACTTGCCCTTCTAATTCAAATAATTAAAAACATCTTATTTCCCAATATCTTAGAGACTCAGTATTTACTTCTTATTTAATTATGAAAAATCTCTCAATTTCCTTTCTTCTAATGTTTGCAAAACATTGGCTAAACATTATTTAAAAATCCATAATCGAGGAACCAAATCAACTTATTATTCGTAAAACATTGTGAAATATATTCCATTTATCTACTTCACAGCTTCCAGTGTTTATTCTTATTGAATAAAGCCAAATCTTACGTTTTCCTTCTGTGGTAATTCCCTTATATTTCCTTTGGACTTTGAGTTTCTCACTCTGTATGTATATACCCCAATGTTTCACTAAACGTTGCATTATTATTTCTAATGAAATAATAAACTCTTACTGTCCTTTTATCACCATGACTAATATCACCTTCAGATAATTTCGAAGTCGTTCAAGTTGGGGTATTTTAATTACCTCTCAGACCTTGATTAACAACGTCCTTATCTTTAGTTAAATATAAGTCATAACTCAAAACTAATATCTTGTTCCAATATCAATTCAAAATATATTTAACTATTTAATTAAAAACACAGCTTTATAAATTTACTTTATCTCTTTGTTAAAATAAAAACAAATATTCCTTAACCTATTGGTTATTCACCTTCTTACCATCACTTTTATGAACTTCTAATTTATTTAAAATACTTTGTTTCCAACTGGGTTATTATCCCCACCCTATTACCAAACTCTTTTCAAATTCCTCTTTCCATATTCCTTTTCCTTCCTGGAAATCACACTGTCCAATTTCTTACTTAATTCCACACTTAAGTATTTCCAATTTCAAAGCACTTCTTTACTTCTCGTTTGCTTTGTAAACCTTGTTTTACACCTTAGGTTTAATTCTAACTCCTTTATACCTTTATCATTAAGTAACCTTCCCATTTAAGCTTACAAATTCGCTTAAATCCTTTTATAACTTCATTATAAATTCGAGTTAAAATGTAAAACTCGTTCATGATATCTTCTCAAAATTTAAATCAATTCCTCCTTTAAATTAATTAATAATATAATTAATTCAAATAACTTCATATAATTGTCTCTACGAACAATTAATCGAATTCTTAACTGTCGGGTTATTTTCTGCTCATCTGCTTGCACGTTTACTTTATCAAACAATTAAATACTGACTTAAATCCTTTGAATAATAATAATAATAATACTTATTTTCTTTAAAAGTCACTTTATTCAAAATAAATATATTTAAACCTTATTTTGGTTATAAACAAATTTTATAACTTCAATACGGTCAGTTCCCTTACGATAAAAATCCATAATTGTATAATGATTGACTTCTAGACAGTGATGCTAAAATACTCAACCAATATATTCACTGGTTAAAACAAATCACATGTTGAATTTTCAATTCAACTGTTTCGATCAAATCAATTGACCAATCAAACTATTCCCTTTATCTGATAATAACACCGATCAATCAGCAAACAAATCACACAACAATTCAAACCATTTCAATCACATTCATTTTATAGACACGAACAATCAAGGGGAAATTTCCTTTATCGAATTCGAACAAGGTTTGATGACTTACTGGAATTAAATGTCCGTTTAATTCCACTGATTAAATCAAAATTAAATATCTATAACTAGCAGATAGTCAACTATTAGAAATCAGAGCACACAGAAATAAAACCCAATTTATATGAAATATAAACGGGAAGAAACTGAGTGAGGTTAACTCACTTTGATCGGTTGGGTCGTTCAGCGCTGGTTTTCAATTAAATTAAACAATGTTTAATTTAATTAAAAAATTTCCGTCTTTCCAGTCCTGACAGACACTACTCCATCTCGATCTTCTCGTCTCTACGGTTCCAACGAGCCTGATTTTGTCAAAATCCGTTAACGTATGGACGAGATATCGTTTAAACAATTTCTAAAGTAATCTAATTATTTAAAAACTTAAATTTTAAAAACAAAAAGAGTTGGGCCTTTACCTTTTCGTTTAGCCCGCTTACCCAAGCCCAATTCCCATATCAAAACCCTACCCGATCCCACACATTCCTTCAAACCCTCAAAAGAAAATCACCACCTCCACTAAAATCCATCCTCCATAAGATTCGAGTATGGCATAAATCCTTACCTGCCTCTCGCCTCTAAACCATCACTGCCTCCTCCTAGAGCCAACGAATCCCACCGCGACGACCTTCACGACTTCGGAAGCTACCACACATCACCTGAGGCTTCCCATCGAAGTTCTTCTAAACCCTAAGCCTTGGTTCGAGCTGAACATCAGTGGATCAAGCTTGATCCGAAGCGCAGGCACCCAAGCTAAGTATTTTGAAACATTTCTTTGTTTTGATTTCTTGTAAGTGGTTCTAGTAATTTTCTGTATTGATTTGTTTGTTCTGGAGTGATGAAACACCATGCGAGATACCCATATTTATAGCAGTAGATCGAGTTAGATAAAATCAACGTTTTTCACTTTTAATCCTAGGTAGGTTCAGCTAAATTTCTTAGGCCATCGCTTTCTTCTCGGATCAGTGTACTGGTGATTATTTGTGTGATTGATATTGCTCACTGCAAACTTGTTTTGGTCGAGATTTGATGCATTATAGTCAGATTCTATGTTCATAGTGATTTGCTAGTATAAATTATGTGAGATATGGCCTATGACCTGTCCAAAGATTTTGAAATCTGTATTATAGATTCATGGATTCTGTGTTCCCTTTTAAAACAACTATGACAGCATTTAATATATACATGAACCCACTGTATATGTATATGTGTATATATATATATTATCAAATTCGATTTGACTGAATTTTCTATGGTATACATACACATTGGATTTGATTTCACTTCTTAGCTGTTCTTTGTACTAAGAATTGATGCAAAAATATATATCTATTTTTAGTTGTCCAAGATTGATCTACTTTGCTGTTTTAGCTATTTCCCTTCTGTTCATGATCCATGCTTGAGTCATGTATCAATATTTTTCCAGTGAGCTTATAGGATTGATGTATGACTATACATCTGTTTTTATTTGTTTGCTATTTAAAATAATTATTTGTACACTTTCTATTTTTACTTAGCTTTTTTCCCCCTTGTTCTATTTTGCTGAAAAATAGCTTAGCTAGTGTCCTTGGCCATGTATTGTCATGTTCATGAATACATTAGCTGTGTACATATTTTGGCTACGACTTGTTTGTTTTTAAACACAGATATTTGAAACTGCAGGTTGTACATTTTGTGATGGATTTGGTACAGTCTGGTTTAAATTTTGTATAGACTACATATCCCTTTATTGATGGTAAAAATATATACATATATTTTACTTCCTGCAGTTGTTCATTGATTTTGAAACCTACCCTATATGGTTGTATATTAGCTGCCAGTGTAGATTCTAGCTATCCATAGTAGTTCTTTACCAGTTTATTTTATTTTCCCTTTTCCCCTTAGTTGTATAGATTAATATATACATATATTTGTGTTCATTGTCCTGTTTTTGATTGGATGTATGAGTATATCTTAGCTATACCTTGCACTGTTTTTTTAGCTGTTCATGCATTTAATACTATATATATATAATTCTTTATATACTTATAGGTTTACTGTTTCAGGTGAAGGAACAAGACATGCAGGAGAAGATTTTTGTTGGACGGCCTTGTCCCTTTGGTTTTTTTTCTTTTCTTTTTTTTTCCTTTTTTTTATTTCTTTCATACAGAACGTGTACTGGCATTTGTACAAGTGTGATATGTACTTAAGGGATTATAACTAATAGATGTTATTTCGGCAAATATGGATTGTAGTTAATGGCTGCTGTCAATATACACTATAGTTATTTTGATTTAGTCAATATGTTTTGGCGTTTATAACGAATGTTATTCGTTATTTTTAGTTTTTGTCATGGATCAAGCTTGGTTTATATTGTACAAGTATGATAATTACTCATTTTGTCTAGCTAGTGAAATGTTGTTGGGTACATATTAAAAATATGGTTGGTGCTTACGTCGAGTTTTTGGGTCATTATATTAAATCTGAATACAATATAAATAAAATTTTAAACAGTTACGTTAAAGAAAATAAATGTCATCATATTAATTAAACCATCTCTTTGATTTCCAACCATATCGAATTTAAAGCCCGACTTTGAAGTTCTGGAGTTAAATGACTTCTCATATATATATATATATAAACCTTTTAATAACTATAAATAAACTATACGTCCATAAACAATTATGTATATTGTAAATCGATTTAAAAATTCCAACTCGATATTTAAGTGAATATAATATATTAAATATCGGCTTACCAAAATACGGGTCGTTACATTCCTTCCCCCTTAAAATAATTTCGTCCTCGAAATTTCTAAGTAAGAGGAATGTTTTCATCCCAATTATTTTCAAAATAATTATGGAATTATTATCAATTCTAGGTTATAAAATTTACGAAGGATTCGTTAGCATCCCCGTTACGCTGTTTGACCAAACCAACTGCCAATGCCATTCTGGGCCTCACTTCAATCCAAGAAAACAAGAACCCAAATGAGTACCCTTTTAGGGTTATAAGTCACCAATCCACCGTTCCCACAACCAATCGACAATGCACAATCTATCTAACCAAATCAAACAACTTTTATTTTCAACTCCAAATTCCAATTCCAATATCCTACTCTTAATCATATTTGATCAACTATTTATTCTCTAATTTATATATATCATTAAATTTTGATTTCTATTTCAAATGTTATCCATTTTCTCTTCCCAATTCATATATGAAAAATTAGAGTTCTATTTGATCATTTCAAATTCATAGTCTAATTCGAATTTGATTCAAATAAATCAACCAACTCAAAATCAATCAAAAACTTATTCTTTTTCTATACAAAATATAATATAGCCAAAATTATTTCATCTGACCACCTTTATAAAACATTAATGTGTCAGCGGTTAGTTCAAAATTGAACTGACCAAATGAAACAATATATAAAACATTTTTATATAGAATTTACAAATACTCTCTCATATATATGAACTCAAACTCAATCTAGGGTGTTACTAACCCCATCTCTATTGAGTTACGCCACAGAGCTAAGGTTACTACTCAACCAATAGCTCTGATACCACAATAACGACCCAGGGATTTTCGGCCCTGAAAATCGACATAAATACCTTTACCGTAACTCATGTCGACCTTCCAAACACCGAAACACTGGACGTTATTAGAAAGAATTTAGAGGGTGAGATAAGAAAGAAAGAAATATTTAGAACAGAAGAAGAAGAAGAACCAACACAACACAGAGTTTCACATCGTAGCGGAACAAAATATAATACAGAAATAACTTTATTGAGGGCTTTAAATAAAACTTACAATATTAGAGTACATCACACGACGGGACAGTTATAATAATCTGTTCCCATATGCCACACACAGTGGAATAGTAGCTATATAATATCATACGCCTGAACATCTTCAGCTCGTCTCTTCACAGCATTCGATAACCTGAACCTGTACACTCCGGGCTAACCCGAGCATTTACAAAACACTAGGTCAGTCTGGTGAACCAGAGTGAGATAAACTCGCACAGTATTAAGGTATCACACACTTGATTTAAAGTTAAAATCCTTTCAAAAGAAAAGGATAATTGTAAGACCAAATCCACACATAAATACGGATGGTTTTTACCTTACGATAACCCAAAACGGTTTTTGAAATCAATATCTTGTCTGATATTATGATAATGTCTAAATACAAGTAATATCAAATCTAGTAGAACGCTTGCATCTCACGCTCTACATATATAGTATACAAATAAAACCGCAGGTGCTTATTAGAGATTGGATTCCAACCATGACAAGGTATGGGACCACCTGCCGATCGTGTATCTCTAGAGACGAATACACTGGGTTCAACAAGAACGTCTTGCAACCCGGCCCTCACATGACCGACCACTCATTTCGCTTGAGTATATCGAATGTATATCACCAACGGTTGGGAGCAACCCACCGTCTTCCCGAAAAAGGGACAGCATCGAATAGATTAAAGAAGCAAATAAGATTTCCTTTAGATAGGTGATTATACACCCTAATGGGAGCGACCCACATAGCCATGCTGCCTGCCCGATTTTTGTCATCTCCCGGTTGATGAGGCTTGAGGTCAGAACACATCTGATCATCATACACTTTGGATGCCACATCGTCAGATCCGCCAAATCACTAATTGACATCCACAAAAATATTCTGGTCATTAATCTAGAGAGGTGCCCCTCTCCGCCACTAACAGAGATACGTTTGTAAAAATCAACGTACGTGACTCTTAAGAACTACTCTGTCAGACATCCGTCCATACAAGTCATCCAGGAACAGGATGAACCGAAGGTACTCTCCTAATACATCCAATATAGGAATCACCCCATGGATCAGTAGCGACAGTCCTTGCAATCCATAAATTCAACCACGACAGAACCCCAGTATATCTCCGGGTCGAATCAGAGATCGTAAGTGGTTCTTCCGCTTGATGAAGATCTATGGTTTTCACATGCTCCATCTCGATCGTCGTCTGACGTCTTCTATAATTTCGTATTTGTTGGTCGGAATGGTTTTCCGAATATAACTCGATCCCGGTCTTCCCGTACCAACAAGCGTATAGGCTAGATTTGATAGTCGGTGATTTAACTATCAAATAAACAACCATTCAAAAATAAAAATAGAGTTTATTGTTCAATATTCAACATCACTTTCCCTTCTAATTCAATTAATTAAAAACATCTTATTTCCCAATATCTTAGAGACTCAGTATTTACTTCTTATTTAATTATGAAAAATCTCTCAATTTCCTTTCTTCTAATGTTTGCAAAACATTGCCTAAACATTATTTAAAAATCTATAATCGAGGAACCAAATCAACTTATTATTCGTAAAACATTGTGAAATATATTCCATTTATCTACTTCATAGCTTCCAGTGTTTATTCTTATTGAATAAAGCCAAATCTTACGTTTTCCTTCTGTGGTAATTCCCTTATATTTCCTTTGGACTTTGGGTTTCGCCCTCTGTATGTATATACACCAATGTTTCACTAAACGTTGCATTATTATTTGTAATGAAATAATAAACTCTTACTGTCCTTTTATATCACCATGACTAATATCACCTTCAGATAATTTCGAAGTCGTTCAAGTTGGGGTATTTTAATTACCTCTCAGACCTTGATTAACAACGCCCTTATCTTTAGTTAAATATAAGTCATAATTCAAAACTAATATCTTGTTCCATTATCAATTCAAATTCTATTTAACTATTTAATTAAAAACACAGCTTTATATATTTACTTTATCTCTTTGTTAAAATAAAAACTAATATTCCTTAACCCATTGGTTATTCACCTTCTTACCATCACTCTTATGAACTTCTAATTTATTTAAAATACTTTGTTTCCAACTGTGTTATTATCCCCACCCAATTACCAAACTCTTTTCAAATTCCTCTTTCCATATTCTCTTTCCTTCCTGGAAATCACACTGTCCAATTTCTTACTTAATTCCACACTTAAGTATTTCCAATTTCAAATCACTTCTTTACTTCTCGTTTGCTTTATAAACCTTGTTTTACACCTCAGGTTTAATTCTAACTCCTTTATACCTTTATCATTAAGTAACCTTCCCATTTAAGCTTACAAATTCGCTTAAATCCTTTTATAACTTCATTATAAATTCGAGTTAAAATGTAAAACTCGTTCATGATCTCTTCTCAAAATTTAAATCAATTCCAGTAAATTTCTCCTTTAAATTAATTAATAATATAATTAATTCAAATAATTTCATATAATTGTCTCTACGAACAATTAATCAAATTCTTAACTGTCGGGTTATTTTCTGCTCATCTGCTTGCACGTTTACTTTATCAAACAATTAAATACTGACTTAAATCCTTTGAATAATAATAATAATAATACTTATTTTCTTTAAAAGTCACTTTATTCAAAATAAATATATTTAAACCTTGTTTTGGTTATAAACAAATTTTATAACTTCAATAAGGTCAGTTCCCTTGATGATAAAAATCCATAATTGTATAATGATTGACTTCTAGACAGTGATGCTAAAATACTCAACCAATATATTCACTGGATAAAACAAATCACATGTTGAATTTTCAATTCAACTGTTTCTACCAAATCAATTGACCAATCAAACTATTCCATTTATCTGATAATAAAACCCATCAATCAGCAAACAAATCACACAACAATTCAAACCATTTCAATCACATTCATTTTATAGACGTGAACAATCAAGGGAAAATTTCCTTTATTGAATTCGAACAAGGTTTGATGACTTACTGGAATTAAATGTCCGTTTAATTCCACTGATTAAATCAAAATTAAATATCTATAACTAGCAGATAGTCAACTACTAGAAATCAGAGCACACAGAAATAAAACCCAATTTATATGAAATATAAACGGGAAGAAACTGAGTGAGGTTAACTCACTTTGATCGGTTGGGTCGTTCAGCGCTGGTTTTTAATTAAATTAAACAACGTTTAATTTAATTAAAATTTTTCTGTCTTTCCAGTCCTGACAGACACTACTCCATCTCGATCTTCTCGTCTCTACGGTTCCAACGAGCCTGATTTTGTCAAAATCCGTTAACGTACGGACGAGATATCGTTTAAACAATTTCTAAAGTAATCTAATTATTTAAAAACTTAAATTTTAAAAACAAAAAGAGTTGGGCCTTTACCTATTCATTCTGCCCGCTTACCCAAGCCCAATTCCCATATCAATACCCTACCCGATCCCACACATTCCTTCAAACCCTCAGAAGAAAATCACCGCCTCCACTAAAATCCGTCCTCCAGAAGATTCGACTATGGCAGAAATCCTTACCCGCCTCTCGCCTCTAAACCATCGCTGCCTCCTCCTAGAGCCAACGAATCCCACCGCGACGACCTTCATGACTTCGGAAGCTACCACACATCACCTAAGGCTTCCCATCGAAGTTCTTCCGAACCCTAAGCCTTGGTTCGAGCTGAACATCAGTGGATCAAGCTTGATCCAAAGCGCAGGCACCCAAGCTAAGTATTTTGAAAAATTTCTTTGTTTTGATTTCTTGTAAGTGGTTCTAGTAATTTTCTGTATTGATTTGTTTGTTCTGGAGTGAAGAAACACCATGCGAGATACCCATATTTATAGCAGTAGATCAAGTTAGATAAAATCAACGTCTTTCACTTTTAATCCTAGGTAGGTTCGGCTAAATTTCTTAAGCCATCGCTTTCTTCTCGGATCAGTGTGCTGGTGATTGTTTGTGTGATTGATATTGCTCACTGCAAACTTGTTTTGGTCGAGATTTGATGCATTATAGTTAGATTCTCTGTTCACAGTGATTTGCTAGTATAAATTATGTGAGATATAGCCTATGACCTGTCCAAAGATTTTGAAATCTGTATTATAGATTCATGGATTCTGTGTTCCCTTTTAAAACAACTATGACAGCATTTAATATATACATGAACCCACTGTATATGTATATGTGTATATATATATATATATTATCAATTTCGATTTGACTGAATTTTCTATGGTATACATACACGTTGGATTTGATTTCACTTCTTAGCTGTTCTTTGTACTAAGAATTGATGCAAAAATATATATCTATTTTTACTTGTCCAAGATTGATCTGCGTTGTTGTTTTAGCTATTTCCCTTCTGTTCATGATCCATGCTTGAGTCATGTATCAATATTTTTCCAGTGAGCTTATAGGATTGATGTATGACTATACATCTGTTTTTATTTGTTTGCTATTTAAAATAATTATTTGTAGACTTTCTATTTTTGCTTAGCTTTTTTCCCCCTTGTTCTGTTTAGCTGAAAAATAGCTTAGCTAGTGTCCTTGGCCATGTATTGTCATGTTCATGAATACATTAGCTGTGTACATATTTCGGCTATGACTTGTTTGTTTTCAAACACAGATATTTGAAACTGTAGGTTGTACATTTTGTGATGGATTTAATGTATGGTACAGTCTAGTTTAAATTTTGTATAGACTACATATCCCTTTATTGATGGTAAAAATATATACATATATTTTACTTCCTGCAGTTGTTCATTGATTTTGAAACCTACCCTATATGGTTGTATATTAGCTGCCAGTGTAGATTCTAGCTATCCATAGCTGTTCTTTACCAATTTATTTTATTTTCCCTTTTCCCCTTAGTTGTATAGATTAATATATACATATATTTGTGTTCATTGTCCTGTTTTTGATTGGATGTATGAGTATATCTTATATCTTAGCTATACCATGCACTGTTTTTTTAGCTGTTCCTGCATTTAATACTATATATATAACTCTTTATATACTTATAGGTTTACTTTTTCAGGTGTAGGAACTAGACATGCAGGAGAAGATTTTTGTTGGACGGCCATGTCCCTTTGGTTTTTCTTTTCTTTTCTTTTTTTTTTCCTTTTTTTTCTTTCTTTCATACAGAACGTGTATTGGCAATTGTACAAGTGTGATATGTACTTAAGGGATTGTAACTAATAGATGTTATTTCGGCAAATATGGATTGTACTTAATGGTTGCTGTCAATATACACTATAGTTATTTTGATTTAGTCAATATGTTTTGGCATTTATAACGAATGTTATTCGTTATTTTCAGTTTTTGTCATGGATCAACCTTGGTTTACATTGTACAAGTATGATAATTACTCATTTTGTCTAGCTAGTGAAATGTTGTTGGGTACATATTAAAAATATGGTTGGTGCTTACGTCGAGTTTTTGGGTCATTATATTAAATCTGAATACAATATAAATAAAATTTTAAACAGTTACGTTAAAGAAAATAAATGTCATCATATTAATTAAACCATCTCTTTGATTTCCAACCATATCGAATTTAAAGCCCGACTTTTAAGTTTTGGAGTTAAATCACATCTCATATATATATATATAAACCTTTTAATAACTATAAATAAATTATACGTCCATAACAAATTATATATATTGTAAATCTATTTAAAAATTCGAACATGATATTTAAGTGAATAGAATATATTAAATATCGACTTACCAAAATACGGGTCGTTACAGTCGACTTGAACAAATCGGTTATAACCCAATTGCTGAGCTAGGTCAGGTCATGATGCAAATACATATGGATTTTAATTTTAAGAACAAACATATTTATAGAAACCCTTAATTTCCTATGTCAGGTCAGGTCATGATGCAAATACATATGGATTTTAATTTTTAAGAACAAACACTCGTTAATAATCTGGTAAGACAAAAATTAAGGTTTTCTCTGCCTCATCGACATTTGCTTTCTCTTTTATTCCACATGTTTCTTAAATGTGGTCTTTGATATAGTTATAGTCAAAAGATGTTCAAAGCATCAAACTGGCCAAATAATTTGGAATTTTCCTATATTATGTGTAAAATAGTGCTTGCAAATTTATATAGCTGAGTGATTAGTGTTTTAAATTTTGGGCATGGTGTGTATGCATGTTCATACCTATGACATGCATTTTTCAGTCTAGATATTGTTGCATATATTGTACTCAAATAAGATGCTTGGATACTATGTAATTCACTACATTACCTACAGTCATGTATTGATATCTATAAGTTTTTCCATGCCTGTAGATGTTTGATTTTGTTTGCTTATCTAATGTAATATTTGTCTTACCAGATTCTTGTACAACTATAGATCATCTAAACTCCATAAATGACAGTTGTCCTTTTATTTTTTATAAACAGAAAATATCAAAGAAGAATAAGGCCATTAAAAGGAAAAGTCACATGCAAAACGAACTAGACGAACAGAGGAATAAACGTACGAGAGAAGAGCTGTTAGAAGACCATCAAGTAGAAAACGAGGATGATATTGAACCAGAAAATATTGCTGTAATGCATGACAACCCACATGCATTAGAAAACAATCAAGCTCAAATCGTATTAGAAAACAATGATGAAGTACAAGACAATCTACAAACAATTGACAACGGAGTTCAGGCAGAAGGAAAATCGACAAGAAAGCCTAGAGGGCCAACCAAAGTCAGAAGACTTTCATTCAACTCTTCGGAGCTGATAGAAGTTGAATTTAATAGTACAGGCGAACCAATAGGACCTAGGTCAGTCAAATTATCCTCTTATTTAGGACCACTTGTACGAGAAATTGTTCCGGTTACACTAAGTGGATGGAAGTAAGTTAGTTCTGAATTGAAAGATGTTTTATGGGAAAGCATCCAGGTGACACTCTGAATAGTTGTACTCATGATGTTGATCTATCCCAATTAACGACTTTATCATCCGACTTATTATCCACAATAATCAAAAGTGTCTATCTCACAGGCATTGTTTTAATTTTTAACTGCTATATTCATTACTGGACATGTTAAACTTATAATTAATTTCACCATATTCCTGGAACCTGCTATGTGATGGAGAAAACATGCAATGATAGGACCTCTTTTGGTGCCAGTATTTGCAAGCAAACTATAACAACTTTTATTATTGTCGCAGGCAAGGTTTAAATTGGATTTAGGTTGGCAAAAATCCCTAGTTTTTCAACAAATGGGTGGTATTTGGCGGGCGTCAAAATGTAGATTAGTTCGGAAGGTTTACAAGCCAAGTCCATGGAGGAAAGACTTCAGTTAAAACCATCTAACATTAGATGTATAAATGAATGGAAGAAATTTATCAAGTTGAAAACAAGTTCGGAACTCAAGGTACGAGAAATTTTCTTATATACTACTAATGTACAAAAAACTAAATTAAATAGAACTGCATTGGAATGTGTATGTGCATGTCAAATGTCAATAATGTATGGTACTAGTAAAACATACATCCAACCCATTATGAATTTTCATGTATTCATCATTGAAAAAGGGGGGGGGGGGGTGGGGGTAGTCTTCAGTTTCTTCTTTGATTATCTGTAATTGAATAAAAATTGCAACTTTTAAGAACTGAAACTATATGACAGTAAATGCAATGCACTCATCATCTGAACATTTTATATCATTATAAATGTAGCTGGCTTTTGTTATGCATGACTCATGAATGTACTTTAATTTTATTTATCTGTAATGACTAAGTTGAATACTACCATACCATTCTTATTTTAGGCTGTGAGCGAGAAGAACAAAGCTATTAGACAGAGGCAGTTGCCACACACGTCCAGTCGTAAAGGAATGGCACGACTAGCTGAAGATTTGGTAAAAAAATTGTAGTTATATATTTACTGCAATATTTACGAAACATTTAATTTAATTGCTTTTGTTATTTGGTGATTTTAAATGTAGAAAAGCGAAAGTAGAGATCGCTCTGCCGTATCTAGAAGTGTAGTCTGGATCAAATCTCACACTAAGAAAAATGGTGAACCAATGAATATGATTACTGCAGATGCTATAGTAAGTTCATACTTTTCAAATACGTATGATAGACATATAAATACTATGTTTTAATGAGTTCTGAAAAAATATAAGATGTCATATATGTGATATTTAAATTTGCAAGATTGTGAGTGTGTTTCCTATTTTAATTTAAATACCATGTTTTAGTACTGCATAATGATTTAGTGCTGTGAAGATTGGGAAGCAATAAATGCCCATTTTCTAAAAAAATTAATTTGGCTGTACCTCCTGAGTTCCCTACAGTGAAAGTCGGTCACACTGTTGAACAAATATCAACTTTTATCGATCGGCAGTGACTACAGCTCAATCTTTGGTCTACTCGTTTCTGTTTCAGAGTGTCACATTTATTTTAATCTTTTTTTTTTGGTATTTTTTTAATGGTTGATGATCACTAGGAATTTTTAATGCCGGCTAAATATTTTTGATAGAACTGCAATTCAAATGCTGGATATTACGGTGATTGCTAGGGTCACCAAAGCTATTTTGATGGGAAATAATGAGCTCAAAATTAGGTCGCCAAAGCAATTTCCTACAGCACACTGACATTGCTTCATATCACTGTTTCAATCAATGTTTTTGCCTGTGCATTATTTGATATCTGTACCTTTGAGACACAGACCTGGTTTTCTTTGATACCTGTAATCGGATCTTTATATATCGATTGTACAGATTCCAGTCTATTGAACTTTATTGCTTTTAATATCATGAGCATATGAACGATAAATTAATTGCTGCACAATACACTATTGATTTGTACTACAAAAAGATCCGAGAACTTCCTCAAAGTTCTAACAAGTACGATTTGCACTGTGGTATTTAAACTGCAATAATATGAAATTAATCATGTTTTGTAGGAAAAGATTAAACAAATTGAAAGTGTTTCACAATCGATCTCGCCAATTAATTATAGAGAAGATGCACTTGCACACGTGTTAGGGCAAGGAAGACCGGGTCGACTTAGAGCGATGGGAAGAGGAATGAGTCTTAGTAGAGCGGCTTTATCGCAAGTTAAGGATAAGCATACACTGCTACTTGAAAGCAAAGTGTCGGACTTAGAGAAGAGATTTCTACAACTAGAGAAAAATTAGGTGCAAATTATCACTACATATTGCATTGCTAAAATAATAAAGGCATCAGTTTCTCTGAAATGTTTCTTTCAGGCAAACTATCTCAAATAATTAAACGATCGGTTTTTCATCGTTATACGGTTATACCAGTGAATCTAGGTTACGGTTTCAAAGTTGATTCATAGAACCGAGCAAATACTATGCTAAAACCACTATGTTTCATTAAGCAGACCAAGTTACTATTATTTGCCGAGACCATTTATACTACTGTTTGCCATGCTCAGCCATTAATTAAAGTCCATCAAAAAAAATCTTAAAATCATAGGTTGACAATAAAATTATATATTGCTGAGAGCTCCACCATTTGATTATCAAAACTACTCGAACTACTCTCATATTTCTTTTAATTGCTCACTAAGTTTGGATTTTAATATTTAATTGTATTACTGATGTTCAATAGTTCTGTTATCATGTCTTGAAGAGCGGTGGATGAGTGAATAATGGATTGGTATTCTTATTTCGAACTTTTCATTCACTCTCAAATCCGTCGCTTTCCTCTGATCTATAATCTATTTCCTACTGTTTTAATTCGGTTGTAGCAAATTATACACTAGCATCAGAAAAATCTGTATCCTCTTACGTATGTATTTTTTTAACCCTCATGTTATTTCCTGTCATGTGGAGCACCAGTAAAGAGTCAAAATACACACTTAGGGGACAATGAAAAACAACAGCCAAAATATTTTTTTATTTTCGGTCGAGACTATGAGCCTAACGGTCTTCACACGCATAACTGGTTACGGATTACATTTGAATACCTTCGCAAAATAACATATTTTGTTTCACTGGGTTACATTGGAATATCTTCACAAAAGAAGATATTTTGTTTCACCACAACAATTTTTTTCCTGTTTTGTTACACTATACATATGAGTTAGAAAATAGCCCATTCCAGTTCATTGGCAATGCACTCTCAGTTCATTTGAATTTTAACACTTCGATCAAACGATAGTTGACACTGCCAACATATTGAACATACTCACCAAATGAATCATCCTATCTTTCTGATACATATGTTTCACGTATTCTGTAATATGGTTTTTTTTGGGTGGGGTGGGGGGTACCATTATATAGAATCGTAGGCACACTTTCAAGAAGGATCTCCTTATATTTACCCTCTTTATGCTCATAAGACACAAATTTATGCTCATAAGACACAGCATTTCATGTTCTATATTTATTTACCAATCTTACCAAATTGAAAGACCTCATTTTTTTTAACCAACTGCACTTCATTTTCAAAAGATATCGTCAAACTTGGTTAAAAACACATAGGACACAGCTTCATGCTTACGTATTATTTAATCCACACTTTCCTTTTAACACAATTCGTTGTTCAGATTAAACTAAGTCACTTTTTCCTATAATTTCATTCATTGTCTCATATCTACGGTCAATGTACATATACATTATTTATTAACTTGCTCCACAAACAAGGCGTTACAATCTAACCACAATTCATTGTTCAGATTAAACTTGAAGTATTACCTTCTTGTATAACTTAAATATTACATTTGTATATAATTATAACTAACTTTATATTTTCTAAGATTTTGTAGAGTAGACACAGTGGGACAGAAGTAAATAAACCTCAAGTAATTTTTTTAATTGGTTTCGCATCATTCATATTTTAACTTTTTATTCAACTAGTATCATTATTTTCCTATGTTTAAATGAAGTGTAACTTTGACGAAAATATGAAGAAGTGTGATTTATTGGATTGGCGAGGGAATAAAGAGATCATTGCTGAAGGAAGATTCATGTCAGATGATCTGAACCAGCTTGTCAATGATGTTCCTTTAGGGCCGGATGCGATGATTATTTTTATTGAAAATCCAATCAAGCTAGATGCTTTTGTATGGAGGCCTACATCTTCTTTCTCAGTTATTGGGGAGGCAAAGGATAAAATTGTGGCATGGCCGAAGAATAGTGTTGTTCTACATTCAACCGATAACAATGGAGGAGGAGAAGATAAGTTAAATATTTTTATTCACAATGAACATGCAATTTTATTATATACATTTTTTACTAAATAAATATTTTTACATCTAATAGAGTAGAAGTAGCAGCTTGGAATGCAAATGCAAGATTTTTGATTGGGGGGGGGGGGGCGCAAGCAACTAGTGGCTTTAGGGGGATTACATTCAAGAATCTCGAAGGAAATTATTAACGATGTTCCTATTGGACCAGGAGCTATGATTATTTGGATAGATGAACCCCTAAATCCAGAAGCTTTTTTATGGAGGCCATCCCCTGGTTTGTTCCGAATTGGAGATGCTGCTGGTAAGAAGGTTGCATGGCCTGAATCGCAAGTAGTTATTGAGACAAGTGATACTACAATTACTACTACGACTAAGGATGTCGTGAAAACATTTACGGTACTTGATTTTTATGTTGTCTTTTTACTTTTTCAAGGATTAACAACTTCATTTTTTTATTTTATTTTTTCAAGTGATGCATTTAGTACCACTCTTTTTGCAAGTATTTGATCGATATGGATATTGATATCAAGGTTTACTATAGCGAGCTTCATTGATAGTAACTGTAATATAAACGCACATTTAGTTCACAGATTGATAATACCACAGCTACACGACTTCAAAAATATGCAGGTAGATGAATAAAATCTTTTTTAGGGTCACTGTATTCTCTTTTCAGCTCCAGCACATTCTTTTTTTTTTACTTGCCATCCTTCTCCATGGAGTTCTTTGTATTCTCAGTTGGAGTATAATTTGGTTTATCCGCTCCATATTTAAATAAATGAATCAGCCGTAGGAAAAGTAAAACAAGCTCTGCAAACATTTTTACAAGTGTGTAGACAAATGAATCAGCTGGCCACCATCAAGGAATTGTTTAATTATGCTAAGATTAAAGGAAAATTAAGGACTACTTGATTCCAAACACAACGACTAATTCTGATAGTTGCAACTTGTACGGTATAGACAAGTGATACTACAATTACTACTACGACTAAGGATGTCGTGAAAACATTTGCGATACTTGATTTTTATGTTGTCTTTTAATTTTTTCAAGGATTAGCAACTTCATTTTTTTCTTTTTTTCAACTTGCAAACTGCAAATTCAAAAACAAACAATAAATGCAAGATAATGAGTTTATCGGGAAATGGGAAAGTACTAGCTTTAGGACGGGTGGAGTCAACCAATCCAAATGCAAGTGTGCATTTCAAACCTCTAGGAAACAATGCAGTTAAAGTTTGGATAGACACCGTAAAAGAGCCGGAAGTAGAGCTATGGAGGCAGACATCCGAATTTCAGTACATGGAAGATGCGCTCTCTTCTACTATAGCTTGGCCTGCTGAGCACGTCATAATGGAATGAATTTTAAGTAAGTCTTTACCGTTTAATTATGTGGTATCATGATTTTTGTTAGTAAGCGCATTTATACCTGATCATGCGTATATCTGAAAATTTCGAGTTTTCATGCATGTCAAAACGACTAATCGCTGTCCCTATTATATGTAAAAACATCTTGATCCTTATCCTTTTGGACTGTTTTATCATACTAATTAAAGTGTGCAAAGCGGAGAGGCCGACCTGTATTCGCTGTAAATTTGCATGTTGTGATCATACTCGCTGTAATTGGCAGTTAGGTTGTAATTGGCAGTTAGGTTATAATTAAAGTGTGCAAAGCGGAGAGGTAGAACTGTAGTCTGTTACTTAAATATACAATCATGAACAATACCTTACCGATGTGGCGAAGCTTTTTCCCTTCGTTCTAAAATGCAACATTCCAGTTAATTCTCTCTTTTTTCAAAAATAAATCTCACAAAGAAACTTCCAATTTATCCCCATGAAATAATAACCAACCGTCTGAAACTGATTCCTTGTTATATGTATCATTATATATGGTAAATGTAATTTGAGTTGAAAGAGGCTTTCAGATATTCTGCGTGATACGATTATCTGCACACCTGAAATGCTGAGACACTTTCAGATATTGTGTAGACAAAGTTCTTATATATGAATGAAAAACGTTTTTAGCTCTGAACAAAGTCAGTTGACTCAGTTCTATTATTCAATGTTTATGGATTGTCAATGTCGATCAGATATTGTTTAAACGCTCAAAGTTCTATTAACAATTGATTTTCTTATTAATTATATGAACAATTTATTATTATAAACAAATTTACAAAATGAGTTTTATGTTATTATTTATTAAAATGAGTTAAACAAGACTATTAAATCAATTTAACTGACAAGTAATTCACAATTCAAATACTGAAATAATACCCACATTTGAATTCAAAATATTAAACTTTAAAGTATCCTTTTTGTGTTTGTTTGGCACTCGTTTAAGATATGACTCAGGGAGATTCATCCGTAGAGGCTTAGAACATTTAAACCTAAAATCGCATGATTTGTATCATCAAAACTTCTTATAGGATACAATATGAACACCGACTCGTAAGAGTTCCTCGACAGTATCTTTCTATCCTTTCTGTTACATTTGGCATATGCATAGAGAAAATAGATGAACCGAGTTTGTTAGGTTCGTTAAGAATGGATAAGATATGTTGTGTGTAACACCCCGTAAATCAATTAATACTAATATTCACAAATGAAAGAATAATTAATTTCAAATATAAGAATATTGGGAAACGGGCTGCGCCATTGTGTTCGTCTCGGAAAAATACGCGAAATAGAGTCCGAAATTTTGTGAATCGGAGTTCGTATGACCGAGATATGGCCTCGAGAAGTTTCACGAAAAATTCAAATTTTAAAACAGATTTCAAAAACACAGAAATGGAGGCAGGCGGGAAAACTCCCGCCCAGACCAGGTCGACCTGGGGGTCTACTTGGGAGTCGACCTGGGGTGGGGGGGGGGGGGGGGGGCAGGTCGACACTAGAGTCGACCTGGGTGTCGACCTCCCTGGTCGAGCCCAGGTGACCTGGGTGCATCTGGTTGGGTTTTCGGGCTGTGTTTTGAAGGCTGGACAAAATCTAATGGCTCTAATCTATACTAGGGTAAATCTAGTGCCCTACATGCATCCTAACATCTATAAATAAGTGGGTAGACTCTAACCCTAAATCACTAGAAAAATTGGAGAGCTACCGACATGCCGTTGCCAGGGAATTCAGCGTAGCCGTCACAAACTAAAGAAGAAGGAGAAAGCCTAGCCTACAACAAAATCTACTCAACAAACAAATTAAATCAAAGACTCTTTCTATTTCTCTTCTTTAAATTGTGAGTATGATGAATCTCACAATATTATTATAAAATAATTTGATTGAGTTATGAATGGATCACAAGAAAGTGATATGAATTGTTATGTATTTGTAAATTATGTTGTGGATCTCTTGTTATTCTATTATGTTATCATATATATGTTGTTATGTTGTAGTGATTATGTTGTAAATAATCTTATGCTATGTCATATGTGATTAATCATGCTATGCTATGTTATAAATCATGTTATGCCATGTTGTAAATCATATCATGCTATGTTGCAAATTATGATATGCTATGTTGTAAATCTTATATATGTTGTAGATCTCATATTATCACATATGTTGAAATACTTATGTTATATGATAATGATGTCATGTTAAGTTGTGTTGAATCATACAAGTTGTAAAATCATGATTTTATTATTTATGCGAATTGGATCATGTTTAAAGTTTATGTTTTTTTATAATAGATCTTGATTATGGGAATTTGCCTATTGAGTTAGGTGTACCCATATACATGAATCTACAAATTAATTGGATCTTGAATATGGGAATTTGCCTATTAAGTTAGGTGTACCCATATACATGAATCTATGATTAAATGAATTTTGATTTTTGGGAATTTGCCTATTGAGTTAGGTGTACCCATATAAAATCATATTGTTAATGATGTTGATTCACACATGTCCTATACAAGTTTATGAAATTTGATCAAAATCATATTATGTGAATTATGAATAAGTTGACACCCTTAGATCCATGACATGTATAACCTTATGCAAGTTGTAATTTTGGGTGTATGGAAGTTTCACCCCTTGTTATGATTTATTTAGTCACATATATATGTTGTTGTTGTGAATATTTTCCTTTATGCTATGAGTTAGACTAATTGGGTCTAGCATACATTTTGCGAATAAACGTTCAAACGTAGGGTAGGGGTAATATTAGGAAATTAATAAATTGGGGTGCAATTGATATGATTTTGCATGCCTTAAATGGATGTCCATAATTGAGTCAATTATGGACATTGCTAAATTTGGAATTAATTAATAATTCAAATAGGGAATTATTAAAATTGGGGAAAGTGGATTATTAATAATAATCAATGCTTAGGACACGAGGTTGGACCGTTTGTGACGTAAACCTGCCCGGACCCGCCCGGCAAATCCAGTAGTCACAAATGTCGGCCCAATGTGAGGGGTCCTAGGCCCAAACTAAAGCATAACAGTTGTAAAGACACGAGGTTAGACTCTTTTATGGTGTAAGACTGCCCGGACCCGCCCGACAAATCCAGCTACCATAAATGCCAGTCTAATGTGAGAGGTCTTTATTAGGTTATGGCCCTAATGAATTAAGAAATACTTAACTAGATGATCATGTAAGGTGGGACATAGGGGTTAAGTAGGTGCCTTGGGTGGCATGAGGAATCTAGTGGTTGCCTTTAGAGGCATTTTGAAATACGATTAGACTTAACCAAACACACATGTAAATGAACATGACTAAGTGGGTTAAGTGGGATGGACTAATGGGGACAAGCTTAGGTGGAATGCTTGTGGTAAATAATGGGGGTCCATTTCAACCAGTATCCCAAAACGTATCTTTGTGGGCTCGACCCAAGTCGAGGACGGGACACGCATACTGGGTTTGACTATAAGAGGCCAAAACAGGGAGCGGTGGCAACGCAAGTCCAACGGGTTTCATATGCGTGTGGACCCGGGCTGGTAGGTAAGACGTTGTTGCATCGTGTAGGTATAAGCCGTGCATCTCCGTTATATCGGGTTGCCACTTTATGGGAATGATACCACCCACTATGGGGCCAGCATGGGTATCTACGAGTAGGGAGCCGATCGAAAAATGGAAAGTGGGGTACACCTAGTGGAGATAGGGGCAGGCGGCACCTATGTAGTCAGCTAGGAGTACGTAAAGCCATTAAGAAAGTTTCTAAGTGAAGCTAAGTGGGATCAATCTTTAGGGTGACTGGTGTGGTGCAGTATAGTGTTTATCCTTTAGTATTTAGGAGCGCCTATAACGTTTCCTTTAGCGATTGTCTATGTCCTTAATCTGCTCTTTCATAGACATTTCCTTGTTTTCCAGCTTATGCCTTAGTCCAGTTATTTTGATAATAGTATTGTAGAATTATCATACTCGCCAGACTTTATGTCTGACCCCCTCTTTTCCATCTTTTTTTCTCCCTTCAGGCCCTCAGGTTGGGCCAAGTTCCAGTGGAGTCTGATTGGATTGCTTATCTCTTGGAAAGCTTGGGCTGCTGAAGTAAAGTCCAGCTTGTTATCTTTCTTTTTAATGGCTATTTATGTAATGGGATTATGTACTTGTTTTATCAAGATAGATATTGTACTTGACTTTGATTATGGTGTTATGATGTAATCAAACATGTTTTGACTTCTGTTGCAATTGAAATAAAGTTTTTAAAATTTCCAAGTACTATTTTATATCTGTATTGTTGTAATTTTACTGTTCTATATTCACCTAAAACCTCCATAGAAGTTAATGCATTCCCTTTGTGAGTGACATTAATGGACGTGGGGTGTTACACGTAGTATCAGAGCATAAGGTTACCGGAACAGATAAAATTTTTAGAAAAATATTTTTCTAAAGTATTTTTGGAAGAAATGCTTTCAAAAACATGTTATTTAGAGAGAATTTTTATGAAAAACATAATCCCAAATAGCCATATCCTTATCTTTATCTTTCGAATTCTCCATTTTGAATCTTTCCTTTTTCGTTTCAGCACGGCTGAAGATCTTAATCTCCCAGAAGGTGTGACGGTTCCAGGGTGGTTTAGGAGATATTTGGAGGCAAGGGCCACCACTGCAGGCCCAGCAGATACTCCTCCACCCCCAGTTGCACCCATTCCTCCTCCTCCACCCCCAGTTGCACCCATTCCTCCTCCTCCTCCTCGTATTGACACTTTTGCAAAGACGTGCAAGGAATTTAAGGCTATGGGAGGAAAAACTTTTCAAGGGACTGAGACGTTTGTGGAGGCCAGAGACTGGCTTAAGGAGACTGAGGAATTGTTGGATATCTTTGAAGTGGAAGATGGGAGGAAAGTCCGTTTAGCTGCTTGGTTAATGAAGGGAGAGGCCTCGTTTTGGTGGGAGGTCACTAACGGGAAACGTCCAGTTGATTCATGGGCGGATTTCAGACGAAGGTTTGAGGCAAAGTTTCTTTCAAGGGCAGAGGAGAATTTAAATATGGAAAAATTCCAGACATTAAAGCAAGGGAGCTTATCAGTGAAGGAATATGTCAATAAATTTAATCAGTTAGCAAGGTTTGGCTTGGAGTTGGTGAACATGCCAGAGAAGAAAGCTTTGAGGTTCGTTAGAGGCTTGAATGAACCGTTGCAAGGGTTGGCCATGACCCACATCCCTATGGGATCCACCTTTGAAAGGCTTGTAGAAATGGAACTTATGCATGAGGATAAGGCAGTTGAAAAGAAAGGGGATCAGAAGAAACCCCAACAGCAAAATAAGAAGGGTGGTAAAAACAATAATGGCAAAGGGAAGAAGAGATGCTTCAATTTTGGGACGCCTGGCCATCTCAGCAAAGATTGTAGAAAGAAAAAGAAGACTGGTTGTTTTCATTGTGGAGATGCGGGACATTTGGTGAAGGACTGCCCAAAGAAGGGGCAGAGGGCAGGGTCTACCTCGGGAGGACAGGTGCAGGCTCTTATGGCACCAGGGCAGGCAAGGGGGCAAGTTCAGGCTATTGCGGCCCCACCGCTGCAAGAAAGAGGCAGAACAATTTCTGCTGAAACTTAGTTTTTCTGTTTGATCATCCTGTCCGTACCTTATTTGATTCTGGCGCATCTCATTCGTTTATCTCTGCATCATTAGTTGAATTACTGCACTTGAACACCAGTTTAGTAGAGGATCGCTTAGTTGTTTCAAATCCAATTGGGGGTTCGGCTCATTTGACCATGATATGTTTGGATTTGAAAATCTCTATACTTAGCGTTGAATTTAGATGTGATGCTTATGTATTGAGCTTCACGGGCTATGGGCTAATTTTAGGAATGGATTGGTTATCTAGAAATGGGGCCATTCTTGATTGTGAAAGGAGAGTAGTTAGGCTTGTGACTCGCCTTGGTAACACTCTCGACATCTTTTGTAATCCCATAGATTCCGTTATGCTGAGTTATCTTGAATCGCTTGACGCGTCTGTAGAGAATCTGCGATCGGTAGAGGAGGTCCGGGAATATCCGGATGTGTTTGAGGAGGTGAAGGGCTTACCTCCAAAGCGGGAGATAGACTTTCGAATTTATCTTGTGGATAATGCTAAACCGTATCTTTGCCAGTGCGCTACATGGCTCCTCGTGAAAGGAGGGAACTCAATAAGCAAGTGAAGGAGTTGCTTGAGAAGGGGTTCATAAGACGTAGTATATCGGAGTGGGTGCTCCAGTAGTATTTGCTACAAAGGCGGATGGGTCCCTTAGACTTTGTGTAGACTATAGAGAACTAAACAAGCTTACTAAAAAGAACCGACACCCACTGCCGAGGATTGACGATCTCTTTGATCAGTTAGTTGGCGCCTCAGTGTTTTCGCAGTTGGACTTAGCCACAGGCTTTCATCAATTGAGAGTGGCTGAGGATAGTATAGATAAGACTGCTTTTAGGACTCCTGACGGATTCTATGAATAGCTAGTGATGCCCTTTGGTTTGACAAACGCCCCCGCATATTTTGTTGATTTGATGAGTAGGGTGTTTAGGGAGTACCTTAACAAATTCGTGGTAGTCTTTGTGGATGACATCTTAGTCTTTTCTAAGAATGAAGAAGAGCATGCCCTACATCTTAGGGAAGTGTTGGAAACCCTTCGAGCGCATAACCTTAAGGCAAAATTTTCTAAGTGTCACTTCTGGAGGAAAGAAGTACGGTTCTTAGGGCACGTGGTTTCCAAGGAAGGGATAGCAGTGGATCCCGCAAAGGTGGTGTCCATCCAAGATTGGAAGGTCCCTAAAAATGTAACCGAAGTAAGAAGTTTCTTGGGGTTGGCTGGCTATTATACGAAGTTTATCAAAGACTTCGCAAAAATATCAGCTCCATTAACACGGTTAACGAAGAAGAACCCGGTTTTTACGTGGGACGAAGATTGTGATGATGCGTTCCAACGTTTAAAGAGAGCCTTATCTTCAGCCCCAGTCTTAGTGCTGCCAGATGGGAATAAACCGTTTACCGTCTATACTGATGCTTGTGGGACGGGACTTGGCGCGGTCCTCATGCAAGAGGGAAGAGTAATAGCCTATGGTGGAAGGAAGTTGAGGGTTCATGAAAAGAATTACCCTACGCATGACCTTGAGTTAGCCGCAATTGTTTTCGCGCTTAAGTCTTGGCGTCACTATCTTCTTGGTGAGAAATTCGAACTGTTCACTGACCACAAATCATTAAAATACTTATTCTCTCGGAAGGATTTGAATTTAAGGCAGCAACGGTGGATGGAATTCTTAGCCTCCTACGATTTTGAAATAGCATATACCCCGGGCAAGGGTAACGTAGTAGCAGACGCCTTAAGTAGGAAAAGGTTGTCCTTGAGTCCGTTGTTTGTTGAACGACGAAGCTTAGAATTCATCTCCATGTTTGACTTTAGACCCTCCGTTGACCTAGTACCTGGTTTGTTAGCATCCTTGGAGGTTAGACCTACACTTCTAGGACGAGTTGGTGAGGCACAGCAAGACGACCCCCAGTTGGTTGAGATAGTAGAAAAGCTCAAAGGAGGGGAGTCGTCAAGCCATCTTCGTAGGTATACCCCAGACGATAAGGGTTGGTTACGAAGAGATAATAGACTTTGTGTACCACAAGACGAAGACTTGAGGAAGGCCATTCTTGATGATGCTCATCGCTCAAAGATGACCATTCATCCCGGCGGAGACAAGATGTACAAAGATATGAAGCTGGTTTTCTTTTGGGCCGGTATGAAAAAGGATGTGGCCGAGTACCTCGCTAGATGCTTGGTGTGCCGACGAGTAAAAGCGGAACAAAAGAAACCCGGTGGGTTGCTTCACCCATTGGAAGTTCCACTATGGAAATGGGAAAGCGACTCAATGGATTTTGTGGATGGATTACCAAGATCAAGGAAGGGTAATACGGGGATTTGGGTTATAGTAGATAGACTTACTAAGAGCGCCCATTTTATTCCCGTGAAAAGTAAGAGGACTGCTCCGTGGTTGGCTTCTGTATACATTAAAGAGATAGTTCGTTTGCACGGTATTCCTTCTAGTATAGTAAGCGACCGTGATCCCATCTTCACTAGCGAATTTTGGAAGAGTTTACAAGAGGCGGTAGGGACTCAGCTATGTTTGAGCACCACATATCATCCTCAGACGGACGGCCAGACCGAGAGGGTGAATCGTATTCTAGAGGATCTTTTAAGGCTTTGTATCCTAGACTTTGGGGGTAGATGGGAAGAGCACCTTCCGTTGGTAGAATTCGCATATAATAATAGCTTTCAGTCTAGTATTGGCATAGCACCTTTCGAAGCTCTTTATGGAAGGCCTTGCCGTTCACCTACATGTTGGTGGGAATCTACCGATAAAATCCTACTTGGGCCCGAAATGGTTAGGGAAACCTCGGAGAAGATTGATTTGATTCGAAGGAGGATGAAAGCAGCACAAGATAGGCAGAAATCGTATGCTGATAAGAGGAGGACAGATCTTGAGTTGGACATTGGGGACATGGTTTTTATCAAAGTATCTCCGTTACGGAATGTTGTTCGCTTTGGGTTCATTGGGAAATTAGCGCCAAGGTTTGTAGGGCCGTTTCCTATAAAAGACAGGATGGGGAAGATGGCGTATAGGGTGGAGTTGCCTGAGAAACTTAGTGGAGTACACGACGTATTCCATGTATCACATTTGAGGAAGTGTTTGCACAAGACCGCGGAGGTGGTAGAGCCGAGCTTGCTTAAAGAGGTGGAAATAGAGCGTGATGCAACAATTCGACGAGCTCCTACATGCATTCTTGGGTCGGAGATCAAAAAGTTGAGGAATCTAGAGGTCAGACTAGTTAAAGTGCAATGGGGAGATGATGAGAGCAACGCTACTTGGGAGACAGAAGAGAAGATGCGTTCGTTGTACCCTTTTCTTTTTGAGGACAGATCTTGAGTTGGACATTGGGGACATGGTTTTTATCAAAGTATCTCCGTTACGGAATGTTGTTCGTTATGGGTCCGTTGGGAAATTAGCGCCAAGGTTTGTAGGGCCGTTTCCTATAAAAGACATGATCGGGAAGATGGCTTATAGGGTGGAGTTGCCTGAGAAACTTAGTGGAGTACACGACGTATTCCATGTATCACATTTGAGGAAGTGTTTGCACAAGACCGCGGAGGTGGTAGAGCCGAGCTTGCGTAAAGAGGTGGAAATAGAGCATGATGCAACAATTCGACGAGCTCCTACATGCGTTCTTGGGTCGGAGATCAAAAAGTTGAGGAATCGAGAGGTCAGACTAGTTAAAGTGCAATGGGGAGATGATGAGAGCAACGCTACTTGGGAGACAGAAGAGAAGATGCGTTCGTTGTACCCTTTTCTTTTTGAGGGTATGTCTTTTAATTTCTCCTTTATCGCTTAGCTTATCTTATCTTATCTTTAGTATGTCCTCTCATTAGTATCTTTGACCTTTAGTTATGATAATCCTATGGTTGAAACATGTGTTTGAGACATGTTATGTATGATGGATGCAAAATGGATGTAAGTGTTTGCTAGTGGTTGCTCGTGGATGCATATATACACACACTTTAGGCACTAGATCGGCTCAGTCACTACATATTGCATATTGCATAAATGAATGTATTTAGTATAATGGATGTATAATGGTTGTACCATCATATAGATGCTGCATTCGGTTGAATGGATGTGCACGCATATAGAAGTAGTATGTAAGCAATTAGGATCTTTTGCATACATAATGGATGCATGGCACTATCATGAATTGCATCAAGGAGGTCAACTGAATCAGTGGACCGCCTGATTTTGCATTAGATACGGACATATACACACTATACATTTAAACATAAAAGCATTAGAAGTCTATAAGGACAGTGGATGCCAGTGTTTGATGATTTAGTAGATGGTTGATTGGATGTTAGGTTAAACATTCTTCTTGACTTGAAGAATTCGGGGTCGAAATCCTTTAAGGAGGGGAGAATGTAACACCCCGTAAATCAGTTAATACTAATATTCAGAAATGAAAGAATAATTAATTTCAAATATAAGAATATTGGGAAACGGGCTGCGCCATTGTGTTCGTCTCGGAAAAATACTCGAAATAGAGTCCGAAATTTTGTGAATCGGAGTTCGTATGACCGAGATATGGCCTCGAGAAGTTTCACGAAAAATTCAAATTTTAAACAGATTTCAAAAACACAGAAATGGAGGCAGGCGGGAAAACTCCCGCCCAGACCAGGTCGACCTGGGGGTCGACTTGGGAGTCGACCTGGGGGGGGGGCACGTCGACACTAGAGTCGACCTGGGTGTCGACCTCCCTGGTCGAGCCCAGGTGACCTGGGTGCATCTGGTTGGGTTTTCGGGCTGTGTTTTGAAGGCTGGACGAAATCTAATGGCTCTAATCTATTCTAGGGTAAATCTAGTGGCCTACATGCATCCTAACATCTATAAATAAGTGGGTAGACTCTAACCCTAAATCACTTGAAAAATTGGAGAGCTACCGACATGCCGTTGCCAGGGAATTCAGCGTAGCCGTCACAAACTAAAGAAGAAGGAGAAAGCCTAGCCTACAACTAAATCTACTCAACAAACAAATTAAATCAAAGACTCTTTCTATTTCTCTTCTTTAAATTGTGAGTATGATGAATCTCACAATATTATTATAAAATAATTTGATTGAGTTATGAATGGATCACAAGAAAGTGATATGAATTGTTATGTATTTGTAAATTATGTTGTGGATCTCTTGTTATGCTATTATGTTATCATATATATGTTGTTATGTTGTAGTGATTATGTTGTAAATAATCCGATGCTATGTCATATGTGATTAATCATGCTATGCTATGTTATAAATCATGTTATGCCATGTTGTAAATCATATCATGCTATGTTGCAAATTATTATATGCTATGTTGTAAATCTCATATATGTTGTAGATCTCATATTATCACATATGTTGAAATACTTATGTTATATGATAATGATGTCATGTTAAGTTGTGTTGAATCGTACAAGTTGTAAAATCATGATGTTATTATTTATGCGAATTGGATCATGTTTAAAGTTTATGTTTTTTTATAATAGATCTTGATTATGGGAATTTGCCTATTGAGTTAGGTGTACCCATATACATGAATCTACAAATTAATTGGATCTTGAATATGGGAATTTGCCTATTAAGTTAGGTGTACCCATATACATGAATCTATGATTAAATGAATTTTGATTTTTGGGAATTTGCCTATTGAGTTAGGTGTACCCATATAAAATCATATTGTTAATGATGATGATTCACACATGTCCTATACAAGTTTATGAAATTTGATCAAAATCATATTATGTGAATTATGAATAAATTGACACCCTTAGAACCATGACATGTATAACCTTTTGCAAGTTGTAATTTTGGGTGTATGCAAGTTTCACCCCTTGTTATGATTTATTTAGTCACATATATATGTTGTTGTTGTGAATATTTTCTTTTATGCTATGAGTTAGACTAATCGGGTCTAGCATACATTTTGCGAATAAACATTCAAACTTGGGGTAGGGGTAATATTAGGAAATTAATAAATTGGGGTGCAATTGATATGATTTTGCATGCCTTAAATGGATGTCCATAATTGAGTCAATTATGGACATTGCTAACTTTGGAATTAATTAATAATTCAAATAGGGAATTATTAAAATTGGGGAAAGTGGATTATTAATAATAATCAATGCTTAGGACACGAGGTTGGACCCATTTGTGACGTAAACCTGCCCGGACCCGCCCGGCAAATCTAGTAGTCACAAATGTCGGCCCAATGTGAGAGGTCCTAGGCCCAAACTAAAGCATAACAGTTGTAAAGACACGAGGTTAGACTCTTTTATGGTGTAAGACTGCCCGGACCCGCCCGGCAAATCCAGCTGCCATAAATGCCAGTCTAATGTGAGAGGTCTTTATGAGGTTATGGCCCTAATGAATTAAGAAATACTTAACCAGATGATCATGTAAGGTGGGACATGGGGGTTAAGTAGGTGCCTTGGGTGGCATGAGGAATCTAGTGGTTGCCTTTAGAGGCATTTTGAAATACGATTAGACTTAATCAAACACACATGTAAATGAACATGACTAAGTGGGTTAAGTGGGATGGACTAATGGGGACAAGCTTAGGTGGAATGCTTGTGGTAAATAATGGAGGTCCATTTCAAAAAGTATCCCAAAACGTATCTTTGTGGGCTCGACCCAAGTCGAGGACGGGACACACATACTGGGTTTGACTATAAGAGGCCAAAACAGGGAGCGGTGGCAACGCAAGTCCAACGGGATTCATATGCGTGTGTGGACCCGGGCTGGTAGGTAAGACGTTGTTGCATCGTGTAGGTATAAGCCGTGCATCTCCGTTATACGGGTTGCCACTTTAGGGGAATGATACACCCCACTGTGGGGCCAGCACGGGTATATACGAGTAGGGAGCCAATCGAAAAATGGAAAGTGGGGTACACCTAGTGGAGATAGGCGCAGGCGGCACCTATGTAGTCTGCTAGGAGTACGTAAAGCCATTAAGAAAGTTTCTAAGTGAAGCTAAGTGGGATCAATCTTTAGGGTGACTGGTGTGGTGCAGTATAGTGTTTATCCTTTAGTATTTAGGAGCGCCTATAACGTTTCCTTTAGCGATTGTCTATGTCCTTAATCTGCTCTTTCATAGACATTTCCTTGTTTTCCAGCTTATGCCTTAGTCCGGTTATTTTGATAATAGTATTGTCGAATTATCATACTCGCCAGACTTTATGTCTGACCCCCTCTTTTCCATCTTTTTTTCTCCCTTCAGGTCCTCAGGTTGGGCCAAATTCCAGTGGAGTCTGATTGGATTGCTTATCTCTTGGAAAGCTTGGACTGCTGAAGTAAAGTCCAGCTTGTTATCTTTCTTTTTAATGGCTATTTATGTAATGGGATTATGTACTTGTTTTATCAAGATAGATATTGTACTTGACTTTGATTATGGTGTTATGATGTAATCAAACATGTTTTGACTTCTGCTGCAATTGAAATAAAGTTTTTAAAATTTCCAAGTACTATTTTATGTCTTTCTTGTTGTAGTTTTACTGTTCTATATTCACCTAAAACCTCCATAGAAGTTAATGCATTCCCTTTGTGAGTGACATTAATGGACGTGGGGTGTTACATTGTGGGTCTAAATGGATAAGGATTAACACCTGATGCAGACATATGCCAATTTCCCATCTCTTTCGTAAGCGATATACATATGTATACATATACATGTATATGTATACATATACATGTATATGAATTTACACATGCTTGTCTACATAATTAAAGTTGCAATGATCCTAACATATTCGTCACGAGGCAAACATTTGATAAAAATTATTCACTCTTCCAAAAGGTACAAACTATCCTGAACAAAAAAAGACTGGTGTTGTTACCCTGTTACACTTGCTGCATTTATCACTCTGTTTTTAAGGTTCTGCACTTCATTCTCGTCTTCCTTTGGAAGTATCAGGCCATATCCCCCTTCCATTCTCTTATACAAAATGTTTACCTCCCCTGAAAATTTAATGCATACATTCCATTGGATACAACAATACGTTTAGAAGCATACCATACATTATTATTTTTTGTCAACTATAGAGACTCAGTCCAATAAACCTACATAAATATCCAATAACTTATCAACTTATTAGCAATTAACACGTGAATGTTCCTACACTTGATATCACTTTTCAATTTTTGCATGATTATCAGACACACTTATATGCCCTATTAATAGATAATAAGTACCAACCGAGTTATGAGATGAGACATAAAACTTATATTAAAACTGAAATTGAAGCACAACAAGAAACTGGTTTTTATTCTGCTGTTTCAGATAACCGTATTCATAAGAACAATACTTCACTACTAAGCTCTATGTACCATCATGTTCATCCTGATTGCTAATAAATATGTTTTACATATTGACGACAAGTAATATCCCATGAAAAACCCTATATACTCTTTGCTTATGCACAATTTCAGGTAGATAAGGATATACTATATATTTCTTGTAGTATGATACAACTAAACCCATGTGTTATATGACAAATGCACTTTTCCTATAAAAACAATCAATCACATTACCCAGTTTGGCTGAGTTATCTTAAGGAAAGAAATAACTTAGTTCCATAAGGCATTTAAGGTAGTAGCTTTGTGTGCATATTTAATCACACTGAACGATGATAAAACCTGAAAGGTGTTACCAAATTGAGGTTAAATGGTGTTATAACTATCGTATATTTCAAAGTAGTGGTGCTTTGTTCATCCTTTCTAGCTTATAATGTTTTCTTTATGAATGATTGTTTTAACTGGGTGCACTGAACATGTTTTCTTTACAATATTTCAAAGTAGTAGTGGTGCTTGAAAGTTCTGTCAAAGCACTGAACATGTCCTGCACTAATTTCAAAGCACTGAACATGTTCTTTACAATATATCATGATATTATTCTTTATGAATGATTGTTTTAACATTTCTATATTTGCAGGTGAGGAAATAAGACATGACTTTGGTGATGGTGCTGCGATTACCAATGGAAGGGTGTCTTTTGTGCGTTAACTGAACAATTATAAACTATGTTTTGTATTTTGTGTACTCAAGTTGACATTAGTGGGAATTGAGAACATATGTATTGAATTAGGTGTTAACTCATGTATTGAATTTCTTTTGTCAGTTTATACTTTATTTTCCATTAGTATATTTTCTGTGTTCATATTTTAACTTGTTATGAATATTCATTTTGATTATTAATATTAAAATGCATGAGCTATCAAAGATATATGTTATAACAGTAAACCTACGCAATGAATAGTCTCATATTTATTGAGATTTAGATGTATAATAGCGGAAAATCTGAGCTATTGTATTGATGTAGCATAGCGGCAAAAATGAGTTATTGTATTAATCAAGCATAGCGGCAATACTGAGTTGTCAAAGGGGTTAGTAAAACTATAACACGTTTATTAATAACGGTGAATATTAGTTATTGAACACTTATTTTATAGCGGTAACATTGTGTTATAAATATTTTCTCTTTGAATGAGATTTTGATGTATTATAGCAGTCAACAGGAGCTACTGTAATTAAATAACATAGCGGCAAAATACCGCTGTCAAAAGGGATCTTTAATAACGGCATAGAAAGCGTTATAAAAGGTTAGCAGTTTTTTATAACATGTTCATATACAGCAGTTATGAAACCGCTATATTTCTTATTGATAGCGGCTATAGGCCGCTATAAAACAGCAGTTCTGTTGTAGTGTAAAACATAAACAACAGAAATAGCTGGATAACTGGAACAACTGATCAATAGGTAGATATAGATGAGCAAAAATCCAATATAAGCTTCAGACCCAAAGTAAATCTCAAACTGTGAAAATCGATCTGACCCGAGCAATAATGCAAAATAAAATAACTCGGATCAGGACTGACATTCTCATGGAAGTAAATCAATTCAAATGAAATGTTCGATGAAATGCAATTAGTAACTTAAAGGATGTTTGGGATCACCATCCTCTAAGGATCCGTTAAACAAATACTATATAGTATAATACGCTATATACAATAGTGTCTATCAATAAAGTAAAATATCAAAATAGCGTATGCGGGATTACCATGATTACCCTTACACCGTTTATATATTCCCATAGTATATACAGTACCGTAATTCCTCCGTAAACTGGAGGTTGATTAGAGGGAACTCCATATAAAATAGTACAAAACAAAATCGTAGTGGGCTCGTATAAGGCATGTGACAAGGCACGTAAGGAATGCCAGGGTGGATTCACCGTTTTCAGAGCCGGACTGGTGGTAACGCATAGTAGCAACTGCCGCCCACCTCGATACACACTCCCATAATCAAAAGGGCCCAAATCGAATCTAAACAGTAATAGAATAATATCGAAGAAGTGTACTCGATAAGAGGTATGACCTCAGTTGGTCCGCGCATAGCTCCTGTTTTTGCCACATCAAGCTGACTCAAGGTAGTCAGGGTCTCGTAATTAATATGAAATAAAAATGGAGTCGTTCGCCAAATCATCCCCTTCATTCTGGAAATCCATCGCGTACAAAGTTGTTAAAGTGGTTTTCAGTATTGGCAGAGAGTATGACAATAGCCGATCCCGGTCTCTTTAACAACCAATCGTTTACATTTTTCACACCGTGGTCATTATTTTATAAATCACCTTATAAAATAGTTTATACGAGTTCTCATATTCGAATATGAAATCAAATTTAAATATCTAACTTCAATTATATTCAATTTTGGAAAATACTCACGAGAATCGCTCAAATCAAATCAATTTAAACCATATCGAAAAGATTTCTGAATATAGTATAAGCAAATACTATACTATTTAACTTCGATTTATATAAGTTTCCGACAAAAATCGCATAACAACTTTCAAATCCCAAATCGACTTATATTTAAGTTATACCTTAAATATCTCAATTTTCGATTAAATCGATATCAAAACCTTTAACTTCAATTATAATTTTTGGTTCGACTTATATTCGCAAAAATTCAAGTTCGAAACAATTCAAATAAATCAAAATTTTCCTTTATAAGAAATCTCTTCAAGTCGATTCATTTAAATCCAACATTTTGGTTCGAATTCGAATATACGACTCAAGTCAAAAATTACATTTCAATTTAAACAAATTATAACGTACTTTATAATTCAAGTCATATAGTTCAAAATTTAAAACAATTCAATTTCAATTTCATATCAATTAAAAATTTCAATTTAAACATCAATTTACGTAATTCAAATTCATTTTTCAATATTTAATCATTCAAATTCGCATTCAGTTGATTTAAAATCAAATTCATTCCTTAATTTGGAAATTCAATTTAAAAACAAATTTCACATTTCAAGTTCATCTCTTATAGTTTAAATCAATTCGAATTCAAATTTATTTCATACTTTTACCTATCTTGAGTTTATTATTAAAGTTATAAAATATATTTTAAAAAAATAAATTTTGAAAATAGATATGTATATATATAAGTTTAAAATAATATAAAAATAGATTTAAAGAAATATTTATTATAATAAAACAAAATTAAAATACTTATAAGAATAAATTATATGGTTTAAAATAGATAAAATTATAAGTAAAATCTTAAACAAACATTTAAATCTATATTTACTCATAAAACCATTTTAAACATATAATTTAAATTTTATAAAATTTAAGTTTAAAATCTTTAGAATATAAAATATAAAATCTTAAATTAATATAAATTTAAATTTCTCAAATCAGTTAACTTCGAAAACATGACCAATAGTGTCCGTATATAGTTTTCTACCCTATGGTCAAGTAGTACGGATATTTATCATTTCAATCCGCGATTTATAAAATTTCAACGGGTCTAACATTTCAACCCACAATCCCAAATTCATTAAAAATCGTTCAGGTCTATCATTTCAACCCATAACGATTTTTCCCTATTCTAATATTCGTTCGGGTATGTATCATTTCAACCCTTAGTGATTTTACTAAAACTAGGGTATCAACAACAATCACATAGCATCAATCACAGTATATATATCATCAGTGTAACTACGTGTCATATGAATATATCGTGTCACATATGAAATGTGCATACATATCAAATCAAACAATTTCTACCAATAATCCTATACATTTCATATAATAGTTCATTATTGATCTAACATCCATGAAAAATGTAAGCCGGGTGTGAGATAAACTCACCTTTCATGGCACAGAAATAGATACGGCAGACTGATGGACACAGAATTGAAATGACGACTTCTAGGCACGACTCGGAAGGGATTCAACTCGGCAGCCACTCAATATTTATTTTATCTTCATAAGAGGAGGTCATGGAATTTTCGATGGATCGGTACGGATTTGGTTTGTTTTTTGCGTGAGTATTTAATTGTCCGGTTGTGTATTTAAATAGAGATGAGTGCATGACGGCCCGCCCTTTTGTCCGCTTCAAGTCGGTAATTAAACCAACTCGAAACGTTAAAAACGACGGCTTGTTATTAGCGTATAGGGTTTAAATAGAAATACACACAGAATCACAGTACACAATAATTTCAGTGGGATAACATTTCATATACATATCAGAGTTTGTACCAAAATTCGTACAGCGGAAAAAATATAAAATGTACACATAGATTTTTAAATGGACAAAAGTTTACACTTTTGGTTGGGCTTGCGCTCGTACGCGTCTTCACGCGCCTCTCCACTTTTGCAAATCGAAACCTTTAAAATCTGCAACACTCGTATCTGACCCGAGCATTTCATGCAAAACAAAAAACACTCGAGTCAGGATTAATCTTTGTTCAAGTAAAATAATTTCAACCAAACACTTAAATACAATAATTAACAGGCATTACTAAATTTCAAACCTATATCCGAACTTAAATTATGTATTCAGGGATGCAAGCAAGAGAACATATGATTAATGTCGTCAAGTTCAAATTTTGAAAAGAAAAAAAATGACAAGTACATATATGCAGTTAAGAGCCACAAATTTGCATATGTCCAATTTCCAGAAGTGTATTTCATAACTAGGTGCTAATATTTAGTTAAACTAACAAGTTATTAATAACTTTAACATATCATCCCATGAATGCCTGAATATGTATATTTATATATCATACTATACTGAAAAGCTTGCATCCATTAATAGAAGAATGGGGTAGGAAATATTTTAACATAAAGGTGCAGCATGTAAAAGTGTTCAATTCCATGCGTGTATCATGACCTTATAACCAAGGGGAAAATGCCACAGCAACAACAAATAATTCAAAACTATTCAGAGAAACGAAAAAAAAAATCATAATTGGGAAAACAATGGAAAAGGCTAGTCAAGGAAGAAACGCATGTCAACCCATGAAAAAAAAATTAAGTAAATAAACATGTTCAAATTTGCTCAAAACTGTATGCATATTTCCAACGGTGTGCAGTATCATGACACTAGGTGCATGTCGAATGTCCTTACAATGCCAGCTACAACGTGCCTATTATCTTTTAATAAAATTTAGCACGTCAAAAAATTTGGATGCATTCCTAAGCATGCCAAAAAGTATAAAACACGGATATCTAGGCCTGCAAACAGAAGGGATTCAATCGATCAAGTTTTGGATTGACATAAAAGTTACATGTAGGTTCTAGAGACCATAATATGATTAGCTTTGAGACAAATCACATTCAAAGGTAAGCACATATATTCTGGTTAACAACTACAACCAAACAAGGGACATTCAACAAGATGAAATTCAATCCGCACAAGTGACCAGAACAGTGGATACAAGGTTCAACAACAATCACCAAACACAATCAACAAATCAACCCAAATTTCCTATTTTATATCCAGTATTTAGTTGAAATTAAGAATCTTGAAATGAAATTTAATCGTAAGGTGACTTACAAATTTGCGATGAGGCGAGAGCGGAAAGCAACAACGAAGAACAGAGCACGGTCTCAAATGGGACTGATTCAAGACAACGACCTCGGGCTTCCTCGGTAAGCACAATGGACAACGTAAAAGCTTGACGCAGTGATGGCTTGTGCGCGGATTTCGAAGGCGACGGGAAGACATCAGTTTCATCTTTTTTTTAAGGACGGACATGGTTTTTCAGATTTGTGGAAATGGAAAGCGAACGGTGGTTTTATAAACAAGAAAAGGAGAGAGGAAATGCTCGAAAAGTGGAGATCTAAAAAGAACGGATATCACGTAATAAAATCTTGCCTAGTTTTTGAATTTGAACGCGGAGATTTTAAATCGTTTACTCAGTATACCAAGTAAAATTCGCCGATCAAAATGGGATATTTAATACTGGTGAAATAAAGGGTGTCCTTTCATAGCAAAATATGATTTAACAACCCGCCATTTTGACCGTGCCGAATCGACAAAACATGTCAACTCGAACGTGCAAAACAACAGACTGTTATTAGCTTCTGAGGTAAATAGAATAAATCATAGAATCGCAGATCACAGGAACAAATACAGAGCAATATAATACCTCGCAGCGGAAATTACAAAATATAATAATAGTTCATGAAGCTACTAATTTAAAATTTACATCAGAGTTTACATAAATAATACAGCGGAAGTCAAATACACTGAAATTTCATATACATAAATAAATAATAACAGTTTAAAACAGAAACAACAGAAATAGCTAGATGACTGGAACAACTGATCAACAAGTAGATATAGATGAGCAAAAATCCAATATAAGCTTCAGACTCCAAAGTAAATCTCAAACTGTGATAATCGATCTGACCCGATCAATAATGCAAAATAAAACAACTTGGATCAGGACTGACATTCTCATGGAAGTAAATCAATTCAAATGAAATGTTCGATGAAATGCAATTACTAACTTAAAGGATGTTTAGGATCACCATCCTCTAAGGATCCATTAAACTAATACTATATAGTATAATACGCTATATACAATAGTGTCTATCAGTAAAGTAAAATATCAAAATAGCGTAAGCGGGATTACCATGATTACCCTTACACCGTTTATATATTCCCATAGTATATACAATACCGTAATTCCTCCGTAAACTGGAGGTTGATCGGAGGGCATTCCATATAAAACAGTACAAAACAAAATCGTAGTGGGCTCGTATAAGGCATGTGACAAGGTACGCAAGGAATGCCAAGGTGGATTCACTGTTTGCAGAGCCAGGCTGGTGGTAACGCATAGTAGCAACTAATTCCCACCTCGATACACACTCCCATAATCAAAAGGGCCCAAATCGAATCTAAACAGTAATAGAATAAAATCGAAGAAGTGTGCTCGATAAGAGGTATGACCTCACTTGGTCCGTGCATAGCTCCTGTTTTAGCCACATCCAGCTGACTCAAGGTAGTCAGGGTCGCGTAATTAATATGAAATAAAAATGGAGTCGTTCGCCAAATCATCCCCTTCATTCTGGAACTCCACCGCGTACACAGTTGTCAAAGTGGTTTTCGGTATTGGCAGAGAGTATGACAATAGCCGATCCCGGTCTCTTTAACAACCAATCGTTTACATTTTTTCACACCATGGTCATTATTTTATAAATCACTTTATAAAATAGTTTATACAAATTCTCATATTCGAATTTGAAATCAAATTTAAATATCTAACTTCAATTATATTCAATTTTGAAAACATCTCACGAGAATCGCTCAAATCAAATCGATAAAAAAAAATCTCAAAAAGATTTCAAAATGTAGTATAAGGAAATACTATACAATTTAACTTCGATTTTATATAAGTTTTCTGACAAAAATCGCATAACAACTTTCAAATCCCAAATCGACTTATATTTAAGTTATACCTCAAATATCTCAATTTCCGTTTAAATCAATATCAAAACCTTTAACTTCAATTATAATTTTGGTTCAGCTTATATTTGCAAAAATTCAAGTTCGAAACCATTCAAATGATTCAAAATTTTCCTTTATAAGAAATCGTTTCAAGTCGATTCATTTGAATCCAACACTTTGGTTCGAAATTCAAAATATGAGATTCAATTCAAAACTTACACTTCAATTTAAACAAAACATATCGAGTTATGTAATTCAAGTCATATAATTCGAAATCATTATTCATAACTCATATAATTTGGTTTTACCCCCTTAAAGCATTCATTTTAGTCGATTAATGAAATTCAACGCTTAGGTTCAAATTTCCTTTTATATAATTCAAAATGAAATCTTAAACTTCAATTTAAACCAAATTGTATCTTATTTTAATAATTCAAGTCGTACTGTTCAAAGTTATTACATAAATTCAAATCATAAGATTTAAACTATTCATATAAATTCGATTCTAACAAATTTCTTAATTCAAAATCAAACAATTTATAACACCAATTCTATATATAAAATTTTATATATTCCAATTCATATTCAATCACTTTAAAATAGAATTCATTCCATATCAATTCAAATTCATTTCTTTCAATATTTAGACCATCTCAAATTTCGCATTTAGTTAACTTAAGATCAAATTCATTTATATTCATTATAGGTTCAAATTCATTCCTTAAACTTGGAAATTCAATTTCAAAACAAATTTCACATTCAAGTTCATTTCTTAAGTCAATATCGATTCGAATTCATATTCATATCCTATATCAGTTCATTCGTTAAATTAGTATCGTTATCTAAATTCAAATCTTTAAACGTCGAATTCGAATTGCGAGAACCTTACTTACCCAACAATCAGTTTATTATTAAAGTTTACAATATATATATATAAGAAAATATAACTTTGAAAATAAATATATAAGTTTATAAAATTATAAAATAAATTAGAAATAGATTATAAACATATATAAGTTTATAATAATATAAAATAGATTTAAAGAAATAGTTATAATAATATAAAAAGGTTAAAATACTTATAGGAATAAATTATATGGTTCAAAATAGATACATTTATAAATAAAATCTTAAATAAACATTTAAATCCCTATTTACAGCTAAAATCATTTTAAAACACATAATTTAAAATATACAAAGTAATTTAAATTTAAATAAAATATAAATATAAAATTATAAAGTCTTAAGTAAATATTTTAAAATAAAACTCCTTTTACTTCAAAAAAACAAGACCGACGGTGTCCGTATATAGTTTTCTACCCTATGGTCAAGTGATACGGATATTTATCATTTCAACCCGCAATAAAAAAAACTACAGGTCTATCATTTCAACCTACGATCCCAAATTCATTAAAAATTGTTCGGGTCTATCATTTCAACCCATAACGATTTTTGCCTATTCTAATGTTCGTTCGGGTATGTATCATTTCAACCCTTAGTGATTTTTCCTAAAACTAGGGCATCAACAACAATCCCATAACATCAATCACAGTATATATTTCATTAGTGTAACTACGTGTCATATGAATATATCGTGTCACATATGAAATGTGCATACATATCAAATCAAACAATTTCTACCAACAATCCTATACATTTCATATAACAGTTCATTATTGATCTAACATCCATGAAAAATGCAAGCCAGGTGTGAGATAACTCACCTTTCGTGGCACAGAACGGAGACAACAAATAGATTGACACTGAGTGAGACAACAACTTCCAAGCACGATTCAGAGCGGATTCTACTTGCTACCACTCAATATATATTTTATTTTCACAAGAGGAGGCTAGGGGAATTTTAAACGGATTGGTAAGACTATTGGTTTGGGATGGTACGGCTATGGTTTTGGAACTGTTTTCGAATCTCAACCCCGAACCCGACTCAAAAAAAATAAACACAATAATTTTTTTATAAAATAATATATTTATATATATATATACACAAAATGAAATTATAATATATATATATATGATTTAAATTTCAATGCAAACTGAAGCCCAATTGTATAAATTTATATACTCATACATAAACACACACGAGTAACCATAAGAAAACCATATATGTAAATAAATTATATACATACACCCAAAACCATTATATATAATCATACAAACAAATATGTATATATATTCAAACACACTCATACACACGCCATGCACACATATTACTACACGAGCACCACACATACAATACTCACGCCCATACAACATACATATCGACCCACACAATCATAATAGCATTACACACACACAGCACACACCAGTAATGTAAGGACCCGTAACTTCCCCGTGAAGGAAAGCACGGATACTTTGAGAAAAACACACAGTAGAACGTAGACGGAAGAACATTTCATTGTTATTACAACAATTCCATCAAATACAAGAATATACAGAGTATAAATGAATAAATTACATTCGATAAATATCAGAGATTACAATAAATTACATAGCAGCGGAAAAATATACAAAACACAACTAGAAGTAATGCACAGATACAGAGCTTTCCGAGCATCGTTCCAGCTGTAAATCAGGATCCTGTGAATATAAATCTGCAAAACCAGAACTACTAGCTGCCCGTGTCGAAAATAAGGGCACCCAGAGTTTAGGTTAAAACAAAAAACTCCAGGTCAGTCATGTGACTGGTGTGAGAACTAAAACAGTTATTTATAACTTTACTTTAAAGATAGTAATTCAAGGGACCACGCCGTATAACACGGAACGAGTTTCCTCCCAAGAATACTAATGCATATAACAAAACAACGCAATGCTTTTTGGAAAAATGAAGCTATTATAAGACCCAGGTCCCATCACACAATGCAACGCAAGCCGGAGGATAGGGTTTTCCCTTATAATAGCCAAACATGCTTGGTACGTTTAAAACAAATCACTTGATTCTATTATAAGTGTATAGTGTCAAAACAATTCAATCATAAATATCAATCATAGGCGGCATGGTTACCATCTATCATGTCGCCATACTAGTTCTACAATTAAAACCGCAATATCACGTATTGGAAATTGGATTTCCGTCATGAGCCGAGGCAAGAGTCAAGCTCCTCTCCGCGTTCGAGACACTCTAGCAAATGCCTCAGGACCCCACTACGATCCTTGGAATCGGCTGGGCCGGTCCTCTCATACTTTTGAGGATTGGCAATTCCTGAACACACGTTTCCCGGTCCTTACAAATAATTCACAAAATAAGAATACACACTGAAATATCCACACGCACAAACCCATATAACTAATTAAAATGAATACACAGTTCTTGGTCAGTTCACGTGGCTGGTTGGAGCAATCGGGCGAGGTAAGGAGGTCGGTGAAGCAGCTAAAGGGAGGCTCGGGTTATGGGCTTGGTTACTAACAGCACGGGTATCCGTGAGGTCAAGACAGGTGGAGACAGCGGTCAGTGCGTTTGGGCCTTGGATGGCGGCGCCTAAATGTGGCGAAGTTGGCAGCAGGAGAGACGGATCTCTGGGAGGACGGGACTTGGACCACGGTGTGAGAGAGACACGGTTCATGGGGAAGAGAGGGGTCGGCTTGGGAAAAAAACAAGGCGTGCTTGTCAAAAGAAAAGGACAAGGGAGCAGCTTTTTACATAAAGAAAGGACAAAAATTAAATAATGGGAAGTGGGGAGGCATTGAAATGGAGATGGAGAGCGTGCAGATTTAACAAGATAAGAAGGGAGAGCGACTTTAAAGTCGGCATTGGAAACGAACAACAATTTGAATGTTTCCTTTAGAAAAGGAATGAACGCTTTTGGTTCGAAAAAAAAACAAAGGTTTGAAAGGATTATAAAAAAAATGAACCGTTCAAACAAAAAAAAATGTGGCATTTGAACAAAGTATAAAGGCACAACATACTTTGGAATCCAAAATGAAAGTGTACAGGTTCATTCATTATTTTTGCGTGAAAAATTATCATGTATGTTGCATTCATTAATTTCAAGACCCAACGTAAATGCATGAAAAGTTGATATGGCATAGGACGTGCATGTATGAATTGAACATAATACTAAATGTTCCATCCACTATGTGTTAAAAAAATAAAAAATAAATTAGGTAGTTTAGTGAAATATAAGGACAGCTTTTGCAGATCCAAAATGACTACAAAATTATGTAAGATCGGAAAAGGGACACATCGAACTCAGATGGCTCTGTTTCAAAAATTAACTGTGCAAGCATATCCACAATTTCAGCGCGAACCGAACACCGAAACTGACAAATGAATATATCGCGGAAATCAGCGCGATGAGATTGATACAACGGTATAAAATTTACAGTGCCATGACGCTCTTTCAAAAGCGCGCTACGGACCCCTTTGACGTAAAAATGCGGACGGAAAACGGAGGTCAAAACGTCCGATTTTCACGAAACGAATTTCTTCGTCGGATTCGTGACAACGAATAGAATATATTTCGTGTTTGTCCGAACTGGTTTTGGAGAAATTTAAAAATCGCTAAAATTTGATCTGCTATGTGCAGCTTTGCACTGATAATTGCACGATCGACAAACATTCAAATTTTTCGATGATATTTTCACTACTGCTATATCTCACTGTACGTAATTCAAATTCTAAATTCCCGTTACGTGAAACCATATAATATTTTCAAAATAAAATTATCGATTTAAATCAGAATTTAAATTGTTAAAAAATAGTGGGTTGTTACAATATCGCTTACTCAAAACTTTTCGTCCCCGAAAAGGAACGAGACAGAGAAACAGTAATTAAATAATTTAATATATTTAAATCAATGGTTCATATTTATTATCATATATGTATATGTCAAAAGTTAAATATTTCAAACATTTCAAAATAGTTCCAAGTATCCATTCGACGCCTCGATTGGCAATATATATTCATCCCACTTTGGAAACTCGAAAATAGATGTCGATGATGCTGCAGTCATCACCAGAATCATTTTCAAGCGAGTAGAGTGTGACTCTATATCTATCTAATACGTATAGGATTTAACATATACGTCGATCAGACGTATACACCAAATCACTAAGTATTCGGTAGGCCGTTTTGAAAACGTTCGCATAATCATGAGATTTCAACTATTCATATAAATTCGATTCTAACAAATTTCTTAATTCAAAATCAAACAATTTATAACACCAATTCTATATATAAAATTTTATATATTCCAATTCATATTCAATCACTTTAAAATAGAATTCATTCCATATCAATTCAAATTCATTTCTTTCAATATTTAGACCATCTCAAATTTCGCATTTAGTTAACTTAAGATCAAATTCATTTATATTCATTATAGGTTCGAATTCATTCCTTAAACTTGGAAATTCAATTTCAAAACAAATTTCACATTCAAGTTCATTTCTTAAGTCAATATCGATTCGAATTCATATTCATATCCTATTTCTGTTCATTCGTTAAATCAGTATCGTTATCTAAATTCAAATCTTTAAACGTCGAATTCGAATCGCGAGAACCTTACTTACCCACCAATCAGTTTATTATTAAAGTTTACAATATATATATATAAGAAAATATAACTTTGAAAATAAATATATAAGTTTATAAAATTATAAAATAAATTAGAAATAGATTATAAACATATATAAGTTTATAATAATATAAAATAGATTTAAAGAAATAGTTATAATAATATAAAAAGGTCAAAATACTTATAGGAATAAATTATATGGATCAAAATAGATACATTTATAAATAAAATCTTAAATAAACATTTAAATCCCTATTTACAGATAAAATCATTTTAAAACACATAATTTAAAATATACAAAGTAATTTAAATTTAAATAAAATATAAATATAAAATTATAAAGTCTTAAGTAAATATTTTATAATAAAACTCCTTTTACTTCGAAAAAACATGACCGACGGTGTCCGTATATAGTTTTCTACCCTATGGTCAAGTGATACGGATACTTATCATTTCAACCCGCAATAAAAAAAAATCTATGAGTGTATCATTTCAACCTACGATCCCAAATTCATTAAAAATCGTTCAGGTCTATCATTTCAACCCGTAACGATTTTTTCCTATTCTAATGTTCGTTCGGGTATGTATCATTTCAACCCTTAGTGATTTTTCCTAAAACTAGGGTATCAACAACAATCACAGTATATATTTCATTAGTGTAACTACGTGTCATATGAATATATCATGTCACATATGAAATGTGCATACATATCAAATCAAACAATTTCTACCAACAATCCTATACATTTCATATAACAGTTCATTATTGATCCAACATCCATGAAAAATGAAAGTCAGGTGTGAGATAACTCACCTTTCGTGGCACAGAACAGAGACAACAAATAGATTGACACTGAGTGAGACAACAACTTCCAAGCACGAATCAGAACGGATTCTACATGCTACCACTCAATATATATTTTATTTTCACAAGAGGAGGCTAGGGGAATTTTAAACGGATTGGTACGACTATTGGTTTGGGACGGTACGACTATGGTTTTGGAACTGTTTTCGAATCTCAACCCCGAACCCGACTCAAAATAAATAAACACAATAATTTTTTTATAAAATAATATATATTTATATATATACACACAAAATGAAACTATAATATATATATATGATTTAAATTTCATTGCACACTGAAACCCAATTGTATAAATTTATATACTCATACATAAACACACACGAATAACCATAAGAAAACCACATATGTAAATAAATTATATACATACACCCAAAACCATTATATATAATCATACAAACAAATATGTATATATATTTAAACACACTCATACACACGCCATGCACACATATTACTACATGAACACCACACATACATTACTCACGCCCATACAAACATACATATCGACGCACACAATCATAATAGCATTACACACACAGAGCACACACCAATAATTCACAAAATAAGAATACACACCGAAATATCCACACGCACAAAGCCATATAACTAATTAAAATGAATACACAGTTCTTGGTCAGTTCACGTGGCTGGTCGGAGCAATCGGGCGAGGTAAGGAGGTCGGTGAAGCAGCTAAAGGGAGGCTCGGGTTATGGGCTTGGTTACTGACAGCACGGGTGTCCGTGAGGTCAAGACGCAGGTGGGGACAGCGGTCAGTGCGTTTGGGCCTTGGATGGCGGCGCCTGAACGTGGCGAAGTTGGCAGCAGGAGAGGCGGATCTCTGGGAGGACAGGGCTCGGACCACGGTGTGAGAGAGACACGGGTCATGGGGAAGAGAGGGGTCGGCTTGGGGAAAAAACAAGGCGTGCTTGTCAGGAGAAAAGGACGTGGGGGAAGAAAGAGTAAGGGAGCAGCTTTTTACATGAAGAAAGGACAAAAATTAAATAATGGGAAGTGGGGAGGCATTGAAATGGAGATGAAGAGCGTGCAGATTTAACAAGATAAGAAGGGAGAGCGGCTTTAAACTCCACATTGGAAACGAACAGCAATTTGAATCTTTCCTTTAGAAAAGGAATGAACGCTTTTGGTTCGAAAAAAAAACAAAGGTTTGAAAGGATTATATAAAAAATGAACCGTTCAAACAAAAAAAATGTGGCATTTGAACAAAGTATAAAGGCACAACATACTTTGGAATTTAAAATGAAAGTGTACAGGTGCATTCATTATTTTTGCGTGAAAAATTATCATGTATGTTGCATTCATTAATTTCAAGACCCAACGTGCATGCATGAAAAGTTGAAATGGCATAGGACGTGCATGCCTTGAAATGGCATATGACTTGTATGTATGAATTGAAACATAATACTAAATGTTCCATTCACTATGTGTTAGAAAAATAAAAAAATATTTAGGTAGTTTAGTGAAATATAAGGACAGCTTTTACAGATCCAAAATGACTAAAAAATTATGTAAGATCGGAAAAGGGACACATCGAACTCAGATGGCTCTGTTTCAAAAATTAATTGTGCAAGCATTTCCACAATTTCAGCGTGAACCGAACACCGAAACTGACAAATGAATATATCGTGGAAATCAGCGCTGAGACGGACACAACGGTATAAAATTTACAGTGCCATGACGCTCTGTTCAAAAGCGCGTTACAGACCCCTTTGACGTAAAAATGCGGACAGAAAACGGAGGTCAAAACGTCCGATTTTCACGAAACGAATTTCGCCGTCGGATTTGTGACAACGAATAGAATATTTTTCGTGTTTGTCCGAACTGGTTTTGGGGAAATTTAAAAATCGCTAAAATTTGATCTGCTATGCACAGCTTTGCACTGAAAATTGCACGATCGACAAACATTCAAATTTTTCAATGAAATTTTCACTACTGCTATATCTCACTGTACGTAATTAAAATTCTAAATTCCCATTACGAGAAACCATAGAATATTTTCAAAATAAAAATATCGATTTAAATCAGAATTTAAATTAACCAAACTTTGCTTTTTCAATACCACGTTCCCATTTTCTCCAAGGCCAATTCTGTCGTTCCCTCTATAATCGTTCCTCACTTCCTTGTTATCCCACTTCTTCCGGTTTAAACGACTTCGTCCATTCGAAATAAATAAAAATGCCTTCACCATTAGTTTTCCTCATTTCTAATCCGTCATTTCCCTTTTTCTTTCCCACTGAAATCATTAATAGCTCGTTTCTCATTCCATCGCCTCCTGAACCTTCACCTCCCCACGTCCGTCTGCACCATGCTTTCCCCAACCGCACTTTGCTTCACCCAAAGCCCTCCAATCTGAGAATCGCAGCAGCGATTCCAGCCGAGTCCGATCTCCCATCACTACAAAGCCGAACCTTTCTCTATCAACAGCTCACCGCTCCGCCTCGAGCAGATACCGAGCAGCTTCTTCCCCGAGCCGACCACCATGCTCCAGACCTGAACCCCACCTAAAGTCTCCTCCTACCAAAAGCTATCACCCACCTGGAGCCCGAACCCTGCTGCCTCCTACCGAACCCAATGGCCATCCCGTCCTCTTCTTCTCCAACCTGGCTTTGATACCAAATGTAACAACCCGCCACTTCGACCATGCCGAATCGACAAAAACGTGTCAACTCAAACCGTCTAAAATGACAGATTGTTATTAGCTTCTGAGGTAAATAGAATACATCACAGAATCACAGATCACAGACACAGATACAGAACAATATAATATCTCACAGCGGAAAATTTACAATACAATAGTAGTTCATGAAGTTTTATCAGAGTTTACATAAATAATACAGCGGAAGTCTAATATAATAAACAACTGATAAAAATTAGAAACAGAATGACAGAAATAACTGGATGACTGGAACAACAGATCAACAGGTAGATATAGGTGAGCAAAAATCCAATATAAGCTCCAAACTCCAAAGGTGAATCTCGAAAACTGATATACTCGATCTGACCCGAGCAATAATGCAAAACAAAACAACTTGGATCAGGACTAACATTCTCATAGAAGTAAATCAACTCAAATGAAATGTTCGATGAAATGCAATCAGTAACTTAGAGGATGTTTAGGATCACCATCCTCTAAGGATCCGTCAAACTAATACTATATAGTATAATACGCTATATACAATAGTGTCTATCAGTAAAGTAAAATATCAAAATAGCGTAAGCGGGATTACCATGATTACCCTTACACCGTTTATATATTCCCATAGTATATACAGTACCGTAATTCCTCCGTAAACTGGAGGTTGATCAGAGGGCACTCCATATAAAACAGTACAAAACAAAATCGTAGTAGGCTCGTATAAGGCATGTGACAAGGCACACAAGGAATGCCAGGGTGGATTCACCGTTTGCAGAGCCGGACTGGTGGTAACGCATAGTAGCAACTACCGCACACCTCAATACACACTCCCATAATCAAAAGGGCCCAAATCGAATCTCAACAGTAATAGAATAATATCGAAGAAGTGTGCTTGATAAGAGGTATGACCTCACTTGGTCCGTGCATAGCTCCTGTTTTAGCCACATCAAGCTGACTCAAGGTAGTCAGGGTTTCCTAATTAATATGAAATAAAATAAAATGGAGTCGTTTGCCAAATCAACCCCTTCATTATGGAACTCCACCGTGTACACAGTTGTTAAAGTGGTTTTCGGTATTGGCAGAGAGTATGACAATAGCCGATCCCGGTCTCTTTAACAACCAATCGTTTACATTTTTCACACCGTGGTCATTATTTTATAAATCACTTTATAAAATAGTTTATACGAGTTCTCATATTCAAATATGAAATCAAATTTAAATATCTAACTTCGAATATATTCAATTTTGGAAAATACTCACGAGAATCGCTCAAATCAAATCGATTTAACCATATCGAAAAGATTTCTGAATATAGTATAAGCAAATACTATACTATTTAACTTCGATTTATATAAGTTTCCGACAAAAATCGCATAACAACTTTCAAATCCCAAATCGACTTATATTTAAGTTATACCTTAAATATCTCAATTTTCGATTAAATCGATATCAAAACCTTTAACTTCGATTATAATTTTTGGTTTGGCTTATATTTGCAAAAATTCAAGTTCGAAACAATTCAAATAAATCAAAATTTTCCTTTATAAGAAATCGCTTCAAGTCGATTCATTTAAATCCAACATTTTGGTTCGAATTCGAATATATGACTCAAGTCAAAAATTACATTTCAATTTAAACAAATTATAACGTACTTTATAATTCAAGTCGTATAGTTCAAAATTTAAAACAATTCAATTTCAATTTCATATCAATTATAAATTTCAATTTAAACATCAATTTACATAATTCAAATTCATTTTTCAATATTTAATCATTCAAATTCACATTCAGTTGATTTAAAATCAAATTCATTCCTTAATTTGGAAATTCAATTTCAAAAAACAAATTTCACATTTCAAGTTCATCTCTTATAGTTTAAATCAATTCCAATTCAAATTTATTTCATACTTTTACCCATCTTGAGTTTATTATTAAAGTTATAAAATATATTTAAAATTTTTTTTTTGAAAATAGATATGTATATATATAAGTTTAAAATAATATAAAAATAGATTTAAAGAAATATTTATTATAATAAAACAAAATTAAAATACTTATAAGAATAAATTATATGGTTTAAAATGGATAAAATTTTAAGTAAAATCTTAAACAAACATTTAAATCTATATTTACTCATAAAACCATTTCAAACATATAATTTAAATTTCTCAAATCAGTTAACTTTGAAAACATGACCAACAGTGTCCGTATATAGTTTTCTACCCTATGGTCAAGTAATACGGATATTTATCATTTCAATCCGTGATTTATAAAATTTCAACGGGTCTATCATTTCAACCCACGATCCCAAATTCGTTAAAAATCGTTCAGGTCTATCATTTCAAACCATAACGATTTTTCCCTATTCTAGTGTTCGTTCGGGTATGTATCATTTCAACCCTTAGTGATTTTACTAAAACTAGGGTATCAACAACAATCACATAGCATCAATCACAGTATATATATCATCAGTGTAACTACGTGTCATATGAATATATCGTGTCACATATGAAATGTGCATACATATCAAATCAAACAATTTCTACCAACAATCCTATACATTTCATATAACAGTTCATTATTGATCTAGCATCCATGAAAAATGTAAGCCGGGCATTTGTGTGTGTATTAAAATTTCGGGTATGTGTGTAAGTAGTGTGCGAGTGTGTATATTATTATATATTTTGTGTGTGGTTTTATTTTCCTACGTGTTTTTTTTTGCGTGAGTATTTAATTATCCGGGTGTGTATTTGAATAGAGATGAGTGCATGTGTTTGTTTGCGCTTGTCTGTTCGTGCGTATAGTTTGTTATGAGCGTGTACACTGTGTATATGTAATTGGCGTGAGTATGCATGGATTTGAGTGCGTACATAGTATATTTTTTGTTTTATGTGTGTAGTTTAGTTATATATATTAACAATTGTTGTATATATTTTTTTCGAAGGTGTATATATATACATGTATATATTTATATATATATTTAATTGATTTTGATGTATTGTTTTCGCGTGTGTTCATATATGATATGTATATTTATTTAATGATTTTGTGTGTGTCGAATTTTAAATAAATAAATATATATATATATATTATAAATTTTACTGGGTATATATGTAAGCAGATTTGTATTATTTTGTATAATTGGGTTAGTTTTATTAGTTAAGTGTGGTGTTTAGTTCGAAAACCCATAACCCACAGGTCCCAGGATCGAAACCTGGCTTTAATACCAACTGTAACGACCCGCCGTTTTGATCGTGCCGAATCGACAAAATATGTCAACTCGAAACATTCAAAACAACATATTTTTATTAGCTTCTGGGGTAAATAAAATAAATCACAGAACCATAGATAACAGACACATGATTATGGGATCAGAGCTTTGGTGTATACGTATAATTTAAATGATATTTTTTTTCTTCTGGAAAGTGTTAAAAGAAAGGCTACCGATTCAAATACAAATAGGTTATACAAATATCCGCAGTTTTCCACGTATTTACCGGGTCACTCTTCACATTCTCTCACATGTTAGATCACTCCAAAATATTTTCAAAATTAAAATAACATAGATCTTTGAAATATTCTCATGGTGGTGCTACAATTAAGTTGTGGTATATTCAGATGAAATCTACTAACAACTAAAATTGTATCTATCATTTATAATGTTGTGTCCCAAACATTACCTTCGACTCATAGCTGTAGTAGTATGCACGCATATTTACATCTATGCTTCACACTTTGGCATGCTTAAATAATTAACTTATATTATTCAAATGGGTGAAAATTTGAAGCATGACTTATTACAATAGCAGATGAAGCTGCCACATGTTTGTATCTACAATGCGTTCACAAATGTTTTAAAAGGTACCAATTACTTTTTTTTTAAAGTAAAGGGTGCAAGTGGGCATTTTTTCAAAGGAAACGTATGATTTTACATAAATGAGAAATGTTTGCTTGGAAGCTAAAGTAGGGAGGTTTCACGTTGTAATGCAGTGAAAGAAGTGGGGAAGCCTAGAAAAGGCAACGTGCATGCATGAAAATGTTGAAAATAAGGACTAAATGTGTCCATACTAAAAAATAAAAATTTAAATATGTGGTTTAGTAAACTAAAAGAACAAGTTTTGCAGATCCAAAATAGTTAGAAAAATATGCAGGATCCGAATATGGACACTTCAAACTTAAATGACTATGTTCCAAAAATGAACTACGCAAGCCTTTTTGCAATTCCGGCACGAACCAGGCACCGAAACTGACAAATGAATATATATCGTTAATCAGATCGATTAGACGGTCGCAACGGTATATAGTTTGCAGTGTTAAGACGCTCCGTTCAAAAAGGCATTACAGACCCCTTTTAATAAGAAAAATGGCACAAGTAAACAATTAAACGAAGGTCAAAACGTCTGAATTTTATGAAATAAATTTTACCATTGGATTGGTGACAACAAATAGAATATTTTTCTTGTTTGTCCGAACTAGATTTGGAGAGATTTCAAAATCGTTCAAATTTGAACTGATATGCCCAGCTTCGCACTGAAAATTGCGCGATCGACAAACATTCAAATTTTCCGACGAAATTAATTTTTATGCTATGCCTAGTTAGACGCATCTCAAATATATTTTTTTCGGATTTTTTTTTTGTATTACATTTTCATTTTTATTTGAGATATATCGGTTGCCGCTACCGCAAATAACCATCAAAAACTGATTCAAACGAAGTGACTAAAATTTGACATTTTCAATATAAAATCATTTAAATCACTTCTAAATGAAAACAACAAAATATTAAAAATAAATGTTTCATTATAAACCAATTTTATGTTTTAATTTTCCTAAATAAGTTCAAATTCAACTAAATAAACTCGATTTAATATATATGCTAAATAAGATCGAAATTGAAAATATTATTAAAATATATTCATATTAAATCAAATTCATTCGTTATAAAAACCATAATAAATTTAGTTTTAATTCAGAATCAAAAATAGTTATAAAAGTACAAACAAACCGAGCTTTAAACGAATAAAATAAAATCAAAATTTAAATTAAATAATCAAATAAAATACACTTAAAATTTTGGGTTGTTACATTCTCCCCCACTTAAACCTTTTCGTCCCCGAAAAGGAACAAAGCAGGAAAATAGTATTTAAATAATTAATATTTAAAGCAATAGTTCAAATTTATCTTCATATCTATATATGCTTTGAAAATTATATATATCTAAATCAATGTTAAATATTTTCTAACATTTCAAAATAAGTATAAGTATTCACTCGACGTCTCGATTGGCGATATATATCTATCCCACTTTCGAAACCCGAAAATAGATATTGATGATGTTGCACAGTCATCACCAGAATCATTTTCAAGTAACTAGAGTGTGATTCTATATCTATAAAATACTTATAGGATTTAACATATACCTTGATCAGACGTATACCCAAATCACTAGGGATTTGATAGGCCAACTTTAATGTCAAATAAATACTCAAAACATCTTTCTATATTTAACCAGAATATATATATATATATATATATATATAAAGTTCAATATTATACGAAGAAAATTATATATTATAATACCTTTCAAAATACTTATTTCAAATCAAATTTTAATATATATGAACTTGCTAGAAGACTTATACTCTCCTTCTACTTCTTGCCTTGTTATGGACAAGGAATAGTCAAAGAATTCAAGTTGAAAGCTGAACGAACGAAACAAAATTTAAATATTAAAGAGGATCGACGAAGGAAGATGGATTCGAACGGAAAGGAAATTCCAGAAGAAGATTTAAATATTAAACAAATATTTATATACGGAAATATTTATTTTAAAACATTTAAAAATCTCTTTCTTAATTTATTATGTTGAGGTTATGTACAAATTTAATTGCAGGTTATTGGTTTGTTATTTAACATTTGAAAATACTTGATAACTCGAAGTTTAACAAGTTTACTGTCGTTCTTACAGACGTTAGTTATACGCTGGCCAGGTGCACGACTAAAATCTTCAAGTACTAAATATCCTTGTTTCAACTCCCAGTGAAAATACTTAAAACGTTTAAATAGATATGGAAAATACTTCACCCATGGATCGCAGTTACTCGGCGGTTGCGCTACTATCCCAGTAGAATCGCTTGTAACCGTAGGTATCACACCCCTCGAATTTCACCATGGTTGTTGCCATAGATCACAGTTATGCGGCGTTTACGTCAATATCCCAGTGAAATCGCTTGTAACTGTAGGCATCGCACCCCCAAATTACGCTATGGCGTCCAGATCGCAGTTACCCGGCGGTTACGCCACTATCCCAGTGGAACCGCTTGTAACTGTAGGCATCTCGCCCCCCGAATTACGCTAGAATAGATAAGTAATAATAATCAACGTGATCTCACCGAGTGAGATTCCAATATTCGTGGATACTCCAATCGACGGAGCACCAACGTAGCTACGATTTTCGATTTTCGATGGACATTCTCGACGAGCGCCATCACAATCCCTCTCAGGAATTGCGATTTCGATGGAAGGTACTTCCCATATCTTTATTTTGAAAACATATATACTATTTATGTAGTACTTCATTTCATATTTCGCATATATCGCACTTACATAAATCTCATTTTACGTAAGATTTTCTTTTCAACATCAGGTTTCAAATATATCGCTCTTATATAAATTCAGTATATACAGGTTTCTTTTTAAATCAATTACCTTCCAAATCAATAGATTTCGAATTAATCATAATTCTTACATAACCATATATGAGGTTTGAAAACCTCATATCAAATATTCAAAATCAAAGATTTTTGAAATTCGATTTCAATACCAATTCAGTTTTGACTTTACAACAATTTGAATGTTCAATATCATTCCAAATCTGGTTCATATTCACAATCAATTCATTATTAAACTTCACATGTCAGTTTATAGAACTACACTCCTTACTTAATGTAATGCTATGGTTCCTAAAAGAAAATATCAATTTATTTAAGGAAATGCATTTATATGACAGTATATTAAATGGTTCAAGTATGTCTTTCATTAAACAGTTGAAAGTAAACATCATGACAAACAATACAGCATGGTTTCTCGTGTGCAGTAATGCAAATATGTTACATATGCAGGTTTTGAGAGATAGCAGGACATGTAAATGATACATTTTTCCTTCCCTGATAATGTTTTTCTCTCAAGTCACATGCAAGGGCACGCTGGAACTAACACACACATACATATTCAACAACTATACTAAACATCAAAGAGGAACGAGTCTTACCATGTATAAAGGAACTAAAGCCCAAAATAGTAAGTATTTGTGCGCTTTCATGCTACAGGGTAGTTAGCGCATATTGGAAAAATGTACAGATTCAAAGGGACAAGGACTTCTCTACGAAAAGTGAATAACCACAGACAACTAACCACAAAAATGAATAGCAAACAATTCGAACTAATCATATTTAGCGTAACCGATGTTGCAACTTGGAATAAGTATAATCGTAAGCAAAACTTACATTTCGCTGTGGCGATGGATGAGCGGAGATGAAGCAGTGGACAGAGGCAACAAATAGAAGGCGGTAACAATTTCTGGCCTTAAAGGTGGTTGTTGCACCGGAGCGTCGACACTACGATGGTGGCACTCCACATGAACGATGGAAAAAGGGGCTCGAATCGATTTAGGGCTTCACGATTTGATGACGAAGCGGAGATTTTTTTGAATTATATGACTTGAATTACATAACTCAATAGGTTTTGTTTAAATTGAAGTGCAAGTTTTGAATTGAATCTCATATTTCGAATTTCGAACCAAAGTGTTGGATTCAAATGAATCCATTTGAAACGATTTCTTATAAAGGAAAATTTTAAATCATTTGAATGGTTTCGAACTTGAATTTTTGCAAATATAAGCCGAACCAAAAATTATAATCAAAGTTAAAGGTTTTGATATCGATTTAATCGAAAATTGAGATATTTAAGGTATAACTTAAATATAAGTCGATTTGGGATTTGAAAATTGTTATGCGATTTTTGTCGGAAAATTATATAAATCGAAGTTAAATAGTATAGTATTTGCTTATACTATATTAAGAAATCTTTTCGATATGGTTTTAAATCGATTTGATTTGAGCGATTCTCGTGAGTATTTTCCAAAATTGAATATAATCGAAGTTAGATATTTAAATTTGATTTCAGATTCGAATATGAGAACTCGTATAAACTATTTTATAAAGTGATTTATAAAATAATGACCATGGTGTGAAAATTGTAAACGATTGGTTGTTAAAGACACCGGGATCGACTATTGTCATACTCTCTGCCAATATCGAAAACCACTTTAACAACTGTGTACGCGGTGGAGTTTCAGAATGAAGGGGATGATTTGGCAAACGACTCCATTTTATTTTATTTCATATTAATTACGAAACCCTGACTACCTTGAGTCGGCTTGATGTGGCTAAAACAGGAGCTATGCACGGACCTAGTGAGGTCATACCTCTTACCGAGCGCACTTCTTCGATATTATTCTATTACTGTTGAGATTCGATTTGGGCCCTTTTGATTATGGGAGTGTGTATCGAGGTGGGCGGTAGTTGCTACTATGCGTTACCACTAGTCCGGCTCTGCAAACGGTGAATCCACCCTGGCATTCCTTGCGTGCCTTGTCACATGCTCTATATGAGCCCACTACGACTTTGTTTTGTACTGTTTTATATGGAGTGCCCTTTGATCAACCTCCAGTTTACGGAGGAATTACGGTACTGTATATACTATGGGAATATATAAACGGTATAAGGGTAATCATGGTAATCCCGTGTAAAAGACGAGTGTACGACTTGTGCAGGATCTATAATATGGCTATACGGAATGTATGTGATAACTTAAGCTATTCAATAGTTACGCAGGTAAAAATTCGCAAACAAGAAATATATCACTAACAAATATAAATGCTGTAGATAAAGTAAAGTAGAGTAACGACACCAGGATTTTTATACTGGTTCGGACCTCCCGTCCTACGTCCAGTCCCGAAGCTCCTCTTCGGCTTTTCACTAAACAACACCCTCGCTTCACCCGGAGGAACAGGTTCACAACACTACTTGATTTGCGGGCTACAAGTTTACCCACTTGATTTCATAGGCTACAAGCTTACCCACTTGATTTCACGGGCTACAAGCTTACCCACAAGACGATTACAAGAGTTTGACCTTGAATTTGTTCTTTCTTCAACACTGATTAGTCAATGATTGAGTACAACCTTCCTATAATCTTATCCTCAAATACATATTGATGTTTGCAAAGATTTGGAAGTGGATTATCGAGTTGAATCACAAGTGTGTTAAATATGCTTGGAGATTCAAACGATAATTGAATGCTTTTGAGTGCTTTTAGAATGCTAAGAATACAATATAGATCAGAGAATGGAGAGAAAATTCAGTGATTTGATTGATTGAAAACTGATGTATTTATAATAATTGAGAAGTTGCAATTGTTGGTGAAAAGTTGCAATCAAAAGAAATGATTTTAAATGAAGAGAAATGGATACAACTTTTCAAGAAAGAAGATGACTCTTCATGAAATTCAAAAATAGGTCGACAGGAAAAATTAATAGGTTGACAGATTTTTGACCGTTATTTCAAAAAGCTGTTGACCTGTTAATTTTAACAGGTTGACCTGTTATATTTAAAAATAGGTTGACCGGTTATTTTTAACAGGTTGACCTGTTTTTGTCAATATACAGTAAAAACGAGTTTTCATGCATAATTTTGAAAGCAATGAGAAGTATGATTATTTGAGGATAGATTTTAACATAAAATATTCTAAATAACCAACTTCTAACATATGAAACCATTGAATCTTCTTTTTGTCGATCATGAAGCTTCTTCTCGTCATTAATCAAAACGATCATTAAAAGTCCTTGACTCAACATTCTCCTCCTTTTTGATTGATGACAACATAGCTTTTAAAATATGATTTCCATTGCTATCTCCCCCTGTACTCCCCCTGAGTATATGATCTCCCTGGACAAAAAAATAACTAATTCTCTGCAAAAAGAAGGTTAGTAATCATTCTCTCCCCCTTTGTCATCGACAAAAAGGGTATATGAAACACCTTTAAAGATCCAACAACATTGAACAGCATACGTAGAGTGTTATACAAATTAAGGATCAATAAAAACAAAACCACCTAAGTAGCAACCTTACCTAATTAAACATAGCACCAATCACATACAAGTACTAATAGAGTGTTTTAACTACAAACAGAATATAAAAGGATAGATCGAATCACTGAGGTGGCACATCTGAATCAGTCTCGTCTACTTCTTCTTCGTCTGATTCCTCCTCTTCATCTTGTTCCTCTTCCTCATCATTTCCTTCCTCAATGTATGAAGTACCACGTCCACGACCAACATGAGCACTCGCTCCAGAACTAGTACTTTCCTCCGAAGTAGACCATGTAAAAGTAGGAGGCATTGGACGTTTTCCCGGATTCTGAACATGTGTTGTAACACCCCACACCCGCTACGGACACTCACTAAGGGAATGCCATAGCATCGGTGGAGTATTTTAAGTGAACATAGAACAGAAAAATTACAACAAGACAGATATAAATAAAACTTGAAAATTTAAAACATCATTTCATTGCAGCAGAAGATAAACATGTATGGTTACAATACGAAAACCAACTAAAACTAGAGTCAAGTACTAAATATCCATCCTGATAAAAACATAAGTACATAATCTCACTACATAACTAATAGCCATAATAGAAAAGATAACCGAGCTTTACTTCAAGAGTCCAAGCTCCAAGATAGATAAAGCAGTCTGAATCAAACTCCACTAGAACTAGGCCCAACCTGAGGACCTGAGGGGGGGGGGGAAGATAAAAACAACGGGGTCAGACATAAGTCTGAGTGAGCCCTATAACTTTAACAATACAATCATTAAAGTAATTAGGGTATGATATAAGCTTGGTACGGTAATGACTGGGGATTAATGACTACACTCAGCAGCCAACTAAGATAACGGTAAAGACGCATCTACCCACCCAAGGATAATTACTAACTGCACCACACCAGTCATTCCTACTTAAAGGTTGATCCCACCCATGGACTTAGAAAATATACTAGTAGTTTCGTGTACCCCTAGCTGACCACATAGGTGTCGTCTGCCCCTATCTCCACTAGGTGTACCCACTACTCCCCAAGCGATCGGCTCCCTAACGTAGATACCTGTGCTGGCCCCACAGTGGGGTGTATCACTCCCCAAAGTGGCAACCCGATACAACCAATGGTGCACGGCTTATACCTACACGATGCAACAACGTCTTACCTACCAGCCCGGGTCCATACACGCATATGAAACCCGTTGGACTTGCTTTGCCACCGCTAACCCGTTTTGGCCTCTTATAGTCAAGCCCAGTATGCGTGTCCCGTCCTCGACTTGGGTCGAGCCCACAAAGATACGTTTTGGGTTACTGGTTGAAATGGCCCCCCACAAGCTACCCACCTAAGCTTGTCCCTTTTTCTAGTGCATCCCACTTAACCCTTTAATCATGTTTAATTACATGTTTCTACTTGGTTAAGTATTCTAATCGTATTTTCTATTGCCACCCAGGGCAACCCACTAGATTTCCACATGCCACCCAAGGCACTTACTTGATTTCCACATGCCACCCAAGGCACCCACTTAACCCCTCATGCCCCACTACATGCTTATCTGGTTAAGTGTTTCTTAATTGATTAAGACCGTAACCTTTGTAAAGACCTCTCACATTAGACTATCTTTTATGGCAGCTGGATTTGCCGGTCGGGTCCGGGCAGCCTTACGCCATAACCGAGTCTAACCTCGTGTCTTTACACTTGTCACGTATTTAGTTTATGCCTAAGACCTCTCACATTGGGCCAATCATTTGTAGCCGCTGGATTTGCCGGTCGGGTCCGGGCAGTCTTATGCTACAAATGGGTCCAACCTCGTGTCTTAGTCGATTAATTACAACTAATTAATCACCCCCATATTTTGAATTAATTTTCCCTAATTAATTCCAATTTAATGATGTACATAATTGACTCAATTATGTCCATCCACTTATGGTATGCAACATCCTACCAATTTCACCACAATTTTGTTAACATGAATATTAACCCCATCGTTCCCCACGTAATACGCTAACATGACATACTTAAAAGGGAAGATTCATCACAAATGCAATGGGTTCTACTTAGCATAACATTAGCATCATCATGGGTTTTAAAGGTGTCAACTTGCATATATGACCATAGCATCAAACCCAACTAGCATAAATAACCAACCCAAACTTGCATGAATCACATATGTCATAAAGAGGGCAACTTGCATAGATGTTCATGTCATAGACCTATCATAAAGGGATAAACTTGCATACATGTCATAGGTCTAAAAAGGGATGAACTTGCATATGTTACTCATATCATAAAAAGGGGTAACCATGCATATATATGAATGACATACAAAGGGGTAAACTTGCATATGTATGCATATCATACAAAGGTGTAAATTTGCACATGTTACTTGCATATAATCAAGCACCAAACTTGCATAACATGTCATATCACCAAACTTGCATAACATGTCATATATGAACTTGCATATAATCAAACACCAAACTTGCATAACATGGTGTCATAATGGATCAATGTTTATCATAGTGATTTGCATAACTAGAATCATGAACATATAGCATAAAACTTGCATAACTAGCATCATGAACATATAGCATAAAACTTGCATAACTAGCATCATGAACACATATCATATGATAACATAACTTGCATTGATCCACATTCAAAACCATAACCTCATTATATCCTATCATAATTAGTTTTGCAATTGCTTGCTAAAGGCATAGAAACTCACAACTTGTTGATTAACACTTCTATGAAGAAGATTAAGTTGCTAGAGTTGATTAGAAGTTGATTTGAGAAGCTATCTTCCTCTTTAATTTGTGGAGGCTCCTTCTAAGTTGCATTTTGACGGCATGATGACGTTGTCTCCAATTTTAATGAGTTTTAGGGTAGGATTAGGTTGTATTTATAAGAGTAGTTAGGTGTTTTAGGCCATTAGATTAACCCTAAATCGGATAAGAGCCGTCAGATCTCGTCACTAGCCACCAAAACACAGCCCAGATCCCAAATCAGTGCACCCAGGTCACCTGGGCTCGACCAGGGAGGTCGACCCCCAGGTCGACACTAGGGTCGACACCCATGTCGACCTGGTGGGTAGGTCGACCCCCAGGTCGAACCCTAGGTCGACTCCTAGGTCGACTCCCAGGTCGACCTGGTCTGGGCGGGAATTTTCCCTCCTAGCCCATATTCTGCATTTTTGAAATCTGTTTCGTTTTCTGATTTTTCGTGAAACTTCTGAAGGCCATATCTCGGACATACGGACTCCGATTCACGAAATTTCGGACTCTATTTCGCGTATTTTTCCGAGACGAATGCAACCGCAAAACCCTTTTCCCTTAATTCTCACGTCTGAGCTTAATTATTCTTTAATTACTAAACATTAATATTAAGTGAAATTCGGGGTGTTACATTCTCCCCTACTTAAAGGATTTCGTCCCCGAAATCTCTAAGTCAAGAAGAACGTATCTTACCAACCAAACAACCATCTACTAAACCATCAAACACGGGCATCCATTGTCCTTAAAGTTTCTAATGCTGTATGAACATATGCAAGAAGTGTGTGTATATGTTCCCTATCTAATGCAAAATCAGGCGGTCTACTGATTCAGTTGACCTCCTTAATGCAAACCATGATAGTGCCATGCATCCAATATGTATGCGAAAGAACCCTATCGACACACACTATTTCTACATGTGTGCACAACCATACACCAAAATGCATCATCCATATGATAACACAACCATTATACATCCATCAATTTAGCTACCTACACACAGTTATATGCAATATGCAACATGAAGTGACTGAGCCGATCTAGTGTCTAAAGTGTGTGTATATGCATCCACGAGCAACCACTAGCAAACACTTGCATCCACATGCATCCATCAATCATAACATGTCTCAAACACATGTTTCAACCATAGGTTTACCCTATCTAAAGGTCAAAGGTACTAACGAGAGGACATGCTAAAGATAAGATAAGTACTAGATAAGCGATAAAGGAGAAATTAAAAGACATACCCTCAAAAATGAACGGGTACAGCGAACGCATCTTCGCTTCTGTCTCCCAAGTAGCGTTGCTTTCATCATCTCCCCATTGCACTTTGACTAGTTGAACCTCTCTGTTTCTCAACCTCCTAATCTCTGACCCAAGGATGCGAGTAGGAGCTCGTCGAATCGTCGCATCACGCTCTACCTCCACTTCTCTATGCAAGCTCGGCTCTACCACCTCTGCGGTCTCATGTAGGCACTTCCTCAAATGTGACACATGGAATACATCATGTACTCCACTAAGTCTCTCGGGCAACTCTACTGTATATGCCATCTGTCCAATCCTTTCCTTAATAGGAAACGGTCCTACAAAACTTGGTGCTAACTTCCCAACGGACCCAAAGCGAACAATATTCTGTAATGGAGACACTTTAACAAAGACCATGTCCCCAACATCAAACTCAAGATCCGTCCTCCTCTTATCCGCGTAAGATTTCTGTCTGTCCTGCGCCGCTTTCATCCTTCTTCTAATCAAATCAATCTTTTCCGAAGTCTCTCTAACCATATCAGGCCCAAGCAAGATCTTATCCGTAGATTCCCACCAACATGTAGGTGACCGACAAGGCCTTCCATAAAGAGCTTCGAAAGGAGCCATACCAATACTAGACTGAAAGCTGTTATTATACGCGAACTCCACCAATGGAAGATGCCCTTCCCATGTACCTCCAAAATCTAAGATACATAGTCTCAAAAGGTCTTCTAGAACACGATTCACCCTCTCGGTCTAGCCGTCCGTCTGAGGATGATATGCGGTGCTCAAACACAACTGAGTCCCTACTGCCTCTTGCAAACTCTTCCAAAACTCGCTAGTGAAGATAGGATCTCGATCACTCACTATGCTAGAAGGTACACCATGCAACCGAACTATCTCTCGAAGGTAAACTGAAGCTAGCCATGGAGCAGTCCTCTTACTCTTCACGGGTATGAAATGGGCACTCTTAGTAAGTCTGTCTACCACAACCCAAATTCCCGTATTACCCTTCCTCGATCTCGGTAACCCATCAATAAAATCCATCGAGACGCTATCCCACTTCCATTGCGGAACCTCCAATGGGTGAAGCAACCCACCGGGTTTCTTTTGCTCCGCTTTCACTTGTTGGCACACCAAGCATCTAGCGACATACTCGGCCACATCTTTCTTCATACCGGCCCAAAAGAAAACTCGCTTCATGTCTTGGTACATCTTGTCCCCACCGGGATGAATGGTCATCTTTGAACGATATGCATCTTCAAGTATAGCCTTCCTCAAACCCTCGTCTTGCGGCACACAAAGTCAACCGTCTCTACGCAACCACCCCTTATCATCTAGGGTGTACCTACTCAAATGGCTGGACGACTCCCCTCTTATGAGCTTCTCTACCAACTCAACCAATTGTGGGTCGTCCCGCTGTGCCTCACCAATCCGTCCCAAAAGAGTAGGTCTGACCTCTAAGGATGCTAGCAAACCGGGCACAAAGTCAACGGAGGGTCTGAAGTCAAACATCGAGATAAATTCCAAGCTTTGTCGTTCAACGAACAATGGACTCAAGGACAACCTTTTTCTGCTTAAGGCGTCTGCCACCACGTTACCCTTGCCAGGGGTATACGCTATCTCGAAATCATAGGATGCTAAGAACTCCATCCACCTTTGCTGTCTTAAGTTCAAATCCTTCTGAGAAAACAAGTACTTTAATGATTTGTGGTCCGTGAACAATTCGAATCTCTCGCCAAGAAGATAATGGCGCCAAGACTTAAGTGCAAAAACAATAGCGGCCAACTCTAGATCATGGGTAGGGTAATTTTTCTCATGCACTCTCAACTGCCTTCCCCCATAGGCTATTACCCTTCCCTCTTGCATTAAGACTACGCCTAGTCCTTTCCTACAAGCATTGGTATAAACAACAAATGGCTTACCCCCATCTGGCAAAACTAAGACTGGAGCTGTGGTTAAAGCTCTCTTTAACCGTTGGAACGCATCATCACAATCTACGTCCCATGTGAAGGCTAGGTTCTTCTTTGTCAAGCGAGTTAATGGGGCTGATATCTTCGCGAAGTCCTTGATAAACTTCCTATAGTAGCCAGCCAACCCCAAGAAACTCCTCACCTCGGTAGCATTCTTCGGAACCTTCCAATCTTGGATGGACACTATCTTAGCGGGATCCACAGCTATCCCTTCCTTAGAGACCACGTGCCCTAAGAACCGCACTTCCTCCAAAAGTGACATTTAGATAATTTAGCCTTAAGGCTATGCGCTCGAAGAGTCTCCAACACTTCCCTAAGATGTAGGGCATGCTCTTCTTCACTCTTAGAAAAGACTAAGATATCATCCACAAAGACCACTACGAACTTATTAAGGTACTCCCTGAACACCCTACTCATCAAATCAACAAAGTATGCAGGGGCGTTCGTCAAACCAAAGGGCATCACAAGCCACTCATAAAAACCATCCGGAGTCCTAAAGGCAGTCTTGTCTATGCTATCCTCAGCCACTCTCAACTGATGAAACCCCGTGGCTATGTCCAACTGCGAAAACACTGAGGCGCCAACCAACTGATCAAAGAGATCATCAATCCTCGGCAACGGGTGTCTATTCTTCTTTGTAAGCTTATTGAGTTCTCTATAGTATATACAAAGTCTGAGGGACCCATCCGCCTTCGTGGCAAAAACTACTGGAGCACCCCACTCCGATATACTTCGTCTTATGAACCCCTTCTCAAGCAACTCCCCTACTTGCTTATGGAGTTCCCTCCTCTCACGAGGAGCCATGTGGCGCACTGGCAAAGATACTGGTTTAGCATTGTCTACTAGATATATTCGGAAGTATATCTCCCGCTTCGGAGGTAAGCCCTTCACCTCCTCAAACACATCCGAGTATTCCCGGACCACTCTAACAGATTGCAAACTCTCGACCGAAGTGTCAAGCGATTCAAGATAACTTAGCATAACAGAATTCATGGGATTACAAGAGATCTCGAGAGTGTTCCCCAAGCGAGTCATGAGCCTAACAACTCTCCTTTCGCAATCAAGAACGGCACCATTACTGGATAACCAGTCCATGCCCAAAATTAACCCATAGCTCGTGAAGCCCAAAACAAAAGCATCACATCTAAATTCAACGCTAAGTATAGAAATCCTCAAATCCAAACATATCGTGGACAAATAAGTGGAGCCCCCAATTGGGTTTGAGACAACCAAGGGATCATCTACTAGACTGGTGTCTAAGTGTAGTGACTCAACTAACGATGATGAGATAAACGAATGTGATGCGCCAGAGTCAAATAAAGTACGGACAGGATGATCAAACAGAAAAACCAGACTTTCAATGGAAATAGTTCTACCTCTTTCCTGAATCGGTGGAACTGCGAGAGCCTGAACTTGCCCCTTGCCTGACCTGGTGCCATAAGAGCTTGCACCTGTCCTCCTGAGGTAGATCCCGTCCTCTGCCCCTTCTTAGGGCAGTCCTTCACTAGATGTCCTGCTTCGCCACAGTGGAAGTAGCCAGTCTTCTTCTTCTTCCGACAATCTTTGCTTAGGTGGCCTGGTGTCCCGCAATTGAAGCACTTCTTCTTTCCCTTGCCACTGTTGCCTTTCCCACCCTTGTTTTGCTGTTGCTGTTGAGGTCTCTTCTGATCTCCTTTCTTCTCGGGTGCCTTATTAGCCTTGGGACCCTTCTCTTCCTCATGCATGAGTGCCATGTCTACTAGCTTCTCAAAGGTGGCCCCCATAGGGATGTAAGTCATAGCCAATCCATGCATCGGTTCATTCAAACATTTAACGAACCTCAAAGCCTTCTTCTCCGGTGTATTCACCATGTCTATGCCAAACCTTACCAACTGATTAAACTTGTTGACATATTCCTTCACTGATAGGTTTCCTTGCTTTAGAGTCAAGAACCTTTCCATATACAGATTCTCTTCCGACCTTGAGAGAAACTTTGCCACAAACCTTTGTCTGAAATCCGCCCAAGAGTCAACTAGGCGTTCTCCATTAGTGACCTCCCACCAGAACGAGGCCTCTCCCTTCATTAACCAAGCAGCTAACTTGACTTTCTTTCCTTCTTCCATCTCAAAGATATCTATCAATTCTTCCACCTCCTTAAGCCAATCCCTAGCTTCCACAAAAGTTTCTGATCCTTGAAAAGGTTTCCCTCCCATAGCCTTAAATTCCTTGCAAGTCTTAGCAAAAGTATCCGCGCGAGGAGGAGGGGGAGGAAGATCGGGTGCAACTGTTGGTGGAGGAATATTTGCTGGACCCGCAGCGTTGGCCCTAGCCTCCACCAACCTCCTATATCATATTGGTATCGCTACACCCTCCGGAAAGTTAAGATCTTCAGCCATGCTGAACGAAAAAGGAGAGATTCAAAACGGAGAATTCGAAAGATAAAGATATGGCTATTGGGGATTATGCTTTTCTTTCAAAAACTTTTCTCTTAAAAGACATGTTTTTGAAAGTACTCCTTCAAAAATGTTCTTAGAAAAATAGTTTTTCTAAAAGTTTTATCTGTTCTGGTAACCTTAAGCTCTAATACCACGTGTAACACCCCACACCCGCTACGGACACTCACTAAGGGAATGCCATAGCATCGGTGGAGTATTTTAAGTGAATATAGAACAGAAAAATTACAACAAGACAGATATAAATAATACTTGAAAATTTAAAACATCATTTCATTGCAGCAGAAGATAAACATGTCTGGTTACAATACCAAAACCAACTAAAACAAGAGTCAAGTACTAAATATCCATCCTGATAAAAACATAAGTACATAATCCCACTACATAACTAATAGCCATAATAGAAAAGATAACCGAGCTTTACTTCAAGAGTCCAAGCTCCAAGATCGATAAAGCAGTCTGAATCAAACTCCACTAGAACTAGGCCCAACCTGAGGACGTGAGAGGGGGGGGGGGGGAAGATAAAAACAACGGGGTCAGACATAAGTCTGAGTGAGCCCTATAACTTTAACAATACAATCATTAAAGTAATTAGGGTATGATATAAGCTTGGTACGGTAATGACTGGGGATTAATGACTACACTCAGCAGCCAACTAAGATAACGGTAAAGACGCATCTACCCACCCAAGGATAATTACTAACTGCACCACACCAGTCATTCCTACTTAAAGGTTGATCCCACCCATGGACTTAGAAAATATACTAGTAGTTTCGTGTACCCCTAACTGACCACATAGGTGCCGTCTGCCCCTATCTCCACTAGGTGTACTCACTACTCCCCAAGCGATCGGCTCCCTAACGTAGATACCCGTGCTGGCCCCACAGTGGGGTGTATCACTCCCCAAAGTGGCAACCCGATACAACCAAAGGTGCACGGCTTATACCTACATGATGCAACAACGTCTTACCTACTAGCCCGGGTCCACACACGCATATGACACCCGTTGGACTTGCTTTGCCACCGCTAACCCGTTTTGGCCTCTTATAGTCAAGCCCAGTATGCGTGTCCCGTCCTCGACTTGGGTCGAGCCCACAAAGATACGTTTTGGGTTACTGGTTGAAATGGGCCCCCACAAGCTACCCACCTAAGCTTGTCCCTTTTTCTAGTGCATCCCACTTAACCCTTTAACCATGTTTAATTACATGTTTCCACTTGGTTAAGTATTCTAATCGTATTTTCTATTGCCACCCAAGGCAACCCACTAGATTTCCACATGCCACCCAAGGCACTTACTTGATTTCCACATGCCACCCAAGGCACCCACTTAACCCCTCATGCCCCACTACATGCTTATCTGGTTAAGTGTTTCTTAATTGATTAAGACCGTAACCTTTGCAAAGACCTCTCACATTAGACTATCTTTTATGGCAGTTGGATTTGCCGGTCGGGTCCGGGCAGCCTTACGCCATAACCGAGTCTAACCTCGTGTCTTTACACTTGTCACGTATTTAGTTTATGCCTAAGACCTCTCACATTGGGCCAATCATTTGTAGCCGCTGGATTTGCCGGTCGGATCCGGGCAGTCTTATGCTACAAAAGGGTCCAACCTCATGTCTTAGTCGATTATTTACACCTAATTAATCACCCCCATATTTTGAATTAATTTTCCTTAATTAATTCCAATTTAATGATTTACATAATTGACTCAATTATGTCCATCCACTTATGGTATGCAACATCCTACCAATTTCACCATAATTTTGTTAACATGAATATTAACCCCATCGTTCCCCACGTAATACGCTAACATGACATACTTAAAAGGGAAGATTCATCACAAATGCAATGGGTTCTACTTAGCATAACATTAGCATCATCATGGGTTTTAAAGGTGTTAACTTGCATATATGACCATAGCATCAAACCCAACTAGCATAAATAACCAACCCAAACTTGCATGAATCGCATATGTCATAAAGACGGTAACTTGCATAGATGTTCATGTCATAGACCTATCATAAAGGGATAAACTTGCATACATGTCATAGGTCTAAAAAGGGATGAACTTGCATATGTTACTCATATCATAAAAAGGGGTAAACATGGATATATATGCATGACATACAAAGGGGTAAACTTGCATATGTATGCAAATCATACAAAGGTGTAAACTTGCACATGTTACTTGCATATAATCAAACACCAAACTTGCATAACATGTCATATATGAACTTGCATATAATCAAACACCAAACTTGCATAACATGTCATATATGAACTTGCATATAATCAAACACCAAACTTGCATAACATGGTGTCATAATGGATCAATGTTTATCATAGTGATTTGCATAACTAGCATCATGAACATATAGCATAAAACTTGCATAACTAGAATCATGAACATATAGCATAAAACTTGCATAACTAGCATCATGAACACATAGCATATGATAACATAACTTGCATTGATCCACATTCATAACCATAGCCTCATTATATCCAATCATAATTAGTTTAGCAATTGCTTGCTAAAGGCATAGAAACTCACAACTTGTTGATTAGCACTTCTATGAAGAAGATTAAGTTAGAGTTGATTAGAAGTTGATTTGAGAAGATATCTTCCTCTTTAATTTGTGGAGGCTCCTTCTAAGTTGCATTTTGACGGCATGACGACGTTGTCTCCAATTTTAATGAGTTTTAGGGTAGGATTAGGTTGTATTTATAAGAGTAGTTAGGTGTTTTAGGCCATTAGATTAACCCTAAATCAGATTAGAGCCGTCAGATCTCGTCACTTGCCACCAAAACACAGCCCAGATCCCAAATCAGTGCACCCAGGTCACCTGGGCTCGACCAGGGAGGTCGACCCCCAGGTCGACACTAGGGTCGACACCCATGTCGACCTGGTGGGCAGGTCGACCCCTAGGTCGACTCCTAGGTCGACTCCCAGGTCGACCTGGTTTTGGCGGGAATTTTCCGTCCTAGCCCATATTCTGCATTTTTGAAATCTTTTTCGTTTTCTGATTTTTCGTGAAACTTCTGAAGGCCATATCTCGGACATACGGACTCCGATTCACGAAATTTCGGACTCTATTTCGCGTATTTTTCCGAGACGAACGCAACCGCGAAACCCATTTCCCTTAATTCTCACATCTGAGCTTAATTATTCTTTAATTGCTAAACATTAATATTAAGTGAAATTCGGGGTGTTACATGTGTAGCTGAAGATGAAGGTCCGCAAGAAATTGCATCCCAAAGAATGCCAAAGAAAGACTTAAGCTTGTTAAAACGTTTATCCATTTTGGTGTCTAACCGATCGAGCTTGGTATCGGTTCGCTTGAGTCTTGCTTCTAACAGAAATTGATTTCTTGCTATTTGTTCAAGAGAATCCTTTGTTGTAGAATTTGGCGAAGGAATCTTAACATCTTTCAGTCTTGGAGTAGGAGCTTGTGATGAAGATGCTTCAAGAGGACCTCTATGTTTATATTGCTCAAATGGAATAATGGTCAAGCATGGATCCGGAAGTTTCATTCTCTTCTTTGATATTTTATCAATACACTTAGGTGTTGAAATTTTGGATTCCGGAGATTTTATTCCGCAATTCATGAGGAGACGCATTATATATTCATTGTAAAATAAATGTTTGCGAGAACATTCATTTACCAACGATATCTCATCAAATATCATATCAATCCAGTTGGTATTGATATCGCCATATATAGCATATAACGCCTTAAAATATTCTTTGTAGATGCCATCAAAATTACCGGTTCGTGGCAAAAGAGAATGAGTAATACAATGATGGAGAATTCTAGCCGTAGGTCTCAAATTTATTCCTCTAGCACTTGACTTGTGATCTTCAATGAATAAATGGCTAATTTTGTCTCTAATATGAATGGGACAGAAATCAGAAGAAATTTTTGTACCATTATCTGAAGATTTAAGAACTTCTTCCATTCGGGGCTTGGAGATGAATACTTGTTGATCACATTCAACTGACCATAAGCAATTTGATGAATTTGCTGGCTTGTACTTTTCCAAATTGAGATAAGCATAGAATAATTTTATCATAATGTGATTAATCTCAACATTATTGTCCTCAAAACTAAGAAGAGATGCAATTTTTGCTTTGGTTGCAATTTCTTTAACATCATAGAGGAGAAAATCAAAGTATTTGATAAGCATCCCTTCATGAATGGTATAATCTTTCATCTTATTCCGTCTTGTTATAGCAATCGGATGCTTAAGCCAATGTTTGATTTGAGCATCTATGGGTTGTTGTTGAGAAGTAGAAGAAGAAGTTTTTGATTTCTTTGATTTTGGTGCCATTGAAGAGAAGGTAATGGAGTTTGAGGAGTTAGGATTTAAAAAACAAAGTTGATTTGAGTAATGAAGAGGTTAAAAACGAAATAGTGTGTTGATATTGGTGGTTGAACCGACTATTGGATGTTTAAAAACAGTATAACCCGAAAACGGTCGACCTAAAATAGTATACCGGTCGACCTAATTAGTTTCTGGTTTGAAATCGAAGAAAAGATGCTAAAGTTGGTCGACATAAAATTGTAACCGGTCGACCGGATTCTATGGTGTTGAATTCAAAAACTGTAAAAGCCCGGTCGACCTAAGCAAAAATTTCGGTCGACACTTTTTTTTTCATATTTTGCTGAAACTTTTTCGGTCGACATAAAATTTGTGACCGGTCGACCGTGAAAACTCTCTGGAAATTTTTGTGTCTTAAAAACCGATCGACCTAAAATTATTACCGGTCGACCTGTTCGTGTTTCAAGAGACCGGTCGACATCTTTTTTTCAACCGGTCGACCTAGATAATTCTCTGGAAATAAAAAGTGTACAAACCGGTCAACCGAAAATTTTCTACCGGTCGACCGTTTTTTGATGGAAATGAATTTTCAGCCTTTTGTTGATCGAATTCAAAGCCAAACAAAGTATTATTATAAAAATATATAATAAATATATGAAGTAATAAATAAAAACATTATTAAAAATATTATAAAGCATCTCCTTTGATCCGATATAAAGAACTCATTTTCTTGGTTCCCACGGAGAGTATTTTCCATTAGCGCCTTCATTTTTGTTGAAATTTTTATCCCACGATTCGGTGTTCTTGTTGATGATGATGGCATTTGCATGGGTTCATGAAAATTATTCTTGTTTGAACCACAGAAAAGTGAAGCTAGCTGTTCGAGATACGTTAAGCGAGAAGAAGTTAATCTCTGCTCGTAGTACATCTCCCTTTGGAGATCGACTTGGTGTTTTTGATAGTGGTGTATCTCGTCAATTTTTTCTTTGGTTCGTGGGGAACAGAAAAGAGACTTCTTGCATCGTTTTGATGTTGGAGTATTTCCAGGTGTACGAGAATTCTGATGAAAACCAGGAGGGTGTTCCGGTGTCTTAGGGGAGTAGTGTTCTTCGGACTCGGAACTTGTTATGGTGATGTGCGATTTTTGTGCACATTCACCACAGATATGAGCTATGATAATATGTTGTTTAATGGAGATTAGAGAGATAAGTTGTCTGAGAGCACTCAAAAAAAATATAAACATATATATGGAAGGAATTTTCTATTTAGAGAAAGAAAAGAGATGGTTCGTATTTGTTTAACCATAGAAAAATTCTCTTCTAAATATAGTAAAAAAACATTGGTTTCTGAAAAATAATGTACGAACTCTTGATGTATGTTAAAAAGATTTTTTACTCTTCGAGTATTTTTCTTGAAACCAACCCTAGCTCTCTACGTAAGTTGATAAAACTTGATTCCAGTAGAGGCTTTGTAAATATATCAGCTAGTTGATTTTCCGTATTTACGTATTCGAGATTTATATTACCCTTTTCAATGTTATCTCTCAGAAAATGATGTCGAATATCGATGTGTTTAGTCCGAGAGTGGTTAACTGGGTTTTTGGATAAATTTATCGCACTCGTGTTATCACAATATATAATAGAATTCGATAAGTTTATACCGAAGTCCTTAAGTGTTTGTTGCATATATATAACTTGTGTACATGCTAGTGCCGCTGATATATATTTCGCTTCACACGTCGAAAGTGAAACACAATTTTGTTTCTTACTAAACCAAGAGACAAGTAATTTTCCAATAAAATGGCACGTACCACTTGTGCTCTTTCTATCCGTTCGTGATCCTCCGAAATCAGCATCACTATATGATACTAATTCAAATGTACATTCTTTTGGATAGAAAAGACCGAAATATTTGGTTTTATTAAGATAGCGAATTATACGTTCCACTGCTCGTAAGTGTGATTCTTTAGGATCGGCTTGAAAACGTGCACACAAACAAACACTCATCATAATGTCAGGACGACTAGCAGTTAAATATAATAGAGAACCTATCATACTACGATATAACTTCTGGTCTACATTCTTTCCAAATTCATCTTTTTCAAGATGTGTGGTCGTACTCATAGGAGTTGGTTTACCAGAGGTATTTTATAGTCCGAAGCGTTTAACTAGATTTCCGCAATATTTTTCTTGATTGATAAACATACCATTTGAAAGCTGTTTGATTTGAAGACCGAGGAAATATGATAGTTCTCCCATATGTGACATTTCAAATTCTTTGGTCATAATATTTGTAAATTCTTTGCAAAGTTCATCGTTTGTTGAACCAAAGATAATGTCGTCTACATATATTTGGATAACTAATATATCTTTTCGAGAATGTTTAATGAATAAAGTCTGATCAACTTTTCCAATTTGAAATCCAGAATCTATGAGATAGCTTCTTAATCGTTCATACCAAGCACGAGGTGCTTGTTTTAATCCTTATAAAGCTTTCTTAAGTTTATATACATGATCTAGATATTTCTCATGTACGAACAAAGGAGGTTGTTCGACATATACATTCTCTTTGATAAACCCATTTAAAATAGCACTTTTGACATCCATTTAATAAAGTTTGAAATCATGATGACACACAAAGGATAGTAATATTCGAATAGCTTCTAATCGAGCTACGGGAGCAAAGGTTTCTTCATAATCGATACCTTCTTCCTGATTATATCCTTGTGCTACCAATCTTGCTTTGTTTCTAGTAATGTTCCCTTGTTCATCGGCCTTATTTTTATATACCATTTAGTTCCTATAACTGATTGATTAGTCGGCCTTGGAACAAGTTCCCATACATCATTGCGCTCGAACTGGCTTAGTTCTTCTTGCATGGCAATGATCCAGTATTCATCAGTAGCAGCTTCCTTAGGATTTTTAGATTCGATATTTGAGATAAATGCAACATGACCCATTTGATTAAGTTGACTCCTTGTTCTAATTTGTGATGTTACTTCTCCAATAACATTTTGAACTGGATGATCTCTTAGAATTCTCGAAGGAGATCTAAATCTTGATGGAGAAGGTATAATAACAGGTTGAGGAATATTCTCAATAATTTCTGAGTCAGAATCATTATTTGTGATGGTAGGATTATCAGTGACTATAGTTTCTTCATCATCCGATATACTATGAGACGGTTTATAGAATTCGTCAAAAGATACATGAAGTGATTCTTCAATAGTTTTAGTTCTCTTATTGAATACACGATAAGCCTTGCTTTGATCCGAATAACCAATAAAGATTCCTTCATCAGCTTTTGAATCAAATTTACCAAGATGATCTTTCATGTTTAAAATAAAACATTTTGAACCAAAAACTTTGAAGTATGAAATATTTGGCTTTCTTTCATTAAATAATTCATAAGGTGTATTTTTAGTAAGAGGTCGAATGGATGCACGATTCAAAACATAACACGCAGTTGCTACAGCTTCTGCCCAAAAATGTTTTGGTAAAGTACTTCCATTTAATAATGTCCTTGCACGTTCTTGTAATGTCCAATTTTTACGTTCTACAACTCCATTTTGTTGTGGAGTTCGAGGAAATGAAAAATTATGATTAATACCTTTCTTTGTACAAAATTGTTCAAATTCATTATTTTCGAATTCTCCGCCATGATCACTTCTTATATTTTTAACCTTAAGTCCTTTTGAGTTTTGAATTTTTTTGACGAAGGATTTGAAATGAGTAAACGTGTCACTTTTATTTTTCAAGAAAATCACCCATGTATAATGAGAATAGTCATCAACAATTACAAACACATATCGACTATGATTTATGGATTGTATTTGAGTTGGTCCAAATAAATCAATATGCAATAACACAAGTGGTTGTAATGTTGATATTACCTTCTTAGATTTAAATGATGATTTTGTCAATTTTCCTACTTGGCATGCGTCACAAAGATTGTCAACTTTAAAGCTAAGTTTGGGTAAACCTTTAACTAGTTCGTTCTTTGCTAGCTTGTTAATAGTTCTGAAGTTTATATGACAGAAACGTTTGTGCCATAGCCATGGATCATTATCATTTGCTACAAGACACATATCTGAATTATGATTGATATTCATATTCAGAATATAGATGTTTCTATCTCAATGTCCTTCAAAAGCTATATTTTGATCTTTTTCTAAAATACTACATTTATTATTCGAAAAAGAAATGATAAAACCTTTGTCGCACAATTGACTGATACTTAATAAATTATGTTTCAAATTCTTAACTAACATGACATTTGTAATAAGAGGTAAGTTAGATGTACCAAAATTGCTCACATCACCTTTGCCGATGATATAGCCTTTTGAATTATCTCCAAAAGTGACTGAACCACCATCCGAATACGTGATATTTGTTAATAAGCTCTTTTCTCCAGTCATATGCTTTGAGCAACCACTGTCCAGTATCCACTTTCCTCTTTTCTTAAGTGGGACCTGCAAAAAATAAAGTTAAGTCCATGGTACCCACTTTTTATAGGGTCCTAATAGTTAGATCTTAGGAGTCCAAACCCATACGGGTCCGGTATCCCCTTTATACAAATAATTTGGATTATGATGCACAATACTCAAAAAGTTTTGAATGTACTTGTTTCTAATAAAACTATTATTTGTTTTAGGAACCCATACTTTTATAGATTTGACATTCTTCTTTTGAGATTTCACAATTGGTTTTGGTTTGGAATATAATAAACTAAGATTTTTCTTAGCTTCAGTTTCTTGTACTACCTTATTTTTCCTTTTTCTTTTACCAAGATGTTTCTTGATAACTTGTTTCTTATATCCCAACCCTTGCTTATTTGTAGCTGATTGTGAACTCTCAATAATTTTTGTCAAATTTTCTCGACCTTTGTTAAAGTTAGAAATATTTTTAGTAATATCGTCTAACTTTGTTTGTAAACTAGCTTTTTCAAGATCTAGAGATTTAACTTTTGCTTTAAGCTCATGATTCTCAGTAGTAAGAGTATCATTCTTCTCTTTTTGAACTTTAATTTCTTGAGTCAAAAGAGATAGTTGAGAGTCAATATTAGATGATGATTCTTGAGCCTTTTCAAGTTCTTCTTCTAATATTTTCTTTTCATCTTTTAACATATCTCGTTTAAATTCTACTCTACTTAAATCAGCTTGAGCTTGTTTGCATTGTCGTTTCATATCTTCAAATTTATATATCAACTCAGCATTTATATCAAGAACTTCTTCAAAAGAAGGAATTTGTACCTTATCTTCTTTAGCCATAAAGCATATATTTGCTTGTTCATTATCTGAGTCGCTTTCATTTTCTGATGAAGATGAATCTGAATCATCCCAAGTTACTGAGAATGCCCGTTTCTTTGACTTGTCCTTTTTGTGTTTGAACTTGTCATTTTCTGTCTTCTTCTTTTGTTCTGGACAATCATTTTGCATATGTCCCTTCTTATGACAGTTAAAGCATTCTACATTTGATGATGATGGTCTGTTTGATCCGAACTTCTTTCTGTTGTATCGACTAGCTTTTCGTTGCTTTAAGAATTTTTTGAATCCTTTTGCAATGAATGCTAGATCCTCATCTTCGGAATTTGAGATGTCTTCATCAGCATGAAAAGCTACATTTTTCTTCTCTTCTTTTTGTTCTTTTCGAGCCTGCAAGTTTGCTTCATAGGACATAAGATTTCCTATCAATTCATCTGGCTTCATGGTGGAAAGATCATTAACTTCTTCTATGGCTAAAACTTTTCCTTCCCATTCATTAGTCAGTGAATGTAGGACTGTTGAAACTACATCAAAGTCAGAATATTTTTGCCTAACCCGATAAGAGCATGATGAATAGTTTGAAACCTTGAATACATCTCATTGATTGTTTCATTTGGCTTCATTTTAAAATTAACTTTTCAACAAAGCTATTTTTGCTTGTTTAACCTTGTTAGTACCTTCATGAGTGGTCTTTAGTGTTTGCCAAATTTGATAAGTAGTGGTACAGATACTAACCCGGTTATACTCATTTTGGTCTAATGCACAAAACAACATATTTATTGCTTTTGCATTTACAGCTGCTGCTATTTTCTCAGCAGGAGTCCATTCTGCATACTCAGTTGTTGGATTAACTATTTCTTTCTGAGTAGCATTCCAAGCGTCATAACTTGTTGATTGCATATAAAAAGCCATACATGTTGCCCAATAGCTATAGTTTAGGCCATTAAAGAAAGGAGGTTTTTGTGTCGATTGACCTTCAGTGTAAGTTGTGTTACTCGTACTTGCGTTATTTGCCATATTACTAGAATATATCAAATAACTGTGTTATGGTTATATGATGACCTGGCTCTGATACCAATTGTAAAAGACGAGTGTGTACGACTTGTGCAGGATCTATAATATGGCTATGCGGAATGTATGTGATAACTTAAGCTATTCAATAGTTACGCAGGTAAAAATTCGCAAACAAGAAATATATCACTAACAAATATAAATGTTGTAGATAAAGTAAAGTAGAGTAACAACACCAGGATTTTTATATTGGTTCGGACCTCCCGTCCTACGTCCAGTCCCGAAGCTCCTCTTCGGCTTTTCACTAGACAACACCCTCGCTTCACCCGGAGGAACATGTTCACAACACTACTTGATTTGCAGGCTACAAGTTTACCCACTTGATTTCATGGGCTACAAGCTTACCCACTTGATTTCACGGGCTACAAGCTTACCCACTTGATTTCACGGGCTACGAGCTTACCCACAAGACGATTACAAGAGTTTGACCTTGAATGTGTTCTTTCTTCAACACTGATTAGTCAATGATTGAGTACAACCTTCCTATAATCTTATCCTCAAATATATATTGATGTTTGCAAAGATTTGGAAGTGGATTATCGAGTTGAATCACAAGTGTGTTAAATATGCTTGGAGATTCAAACGATAATTGAATGCTTTTGAGTGCTTTTAGAATGCTAAGAATACAATATAGATCAGAGAATGGAGAGAAAATTCAGTGATTTGATTGATTGAAAACTGATGTATTTATAGTAATTGAGAAGTTGCAATTGTTTGTGAAAAGTTGCAATCAAAAGAAATGATTTTAAATGAAGAGAAATGGATACAACTTTTCAAGAAAGAAGATGACTCTTCATGAAATTCAAAAATAGGTCGACAGGAAAAATTAATAGGTTGACAGGTTTTTGACCGTTATTTCAAAAAGCTGTTGACCTGTTAATTCTAACAGGTTGACCTGTTATATTTAAAAATAGGTTGACCAGTTATTTTTAACAGGTTGACCTGTTTTTGTCAATATACAGTAAAAACGAGTTTTCATGCATAATTTTGAAAGCAATGAGAAGTATGATTATTTGAGGATAGATTTTAACATAAAATATTCTAAATAACCAACTTCTAACCTATGAAATCATTGAATCTTCTTTTTGTCGATCATGAAGCTTCTTCTCGTCATTAATCAAAACGACCATTAAAAGTCCTTGACTCAACATCTCGCTTACGCTATTTTGATATTTTTACTTTACTGGTAGACACTATTGTATATAGTGTATTATACTATATAGTATTAGTTTGATGGATCCTTAGAGGATGGTGATCCCAAACATCCTTTAAGTTACTGATTGCGTTTCATCGAACATTTCATTTAAGTTGATTTACTTCCATGAGACTGTTAGTCCTGATCCGAGTTGTTTTGTTTTTCATTATTGCTCGGGTCAGATCGATTATTCAAGTTCGAGATTCATCGTTAGAGTTGGAGCTTATATTGGGTTTCATTCACCTATGTTGACCTATTCAGTTGATCATGTTTCAGTTATTTTGTCGTCTCTGTTTCATACTATTATATTGTATCTGAAATTTATTGTATTAGACTTCCGCTGTATTATTTATGTAAACTCTGTTGTAATTTTTTATTTATTTTAGCTTCATGAACTACTATTGTATTATTTATTTTCAGCTGCGAGATGTATTTTTCTCTGTGTCTGTTATCTGTGGTTCTATGATTTATTTTATTTACCCCAGAAGCTAATAACAATATGTTGCTTTGAATGTTTCGAGTTGACATATTTTGTCGATCCAGCACGATCAAAACGGCGGGTCATTACAGTACACAACGCACATAGGAAGATTTCACATCACAATTAAAATAAATTTTAAATCTTAAAACAAGAGATCTCACCGAAGGTTAAGTTGAGATGAGCTCCAAATCTGTTTTTCGACTATTCCATCACGTAGATCTGATCAACACGAGTCCAACACTTTCAGTTTCACGTAATTCCGTTTCTGATTGACAAAGTTATTGCATTATAAACTTTAATTATAATATTGTATTAACGTAAAGTAATTAATATAATTAAACAATTTATTAACTATTTAGTCCCATTCTTCCTTCAGCCGATAAGCCTTGGAACATGATCGAAATTGTTCCCATCACCTCTTTCCACGCTAGTAAGGACGCACTATTTTGGAGATTGGAGATTGTTCTTTAATTTTCTCGTATAAATCATGTTTTAATTCGGAACGAATTATGAAGAATTTGGAGAAATATTTTTGAACGACGATGTCTGCTCGTTGAGATGGAGGCGGTGGAGAAATAGATCTGAGGAAAGAAGCCATTTTTTTTTTAATTTATGCATAGAACAAATTGGATTGAAAGAGAGAGGATGTAAGGGAAGAAGAAGGGAGAGTTATGTTATTTTATAATAGTGAGGATTGGTGAATAAAAAGAAATAAATATGAACAATTACAATGGGAAGAAACGTAAGTGTAAGATTTAACGTTTCCTCGTCTTTTCTTTTTTTATATATATGAATGCTATGGATAATAAAGGGGCAAACATTGCATGGTTCTTTTTATTTTTAGTATATGAAGAATTCAAAATAAGGGAGTATTTACATACTTTGAAAATATTGAAGGAATATAGAGAGCATGACCACACGTTTTAAGAAACGCATGCATGTCTCCAACATGACAATTTAATGAAAAGGAAAAAATTAGTGTGCATAGAATTAAATTGCATGAAATTTATTGTAGTGTGTCATTCTTTATTTAATGCGCATATATGGTGCGTTGATTAGATAATTATTTATTTCTTTTCAAAATTCAAGGGAACAATTCACATTTGGGAATTTATTAATTAATGAATGATACAATTAGAATAGACAGGGGAAAGTATTTAAGAGAATAGCCAAAAATATATATTTATATATATACACACATATACATATACATATTGTCAGAATTTATTTCATTTAGAACCTACACATTATTTTCAATCAATATTTTAATATAAATTAATAGATTTTATTTTCCTAAGGCATATTTTTTTCCTTTGGCATGTAGTCAAAGATTGTTAATACAAGGATAACATCCTTTCTTTTAACATTTAATTGAGGAAATATTTTAAAGTTGTTTTTTTCCCTCTTTGTATATTTGGAATGTGCATTAAACAAGCGCCTACATGAATTATGTCAATCAACATTTAAATCTTAGGATTTAAGTTTTCCATCAATAAATGTAATCTTAAAATCTAACTTAAATATTAAAATGTAAATTTAATCATTTAATTTTTAAAATTTAATTCAATCTTTTAAGAACAAATTAAATTATACAAACTAGAAATTCAAGTATAAATCTCTACGTTCAAATCCTAAATCGAACTTACAATTTCAAACTTAATATCATAAATTGATTTGCACAGTCAAATCAAAATTAACTATTTTGAGTGTTCGTTCATGCAATTATTCATAAACAATTCAATCAATTATCCCAGCAATTATCCACAACAACCAAATAATTTTCAATTAAGATTTCATGCAATTATGAATTGAACAATCACAATACTAACTAAAATATTATCAACATTTTATGTGATATTGATAAACTTGAAATCAAATGTTAATCATGAGTGAGAGACTCGCCTTTTATACATATGACGAAGATAAGCAATAAACACGGACAACGACTAATCCTAAGCAGCAAATTTGAAAAAAAAATTATTTTTCCCCTTTTTTCCCTTTCATTTTTTTTAATTCAATAATTTAATTTAACAATGGAATTTTAAATTCTGACGCATTTACTAACAAAATTTCCTTAAAATACATTTTTAAAATTGGTTTTGATTTTCCGGGTTGTTATAGTCTCCCCCACTTAAAATCTTTTCGTCCTCGAAAAGGAACGAAGCTAAAAGTTGTTTAAGTAAGCAACTCAATTTTCATTCTTTTATTGGTGTCAATAATTTTATTAGTTGAACTAATAATCACACAAAAAAATCATCAATCAATTAGGTGACTAACTTTTTAAATATATATAACTTTTATATATTCAAAATCATATTTTCTAAGATCGGATTATATATATGATCAAAAATACGTTAGGGCATTTCGAACCCCATCTCTAACGAGTTTTCTCATTCTAGGATGCTACTGATCCTATCTATAATGAGTATTCTTTTATAGGATATTACTAATCCTACCTCTGATGAGTCTATTGTTCAGTTCTAACGAGTTGTACCCCAAAGATTTGAGCTAACCAGAGCTCTGATACCAACTGTAACGACTAGGATTTCGCCCAGACCTAATCGATCGTAAAATCGACCAATATCGCTCAAAACCCGAATACGCTAACTCTAGGAATACAACACATTAGAACAAATAACAAAAGATTTTTATAAACATTATAATAATGTTACATCAGAGTACAGAATATCAGAGTACATCGATAAAATATAGCAGAAGATAAATTTCAATGAATTAAATACATTGCAGCGGAAAACAATAATCTGATACAGCGGAAGTCTATCAATGCTCTGGACATAGCTTTAAGCTTTGATCCAGAATCCTGCTCAATATATCTACAAATTAAGCTACTAGACTGCCCGTGTGGAAAAGATGGCACCCGAGTTTGCAAAGTGAAACAAACTACGGGTCAGTCATGGGACTGGTATGAGAAATCTAAATTAACTTATCTAATAATAAGGCTAATTACAGGACCATGCCGCTAACGCGTAACGGGTTTACTCCAATGGATTGCCAGTGCATAAATAAAGTAAATCGTTAAACAACGCAATACTTTTTAGAAAAATGAAACCATTATAAGACCCAAGTCGCATCACACAATGCAACGCAAACCGGAGGATAGAGTTTTACCTTATAATGGTCAAAAATGCTTGATACGTATAAAATGGATTTGATATTATTATTATTATTAGTGTATATATGTTTTCAAAAACAATTTCAATCATAATGTATCAATCATAGATGGCATAGTACCCCATCCTACTATGTCGCCATACTAATTCTACAATCAAAACCGCATGATGTTGTATTGGAATTTGGATTTCCATCAAGAGTCAAGGCTAGGAACGATCTCCTTACCGATTCGAAACACTATAGCAATGTCTCAGGATCCCCTGTAGTGAACCCTTGGATCCTGCAGGGCCGGTCCACAAATAACGTTAGTGGATTGGCAATTCCTGAACACACATTTCCTGTTCCTATTGGACCTATAAAATGGTCACAATCGATCAATAAATCTGAGGCACCTCATTCCATCAACCACATAAGTAAAAATGTCGGGCCTTGTAAAAACCAAAACACCACTTCTAACTAGAAAGGAACATGTGCAATCCATGTGTTCCCTTGTCCCATTTCTGACTCTTGCTGGGGTGTGAGGCTCGCGAGGTAACGTTATACACAAAGCTATGCCGAAATAGGCTATGCTTTGATCATCCCACAAGGCACTGCTTTTCAACCAAAGCCTTGATCATTTGCATCTTGGCGTGCCACATTGACAATTCACACCATGCGATCGATAACTACCAATATATAACCTCTGAGCTCGTGCGTCTCAGAGAAGGGTGTTAAGCAAGAGGATAAATTCTCCGCCACCAAATATATATTAAATAGAAATCAATTTAATTTACATGGAATGAAATCCAATGTCAGACACACATCCATTTACAAGTCGTTCTGGGTATGAATGAAACCGGAGTCACTTTATTCCTCATCCCGTATGTCCAATTTGGAAGAGAGGCGCTTGCATATCCGGACAATCAACAAGTACATCCAGACAACTACCACTTTAACCCTTTCCTGGGAGCAAATCAGTCTATGGCATCATTAGTCATCCATTCGATGTGAAGATCGCCGATCTTCAACCACCGTCTTCATCTTCGACTCTTAATCGTCGTAGTAATTATTTGGAATGGGTTAAACCCAGTCTTTCTGAATAACTCGCGTATTTTATAATCAAAGATCAAGTGCTATAAAAACACATCAAACGCCTCTTTCCAATTCAGAATATTCTTTAAATAAAATATTCACATTATTCTATCAAAGATAAATTCTTTAAATTTTATTCTTAAATCTTTCTTTTAAAGATTTATTAAAACTCCAATTTGGTTTTAATATCAAAAATCATTATTTAATGCTTATTTAAATTTAAGAAATTAATCTTGTCTTTAACTGGGTTAAAGAACTAATGTCATTTAAAACACAGTTCAAGGTAAACCCAAAATCGTCTTCCATTAAATATGGAATTTTTATAGAAGTCAAATCAATATATAATCGATATAAATTTCTGTATCAGACCAATAATATAAATGGAATAATGACAAAGCCTCTTAAATTCCATATATAGTATCGGTCTTCTTTTACAGAAGCTTATCGCGATTATTATTAAATCGAATTCTATTCAATTCCAATTTAATATATTAAATTGGAAAACTTTACATTGGAAAATTATCGTTTCATCTTAATAAAAGATTTATAAATTCCATTTAAATCTTAATAAAAGATTTATAAATTCAAAATTATAATTTCACTGTTAATTGGGATTAAAGAACAAATGTCGTTTAAAACATAGTTCACGATAAACACTCAATCAACTTCATCTTAATGCTTAATTAAAACATTAATTAATTAGTAAACTTCTCTAAATCTAAATTAAAAGATTTATTCTTTTCACATAGGGTCTAAGGACATTGTTATTTAAAACACCATTCACAACAAACCCAAAATCCCATTTATTTTATTTAATTCCAAATAAATATTAATTAATTGGAAAACTCCATTAAATCTTGATTAAAGATTTATTCTATTTCTTTATTAAAATAATAATTTCAAAATATTAGATTTTGGAAATTACTACTTTTTATTCTATTCATTATAAAATGAATAAAAGCGATCGATAAACCCGTTCGGGTTAAAATGGCATTTCAACTTATAATGGGCAAAATAGTCTAATTCATTACCATGTCCATTTATGGTTTATAATGGGCTAGACCTCCCACATTAGGCCAACAACTTGCGGGTGCTGGACATGCCAATTTGGTCCAGGCATACTTATCCCACAAATTGGGCTTAACCTCGTCTCATAGCCCGATTCATATTTGCGCTGAAACGACCTGAAATCCCTCTAATGGGAATTCACGGATTGTACTGAGGACAAAACAGATCGAAACACAAACAGAAGAACATTTCATTGTTAATTATAACAGTTCCATCAGAATACAAGAACATTACAGAGTATGAATGAATAAAACACAATTGATAAATATCAGAGATTACAATACATTACATAGCAGCGGAAAATAATACAACACACAGCTGAAAGTAATACACGGATACAGAGCTTTCCTAATATCGCCTCAGCTGTAAATCAGGATCCTTTGAATATAAATCTGGAAACCCAAATCTACTAGCTGCCCGTGTCAAAATAAGGGCACCCAGAGTTTAGGTTAAAACAATAAACTCCAGGTCAGTCATGTGACTAGTGTGATAACTAAAACAGTTATTAATCTTTATTCTAAAGTTAGGTAAATCAAGGGACCACGCCGTATAACACGGAATGGGTTTCCTCCCAAGAGTACCAGTGCATAAAACAACAGCGCAATGCTAAATAAAGAACAATGAAGCTATTATAAGACCCAGGTCCCATCACACAATGCAACACAAGCCGGAGGATAGGGTTTTCCCTTATAATAGCCAAACATGCTTGGTACGTTAAAAACAAATAATTTGATACTATTATAAGTGTATAGTGTCAAAATAATTTCAATCATAAATATCAATCATAGGCGGCATGGGTACCATATATTATGTCACCATACTAGGATCTACAATTAAAACCGCACATGTCACATATTGGAAGTTGGATTTCCATCTATGAACCGAGGCAAGGGATTGTCCTCTACCGATTCGAGACAATCTAGCCCATGTCTCAAACTATAGCCGCAACTGCACCTAGGAGCCACAGGGCCGGTCTACTCGATGTGGAATAAATAAAACCCTGAACAATACGTCTCCCGGCCCTATGGGGCGTAAATGAGCCAAATGACTCCATATCCGAGGCGCCTCGCATTACAACAACCACACAGGTGAAAAATATATAAATGTCAGGGCTGGTAGGTCACTGACACCACCTCTAAATAGAAAGAGACGCATGTTCTCCCTGGATCCTCTCCCGTTTCTAGTTCATACTAGGGTGTGAGGCTCGCAAATTAACGCCATACACAAAGCTATGCCACACAGGCCGTGCTTTGATCATCAACCACAAGACTTTGCTTTTCAACAAATGCCTTGATCATTTTCCACTTAGGCATGCCACATAGGCAATTCACTCCATGCGATTGATATCCACCAATATATAACCTCTAAGCTCGTACGTCTCAAAGAAGGGCGTTAAGAAAGAGAACCGCCGCCAAACAAATATATATTTAATAGAAATCAATCAAACAGAATAAAATCCAATGTCAGACACACAGTCCATTTACAAGTTCGTTCTGGATCTGAACGAAACCGGAGGCACCTTGTACCTCGCTTATCCATCGATCTCCAAGTACGTCTGGACGATAACCAACTGATTCCCTCCTCTTGGGTGTACAGCCCAATCAAGATCATTGGTAATTATCCAAACGATGTGAAGACCTCCGGTCTTCGACCACCGTCTTCATCCTCGACACATCGTCGAATCAGTTATTCAGAATGGGATAAACCCAGTCTTTCTGAATAACTCGCGTATATAATAAACAAGTGTTACACAAATACAACATACGCCTCATTCCAATTCAGAATATTCTTTTATTCAAATATTCTTATACTTTGGGAAAGGTTCCCATTAATTTTATCAAAGATAAATTCTTTAAATTTATTCTTTAATCTTCTTTTGAATATCAATTCAAACCAAATTATGGTTTATCCAACTAGTCGGGATTAACGAACCTTATCGAAGTAATCAATTGTTAAATTTCCCAACCCCAACCTATTCATCCCATGAAGTAAAAGTGGTAATACTTCATATCTAACACCACGGTGTTATATGTAAATTCAATTACCATTTCACATTCAAATCTAATTAAAGATTTAACTATCGCCTGGAGCAAAACTGGTGATACTCCATTCTCGATCATTTTAATCTAATTAAAGATTCATTAAAACTCCACTTGGTTTTAATCTTCCCAAAAATCAATATTAATGATTGTTTAACTTGGGAAATCATATCCTGTCTTTAACTGCGTTAAAGAACCAATGTCATTTAAAACACGGTTGACGATATACCCAAAATCACATTCTATTAATTATCGGGTTAAAGAGTAAGTGTTATTTAAAACACCGTTCACGATAAACCCAAAAATCAATTCAAATTAAATTCCAATTAAATTCCATTTAATTGGTATGCTTCGTTAAATCTAAATAAAAATAATTAATCTTTTTCTCAACTGGGTTTAAGAACAGTGTTAATGAAGACACCATTCACGATAAACCCAAATCCCATTTGATATTAACTACAAGGCTCTGAATAGAAAATAAATCGCCTATAATAAATATCAAATTCTACGACCAACAAATATTGTATTGGAAATCACGATATCAATATATCTTTCAAATTTCCATAACAATATCTGTATAATCACGAAATCCAACATCGAAATATTCCAAAGACAATTTCGATTCAAATCCATTTCCACTTTATATATTGGAAATTCTGGTTATTTTCAAAACCATTTCAAATCCACTTTATTTATTTTAAAAAATAAATGGGATTATAATTCTAGTTCAAAACTAGTTCATTTCGATAAAAACCTATTTTTATCTTTTCAAATATGGAGTTTTTCATCCCAGTTCTTTCCAAATCATTACTTATTATTTTACATAAATTATTACTATTTTTAATAATTTCATCAAGGCCCGTACAGTCGATTTCCATCAATGGCCATCGAACTACACTTACAGCGACCTTTTCCAAATTTGATTTGGACATAATTCCAAATCCAACCATTAGATTTCAAATCTCTAATATTCGTTAGAAAGCTCTTTTCGATACGAACCCAACGGTTCCTGTTTTAGGAGAATCCGACGGTCAGATCTCCCGTAATATCCATTCGAAGTCAATGGTCGAAATTCGCGAACTACCGCGGCGCGACGCGGTCTATTCAGGCCATTTAATATATATAATATATACATTATATTATATATATTTCGTCGATTTCCTTTTAAAACGTATTTTATAAATCGTTTTAAATTCGTTTTCGAAACGATTTCAACTTCATATTCAATTTCGAATCAAAATTGAATATTCCACATCATCGATATACAAATGATAATATTTTCAAAACGTTATATTTTGAAATCATTTCCTTTTCTATAATCATTATAAAAACGAATATAATCGATATGAATATCGTTCGCATCAAAATGGCGCATATCTAACCAACACGGCTTGATATATTTCAATAACTTCGTTATACTATTCAACAAATGAATATTTTCTTCAACACATGAATTTTCTTCTATTCAACACATGAATATATATTTTATTCAACACATGAATTTTCTTCTATTTAACACATGAATATATATTTTACTCAACACATGAATTTTCTTTTATTTAACACATGAATATATATTTTATTCAACACATGAATTTTCTTCTATTTTTCCAAATTGGAATGAGTCCTAATCAATTACCATATAATGTTGTTTATATGGATTATATAAAACACATGTATATAATAGAAATGATAAATAATCAACCATCATCCAAAGTGCACCACACAACTGCATAAGCATTAAATATAAATAATTAACGCTTATACAGTCTGTCAACCCATCGATTGACATACAGCTTAACAATCGGGATTAGTGTACGTCAAATATCATCCCAATACCCGTGTGGGGTTTCAGTCAACAAACACTGATTTTTATTTGTGCAGTTGGGCGATATGTAAAATTTATCGTCCCAATCAATATCCTTCAAATGGAACAAACCGTTCGATTTGTTTATAAATATTTATTTTATATACATGTTAAAAATTATATTTTTAACTATAAAATATTTATTCAATCCACATCACACAATCAATTTTCACAACACACCAATCAAACAAACAAGTCATCCATGGTCTGTGGGCGACGGGTGTCAGGTGCTACTAAGCACCGTCTGCATCCTAGTAAATATTTCAAACTAGTAATTAAAATATAAGTGAGGAGTTCTCACCAAGAGCTAAACCAAACGTCACGACTATTCATATGCAGGAAACCTTCGTCATGCTCGCCTTTCGTCACTTTCGTTGCCCGTATTCATTACGTGTATAAAAATCACATTTTTTATATTGTGCTATGTATATAAAAATCACATTTTTATAATCACTCAATATGGACAAAAAAATCACATTTTTATATTGCTACTATATAGATAAAAATTCTATTTTTATACCGCTACTATATAGATAAAAATTCTATTTTTATAACGGTGTTCGTATAATAAAAATCATATTTTTCTCTCGCCATTCTCTATATAAAAATCACATTTTTATATATAAAGATTGTATTTTTATATCTATGCTACATATGTAAAAATCACTCCTTTACACCGCTACTTCCATGAAAAAAATTATATTTTTATCTTGCTAGTAATATAATAAAAAATATATTTTTATTACTCTACATAAATAAAAATCATATTCTTATTCTTCCTATGATATAAAAATCATATTTTTATTCTTCCTATGATATAAAAATCCTATTTTTATACTTTTTAAAACAATGCTATATAAAAAAAACAATGTCATAATATATAAAGAAATTACAATTTTAAAACAATGTAATTTATTATTAAAAATCAGATCTTATAAACTAAAATAAACCAAAACAAAAACGGGGAAAAACTCACCGTTCATCACGCTGGAGGGGGAGGGGGGAAGGCGGCGCTGGTGGTGCTGGCTCTGGCGGGTGGCGCACTAGGTCAGGGGGTGCGGTTTTGGGGTGGGCTACAGGTCCAAGGATCCGCGAATTGGGGGCTCCGTTCTTGGGCGAGGAGGGAGAGAAGGGGAGGGGTTGACGATGGCGCGTTGGTGGTGCAAAGCTGGAGCGGCGGTCGTTAGTGGCGCAAGGCTGGAGGGACGCGACATCGATTTGGAGGGGGGGCTGGGTTCCATCGTTCTCATTTTTTTTCTTTTTTATTTTTTTTCGTTCGATGATCTGGAGAATGAAGAGAGAGAGGGAGTAAAGAAAGGGGGTGTTGACTTTTATAATATAGTTAATATAATTTTCCCAAAAAGTTAACTTTTTAATTCAAACTTCAAATGGGACCCAATGACTGTCGTCCCTAGCTAATTACCTCCATTCCGAACATAATGGGATATGTATCGTGAGCCAATTCGACCATTTCAATCAGTTTCTATTAAAATTACAATATAGATAAATAGAACAGTCAATATTGATTTTAACGTACATTTTAATTTACCGAGGCCACATACCGACTCTAAAAATCCCATAAAAATTATTTCTAGCTTCGTATTGATGATACAGTCCTAATTAAACTAATTTCGTCAAATTTGAAGACTGTTTGAAAAATGGCCATTTTCCGGTCGATCGAAAGTGACTGAAACTGTTAAAACACGTTTAACTTCGCCACGCTCACATATTGATTTAGAAAATTATGAATTTTGGAACCTAGCAATAACTTGGCATCCCGGATCCAACAAAAGTGGTTTCGTCGAAAACGAAGGTCGTTTGCAAAATTTCCTTTTTTAAGGGCCTTTATATATATTAAAAAATATATAAATTTCACAGCGACTTTTATGAATTTTAAAATGGACGTATCTTTTGAAAACTAAAGTGAAATCTCAGTTTCTTAACTTCTTTAGAAAGATATCGTTAAACAGATTCAAATATTTCGTGTTTCGTTCAAGTTTGATTTATATTGAATCCTGTGTATTCATTTGAAATTCTAAATCGAATTTTCGAAATACCGCGCCATTTCAGGCTCGTATTATAATTAAAATAAATTTATTCGTTTCAACTTCTTCGTAAATAAATTTTCCATCGTTATTATTTAAAATAAATCATTTTAAATAATCAAACTCCATTAAAATAACCAAAACAAAAATTTTAAATTGGCTCAGAATTTCCGGGTTATTACAATCGCCCCCACTTAAAACTTTTCATCCCCGAAAAGGAACGAAGCTAAAAGTTGTTTAACTAATCAACTCAACTTTCTTTATTTTCATTATGGCTTAAGTTTTTCAACTATTCAGTTTCTAAGAACTTTTCAAATTTTCTAAAAGTTTGGCTAACACCCTAAATTTTCGAAAATTTTCGCCATAACCTCCCCTGCACCGGGAGCTTCAGGATATTTCAAATAGCCTCCCATGGCCCTCACCAATCCAAAAAGAAACAGCCAAGCGGCTAGCCTATCGGCTCATAAAATCATTAAAAACCCAAGAAATACAATAAACATGTACCTATTTGTCGGGCAAACAATTTTATTCCTCTTCTCTAGCCTCCTTGCTATGACCTGTTCAATGTAAGTACATGTACATGCATGCAAATGCGACTAATTTTCAATACAACTCACTATTTGATTCAATTTGGTTAAAGGTTCAACATTTAATTAACCAAACAATAATCAAACAACACAACCAACAATCAATTAGTTGATTAGCTTTTCAATCACATAACTTTAATATATAGGCAAAAATCACATTTTTGGTGCCAAATCACAACAATAAGCCCTATCTAGTTTTGGTTCTCACACCAGTCAATTGGAAATATATAAATGTCACACCTTCGAAACTCGAATACCAATTCTGATGATGTTCGAACTATCATCAGAATCATATCCGGGCGACTAGAGTGTGATTCTATATCTATCCAGTATATTAAAATTTCAAATACACGCAGATCAGACGTATACGCAAAATCTTTATATACTTGATTGTCCAAATCAATATAAAATAAATAATCAAACACATATATTTGATTTAGATTTTCAAAACAAAATTCGTTTTCAATTTAAAAATATACTCTTCACACATGTTCTAGGATATTACTGATCCCATCTCTAACGAGACATTCCCATTGGATATTACTAATCCAATCTCTGATGAATTCTTTCGTTTGGTTGAAATATGCCTTGTTCTCCGAGCTCTGTAAACCAAAGCTCTGATACAAGCTGAAACGACCCGAAATCCCCCTAACGGGAAATAACAAATTGTACTGAGGACAAGACACATCGAAACACAAACAGAAGAACATTTCATTGTTAATTATAACAACTCCATCAGAATACAAGAATATTACAGAGTATGAATGAATAAAATACATTTGATAAATATCAGAGATTACAATACATTACATAGCAGCGGAAAAAAATACAATACACAACTGAAAGTAATACACGGATACAGAGCTTTTCGAATATCGCCTCAGCTGTAAATCAGGATCCTGTTAATATAAATCTGCAAACCCAAAACTACTAGCTTCCCGTGTCAAAATAAGGCACCCAGAGTTTAGGTTAAAACAATAAACTCTAGGCCAGTCATGTGACTGGTGTGAGAAATAAAACAGTTATTAATCTTTATTTTAAAGTTAGGTAAATCAAGGGACCACACCGTATAATACGGAACGGGTTTCCTCCCAAGAGTACCAGTGCATAAAACAACAGCGCAATGCTAAATAAAGAAAAGCTATTATAAGACCCAGGTCCCATCACACAATGCAACACAAGTCGGAGGATAGGGTTTTCCCTTATAATAGCCAAACATGCTTGGTACGTTAAAAACAAATCATTTGATACTATTATAAGTGTATAGTGTCAAAACAATTTCAATCATAAATATCAATCATAGACAGCATGGCTACCATATATCATGTCGCCATACTAGGCTCTACAATCAAAACCGCAAATGTCACGTATTGGAAGTTGGGTTTCCATCTATGAACCGAGGCAAGGGATCATGCTCTACCGATTCGAGATCTTCTAGCCCATGTCTCAGGCTACAGCCGCAACTGCACATTAGAGCCACATGGCTGATCCACTCGATGCGGATTAAATAAAACCCTGAACAATACATCTCCCCGCCTAATGGGGTGTAAATGAGCCAAATGACTCCATATCCGAGGCGCCTCGCATTCCAACAACCACACAGGTTAAAAATATATAAATGTCAGGGCTGGTAGGTCACTGACACCACCTCTAACTAGAAAGAGACGCATGTTCTTCCTGGATCCTCTCCCATTTCTGGTTCATACCGAGGTGTGAGGCTCGCGAATTAACTCCATGCACAAAGCTATGCCACACATGCCGTGCTCTGATCATCAACCGCAAGACTTGGCTTTTCAACAAAAGCCTTGATCATTTGCCACTTAGGCATGTCACACAGGCAATTCACTCCATGCGATTGATATCCACCAATATATAACCTCTAAGCTCGTACGTCTCAGAGAAGGGCGTTAAACAAGAGAATAAATTCTTTGTCGCCAAACAGATATATATTTAATAGAAATCAATCACACAGAATAAAATCCAATGTCAGACACACAGTCCATTTACAAGTTCGTTCGGGGTCTGAACGAATCCGGAGGCACCTTGTACCTTGCATATCCATCGATCTCCAAGTACGTCTGGGAGATCACCAACTGATTCCCTCCACTTGGGTGTACAACCCCATCAAGATCATCAGTAATTATCCAAACGATGTGAAGACCTCTGGTCTTCCACCACCGTCTTCATCCTCGACACATCGTCGAATCAGTTATTCAGAATGGGATAAACACGGTCTTTTTGAATAACTCGCGTATATAATAAACAAGTGTTACACAAACACAACATACGCCTCATTCCAATTCAGAATATTCTTTTATTCAAATATTCTTATACTTTGGGAAAGGTTCCCATTAATTTTATCAAAGATAAATTCTTTAAATTTATTCTTTAATCTTCTTTTGAATATCAATTCAAACCAAATTATGGTTTATCCAACTAGTCGGGATTAACGAACCTTACCGAAGTAATCAGTTGTTAAATTTCCCAACCCCAACCTATTCATCCCATGAAGTAAAACTGGTAATACTTCATATTTAACTCCTTGGTATTATCGGTGAATTCAATTACCATTTCACGTTCAAATCTAATTAAAGAGTTAACTATCGCTTGGAGCAAAACATGTGATACTCCATTCTCGATCATTTCAATCTAATTAAAGATTCATTAAAACTCCACTTGGTTTTAATCTTCCCAAAAATCAATATTAATGATTGTTTAACTTGGGAAATCATATCATGTCTTTAACTGGGTTAAAGAACCAATGTCGTTTAAAACACGGTTGACGATAAACCCAAAATCACATTCTATTAATTATCGGGTTAAAGAACAAGTGTTATTTAAAACACCGTTCACGACAAACCCAAAAATCAATTCAAATTCAATTCCATTTAATTGGTATAATTCATTAAATCTAAATAAAAAGATTTAATCTTTTTCTCAACTGGGTTTAAGAACAGTGTTAATGAAGACACCATTCACGACAAACCCAAATCCCATTTGATATTAAATACAATGCTCTGAATAGAAAATATATCGGCTTATATTCAATATTAAATTCTACGACCAACAAATATCGTATTGGAAATAACGATATCAATATATCTTTCAAATTTCCATAACAATATATGTATAATCACGAAATCCAACATCGAAATATTCAAAAGACAATTTCGATTCAAATCCATTTCCACTTTATATATTGGAAATTCTGGTTATTTTCAAAACCATTTAAAATCCACTTTATTTATTTTAAAATAAATGGGATTATAATTCTAGTTCAAAACTAGTTCATTTCGATAATAATCTATTTTTATCTTTTCAAATATGGATTTTTTCATCCCAATTCTTTCCAAATCATTTCTTATGATTTTACACAAATTATTACTATTTTTAATAATTTTATCAAGGCCCGTACAGTCAATTTCCATCAACGGCCATCGAACTGCATTTACAACGACCTTTTCCAAATTTGATTTGGACATAATTCCAAATCCAATCATTAGATTTCAAATCTCTAATATTCGTTAGAAAGCTCTTTTCGATACGAACCCAACGGTTCCGGTTTTAGGAGAATCCGACGGTCGGATCTCCCGTAATATCCATTCGAAGTCAATGGTCGAAATTCGCGAACTTCCGCAGTGCGGCGCGTTCTATTCAGACCATTTAATATATATATTATATATATATCATCTATTTTCTTTTAAAACGTATTTTATAAATCGTTTTAAATTCGTTTTCGAAACGATTTCAACTTCATATTCAATTTCGAATCAAAATTGAATATTCCACATCATCGATATACAGATGATAATATTTTCAAAACGTTATATTTTGAAATCACTTCCTTTTCTATAATCATTATAAAAAAAAATATAATCGATATAAATATCGTTTGCGTCAAAATGGCGCATATCTAACCAACGCGGCTTGATATATTTCAATAACTTCGTTATACTATTCAACAAATGAATATTTTCTTCAATACATGAATATATATTTTATTCAACACATGAATTTTCTTCTATTCAACACATGAATTTTCTTTTATTCAACACATGAATATATATTTTGTTCAACACATGAATATTTTTTTTTTCAATACATGAATTTTCTTCTATTTTTCCAAATTGGAATGAGGCCCAATCAATTACCACATAATGTTATTTATATGGATTCTATAATACACATGTATATAATAGCAATGATAAATAATCAACCATCATCCAAAGTGCACCACACAACTGCATAAGCATTAAATATAAATAACTAATGCTTATACAGTCTGTCAACCCATCGATTGACATACAACTAAACAATCGGGATTAGTGTACGTCAAATATCATCCCAATACCCGTGTGGGGTTTTAGTCAACAAACACAGATTTTTATTTGCGCAGTTAGGCGATGTGTAAAATTTATTGTTCCAATCAATATCCTTCAAATGGGTGTACATAAACAAACCGTCCGATTTGTTTATAAATATTTATTTTATATACACGTTAAAAATTATATTTTTAACTATAAAATATTTATTCAATCCACATCACACAATCAATTTTCATAGCACATCAATCAAACAAACAAGTCATCCATGGTCTGTGGACGACAGGTGTCGGGTGCTACTAAGCACCGTTTGCATCCTAGTAAATATTTCAAACTAGAAATTAAAATAAAAGTGAGGAGTTCTCACCAAGAGCTAAACCAAACGCCACGACTCTTCATATGTGGGAAACCTTCGTCGTGCTCGCCTTTCGTCACTTTCGTTGCCCATATTCACTACATATATAAAAATCACATTTTTATAATCACTCTATATGGATAAAAAAATCACATTTTTATATTGCTACTATATAGATAAAAATTCTATTTTTATACTGCTACTATATAGATAAAAACTCTATTTTTATACAGCTACTATATAGATAAAAATTATATTTTTATAACGGTGTTCATATAATAAAAATCATATTTTTCTCTCGCTATTCTCTATATAAAAATCACATTTTTATACATAAAGATCGTATTTTTATATCTCTGCTACATATGTAAAAATCACTCCTTTACACCGCTACTTCCATGATAAAGAATATATTTTTATCTTGCTAGTAATATAATAAAAAAAATATTTTTATTACTCTACATAAATAAAAATCATATTCTTATTCTTCCTATGATATAAAAATCATATTTTTATTCTTCCTATGATATAAAAATCCTATTTTTATACTTTATAAAACAATGCTATATAAAAAAACAATGTCATAATATATAAAGAAATTACAATTTTAAAACAATGTAATTTATTATTAAAAATCAGATCTTATAAACTAAAATAAACCAAAACAAAATCGGGGAAAAACTCACTGTTCATCACGCCGGAGGTGGGGGGAGAAAGGCGGCGCTGGTGGCTCTGGCGGGTGGCGCACTAGGTCTGGGGGTGAGGTTTTGGGGTGGGCTGCGGGTCCAAGGATCCGCGAATTGGGGGCTTCGTTCTTGGGCGAGGAGGGAGAGAAAGGGAGGGGCTGTCGATGGCGCGGCGCGTTGGTGATGCAAGGCTGGAGCGGCGGTCGTTAGTGGCGCAAGGCTGGAGGGGCGCGACGTCGATTTGGAGGGGGGATGGGTTCCGTCGTTCTCCTTTTTTTTTTCTTTTTTCTTTTTTTCGTTCGATGATCTGGAGAATGAAGAGAGAGAGGGAGTAAAGAAAGGGGGTGTTGACTTTTATAATATAATTAATATAATTTTCCCAAAAAGATAACTTTTTAATTCGAACTTCAAATCGGACCCAACGACTGTGACAACCTGGATTTTTACAACATGCTAAGACAAGAATCAAGGCAGAATTTAATTATAAAATCTGAATCAGGAGAAACAGGTTGCGCCATTGCGTTCGTCTTGGAAAAATACGCGAAATATAGACCGAGTTTTCGGAAATCGGAGTCCGTATGACCAAGTTATGGCCCGTCAAAGTTTTCAGAGAATTTCAAATTCAAAACCAGTTCAAATTTGAATTCAGAATTCAAATACAGGCCCAGCAGGACAGGCGGGAAAATTCCCGCCACCCCCAAGTCGACAGGGGAGTCGACACACCCCAGGTGGTGTCGACTGCCCAGTCGACACCCCTATCGACTTGGGTGGTCAGCCAGTCTGGCCTGGGTGCACCTGACTTGTTCCTCATGACATGTTTTATGGGCCTGTGACGGGTTTTGAGGGCTCAGATCTATCCTAGGGTTAATCTAAGGGCCTAAACTACTCCTAATCTCTATAAAAAGACCCCTAAGCCTACCCTAAACCCTCACAAATCACTCATGCCACGAAGTGCCGCCCAAATGTCAAGTGATCATGGCCTCCATCTCCAATTCCTAGAGACTATGCATTCAAATCGGATTCAAATCAAAAGGTGCAAGCTTTCTACATCAAATCGAGGGTAGATCAATGTTGCTACGCAAATTTCATGATGGTTTTTCAACAAAGGAGCCACCTTTCTTCGTCAAGACGATTCATGCTCCTAGCCCTCTTGCCACGCTATGTAAGTTCTAGCTACTTGTAGATTCTAACGGTGGTTCTAATGTGACATGGAATAAAATGCGATGAAACATAAGTACGCTAGCCTATGTGAACCTAATTTTGCCCCTTTTCAATGATCTATGACCTTGGGCTAAGTTTTAGCAACTTAATCATGCCACTCATGTTATGTCTAACCTAGTTTATCTTGCAAGTTTGAATCTTTATCTATGGAATGTTAGCATGAACCTTTGGGAACCATTTGACTTGTGAAACATTGGCAAAGATTTGACTTTGGGGCTTATGCATGTAAATGAACCCAAACCCCTTATGTTATCATGCATGTTTGTGGCCAAATTCCCTTATGATACTATGCATGTTTGTGGCCAAATTCCCTTATGATACTATGCATGTTTGTGGCCAAATTCCCTTATGATGTTATCCATGTTTGTGGCCAATCCCTTTAGGACATCGTGCATGTTTTAGGCCAATGTGTTATCATAGTATTTCTACCATGTTGACTCGCTTTCACTTGCGTTGAAAATACGTTTTGGGTGGTTTAGGCAAAACATGAATATGGCATGAAATTTGACTTGAAGTTACATGAAACATGACATGTAAGTTAAACTAAAATGTGGACATGACACGTAGGAAAACATGGGACTGAAGACTAGACATGTATGGGTTGTAAATGTAATATGACACTAGACCAAACATGAAAGTGGCCAACTCGAGGTTGGGTTGAGTTTGTAGCATAAATCTACCCGGACCCGCCCGGCTTAACTAGTGGCTACAAATAATAGGACCCAATGTGAGTAGTTGGTCATATAGCACTTAAAACCCGAGGTTAGACTAGGTTGTGGTATAAACCTACCCGGACCCGCCCGGCTTAACTAGTAACCACAACAAAGTCTAATGTAAGAGGTTGGGGTGCATTAATCTATTTAATGCCACATGAAAAGGTTAAGTAATTTTGACTAATGACACTTAACCGATATCACACGAATGAGTAGGTTAAGTGGAACCGGACTTGATTTCTTAATGACACTTAACCATACAAGACAATTAGGGGATGGGGTTAAGTAATTTACACTTAACTAATCTGACTTGGTAATTAGATGGGGTTAAGTGACTTAGACTTAACTAATCTAAACACGGTAATTAGATGGGGTTAAGTAACCTACACTTAACTAATCTAAACACGGTAATTAGATGGGGTCAAGTAACCTACACTTAACTAATCAAAACACGGTAATTCAAGGGGTTTAAGTTAAACACTTAACCAATCTAAACTTGGAAATTCAATGAGGTTAAGTAACCAATACTTAACCAACTTAACATGATAATTTAATGGGGTTAAGTAACTTATACTTAATCAATTATACATGATGATTTGATGAGGTTAAGAAACCATACTTAACCAATCTAATATGAGAACTTGATAGGGTTAAGTCACAAGACCGTTTAAATATACTTAACCATTCTAATACGATTAGTGGATGGGGTTAAGTTAACCTATACTTAACCAAACCGACTCGATAATCTGATGAGGTTAAGATAATCTATGCTTAACCAATCTAACACGATAATCTAATAGGGTTAAGATAAACAAATACTTATTGATGATTGAATAGGGTTAAGTCATGAGCTTCTTGGTATACTTAACCAACTTGTAGGGCTAAGTCTTGGACTTGAATACTTAGCCAAAGTTTGACATGATTCGTAGGCGGGTTAAGTCATGAACTTGAATGACAACACTTAACCCATTAGACAAAACCCTAGCTCATGGGACTAGGTTGAAAATCGTAGTTAACAAGGGTAGCGGGAAGAGAAGCTAAGTGGTAAACCTTAGTTAAGGATAACTAAGTAATAATTCTTAGTCAAGGAAATAGGACTAGTTCACAGATAGATGAGTAACCCGATACGGTAGGTCATCGCTTGAACACACGTGGAGGAGCGAATTATCTGACTTAGATAAAGGCTCCAACGAACTGGGTGACGAAGCGGTAGCTACGGGGGACGTGAGGATACTCTTGGTATCCCTCTGTGAGGTTGCAGATGATCCTCCTGGGCTCACAAGAGGTTAAGGTCTGCGGTAGAAGAACCAAGAGTATGCCTTGGTTGTTATGCGAGCGACCTAAAGACTGGGATGGATTAGCGTGGAGTCGACGATTCTTGTTTTTGCCCTGGATAGCGCGTCGTCGACTACCTACCATCTTTAGTCAATCGTGTACGTACGGAAAGGCAGAGAACTCCAAACAGACCATATACTTGCTATCGAGTTATGGGTGAGGTTGGCCAATAGGTAAGTGGGGCATAGTGGGGCCGGGATGTAGTTCTCATACATGATTTATCTTGGATTGCCTTTCAGTAGTTGAGGGAGGGGTCACGTGGGACCATAGCTACGGATACAAAAACAGACCTTGATATCTGCATCAGCAGACGACTTAAAGCTCCCGACCGAGTTCCGTATTTCTCGATTTGCCCTGGCACGGAACTCGGATGGCACATTGAGATACATGTGCGTCTAGACATGGAAAACGATTCGCGATACATACGTGGGATAAAGGGCGTGGTTGACGGGTGGCATAATCCCTAGTGGCCCTAGGTGGCTTGAACCCAAACCGAGACACGGAAACGTTCATTAGGTAGCATAATCCCTAGTGGTCCTGGGTGGCATAAATCCTAAGTGAACACGCGATAGTTCATGGTAAGAAAACATAGCAAGATCAAGGATAGTAGTCCAAAACAACTTCAAGGATAAAATGGTACTACGTTGAGGTGGTTTAGATTTACATGGGAAAGCCCGTACGACCTACGGCAAAGGACTGAACTTACACATGGAAAGAAACATACGAGTTGGGAAAAACCTACATATGCTATATATTAGGTTGACATGGACCATTACATCACATTGGGCAAGGGACATTCATAGTTAACACATGACGCGGGTTGGGATACTAGTACGAGAGGTGCAGAGCAAATATACATGATAAATACCGTGGGACGTTATATATGATAGATACCTTGGGATAGTATACTTGATAGAAACCTGACAATGTGATACCTTGATTTATCTTGACACTGTAGTTTATCATGATACCTTAGTTTATCTTGCTACAGTAGTTCATCCAGTTATCTTGGTTTAGCTTATCTATCTTGACGTCATCCTTATGTTTACTTTCAGTTTATGCATGTCATGTTACCTTTACCTGTTTTTATACTGGAAGTAGATAGGACTTACCTGTCTTTATGACTGACCCCGCTTTCTTTTGCCCATTTGTCTTCCGTTTCTCCCCCAGGTTTTCAGGGAGGAAATGATGTTGTTTAGTTCGGACCTCTTATGCTTGAAGGTCATCATGTATAGCTTGGTCTTCTCTTGGCTATGACTGCTTCACCGCTTTATTTTGGGAAATAATTTATGAAAAGGTTTTATGCTTCTTTACTATTGCAAGACAGGTTTTGATGTATTCTGATGAAAAGGCTTTAGACCTTATTTTATAAGGTAATGAAATTTGTTTTACTTCCGCTGTTTTGTATATGTTCTGTCTTGTAATATTTCTGTGCATGTTTACCTCGATAATGCTTCACCAAACCTAGTGCATTCCCTTTGCGAGTGACCCTAGCGGAGGTGGGGTGTTACAACGACTGTCATCCCTAGCTAATTACCCCAATTCCGAACACAATGGGATATGTATCGTGAGCCAATTCAACAATTTCGATCAGTTTCTATCAAAATTACAATATAGATAAATAGAACGACCAATATTGATTTTAACGTACATTTTAATTTACCGAGGCCACATACTGACTCTAAAAATTCCATAAAAATTATTTCTAGCTTCGTATTGACGATACGGTCCTAACAAAACTAATTTCGTCAAATTTGAACATTGTTTGAAAAATGGCCATTTTCCGGTCGATCGAAATTGACTGAAACTGTTAAAACACGTTTAACTTCGCCACACTCACATATTGATTCAAAAAATTATGAATTTTGGAACCTATCAATAACTTGGCATCCCGGATCCAACAACAGTGGTTTCGTCGAAAATGAAGGTCGTTTGAAAATTTTCCTTTTTTAAGGGCCTTTATATATATATATTAAAAAATATATAAATTCCACAACGACTTTTCTGAGTTTTAAACTGGACATATTTTTCAACTTCTAAAGTGAAATCTCAGTTTCTTAACTTCGTTAGAAAGATATCGTTAAACAGATTCAAATATTTCTTGTTTCGTTCAATTTTGATTTATATTGAATCTTGTGTATTCATTTGAAATCCGAAATCGAATTTTCGAACTACCGCGCCATTTCAGGCTCGTACTATAATTAAAATAAATTTATTCGTTTCAACATCGTTGAAAATAAATTTTTCGTCGTTATTATTTAAAATAAATCATTTTAAATAATCAAACTCCATTAGAATAACCAAAATAAAATTTTTAAATTGGCTCAGAATTTCGTGGTTATTACACGCGCACGTAGACCTCTCACATTAGGTTACACATTAGTGGTTGTTGGATAAGCCGGTTGGGTCCGGGCAGACTTCTACCACAAATGCAACCTAACCTCGTGTCAAAAGTGCAATTATAATTTATAATTGCAATTATTTCACTGAAAAATATTCATTATTTTAAACTATTCTTTATTTAAAATATCTTTATTATAAAATATTCTTAATTTAAAATATCCTTTATTCTAAAATGTCCTTTATACTAAATTGTTATTTATTTTATAAAAATCTTATTACCAAATATTCTTTATTTCTGAATCGCATTGCGACTCAACCGGAAACACCCTACCTCCGTTAAGATCACTCTCAAAGGGAATGCCTTAAGTTTGGTGGAGCATTTTAGATAAAAGATGCAGATAAATGACAAGATAGACAAATAAAGCAGCGTAAAATAAAGTCATTTTATAAACAACTTAATTTAGTCAAACTTTTACAACAATTGTCTCAATCATACTTAAAAGTAATACATAGAAATTCTGCCTTGATTCAAAAACTTCCAAGTATAAAAGAAGCATAAAAATAACAATGATATTACCCACAATAAAGTGTGAACCCGCCATAGTAGTGGAAGAGGGAGTCCTAAGCAATACATCAACTATCTTCGAGGTTGGGAAGAAAACTGAACTAAGTGGTAACATTTCCTCCCTGTGAACCTGGGGGGGGGGGGGGGGCGGATGAAAAGAGGCAAAACAAAACTAGGTCAGACATAAGTCTAGTAAGTCCAGTGACTTTCAGCATATAAATAGGAAAAAGCATCATGACATGAATAAACTGAATATAAGACAATATCGTGAGAACAGGGATAACATGATAACATGGGATAAGCATAAGGTATGATAAGGCAAGATAAACTGAATGCGCTTCTGCTTTTTCTCTACTTCGCTACTACCCTGTTATTCTGATTTCTATATCTATCTCTGCACCACCCAACTAGTGTCCCATCTAGTAATCTATATAAAATGATAGTGTTATCCAATCCCCGTAATTGTGGTAGCCTTCAGGTGTACATCTATCGTGAGGATTCCACCACAGTCAGCCTAATTGCCATGAACATGTTAGATGTACCCTTACTATCCTATCGATCGGCTCCCTACTTGTATTCATTTCCCTTATGTCTATTTCAATCGGCCCTGTATTTCTTGTAGATACCCTGGGTTGGTCCCACCATAAGGTGTATCAATCCTTATGATAGCAACCCGATACGATTCAAGATGCACAGTGTATAACTACTGGTACCCAATGCATGCTTTTTCCCACTTCGCAGTACGTGCACGCCCGTAAACCGTTGGGACCTACACTGATGTAACTCCTACCGCTGTTTTGACCGCTTACAATCAGCCCAGTAATCGTGCTCCACCCTGCCTAGTTCATGGTACCGTGATACATCTATGTGGGTTACTGCTGAAATGGGTCCCCGACTAGGGTTTCCTATTGGTCAAGTTTGTGGGCCTATATTTACTAATATTACCCACCAACCCAATATGTACTTAACCCTCCCACTGATTCAAGCATGCTTATGTAACGGTTAAGTTTGTGGGCCTATATGTACTAATATTACCCACCTACACGAGATGTACTTAACCCTCCCATCGATTCAAGCATGTTTATTAAACGGTTAATTTTTATGGGCCTATATTTACTAATATTACCCACCAACCCGATATGTACTTAACCCTCCCGCACACTATGTCATATTGGTTAAGTGTTGTCCATTCATGTAAACTTAACCCACCCATTCATCGTGTCATATTGGCTAAGTGTTCCTTATTTACTTAACCTCATCCATTCATCAAGTTATATTGGTTAAGTGTTTCCTTGTTACTTAATCCTATGTGTTCGTCTTGTTGTATTGGTCAAGTGTCATCAGTCAATTCAAGTTAACTTAACCCATCTACTCATCATGTCATGTTACTTTGGTTAAGTGTCGCCTTCTTGTGTAAACTTAACCCTACCACAAATCCATTTATATTGGTTAAGTGTTAACTTAACCCTTTCCATTTATCATGCTATACCGGTTAAGTGTTTCCTATTAACTTAACCCTAGTCATCCATCTTGTCATATTGGTTAAGTGTTTCTCATTACTTAACCCTAGTCATCCATGTTATATTGGTTAAATGTTCCTATGAACTTAACCCTACTCATTCATCTTGTTCATTAGCATTATCTGATTTATTAATGCACCAACCTCTCATATTAGATATGTGTTGTTGCGGTCACTGGATGTGTCGGGCGGTTCCGGGCAGTTTTACACCACAACTCAATCTAACCTCAGGTTTTTCTTAGGCATGATGCACTAACCTCTCACATTAGATAGGTGCTGTTGTGGTTACCGGATGTGCCGGGCGGTTACGGGCAGTTTTACACCACAACTCAATCTAACCTCGGGTTAGGCGTGTTCATCTTTAATCTACACATTTACCCTATATAACCAAATCTAGATTTTACATGCTAATTACAAAATTCAACAAAACTAGTCATGTTCCAATTCTCAAGTTATGCCCAACAAAGCTAAGCGCAAGTTATGTCCCCCAAATTCAATTTCAAGTTATTACTCATAATAGGCTACAACTAATCTTCCCAAGTTTGTAATAATAGACATGCCCCAAAATTACAATATACTTGGCATCCCAAATCAATAGTTAGGCCAAATATAGATTTAATGTTCCAATTTACATTTTACGCCCAATCTAGATTTAATGCTCAAGTTACCTCAAATTCGCAACAATAACAATTATGCATAAAACTTGATTTATATGCCAATTTTATACTTTGCCGTTCATGTCAATTCTAGGTTCAATGTGTCAAATTACATATTCCATAATTCATGTCAAATTGAATCTTAATAGTTATGCCATGTTACATGTTCCAGATTATGCCAAATAATGTTAATTTCATGTTATACCCAATTTCCCCTGCATTCATAACGTACGTATTTCGAGATTCAACTCAAGATTCAAAATATAAGGGGAGAAGCTAGATGGAAAATCGTAAGAATAGGCATAGTCATATGATGATAAGAACTACTGGTCTAATAAACTTGACGTACTAAAAAGACAAGTTTTGCAACGAATACATCACAGGCATATAGATATGATAAGAATTATATCATGAACTTAAAAAGGATTACAATTCCGATATATAACAAGGATAGATATGATTGGACCAGTTTCATAGTCAAAAATGATTCCCAAAGATATATATACTCAAGCACAGATTTCAATGAAAGGATAGCTTACATCAGGCATATTCTCATATCCATTTTATTACATGTCACAATTAGATTTAGTTGTTCAAATCTAAAAAGTAACTGACTTAAAAAACAAAGGCAAGTCTTGTTTTCATGCCTAAGCCGTACATCACTATACACCGTAATCTTCTTCTTCCAAATCATAAACTATCATATATATATATATATATATATATATATATATATGCCCCAATTTTAGATCTTAGACCACAACGTGTACTATGCCTTATATTTACAGTCTAGTTTACGCCGCAAATCCCAAGTCATATGTCCAATACTTTATGCCTCAAATCTCAAGTCATATGTCCAATACTTTATGCCTCAAATCCCAAGTCATATGTTCGATACACTTTATGTTTTGAATACAACATGTGTTATGTCCTCAAATCAGTTAAAAACTCAATTATACCCAATTTTATTTCCAACGTACGTTCATCTCTTATGAGATCTGGCTCAGGCTCGCAGTATCCTTGCTATAAAACAAAAAGGGAAGAAGGAATGAAGAGACAAAGAACGGACATAATATTATCATGAGATAGACCTAAAGGATATAGAAAGACAGGAATAATCTCAGATCCAGATTTATTACAATGTCAGAATCACAATTAACTTTTATTTCTGAAAGTAACGTGAACTTACAAATTACAGAAGGGTCTTGAATTCTGGGATGTATATTCTGAAACTGAGTAGCTCTCCCTTGAAGTAGACTATTTGTTCTTCTAATTTAGATTTGATTTGATTCTTAGAAATAGTTGTTGAAGTCATTGAATTGGCTTTTGAATCTCTACTAGAATTCTAAACTTGATTTCTATGAAGGACTTAAGCAGCATAACCCCGTCTTATATTTATTTTGATATGAAGTAGGTTAGAGTATAGGCATAATGAAGTTGTGTGGAGAAAAAGTGAGGTTTGGGGGTGTTTAAATAGCTTAGGAGCAATGAATCTGGTCAGAACGGGCGTCCAAATGTAGAAAAACGAATCTGTCCACGGATCTGGAAAAGGGGGGGGGGGGGGAGGTCGACCCCATGGTCGACCTTTCTACCCGGGCCGACCCCCTGGTCGATCTGGGTCCTGGGCGGGAAATTTCCCGCCCAGCCCGAGTGTGTGATTTGAATTGGAAACTTTAAATTTGAATTTCGGGCTGGTTCTATTATTTAAATTTTCTGAAACTTCTGAAGGTCATAAGTTCTTCATACGGAGTCCGATTTACGCAAACTCGGACTCAATCTCAAGCAGAATTTTGAGACAAATGCAATGGTGTAACCCGTTTCCCTTAATTCTTCTCTTAAAAACTAAGTATACTCTAATTTGTTAGTTTAATTTTCACAGAAAATACGGGGTATTACATTCTCCACTCCTTAAGGATTTCGTCCCCGAAATCTTCAAGTTAGGAAGAACGCATATCCTACCATCCAACATCCATCTACTCAATCATTCAATCATAGGCATCCATTAAAAAGGTTTCTAATGTCGTATGAACATATGCAGAGAGTGTATTTGTCTCTTATCTAATGCAAAATCAGGCGCTCTACTGATCCAGTTGACCTCCTTAATGCGAATCATGAGAGTATCATGCATCTAACATGTATGCAAATATCCCTAATCATGTAAATACTATATGTGTGCATATTCACTCATCCATATGCAACATCCATGTGATAACACATCAAGTTTCAATCCATATACAAATACATTCATATGCATATGCAATATGAAAGGTACTGAGCCGATCTAGAGCCTAATGTGTGTGTATATGCATCCACGAGCATCCACTAGCAGCCACTTGCAACCACTTGCAACCATCCATCATAACATGTTTCAAATACATGTTTACATCCATTGGTTTCTATCTAAGGATCGAGGATAGGACCGAGAGGATATATTTAAAAGATAAAGACTAGTATGCAAATAAATTTTACAAAAAAAGAGGAATCAAGAATATACCCTCAAAAAGGGTATGATGCGCATATCTAGTCTTCTAAGTCGCATCTTCTTGAGCTTCACTCCACTGTACCTTAACTAATTTAACTTCACGATTGCGAAGCTTCTTGACCTCCATTTCCAAAACCCACTTGTAAAGATAGGACCTCGACCACTTACTATGCTAGAGGGTATCCAATGTTGTCGAACTATCTTTCCAAGATAAAAAGATGTTAACCATGATACCAAGTGTATATACTAAGATGATTATAGGTCTCTCCTCTACTTAGCTTATCCATTATGTCACAAATCTGAGGGTCGATATCTCTCACGCAAACCATCCTAGTCGAACTTGACATCCCTCAAGTACAAGCCCCAGAGGCCTAAACCAGTATCAGACAAGAACCCAAGGAATACCTCCTCCGAATTTGGACGATTTATGTGAGATGATATTAGCAAAACAACCAAACAATTGAGCACTTAACCGACTCTGGCTATCCTCGCCAATCTTGTTCCAAAACTATCATTGATCGCATAACTGCATTGTCAACTAGATATATGTGGAAGTCTGTCTCGAGTTTTAGGGGGAAAACCCTACCCTAATCAAAACATCTTGCGTACTCATGGACTACTCCAACGGATCCAAAATCATCGACAGATACATAAAGTGATTCTAGGTAGCTAATACAAACTGATCCCTTAGGATCGCACGAAATCTCGAGGGTATTCCCGAGGCAAGTCGAAAGTCTAACTACCCTCCTTTCACAATTACTAGCTAACCAATCCATGCCTAGAATCAACCCATAGCCCATGAAACCTGGAAACATAAGCATCTCAAATCCTTACAAACCAAAGATAAATGAGCCGAACCACAAATTGGATTTGATACAATAATGGGATCTTCTACTATACAAGTACTAAGGTGAAGAGACTCAACTATGGAAGCAGATATAAACGAATGTGAAGCGCTAAAATCAAAAAGAGTACTAATAGGAGGACTAAAAAGGAAAACTAAACTCTTTCAACCGAAGCTTTATTACCTCTCTTTCAGGTATGCTAGCAGTGAGAGCATGCATTTTCCCTCCTGAAAATCCTATCATTTGTTCTTGCCCTTGTCCTTAATTATACAACACGTTATACCATAATAAAGGTACTTCCTCTTGTTTTAGGTTTTACTATTCTTTCCTCCCCTCTTTTGTGAACCAGGTCTATATCCATGAGTTCTTTATCCTTGGGTTGTGCTCCTTAGCCAAACTCCCTCATTCTCATCTTTGCCATCCTTGTCTAACTTGTTGACAGGTCTCTTGAAAGATGCCTCCATCGCACGGAAAATCCTACAAAGCTCAAAAGAAAATTAGTAGCAAGTGAAACTACAGCGGCTATAGATGGAAGTTGGGCACTTCTTCGCCCTTTGACAGGTATCGTAGTCTCATCAAGCCTACGGAACCTAGCCGCGATGAGGTTACCTCCCAGAAAGCCGGGAGCCCCAGATACCCAGGAAAGAAGGAAACAAGGATTCAAACAGATGATCAAAAAGATAATGCCTATGGATTTGGGGAATATGCCTTCGAAAACAAAACTTTTCTTTAGAAAATGCTTCTTTTAAAACCATTTTAAAATAATTTTTCAAATCTTTTATCTGATCCGGTAACCTTCAGCCCTGATACAAAGTGAAACACCCTACCTCTGTTAAGGTCACTCACAAAGGGAATGCCTTAACTTTGGTGGAGCATTTTAGGTAAAAGATGCAGATAAATTACAAGATAGACAAATAAAGAAGTGGAAAATAAAGTCATTTTATAAACAACTTAATTCAGTCAAGCTTTTAGAACAACTATCTCAATTATACTTAAAAGTAATACATAGAAATTCTTCCTTGATTCAAAAACTTCCAAGTATAAAAGAAGCATAAAAATAACAATGATATTCCCAATAAAGCGTGAACCCGCCATAGCAGTGGAAGTGAGAGTCCAAAGCAATACATCGACTGTCTTCGAGCTTGGGAAGAAAACTGAGCTAAGTGGTAACATTTCCTCCCTCTGAACCTTAGGGGGGGAACCGAAGAAAAGAGGCGAAACAAAACTAGGTCAGACATAAGTCTGGTAAGTCCAATGACTTTCAACATATAAACAGGCAAAAGCATCATGACATGAATAAACTGAATATATGACAATACCGTGAGAACAGGGATAACATGATAACATAGGATTAGCATAAGTTATGATAAGACAAGATTCTTTTGCTTTTTCTCCACTTTGCTACTACGCTATTATTCTGATTTCTATATCTATCTCTACACCACCCAACTAGTGTCCCAACTAGTAATCTGTATAAAATGATAACGTGATCCCAATCCCCGTAATTTTGGTAGCCTTTAGGTGTACATCTGTCGTGAGGATACCACACCCAATCAACCTAATTTCCATGAACATGTTAGATGTACCCTTATTATCCTATCGATTGGCTCCCTACTTGTATTCATTTCTCTTGTGTCTGTGTCAATCGACCCTCTCTTACGTGTAGATACCCTATGTTGGTCCCACCATAAGGGGTATCAATCCTTATGATAGCGGCCCGACATGATTCAAGATGCACAGTGTATAACTACTGTGTGACGGCAAGGAATTTCGCTCGGTCCGAACCAGTCGCTAAACCGACCCAGACCGTTCGAAACGCCCTATCGTTTGAGAACATGACAAAATAGAACGCATACAGAAGAACATTTCACTGTATATTACAACAATGCATCAGATTACAAGAATATACAGAGTATAAAAGAATATTACACAGAAATATCAGAGATTTAAATTACATTTAAATACATCGCAGCGGAAAATAATACAATACACAACTAGAAGAGATATACGGATACAAAGCTTTCCGGATATCGTTCCAGCTGTAAACCAGGATCCTGTGAATATAAATCTACAAAACCAAAACTACTAGCTGCCCGTGTCAAAATAAGGACACCCAGAGTTTAGGTTAAAACAATAAACTCCAGGTCAGTCATGGGACTGGTGTGAGAACTAAAACAGTTATTAATCTTTATTTTCAAAGTTAGGTAAACCAAGGGACCACGCCGTATAACACGGAACGGGTTTCCTCCCAAGAATACCAGTGCATAAAACAACAGCGCAATGCTAAATAAAGAAAAATGAAGCTGTTATAAGACCCAGGTCCCATCACACAATGCAACGCAGCCGAGGATAGGGTTTTCCCTTATAACAGCCAAAGAATGCTTGATACGTTTTAAAACAAATCATTTGATACTACTATAAGTGCATAGTGTATAAAACAACTTCAAATCATAAGTATCAATCATAGGCGACATGAGCGTCCCATGCCACTATGTCGCCATATATAGGTTTACAAATAAAACCGCAAAGTCACGTATTTGGAAATTGGATTTCCGTCTATGAACCGAGGCCAGGGATCGTCCTCTACCGATTCGAGACTCTCTAGCCCGAGCCTCAGCCAAGCGCGCAGGCAAGCCTTTAGATCGTCAGGGCCGGTCCACCGATGTGGATTATTATGCCTGAACACTACGTTTCCCCACCCTATGGGGTGTAAGTCTGGTCCGTCTGCCGACCAGAATGCATCGGCCGAAACCGATATAACCGAGGCGCCTCGCAACAGCAACAACCACATAAGTCAAACTCGTCAGGGCGTGTAAAACCACTGACGCCACTTCCAGCTAGAAAGAAACGCATGCCCTCCCTGAGGTCCTCTCCCGTTTTTGGTTCGTACCGGGTGTGAAACTCGCGAAGTAAACGTTACACAAAGCTACGCCACAAAGGCCGTGCTTTGATCATCACCACAAGACTTTGCTTTTCAACAGAAGCCTCGATCAATTTCCACTTAGGCATGCCACACAGGAAATTCACTCCATGCGTTTGATATCCATCAATATATAACCCCTGAGCTCGTACGTCTCAGAGAAGGGCGTTAAGCAAGAGAATAAATTCTCCGCCGCCAAACAGATATATATTTAATAGAAATCAATCACACAGACTAAAATCCAATGTCAGACACACAGTCCATTTACAAGTCCGTTCTGGGGCTGAACGAAACCGGAGGCACCTAGTACCCCGCATATCCATCGATCTCCAAGCACGTCTGGACGATCACTAACTGTTTCCATCTTCTTGGGTGTACAACCCAATCAAGATCATCAGTAATCACCCAAACGACGTGAAGACTTCCGGTCTTCGACCACCGTCTTCATCTTCGACACCACGTCGAATCAGTTATTCAGAATGGGATAAACCCGGTCTTTCTGAATAACTCGCGTATATATTATAAAAGTGTTACACCAACACAACATACGCCTCATTCCAATTCAGAATATTCTTTTATTCAAATATTCCTATACTTTGGGAAAAGTTCCCATTAATTTTATCCAAGATAAATTCTTTAAATTTATTCTTTAATCTCCTTTGAATATCAATTCCAACTAGTCGGGATTATCGAACCACACCGAAGTAATCGTTTATTTTATTTTCCCAATCCCAACCTATTCATCCCATGAAGTAAAACTGGTAGTACTTCATATCTAACACCACAGTGTTATCGGTAATTCAATTACCATTTCACGTTCAAATCTAATTAAAGATTTAACTATCGCTTGGAGTAAAACTGGTGATACTCCATTCTCGATCTTTTCAATCTATTTAAAGATTCATTAAAACTCCACTTAGTTTTAATCTTTAACTGGGTTAAAGAATCCGTGTCATTTAAAACACGGTTCACGATAAACCCAAAGTCACATCCATTAATTATCGGGTTAAAGAACGAGTGTTATTTAAAACACTGTTCACGATAAACACCAAAATCAATATCAATTCAATTCCAATTAAATATTATTTAATTGGCACACTTCATTAAATCTAAATAAAAAGATTTAATCATTTCTCAACTGGGTTCAAGAACAGTGTTAGTGAAGACACCATTCACGACAAACCCAAATCACATTCGATATTCAATACAAGGCTCTGAATAGAAAATATATCGGCTTATATTCAATATCGAATTCTACGACTAACAAATGCCGTATTGGAAATAACGATATAAATATATATCTTTCAAATTTCCATAACAACACCTATATAATCACGAATTCCAACATCGAAATATTCCGAAGACAATTTCGATTCAAATCCCCTCCAATGCAATCATTGGATATTCTGGTTATTTTCAAAACCCTTTTTAAATTCAATTCATTTATTTAAAAATAAATAGAATTATAATTCTAGTTCAAAACTAGTTCATTTCGATAAAAACCTATTTTTATCTTTTCAAATATGGAGTTTTTCATCCCAATCCTTTCTAAATCATTTCTTATGATTTTACACAAATTATTACTATTTTTAATAATTTTATCAAGGCCCGTACAGTCGATTTCCAACAATGGCCATCGAACTGCACTTACAGCGACCTTTTTCAAATTTGATTTGGACATAATTCCAAATCCAACTGTTAGATTTCAAATTTCTAATATTCGTTAGAAAGCTCTTTTCGATACGAACCCAACGGTTCCGGTTTTAGGAGAATCCGACGGTCGGATCTCCCGTAATGTCCGTTTGAAATAAATGGTCGAAATTCACGAACTGCCGCGGCGCGGCGCGTTCTATTCAGGCCATTATATTATATATATAATATATATAATATATACTTCGTCGATTTCTATTTAAAATGAATTATATAAATAGTTTTAAAATCGTTTCAAAAGCAATTTCAACTTTCTTTTCAATTCAAATCAAAATTGAATTCTTCTTTATAAATTCGTTTTAAAATTCCTTTCTATTCAATTCAAATTTCAGCTCAATTTGAATTCATTTCAATTCGCTTTCAATTTAATTCGAATTCGTTTCAATTCAATTCATTTCGAAATCGTTTTCAATTCAATTCATTTCGAAATCGTTTTCAATTCAATTCATTTCGAAATCGATATAAATATCGTTCACGTCAAAATGGCGTCACTCTAATCAACACGGCTTCATAAATTTCTATTTACAAATATTCTATTTCAAATATTTCTATTTCAAATATTTCTATTTCTAAACTGGAATGAGGCCCAATCAATTACCATATAAAATTAATTATATGGATTTTCATACAACACATTTATATAATAGCATTGAAAAATGATCAACCATCAACCAAAGTGCACTACACTGTATAAGCATCAAATAAAGATATCTAACGCTTATAACATCATGTCAATCAATCGATCGACATATTTAATCAATCAGGATGAGTGAACTTCAAATTTCATCCCAACACCCGTGTGGGGTTTCAAACAATCAAACACAGATTTTATTTGTGCAGTTGGGCGATGTGTAAAATTTATCGTCCCAATCAATGTCATTCAAATAGGTGTACATAAACAAACCGTCCGGTTTGTAAATGAATATTTATTTATTCACATTCACGTTAAAAATTATATTTTTAACGATCAAACTATTTTATTCAACCTATGAATATTTTATTCGGTTCATTTATTCAATAAAATGATATATTTATTTTTCTAATATATTTTAGAAAATTTCGGCGGCATAACGGCACGATACTAGAAACGGGACGAGGCCTAGCCTTATCCCCGGTCTAGTGAAGGCCCACGCCATTCACACATCAATCAAATCAATTTATTTCACCCAACGATTCAATTTCAAATCAAATCATCACTAATCTATGCAACCAAACAAACAAGTTCATGGTCTGTGGACGATTGTGTCGGGTGCTACTAAGCACCGTCTGCATCCTAGTATATATATATTACTAGAAAAGAAATTGAAAGGTAAGAAATTCTCACATATAGCTATCCTAGCTCCACGGCACTTCATTGATAGAAATCTTCATCGCTATTGCATCTTCGTCAGCTTCGTTGCTGTAGCCACTACATATGTAAAAATCGAATTTTTACTTCGCTATTCAGTATATAAAAATCGAATTTCTGCTATGCTATTCAATATATAAAAATCGAATTTTTACTTTGTTATTCAATATATAAAAATCGAATTTTTACTTTGTTATTCAATATATAAAAATCGAATTTTTGCTATGCTATTCAATATATAAAAATCATATTTTTGCTATGCTATTCAATATATAAAAATCATATTTTTATTACGAAGTTCAATATATAAAAAATTATATTTTTATTACGAAGTTCAATATATAAAAAATCATATTTTTATTACGAAGTTCAATATATAAAAAATCATATTTTTATTACGAAGTTCAATATATAAAAAATCATATTTTTATTACGAAGTTCAATATATAAAAAATCATATTTTTATTTCGAAGTTCAACATATAAAAATCCTATTTTTATTACGAAGTTCAATATATAAAAAATCATATTTTTATTATGCTATACATTATATAAAAATCACATTTTTACTTGCTCTACATTATAAAGATTATATTTTTAATACTTTAAAAATATAAAAATCATATTTTTATTTATGCTACCTATATAAAACTGGTTTTATTAATCCTTTTTAAAACTTATTTTAGATTAAATAAAGAAAGAAAAATAATAAAGACAATATAAAAACTTACAGTGTTTTCTAAGAGGGAGGTTGTTTCAGCAGTCGATTGGAAGGGCAGGGGGGGTGTTGCGCCATCGCAGGTGGTCGGATATGGGGAGGAGGAGGCGCTACAGTCTCGGGGGAGGGTGGAAGGAGGCGCGGTTGGCGGTTTCAGGTGGGGGTGGTCTCGCGCGAGGGGAGAAGAAGAGGGGGGTTCGATTTGGGTGCGGATTCGACGAGAAGGGGGAACCGGGAGGGCGGAGAGGAAGTGGAGGAAGAGGATGAGGCGGGGGCGATCGTCGGGGAGGGTCCCACGAGGCGTGGCGGCGCGATGAACTGGAGGCGACGGGCGTTCGTTCGATTTTTTTTTTTCTTTTCTTTTTTTTTTCTTCTGTTTGAATCGGGGGGGGGGGGGGCCTGGGAGGAGATAAGGGGAGGGAATATTTTTTTTTATTTAATTAATTTAATTCAATCTAAAGTTGACTTTTTCATACGACCTCGAAACGAGGCCCACCGCCTGTGGTCCATAGCATTTTACCCCCATTCCGAACACAATGGGATATGTTTCGTAGGTTGATTCGATCGTTTGAATCAGTTTCCGTTGAATTTACATTTAAATCTTTATATTGAATTTTAAACGTACCTTTCAAATTATCGGGGCCACATACGAACACGAAAAATTCCAGAAAAATATTTTCTAGCTTCGTATTGACGATACGGTCCTAACAAAACTAGTTTCGTCGAATTCTGAGATCGTTTGAAAAATGGCCATTTTCCAGTCGATTAAAATCAACTGAAACTGGTCAAACGCGTTTTCCTTCGCCACGCTCACATATTGATTCGAAAAATTATGAAATTTAAAACCTAGCAATAATTTGACGTCACGGACCCAACAAAACTGGTTTCGTCGAAATCCGAGGTCGTTTGCAAAATGTCTATTTTTAAGGGCCTGAATTCCATAGCGACTATTCAGAATTTTCAACTGGACATATCTTTCGATCCCCGCTATTAAATTTCGATTGGTCGGATTCGTTGGAAAGATATTATCAATTAGATCCTAATGTTTTTGGTTTCACTAAAATCCGGATTGTTTTGCACCCGGTACATTCAATTGAAGTTTGAAATCGAATTATCGAACTACCGCGCCATTTTCAATTCCTTTTATAATTATATAATAAATATTTATATTCTAACGACGACGTATATAATATATACGTTCTAATTCCATTCAAAATAAATTTCTCGTCGTTATATTTAAAATAATTCATTTTAAATATTCAAAATTCGCTAAAATGGCCAAAATAAAAAATTTAAACTGGCCCAGAATTTCCGGGTTATTACAATCTCCCCCACTTAAAACTTTTCATCCCCGAAAAGGAACAAAGTCGAGAGTGGTTTGATTAATCAACTCTACGTTCGATCAGGCTTCCATTCTCCAACTCTTTAGTTTCTGAGAATTTTCAAAATTTCAAAAATTTGGCTAACACCCTAAATTTTCGAAAAATTTCGCCATAACCTCCCCTGCACCGGGAGCATCGAGGAATTTCAAATAGCTTCCCCGGTCCTTCAGATCTCAAAAAGAAAAAGAAAAAGCCAAGCGGCTAGCCAATAGGCTCACAAAATCATCATCACCCAAACAAAACAGGAAATTATGTAGTAAACTTGTACCTATTTGTCGGGCAAACAAATTTTATTCTCTGCTCTAGCCTCCTTGCTATGACCTGTTCAATGCAAGTATATATATATATGCAAGCAAATGCGACCAATTTTCAATACAATTCAATATTTGATTCAATTAGGCTAATTGGCTAAAAATTAGCAAACAAATAAACAAACAACACAAACATCAATCAATTAGTGAATTAGAGTTTCAAATTCGTAATTTTGGTATATAGTCAAAAAATCAGATTTTTGATGCCAATTCACAACAATGTATTCTAGCTATATATAAGTTTTGGTTCTCACACCAGCCTAATGGAAATATATAGAAAATCACACCTTCGAAACACGAACATAAATACTGATGATGTCATGACAATCATCAGTACCATCTCCGGGCGACTAGAATGTGATTCCATATCTATCCAGTTTATTAAAACTTTGAATATACGTTTGCAAGGCGTATATGCAAATTCTTTATATACTGAATTTTCCAAAATCAATATAAACAAATAATCAAATATGAATAGTTGATTTAAATTTTCAAAACAAAAATGTTTTCATTTGAAAAATATACTCTTCACACCCGTTCTAGGATACTACTGATCCTATCTCTAACGAGTCATTCTAATTGGATATTACTAATCCAATATCTGATGAATTCTTTCGTAAGGTTCTAATGTGTCTTATTCTCTGCTTTGTAAACCAAAGCTCTGATACTAACTGTGACGGCAAGGAATTTCGCTCGGTCCGAACCAGTCGCTAAACCGACCCAGACCGTTCGAAACGCCCTATCGTTTGAGAACATGACAAAATAGAATGCATACAGAAGAACATTTCACTGTATATTACAACAATGCATCAGATTACAAGAATATACAGAGTATAAAAGAATATTACACAGAAATATCAGAGATTTAAATTACATTTAAATACATCGCAGCGGAAAATAATACAATACACAACTAGAAGAGATATACGGATACAAAGCTTTCCGGATATCGTTCCAGCTGTAAACCAGGATCCTGTGAATATAAATCTGCAAAACCAAAACTACTAGCTGCCCGTGTCAAAATAAGGGCACCCAGAGTTTAGGTTAAAACAATAAACTCCAGGTCAGTCATGGGACTGGTGTGAGAACTAAAACAGTTATTAATCTTTATTTTCAAAGTTAGGTAAACCAAGGGACCACGCCGTATAACACGGAACGGGTTTCCTCCCAAGAATACCAGTGCATAAAACAACAGCGCAATGCTAAATAAAGAAAAATGAAGCTGTTATAAGACCCAGGTCCCATCACATAATGCAACGCAGCCGAGGATAGGGTTTTCCCTTATAACAGCCAAAGAATGCTTGATACGTTTTAAAACAAATCATTTGATACTACTATAAGTGCATAGTGTATAAAACAACTTCAAATCATAAGTATCAATCATAGGCGACATGAGCGTCCCATGCCACTATGTCGCCATATATAGGTTTACAAATAAAACCGCAAAGTCACGTATTTGGAAATTGGATTTCCGTCTATGAACCGAGGCCAGGGATCGTCCTCTACCGATTCGAGACTCTCTAGCCCGAGCCTCAGGCAAGCGCGCAGGCAAGCCTTTAGATCGTCAGGGCCGGTCCACCGATGTGGATTATTATGCCTGAACACTACGTTTCCCCACCCTATGGGGTGTAAGTCTGGTCCGTCTGCCGACCAGAATGCATCGGCCGAAACCGATATAACCGAGGCGCCTCGCAACAGCAACAACCACATAAGTCAAACTCGTCAGGGCGTGTAAAACCACTGACGCCACTTCTAGCTAGAAAGAAACACATGCCCTCCCTAAGGTCCTCTCCCGTTTTTGGTTCATACCGGGTGTGAAACTCGCGAAGTAAACGTTACACAAAGCTACGCCACAAAGGCCATGCTTTGATCATCACCACAAGACTTTGCTTTCAATAGAAGCCTCGATCAATTTCCACTTAGGCATGCCACACAGGCAATTCACTCCATGCGTTTGATATCCATCAATATATAACCCCTGAGCTCGTACGTCTCAGAGAAGGGCGTTAAGCAAGAGAATAAATTCTCCGCCGCCAAACAGATATATCTTTAATAGAAATCAATCACACAGACTAAAATCCAATGTCAGACACACAGTCCATTTACAAGTCCGTTCTGGGGCTGAACGAAACCGGAGGCACCTAGTACCCCGCATATCCATCGATCTCCAAGCACGTCTGGACGATCACTAACTGTTTCCATCTTCTTGGGTGTACAGCCCAATCAAGATCATCAGTAATCACCCAAACGACGTGAAGACTTCCGGTCTTCGACCACCGTCTTCATCTTCGACACCACGTCGAATCAGTTATTCAGAATGGGATAAACCCGGTCTTTCTAAATAACTCGCGTATATATTATAAAAGTGTTACACCAACACAACATACGCCTCATTCCAATTCAGAATATTCTTTTATTCAAATATTCCTATACTTTGGGAAAAGTTCCCATTAATTTTATCCAAGATAAATTCTTTAAATTTATTCTTTAATCTCCTTTGAATATCAATTCCAACTAGTCGGGATTATCGAACCACACCGAAGTAATCATTTATTTTATTTTCCCAATCCCAACCTATTCATCCCATGAAGTAAAACTGGTAGTACTTCATATCTAACACCACAGTGTTATCGGTAATTCAATTACCATTTCACGTTCAAATCTAATTAAAGATTTAACTATCGCTTGGAGTAAAACTGGTGATACTCCATTCTCGATCTTTTCAATCTATTTAAATATTCATTAAAACTCCACTTAGTTTTAATCTTTAACTGGGTTAAAGAATCTGTGTCATTTAAAACACGGTTCACGATAAACCCAAAGTCACATCCATTAATTATCGGGTTAAAGAGCGAGTGTTATTTAAAACACTGTTCACGATAAACCCCAAAATCAATATCAATTCAATTCCAATTAAATATTATTTAATTGGCACACTTCATTAAATCTAAATAAAAAGATTTAATCATTTCTCAACTGGGTTCAAGAACAGTGTTAGTGAAGACACCATTCACGACAAACCCAAATCACATTCGATATTCAATACAAGGCTCTGAATAGAAAATATATCGGCTTATATTCAATATCGAATTCTACGACTAACAAATGCCGTATTGGAAATAACGATATAAATATATATCTTTCAAATTTCCATAACAACACCTATATAATCACGAATTCCAACATCGAAATATTCCGAAGACAATTTCGATTCAAATCCCCTCCAATGCAATCATTGGATATTCTGGTTATTTTCAAACCCTTTTTAAATTCAATTCATTTATTTAAAAATAAATAGAATTATAATTCTAGTTCAAAACTAGTTCATTTCGATAAAAACCTATTTTTATCTTTTCAAATATGGAGTTTTTCATCCCAATCCTTTCTAAATCATTTCTTATGATTTTACACAAATTATTACTATTTTTAATAATTTTATCAAGGCCCGTACAGTCGATTTCCAACAATGGCCATCGAACTGCACTTACAGCGACCTTTTTCAAATTTGATTTGGACATAATTCCAAATCCAACCGTTAGATTTCAAATTTCTAATATTCGTTAGAAAGCTCTTTTCGATACGAACCCAACGGTTCCGGTTTTAGGAGAATCCGACGGTCGGATCTCCCGTAATGCCCGTTTGAAATAAATGGTCGAAATTCACGAACTGCCGCGGCGCGGCGCGTTCTATTCAGGCCATTATATTATATATATAATATATATAATATATACTTCGTCGATTTCTATTTAAAACGAATTATATAAATAGTTTTAAAATCGTTTCAAAAGCAATTTCAACTTTCTTTTCAATTCAAATCAAAATTGAATTCTTCTTTATAAATTCGTTTTAAAATTCCTTTCTATTCAATTCAAATTTCAGCTCAATTTGAATTCATTTCAATTCGCTTTCAATTTAATTTGAATTCGTTTTCAATTCAATTCATTTCGAAATCGTTTTCGATTCAATTCATTTCGAAATCGTTTTCAATTCAATTCATTTCGAAATCGATATAAATATCGTTCACGTCAAAATGGCGTCACTCTAATCAACACGGCTTCATAAATTTCTATTTACAAATATTCTATTTCAAATATTTCTATTTCAAATATTTCTATTTCTAAACTGGAATGAGGCCCAATCAATTACCATATAAAATTAATTATATGGATTTTCATACAACACATGTATATAATAGCATTGAAAAATGATCAACCATCAACCAAAGTGCACTACACTGTATAAGCATCAAATAAAGATATCTAACGCTTATAACAGCATGTCAATCAATCGATCGACATATTTAATCAATCAGGATGAGTGAACTTCAAATTTCATCCCAACACCCGTGTGGGGTTTCAAACAATCAAACACAGATTTTATTTGTGCAGTTGGGCGATGTGTAAAATTTATCGTCCCAATCAATGTCATTCAAATAGGTGTACATAAACAAACCGTCCGGTTTGTAAATGAATATTTATTTATTCACATTCAGGTTAAAAATTATATTTTTAACGATCAAACTATTTTATTCAACCTATGAATATTCTATTCGGTTCATTTATTCAGTAAAATGATATATTTATTTTTCTAATATATTTTAGAAAATTTCGGCGGCATAACGGCACGATACTAGAAACGGGACGAGGCCTAGCCTTATCCCCGGTCTAGTGAAGGCCCACGCCATTCACACATCAATCAAATCAATTTATTTCACCCAACAATTCAATTTCAAATCAAATCATCACTAATCTATGCAACCAAACAAACAAGTCCATGGTCTGTGGACGATTGTGTCGGGTGCTACTAAGCACCGTCTGCATCCTAGTATATATATATTACTAGAAAAGAAATTGAAAGGTGAGAAATTCTCACATATAGCTATCCTAGCTCCACGGCACTTCATTGATAGAAATCTTCATCGCTATTGCATCTTCGTCAGCTTCGTTGCTGTAGCCACTACATATGTAAAAATCGAATTTTTACTTCGCTATTCAGTATATAAAAATCGAATTTTTGCTATGCTATTCAATATATAAAAATCGAATTTTTACTTTGTTATTCAATATATAAAAATCGAATTTTTACTTTGTTATTCAATATATAAAAATCGAATTTTTGCTATGCTATTCAATATATAAAAATCATATTTTTGCTATGCTATTCAATATATAAAAATCATATTTTTATTACGAAGTTCAATATATAAAAAATCATATTTTTATTACGAAGTTCAATATATAAAAAATCATATTTTTATTACGAAGTTCAATATATAAAAAATCATATTTTTGTTACGAAGTTCAATATATAAAAAATCATATTTTTATTACGAAGTTCAATATATAAAAAATCATATTTTTATTACGAAGTTCAATATATAAAAAATCATATTTTTATTACGAAGTTCAATATATAAAAAATCATATTTTTATTTCGAAGTTCAACATATAAAAATCCTATTTTTATTACGAAGTTCAATATATAAAAAATCACATTTTTATTATGCTATACATTATATAAAAATCACATTTTTACTTGCTCTACATTATAAAGATTATATTTTTAATACTTTAAAAATATAAAAATCATATTTTTATTTATGCTACCTATATAAAACTGGTTTTATTAATCCTTTTTAAAACTTATTTTAGATTAAATAAAGAAAGAAAAATAATAAAGACAATATAAAAACTTACAGTGTTTTCTAAGAGGGAGGGGGTTTCAGCAATCGATTGGAAGGGCAGGGGGGTGCTGCGCCATCGCAGTTGGTCGGATATGGGGAGGAGGAGGCGCTACAGTCTCGGGGGAGGGTGGAAGGAGGCGCGGTTGGCGGTTTCAGGTGGGGGTGGTATCGCGCGAGGGGAGAAGAAGAGAGGGGGTCGATTTGGGTGCGGATTCGACGAGAAGGGGGAACTGGGAGGGCGGAGAGGAAGTGGAGGAAGAGGATGAGGCGGAGGCGATCGTCGGGGAGGGTCCCACGAGGCGTGGCGGCGCGATGAACTGGGGGCGACGGGCGTTCGTTCGATTGGTTTTTTTTTTCTGTTTGAATCGGGGGGGGCCTGGGAGGAGATAAGGGGAGGGAATATTATTTATTTTTTTATTTTATTTTATTTTATTTTATTAATTTAATTCATCTAAAGTTGACTTTTTCATACGACCTCGAAACGAGGCCCACCGCCTGTGGTCCATAGCGTTTTACCCCCATTCCGAACACAATGGGATATGTTTCGTAGGTTGATTCGATCGTTTGAATCAGTTTCCGTTGAATTTACAATTAAATCTTTATATTGAATTTTAAACGTACCTTTCAAATTACCGGGGCCACATACGAACACGAAAAATTCCAGAAAAATATTTTCTAGCTTCGTATTGACGATACGGTCCTAACAAAACTAGTTTCGTCGAATTCTGAGACCGTTTGAAAAATGGCCATTTTCCAGTCGATTAAAATCAACTGAAACTGGTCAAACACGTTTTCCTTTGCCACGCTCACATATTGATTCGAAAAATTATGAAATTTAAAACCTAGCAATAATTTGACGTCACCGACCCAACAAAACTGGTTTCGTCGAAATCCGAGGTCGTTTGCAAAATGTCTATTTTTAAGGGCCTGAATTCCATAGCGACTACTCAGAATTTTGAACTGGACATATCTTTCGATCCCCGCTATTAAATTTCGATTGGTCGGATTCGTTGGAAAGATATTATCAATTAGATCCTAATGTTTTTGGTTTCACTAAAATCCGGATTGTTTTGCACCCGGTACATTCAATTGAAGTTTGAAATCGAATTATCGAACTACCGCGCCATTTTCAATTCCTTTTATAATTATATAATAAATATTTATATTCTAACGACGACGTATATAGTATATACGTTCTAATTCCATTCAAAATAAATTTCTCGTCGTTATATTTAAAATAATTCATTTTAAATATTCAAAATTCGCTAAAATGGCCAAAATAAAAATTTTAAACTGGCCCAGAATTTCCGGGTTATTACATACTGGTACCTAGTGCCTGCTTTTTCCCAATCCATTGTACGTGCACACCCTTAAACCGTTGTAACCTACACTGACATACCCCCTGCCGCTGTTTTGACAGCTTACAATCAGCCTAGTAATCGTGCCCCACCTTTCCTAGTTCAAGGTACCATGATAATCTATGTGGGTTACTGCTTAAATGGGTCCACATTACTAGAGTTTCCTATTGGTTAAGTTTGTAGGCCTATAGTTACTAATATTACCCACCAACCAGATATGTGCTTAACCCTCCCACTGATTCAAGCATGTTTATTTAACGGTTAAGTTTGTGGGCCTATATGTACTAATATTACCCACCTACACGAGACGTACTTAACCCTCCCATCGATTCAAGCATGTTTATTAAACGGTTACGTTTTGTGGGCCTATATTTACTAATATTACCAACCAACCTGATATTTACTTAATCCTCCCGCACATTATGACATATTGGTTAAGTTTTGTCCATTCATGTTAACTTAACCCACCCATTCATCGTGTCATGTTGGTTAAGTGTTCCTTATTTACTTAACCTCGTCCGTTCATCAAGTTATATTGGTTAAGTGTTTCCTTGCTACTTAACCCCACGTGTTCGTCTTGTTGTATTGGTTAAGTGTCATCAGTCAATTCAAGTTAACTTAACCCATCTACTCATCATGTCATGTTACTTTGGTTAAGTGCCGCCTTCTTGTGTTAACTTAACCCTACCACAAATCAAGTTATATTGGTTAAGTGTTAACTTAACCCTTTCCATTTATCATGCTATACCGGTTAAGTATTTCCTATTAACTTAACCCTAGTCATCCATCTTATCATATTGGTTAAGCGTTTCTCATTACTTAACCCTAGTCATCCATGTTATATTGGTTAAGTGTTCCTATGAATTTAACCCTACTCATTCATCTTGTTCATTAGCGTTAACCGATTTATTAATGCACCAACCTCTCATATTAGATATGTGTTGTTGCGGTTACTGGATGTGCCGGGCTGTTCCGAGCAGTTTTACACCACAACTAAATCTAACATCGGGTTTTTCTTGGGCATGATGCACAAATCTCTCACATTAGATAGGTGTTGTTGTGGTTACTGGATGTGCCGGGCGGTTCCGGGCAGTTTTACACCACAACTCAATCTAACCTCGGGTTAGGCATGTTCATCTTTAATCTACACATTTACCCTATATACCCAAATCTAGATTTTGCATGCTAATTACCAAATTCACCAAAACTAGTCATGTTCCAATTCTCAAGTTATGCCCAACAAAGCTAAGTGCAAAATATGGCCCCCAAATTCAATTTCAAGTTATTACTCAAAACAGGCTACACCTAATCTTCCCAAGTTTGTAATAATAGACATGCCCCAAAATTACAATATACTTGGCATCCCAAATCAATAGTTAGGCCAAATCTAGATTTAATGTTCCAATTTACATTTTACGCCCTATCTAGATTTAATTCTCAAGTTACCCCAAATTCGCAACAATAACAATTATGACTAAGACTTGATTTATCTGCCAATTTCATACTTTGTCGTTCATGCCAATTCTAGGTACAATGTGTCAAATTACATATTCCATAATTCATGTCAAATCGCATCTTAACAGTTATGCCATGTTACATGTTCCAGATTATGCCAAATAATGTCAATTTCATGTTATACCCAATTTTCCCTGCATTCATAACGTACGTATTTTGAGATTCAACTCAAGATTCATAATATAAAGAGAGAAGCAAGATGGAACGTCGTAAGAATAGGCATAGTAATATGATGATAAGAACTACTGGTCCAATAAACTTGATGTACTAAAAAGACAAGTTTTGCAAGGAATACATCGTAGGCATATATATATGATAAGAATTATATCTTGAACTTAAAAAGGATTACAATTCCGATATACAACAAGGATAGATATGATTGGACCAATTTCATAGTCTAAAATGATTTCCAAAGATATATATTGTAACACCCCGTGTATTCTATAACTGTGGAATTAACAAATTAAAGTATAATTAATTTGAAATCAAAGAACTAAGGGAAACGGGATACGCCATTGCGTTCGTCTCGGAAAAATACGCGAAATAGAGTCCGAGTTTTCGAAAAACGGAGTCCGTATGAAGAAGATATGGCCTTCGGAAGTTTCTGAATTAAGTTTAAAAATTAAAACCGGGCCCAATTGGCCAAGGCGGGAAAACTCCCGCCTAAGACACCCAGGTCGACTGGGCTGTCGACCTGGTCTAACCAGGTCGACAGGGCTGTCGACAGGGCTGTCGACCTGGTCCAGACCCAGGTCGAACCCAGTCCACCCTGGCTGGCCTATTCTATGTTGGTCGATTTTCTGTGGTCTGCTTTGTCATTAGGGCTAGGTGGCAGGCTCTAATTGGTCCCTCTTGCGAATGAATGGCTACGATCAATCCAAGCAACAACGATGGTCCTAATCAGTTCATAAACTCTATAAAATGACCCTAGACTCTACCTAGGTTTCTTACACAATTCTCTAGCCTCCATTGCTCTCTTCTTCTAATAAAAAAATAAAAATGGCGTCGCTGCTCTGTTGGAATTAAAACTAGAAGATAATCAACATCAGCCTAAGCAACTCAATTCAAACTAGAGATTATAGTTTCTGCAAAGATTCTATAGCAAGTTAAAGTCCTTTCTTTAATCTAATCAAGGCAAGTACAGTTATTTTCCGCTATAAACGTTAATAATAATTTTGATATGTTTTTGATTCTGAATCTGAGATTGCATATATATTCTCTTCTGTCAGCTCTGTTTTTTGTATCCCTTTTCTTCTTTTCTGTTTTTATAGCCAGGCTACCACGAGCCTGTGCCTAATCTCATAAGAGATGAACGTATGAACGCAAAATTTTGGGATGAATGATGCGAAATTTGACAAGACTAAATTGAATGTATGACTTTAGGTCTGAGGCATAAAATATATTGGACATATGCACAAATTTGACTATGAACATATAATTTATGCATGTTGTATGCATAGCTATGTTGTAATTTAGAACTGTAATTAATGAGCATATGTTGTAAACATAGATTTGGATCTATGCATATTCTATGATAGAAGAAAAGAGGAACCATTGTAAGATTACATATGATTTGAGACTTTGGACAAAATGCATATAAAAGTCAAGATTTGATTTTTAGAAGATATGATTTAAAGATTTATATTGTTGGGTATAGTTTGCATAATGATTCATGACATGAAAAGAAGAAGGATATGGAAAGTTAGGTGTAAAGATTTACATTAATTAGGATATCTATTATTGTGATTACACCTAAATAGGAATTTTTGGATATATGGAATGCATTGTAATCAATGATTATATTTGGTATAATTTACATGTGAATCTGCTGTAAAATGCTAGTTTAACAAAAATTGGAACATATGTTATATGGTAAATTATGTCCATATTCTGTGCTATGTAACTTTATGCAAACATGGAGTATATGTTCATCATGAAAATTATGTAGGCATATGAATTTAGGCCTAATTTATGACTAGGCAAGGCATGTAAATAGAACCTTTAGAAATATTAGATTTGCTAAATCTGCTAATTTGCTAAGTTGCCTAAACTGCTAGTTTTGTTATATTGCCTAGACTGCTAATTAGATTGAAATGCCAAATCTGTTAAATTTGTCTGTTGAGATGCCTAATCTGTTATATGCCAAAATCTGCTAAGTGCTAAATCGGTTAAACCTGTTAAGTCACCCAATCTGCTAAAATCTGTTATCTGCTATATCAGTTGAGTTGATGTGATCATTCTGTTATTGATATAATCTGAATTGGCATATATATTGGGCGTGCGCATAAACGGTAAATAATTAATTAATTGGCCGCAAAGATGAACATGGCTAACTCGAGGTTAGAATGAGTTTGCGACGTAAATCTGCCCGGAACCGCCCGGCACATCCAGTGGCCGCAAACAATAGGTTCTAATGTGAGAAGTTAGTCATAACCTGCTTAAGACACGAGGTTAGGTCTGGCTTGTGGCAGAAGTCTGCCCGGAACCGCCCGGCATATCCAGCGGCCACAAGCTACCGACCTAATGTGAGAGGTCTGTGCATTAATAATTAATTAATGCAAATCTAAGATAAGAATGGCGTCTAAAACGTATTGGGGAAAATAGGGTTAAACCAAAGGGATTAATAGATGGAGTAAAACCCGTCCATGAATCTGTAGGCCCAATACAAAGTTAGACAAATCTGAAAAATCTGTACATCTGACCCATTAGTCTGAAAACTTGTTAACTTAATTTGTGAATTAGTAAATCTGAATTCTGTGTGTCTGAACTTGTAAACAAGTTAATATGAAATCTGTTAGTCTGGGGACACAAGGTTAGGAGGGGAATTACTTGTGTCATCTGTTGTTTGGGACCCATATTAGTCAGTAACCCTTTCTGGTATCAAAACTTTGACCCAACAGTAGGTAGGGTCCGGGCACGCTTACTGAACTAATTATAAGTGGTTCATTCTGATAATGGCGAGGGGTGTTGATGGTGCGTTCCAACCGGGTCATGTGCGTGCATGGATCCCGGTCTGCCTCTGAGGATGTAAGACGCCGTGACATCTGTAAATAGGTCTGTGCCAATTGGTTGTCACTTTAGGGAGTGATACACCCTACTGTGGGGCCGACACAGGATATTTATGTATTAGGGAGCCGATCGCTTGGGGTAGGGTTTTAGGGTACGCTTAGTTCTGTCTGTTTCTGTTGGTACCGTCTGTTTCTGTTGGGTGGTAACACCTGTCTATTTCTGTGTGGTACCGTCTGTTCGGGTGGAAAAGGCCCATTACTAGTGTACACCTAATTCCACATTCTGTTTCCATAGGGATAAATCTGTTTCTTCTTCTGCCTGTTTCTGATCGGGTAGTAAAGGCCCATTATTAGCATTCTGTTTCTGTTAAAGTATTCTGTACCCGTTCCTGCTTCAATTTAGACATTAGGGTGACACCTAATTTTGCTATACTAGTATTAGTGCAGAGAAGTGTAAAACAATAGTTTATATCATTCTGTTTTTTTGTTATATCTGCTACACTGTTATAGTTATCTCACATCCAGTTTTATGTTCATATCATATTATTATTATCTGTTCATATGCTGAAAGTCACTGGACTTGCCAGACTTTTTGTCTGACCCTTGTTGTTTCGCCTCCTTTCTTCCGTTCCCCCCCAGGTTATCCAAGGAGGGAAATACTTAGCTTGATCCGGATTTCTCTTTGCTTGAAGTGCTTAAAGTATGGCTCGGCTCTGTATAGCTTCCGTTCCATGGGGATTATGATTTTAAACTATGCATTTTGAAGGCTTTTGTACAAGACTGATATTTTGTACTTGAATTCTGAAATTGAAAGGATGTAACCATATTAATTTTCTGTTTCCGCTGTAATAAAGTTAAAATTTTTCAAGTACTGTTTTATCTGTCTTGTAAGTTTCTGTTCTGTTTACTAAAATGCTCCACCAAAGTTAAGTCATTCCCTTTGTGAGTGACCTTAACGGAGGTGGGGTGTTACATATATACTCAGGCACATATTTCAATGAAAGGAAAGCTTACATCAGGCATATTCTCATATCCATTTTATTACATGTCAAAATTAGATTTAGGTGTTTAAATCTAAAAAGTAATTGACTTACAAAACAAAGGCAAGTCTTCTTTTCATGCCTAAGCCATACATCACTATACACCCTAATCTTCTTCTTACAAATCATAAACTATCATATATATATATGCCCCAATTTTAGATCTTAGACCACAACATGTACTATGCCTATATTTACAGTCCAATTTACGCCGCAAATCCCAAGTCATATGTCCAATACTTTATGCCTCAAATCTCAAGACATATGCCCAATACTTTATGCCTCAAATCCCAAGTCATATGTTCGATACCCTTTATGTTTTGAATACAACATGTGTTATGTCCTCAAATCAGTTACAACTCAATTATGCCCAATTTGATTTCCAACGTACGTTCAACTCTTATGAGATCTGGCTCAGGCTCGCAGTAGCCTTGTTATAAAACAAAAAGGGAAGAAGGAAAGAAGAGATAAAGAATGGACATAATATTATCAATGAGATAGATCCAAAAGATATAGAAAGACAGGCATAATCTCAGATCCAGATTTATTATAATGTCAGAATCACAATTAACTTTTATTTCTGAAAGTAACGTGCACTTACAAATTACAGAAGGGTCTTGAATTCTAGGATCTGTATTCTGAAACTGAATAGCTCTCCCTTGAAGTAGATTATTTATTCTTCTAATTTATATTTGATTTGTGTAACATCCCATATTTTCTGTACATTTAAATTTCAATTTAAAATAAATAAATGGAATAATCTGGGATAAAAGTCAAAACTTTGTTGATTATAATGGTGATAATTATTTGAATAAAGTATATATAGATTTTAAATATAGTTATATAGAAAGGTTGAAATTTGAAATCTTATATTTCAAGAATTAAATAAATTTGAGGGGTTTAATTTAGAAGTGGAAATTCAAATCTAATTGGAAATGGTGGAATATAATTTATTTAAGTTCAAATTTGAAATTCAAATTTAAATTCAAATAACCAAATTTGGGGATTTAAATACTTGAAATATATTTACAAAGTTGTTAAGAGTTAATTTTTATGATAATAGTAATGAGGTAAAATGCCTTGAATATAAATGAAATTTTAATTTAGTTATATTGATAATGAATTGAATTTTGAATTTAATATTTATGAAATAGAACAGAATTGAGTTATTTAAATTATAATTGGAATTTAGATTTTACAATTTATACAAAAAAAATTGAATTCGGGAACTTAATATTCGTGAAATCGATTTATAAAATTTGCTTAGGTCATAATTGGATTAAATGGGAATTTATAAATATTAAATTTGAATTAAAAACAGTTAAGCAAATAATTGAATATTTTATTTATTTAATTAAATGTGAAATTTAACTGTTTGTCAACTGTCTCGGAATTCGATGAAACCAATTTCATTAGATCTAGAACGATGAATTATGGTAGGATTTCAATTTGCGTTACAAACGGACTTGTCGTTTGACTGTACTAGAGAAAGTGTGAATGGAATCAACGAATTGGATAATTGAATGTTTCTCATGCTTGGGCCTCCTTTATATATAAATGAAATCCTTTTATCACTCACCAGCCATCCTCATTCATACGTATACTTTCTCCATCGCTTTCTTATCTGTAATGGCTGAAATCATATTCAAAACCCTAGCTCAAACAAAATACAAGCTTCAAAATAAAACTTCTCCAAACCCTAGCTTATTATATGTCAAAACGAAGCTGTCAACTGGTAGAACTCAGATCTATTGTTTGTTGTCGCATGTGGTACTCCGTTTGGTCAGAAATTGAGGGTCAAACTTGCAGTTTTCAAAATCCTAAGAGTTATTTTGGGGTTTTTCAATTTCGGAATCTATCGCTGAAATTAACTTATGGGTATTGGAGAGGTCATTGAGTGGAGTTGAACGGAGGTGGTAGTTCGATTTTTAGTGAAGGGATTCGCCAGGAATTCATCAGTAAAGGACGGAAATGGGCTCCGTTCATCACCGTCGCGCAGGCCGTGGAGGACAACAGAAGTCTCGGCGTTGGCAGGGGATGGTGCGGCTTCCAGAGCAGGTCAGAGCGGCGGCGGTCGGAGACCTTCAGGGGTTCGGAATCCGAAGTTAGAGGCGGTCAAAGATAGGTGGTGTTTTGGGTTTCCGTCAAGGTCCTGTAGCAGCAGGCGTGGGGAATAACAATTCGGAAGGTGCTGATGTGTCAACCTCGGATTGGGTGAGAGAAATTGTCTTATTAATTTTATAAATTCAAATTTCAAATGATAAAACACAGATAACTTTCGCATAATGACTCGGATTTGGACACGGTTGGGTGTGTTGGGATCGTGGCGAGATTGCGGACATTCCGACACTAGTTTGACTGCGTTTGGAGACTGAAATTTTGGGCTTCTTTTAGACGTCCGATCCAATTAAAACCCAAAGGTGAGTGATTTTATCGCTCACAAATAACTGAATTGTCCTCATATTTATTGAATTAAATTATGAAATAGTTGGTTGCATGGTTGTGATTGGTTGTTTGAACTGGTTGCTTAAATTTCATATACAAGTGTGTTAACACGCAAAGTAGATCGATAATTAATTATTTAATTTAATTAGATTTCTAATTGGAAATTTTGATCCTTGATAATCCGTGGAACAGTCTAAAACTGATTAATTGGATATAATGGTTGTGATGGATTGTTGGTTGAAATCTGTTACTGAATTGATATTGATACTGCTAATGCTCCATATTTCAGTATATTGTATTGCATGTTGATTTTGACGATAAATCCCATTTACCCTTGATGTTACGGGCGTTTAATAAACCTGGGATTTATCGATAAAATAAATTAAGAACACAGAGTGAAATGATAAATCTCTATGGCCCTGATTTGGATTGAAATGATAGATCCATCCCTGAATATCAAGAAATTAAATTAAAATCACTTGGCCATAGGTTAGTAAATTATATATGGACATCGGTTGGTTAAATGATTTTTAATATTTGAAATTTTATTAATGGAAATTTCATTTAAAGGAATGTGTCAATTTCGATAAAGTTTATTCTTCCTTTAAACATCTAAATCTTAAATGTTATTTGAAATGATTAAGTAAATTTTCCCAAAGTGAATTTGAAGTTTAAAGTTAAATTTATACGATTTGGGATTTTCAAGGATTAGATAGACTCAAATATAATAAATTCTTATTGAATTTAATATTGGTATAAAGATAATTGAGAATACCTAGAGTTGTTTTAAACTTAATATGAGTATGGGTTTTAAATCCTTGAAATTGAAAGATAGGTTGAAATGAGTTTTGAAACAAGTCCTTTGGGCTAAGCAACTCCATTGAGACTGGAGTTTAGATCTAAATAATGAAGTTCAGAAGAAAGAATCGATTTTAGAAAGAATTTTCTTATATAAATATTTACACAGTTTGATGTCAAATAACTATCTTTTCTTCAAAACTTATTTATTTAACTCTTTATCTACAACTATTTTTATTATAACTAAATTTTCCTTTTATTCTATTATTTTAATTATTTAGTAGACTTTTAAATTTATGTTTACACATAGTGTTTAAACTTATTGTATTATATTTTAATTATTATATTTTATACATATATTATTTTATATAAAGATTACTCTATGAGCATCTACTTTTCATAAATTATATTTTATAAAGTGAAATTTCTTCCGAATGGAAAGTGTTTGGATTTAAACCGTTGGTTCAAAATGGAGTTGAGATGAAAAAAAATCATTTTATTTGAATATGAATCGAGTTAAACCGACTTTATATGAAAATATAAATTATATTCTTCTCAAATACAAATGGGTCTCCTAAGGGATTGAAATGAGTTTTAATGAAAATATATATTCTATTTGCATATGAATGGATTTCTGACCATAAATCGATTTTTGAAATGATTAGGGTTTTTGATATGAAATATATTCTACTTGAATATGAATCAATTCTAAAATATTATATGATTATAATATATGGATATGAAAAATATATTCTAGTTGGAATATAATCGGTTGGGAAGGATTGGGATATTTTGATATTAAATTATATTCTATTTTGAATATAAATTGGGTTCGAAACAAAGTATGATATTATGATATAAAGGGAACCTTTGAGAAATGTAAAAGAACTGACCGATGTGGAAAAATGTAAACGTTGGTTGTTAAAGAGGCCGGAGTCGACAAGTGGCATACTCTCTGTCAGTGTCGATACCACTTTAACAACTATAGACGTTATGACGTATCCAGAATGAAATATGATGACTTGGAAGCAATTCTGGATTGATGAACATGAACAATGACGAAATAGCCCTGACCTTCGGGTCAGAATTGAAATGACTAAAACAGGAGCTATACCGTGACTAATTGAGGTAGCACATTTAATCGGACACATTTCTTCGATGTTATTTCTATGACTATGATGATGACGATGATTTGGGCCCATTTTGATTTTGGGAGTGTGATCCGAGGTGGTGGTAGTGGCTACTATGCATTACCATCGGTCCGGGAGTGCAATTGGTAGAATCCTACCCTGGGCATTGCCTCGAGTGCCTTGTCATATTTATCCATATCGAGCCCCATACGATTTTGGTTTATCATTTCCTTCTATGGAGTGCCCTCTGATAACACCAGTACGGTGAATTTACGGTACTGTATAGACTGTTGATGCCTGTAAACGGTGTAAGGGTAATATGGTAACCCTGCTTACGCTATTATTATGATATTTACTTTACTAGATAGACACTATCATAATAGCGTATTATACTATGTATGTATTAGTTTAACGGATCCTCGAGAGATGGAAAAAGCCCTTAACATCTCTTGAGTTATGGTACCCATGGCACTAATGTTATTTCGTATTTTTATTTGACTAATATGAGAATGATTTAGTGTTGATCCGAGTGTTTGTTGTGTTTTCTTTTATGCAATACGCTCGGGTCAGCAGAAGTTGCAGTTAGCGAAGATTACTTTGCCTTGGAGATCGAAGAAAGAAGATTTGGTATCCACCTATTATACATATGTATTTCCGCTGCAGTTTGTTTCCGCTGTCATCTATGTATACCTGTATATGTATAACTCTGATCATTGTTGTATTATATAGTCATATGTATCTTTCAACTGCTTTAAACTGTATTTAATTATTATATGTTGTCCTTCCGCTGTGAGAACTCTGTCTTATCTTTCACTTCTTCCTTCTTTTCTTCTTTTCCCAATAATTACCTGAATTCGAGATTTGTTTGGGTCGACATGTGTGGTTTATTGTCGATTTTAAACGGTCAAAAATCTAGGTCGTTACATTTGGTATCAGAGCGATGGTTAGTGATGACCTTGGCTCTGTTTGGGAATTTACTCATTAGAGATGGGGTTAGTAATGCCCCAGAATGAGTTTGAGTGATATACAAGAGAGCGTACTTGTAATTTTGATATAAAGTGATTTTATATGGTGTTGACTTGTTCTATTGAACATTTATAAATTCTGGTCGATATATGGGACGACATGGAATCAATAGGAATTTCTAAATGATCTAACAGATTGAATCGACATAACATGGTTTTCGATTATATTTTAAATATATCAAATATATTATTATTGGTTTTTAAGTGTATAATCATTGGTCGTTGGTAGGTAATAATATTAAGTTAATACCTATTACGGTTATTTCGATAGTAAATTTAATAAGGAAAATTTAAATGGTCTAAGAAAATATTTGAAAATGAAATGATACCTTTAAGTATAATTGGGTGAAAAGGTTTGAGATTGAAATAGAAATGAAGTTGGAACTTGATTCTAGGGTACTTTTGAAATTATTTTGTCGAATTTTGAAATAATATCGTATTATAGGTATGATCGAAAAGAAATGGTTTTAAAGATTTTACAAAGTGGGTATAATCCCTTCTTGGACCTTAAAAACGACGTCGGTAATGAGTGTGCACATTATCGATGTTTATTCTGAAAGGTTTAAGTGGGGGAGAGACCCCTCAGTAATTATTGTAATTGGTTTGGACAAAGGATTTTGGATTAAATTCCATATGGTATAAGGTATATGTATTTATTGTTATTTATTATTATTATTTTAACTTAGTTTATAAACCCAGAATCTAAGTTTTGAGTTCATTCTAACTAATAATATCGCTTCAAGTACCAAATTTACTCGATTGTTGGAAGTTAGGTTTCAAAACCAGGAAAATGGACTAAGTATTAAGAGAAAAGAGGAAATAATAATTTAAATTCTTATGTATGATAATAAAATTCAACAAATCCTTGGTTTGGTCGATTGGAGTATTTGAAAATTATATGAAACAAAAGCTTAATTTAAGTCGACTAAAATGAATTTAAGAATTTGGTTGTGTAATAAAAACGGAAACAAACTTATGACGCGAAATAGTAAATGAGTACGTTGAGTTAGTCGAGAGGGAATTGATAAGAAATTAAGTTGTTAATGAAGGTGTATGGACGAGGAAAAACGAAGAAATTAGATGGTGAATTTGAGTACATGTAAAACGAAGATATAAAATCTAAATGGTTAAATCTCATTAGGATAATATATCGAGTATAAATCAAAGTATAAATGATGAAATGAACGGAATGTAAACCATTTAGTCGAACAAAGTATAACTTGATTCGAGCAGAGGAATCGAGTTAAATGAAGTATAAAAATTTAGTTATGAACCGTGCTTAATTCAACCATGATTTGTGAATCAAATAAATAAGTCTAGTTAAGGGAAGAAGATTCAATTTAAGGTGGAAATCGGAATAAGTGAATAAGAAATGGTTAGAGGAACGAATAGAGTGCCAAAACAAGAAAATGAGATGCAAGCATAAGACTTGGCTTAGCCGGAATAAAATAATAGTTACACGAATTATGGATTGAGAATTTGAATATAGGAAGGAGATATAAAAATAAAACTTAACCTGGGTTGGATGTATTTAATAAAATGAAGTCAACTTAGAAAAATTTAAATAAGTCGATTTAGGATGTATATCAATAATTGGGTTGAGTAAGTAAACTTGAGAAATTTTAAATTAGCCGATTTACGACCAAATATGAATGAAAGAGAGGTAGGGATGAACTTAAATAATTGGAATACCAAAATCGGAATTAATGTAAAGGAATGACTAATTGGAAAGGAATGAAGTTAAATTTAGGTAAGCCAAAAAGAATTGAACGGACAAGAGGAAGTCAGAAGATCGAGAAAAAATTGATTGAGAATTAAGAACTTAGGGAAGAATAAAATCTAGGAATGTGGCAATTAGATCCAGGTTATTGAATTAATAATTGAATATAATTGAGTTAATTTGAGAAGCTAAAATGAATCCAAGACTTAATTATGATTTAATACTTGGAATGAAACGAGAAAATGAATAGGAAGTATATTGGAATGGAGTAAGCAATTGAATGTGAATCCATGTCTCGAATAATGAAGTGATAACGAATTTTAAAGTGCTAAAGATTTATCAAAGATTTTGGAATCCGAAAGGTTGAAACTTTAAGTAAATAAATCGATGATTATGCGAAACCTGAAATATGTGACAAGCTATGGTAAAATGACCATAGCTTTTGAAGGGATGATCGGAATTCGATGATTCCGGACTTTTCGGAAGCCTTAGAAACTGAACTAAAACTTTTGTTCATAGTGCCTTTCCTAATTTTCAAGTTTATTAGTTTGAAAACCAAGAACTAGTCGTAGTTGTATGCGTAGAAAATAAAAATCTGAACTGAATACCAATGTTGTTTTGGTCATAACTTCCTAATGGAGCATCGGATTTTAATGTGCGATCAAAATTCGGAAAGACCAGGATCTGAAATAAAACTTTTTCTTAATATGCTAAGGGAAAATTTGATATTTAAAGGGGTAAAAACTGGGTTGAACAACTTAGATCTGCATTTCTCGGTGTATGGGCTGAGGTGTTCGCCTTCACTAAAATAGTCATAACTTTTGAATTAATCATCCGAATTCGACGAATCCGGACAATTCGGAAAGCCTGAAAGAAATGCAACAACTTTTTCCTAGGATGTTTTAGTCCAATTCCATCATTTATAGAATGATTATCGATGATTGTTTGCTGGCCTGTCGCTAACATTTTGGTTTATAGTTGAAATGTTCGATATATGATGGCTAAGTTGTATGCATTTTCTATGTATTGTTTGTATGTTGGATTCTTATGCCTATGTGAGTATGTAGCAGGTGTAGGGAAGTCGCGTTATGCTTTGGAGCTCGCTTGCGCTAAATACTAAGTGCTAAGGTAAGTAAAAAAAAGCCAATAAACGCTAAAGGAAGGTACATAATTGTGTTACAAGGTTTTGGTGGTTTTATATTTTGTTTTTCTCCATTTTTAGATGCCTCATCGAGTGATGAGATGAATATTTGGATTTATATATGTATTGTGATTTTTCGGACCTCTCCGTACAAAGGAAACGCTGTCGAAATTTTCAGTGATTTCGGGAGTTAGAAAATTTATGAAATTTTTACAACTATATAACTTATCTCATAAATACTATTTTATAAGTATGGATTTGAAGTATGACTTGTTTAATACCTTACCTCATTCTCTTTTCGAGGATGAAAAGACTTTTAAGTGGGGGAGAATGTAACATCCCATATTTTCTGTATATTAAAATTTCGATTTAAAATAAATAAATGGAATAATCTAGGATAAAAGTCAAAAATTTGTTGATTATAATGATGATGATTATTTGAATAAAGTATATATAGATTTTAAATTTAGTTATTTAGAAAGGTTGAAATTTGAAATCTTACATTTCAAGAATTAAATAAATTTGAGGGGTTTAATTTAGAAGTGGATATTCAAATCTAATTGGAAATGGTGGAATATTAAGTTGTTTAAGTTAAAATTTGATATTCAAATTTAAATTTAAATAACCAAATTTGGGAATTTAAATACTTGAAATATATTGCAAAGTTGTTAAGAGTTAATTTTTATGATAATAGTAATGAGGTAAAATGCCTTGAATATAAATAAAATTTTAATTTAGTTATATTGATAATGAACTGAATTTTGAATTTAATATTTATGAAATAGAACAGAATTGAGTTATTTAAATTATAATTGGAATTTAGATTTTAAAATTTATAAAAAAAATTTGAATTTGGGAACTTAATATTCGTGAAATCGATTTATAAAATTTGCTTAGGTCATAATTGGATTAAATGGGAATTTATAAATATTAAATTTGAATTAAAAACAGTAAAGCAAATAATTGAATATTTTATTTATTTAATTAACTATGAAATTTAACTGTTTGTCAACTGTCTCGGAATTCGATGAAACCAATTTCATTGGATCCAGAACGATGAATTATGGTAGGATTTCAATTTGCGTTACAAACGGACTTGTCGTTTGACTGTACTAGAGAAAGTGTGAATGGAATCAACAAATTGGATAATTGAATGTTTCTCATGCTTGGGCCTCCTTTATATATAAATGAAATCCTTTTATCACTCACCAGCCATCCTCATTCATACGTATACTTTCTCCATCGCTTTCTTATCTGTAGTGGCTGAAATCATATTCAAAACCCTAGCTCAAACAAAATACAAGCTTCAAAATAAAACTTCTCCAAACCCTAGCTTATTATATGTCAAAACGAAGCTGTCAACTGGTAGAACTCAGATCTATTGTTTGTTGTCGCATGTGGTACTCCGTTTGGTCAGAAACTGAGGGTCAAACTTGCAGTTTTCAAAATCCTAAGAGTTATTTTGGGGTTTTTCAATTTCGGAATCTATCGCTGAAATTAACTTATGGGTATTGGAGAGGTCATTGAGTGGAGTTGAACGGAGGTGGTAGTTCGATTTTTAGTGAAGGGATTCGCTAGGAATTCATCAGTAAAGGACGGAAATGGGCTCCGTTCATCACCATCGCGCAGGCCGTGGAGGACAACGGAAGTCTCGGCGTTGGCAGGGGATGGTGCGGCTTCCAGAGCAGGTCAGAGCGGTAGTGGTCGGAGACCTTCACGGGGTCGGAATCCGGAGTTAGAGGCGGTCAAAGATGGGTGGTGTTTTGGGTTTCCGTCGGGGTCCTGTAGCAGCAGGAGCGGGAGAAAACATTTCGGAAGGTGCTGATGTGTCAAGCTCGGATTGGGTGAGAGAAATTGTTTTATTAATTTTATAAATTCAAATTTCAAATGAAAAAACACAAATAACTTTCTCATACTGACTCAAATTTGGACACGGTTGGGTGCGTTGGGATCGTGGCGAGATTGCGGACATTCTGGCGCTGGTTTGATTGCGTTAGGAGACTGTGAAATTTTGGGCTTCTTTTAGATGTCTGATCCAATTAAAACCCAAAGGTGAGTGATTTTATCGCTCACAATGAACTGAATTGTCCTCATATTTATTGAATTAAATTATGAAATAGTTGGTTGCGTGGTTGTGATTAGCTGTTTGAACTGGTTGCTTAAATTTGATATACAAGTGTGTTAACATGCAAAGTAGATCGATAATTAGTTATTTAATTTAATTAGATTTCTAATTGGAAATTTTGATCCTTGATAATCCGTGGAACAGTCTAACACTGATTAATTGGATGGAATGGTTGTGATGGATTGTTGGTTGAAATCTATTATTGAATTGATAATGATACTGCTAATGCTCCATATTTCAGTATATTGTATTGCATGTTGATTTTAACGATAAATCCCATTTACCCTTGATGTTATGGGCGTCTAATAAACCCGGGATTTATCGATAAAATAAATTAAGAACACAGAGTGAAATGATAAATCTCTGTGGCCCTGATTTGGATTGAATGGTAGATCCATACCTGAATATCGAGAAATTAAATTAAAATCACTTGGACATAGGATAGTAAATTATATATGGACATCGGTTGGTTAAATGATTTTTAATATTTGAAATTTTATTAATGGAAATTTCATTTAAAGGAATGTGTCAATTTCGATAAAGTTTATTCTTCCTTTAAAGATCTAAATCTTGAATGTTATTTGAAATGATTAAGTAAATTTTCCCAAAGTGAATTTGAAGTTTAAAGTTAAATTTATATGATTTGGGATTTTCATGGATTAGGTAGACTCAAATATAATAAATTCTTATTGAATTTAATATTGGTATAAAGATAATTGAGAATACCTGGAGTTGTTTTAAACTTAATACGAGTATGGGTTTTACATCCTTGAAATTGAAAGATGGGTTGAAATGATGTTTGAAACAAGTCCTTTGGGCTAAGAAACTCCATTGAGACTGGAGTTTAGATCTAAGTATTGAAGTTTGGAAGAAAGAATCGATTTTAGAAAGAATTTTCTTATATAAATATTTACACAGTTTGATGTCAAATAACTATCTTTTCTTCAAAACTTATTTATTTAACTCTTTATATACAACTATTTTTATTATAACTAAATTTTCCTTATATTCTGTTATTTTAAATATTTGGTAGACTTTTAAATTTATGTTTATACATAGTGCTTAAACTTATTGTATTATATTTTAATTATTATATTCTATACATTTATCATTTTATATAAAGATTACTCTATAAGCATCTACTTTTCATAAATTATATTTTATAAAGTGAAAATTTCTTCCGAATTGAAAGTGTTTGGATTTAAACCGTTGGTTCAAAATGGAGTCGAGACGAAAAAATTTCATTTTATTTGAATATGAATCGAGTTAAACTGACTTTATATGAAAATATAAATTATATTCTTCTCAAATACAAATGGGTCTCCTAAGGGATTGAAATGAGTTTTGATGAAAATATATATTGTATTTGCATATGAATTGATTTCCGACCATAAATCGATTTTTGAAATGATTAGGGTTTTTGAAATGAAATATATTCTACTTGAATATGAATCGATTCTAAAATATTATATGATTATAATATATGGATATGAAAAATATATTCTAGTTGGAATATAATCGGTTGGGAAGGATTGGGATATTTTGATATTAAATTATATTCTATTTTGAATATAAATTGGGTTCGAAACAAAGTATGATATTATGATATAAAGGGAACCTTTGAGAAATGTAAAAGAACTGACCGATGTGGAAAAATGTAAACGTTGGTTGTTAAAGAGGCCGGAGTCGACAAGTGGCATACTCTCTGTCAGTGTCGATACCACTTTAACAACTATAGACGTTATGACGTATCCAGAATGAAATATGATGACTTGGAAGCAATTCTGGATTGATGAAGATGAACGATGACGAAATAGCCCTGACCTTCGGGTCAGAATTGAAATGACTAAAACAGGAGCTATACCGTGACTAATTGAGGTAGCACATTTGATTGGACACATTTCTTCGATATTATTTCTATGACTATGATGATGATGATGATTTGGGCCCATTTTGATTTTTGGAGTGTGATCCGAGGTGGGCGGTAGTGGCTGCTATGCGTTACCATCGGTCCGGGAGTGCAATTGGTAGAATCCTACCCTGGGCATTGCCTCGAGTGCCTTGTCATATTTATCCATATCGAGCCTCATACGATTTTTGTTTATCATTTCCTTCTATGGAGTGCCCTCTGATAACACCAGTACGGTGAATTTACGGTACTGTATAGACTGTTGATGCCTGTAAACGGTGTAAGAGTAATATGGTAATCCCGCTTATGCTATTTTTATGATATTTACTTTACTAAATAGACACTATCATAATAGCGTATTATAGTATGTATGTATGTATTAGTTTAACGGATCCTCAAGAGATGGAAAAATCCCATAACATCTCTTGAGTTATGGTACCCGTGACACTAATGTTATTTCGTATTTTTATTTGACTAATATGAGAATGATTTAGTGCTGATCAGAGTGTTTGTTGTATTTTCTTTTATGCAATACGCTCGGGTCAGCAGAAGTTGCAGTCAGCGAAGATTACTTTGCCTTGGAGATCGAAGATGAAGATTTGGTATCCACCTATTATACATATGTATTTTCGCTGCACTTTGTTTCCACTGTCATCTATGTATCTGTATATGTATAACTCTGATCATTGTTGTATGTTATAGTCATATGTGTCTTTCAACTGCTTTAAACTGTATTTAATTATTATATGTTGTCCTTCCGCTGTGAGAACTCTGTCTTATCTTTCACTTCTTCCTTCTTTTCTTCTTTTCCCAATAACTACCTGAATTCGAGATTTGTTTGGGTCGACATGTGTGGTTTATTGTCGATTTTAAACGGTCAAAAATCTGGGTCGTTACAATTTGATTCCTAGAAATAGTTGTTGAATTCGTTGAATTGGCTTTTGAATCTCTACAAGAACTCTAAACTTGATTTCTACAAAGGACTTGAGCAGCATAACCTCGTCTTAGATTTATTTTGATATGAATTAGGGTAGAGTATAGGCGTAATGAAGTTGTGTGGAGAGAAAGTGAGGTTTGGGGGTGTTTAAATAGCTTAGGAGCAAAGAATTTGGTCAGAGCGGGGGTCTAAATGCAGAAAAACGAATCTGTCCACGGATCTGGAAAAGGGGGGAGATCGACCCCTAGGTCGACCTCATGGTCAACCTGTTCTACCCAGGTCGACCTGGGTCCTGGGCGGGAAATTTCCCGCCCAGCCCGGGTGTGTGATTTGAATTTCGAAACTTTTAATTTGAATTTCGAGCTGGTTCTATTATTTAAATTCTCTGAAACTTCTGAAGGTCATAACTTCTTCATACGGAGTCCGATTTGCGCAAACTCGGACTCTGTTTCAAGCAGAATTTCGAGACAAACGCAATGGCGTAACTCGTTTCCCTTAATTCTTCTCTTAAAAATTAAGTATACTCTAATTTGTTAGTTTAATATTCGTAGAAAATTCAGGGTGTTACACAACCAATTTACCATATAAGTTCATTTATATGGTTTTCATACATTGCATATGAATGATAAATAATCAGTAAACATCCAAATAACAACCAGAGTGCATTCTACAACTAATCGCAAGGGATATGTGTGATTAGAATATCATCCCAAGACCCGTGCGGGGTTTCATCCAACAAATAAATAATAAATTATTTGTGCACTTGGGTGATGTGTAAAAAATTATCATCCCAATCACATAAACAAGTCGGATAACTTGTAAATGGAAGTGTAATTATAATACATTATTTTTACATGTTTAGTTTTCCAAATCTCAATCATGTCACAATATAACATACATAACAACGCAACAATACATCCATGAAATAGATATAACAAATATTTCAATCATTTGAATGCAATAAAAATGATACTTTTTATTTCAATCTTTTTAATGAAACAACGTGACAATAAAAATGTAATCTTCTTATTGAGAACACAACTTTATATAAATAAATGATATATTCATTTGACAAATCATTATCCTAAATAAATGACATATTCATTACTCTAACATATATGACATATTTAACTCAATTTAATCCTAACATGACATTCTTATTCTAAAATGACAATTTTAACTAAATTTACAATTTAATCCTAACATGACATTCTTATTCTAAAATGACAATTATAACTAAATTTACAATTTAATCCTAACATGACATTTTTATTCTAAAATAACAATTTTAACTAAATTTACAATTTAATCCTAACATGAAATTTTTATTCTAAAATGACAATTTCTAACAAAAACGACACTGTCATCTAACATAACTTGTCTCTAACTAAATGAAATATTTTATTTACAAATATGAATCAACTAAATGACATATTTCATTTATAAAGTATGATTACAAAAAAATGACATACTTCATTTATAAAGTATGATTACAACAAAATGACATATTTCATTTATAAAGTATGATTACAACTAAATGACATATTTCATTTATAAAATATGTTTTCCATTAAATTACATATTTATTTATAAAATATGTTTTCAACAAAACATGACATATTTATTTATAGAATATGTTTTCAACATAAGTGACATTTTTAACCCAGTTTGACACTTCTAACATAAGTGATAATTTTAATCTAACATAAAATTTTGTAACAAAATGGTATTTTATTTCTAATGCAACATCTTATAACAAAAATGTTATTTTATTTCTAATGCAACATTTTATAACAAAATGGTATTTTATTATAATGCTAACATTTCATAACAAAAATGGTGTTTTTATAATGCTAGCATTTTATACAACAAAAATGGTGTTTTTATAATGCTAACATTTTTTTACTAAAATGTCAATTTTATTCTAATGTAACATTTTTAACTAAAATTTTCTTTTTTTTCTAATGTACATTTTCTAACAAAATGTTTTTTTATTCTAATGTACATTTTCTAAATGAATGATATTTTTATGTCAACATAATGTTTTTAAATAAATAACATTTATAACATATCTTTATTCTAAATAAATGAAAATTTAATATTGTCAATCCTAATTCAATAAAAGATGACAAATTTATATTGTAAATTCTAATTCAATAAAAGATGACAAATTTTATAACGTCAATTCTAATTCAATAAAAGATGACAAGTTTATATTGTAAATTCTAATTCAATAAAAGGTGACAAATTTTAATTATATCGTCAATTCTAATTTTACAAAATAAATAAAAGTGATGATTTCCTATAATTAACAATTATCTTAATAAACAAAATTGACATAAAAGAAAAATACAATGAAAATTATAGTTTTCATTGTCTAATCTTTTAATGAAAATAGCTTATAATAAAAATGATATTTTTTTTCTGATTGTCTCATCTTTTAAATGAAAACAAAACTAATCCTAAGCAGCAATTTTATGGATATGACGAAGACAAGCAATAAACACGGATAACGACTAATCCTAAGTAGCAAATTTGAAAAGAAAAAAAAATTCCCATTTTTTCTTTCATTTTTTCTAATTTAATTTAATAATGGAATTTTTAAATTCTAACGCATTTTCTAACAAAATTTCCTTAAAATAAATTTTTAAAATTGGTTCTGATTTTCCGGGTTGTTACACCAAATTATATATGGAATTGTGTAAAGTGATTTTAAAACGGAAGGCAAGTGTATTAATAAATAATTTGCTTAATTAACGAATTTAGTAAAATGGTCGTCAGTGACATAGATTTTCGAAAGTGGGAATATGGTTTATAAATCCATATTGTTAATGTAATAAGAAAATAAGATTTGATTGAGATTATAAGTAATATTGGTTTTGAGTTTCAACTTTTATCTATCCGAAGGTAAGAACGTTGTCGATCAAGGTTTGAGGGTTAAATAAAGTACCCTAACTTGAATGATACAGGACTATCTGAGGATGGTATCAATTTGTAATTGTAAGATGTGGGAATTATTTTATTGTTTCCATAAGAGAAATAATATTGCGTCTTTATTTGCAAGGTCTGATAAAATAAAACTATTGGGTTTTATAATGAACAATGCATTATATGACATTGTTTGGATCAAATATAAGGTGTGACCATACTTGTACCATATGGTTAAGTAAATGGTACTATTTTCTAAGTAATAGAAATAGTATGTTTATAAAAACACTTATTTAATGAAATAAGCAAATAATTGGGATTTTGAAAGGTGGAATAAGAAGTTACGTAGTTTTGAAACCAAATTGAATGTTGAAAATTAAGTGAAGCATTATTGTTAAATTTAATCTATAAGGTCTGTAAGATAAATAAACTATTTGGAGTAATATTTTAAACAATGTGTCAGTTCACATTTTTGTGGTCCACGTATAAGTGTGGTAGTTAGATTATATTGTTTGGTTAAGTAAACATAACGTTATTTCTGAAGTTGAGGAAATAAAAAAGGAAACTTTTAGATACATACATATATATATATATATAATTTATCCAAAGTAAAGGAAATATAAAGGAGTTTGAACATATAAATGATATTTCCAAAGTAAGGAAGTGTAAATGGGTAGGGCTGTCAATGGATATCCGAAAAATATGAAACCCGTCCGCTTCCGTATTCAAAAAGTGGATAAATATCCAAAATCCGAAAAAACGGATGTGAATACGGATACATAGATATCCGCATCCGAAAATCATCCATTCAGTTTTTTAATATTATGCTCAAAATTATATGTGTTTTAGTATAATGAATGAGATTTATTTATTGCTTTACGAAGTCGAAGGTTTATATTATATGCACGAAATGCATATTAGCTACTCACTCTATTTAATTTCATCATATATGTTTATTTCCAACACTTTTGTGATCAATGGAATTGAAAAATATTTATTTTAAATTAAAAAAAATTCATTTATATTTCTTGATCTATCGATCGTTGGCGGATAGGATAATTATCCGATATTCGTCCGTATCCATGGTTATGGATATCCGTCTATATCCATGGATATCGATATCCGTTATCCGAAACTGATTTCAGATACGGATACAGATATAGCACTATTCGTATCCAAAAGTATCCATTGACAGCCATATAAATGGATTTGTATAGTGATATTTTTCGCTGTAAAGAAATATAAAGAGGGAATTCGAAATGCGCCTATTGTGAAAGGTTTAAGATATAGTTTTGTTTCATTGGAATTGGATTTCGAGAAAATGAGGATACAAAGTTATATTTGGAATTGGATATTGGAAATAGAGTTTCCATAAACAAGATGGTAAAATATAATTGATAGGTTTAAAAGTTAAAGTTAACCGTTAATGTTATGTTATAAAGAATACGTCTCTTGAAATTATTTTTCATCGGATAAGATTTGGCAATTAAAACTATACCAATTGATTAAAAGTAAATATAGTGATATTTCCAAAATAAACAAAATAAGGGAGTTTTCGTGAATTATAGCGATATTTCAAGATAAAGGAAGGAGTTTAGTAATATGGTTATTTTAAAAATATAAGTATTGATTACTGTTTTCAAAGTAACGAAAACAAGAGAAATGTGTTGAGATGAATATATGGAATTGATTTGTGAGAATCAATGAATTGATTTTAATGAATGGTTTTTTTAATTGAAAAGGGACTGACCTGCCAATATACTTATCGATGTTGTTCGATTTGATAGTTAAAGAACCGACTATCAAATCAATATTCCATTTGACTATTGAGGAGTTAGTTTGAAGAGACCGGGATGGGAAGTAGACCCAAAACCACTTCGAAACAACTGTGCGTTCAATATAAATTTGTAGGAATGTTAAAGATGGAGCATTGGAGACCGTGGATCTTAATCAGTGGAAGAACTACTCGTTAAATTGCTCCGGTTTAGCTGCCAGAGTAATGACGACTTGTGATTCTATCATGACTGAAATCTTCGGATTGCAAGAACTACTTGCTACTGATCCTCTAGGTTTTTCCTATATAGGATGTGGTAGAAGTTTCCCTTCCGTTCATCTTGTTCCTGGATGACTTGTATAGGAGAATGTCTGACAGAGTATTTCATGACGATCACATATGTTTATTTTTACAAATATACCAAGTTTGATGGAGGAGAAGAAAACTTCTTTAGATTAATGCCCAGAGTGTATTTGTGGACACCAATTAGTGGTTTGATGGATTTGACGATGTGGCACTCAAAGTTAACGAGATGTTCTTGAAAAGGCAATTGTAACCTCAAGCCTCAACAATCGGGAATTGACAGAAATCGGGTAGGCGACATGACTATGTAGGTCATACCCATTAGGGTGTACTGTCACCATCTAGAGAAATTTCATATGTTCTTTTATCTCTACTATATCTTGCGGGAATACGGTTTAGGTCGCTACCAACCATGGTGATAATATATTCAATACACTCCAGTTGAATAAGTGGGTGTGTGGTCTGGTTGTAAGATGTTCTTGTTAAACCCAAGTGTATTGTCTCTAGAGTTACACTAATCAGAAGGTTACCTTGTCATTTTGGAAATTCAAACTCTAATACGAGTCGTACGTTTTAGTTGTATACCAAATATGTTGGAAAGTGAGATGCAAGCTTTTCGGCTATATTCCTATTTATTTGTGAATTGATAGACATTATTATAATATAACTGGAATTTGATATAAAAAGGAATTTGGGTATCATAAGGTAAAATCACGTGTCATGTTTATGTGTGGTCGTGTCGTACGCAGGCCCGACCCAGTCATAAGGCAAGCAAGACAATGGGCTACAGCAACCCCCTCTCCAAAGCAACCCCCCACTAAAATAAAAAACAGTGACTGAAAAAAAAACGTTGCTCAGCACGGCAGGGAAGAAGAACGAATCACGCTCAGCGACAACAACAAGAAGAAAAAAGACGCAGCAAAAAGAAGAAAGAAGACGCAATACAGCAAATAGTATATCACAGCAGCAGCAAGTAATCCGTGTTTGGCTTATTAATTGGAATTAGAATTGGAATTGGAGCAAATTATCGAATTGGGGAAAATAGGAGGATGAATTGAATTTACTGCATATTGCCGTGTCTTTATTTGTTGCCTGCTGTTGTTAAATTGGGCAAACAAGTTGATAAAGACCCTTTGTGTAACGACCCGGATTTTTGAGCGACTTTGGTTATCGACGTAAGCTCGACGTCGATAACCAAAACATCGAAAAATCCCGTTAATTAATGAAAGAAATTAGAAGGTGAGAATCGATAAGATAGAAACTTAGAATAGAAGAAGAAGAAGAACACAACATCAGAGTAACACGAACCTCACAGCGGAACGAATAACATATAATAGATAACATAACTTTGAAATATAACAGTTATGTATACAATAGCACTTATCAGAGTACAGCACTTACAACACAGCGGAAATAACTATAGCTATATGATCTTGAAGCCTCCTACTCCACGCTCTTCCAGTATATCTGTAAATTCCTAACTACTTGACTGCCCGTACAAATTTAGGCACCCAAGAGTTTAGGGAAAACAACAAAGTAAACTCCGGGTCAGTCATGGGACTGGTGTGAGTAAAATAGTTTAAACAGGTATATGAACAAGTGAATGATATCTCATAAGACCACGCCGCAGAACGGAACAGGTTTTTCCCTTATGAGAATCCAAAATATCTTTATATCAAAAACCTTTTGATATTATAATAATGTCTATATACAAATAGATATCAACTAGCAGAAACGCTTTCATCTCACGTTCTACATATATAGTATACAATCAAAATCGCAAGCACGTATTGGATAATGGATTTCCAACTATGACAAGGTATGTAACCACCTTCCGATCAGTGTACTCTAGGAACGATACACTGGAGTTCAACAAGAACATCTTGTAACTCAGCCACACATGACCGACCGCTCATTTCGCTTGAGTGTATCGAATGTACATCACCAACGGTTGGGATCAGCAACCGTTCCCGTATATATATGGGACAGCATTGATAGATTTAAGAAACAAATGAATATTCACTAGATAGGTGATTATACACCCTACTTCGGTGCGACCGACTTAGCCATGCTACCTGCCCGATTTCTGTCATTTACCGGTTGATGAGGCTAGAAGCTACGCTTTATCATCACATCAGATTCACTTCGAATGCTACATTGTCAAATCCATCGAAATCACTAATTGACGTCTACAGCAGTACATTACATGTTAGCTAAAGAAGTTTCCTTCTCCGCTTCCACTCTTGGTACGGTTGAAGAAATCAAGGTACATGACCTTTCTGGAAATACTCTGTCAGACATTCATTCATACAAGTCATCCTCATTCACTTAGAATGTCACATCGTCATACCCACCAAAATCACAAATTGACTTATCCAAAAATAACACGGGTATACAGCTAAGAGAAACGAATTCCTCCGCCACCAAACGTGAATACGTTTGAGCATATCAACTTACGCGATCCATTGGATATACTCTGTCAGACCTTCGTCCATACAAGTTGTCCTGGGACTGGACAAACCGAAGGCACTATTCAGTATATCCATCTTAGTCACTGTTATATAAGACTTATACAACAGCCCTTGCATTTTTCTCCGTCTTCAATTAACTTTGGCATATATGATTCGCAACGCTTATGCCAATACAGAGTGGTTCTTTGGATAATAATCCAACTGGTCTCTCCATATTAACAACGTTAAAATGGTCAAAACTTCGATAGTCGGTGAGTTAACTATCAAAGAAAAACAAGTGTGCAAACAACGATATTATTTCCAAATGGAAATTATATCGAAAAAACATCATTTAACATAAATCTCTTTAGTTCATTTATTTACTTATCTCCTATTTCCCTATATTCTAAATTCTTATTTTTCTTTTATCAGAAAACATTTCTGATTCTCGTTTGGAAAACATTTCCAAAACTCCTTTACGATCAAACCTTACCATTTCTTAGTTAAGAAGGAAGTCACTCAAGTTGGGGTATAATTACCTCTTGGACCTTAACTGAACAACGTTATAACTTCGAAATGGTCAAAGTTTATCTTTTAATCTTTAACAACTTCTTTACGCCTTTCTCGGATTCAATTTTACTAATTCACTTCTATATTTAAAACATTGGTTATAACGATAACGTTATAATCCCTCCTTTCGAATTATCTAACTTTAATTATAACTTCTATTCTTATTAGTGAATAATTAACCTAACACTTATTTATTTATAAATAAATAAATCTCTATTTAAACACTGGAAAGTATAAGTACTTTCCCGAATTCGATATAATCGAATTTGCCGATTAACTCTCTTCGAGAAATCTCTATTTGATTAACTCTTCTTCGAATAACCTATATTCGATTAACTTCTTCTCGAATAAACGATATTCGATAATCTCTCTTCGAATAACTAATATTCGATAACTCTTCCTTTTCAAATATCTCATATTTGAAAATCTCACTTCGATTAAACTATAATCGATAACTCCTTTCGATGAAACTAACATCGATAACTCCTTTCGATGAAACTAACATCGATAACTCCTTTCGATGAAACTAACATCGATAACTTTAACTCGACGAACTTAACTCGACTAACTTAACTTGACTCGACTAACTCGAATTACTTGGTTCGACCAATTCGATTCGATTAACTAGGCTCGATTAACTTGACTAACTTAACTCGACTTACTTGGTTTAATTAACTCAACTTGATTAACTCCTACCGAATAACTAATATTCGATTTAACTCCATTCGTTTGACTCTAGATTGCAGCGATCACAATGGTTACGCCTGACTCCCTCAGGAAACATCCGACCGTCGTAGGCTATTTACAGCCCTGCGAATTACGCTAGCAGTCGTTCGAGAGGGTAACTTACCCTGAATACTATGTTTGACTAACTCTGTCTCACTTAACTATATTTGATTAACTCTAGTTCGTTTTAACTCTAATCGATAAATTCTAACTGATTAACTCTAACTGGTTAACTCTACCTAGTTAACTCTAACTGGTTAACTCTATTTGACTAACTCGACTTGACTAACCCCTTTCGAATAACATATTCGATTAACTAACTTTCGAATACCATATTCAATTAACTAACTTAGAATACCATATTCGATTAACTAACTTCGAATACCATATTCGATTAACTCCTTTCGAATGTCTATATTCGATTAACTAACTTCGAATACCATATTCGATTAACTAACTTCGAATACCATATTCGATTAACTCCTTTCGAATGTCTATATTCGATTAACTATCTTCGAATACCATATTCGATTAACTAACTTCGAATACCATATTCGATTAACTTTATTCACTTTATAAAGATTTCCTTTTTAACAACGTTTTATTCATTTGAAAAGATTTAATTTTAAATAACGGTTCTACACTTTAAAAATGATTTCCTTTTTATAATGTTCCCTTTCTAATTCTATTTGTAAATGGTTTACAAATATTTCCTTTTCAAATTTTTTCTTGAAATATTCTAACTCCTTAAATTCCCGGGAAAATTCGCCATAACCTCCTTTGTAACGGGAGCATCGGGAAAATCCCCAAACTCGCCACACAGGCCTTTCCATTCAAAAAGAAATGTTTTGAATTTATTTCCTTTTCGAATATCTCCTATTTATAAATATTCCAATTTATAAACATTTCTTATTTATAAATATTCCACTTTATAAATATCTCTTATTTATAAATATCCCATTTTATAAATATTCTATTTTCAATATCACTTTGAAAATTCCCTTATCTACATTCCGGTATTTCTTATGGTATTTAACACACCATATAACAACGATAACTATCGTCCAAAGCACACAAAATCAACGTCAGATTATATATCACATTATATATCACAATATATAAATCACAGTAAAATAACTGTTGAGGAATCCAGTTGGATTCCTCCAACCTGTTTCCCTGCATCACATATGTTAGACAATATAGATAACATCACTTTCAGTTCCATATGATATATTCTGTTAAACAGAATCAATATAGAAATTCAACTAACTGACTAGCAGTTCAATCAATCAACCAACACACAGCAATCAACAGATGATTAATAGTTCTAGAAATACATTATAAAAATATAACTGTTCAGAGTTGGTGAGTTTTACTCACATTGGACGATCATCGTTGATAACGATAACCATCGCTTGGTTTGATTTAGACGGACAATTTATTTTGCTATAAATTGTGATGAGCTCGGATGGACTTCCAGTCAGTTCCATGTTATAGTGTCCGTCCATACGATCCCAACGCAATTGACGGTTCGTGATTCTGATAACGTATGACAAAGATATTGCATTAACAAACCTATACACTAATTAATTTAAATTAATTTAAATTAACTTAAATTGATTTTAAAATTTGGCCTTACCCCTTTGGCCCATCTGCCCACTAAAGCCCATCCCCATACATTAAAAATCCAACCCGTTCATTTGTTCTTCTAATACCAATTTATATCCATCTTCTACTAATACAAAACCAAAGGCTGCTAATAACCTATGCTTAACACCTCAAACATTATCAGGTTTCAAACAAGCCTCCTTTCAGCCTCCCCTGTTATCGATTATTCCCTTTTTCAATCCATGATTTAAACCACCCATATTTTAAAACAATAAATAAGAAACAAACCTAATCACTTTTATAAACACAATTAGCCGTAACCCCCCTCCTCATTACCTGTTCCCCGACAGTTTTTGTCCTCCAGTTCCCAACCATTTCCGTGCTTTTCCATCCGCTCCTTCTCCTTAGTAAAACGGAAACCAACTGCACCCATCCAACACCTGCTTCTCCCTACGTCCTTAGCAATACATCCCCATGAAACCCAATACAAAAAGTACTCCATCTCCCAATGATTTTACCATCTCTCCTCTACTGTACAAAACTCCAGCACTACGCCTCCATCTCCTCAGATTTAAACTCACGCCTCATCTTCCAGTCGCGACAACTCAGAACGACCCTCCCTTGCTAACGCCCTGACCCTCGTTTTACTCGACCCTGACCCTCAGTTCGCTGGAAGAACTCGGCATCCCAATCGTGGATCGAACTCAATGATTCTCGTATCAGGTTGAAGACGATGAACATAGGAGTTCATATGAATTGGTTTGGGGTTTTAAGGAATTTAATTTGATTTTCCTAGGATTTTCTGAAGAATTTTAAGGGAATTGTTTTCCCTTTGTTTCGGTGGCGGCTACGAGATAAAGAATTGTGAAATGAGGAATGGATTAGGTTAAATGTGATCCCTTTTATAGAAGAAAAATTAGGTTTAGATTCATCCCTTGTTTCTGTTTTGACCATACAAAACGTTTGGGCAGAAAGAGGCCACGCACAACACTTTTCATAAGTGAAATTTGACCCTTTATTAATATTTAATATATCTAACGATGGAATACCCCATTATGCGAAAAGCTGTTTGTCCATGGACTGATATGAAAATACCGTTGTGACCAGTAAGGTACCACGATTTCAAAAACATAATAATATCGGTAGGTGCACTCATATTGTGAAACCCAACCATATCGATACAGGGTGCACAATACTACAAATAAAAAGTTGCTTATTTAATTCATTAAAAATTACAGTAAAATTCTAAAAATTAAATTATCACTACGCCTCAAAAGAACCTCGTCTAAATTCGAAACCGATATGCAGTTATATCAAATAAACCATTACGGTCGATGGACGATTCTATAGCGACTATTCTAAAATTTGATTCGGACGTAAATCAAAATCTACACGACGAAATCCCGATTTTTCTCTTCCACTAGAAAAATATACTCCACCTGCTCCACACGTTTCTTGTTTCATAGAAATCCGGCTTAAAATGAATCCTGTACATTCGGTTGAAGTCTGAATCGCCAAATAGCGAACTGCCACGCCATTTCGAGCTCGTTTATAAATATATTATAAACTATACGTTCAACTGTCGTCGATTCAATATAATCGTTATTATATTTCGAATCGAAACTCCACCAAATCTCGTATGCTATTCAATTCACACGATATTGTGAATTTCACTATTTCCGACTATTTCGACATTATAATATATTATTATATTATAATTATTTATTAAATATTCAATATTATTTAATTAAACGATCATTAACTTCTCTAAATCACCAATTATATAATTAAATAAATTAATTATATATCTCTAAAAATGCGGGTCATTACATTCTTCCCCACTTAAAATAATTTCGTCCTCGAAATTGCTAAGTTAGAGGACGACCCTACCTATTGGAATTCCTAAGATTTGTTTACCCCTTATTCCTGATTTTAACTGAACCAATTAATATCGACTAAAATATTTATTCATTCCAACTAACTAAAATTTTCAAAAATTCTGAAAATTTTCTAACACTTTAAATTTTCGTAAAATTTCGCCAGCACCTCCTTTGTACTGGTCAATAGCTCAAACTCCAACTCGCCTCTCTGGGCCATCTCCAACCCAAAAGAAAATCAAAACGCCAAACGGCTTGCCAATTTGGCTCATAAATTCCAAACTCATATAAAATATAAACTTGTACCTTTTTGTTGGGCATATCCTTATATGCCTACCATCTGTTATCAACTCGGCATATACAAATGCCATCCCAATCAAACTCAATCACTTTTATATCGTCAAACCAAATCATTCGCTTATACTCAAGTCGAATCCCATTTTCAATTTCAAGTTTCATCCTTGATTTTCAAATCCTAAGTCCAGCTAAATTTCAAATTCTACTTAACTTAGTTCAAGTTAAATTTCAATTTATTTTTACCATCTTATTTCATTTAACTTCATTAGTTAAATTTTAATTTCTAGAACTTAAATTCCTGGGTAAATTTCAAATCGATTTGAAATCATACTGCCAATTCAAAACCTTTGAATTTCTAAACACTTGTTTTCTCAAAAAAATTCAAATCAAAATCTCTGGTAGTAATCCACCACTTAGAAACTCGAAAATCACACCAATGATACTGCGCAGTCATCATCGGAAATATTTTCCAGCAACCCAAGTGATTTCAATACTATATCATTTTCAAAATCATTACCAAATACTTCCATTTTGAAAACATTTCAAAATCTCCCAGGAACTTAAAATTTCCTTATTTTAATCCCAAATCTGATTTAAATTCATATTTAATTCATCTTATTTCATATACTTCACTTATATGATTCTGATTGGTTATATACTTAACCATTTAATTTATAATCTTACTCGATTATAATAACAACAAATATATCCTATATATGATAATATATCACATATCCATACTGTGTCGGTCCATCGTATTCAAGTGTTTATTTACTCCTACCCATACAGTGGATCAAACTGATCGACCAGAACTCATAAACAACTCAACCAATGAATCCCCACAATATAAAACCATTTTTATATCAAATACAAATACGCACTCGTATATATACACTCAAACTCAATCTACGGTATTACTAACCCTATCTCTACCGAGTCATGCCACAGAGCCAAGTAATTCTTAACTTAAGCTCTGATACCAACTGTAACGACCCGGATTTTTGAGCGACTTTGGTTATCGACGTATGCTCGACGTCGATAACCAAAACATCGAAAAATCTCGGTAATTAATGAAAGAAATTAGAAGGTGAGAATAGATAAGATAGAAACTTAGAATAGAAGAAGAAGAAGAACACAACATCAGAGTAACACGAACCTCACAGCGGAACGAATAACATATAATAGATAACATAACTTTGAAATATAACAGTTATGTATACAATAGCACTTATCAGAGTACAGCACTTACAACACAGCGGAAATAACTATAGCTATATGATCTTGAAGCCTCCTGCTCCACGCTCTTCCAGTATATCTGTAAATTCCTGACTACTTGACTGCCCGTACAAATTTAGGCACCCAAGAGTTTAGGGAAAACAACAAAGTAAACTCCGGGTCAGTCATGGGACTGGTGTGAGTAAAACAGTTTAAACAGGTATATGAACAAGTGAACGATATCTCATAAGACCACGCCGCAGAACGGAACAGGTTTTTCCCTTATGAGAATCCAAAATATCTTTATATCAAAAACCTTTTGATATTATAATAATGTCTATATACAAATAGATATCAACTAGCAGAAACGCTTTCATCTCACGTTCTACATATATAGTATACAATCAAAATCGCAAGCACGTATTGGATAATGGATTTCCAACTATGACAAGGTATGTAACCACCTTCCGATCAGTGTACTCTAGGAACGATACACTGGAGTTCAACAAGAACATCTTGTAACTCAGTCACACATGACCGACCACTCATTTCGCTTGAGTGTATCGAATGTACATCACCAACGGTTGGGATCAGCAACCGTTCCCGTATATATATGGGACAGCATTGATAGATTTAAGAAACAAATGAATATTCACTAGATAGGTGATTATACACCCTACTTCGGTGCGACCGACTTAGCCATGCTACCTGCCCGATTTCTGTCATTTACCGGTTGATGAGGCTAGAAGCTACGCTTTATCATCACATCAGATTCACTTCGAATGCTACATTGTCAAATCCATCGAAATCACTAATTGACGTCTACAACAGTACATTACGTGTTAGCTAAAGAAGTTTCCTTCTCCGCTTCCACTCTTGGTACGGTTGAAGAAATCAAGGTACATGACCTTTCTGGAAATACTCTATCAGACATTCATTCATACAAGTCATCCTCATTCACTTAGAATGTCACATCGTCATACCCACCAAAATCACAAATTGACTTATCCAAAAATAACACGGGTATACAGCTAAGAGAAACGAATTCCTCCGCCACCAAACGCGAATACGTTTGAGCAGATCAACTTACGCGATCCATTGGATATACTCTGTCAGACCTTCGTCCATACAAGTTGTCCTGGGACTGGACAAACCGAAGGCACTATTCAGTATATCCATCTTAGTCACTGTTATATAAGACTTATACAACAGCCCTTGCATTTTTCTCCGTCTTCAATTAACTTTGGCATATATGATTCGCAACGCTTATGCCAATACAGAGTGGTTCTTTGGATAATAATCCAACCGGTCTCTCCATATTAACAACGTTAAAATGGTCAAAACTTCGATAGTCGGTGAGTTAACTATCAAAGAAAAACAAGTGTGCAAACAACGATATTATTTCCAAATGGAAATTATATCGAACAAACATCATTTAACATAAATCTCTTTAGTTCGTTTATTTACTTATCTCCTATTTCCCTATATTCTAAATTCTTATTTTTCTTTTATCAGAAAACATTTCTGATTCTCGTTTGGAAAACATTTCCAAAACTCCTTTACGATCAAACCTTACCATTTCTTAGTTAAGAAGGAAGTCACTCAAGTTGGGGTATAATTACCTCTCAGACCTTAACTGAACAACGTTATAACTTCGAAATGGTCAAAGTTTATCTTTTAATCTTTAACAACTTCCTTATGCCTTTCTCGGATTCAATTTTACTAATCCACTTCTATATTTAAAACATTGGTTATAACGATAACATTATAATCCCTCCTTTCGAATTATCTAACATTAATTATAACTTCTATTCTTATTAGTGAATAATTAACCTAACACTTATTTATTTATAAATAAATAAATCCCTATTTAAACACTGGAAAGTATAAGTACTTTCCCGAATTCGATATAATCGAATTTGCCGATTAACTCTCTTCGAGAAGTCTCTATTTGATTAAATCTTCTTCGAATAACCTATATTCGATTAACTTCTTCTCGAATAAACGATATTCGATAATCTCTCTTCGAATAACTAATATTCGATAACTCTTCCTTTTCAAATATCTCATATTTGAAAATCTCACTTCGATTAAACTATAATCGATAACTCCCTTCGATGAAACTAACATCGATAACTCCTTTCGATGAAACTAACATCGATAACTTCTTTCGATGAAACTAACATCGATAACTCCTTTCGATGAAACTAACATCGATAACTTTAACTCGACGAACTTAACTCGACTAACTTAACTTGACTCGACTAACTCGACTTACTTGGTTCGACCAATTCGATTCGATTAACTAGGCTCGATTAACTTGACTAACTTAACTCGACTTACTTGGTTTAATTAACTCAACTTGATTAACTCCTACCGAATAACTAATATTCGATTTAACTCCATTCGTTTGACTCTAGATTGCAGCGATCACAATGGTTACGCCTGACTCCCTCAGGAAACATCCGACCGCCGTAGGCTATTTACAGCCCTGCGAATTACGCTTGCAGTCGTTCGAGAGGGTAACTTACCCTGAATACTATGTTTGACTAACTCTGTCTCACTTAACTTTATTTGATTAACTCTCGTTCGTTTTAACTCTAATCGATAAATTCTAACTGATTAACTCTAACTGGTTAACTCTACCTAGTTAACTCTAACTGGTTAACTCTATTTGACTAACTCGACTTGACTAACCCCTTTCGAATAACATATTCGATTAACTAACTTTCGAATACCATATTCAATTAACTAACTTAGAATACCATATTCAATTAACTAACTTCGAATACCATATTCGATTAACTCCTTTCGAATGTCTATATTCGATTAACTAACTTCGAATACCATATTCGATTAACTAACTTCGAATACCATATTCGATTAACTCCTTTCGAATGTCTATATTCGATTAACTAACTTCGAATACCATATTCGATTAACTAACTTCGAATACCATATTCGATTAACTCCTTTCGAATGTCTATATTCGATTAACTATCTTCGAATACCATATTCGATTAACTATCTTCGAATACCATATTCGATTAACTTTATTCACTTTATAAAGATTTCCTTTTTAACAACGTTTTATTCATTTGAAAAGATTTACTTTTAAATAACGGTTCTACACTTTAAAAATGATTTCCTTTTTATAATGTTCCCTTTCTAATTCTATTTGTAAATGGTTTACAAATATTTCCTTTTCAAATTTTTTCTTGAAATATTCTAACTCCTTAAATTCCCGGGAAAATTCGCCATAACCTCCTTTGTAACGGGAGCATCGGGAAAATCCCCAAACTCGCCACACAGGCCTTTCCATTCAAAAAGAAATGTTTTGAATTTATTTCCTTTTCGAATATCTCCTATTTATAAATATTCCAATTTATAAACATTTCTTATTTATAAATATTCCACTTTATAAATATCTCTTATTTATAAATATCCCATTTTATAAATATTCTATTTTCAATATCACTTTGAAAATTCCCTTATCTACATTCCGGTATTTCTTATGGTATTTAACACACCATATAACAACGATAACTATCGTCCAAAGCACACAAAATCAACGTCAGATTATATATCACATTATATATCACAATATATAAATCACAGTAAAATAACTGTTGAGGAATCCAGTTGGATTCCTCCAACCTGTTTCCCTGCATCACATATGTTAGACAATATAGATAACATCACTTTCAGTTCCATATGATATATTCTGTTAAACAGAATCAATATAGAAATTCAAATAACTGACTAGCAGTTCAATCAATCAACCAACACACAGCAATCAACAGATAATTAACAGTTCTAGAAATACATTATAAAAATATAACTGTTTAGAGTTGGTGAGTTTTACTCACATTGGACGATCATCGTTGATAACGATAACCATCGCTCGGTTTGATTTAGACGGACAATTTATTTTGCTATAAATTGTGATGAGCTCGGATGGACTTCCAGTCAGTTCCATGTTGAAGTTTCCATCCATACGATCCCAACGCAACTGACGGTTCGTGATTCTGATAACGTATGAAAAAGATATTGCATTAACAAACCTATACACTAATTAATTTAAATTAATTTAAATTAACTTAAATTGATTTTAAAATTTGGCCTTACCCCTTTGGCCCATCAGCCCACTAAAGCCCATCCCCATACATTAAAAATCCAACCCGTTCATTTGTTCTTCTAATACCAATTTATATCCATCTTCTACTAATACAAAACAAAAGGCTGCTAATAACCTATGCTTAACACCTCAAACATTATCAGGTTTCAAACAAGCCTCCTTTCAGCCTCCCCTGTTATCGATTATTCCCTTTTTCAATCCATGATTTAAACCACCCATATTTTAAAACAATAAATAAGAAACAAACCTAATCACTTTTATAAACACAATTAGCCGTAACCCCCCTCCTCATTACCAGTCTTCCCCGACAGTTTTTGTCCTCCAGTTCCCAACCATTTCCGTGCTTTTCCATCCGCTCCTTCTCCTTAGTAAAACGGAAACCAACTGCACCCATCCAACACCTGCTTCTCCCTACGTCCTTAGCAATACATCCCCATGAAACCCAATACAAAAAGTACTCCATCTCCCAATGATTTTACCATCTCTCCTCCGCTGTACAAAACTCCAGCACTACGCCTCCATCTCCTCAGATTTAAACTCACGCCTCATCTTCCAGTCGCGACAACTCAGAACGACCCTCCCTTGCTAACGCCCTGACCCTCGTTTTACTCGACCCTGACCCTCAGTTCGCTGGAAGAACTCGGCATCCCAATCGTGGATCGAACTCAATGATTCTCATATCAGGTTGAAGACGATGAACATAGGAGTTCATATGAATTGGTTTGGGGTTTTAAGGAATTTAATTTGATTTTCCTAGGATTTTCTGAAGAATTTTAAGGGAATTGTTTTCCCTTTGTTTCGGTGGCGGCTACGAGATAAAGAATTGTGAAATGAGGAATGGATTAGGTTAAATGTGATCCCTTTTATAGAAGAAGAATTAGGTTTAGATTCACCCCTTGTTTCTGTTTTGACCATACAAAACGTTTGGGCAGAAAGAGGCCACGCACAACACTTTTCATAAGTGAAATTTGACCCTTTATTAATATTTAATATATCTAACGATGGAATACCCCATTATGCGAAACGCTGTTTGTCCATGGACTGATATGAAAATACCGTTGTGACCAGTAAGGTACCACGATTTCAAAAACATAATAATATCGGTAGGTGCACTCATATTGTGAAACCCAACCATATCGATACAGGGTGCACAATACTACAAATAAAAAGTTGCTTATTTAATTCATTAAAAATTACAGTAAAATTCTAAAAATTAAATTATCACTACGCCTCAAAAGAACCTCGTCTAAATTCGAAATCGATATGCAGTTATATCAAATAAACCATTACGGTCGATGGACGATTCTATAGCGACTATTCTAAAATTTGATTCAGACGTAAATCAAAATCTACACGACGAAATCCCGATTTTTCTCTTCCACTAGAAAAATATACTCCACCTGCTCCACACGTTTCTTGTTTCATAGAAATCCGGCTTAAAATGAATCCTGTACATTCGGTTGAAGTCTGAATCGCCAAATAGCGAACTGCCACGCCATTTCGAGCTCGTTTATAAATATATTATAAACTATACGTTCAACTGTCGTCGATTCAATATAATCGTTATTTTATTTCGAATCGAAACTCCACCAAATCTCGTATGCTATTCAATTCACACGATATTGTGAATTTCACTATTTCCGACTATTTCGACATTATAATATATTATTATATTATAATTATTTATTAAATATTCAATATTATTTAATTAAACGATCATTAACTTCTCTAAATCACCAATTATATAATTAAATAAATTAATTATATATCTCTAAAAATGCGGGTCATTACACTTTGGTTTTAATTGACAGTAACCATTTTGTTTGCCTTCTTGCTTGATTTTTTGTCTCAGTCCACAAAATAATTTGACTACAGTACTTGTAATTTTTTTGCAAACCATAAGTTGACTGCAATACTTGTAACTTTTTTGTCTCCATCCACAAAATAATCACTGAAGGCAAGTGAACAAACGTTTGTAGCAGTAAAATCAGTATTTTTTACATATATTAAGTATGTTTATTATGAAAATTTTCCATCATTGTGCTTTTATCATAAATAGAGGATAATGACAAAGAATGAAGATAACAAAAATCGTATAAATTTTCGAAAACAAAATTCCAGAGCTTACAACAAGAAGGTTAAACAACGGAAATACAAACTAGCTAAATCGTTAGCCGGTTCAGTCTCCAATTTATTTCAAGCAAAAGCTCAAAAATCTCAACCTTCACCTTCATGTAAAATTGGACAAAGTAATAATGAAGATGATTATATTAGTGAAAATGTTGAGATAGATGAAGGTCTTGAATATGCTTAATTATGATGATATAATTGAAGAATTGCTACAAAGAATGCAAAAAGAAGTTTTTTTTGGCTAAAATGGAATCATTGGAGGTTGTAATGTAATATTTTGTTTTAATTATATATTTTTTATGTGAACAAGCGATATGATGAATATAACTTCAAATTTGTTGTTTATGTTTATTATCTATTTTGTACTTAACAAAATGGTGGGCAACAAAATAAATTTCGTCTTAGGCAACCCAACTCACAGGACCGGCCCTGCATCGGAGGGATGAAATTAATTCTATTAGAAGAAACTGGAGTATTAAAATCTAAGGACGTTTTAGCATCACTCCACACGTTAAATTTTGTTATGTTTTCATGTGTTTGTAGAATTAATTTTGATAGCCGAAACTGCAATACTCTTTAGTAAATTGATGAACTTACAAACTATAAACACCTTTTTTAGTCATGTATTCAGATAAGTTTATTCTTAAAATAGCATATTTAATCCAATTGAATAAAGGCCACAAGAGACCTGTTGTCCTGCTATCATTTTATTGAGCATGTTTACACTTAATTATGTTCCTACTGTACAAGGCTTAACAAAAAGTTTCTCCTTCTTTGTATCAAATTACTGAATTACTACAGAGTATAAGCGAATGCAGATTCTGAGAAATTTGCATGTAGTCAAAATAAACCATACACGTGTTAAATGTGTGCACGTCCATCTTTACTATAAGTTGTTTTTACTATGAGCAATGCACAACACCCTTGCGTTATATTCAGTAAGGTTGCATAAACTTGAGGCACCCTTGCGTTATATTCAGTAAGGTTGCATATATTATGAACAGTTGTTTTTAATATGAGCAATGCACCGTCACCGTAATCAACGCTTGTTTTTACTCAGATTTCGTATGATTCATCAGTCAATATATTTTCATTACAGTTGACAACTTGCTGTCGTCTACAAATGAATGACATTTTATTTCATTAGAAAAAGTGGGTAAAAGCATCTGACAATGACTCACTTTTGAATTACAAAAGGTATACTTTAATTTACTTCATTCGCCTACCTATTATGTGTTATTTACGACGTTTTAAAATAGTACTACGCTTGTGAATTACAGGACTTTGCACAACGTAGTTCTTATGGCCAACAAGAAATAGACAAAGTTTGGGATTGCTTCGCGACTTATATCATGCATAATTGGATGTAGTTATGTTAGTCTTTTGTTACGCACGTTGACTTTTGTTTTATGATTGGAATATGTATTTTTTTTTGGTATACATGAACTATGTTGATAAGTAATACAATTAAATTTTTTTTTCATCGGATTGGTAGTATTAAAGCATCTGTAAAATTTTAAATTCGATTTAATATTGCTTCAGTTTTAAAATTTTGAAATAGTGGATTTTTTTTACTTCACTTAATTTGCATCAGTTGTAATAGCATAGGCGACTGATGTAATACACTAAAGGTCATAACAAATGTTATTTTTGCATCTGTTCATTAGCATCAGTTGTTTTGAAAATCTGATGCAATAGATGAAGACTTTGAAGGCAAATGCAGAATATGCATTTGCTCTATAGCATCAGTTGTATTAAACAACTGATGCAAGTGATCGTCATTTGTATCGGTTCTTTAACTGATGCAACAAAAATTTGTCTGTTGCATCATCTTCACTTGTATCAGTTTAATAACTGATGCAACAGGGGTTTAACAACTGATGCAAATGACCTGTTTTGTAGTAGTGTAGTCTTTAAGTTGACGCATAGGGCCGATGTTATTTTTCAACGCTTCGTTAAGTTCAAGAGTCGTATTTTCAAACTACTTATTAAGCGCGTAAATCTGCGCTTGAGTCACCGGGGCTTCGGGGTTCGCAGGAGGAAGAAATTTCATTCCAGTTTTGGCCTTCCGCCATTTTGGTTACTGAGAAGTACCAGCTTCGGTTGTGGCAGAAGAGCCGAGCATATGATTCTTTGTTCACTTAACCATCGTAAGCGGACTTGGGCGGCGAGTTAGAGAAGAAACCTAAAGTGCGTAAAAGTCAAGATGGAAGTGTGAGACAAATATGTAAGGCTAAGTTGTCAGTAAAAGCAATAGAATGTTGACGGCAAAAAATGTTGTAACACCCAGAAATTCTCTGTTACTCAGATAATTTTGTTTCGTGTGGGAAAGTTAGTGCAGAAAGAATTAAATAACACAGTAGATTTATAGTGGTTCGGTATCCTGTGGGGCCTACGTCAAAAGAGTTTGCTGATAGTTTATTGATAATAGTAAAATACAAGCTTAGAACTACATCATGACATTCATTTACAAGCATTTTCCAAGTATTTTGTTGTCATAGTTGTCATATATGAAACTTGGGAAAAAGTCACTTTTATGCTTCTTCACCCTCAAAGCATGGCTTCCATTAATGAGTTCTTGGAGCTCTATGGGATGTCAAATCAGCTAAAGTCCTACCCCTTTGAAGTGTGAGTTTGGAGGTATTTATAGTGGAACGGTTAGGTGGGAGTAGGTAGGATTTGGGTATCACAACAGTGCATTTCATATCCCTGCAGACCCACCACCGAAATTACGACTCCCTTCTCATAATGTACAAAGAAACCTGTATCCCTATTATGGGACACAAATTTTTTATCCTTTGGGTACGAGATAGCGTATCTCCTAGGGGACACGGTTATCGTATCCCCCAGGAGTTACGAGTACTCCTAATCCCTTATGGGATATAGGTTTGTATCCCCAGGTTATGATGCCTGCAGTGTATAATGGGATAGGGCGGTTTGCAGCAGGAAGAGTTAGAGTCTTCGGTGACGTGGGATCTGAAACTCACTGTGTGTAGGGAGTTGGCAATCTGCTGAGGCAAGGGATCCTAAGGTTAGTGAAAGCCGTGGGGTTCGAAGCTCTCGGATACCGAATGAGGGGATTCGAACCACATGGGTTCAAAACTTTAATATGTGAGGTGTAAGAAGATTTTGGTATCGAGGGACACGAGGCTTTCTGAAGGAAGATGGAGTCAAGTTTTCGGATACGAAGTGGGGGGAGTCGAACTACAGGGGTTCGAACTTCTTGGCGAGAGAGGGATACAAAATGTGGTTTAAGCGTGGTTTTGGGGAGTTGTGAGGTTCTTACTTGTGTAACCTCTTCTTAACTCGTATCCTTGGCTTCTTAGAGACACTTCGGGCTTCAACGCCACGCGATGAGTTGAGTCGAGTGTGTCTGGTGTACTTTTGGGAACCGAGCCAAAAGTCTGGTTAACACTACTATTCCAAAATAATTTTCTCTATCTACTATATAGCCTCAATATAACAACCCGAAAAATTCGACGCTCGAATTTTCAACAATAATACGTACCTTGTATTACTTTCCAAAAACCCAAGTATCGACAACTCAGATTGTTAATAGAAAGAAGTAAGAGGTTAAGGAAAGAAAGAGAAATATTAGAGTAGAAGAGTAAGAAGACCAGAATCTCACAGCGGCACGAATATGTATATGTATATATATATATATATATTTATATATATATATATATAATTATAACATCGAAGTATACATTCATTTCAATACAACACACACAATGGAAAATAATCTATTACCGGAAAATATGGATATACGCCTTGACTATAGTTTCCCTTCTAAAGATCCAAGCAAAACCTAACCTGATATTATGCTTGGTCTAACCCAAGAACATTTGAAGCAAAGCTAAATTCCCCCGGATCGGTGTGGAATACTTTCGGCGATAAATTCATAACACAACCAACTTGTTTAACTTAAGAAAATCCTTTGAAAGAATGGAACTCTCGTTAGTTCGATGTTATATGTTAATCACTTATGTTAATAGTATCAAGCCATTGGGAGAAAAGCAGAGCACTCAAAAGAGCACAAAGCAGCTGGTTGTCCAAATCAGTTAGAACGTACACTGCCCGTTTACTTTTCTGGGACAAAGCTGGGTAATAATTGCTATATATTTAGCATTTTTTTGCATAAAAACATGTAGCTTTATAGCATGAGTATATATAATGTTGTAGAGGAAAACTAGGAAAATGGTAAAAATAAATCAACACTTAACATAGTACGTAACTTGGTAGTCGGACCTTTGATTTTAAATGAAATGTTTTATTACTTCTGCAACAAGTACCTACAAACAACAAAGCAAATTTGATATTTCAGACTTCACAATGATTTGGAAAACATCACATTTAAACAGTCATAGCAAGAGAGAGGTGATGCACCAATTGCAGGATAACAGGACAACAGGCACTTGACCTTCAACCAAACCACTGCCACATACTAAACGTAGCAATCAACAAAAAATCACCACTCACCATCAAACTGCAATGGCCAGTCATCGCAAACCTTCCTCTTTCATGCAACCAACCTCCTAAAATACCATAAAAGACAATAAGAAACATTATAAGTAACAACAGACATGACATTTTTTAGTGCTAACCATACGATATACCAGTAATTCAAAATAAAAATGTGATTTCGTTCAACTATGAATGCAGAAATCATAATGTATATTCTTACTGGTGATTTTGCTTAGTGACTTGTAAGTGGAAAAAATCGAGTTCCTGCTCCTTTTCCCAATATGATTAAAGCTACATTCTTAGGATATGCCTTTTGATGCTTAAATATAGATTCCTCCAAAAACTGAACATACAAACTTAATTAGGAGAGAAAAATATTGCATATACTAAGCACAACACATTCAAATACAGTAACTTTGTACATAACATGCCATTGATTACATCATGTAAACAGTATACATCAAGTGCAAAACATCCAAATACAACTTAGTATAAGGGAATGTTCACTAAAAGCTATAAAGGATTGAGATTTCAACTTTAAATATGGTTTGAAAAAAGTTCAAGTACTTTCTTGCCATGGTTTCTCTGAAAATATCAGAAGTGAGAATAGAGTAAAAACGATACCTCTTCTACTTTTCAAACTCATGTCTTTTCTTCTTAGTCTAGCTTTTTCCATTGGGTCACATTTCACATCATGGCCAGAAAGCATGCTCTTTGAAAAGTAATTTTACTCTTTTACATTGATAATGCTTAGAAGAGCCAAACTTTGTGAATCTATGTAACGACCCAGAAAATCTGAACCAATTTAAAAAATTTAAATTGGCTAAAATAATGGATTTTAAATATTTTAAATAATAGCACTGAAAACTGAATTTGAATCGACAATTGAAAACGAATATAATTAATTCTAATTATAAACAAGGCCTGAAATGGCGCTGTAGTTTCAAAAATTGAATTCAAACTTTGTCGGACTGTACCGGGTGCAAAACAAAATGGATTTTAGTGAAACCAAAAATATTTAAATTTGTTAGTGAATACCTTTCTAACGAATTTGAAAAATCGAACTTTCATAACGGAAAGAAAAAGTTATGGTCAAATGAATTTTCAGAAAGGTCGCTATGGAATTTATATAGCCCGTGGAATTGGCCATTTTACATACGACCTCAGAATTCGACGAAACCACTTTTGTTGGATCCGGGATGTGAAGTTATTGCTAGGTTTCAAATTTCATAATTTTTGAATCTAGTATGCGAGCGTGGCAAAGGAAAACGTGTTTTGGCCAATTATAGTTAAATTGGATCGACCAGAAATGGGCCTTTTTGCAAACGGTCTTAGAATTCGACGAAACTAGTTTTGTTGGGACCGTATCAGCAAAACATAGCTAGATTTATTTTTCGGGAATTTTTAGAATCAGTTTGTGGCCCTGGAAAATTGAAATGTACGTTCTAAATTGAATATTAAATGTTATATAATTTAATTTGAAGGAAAACTGACTGAAACAGTCGAATGGGCCTACGAAACATATCCCATTGTGTTCGGAATGGGGGTAAAATGCTAGGGACGACAGTCGTTGGGTTTGGATTGGTGGTCGTGTCAAAAAATCCCTTTAAAAACTTCCCCGACCAATCATATTTTTTATAAAAAAAAATCCCTTTCTCTCTCCCGATCTGAACGGTGGCTAGCCTCCAAAGCTTCCCTCCCCGTTTCCGATCGCCACAGCCACCTTCAGCCCCACCTCCTGTTGAACTTTTTGAAGCCCTCCTTCTCCCCTTCAAATCAGTACAAACCGCACCACCTATCTCTTCCTCGTCGTCAAGTTCTGGCCCCCGAAAGTTACGCCGCGTCGACCTCGATTCCAGGCCAGACCCGCCATCGCACGACACCGCGCCTACCTCGATAGGAGCGCCTCTCCTAGCCCTTCAAGGTGGTGAAGGCCGATCGTCATATAATTGCGCGGATTTCGAGGAAAGTGGAAACCTAGTTTCGAACAAAACGAAACAGGTAATGGCTTATATATTCTGAACTGATTTTAACACCTTTAAACCATTGCAAACCTTGTAAAAATCATATCTTTTTGCAATGTGGTCGAAATTCAGTGAAACAAGAGACAGTGGACCTGTTTGGACGTATTCTGCATTTTAGAAGAGACCGCATATTTTTCTGAGCCTTCTGCTATTTTTGGTGGAGTGGAACCCAATGTGAGATTTCTAATTTATAAACGATATGGAAAACGACGATGTATAAATTATATAGTCGATGTATGAGTTATATAAGCATTGTACACCTCTTGTATAAGCGTTGTATAAGTTGTACGTTCGATGTATAAGTTATATAGGCGTTGTAAAAATGATATATGTGTTGAAATAGAAGTGAATTGCTATATATGAGTGTATATATATATATATATATATATATATATATACACGCCCCTCGTCCACAAACCATGGACGATATTTATTGGTTGTGATTGGTGTGAAAAATTGATTGATAGCGAATAGTTGATTGGGATTGTTTGTGGTTAATATTGATTGATTGTGGTTGAAAAATACCCATTTATGGTTGAGAAATATTTGGTTGAAACCACATAGGATTAGTTTCTGGAAATGAAATAAATATATACATGCCGCCTGCGTGCGAAATAGATCCATGATCCCCATTGTCAAAAACCGCGAGGTTTTAAGGTAGAGCGAGGAACCGTACTAGGGACGGTCCCGGTTTTAACTACCCTGTCGTTATGCTGCCGAAATTTTGAATAATATTCATGTGTTTGAATTATTTCCATTTGCTGAAACTATATTTATTCGTTGAATAGAAAACCTTCATGTGTTGAATCGATATTCATTCATTGATTACAAATTCATCTGTTGAATGGTCTTCGTGTTTTAAATATAAAAATCACATTTTTATCTATATATATAAACTATAGAAAACCTTCATGTGTTGAATCAATATTCATTCGTTGACTAGAAATTCATGTGGTGAATGGTATTCATATTTTGAAATAAATTGTTTTATAAGAAAAATCACCTTTTTATCATCTATATGAACTATGTAAAATGACCTTGTTTTAAAATAAATTGTTTTATAATAAAAATCACCTTTTTATCATCTATATAAACTATATGAAATAATAGTGTTTTGAAATGAATGGTTTTACAATAAAAATCACATTTTTTATTATATACATGACTTGTTAAATATAGTGAAGTGTTGAAATAGAAGACAGTTAGATAAAAATATCATTTTTATCAAATGTATGAAAAAAATATAGTTTTGAAATCGAAGAATCGATATATATATATATATATATTTAAATAGAATTGAAATATATCGAATAACGACGCTGCAGTTCATATTTTGAAACCGTGATTTCAAACGATTAGTACGGGAGATCCGACCATCGGATTTTCCAGAAATCGCAACCGTTGGGTTCGCTTTGGAAAAATCTTTCCAACGGCACCAACTTTGTAAAAATACAACGGTTGGATTGTCTAGAATGTTTAATTCAAATCCGAAGAAAAACAGTGCCAGAAACGATTATATATATATATATAAATTATAATTAATCGAATGACGACGCTGCAGTTCGTATTTTGAAATCGAAACTTCAAACGATTATACCGGGAGATTCGACCGTCGGAATTTCCCGAAACTGGAACCGTTGGATTCGTTTTGAAAAGATCTTTCTAATGATGTAAATTTTGTGAAGATCCAAAGGTTAGATTTTCAGATATGTGTAAATCAAATCTGAAGAAAAACAGCGCTATGGTCGTGTTATGGCCCGAAGCATCGTTTTGAATAAATTGGCTATTTGAAAATAAATAAAAATAGCGATAAATCGTTATAAAATATTATAAACGATATGGATGTGATTTAGAAATTAACTGAAGGTTGGCTAAGACGAATGGTTTCCTGGGTGTTGATCTGATGTTGGTTTCGGCCTTCGGGGTTAATATTTGGGAAATCATTCTCTTACTGATTGACGGTTAGTGACTAATGAATTGAAATAATGTGTGTATATGTTAGTGTTGCACTAGTTTATTATACACGCGAGTTGCTAAGAAAGACCGAGTTTATCCCATTCTGAATAACTGAATCGACGATAAGAAATCGAAGATGAAGACGGTGGTCGAAGACCGGAGATCTTCACCACGTTTGGATGGTAACCGAGGTCCTGATTGGGAGGCATCCCAAAATATGGATAATGAGTGGTGATCGTCCAGACGTACGTGGTGATCGATGGGTTTGCAAGGCATTTAGTGCCTCCGGTTTCTTTCAGACCGAGAACAGACTTGTAAATGGACTGTGTGTCTGACATTGGATTTTATTCTGTGTTGATTGATCTCTGTTAAATATACATCTGTTTGGCGGCGGAGAATTTATTCTTTTGCTTAACGCCCTTCTCTGAAACGCACGAGCTCAAAGGTTGTATATCGATGGACATCAGTCACATGGCATGAATTGCTAGTGTGACATGCCTAAGTGGCAAATGATCAGGGCTTCTGTTGAAAAGCAAAGTCTTGTGGTGATGATCAAAGCACCGCCTGTGTGGCGTAGCTTTGTGTATAATGTGAATTCGCGAGCCTCACACCCTGGTATGAACCAGAAACGGGAGAAGGACCTCAGGGAGGGCATGTGTTTCTTTCTAGCTAGGGTGGTGTCAGTGACCTACCAGCCCTGACATTTATATACTTTTCACCTGTGTGGTTGTTGCTGTTGCGAGGCGCCTCGGTTAGATCGAACGATCCGGGTCCGATGGAGCCATTCGTTGGCTCATTTACACCCCAAAGGGTGGGGAAACGCAGTGTTCAGGAATTTTAATCCACATCGGTGGACCGGCCCTGACGATCCAAGGGCTTGACTGAGTACTTGCCTGTGGCTCAGGCTAGAGAGTCATGAATTCGGTAAGGACTATCTTTTGCCTTAGTTCATGACGGAAATCCAATTTCCCAATACGTGACTGTGCGGTTTTGATTGTATACCTATATATGATGACATAGTGGTATGGGGCATTAATGCCGTCTATGATTGACAGTTATGATTTGAAATTGTTTTCAAAACATATAAACACTAGCAATAATATCAAATGCCTTTGTTTTATTTGTATTAAGCATATTTTGGCTGTTATAAGATAAAAAATCTATCCTCCGGTTTGCGTTGCATTGTGTGATGGTTACTGAGTCTTATAATGGCTTCATTTTTATAAAAAGCATAGCGTTGTTTCAAAGAATGATTTGTTTTAAAGCACTGGCAATCCAATGAAGTAAACCCGTTCCATGAAAGTGGCGTGGTCCTGTGATTAGCCATAGTATAAATGTGTTGAGTAGATTTCTCATACTAGTCCCATGACTGACTCGTAGTTTGTTTCACTTTCAAATTGTAATAACCCAGAAAATTTGAACCAATTTAAATTTTTTAAATTGGCTAAAATAATGGATTTTAAATATTTAAAATAAATATTTTAAATAATGGCAATGGAAAGTGAGTTTGAATCGACAATCGAAAACAAATATAATTAATTATAATTATAAACAAGGCCTGAAATGGCGCTGCAGTTTCAAAATTTGAATTCAAATTTTGTCGGACGGTACCGGGTGCAAAACAAAACGGATTTTTGTGAAACCAAAATTATTTAAATCTGTTAGCGAATACCTTTCTAACGAATCTGAAAAATCAATTTTTCATAACGAAAAGCAAAAGTTATGGCCGAATGAATTTTCAGAAAGGTCGCTATGGAATTTATATAGCCCGTGAAATTGGCCATTTTGCATACGACCTCGGAATTCGACGAAACCACTTTTGTTAGATCCGGGATGGGAAGTTATTGCTAGGTTTCAAATTTCATAATTTTTGAAGCTAGTATGTGAGCGTGGCAAAAGAAAATATGTTTTGGTCAATTACAGTTAAATTGGATCGACCAGAAATGGGCCTTTTTGCAAACGGTCTCAGAATTCGACGAAACTAGTTTTGTTGGGACCGTATCGTCAAAATATAGCTAGATTTATTTTTCTGGAATTTTTCGAATCAGTTTGTGACCCTGGCAAATTGAAATGTTCGTTCAAATTAAATATTGAATATTTCATATTTTATTTTGAAGGAAAACCGACTGAAACAGTCAAATAGGCCTATGAAACATATCCCATTGTGTTCGGAATGGGGGTAAAACGCTAGGGCGGCAGTCGTTGGGTTTGATTTCGAGTTCGTCTAAGAAAACCCCAATTTTTGAATTTAATATAACCTTGGCCAATAGGAAAATTTCTTTATAAAAAAAAATATCGCGTTTTCTCTCTCCCCGTAACACGATCCACGACGGAAAGGGGTTCTCCGCTTCCCCTTCATTTTCCGACCAATCCACGCAGTAATAGACCCCGACCCAGTTGAAGCTTTTGTAGTACTCGTCGAGGGCTTCAAATCTATATCTCCCATGCCACCCCTCGTCAGCTGTACCTCGAGATTCACGCCCTCGAAGTCGCCGACTTCGCGCCGCCGTACCTCGCCAGAACCGCCGCCAAGTGCCACCAAACCCCCGTCGATCTGTGCGCCTCTCGGAGTACTACAAGGTGGTAGGGGCCGATCATCACCAAGCTGTGCGGATTTCCAGAAAAAATACGACCTAGTTTTGAAGATTTCGTGGAGGTAACGGCCTATTATAATTTCAACTATATTATAGCACTTCTAAACGCTACCATTTGTGATTTCACTGTAAAAATCATATCTTTTTGCTGTGTTAACGAAATTCAGTGAAACAAGAGACAGTGGACTCGTGTAGACATCTTCTACATTTTAGAAGAGACCGCATATTTTTCTGAGCCTTCTGCTATTTTTGGTGGAGTGGAACCCAATGTGAGATTTCTAATTTATAAACAATATGGAAAACGACGATGTATAAATTATATAGTCGATGTATGAGTTATATAAGCATTGTACACCTCTTGTATAAGCGTTGTATAAGTTGTACATTCAATGTATAAGTTATATATGCATTGTAAAAATTATATATGTGTTGAAATAAAATTGAATTGCTATATATATATATATATATATATATATATATATATATATATATATATACGCCCCTCGTCCAAAAACCATGGACGATTTTTATTGATGGTGATTGGTGTGAAAATTGATTGATAGCAAATGATTGTTTGGGATTGTTTATGGTGGATATTGATTGATTGTGGTTGAAAAATACCCATTTGTGGTTGAGAAATATTTGGTTGAAAACACATAGGATTAGTTTGTGGAAATGAAATAAATAAAACATGCCGCCTGCGTGCGAACTAGATGCATGATCCCCATTGTCAAAAACCGCGAGGTTTTAAGGTAGAGCGAGGAACCGTACTAGGGACGGTCCCGGTTTTAACTACCCTGCCATTATGATGCCGAAATTTTGAATAATATTCATGTGTTTGAATTATTTTCATTTGCTGAAACTATATTTATTCATCGAATATAAAACCTTCATGTGTTGAATCGATATTCATTCGTTGACTAGAAATCCATGTGTTGAATGGTATTCGCGTTTCAAATATAAAAATCACATTTTTATCTATATATAGAAAATATAGAAAACCTTCATGTGGTGAATCAATATTCATTCGTTGATTAGAAATTCATGTGTTGAATGGTATTCATATTTTGAAATAAATTGTTTGATAATAAAAATCACCTTTTATCGACTATATGGACTATGTAAAATAATCTCGTTTTAAAAGAAATTGTTTTATAATAAAAATCCTATTTTTATCACCTATATAAACTATATAAAATAATAGTGTTTTGAAATGAATTGTTTTACAATAAAAATCATATTTTTATTATACACATGAATTGTAGAAATGTGAAGTGTTAAAAATAGCAACTCGTTCAAATAAATATGCGTGAGTTGAAATATTCATTAATTAGCTAATGATATGATTTTTGCCTATACATGTAACATTAGATTGAATGGTGTTTTTAAACCAAATGGAATCAAATATGAAGTTGAATAGAAAATGATAAGTGATAAGAACTGTGTATATGTACATGCATATTTATTGAACAGGTTATAGCAAAGGGGCTAGAGAAGAGGAATAAAATTTTGTGCCCGACAAATAAGTACACATTTACTGTTTTGTTTGGGTGATGATTTTATGAGCCTGTTGGCTAGCCGCTTGGCTTTTCCTTTTTCTTTTTGACATGAGATGCCCGTGTGGCTATTTGGGAATTTTCCCAGCCCCTCCCGTACAAAGGAGGTTATGGCGAAATTTTCCAAAATTTAAAAGCATTAGTGAAATATTTGAAGTGAAAACGATATAGAAATTTTTGAATGAACTATATTTATATAAATATATAAATATAAATAAAATGAAAACGAAACGTGGCCGTGCAGTTCGCATTTTGAAACCGTGATTTCAAACGATTATACCGGGAGATCCGACCATCGGATTTTCCTGAAATCGCAGCCGTTGGGTTCGCCTTGGAAAAATCTTTCCAACGGCACCAACTTTGTAAAAATCCAACGGTTGGATTGTCTAGAATGTTTAATTCAAATCTGAAGAAAAACAGCGTCAGAAACGATTATATATATATATATATATATATATAATTATATTTAATCGAATAACGACGCTGCAGTTCGTATTTTGAAATCGAAACTTCAAACGATTATACCGGGAGATCCGACCGTCAGATTTTCCCGAAACTGGAACCGTTGGATTCGTTTTGAAAAGACCTTTCTAATGATGTAAATTGTGTGAAGATCCAACAGTTAGATTTTCAGATATGTGTAAATCAAATCTGAAGAAAAACAGCGCCACGACCGCGTTATGGCCCGAAGCGTCGTTTTGAATAAATTGGCTATTTTAAAATAAATAAAAATAGCGATAAATCGTTATAAAATACCATAAACCATATGGAATGGAAATAAACTGAATTTGCTCGATTTATGTGGTATCTGATGGTTGAATGTGTTTGGTGTGAAAATTACATTAAAGAATACAATTGGTGTTGTCGAATGATTTAACCATTGAAATAAATTGATTTGAAATTATAAATATATGTGAATTATTTGAAAAGGCCGAGTTAATTCTCACTTCAAATAATTGATCGACGATTGAAATTCGAAGATGAAGACGGTGGTCGAAGACCGGAGATCTTCACCTCGTTCGGATGGTAACCGAGGTCCTGATTGGGAGGCATCCCGAAATATGGATAATGAGTGGTGATCGTCCAGACGTACGTGGTGATCGAAGGGTTTGCGAGGTATTTAGTGCCTCCCGTTTCGTTCAGACCCAGAACGGACTTGTAAATGGACTGTGTGTCTGACATTGGATTTTATTCTATGTTGATTGATCTCTATTAAATATACATCTGTTTGGCGGCGGAGAATTTATTCTTTTGCTTAACGCCCTTCTCTGAAACACACGAGCTCAGAGGTTGTGTATCGATGGACATCAGTTGCACGACATGAATTGCCTGTGTGGCATGCTAAGATGCAGTGATCAGGGCTTCTGTTGAAAAGCAAAGTCTTGTGGTGATGATCAAAGCACCGACGGTGTGGCGTAGCTTTGTGTATAACGTAAAATCGCGAGCCTCACACCCCGGTATGAACCAGAAATGGGAGAGGACATCAGGGAGGGCCTGCGTTTCTTTCAAGTTAGGGTGGTGTCAGTGACCTACCAGCCCTGACATTTATATACTTTTCACCTATGTGGTTGTTGCTGTTGCGAGGCGCCTCGGTTAGATCGGACGATCAGGGTCCGATGGGGCCATTCGTTGGCTCATTTACACCCCAAAGGGTGGGGAAACGCAGTGTTCAGGAATTTTAATCCACATCGGTGGACCGGCCCTGACGATCCAAGGGTCACTCGAGCTCTGATCCTAAGGGGCGGGCTAGAGCGTCAGGAATTCGGTAAGGATTATCTTTTGCCTTGGTTCATGACGGAAATCCAATTTCCAAATACGACATCATGCGGTTTTGATTGTATATATATATGGCGACATGATATATGGTACCCATGCCGTCTATGATTAATAGTTATGATTTGAAATTGTTTTCAAAACATATAAACACTAGCAATAATATCAAATGCCTTTGTTTTATTCGTATCAAGCATATTTTGGCCGTTATAAGGTAAAAACTCTATCCTTCGGTTTGCATTGCATTGTGTGATGGGAACTGAGTCTTATAATGGCTTCATTTTTATAAAATGCATTGCGTTGTTTAAAAGAAAGATTTGTTTTAAAGCACTGGCAATCCAATGGAGTAAACCCGTTCCACGAAAGTGGCATGGTCCTGTGATTAGCCATATTATTTATGTGTTGGATAGATTTCTCATACCAGTCCCAGGGCTGACTCGTAGTTTGTTTCACTCTCAAACTCGGGTGCCCTTTTTTCTACACGGGCAGCCTTGTATTCAGGTTTAGCTGGTTCTTTCTGGATAGCTGGAGCTGAAGATGGATTCTATCATTTATCTCTTTTTATGCTGTTCAGCTCCTATTGTACATATTTTGTTTGTTTTCCGCTATAGACATTTATGTATAGCTGAACTGTATTTGTACTAAGAAAGATCCTGTATACCGTGTAACTCTGATGATTACTTTTATCCAGTATATTCTATTGTTCATTTTCTGGTGTATTTATTTATTTCTGTTCTGTTATTATCTGTTTCTGTGTTATATTCCACGGATTACCCTTGCCACCGTCAGTACGGGGTTTGGGGTCGTCTCACAAACTCGGGTGCCCCTTTTTTTCACGGGCAGCCTTGTATTCAGGTTTAGCAGGCTTTATCTGGATAGTTGGAGCTGAAGATGGATTCTATCATTTATCTCTTTTTATGTTGTTCATCTCCTATTGTACATATTTTGTTTGTTTTCCGCTGTAGACATATATGTATAGTTGAACTGTAATTGTACTAAGTAAGATCTTGTATACTGTGTAACTTTGATGATTACTTTTATCCAGTATATTCTATTGTTCTTTTTTTGGTGTATTTATTTAATTCTGTTCTGCTGTTATCTGTTTCTGTGTTATATTCCAAGGATTACCCTCGCTACCGTCCGTACGGGGTTTGGGGTCGTCACATTCGGTATCAGAGCCTAGGGTAAGCTTAGTTCTGGAATATAACATATGAACGAACTCAACAGAAATAGAACCAGTAGTGTTCTAGGACGGGTAACTCTATACAGATAGGATCGGTAATATCCTAGTATAAGTAAAGCAGAATCAGAACAACTCGTTAGAGATGGGGTCAGAAGTGCCTCAGAACGAGTCGAACGTAATATGTTTTTAAATAACGTATTTGTGATTATATATAAAGTCTGGTTTTAGAAATATAATTTTTGAATATATAAAAGATATATATTTGAAAAGTAAAAGAATATAGGAATTGATATGTAGGATTTTGAAAAGTTAAAAACAATTTGATTGTTGCTCGTGTTGTGTGATAGTAAATTTGATTAATTAAATTATTGAAACGATAGTTAATTTAATCAATAGTAGAATGAATGGTAGAATTTATTCGATTATATCACACATTGAACTGAGTTAAAACTAGATAGAAATATATATACTTGTGCATTATATATGTTTGAACAGGTAAATGGAGTAGCTGTTGAGTAAAGATTTTATTTGCTTGCCCGACAAATAGTTAAACCTTAATGAGTTGGATGCGAAATATTATTATATCAACTCCTGTGAATGCCATTGGATGCGGAGTGCTAGTTTTTCTGTGTGAAATAATAAACGTCGTCATAGGATAGTAACAATTAATTTTGAACTACATTACATGGCATACTTCTGAAGATAGGCATACTTCATCATATACCACATAAGCATTTGGAGCTTGTGTGACGAGGTGGAAGATTTACCATACGAGCGAGAGGCTTGTATGGCGATGACTATATTTTACAGGTTGAACTGATGACTGATATGGACTATTTAAATTGTAACGATTAAATTGCCAGATTAATAAAAAAAAACCACACGGGTATGGAATTGACAATAATCACGTCTCTCTAGTTATTAGATACGACACATTGACTATTTATTTCCCCACCTGGGACAAGGTGACGAGAATTTATTCTCTGGAGTTATTGTCAATATACGCTCTCCTGTAAACACAAGAATATATCACTATAAATATGTGTATTCTTATTAGGATTTATTGGATACCTAATACGGCCCAATAAATTTCCAAACCTCTCCCCGTACAAAGGAGGTTATGGCGAAATTTTCCGAAAATTCCGGGTGTTAGCCAAATTTTTGAAGAATTTGAAAATTCTCAGAAACTGAAAAGTTGGAGAACGGAAGCCAGATCGAACGTAGAGTTGAATAATCAAACCACTTTCGACTTTGTTCCTTTTCGGGGACAAAAAGTTTTAAGTGGGGGAGATTGTAACGACCCAGAAAATCTGAACCAATTAAAAAAATTTAAATTGGCTAAAATAATGGATTTTAAATATTTAAAATAAATATTTTAAATAATAGCAATGAAAATTGAGTTTGAATCGACAATTGAAAACGAATATAATTAATTCTAATTATAAACAAGGCATGAAATGGCGCTGTAGTTTCAAAAATTGAATTCAAACTTTGTCATGCTGTACCGGGTGCAAAACAAAACGGATTTTAGTGAAACCAAAAATATTTAAATCTATTAGTGAATATCTTTCTAACGAATGTGAAAAATTGAACTTTCATAATAGAAAGCAAAAGTTATGGTCAAATGAATTTTCAGAAAGATCGCTATGGAATTTATATAGCCCGTGGAATTGGCCATTTTGCATACGACCTCGGAATTCGACGAAACCACTTTTGTTGGATCCGGGATGTGAAGTTATTGCTAGGTTTCAAATTTCATAATTTTTGAAGCTAGTATGTGAGTGTGGCAAAGGAAAACGTGTTTTGGTCAATTACAGTTAAATTGGATCGACCAGAATTGGGCCTTTTTGCAAACGGTCTCAGAATTCAACGAAACTAGTTTTATTGGGACCGTATCATCAAAAGATAGCTAGATTTATTTTTCGGGAATTTTTAGAATCAGTTTGTGGCCCTGGCAAATTGAAATGTACGTTCAAATATAATATTGAATGTTATATAATTTAATTTGAAGGAAAACTGACTGAAACAGTCGAATGGGCCTACGAAACATATCCCATTGTGTTCGGAATAGGGGTAAAATGCTAGGGATGACAGTCGTTGGGTTTGGATTGGTGGTCGCGTCAGAAAATCCCTTTAAAAACTTCCCCGACCAATCATAATTTTTATTAGAAAATAAATCCCTTTCTCTCTCCCGATCTGAACGGCGGCTAGCCTCCAAAGCTTCCCTCCCCATTTCCGATCTCCACAGCCACCTTCAGCCCCACGTCATGTTGAACTTTTTGAAGCCCTCCTTCTCCCCTTCAAATCAGTACCAACCGCACCACCTATCTCTTCCCCGTCGTCGAGTTCTGGCCCCCGAAAGTTGCGCCGCGTCGACCTCGATTCTAGGCCAGACCTGCCATCGCACGACACCGCACCTACCTCGATAGGAGCGCCTCTCCTAGCCCTTCAAGGTGGTGAAGGCCGATCGTCATATAACTGCGCGGATTTCGAGGAAAGTGGAAACCTAGTTTCGAACAAAACGAAGCAGGTAACGGCTTATATATTCTGAACTGATTTTAACACCTTTAAACCGTTGCAAACCTTGTAAAAATCATATCTTTTTGCAATGTGGTCGAAATTCAGTGAAACAAGAGACAGAGGACCAGTGTGAACGTCTTCTACATTTTAGAAGAGACCGCATATTTTTCTGAGCCTTCTGCTATTTTTGGTGTAGTGGAACCCAATGTGAGATTTCTAATTTATAAACGACATGGAAAACGACGATGTATAAATTATATAGTCGATGTATGAGTTTTATAAGCATTGTATACCTCTTGTATAAGCGTTGTATAAGTTGTACGTTCGAGGTATAAACTATATAGGCGTTGTAAAAATGATATTTGTGTTGAAATAGAAGTGAATTGCTATATACGAATATATATATATATATATATATATATATATATATATACGCCCCTCGTCCACAAACCATGGACGATATTTATTGGTTGTGATTGGTGTGAAAAATTGATTGATAGCGAATGGTTGATTGGGATTGTTTGTGGTTAATATTGATTGATTGTGGTTGAAAAATACCCTTTTGTGGTTGAGAAATATTTTGTTGAAACCACATAGGATTAGTTTGTGGAAATGAAATAAATATATACATGTCGCCTGCGTGCGAAATAGATGCATGACCCTCATTGTCAAAAACCGCGAGGTTTTAAGGTAGAGCGAGGAGCCGTACTAGGGACGGTCCCAGTTTTAACTACCCTGCCGTTATGCTGCCGAAATTTTGAATAATATTCATGTGTTTGAATTATTTCCATTTGCTGAAACTATATTTATTCGTTGAATAGAAAACCTTCATGTGTTGAATCGATATTCATTCGTTGATTAGAAATTCAAGTGTTGAATGGTCTTCGTGTTTTAAATATAAAAATCACATTTTTATCTATATATATAAACTATAGAAAACCTTCATGTGTTGAATCAATATTCATTTGTTGACTAGAAATTCATGTGTTGAATGGTATTCATATTTTGAAATAAATTGTTTTATAATAAAAATCACCTTTTTATCATCTATATGAACTATGTAAAATGACCTTGTTTTAAAATAAATTGTTTTATAATAAAAATCACCTTTTTATCATCTATATAAACTATATGAAATAATAGTGTTTTGAAATGAATTGTTTTACAATAAAAATCACATTTTTTTATTATATACATGACTTGTTAAATATAGCGAAGTGTTGAAATAAAAGACAGTTAGATAAAAATATCATTTTTATCAAATGTATGAAAAAAATAGTTTTGAAATCGAAGAATCGATATATATATATATATTTAAATAGAATTGAAATATATCGAATAACGACGCTGCAGTTCGTATTTTGAAACCGTGATTTCAAACGATTAGTACAGGGGATCTGACCATCGGATTTTCCTGAAATCGCAACCGTTGGGTTCGCTCTGGAAAAATCTTTCCAACGGCACCAACTTTGTAAAAATCCAACGGTTGGATTGTCTGGAATGTTTAATTCAAATCTGAAGAAAAACAGCGCCAGAAACGATTATATATATATATATAATTATAATTAATCGAATAACGACGCTGCAATTTGTATTTTGAAATCGAAACTTCAAACGATTATACCGGGAGATCCGACCGTCGGAATTTCCCGAAACCGGAACCGTTGGATTCGTTTTGAAAAGATCTTTCTAATGATGTAAATTTTGTGAAGATCCAACGATTAGATTTTCAGATATGTGCAAATCAAATTTGAAGAAAAACAGCGCTACGGTCGCGTTATGGCCCGAAGCATCGTTTTGAATAAATTGGCTATTTTAAAATAAATAAAAATAGCGATAAATCGTTATAAAATAATATAAACGATATGGATGTGATTTACAAATTAACTGAAGGTTGGCTAAGACGAATGGTTTCCTGGGTGTTGATCTGATGTTGATTTCAGCCTTCAGGGTTAGTATTTGGGAAATCGTTCTCTTACTGATTGACGGTTAGTGACTAATGAATTGAAATGATGCGTGTATATGTTTGTGTTGCACTTGTTTATTATACACGCGAGTTGCTCAGAAAGACCGGGTTTATCCCATTCTGAATAACTGAATCGACGATAAGAAATCGAAGATGAAGACGGTGGTTGAAGACCGGAGATCTTCACCTCGTTTGGATGGTAACCGAGGTCCTGATTGGGAGGCATCCCGAAATATGGATAATGAGTGGTGATCGTCCAAACGTACGTGGTGATCGATGGGTTTGTGAGGTATTTAGTGCCTCCGGTTTCGTTCAGACCTAGAACGGACTTGTAAATGGACTGTGTGTCTGACATTGGATTTTATTCTGTGTTGATTGATCTCTGTTAAATATACATCTGTTTGGCGGCGGAGAATTTATTCTTTTGCTTAACGCGCTTCTCTAAAACGCACGAGCTCAGAGATTGTATATCGATGGACATCAATCGCATGGCATGAACTGCTAGTGTGACATGCCTAAGTGGAAAATGATCAGGGCTTCTGTTGAAAAGCAAAGTCTTGTGGTGATGATAAAAGCACCGCCTGTGTGGCGTAGCTTTGTGTGTAATGTGAATTCGCGAGCCTCACACCCCGGTATGAACCAGAAACGGGAGAAGGAACTCAGGGAGGGCATGCGTTTCTTTCTAGCTAGGGTGGTGTCAATGACTTACCAGCCCTGACATTTATATACTTTTCAACTGTGTGGTTGTTGCTGTTGCGAGGCGCCTCAGTTAGATCGGACGATCCGGGTCCGATGGAGCCATTCGTTGGCTCATTTACACCCCAAAGGGTGGGGAAACGCAGTGTTCAGGAATTTTAATCTACATCGGTGGATCGGCCCTGACGATCCAAGGGCTTGACTGAGTACTTTCCTATTGCTCGGGCTAGAGAGTCACGAATTCGGTAAGGACTATCTTTTGCCTTGGTTCATGACGGAAATCCAATTTCCCAATACATGACTGTGCGGTTTTGATTATATACCTATATATGATGACATAGTGGTATGGGGCATTAATGTCGTCTATGATTGATAGTTATGATTTGAAATTGTTTTCAAAACATATAAAAACAAGCAATTATATCAAATGCCTTTGTTTTATTCGTATCAAGCATATTTTGGCTGTTATAAGGTAAAAACTCTATCCTCCAGTTTGCGTTGCATTGTATGATGGGAAATGAGTCTTATAATGGCTTCATTTTTATAAAAAGCATAGCGTTGTTTCAAAGAATGATTTGTTTTAAAGCACTGGCAATCCAATGGAGTAAACCCATTCCACGAAAGTGGCGTGGTCCTGTGATTAGCCATAGTATAAATTTGTTGAGTAGATTTCTCATACCGGTCCCATGACTAACTCGTAGTTTGTTTCACTTTCAAACTCGGGTGCCCCTTTTTTTTCATGGGCAGCCTTGTATTCAGGTTTAGCAGGCTTTATCTAGATAGCTGGAGCTGAAGATGGATTCTATCATTTATCTCTTTTTATGCAGGTCAGCTCCTATTGTACATATTTTGTTTGTTTTCCGCTGTAGACATATATGTATAGTTGAACTGTAATTGTACTAAGTAAGATCCTGTATACTGTGTAACTCTGATGATTACTTTTATCCAGTATATTCTATTGTTCTTTTTCTGGTGTATTTATTTAATTCTGTTCTGCTATTATCTGTTTCTGTGTTATGTTCCAAGGATTATCCTCGCCACCGTCCGTACGGGGTTTGGGGTCGTCTCAATCTACTGATTAAGGAAGTTTATATTTTATAAAATAAGCATTAGTGTTTTATGTTTAGGTGTTGTGATTTTAATTAAACTATTTAAAATAAGATAAACATCAGTGATTAATGTTTATCAATTTCAAGATAAACAAAATAATCCTGATTTATCAATATCTCGTTTATCAACAGTGAAAGATTTCTAGTGAGATGGTCATACCACTTGTTAGGATTTCAGTATATTTTAACAATATCCAATCGTGAAACCCTAGATTCAAATATGTAACCCATATTGATTTAATTGAGAACAAATCAGAAATAGATTAGCTTAATTAGCGGAAGCGTACCTGAATCTGTATTTAATCAGTGCAATACCTGAATCCGTAGTTGGGTATTAAACGAGAAGATGAATTAGGTTTGGTCTTCCAAATTGACACAAACCCTAGATCTGAAATCAGCTCTCCGTAGAAGAGGTTAGAGAGTTGCTAAGGCTTGTCCAATTCGGGGACCATAACCCAAGGTTTGGCAGTTGCAGCATACAGATTGACAGCATAAAAATATCAAAAGGTATGTAGAAAAATGTATAAATAGCAATCTTACAATCTTAACAGCATGAACCTAGATCAAAATTCCATCAAGATTGATAGGCACGAACATGATATGTAATTTAAAACATTTATTGCAATTGTATCTTTCTTATTAAGTAAATAAATAATTAAAAAGTGTATACCAAAAAAATAAGACCATTAAAAAATAGAAAATTCAAACTCATGAAAGGAAGTTGATACAATGTTTAGGATATTAAAATTGAATTTGTTCCATTAAAAAATATAAAATTTAAACTCATGAAAGGAAGTTGATACAATGTTTAGGATACTAACATTGAGTTTGTTCCATTCTAAACCACTTTTGCAGTTAAGGGAAAAAAACTCAGCCCATTGCACAAAAACTGAATTCTAAATACAAAAACTTCTATTGTATAATTCACTCAGGCAATTGGGTTGTGTCTTCTTAGTAAATGTATATAGTTTATTTATTGTACCATATATCACAGTATTCAACTCATCTTTTGTCAATTTAACTCAAAGCAAAATAACAGGGAAATCATTACTAAGCTTTACCCATGTGCATAGCATAGGGCACACACTACTCGCTATATTTATAGGAAAATAATGATGTAACCTGTAACTTCGTCATTTATGTCTATACATAATACATGAAATTACATCACGTCCATTAGAATACATGAAATTACATCACGTCCACTGGAAGCTACTCACTAATACCCCACATTTATATGTTCGTAGTAGTTACCAACTACAGATCAAAATAATGTAATATTTGACTATATGGGCTTTAAGATAAACAATTATTGTTTTACGTTTACGTGTTGTGATATGATGTTTAATTTATTTTAATTAAACTATTTTATTTTATATTATATATAATATTAGTTTGTTATTTTAATCAAACTAATCGTTAGGGAGGTTTTCTTATTGGCAGTTTTCCAAAATGAATTTATCTGAAGCCGAAAAGTACTGCGCGTTCTTCGATGGACATTTCCTCTTCTTCGTAGTCCTATTTGTTCTTCGTATATTTCTTCTCGATTAATTCTCTCCTAATTTATTCAAATCCTCCCTCTATTTGTTGCCCTATATTTTTGCTCCTCAAATTGATGCTCTCGCTGATTCGTTCGCCCCTTAAGAACCCTCAAAATTTTGCTTGTCGCTGATTCATTCGGCCTTTAATTCGATTCCTCCCCCTAAATCCATTTCATCACTCAAATCAATTCCTCCATCCTGAAATCACTCATAAACAGGTAACGTTGATTATTTATTTATTTATTTTTGAGAAAAAACATAGTTTTAGGGATTTTGTATTTTGTTTACTCATTGAAGCATGCTACGTTAGTTACTCAAATTAATTCCTCCTTCCTGAAACTGCTCTTGAAAAGATTGCATTTTTTTTGAGAAATTACATAGTTTTAGGAATTTCATATTTTGTTTACTCATTGATGCATGCTACATTAGATAATTGAAATTGTTTTGTTTATGAAATATGGGATGCTGGGAAAACCTAGCCTATCCATACATAATATCCTGTCAATTATATAAAGTGAGCACCAGGTGTTAATTTTAAACTTTCAGTAATACATAATGAATTATTACTATATTGACCTGATATTGAAGAAAATGTTCAACACTGTTTCATTAATGGGGTCAAATTGTAATAATACCTAGTGGAAAACAAAGTCAATTGAATGGTATCCATGATATTGACAAGTAGCACTTTATTTGTTTTCCAAAATTCTTGCAACTGGGGATTGTATTATTCAATTTTGAGGGAATCATGTGTTTGGATTACAAATAAAATACACGCAACTGCAAATACTTGAAATTTGCACTTTGGAATGCAAGATATTTTCCCAAAAATTATTGTTTAAATATCGATTTTGTTTTTACTTGATGGTGAACAAAATTCCAATTTGACTGATTTTAATCTGAGAAAGAAAAATATGGACATCAGTTACAAATTGTGTTTCACAGTGTAAATATTGCAAACATTTAACTCAATATTCACAGTGAAAAAAGAGAACAAGATAGTTAGAGGTGGTACTCCAGAAGAACATATGATTCCTAATAAATGAGAATTATGGTCAGTTGACCATATATACTACTTCAAAATGATAATTAGAGGATTTTCCCACTTGGGATTATGTGCTTTGATAGCACTCTAGTTCCCTTTAGATCGTACGACTTTAGGGCATGTTCGAAGTTTCCATTCTGTAATAGACTTGCATGCGCGAAATAATGTTTATTGTGTAAATTACAAAATTAAGGTTTATGCAAAAATTAGAATGAGTGGTTGACCATCATTCTTGTTAATTTATCAGTGTGTGATCGATGAGGGAAACTAAAGTTAGGAAGACTACAGCTTCTAAGAGCAAATTTTTATTGTTTTTGACCCACGATGTAATAACATTGCATCCCCAGTCATAAGCAGTAATATTTGAAGTTTAGAATAGTCAAAAAATTCATATATTATCATTCCAGTTGCATTTACTTAACTCTTTCAAAGAGGAAGGGAATGTGGGAGTTGGTCAAATTTGCACATTTGGTTAAGTGATTATTTTTAATAAGGAAAGGACTTCCATATTTGAGAATCACAGAAAATCCAACATACCAGTATTTACCATGACGAATTGTGTATAGCGTACAGTATATATTAACGTGCGTAAATTTCAATGCAAAAGTACCAAATTTTGTGCTTGTTATTCCTTCCATTGTTAAGAACTATTTTTGTATGTCAAAAAGAACATAACCTGCAGCAAATCATAATTTTAACTATGCACCTTTTTGTATTGCACGATTATGTGTAAAAACATTTGTATCTAAGAGAATATTTATCAGGAAGACATCCTCTACACCTGGTGAATATGTAGTGTCGAAACTTTGTTGTATTTGTTATGGCGATCCCAGTGAATTTGTACACATTTGTATACATTTGTTTGTTGTCATTCATCATAAAATGTATTCCAAAATTATGTGTACACATCATTTAGCCCAAACCATATTACTACTTCTTATCCCCATTATATCAGTAGCTTACCGCTTTATTTCTTGTAGAATTTCTTGGGTTGATAGTAACTGATGATAAAGAAGCTAATAGCGTGATGTATGATCATCGACCCCTCTAAATATGTGGTGACTGCTACTTGAGAGTTTTCCGAATTCCTAAACGGAAGGATCTTAACAATTATTAAGTCCCTTTTCTGTGTATAATATAGTTTGTTCCTAGTTCCATAATTTTTATAACTCCTTATATGCATAAGACCGCTAATCTGAGGGATCTTCCTGGTATTGCTTAGGACTCTTAACAATGAAATTCATTTTGACCCTACAATGAAGCGAGAACTACTGCCATATAGAATATTATTACTATTTGAATAGTAGTTGCGGTTACCTGTTTGATTAAGAATTTACTGCTTTGGTTGCTAAAATTAAGGCTGAACTATTAATTTTATAATATTGGTATTTAAATCAAAAAAAACTAATGAGTCAATGCTTATTTATTAGGATAAAATAGTTTGAAATATAAGCGAAGTGAATTGCATTTATATTTATTTTTCCCTTGTTTATTTATGAAAAGTTTAAAGTAAAAAATTCATGGATACATGGTGCATACAAACATACAATTTCTCCAGGAATATGTAGCATACAAAACTAAAGAGCAACACATTGTATCATTCTGAAGAGCGGGAAATATTAGGTATGCACTGTCAAGGAAATCACACCATTTTAGCTCATTAAAATTTTCATCAAAGCGTAATTGAGAGCTTGAATCTTGTACAGTATCACTCTTCCATGAACAGTTGCCAGTATTTCTAACCTTCCAACACTGCATACCGTTTGCCAAATTGCTCCAGTTTGGAATTGAAGTGGAGACCACATTAGTGGTATCAAACTCAAGATTCGTGTTTTGGTTGAACATCATTAGCTGGTCAGAATTCAATTATGGAGCAATCTGTTTAGATTTGCTTGAGCTTGAGTACTAGTTAGTATTAGCTTTTGGATTTTGAAAACATGATGTACTTAGTTGCTTTTGGATTTTACTAGTTCTTATTCTTATAGTAGTCATGGTACAAAATGCCTTTTTTCAGCATCGATTATTTAATTCCTGAGACTTCAATTGTAATAACCCGGAAATCCGAGCCAATTTAAAATTTTTATTTTGGCAATTTTAGTGAATTTTGAATATTTAAAATGAATTATTTAAAACAATATCGACGAGAAATTTATTTTGAATAGAATTCGAACATATATATTTATATATGTCATCGTTTGAATATAAATATTTATTTATATATAAAAAAGGAATTGAAAATGGCGGGTAGTTCGATAATTCGATTTCAAAATTCAAATGGATGTACCGGGTGCAAAATAAACCGGATTTTAGTGAAACCAAAAATATTTGAATCCATTTGATAATATCTTTCCAACGAATCCGAGAAATCAAAATATTTGTCCAGTAGAAAATTCAGAATAGTCGCTATGGAATTTCTGGCCCTTAAAAATAGCCATTTTGCAAACGACTTCGGATTTCGACGAAACCACTTTTGTTGGATCCATGATGTCAAATTATTACTAGATTTCAAATTTCATAATTTTTCGAATCAATATGTGAGCGTGGCAAAGGAAAACATGTTTTGCCAATTTCGATGGACCTGAAAATGGCCATTTTCCAAACGGTCTCAGAATTTAACGAAATTAGTTTTGTTAGGATCGTATCGTCAATACGAAGCTAGAAAATATTTTTTTGGAATTTTTCGAGTTAGTATGTGGCCCCAGTAATTTGAAATGTACGTTTAAAATTGAATATATAGAGTTATATTTTGATTTTGACGAAAACTGATTGAAACGATCGAATCAGCTTGCGATACGTATCCCATTTTGTTCGGAATGGGGGTAATTAGCTAGGGGTGACAGTCGTTGGGTCTCGATTAGAGTTCGTATTAAAAAGCAACCTTTTTGAATTTAAAATTAAAATTAAATAATAAATTAAATAATATAAATTTTATAAAAGCCCCCTCCCTCCTTCACTTCCTCTTTCTCGATTCAGAAGAAATAAAAAAAAACCAAACAGAAACTCGCGTTGACACGTACCCCTCCCCTTCACCGACGATCATCACACCGCCCTCCCCAAGCTCAGCCGATCCTCCTTTAGCCACGCCCCCCTTCTCCGGTTTCCCCTCCTCGTTAAGCCCACCGCGAACCCAAAAACCCCCACAGCCCTAGTTCGACGCAACCGCCAGTACCACCCCCGGAGACCATCGCTACCCCCTACCTGACCACCACTACCCCCTGCGCGCCTCAGCCTCCCTTCAGATCGTCCTCCAGCAGCTCGAACGGTGAGCAGTGGCGAGCCCTAGCTTTTGACGATGGTGGGTTTGCTTGAACTTGGAACGTGTTTCAGAGGAATCATGGGGAAGCTATTTGGGTTTTGATGAGGGTTACGGGCTACTGAAAGAAGACGATATACATTAAGGTGATTTTTGTTATATAGAAAAACACTGTTTGATTTTCTATTTTTAAAATTTAAGCAAACATTGTTTTTAGAAACATAAAATAGCTTGGCAAAATATAAATATCATCGTTTATAATATAAAATAGCTTTGTAAAATATAGATATGATTTTTTTTATACGAAAGGATATGAATGGTAATATAAAAAGAATAGATCTTTAGACAAGAAAAGAATAGATTTTTGGACAAGATAAGATTAGATTTTTTGTTAAGGAAGACTAGATTTTTATATAAAGAGATTTAAAATAAAAAGGCGATTTTTATATAATGGAGAATATAAAAATATTATCTTTATATAGTAAAGATTATAAAAATACGATCTTTATATGTGTGGTAGCGAATTAACAATATAAAGAAGTGATTTTGTTTAGAAAAAAAAATATGATTTTTATATTATAGAAAGAATAAAAATATGATTTTTATATTATAGAAAGAATAAAAATATGATTTTTATATTATAGAAAGAATAAAAATGTGATTTTTATATATGTAGTGGCTACGGGCAATGAAATTGACAAAGGGCGAGAACGGAAGATTTCTACAGAAGAAGAGTCGTGGCGTTTGGATTAGCTAATCGGTGAGAACTTCTCACCTTTAATTTAATTTTTCTAGTTAAAATATATACTAGGATACAGACGGTGTTTAGTAGCACCCGACACCCGTCGTCCACAAACCATGGACGGCTTGTATGCTTGTTTGTTTGATTTTGATGTGTAGTTGATTGTATGATGTGAAATGAAATAAAATATTTATGTAGTTAAAAATATTTAATAATTGTAAATAGAATTTTTAATGTGTATTTAAAATGAAATAAATATAAACAAATCGAAGGATTTGTTTATATACACACATTTGACTGATATTGATTGGGACGATAAATTTTACACATCGCCCAACTGCACAAATAAAATCTGTGTTTGATTGTTTGAAACCCCACACGGGTATTGGGATGATATTTGGCGTACACTAATCCCAATTGTTTAGCTGTATGTCGATCGATTGGTCGACAGATTGTGTAAGCGTTAATTATTTGTATTTAATGCTTATGCAGTTATGTGGTGCACTCTGGATGATGGTTGATTATTTATCATTGTTATTTTATACATGTACTGTAGAAAATCCATATAATTAACATTATATGGTAATTGATTTGGCCTCATTCCAGTTTTGAAATAGAATATCTGAATAGAAATATTTGAAAAGAGATATTTGAAATAGAATATTTGAAAATAGAAATATATGAAGCCGTGTTGATTAGATTTTCGCCATTTTGACGTGAACGATATTTATATCGATTTTATTCAAATTGAAATGAATATCAAAGTGAATTGAAATTCGAGATAATTGAATTGATCTGAAATTTGAAATAAATTGAAATGATTTGAAATTCGAATTTAATTGAAATTGAATAGAATTGAATTCGAATTGAAAAGGAATAGAAATGAATTCGAATTGAAATTGATTAGAAATGAATTCGAATTGAAATGGAATTAATTAGAAATTCAAATTTAATTGAAAACGAATTGAAATTGAATTAAAAATCGATTTGAATTGAAATCAATTTGAGATAAATTTAAAACGAATTTGTAAGGGAAAATTCAATTTTAATTTGAATTTGAAAAAGGAAGTTGAAATCGTTTTGAAAACGAATTTAAAACTATTTATAAAATACGTTTTAAAAGGAAATCGACAAAGTATATTATATATATATATATATATATAATATAATGGCCTGAATAGAACGCGCCGCGCCGCGGCAGTTAGCGAATTTCGACCATTGACTTCGAAGGGATATTGCGGGAGATCCGACTATCGGATTCTCCTAAAACCGGAACCATTGGGTTCATATCGAAAAGAGTTTTCTAACGAATATTAGAAATTTGAAATCTAACGGTTGGATTTGGAATTATGTCCAAATCAAATTTGAAAAAGGTCACTGTAAGTGCAGTTCGATGGCCGTTGATGGAAATCGACTGTACGGGCCTTGATAAAATTATTAAAAATATCAATAATTTGTGTAAAATCATAAGAAATGATTTGTGAAGAATTGGGACGAAGAACTCCATATTTGAAAAGATAAAAATAGATTTTTATCGAAATGAACTAGTTTTGAACTAGAATTATAATTTTATTTATTTTTAAATAAATAAATTGGTTTTGAAATGGTTTTAAAAGAAACCAGAATTTCTAATAATTGAATTGGAATGGATTTGAATCGAAATTGTCTTTGGAATATTTCGATGTTGGATTTCATGATGATACAAGTATTGTTATGGGAATTTGAAAGATATATTTATATCGTTATTTCCAATACGATATTTGTTGGTCGTAGAATTTGATATTGAATATAAGCCGATATATTTTCTATTCAGAGCCTTGCATTTAATATCAAATATGATTTGGGTTTGTCGTGAATGGTGTCTTCATTAACACTGTTCTTAAGCCCAGTTGAGAAAAAGATTAAATCTTTTTATTTAGATTTAATGAAGTGTACCAATTAAATGATATTTAATTGGAAATGTATTGGTATTGATTTTTGGGTTTATCGTGAACAGTGTTTTAAATAACACTTGTTCTTTAACCCGATAATTAATGGAATGTGATTTTGGGTTTATCGTGAACCGTGTTTTTAAATGACACTGATTCTTTAACCCAGTTAAAGATTAAAACTAAGTGGAGTTTTAATGAATCTTTAATTAGATTGAAAAGATCGAGAATGGAGTATCACCAGTTTTACTCCAGGCGATAGTTAAATCTTTAATTAGATTTGAACGTGAAATGGTAATTGAATTTACCGATAACACCGTGGTGTTAGATATGAAGTATTACTAGTTTTACTTCATGGGATCAATAGGATGGGATGAATAGGTTGGGATTGGGAAATTAAAATAAATGATTACTTCGGTGTGGTTCGCTAATCTCGACTAGTTTGAATTAATATTCAAAGGAGATTAAAGAGTAAATTTAAAGAATTTATCTTTGATAAAATTAATGGGAACTTTTCCGAAAGTATAGGAATATTTGAACAAAAGAATATTCTGAATTGGAATGAGGCGTATGTTGTGTTTGTGTAACACTTGTTTATTATATACGCGAGTTATTCAGAAAGACCGGGTTTATCCCATTCTGAATAACTGATTCGACGTGGTGTCGAGGATGAAGACGGTGGTCGAAGACCGGAGGTCTTCACGTCGTTTGGGTGATTACTGATGATCTTGATTGGGTCGTACACCCAACAGGAGGGAATCAGTTAGTGATCGTCCAGACGTACTTGGAGATCGATGGATATGCGGGGTACTAGGTGCCTTCGGTTTCGTTCGGACCCAGAACGAACTTGTAAATGGACTGTGTGTCTGACATTGGATTTTATTCTATGTGGTTGATTTCTATTAAATATATATCTGTTTGGCGGTGGAGAATTTATTCTCTTGCTTAACGCCCTTCTCTGAGATGTACGAGCTCAGAGGTTATATATTGATGGATATCAAACGCATGGAGTGAATTGCCTGTGTGGCATGCCTAAGTGGCAATATGATCAAGGCTTCTTTTGAAAAGCAGAGTCTTGTGGTTGATGATCAAAGCACGGCCTGTGTGGCATAGCTTTGTGTAGCGTGGATTCGCGAGCCTCACACCCCGGTTGTGAACCAGAAACGGGAGAAGGATCCAGGGAGGGCATGCGTTTCTTTCTAGCTAGAAGTGGCGTCAGTGGTTTTACACGCCCTGACGAGTTTGACTTATGTGGTTGTTGCTGTTGCGAGGCGCCTCGGATGTATCGGTCGATCTGGGACCGATGGAGTCATTTGTTGGATCATTTACGCCCCATAGGCGGGGAAACGCAGTGTTCAGGCATTTTAATCCACATCGGTGGACCGACCCTGAGGCTCCTAGTTGCAGTTGCGGCTGTAGCCTGAGACATGGTAGGCTAGATTGTCTCAAATCTGTAGAGGACGATCCCTGGCCTCGGTTCATAGATGGAAATCCAATTTACAAATATGTGACTTTGCGTTTTTGATTGTAGAGCCTAGTATGGCGACATAGTGGGATGGGACACTTATGCCGTCTATGATTGATACTTATGATTTGAAGTTGTTTTATACACTATACACTTGTAGTAATAATAAAAGAAGAAATTTAGCGTATCAAGCATTTTTTTGGCTATTATAAGGTAAAACCCTATCCTCTGGCTTGTGTTGCATTGTGTGATGGGACCTGAGTCTTATAATAGCTTCATTTTTCTTTATTTAGCATTGCACTGTTGTTATATGCACTGGTATTCTTGGGAGGAAACCCGTTCCGTGTTATACGGCGTGGTCCCTTGATTTACCGAACTATAAAATAAAGATTAATGACTGTTTTAGTTCTCACACCAGTCCCATGACTGACCTGGAGTTTATTGTTTTAACCTAAACTCTGGGTGCCCCTATTTTCCACACGGGCAGCTAGTAGTTTTGGTTTTGCAGATTTATATTCACAGGATCCTGGTTTACAGCTGGAATGATATCCAGAAAGCTTTGTATCCGTATATCTCTTCTAGTTGTGTATTGTATTATTTTTCGCTGCTATGTAATGTATTGTAATCTCTGATATTTATCGAATGTGTAATATTCATTCATACTCTGTATATTCTTGTATTCTGATGGAATTGTTGTAATAAACAATGAAATGTTCTTCCGTCCGCGTTCTGATTTGTCATGTTCTCAAAGCGATCAGGGGTTTTGAACGGTCTTGGTCGGTTTAGCGACTGATTCGGATCGAGCGAAATTCTTTTTCGTTAAATGAATGTATATTTTATACGAGTTATTGTTTCAATTTTTTATCTTAAAGTTGTTAATGGTGCTATTATTCCTATTCTTGGTCGCTATATATACATGGGTTGGTTTTGGAGAGTTATATGTAATAGAGGAAATTTTTTATGAACATGCTTACGAGATGGTGCATAAAACTGTATAAATAAAAGAGTTTGGTCGGGTTGCTGATCAATGGGCACCCCAAATTTATAGTTAGGCATATAAATATTGTAGATATGTTCATAATTGCAGCCCATGTTTTAAAAACCGAGCCGGGGCTTGGGCCGAACCACGGTTAACCGCAGGCCGTATACAAAAACGGCCCGGAAACTGTTTTAATCGTTAATGACCAACAAACGTGGTTTAACCGCAAAAATGAGGCTTAGCAATTGAAATGACACGATTCTCTGCAGCCAAATTTTTGTTTTAACGCAGGCCCACTGATGTTAGCCCACATGCAGAGCATGCAGCACGTTTAAAGGAAGCAGGGATTATTTTATAGAAGCAAAGTAAAGGTTTCTTTGTTAAATCTGGCGATGTGGGACATTTCTCTCAACAAGATATTCATTTCCTACTTGTTATTGCTCAGATTTTAAATAGTTGGTTCAACCGATCGGACCTTCACAACCTTGAACCATATGCTTTCACGTTTCGATCCACGGTCCGACTTTCAAAACTATGCTTGCAGCAGTTGTTGGGACTTGGAAAAAAGTTGGGAATATGTTAATGTTTGTAGTGTCATTTTGCTTATGGCATAGGTAAGTTATATAGATAATTTTTTGTAGCATATTTATAGGTTTTTTTGAGTATCTTATCTAAGTTGCATCTTTCAGAAGTTTAAATACTTGTAAATATGTTTATCCTTGGCTAACATATTTAAAATAAAAATGAACATTATTTTACTAGTGCTCATTTTTAGTGTTGTCACAGTAAATACATCAAAAGATCGTTGGTTCTATTTGACTGCATATGCTTGGTATATTTGTAGGGCTGTAAATTTTGTATAAATGTCCGACGTTCGTTCGTGTCCGTGACCGAAATACGCCGTCTGATTCTCATTTAAGACACGATTTTAGACAACAAAATTTGTATGAAAAAAAATCACGTTTGGTCCATGTTTGTTCAAATTCGTCCGAAATACTTGTAATTCGATATACAATTGACAAAAATCTAATAAGAAGTATAAAATATGATATAAATAGTCTTGTCTGACCTGTCCATTCATGTCCGTATCCAAAAAACATATGTCCATGTCCGAACGATTTTATTTAGGATACGAATTAGGGCAACAAAAGTTTTCCAAGAAATTTTTTCTTCCGCTCCATGTTCGATCCGATATTTTTTAGGACAGAAACTGAAAACACTTCCGTCCGATCCGGTCCGACCAGATTACACCACTGTATATTTGTTAATGGGGAAACTCTATTTAGACACATAATTTTGACACAATTGGTGACACAACTGATCTACACCATTGGATCTCCCCATTGAATTCCACCCTTCACAGAAGGACGAAATGATCCAACAGTCGAGGCATTGTGTCTAATTTTGTGTCCATATAGTCACTCCCTTTGTAATGTATTTAAAATTTAATATATTACATGAGATATGTTTAAAATATACGAGCTATTAAAAGCCTACAAATGCTTGTAATACACTAGCTTTAAATTACTATCTATTTGAAGTAGTTTTGAGTTTTGGCTGCATGCACTAGTTACTAATTGTAATCCATTTTACAGGATATACAGACTTTATTAGTTATTTCATTTTCTCAAAGTAACATATAATTTTTTTAAATAAAATATAATTTGAAATATGTTTTAACAAATAATTTTGTATTTCATATTAAACACTTTAACGGTCGATTTTCCCATCGTTGTATAGTAATACTAGTTATACTATTTCCACTTTTGTATTTTATCAAATATATCTATCCCTATTAATCTATATAATCAAACCGACCGTTAGGGAGGTTTCCCTACTGTAATAGAGCCAAAGTCAATTTGTCCATGCCAATTTTACGCGGAAAATAAATGTAGCGATGCCATTATAATCCGCTCTCTCTCCTCACGTAATTTCCTACACTGTTTTCTCAGGAACCTGTCTTACTTCTCCCCTAAAATCTCGCTTTTTTCGATAATTTGACAGTTTCTAGCTCAAAAATTAACCGATCATTTCTTCTTCATTTAATTAATTAAATCAATTAAGCTAGGGCATAACTCGCGTCTGGCGATTGGAACTGGCATCCACTCAAAATTTAGTTGTTGAAACTTTCTCAAAAATTAACTGATCATTTCTTCTTCGTTTAATTACATCTATTGAGATAGGGCATAACTTGCGATTGGCGGTTGGAACTGGCATCAACTCAAAATTTAGTTGTTGAAACTTTAAGGAACTTGTGATTTGAATTTTGAATTTTGAATCTTTTTTCTTATTGCTTTAATTGGAGTGCTCCATTAGTTCTTAATTTTTTTTCTTTGAAATTTTAATTTCGTGAAATAATAATAAAATGAGATTTGGTGCTGTTTTCTTCGATCAAGCATCCAAGGCTCTGAAGGATCCATAAATGGCGATGTTTGTGGTCGTCTTTGCTATTAATTAAGGCTTTTTTTGGTGATATTTTTTATTTAATAATTTTTAAACTCTAGCTATTAATTTTGTTGCCTGTTTTTAGAATGTTTATACAATATTTTTTGCAAATTTGTGGAAGACTGGATCTTGTTTCGTAAAATAGTAGTAAGTTCGTATTCACGGTGATATATGATGAAACTAAATACGGTGGCATCCATTGATTATGAAGGAGTATTTTGAATACAAGAGCAACGCATATTTAGTTATGTTGATGGTGAAGCTAATCTCGTAGGCTGAAAGCTGTATAGCTTACAAATTTAATATCTATGTTTTCAATTATTATTTTCTTCTGTTTTTGTTAACTTGTATTGTCTTAATGGATCAAAATAAACTAGTTGACAGGGGATGGATGTAAATTATATTACCTTCTAAGTTTGATTACTAGCTGATCCAAATTGATCGGCTGAAACATTGAGTTTTGAAGTAAATTACATTTTTAAAGAAAACGTTGTGTTATTTAGAATAATGAATACACAGCATACTACATCATTTTGGATGTTTTCCTTATATGAAAAATGAATAGTTTATTGTTATACTGGTTCCAGGAAATGGTGGATGCAAGTAGTTTGCTATATAGTTTCTTTTACTATTCACGTTTTGAAGACATTTGATAAGTTTTAATTTGATTTTTCAATTGCAATGCTTCTCATATATTGCAAACATTGTTGCTAATTATTATATTAACATGCTAACATGCAATCTTTGTTTACAAGAAGATATATCTGCAATTTTTAAGAAGGTAGACAAATCTAATACTAGAACTTTAACTGGTGATCAGATGAAAGAAGCTTTTGATGATATCATTGATATGTATTAATGGCTTAATTTGATTCAGAGTTGGCTAAATGACTCAGGAACAAGTTTGAATTACCTTGTCATTCAAGTGGTTGTATTTTACTTCATCAACCTGATTCATTTAATGAATTTCTTCGTTATACTTTTGGGGTATACTTTTCCATAATACTGGATATGATATATATGGATTTGTAATCTTTGTAGATCTCGGTCAGGTCCAGATCTCTTATCAACTTGGTAAGCCATAATATTGGATTTAATGTGTATAAATTTCTAATCTTTGCTTGCTTTTTTATGATATCTTTATTTAAATATATGATATCCTATATTTTTGTCCCTTGTTAACAAAACAGATAAACTATGCTTGTTATATTCTTTAAGGAAGAAAGACCTCTTTTTTTCTTTTTTGTTTTTTCTTTTGTCTTATTATTATTATTACAACGATGATGATAATAACTGCAATATAGAATGTTATATTATTTCATTCTGGCCACCTCCTGAACAAAATTTATGCAGAGAGAGAATACGAGTGCAATGGACAAGAGCCCAAAGGAGCTGAGCCCTACAGGGAGAAGGTGATTATCGGTTCGTACATACTCTTATACAAAACTAGTTGCTTGCTTTTGTCTACCTTTTCACTACATATCTGGTTTTAATTCCCTCCGGTAACTTGGTTTCTATATTTTATTCTACTCTATTAATTATCTTATGGCATTAATACATGTTCATATATTTTTTGTACAGCAGAAAGTAAAAATGGATGCATAAAAGTAGTGGTTTGGAGGAATCACGTTAATGTGGGAAGCTTCCAGCCTGAAGAGCTTAAACATTGCATTTCTGGGCTTACCTTAGTTCTGCTTCTTTGCTGGGATGCATCTGAGTTTTAAATATACAATGCTTAGTAATCATATTGTTTGCAGGATCCTTTTGGCTTTAGTTGAAACGACCCGAACTTCCCCGTGAAGGAAAGCGCGAAAACTTTGAGAACAACACACAAAAGAACGCAAAAAGAAGAACATTTCATTGTTAATCACAACAATTCCATTAGAATACAAGAATATACAGAGTATGAATGAATAAAATACATTTGATAAATATCAGAGATTACAATAATCTACATAGCAGCGGAAAATAATACAATGCACAACTGGAAGTAATACACGGATACAGAGCTTTCCGAGCACCGTTCCAGCTGTAAATCAGGATCCTGTGAATATAAATCTGCAAAACCAAAACTACTAGCTGCCCGTGTAGAAAATAGGGGCACCCAGAGTTTAGGTTAAAACAATAAACTCCAGATCAGTCATGTGACTGGTGTGAGAACTAAAACAGTTATTAAAACTTTACTTTAAAAGAGAGTAATTCAAGGGACCATGCCGTATAACACGGAACGGGTTTCCTCCTAAGAATACCAGCGCTTAGAATAAACAACGCAATGCTTTTTCGAAAAATGAAGCTATTATAAGACCCAGGTCCCATCACACAATGCAACGCAAGCCGGAGGATAGGGTTTTTACCTTATAATAGCCAAACATGCTGGGTACGTTTAAAACAAATCATTCGATACTATTATAAGTGCATAGTGTCAAAAACAATTTCAATCATAAATATCAATCATAGGCGGCATGAATGTCCAATACCACTATGTCGCCATACTAGGTTCTACAATTAAAATCGAAATATCTCGTACTGGAAATTGGATTTCCGTTTGAGTCGAGGCATGGGGCAAGCTCCTCTCCGATTCAAGACACTCTAGCAAATGCCTCAGGACTACACACTCTGGGTAACCCTTGGATCTTCAGGGCCGGTCCTCTCTTACGTTTGAGGATTGGCAATTCCTGAACACACGTTTCCCAGTCCTTACAGACCTATAATCGAGGCGCCTCGCATCCAACAACCACATAGGTGAAAAATATATAAATGTCAGCCAGTTTAAGCACTGACACCACCACTAGCTAGAAAGAAACGTCGTGCTCTCCCTGCAGTCACTATCCCGTTTTTGACTCATACCGAGGTGTGAGGCTCGCGAATTCACGTTATACACAAAGCTGCGCCACACCGGCCGTGCTTCGATCATCAACCACAAGACTTTGCTTTTCAACAGAAGCCTTGATCAGTTGCCACTTAGGCGTGCCACATTGGCAATTCATACCATGCGACTGATGTCCATCGATATACAACCTCTGAGCTCGTACGTCTCAGAGAAGGGCGTTAAGCAAGAGAATAAATTCTCCGCCGCCAAACGGATGTATATTTAATAGAGATCAATCAACACAGAATAAAATCCAATGTCAGACACACAGTCCATTTACAAGTTCGTTCTGGGTCAGAACGAAACCGGAGGCACTTTCCTTGCATATCCATCGATCTCCAAATACGTCTGGACGATCACTAACTGTTTCCCTCATCTTGGGTGTACAGCCCAATCAAGATCATCAGTAATCCCCCTAACGATGTGATGACTTCTGGTCTTCTTCCACCATCTTCATCTTCGACTTATCGTCTAATCGGTTATTCAGAATGGGTATAAACCGGGCCTTTCCGAATAACCCGTGTATATAATAAACAAATGTTACACAAACACAACATACGCCTCATTCCAAATCATCAGTCACTAACCGTAAATTAGCAAGAGAACAATTCCCCAAATATTAACTCCGAAGGCCGAAACCAACATCAGATCAATACCCAGGAAACCATCCTTCTTAGCTAACCTACAGTTAGTTACTAAATTTCACATTCTTAGGGAAGGTTCCCATAAATTTTATCAAAGATAAATTATTTTAAATTCATTCTTTAATCTTCCTTTGAATATCATTTCAAACTAGTTGGGATTAGCGAACCACACCGAAGTAATTATTTATTTTATTTCCCAATCCCAACCTATTCATCCCATGGAGCAAAACTGGTAATACTCCATATCTAATACCACGGTGTTATCGGTAAAATCAACTACCATTTCACGTTCAAATCTAATTAAAGATTTAACTATCGCTTGGAGCAAAACTGGTGATACTCCATTCTCGCTCATTTTCCAAATTTGATAATTTAAATTATCAATCTAATTGCAGATTCTTTAAAACTCCCTTTACTGGGTAAAAGAACTAATGTCATTTAAAACACAGTTCACGATACCCACAAATCAATTCTAATTCAATTCCAATCAAATATATTAGAAATTCTGATTATTTAAAACCCCTTTCAAATCCAATTTATTTATTTAAAAATAATTGGGTTTTAAATTTAGTTCAAAACTAATTCATTTCGATAAAAATCTATTTTTATCTTTACAAATTTAGGGTTTTTCATCCCAATTCTTCACAAATCATTTCTTATGATTTTACACAAATTATTGATATTTTTGATAATTTTATCAAGGCCCGTACAGTCGATTTTCAACAACGACCATCGAACTGCACTTACAACGTCCTTTTCTCAAATTGATTTGGACATATCTCCAAATCCAACTATTAGATTTCAAATTTATAATATTCGTTAGAAAGCTCTTTTCGATACGAACCCAACGGTTTCGGTTTTAGGAGAATCCGACGGTCGGATCTCCCGTAATGTCCGTTCGAAATTAATGGTCGAAATTCACGAATCGCCGCGGCGCGGCACGTTCTATTCAGACCATTATATTATATATGTAATATATATTTCATCGATTTCCTTTTTAAAACGAATTTTATAAATCATTTTAAATTCATTTCAAAAACAATTTCAACTTCCATTTCAAATTCAAATCAAAATTGAATTTTTCCTTATAAATTCGTTTTAAATTCATTTCAAATTGATTTTAATTCAAATCAATTTTAAATTCAATTTCAGTTCGTTTTCAATTCAAATCGATTCAATTTTGAATTCATTTCAAATTGATTTTTATTCTATTTCCATTCGTTTTCTATTCGTCTTCAATTTGTTCAAATTGATTTCTATTCTATTTCAATTCAATTCGAATTTCTAATTCATTCAATTCAATTCGAATTTCTTTTCTATTCAATTCAATTTGAATTTCTTTTCTATTCAATTCAATTCGAATTTGTTTTATATTCAACTCAATTCGAATTCGTTTTATATCCAATTCGAATTCATTTTCTATTCATTTCAATTCGAATTCGTTTTATATTCAATTCAATTCGAATTCGTTTTATATTCAATTCAATTCGAATTCGTTTTATATTCAATTCAATTCGAATTCGTTTTCTATTCGATTCAATTTGAATTCGTTTTATATTTAATTAAATTCGAATTCGTTATATATTCAATTCAATTCGAATTCGTTTTCTATTCAATTCAATTTGAATTCGTTTTATATTCAATTTTAAACCTCTTTTCAATATTCATTATAAAAACGAATATAATCGATATAAATATCGTTCGCGTCAAAATAACGCATCTCTAATCAACACGGCTTTATATTTTTCAATAATCTTGTTATTCTATTCAACAAATGAATCTATATTTTTCAACACATGACTAATCTCAACAAATGAGTGCTGTCAACACATGACTATTTTTGTTATTTAATATATTTTATAAAATTTTGATTTCTATCGTTAAATTTTTAATTAGACTCTAACCATAAATTAGTAAGAGAACGATTCCCGAAGCATTAACCCCGAAGGCCAAAACCAACATCAGACCAATACCCAGGAGACCACTCATCTTATCTATTTTCCAGTTAGTTTCTAATTTTATATATGATAAAGATGTAAATTTTATTAATACATTTCGTTCAACACATGACTAATCTCAACGAATGAGTACTGTCAACGTATGAATCTATATTTTATAATATTCTTTATCTTCCCAATTGGAATGAGGCCCAATCAATTACTGTATAATGTTAATTATATGGATTCCATACAACACATGTATATAATAGCAACGATAAATAATCAACCATCATCCAAAGTGCACCACACAACTGCATAAGCATTAAATATAAATAATTAACGCTCACACAGTCTGTCGACCAATCGATCAACATACAACTAAAAAATAGGGATTAGTGTACGTCAAATCTCATTACAATACCCGTGTGGGGTTTCAAATCAACAAAACACAGATTTATTTGTGCAGTTGGGCAATGTGTAAAATTTATCGTCCAATCAATGTCCTTCAAATAGGTGTACATAAACAAACCGTCCGGTTTCTAAATGAATATTTATTTATTCACATTCACATTAAAAATTATATTTTTAACGATAAAATATTTTTAACTATATAAATATTTTATTTCATCAAACAATCAATTCAATCAAATTTATCAACCAACAAATAAATCAATCACCAAACAATTAACTGAACAAACAAGCCGTCCATGGTCTGTGGACGACGGGTGTCGGGTGCTACTAAACACCGTCTGCATCCTAGTATATATTTTTAACTAGAAAAAAAGATTTAAAGTGAGAAGTTCTCACCGAAATCTAAACCAAACGCCACGACTCTTCTTTGTAGAAATCTTCGTCGGGCCCGCCTTTCATCACTTTCATTGTCCGTAGCCACTACATATATAAAAATCACATTTTTATGTTGTTACTATATAGTTAAAAATTCTATTTTTACATCGCTATTATATAGATAAAAATTCTATTTTTACATCGCTATAAAAATCACATTTTTATTTCAACATATATAAAATAAAAATCAGATTTTTATTTCGCTACATATATAAAGATCAAATTTTTACTATCTATATAATATAAAAATCGTATTTTTATTTTTTTAATAATATAGAAATCATATTTTTATTCTCTACCCTATATAATAATTATATTTTCATTCTTTTTATAGTATAAAAATCATATTTTTACTTCGCCACTTCGTATATAGAAAGAGAAAATTTTTATTTAGCTATTCAATATATAAAAATCGAATTTTTATTTCTAATCCATTCATATAAAAATCGAATTTTTATATCGCTACCTTCGCATAAAAAATCATAACTTTTCCTTATCAACAATCATTGCTTTTCTAGTGTAAAAATCCTACCTTTTCGTTACTAAAAATCGTATTTTTAATTTCTCTATAATATAAAAATTATATTTTGATTAACTCTACTCAAAATAATTATATTTTTATAATCCATACTATATAAAAAGCATATTTTTATTATTCCTATAACATAAAAATCATATTTTTATTATTCTAAAAATGTAAAAAATCAAATCTTTATACGTTATTCTTATGAATAAAAATCCCTACTTTATCTATTCAAACAATGCTTTCCTTAAATAAAAACTGATTTAAAAATTCCTTTAAAACTGATTTTATTAAATAAAAACAAGTGAATAAAATAAAATAAACTCTTAACATGAAAGAGGGCTTCTAAGTGAAAGGAGGAGAGGGAGAAGGAGAAGACGAGAGAGAGGGCGGTGGGAAGGGCGGTGAACGGAGGTGGGGGCCATCGCGGTGGAGTTGTCGCGCGAGGGAAGCAAGGGGGGTCGTCGATTGGAGAGGGAGAGGAAGGGAGGGGTATGTGGTGGTCGGCGCCATCTAGGGGGGCCACGATGGAAGTGGCGGCGGCGATGCCCCCCCTCACCCCGGGTCGCCCCTTCCTTTCACTTTTTTTTATTTTGAGAAGTTTGACCGGGGTGAGAGAAATGGGGAGGGTGAGGGATTATATATTTGTATTATATATATTTTATTTTAATTTCAAAAAGTTGACTTTTTTATTCGACCTCTAAACGAGGCCCACCGCCTATCGTCCATAGTTAATTACCCCCATTCCGAACACAATGGGATATGTATCGTAAGCTGATTCGACCGTTTCGATCAGTTTCCATCAAAATCAACATATAACTCTACATATTGAATTTGAACGCGCATTTCAATTTAGCGGGGCCACATACGAACTCTAAAAATTCCTGAAAAATATTTTCTAGCTTCGTATTAACGATACGGTCCTAACAAAACTAGTTTCGTCGAATTCTGAGACCGTTTGAAAAATGGCCATTATTCAGTCGATTAAAATCAACAATTACTGGTCAAACACGTTTTCCTTTGCCACGCTCACATATTGAATCGAAAAATTATGAAATTAGAAGCCTAGCAATAACTTGACATCACGGATCCAACAAAAGTGGTTTCGTCGAAAACCGAGGTCGTTTGCAAAATTTCCGTTTTTAAGGGCCAAAATTCCATAGCAACTATTCTGATTTTTCAACTGTGCATAACTTTTTATTCCCGCTATGAAAATTCAATTTTTCAGATTCATTGGAAAGATATTATCAATTAGATTCTAATATTTTTGGTTTCGCTAAAATCCGGTTTGGTTTGCACCCGATATGTTCATTTGAAATTAGAAATCGAATTATCGAACTACCGTGCCATTTTCAATTCCTTTTATATTTAAAATAAAATATTTATATTCTAACGACAATTCGAGAAAATATATATGTCCTATTCTATTCAAAATAAACTTCTCGTCGTTATTATTTAAATTAATTCATTTTAAATATTCAAAATTCATCAAAATTGCCAAAATTAAAATTTTAAATTGGCTCGGATTTCTGGGTTATTACAATCTCCCCAACTTAAAAATTTTCATCCCTGAAAAGGAACGAAGCTGAAAGTTGTTTAACTAATCAACTCAACTTTCATTATTTTCGTTACGGCTTAAGTTCTTCAACTTTTCAGTTTCTAAGAACTTCTCAGATTTTTCAAAAATTTGGCTAACACCCTAAATTTTCGAAAAAATTCGCCATAACCTCCCCTACACCGGGGACTTCGGGATATTTCATATAGCCTCCCATGGCCTTCTCCAATCCAAAAGAAAAAGAAAAAGCCAACCGGCTAGCCAATCGGCTCATAAAATCATCATCACCTAAAGAAATACAATAAACATGTAACTATTTGTCGGGCAAACAATTTTATTCTTCTGCCCTAGCCTCCTTGCTACGGCCTGTTCAATGTAAGTACATGTATATGCAAGCAAATGCGACTAATTTTCAATACAGTTCGCTATTTGGTTCAATTTGGCTAAATGGTTCAAAATTTCAAATAAATAGACAAACAACGCAACCATAAATGTAACAACCCGTATTTCGATAACATGTTAAGACGAGAATCAAGGCAGAATTTAATTTTAAAATTCTGAATCAAGTAAAACGGGCTATGCCATTGCGTTCGCCTCGGAAAAATACGCGAAATAGAGTCTGAGTTTTCGAGAATCGGAGTCCGTATGACCAAGTTATGGTCCGACGAAGTTTTCAGAAAATTCAAGTTCAAAAACGAGTTCTAATTTCGAAAATTTGGCCTAGAAGGCTAGGCGGGAAAATTCCCGCCAGCCACCCCAAGTCGACAGCCCTGTCGACTTGGGAGTCGACATGGCATGACCCAAGTCGACAGCCCTGTCGACTTGGGTGTCGACTTATGGTGGCCGGGCAGTTTTGCCTGGTGCACCTGTTTTCTGTTTTGGCTAGGTTTTTGGGCCTGGTTTGAAATCTGATGGTTCAGATTGATCCTAGGGTTAATCCTAAGGTCCTAATCTCTATAAATAAGCCCCTAACCTACCCCTAAACCCTCATTATTCATTCATGCAACTAAACTATGGCAAAATTATTACTCTCATGGCCTCCACTCTCATTCTAAAATTCCTAAGTAAATTTCTATGAGAGGTTTCATGATCATGTGAGTGTTAGAGAGTCTCTATGTTAGTATGAGAGCTTCTCAAGTTGATTTCAAGGCTAAAGCTTTGATCTTTGTTCATCAAGATAGGGTTTTTATTGATTTGGAGCTTTCATCTTTGGGTTTTTGGTTGATGGCATGCATAGGCTTTGTCTCAATCTTTAATTTAATCGATTTGTGCCTTCATAGCAATGTAAGCCCTTTCCCTACTCTTAGATATTAACTATGAAGTTAATTGTTCATGTTGCAAGTTTGGGTTTGATCATTAAGTATGATACATGCTATCATGTCATGCAAGTTTATGAAGTCATTATCTTGATCTTGTGGGCTAAAAGCTACAACCTTTATGTTGAAATGTTGCATTATGCAACATGAGAACCCTCATAACCTTTATGTCAACTTGCATATGAAGTCATAACCCTTATATGATGATATATGCGAGTTACTAGTCATCATTCCATGCCTTTTGTCACCATGATTCGCTTATGTGCCAAGTTTGGGTTTATGCATGTTTTTGAGGCTTAAGAATGTAACATGCAAGTTAATGAACACATTTGTGCCTCATTTGCCACCATGATTAACTTGTGGCTTAATATCCATTTTTTTGTCATGCCATTGCCAAGTCTCTTCTTTTAATCCATTACGTTGTTGCGAACGTATATGCGAGTTTAAAAGCGTTGGGTTATGTTATGGGTAATTTCTAATGACATGAAAATATAACTTAAAAACATGACTTGAAATGTAACATGGAAGTTGACATGTAAGTATGCTTGAAAATATGAAATTGGGAATTTACCTATTAAGTTAGTTCTACCCATCCTATGGAATTTGGAATTTACCTATTGAGTTAGGTCTACCCATATTCTTAAGAAAACTTGAATATGAACATGACACTAGACTAAACATGAAAGTGACCAACTCGAGGTTGGGTTGAGTTTGCAACATAAAGCTACCCGGAACCGACCGGCCTAACTAGTAGTTGCAGGCAATAGGACCCAATGTGAGAAGTTGGTCATGTTGTGCTTGAACCCGAGGTTAGACCAAGTTGTGGTGTAAAGCTACCCGGAATCGACCGGCTTAACTAGTAACCACAACAAAGTCTAATGTGAGAGGTTGAGGTGCATTAAGTAATTAATGCCACATGATAGGGTTAAGTTAATTTGATTAATGACTCTTAACCAAATATGACATGGACAAATGGGTTAAGTAATTTGATTAGGCTAACGATACTTAACAAAACATGACAAGGTTGGGTAGGTTAAGTAACTTGATTTGCCTAATGACACTTAACCATTTTTATACGACTAGTGGACGGGGTTAAGTTAACCTACACTTAACCAAACCAACACGTGAATTTGATACGGTTAATTAAGCTTTCCTAATTACACTTAACCATATAATACAGTTTGGGGATGTGATTAAGTTAACCTAGACTTAACCCATCCAATTCGGTGATTTTGAAGTGGTTAAGTTAACCAACACTTAACCAATCTAACTCGGTAATTTTGAAGTGATTAAGTAACCTATACTTAAACACTCCATCCCGGTTATTTGATAAGGTTAAGTTAACCAATACTTAACCAATCTAACGTGATAACATGATAAGGCTAAGTCACGAATCATTGAATACACTTGACCAATTTGACTCAGTAATTTGATAGGGTCAAGTTAATACATACTTAACCAACCTGAACAGGGTTTGTAGGGTTAAGTCTTGGACTTGGATACTTAGCCAATTTTGACATGATTTGTAGACGGGATTAAGTCATGAACTTAAGTGACACTTAATCCATTATATAAACCCTAGTTCAGAGAATTAGGTGGATAACCGTAATTAACAAGAATAACGGGAATAAGCTAAGGGGTAAACCTTAGTTGGAGAATAGCTAAGTAATAATTCTTAGTCAAGGAATTTTGGACCAGTTCATAGATTGGATGAGTAACCCGATACGGTAGGTCATCGTTTAAGCACACGAGTAGGAGCAAGTTATCTGATTTAGATAAAGGCTCCAACGAACTGGGTAACGAAGCAGCGGCTTCGGGGAACGTGAGGATATTCTTGGTATCCCTCTGTGAGCTGCCAGGTGACCGCACTAGGCTCATGAGAGGTTAAGGTCTGCGTTAGAAGAACCAAGAGTATGCCTTGGTTGCTATACGAGCAACCTAAAGACGGGGATGGATAGGGGAAAGTCGACGATACACGGTCGTGCCCTAGATAGCATTTCGTCAGGCTACCTACCATCTTTGGTCAAGCGTGTACGTACGTAAAGGCAGAGAACACCCAAAATACCATAATTGCTATCTAATTATGGTTGCGGCAAGGCTAGGATGTGGGTTGGCCAGTAGTGTGTTCTCATACAGGATTTATCCTGTCTTGTCTTTCACTAGTTGAGGGAGTGGTCTCGTGGGACCATAGCCACGTATAGGAAAAACAGACCTTAGCATCTGCATCGGCAGATAAATCGAAAGCTCCCGACCGAGTCCTGTATTTCTTGATCTGCCCTGTGACAGAACTCGGATGGCACGATGTGATACATGTGCATACAGTCATGGAAAAACGATTCACGATGAATGCGTGGGAAAAAGGGCGCGGTTGACGGTTAGCGTAATTCCTAGTGGCCCTGGGTGGTTGAACCCAAACCGAAATACGAAAACGTGCAATAGGTAAGCATAATCACTAGTGGTCCTAGGTGGCATAAGTCCTAGTTGCACAAACGATGATTCATGTTGGGAAAGCCTAGCTAGGTCTAGGGTAACAGTCCAAACGAGCTTAAGGATCATGGAATTACATTGGAGTAGTATAGAACCTCATAGGAAAGTCCGTACGGTCTACGGCAAGGAACTGAACATTTACATGGAAAGAAACATACGAGTTGAGTAACCTATAAATGCGATATATTAGGTTGACATGAACCATTGCACGACTTTTGAGTAAGGGTCATTCATGGTTAACACATGATACGGTGGGGATACTAGTATGGTAGGTGCAGAGCTAAAATATAGGATAGATACCATGGGACGTTATACGTGATAGATATCTTGGGGATATTATACTTGATAGGAACCTGACGATGGGATACCTTGTTTTATCTTGACATCGTAATTTATCATGACACCTTAGTTTATCTGAGTTCAGTAGTTCATCCTGTTATTTTGATTTAGCTTATCTATCTTGTCATCATGCTTATGTTCATCTCAGTTTCTCATGTCAGTTAACTTTACTAGTTTTTATGCTGCTAGTAGATAGGGCTTACTCAGTCTTTTTGACTGACCCGTTTTGTTTCGCCTCTTGTCTTCCGTTTCCCCCCAGGTTACAGGGAGGAAATACTGTTGTTTAATTCGGACTTCTTCTGCTTGAAGGTCATCATGGATGGCTTGGAATTTTCTTGGCTATGGCTACTTTACTGTTTTACTTGGGGAATAATTTTCGAAAATGACTTTATGCTTCTTTAATATTGCAAGACAGGTTTTGATGTACTCTGATGTAAAAGGCTTTAGACCTTATTTATTCATGTTATGAAAGTTTTATTTTACTTCCGCTATTTTATATGTTCTGTCTTGTGATATTTCTGTGCATGTTTACCAATAATGCCCCTCTAAAGCTAGTGCATTCCTTTGCGAGTGACCCTAGCGGAGGCGGGGTGTTACACGTGGTATCAGAGCAGAAGGTTACCAGACTGGGCAAAAGTTTTTAAAGACCTTCTGAAAACTATTTGAAAATCGTTTACAAAGAAGCATTTTTCAAGAAAATTTTCTTTTAAAAGAAAAAGGCTATTCCCCAAAGGCCATTAGTACTATCCTTGTTTCCTTAATTGAATCTCTTTTCCTTTCTTTCCTCCATCTGTAGTCACAGTGGTTTTAACTGCGACTAGTCTTTTCTATCTACGAAAGTGCTTTCCATACGATGGAGGTGGTTCTCGAGAGACCAGTGGCCGCGTTATAAGAAAGGATAGTGAGAAAGAGGATAAAGGATACGAGCTTAAGGATGAGCAACTTGTTGGTATGGCTTAGTCCTTAAAGGAGGGAGAAAGATGAACAATGAAACCCATGACGAGAGAGTACCTTTGGCATGGTAAAACGGGGCGGATAGTTAAGTATTATGGGACAAGGACTAGATCATCGGGAGGGAAATAGTATGCTCTCATTTCTGGGGTACCTCGGAAGGAGGGTAACGATCTTATTAAAGGTTTAGCTTTTCTTCTCTATCATCCCGTTAGGACTTCGTTTTTCGTTTCATTTAAGTCTGCTTCGATAGTTGAGTCTCTGCACCTTAAGTACTAGCGTAATAGAGAATCCCATTTTTGTCTCAAAGTCCTATTGGAGAATCAGTCCATTTATACATGACTTGTTTGGATTTGAGAATGTCTATGCCAAGTGTTGATTTTGGAAATAATGCTTATGTTTATAAGCTATGGATGGATTCTAGGGATGAAGTGGTTATCCAGTAGGGGGTGCCACTCTCGCTTTGATAGGAGGGTAGTTAGACCTTTTTGACTAGCCTTGGTAATACCCTCGAAGTATCGTGTAACCTTTCTGAGGTTCTGTCATGACTAGTTACTTTGAATCCCTTGATGCCTTTATTGAAAATTTGAAGCCCGATCGAGTGGTGTTCGCCGATAAGACGGATGGTTTACTTCATTTATGCATGGGTTATAGAGATCACCCTAGTAAGTGCGCTTGATAACCTGGTTGACATCTGTTTACTTTCAAGAGAAAGTTCTTCTACATGGAATACCTTATAGCATATAAACGAGATCCAAGATTCACTAGTGAATTTTGGAAAGCTTGCATGAGATCATGAGTACGCAGTCATGTTTGCGCCAAGTATTCTAGAAAAAGGATAAGTGCAAGTGGAACGAGAGGCGACGAAGAAATGAGTTCCAGCTCATGTTATGGAAACAGGAAATAAGAAGCTACAAAATCGCGAAGTTAAAAGACGGTCAAGGCACAATGGAATTAAGCTCAAGGAAATACGACTTTGATGGTCAAAGACTAGATACGCGCATGATATCTCTTTTTGGGAGTATATCCTTGATCCCTGTTTTCTGTAGAGCTTACTTATAGGCTATCTTTTGTGGACATCCTCTCGGTCATATTTTCTGTTACAAACCCCGTAAGGAGTTTGTCTTGTTTATCTTCTCGACCCTGTTTCAGGGAATCCTAGGTAGAACCCTATGGATGTAAACATGTATTTGAAACATGTTATGATTGATATGGTTGCAAGTGGTTGCTCGTGGATGCGCGAATACACATTAGATACTAGCTCGACTCGGTCACATTTCATATTGCATATGCACGAGTATTTATACTTGTTTATGGATGAAATCAAATGTATTATCATGCGGTTGTTGCATATGAATGAATGATTGTGCACGCATATAGTATCTATATGACTAGGACTATTTGCATACATGTTGGATTCATGGCACTATACATATTTTGCATTAGAAAGATTATTCAGGCCTGATCATTAGCATTAGCTAAGGAACATGTACACACACGTTTTGCATATATTCATACAGCATTAGAAATCATCTAAGGACAATGGTTGCTTGTGGATGATGTTTTGAGTAGATGAATGATGGATGGTAGGATATGTTCTTCCTAACTTGGAGATTTCGGGGACGAAATCCTAAAAGGTGGGGAGAATGTAACAACCCGTATTTCGATAACATGTTAAGACGAGAATCAAGGCAGAATTTAATTTTAAAATTCTGAATCAAGTAAAACGGGCTATGCCATTGCGTTCGTCTCGGAAAAATACGCGAAATAGAGTCTGAGTTTTCGAGAATCGGAGTCCGTATGACCAAGTTATGGTCCGACGAAGTTTTCAGAAAATTCAAGTTCAAAAACGAGTTCTAATTTCGAAAATTTGGCCTAGAAGGCTAGGCGGGGAAATTCCCGCCAGCCACCCCAAGTCGACAGCCCTGTCGACTTGGGAGTCGACATGGCATGACCCAAGTCGACAGCCCTGTCGACTTATGGTGGCCGGCCAGTTTTGCCTGGTGCACCTGTTTTCTGTTTTGGCTAGGTTTTTGGGCCTGGTTTGAAATCTGATGGTTCAGATTGATCCTAGGGTTAATCCTAAGGTCCTAATCACTCCTAATCTCTATAAAGAAGCCCCTAACCTACCCCTAAACCCTCATTATTCATTCATGCAACTAAACTATGGCAAAATTATTACTCTCATGGCCTCCACTCTCATTCTAAAATTCCTAAGTAAATTTCTATGAGAGGTTTCATGATCATGTGAGTGTTAGAGAGTCTCTATGTTAGTATGAGAGCTTCTCAAGTTGATTTCAAGGCTAAAGCTTTGATCTTTGTTCATCAAGATGGGGTTTTTATTGATTTGGAGCTTTCATCTTTGGGTTTTTGGTTGATGGCATGCATAGGCTTTGTCTCAATCTTTAATTTAATCGATTTGTGCCTTCATAGCAATGTAAGCCCTTTCCCTACTCTTAGATATTAACTATGAAGTTAAATGTTCATGTTGCAAGTTTGGGTTTGATCATTAAGTATGATACATGCTATCATGTCATGCAAGTTTATGAAGTCATTATCTTGATCTTGTGGGCTAAAAGCTACAACCTTTATGTTGAAATGTTGCATTATGCAACATGAGAACCCTCATAACCTTTATGTCAACTTGCATATGAAGTCATAACCCTTATATGATGATATATGCGAGTTACTAGTCATCATTCCATGTCTTTTGTCACCATGATTCGCTTATGTGCCAAGTTTGGGTTTATGCATGTTTTTGAGGCTTAAGAATGTAACATGCAAGTTAATGAACACATTTGTGCCTCATTTGCCACCATGATTAACTTGTGGCTTAATATCCATTTTTTTGTCATGCCTTTGCCAAGTCTCTTCTTTTAATCCATTACGTTGTTGCGAACGTATATGCGAGTTTAAAAGCGTTGGGTTATGTTATGGGTAATTTCTAATGACATGAAAATATAACTTAAAAACATGACTTGAAATGTAACATGGAAGTTGACATGTAAGTATGCTTGAAAATATGAAATTGGGAATTTACCTATTAAGTTAGGTCTACCCATACTATGGAATTGGGAATTTACCTATTAAGTTAGGTCTACCCATATTCTTAAGAAAACTTGAATATGAACATGACACTAGACTAAACATGAAAGTGACCTACTCGTGGTTGGGTTGAGTTTGCAACATAAAGCTACCCGGAACCGACCGACCTAACTAGTAGTTGCAGGCAATAGGACCCAATGTGAGAAGTTGGTCAAGTTGTGCTTGAACCCGAGGTTAGACCAAGTTGTGGTGTAAAGCTACCCGGAACCGGCCGGCTTAACTAGTAACCACAACAAAGTCTAATGTGAGAGGTTGAGGTATATTAAGTAATTAATGCCACATGATAGGGTTAAGTTAATTTGATTAATGACTCTTAACCAAATATGACATGGACAAATGGGTTAAGTAATTTGATTAGGCTAACGATACTTAACAAAACATGACAAGGTTGGGTAGGTTAAGTAATTGATTTGCCTAATGACACTTAACCATTTTTATACGACTAGTGGACGGGGTTAAGTTAACCAACACTTAACCAAACCAACACGTGAATTTGATACGGTTAATTAAGCTTTCCTAATTACACTTAACCGTATAATACAGTTAGGGGATGTGGTTAAGTTAACCTAGACTTAACCCATCCAATTCGGTGATTTTGAAGTGGTTAAGTTAACCAACACTTAACCAATCTAACTCGGTAATTTTGAAGTGATTAAGTAACCTATACTTAAACCCTCCAACCCGGTTATTTGATAAGGTTAAGTTAACCAATACTTAACCAATCTAACGTGATAACATGATAATGCTAAGTCACGAATCGTTGAATACACTTGACCAATTTGACTCAGTAATTTGATAGGGTCAAGTTAATACATACTTAACCAACCTGAACAGGGTTTGTAGGGTTAAGTCTTGGACTTGGATACTTAGCCAATTTTGACATGATTTGTAGACGGGATTAAGTCATGAACTTAAGTGACACTTAATCCATTATATAAACCCTAGTTCAGAGAATTAGGTGGATAACCGTAATTAACAAGAATAACGGGAATAAGCTAAGGGGTAAACCTTAGTTGGAGAATAGCTAAGTAATAATTCTTAGTCAAGGAATTTTGGACCAGTTCATAGATTGGATGAGTAACCCGATACGGTAGGTCATCGTTTAAGCACACGAGTAGGAGCAAGTTATCTGATTTAGATAAAGGCTCCAGCGAACTGGGTAACGAAGCAGCGGCTTCGGGGAACGTGAGGATATTCTTGGTATCCCTCTGTGAGCTGCCCGGTGATCGCACTAGGCTCATGAGAGGTTAAGGTCTGCGTTAGAAGAACCAAGAGTATGCCTTGGTTGCTATACGAGCGACCTAAAGATGGGGATGGATAGGGGATAGTCAACGATACACGGTCGTGCCCTAGATAGCATTTCGTCAGGCTACCTACCATCTTTGGTCAAGCGTGTACGTACGGAAAGGCAGAGAACACCCAAAATACCATAATTGCTATCTAATTATGGTTGCGGTAAGGCTAGGATGTTGTTTGGCCAGTAGTGTGTTCTAATACAGGATTTATCCTGTCTTGTCTTTCACTAGTTGAGGGAGTGGTCTCGTGGGACCATAGCCACGTATAGGAAAAACAGACCTTAGCATCTGCATCGGCAGATAAATCGAAAGCTCCCGACCGAGTCCTGTATTTCTTGATCTGCCCTGTGACAGAACTCGGATGGCACGATGTGATACATGTGCATACAGTCATGGAAAAACGATTCACGATGAATGCGTGGGAAAAAGGGCGCGGTTGACGGTTAGCGTAATTCCTAGTGGCCCTGGGTGGTTGAACCCAAACCGAAATACGAAAACGTGCAATAGGTAAGCATAATCACTAGTGGTCCTAGGTGGCATAAGTCCTAGTTGCACAAACGATGATTCATGTTGGGAAAGCCTAGCTAGGTCTAGGGTAACAGTCCAAACGAGCTTAAGGATCATGGAATTACATTGGAGTAGTATAGAACCTCATGGGAAAGTCCGTACGGTCTACGGCAAGGAACTGAACATTTACATGGAAAGAAACATACGAGTTGAGTAACCTATAAATGCGATATATTAGGTTGACATGAACCATTACACGACTTTTGAGTAAGGGTCATTCATGGTTAACACATGATACGGTGGGGATACTAGTATGGTAGGTGCAGAGCTAAAATACAGGATAGATACCATGGGACGTTATACGTGATAGATATCTTGGGGATATTATACTTGATAGGAACCTGACGATGGGATACCTTGTTTTATCTTGACATCGTAATTTATCATGACACCTTAGTTTATCTGAGTTCAGTAGTTCATCCTGTTATTTTGATTTAGCTTATCTATCTTGTCATCATGCTTATGTTCATCTCAGTTTCTCATGTCAGTTAACTTTACTAGTTTTTATGCTGATAGTAGATAGGGCTTACTCAGTCTTTTTGACTGACCCGTTTTGTTTTGCCTCTTGTCTTCCGTTTCCCCCCCAGGTTATAGGGAGGAAATACTGTTGTTTAATTCGGACTTCTTCTGCTTGAAGGTCATCATGGATGGCTTGGACTTTTCTTGGCTATGGCTACTTTACTGTTTTACTTGGGGAATAATTTTCGAAAATGTCTTTATGCTTCTTTACTATTGCAAGACAGGTTTTGATGTACTCTGATGTAAAAGGCTTTAGACCTTATTTATTCATGTTATGAAAGTTTGATTTTACTTCCGCTATTTTACATGTTCTGTCTTGTGATATTTCTGTGCATGTTTACCAAAAATGCCCCTCTAAAGCTAGTGCATTCCTTTGCGAGTGACCCTAGCGGAGGCGGGGTGTTACAATAAATCAATTAGTGAATTAACGTTTCAAATTCATAATTTGATATATATATATACAGAAAATCATGTTTTTGATGCCAAATCACAACAAATAATCCTATGTAAGTTTTGGTTCTCACACCAATCTAATGGAAATATATAGAAATCACACCTTCGAAACACGAACAAAAATACTGATAATGCGACCGCATTACCAGAATTATCTCCGGGCGACTAGAGTGTGATTCTATATCTATCTAGTATATTAAACTTCGAATATACGTTCATGACGCGTATATGCAAAATCTTTATATACTCGATTGTCCCAATTCAATACTAAAAAAATATTCAAATACGAATAAAATGGTTTAAATTTTCAAAACAATATTGTTTTCATTTGAAAAATATACTATTCACGCTCGTTCTAGGATACTACTGATCCTATCTCTAACGAGTCATTCTAATTGGATATTACTAATCCAATATCTGATGAATTCTTTCGTACGGTTCTAAGGTGTCTTGTTCTCGAGTTCTGTAAACCAAAGCTCTAATACCAAATGAAACGACCTGAACTTCCCCGTGAATGAAAGCACAGATTGAATTGAGGACAAGACGAATCAGAACACAAACAGACGAACATTTCATTGTTAATTACAACAATTCCATCAGAATACAAGAATATACAGCGTATGAATGAATAAAATACATTCGATAAATATCAGAGATTACAATAATCTACATACTAGCGGAAAATAATACAATACACAACTGGAAGTGATACACGGATACAGAGCTTTCCGAGCATCGTTCCAGCTGTAAATCAGTATCCTGTGAATATAAATCTGCAAAACCAAAACTACTAGCTGCCCGTGTAGAAAATAGGCGCACCCAGAGTTTAGGTTAAAACAATAAACTCCAGGTCAGTCATTTGACTGGTGTGAGAACTAAAACAGTTATTAAAACTTTACTTTAAAAGAGAATAATTCAAGGGACCACGCCGTATAACACGGAACGAGTTTCCTCCTAAGAATACCAGTGCTTAGAATAAACAACGCAATGCTTTTTCGAAAAATGAAGCTATTATAAGACCCAGGTCCCATCACACAATCCAACGCAAGCCGGAGGATAGGGTTTTTACCTTATAATAGCCAAACATGCTTGGTATGTTTAAAACAAATCATTCGATACTATTATAAGTGCATAGTGTCAAAAACAATTTCAATCATAAATATCAATCATAGGCGGCATGAATGTCCCATACCACTATGTCGCCATACTAGGTTCTACAATTAAAACCGAAATATCTCGTATTGGAAATTGGATTTCCGTCATGAGTCGAGACAAGGGGCAAGCTCCTCTCCGATTCGAGACACTCTAGCAAATGCCTCAGGACTACACACTCAGGGTAACCCTTGGATCTTCACGGTCGGTCCTCTCTTAAGTTTGAGAATTGGCAATTCCTGAACACACGTTTCCCGGTCCTTACAGACCTATAATTGAGGCGCCTCGGCTCCAACAACCACATAGGTGAAAAGTATTTAAATGTCAGCCAGTTTAAGCACTGACACCACCACTAGCTAGAAAGAAACGTCGAGCTCTCCCTGCAGTCACTATCCCGTTTTTGACTCATACCGAAGTGTGAGGCTCGCGAATTCACGTTATACACAAAGTTGCGCCACACAGGCCGTGCTTCGATCTTCAACCACAAGTTTGCTTTTCAACAGAAGCCTTCATCAATTTCCACTTAGGCGTGCCACACTGGCAATTCATGCCATGCGACTGATGCCCATCGATATACAACCTCTGAGCTTGTACGTCTCAGAGAAGGGCGTTAAGCAAGAGAATAAATTCTCCCCAGCCAAACGGATGTATATTTAATAGATATCAATCAACATAGAATAAAATCCAATGTCAGACACATAGTCCATTTACAATTTCGTTCTGCGTCAGAACGAAACCGGAGGCACTTTCCTCGCATATCCATCGATCTCCAAGTACGTCTGGACGATCACTAACTGTTTCCCTCATCTTGGATGTACAGCCCAATCAAGATCATCAGTAATCCCCCTAACGATTTGAAGACTTCTGGTCTTCTACCACCGTCTTCATCTTCGACTTATCGTCGAATCGGTTATTCGGAATGGGTATAAACCCGGCCTTTTCGAATAACCCGCGTATATAATAAACAAATGTTACACAAACACAACATACGCCTCATTCCATCTCATCAGTCACTAACCGTAAATTAGCAAGAGAACAATTCCCCAAATATTAACCCCGAAGGCCAAAACCAACATTAGATCAATGCCCAGGAAACCATCCTTCTTAGCTATCCTATAGTTAGTTTCTAAATTTCACATTCTTAGGGAAGGTTCCCATAAATTTTATCAAAGATAAATTATTTTAAATTCATTCTTTAATCTTCCTTTGAATATCATTTCAAACTAGTCGGGATTAGCGAACCACACCGAAGTAATTATTTATTTTATTTCCCAATCCCAACCTATTCATCCCATGGAGCAAAACTGGTAATACTCCATATATAATACCACGGTGTTATCAGCAAAATTAATTACCATTTCACGTTCAAATCTAATTAAAGATTTAACTATCGCTTGGAGCAAAACTGGTGATACTCCATTCTCGCTCATTTTCCAAGTTTGATAATTTAAATGATCAATTCACATTTCAATCTAATTGCAGATTCATTAAAACTCCCTTTACTGGGTTAAAGAACTAATGTCATTTAAAACACAGTTCACGATACCCACAAATCAATTCTAATTCAATTCCAATCAAATATATTAGAAATTCTGATTATTTAAAACCCCTTTCAAATCCAATTTATTTATTTAAAAATAATTGGGTTTTAAATTTAGTTCAAAACTAATTCATTTGGATAAAAATCTATTTTTATCTTTACAAATGTGGAGTTTTTCATCCCAGTTCTTCACAAATCATTTCTTATGATTTTACACAAATTATTTATATTTTTGATAATTTTATCAAGGCCTGTACAGTTGATTTTCAACAACGGCCATCGAACTGCACTTACAACGACCTTTTCTGAAATTGATTTGGACATATCTCCAAATCCAACCATTAGATTTCAAATTTCTAATATTCTTTAGAAACTCTTTTCGATATGAACCCAACAATTCCGGTTTTAGGAGAATCCGACGGTCGGATCTCCCATAATGTCCGTTCGAAATTAATGGTAGAAATTCACGAACTGCCGTGGCGCGGCGTGTTCTATTCAGGCCATTATATTATATATAATATATATAATATATATTTCGTCGATTTCCTTTTTAAAACGAATTTTATAAATTGTTTTAAATTCGTTTCAAAAACAATTTCAACTTCAATTTCAAATTCAAATCAAAATTGAATATTTCCTTATAAATTCGTTTTAAATTCATTTCAAATTGATTTTAATTCAAATCGATTTTTAATTAAATTTTAGTTCGTTTTCAATTCAAATCGTTTCAATTTTGAATTCATTTCAAATTGATTTTTATTCTATTTCCATTTGTTTTCTATTCGTTTTCAATTCGTTTAAATTGATTTCTATTCAATTTCAATTCAATTCGAATTTCTAATTCATTCAATTCAATTCGAATTTCTTTTCTATTCAATTCAATTCAAATTTCTTTTCTATTCAATTCAATTCGAATTTGTTTTATATTTAATTCAATTCGAATTCGTTTTATATTCAATTCGAATTTGTTTTCTATTCAATTCAATTCGAATTCGTTTTATATTCAATTCAATTCGAATTCGTTTTATATTCAATTCAATTCGAATTCGTTTTATATTCAATTCAATTCGAATTCGTTTTATATTCAATTCGAATTCGTTTTCTGTTCAATTCAATTCGAATTTGTTTTATATTCAATTTTAAACCTCTTTTCAATATTCATTATAAAAACGAATATAATCGATATAAATATCGTTCGCGTCAAAATAGCGCATATCTAATCAACACGGCTTTATATTTTTCAATAATCTTGTTATTTTATTCAAGAAATGAGTATTTATTCTATTTAACAAATGAATCTATATTTTTTCAACACATGACTAATCTCAACAAATGAGTACTGTCAACATGTGACTATTTTTGTTATTTAATATATTTTATAAAATTTTGATTTCTATCGTTAAATTTTTAATTAGACTCCAACCGTAAATTAGTAAGAGAACGATTCCCTAAGCATTAACCCCGAAGGCTGAAACCAACATCAGACCAATACCCAGGAGACCACTCATCCTATCTATTTTCTAGTTAGTTTCTAATTTTATATATGATAAAGATGTAAATTTTATTGTTACATTTCGTTCAACACATGACTAATCTCAACGAATGAGTACAGTCAACTTATGAATCTATATTTTATAATATTCTTTATCTTCCCAATTGGAATGAGGCCCAATCAATTACCATATAACGTTAATTATATGGATTCATACAACACATGTATATAATAGCAACGATAAATAATCAACCGTCATCCAAAGTGCACCACACAACTGCATAAGCATTAAATATAAATAATTAACACTCACACAGTCTGTCGACCAATCGATCAACATACAACTAAATAATTAAGATTAGTGTACGTCAAATCTCATCCCAATACCCGTGTAGGGTTTCAAATCAACAAACACAGATTTTATTTGTGCAGTTGGGCGATGTGTAAAATTCATCGTCCCAATCGATGTCCTTTAAATAGGTGTACAATAACAAACCGTCCGGTTTGTAAATGAATATTTATTTATTCACATTCACGTTAAAAATTATATTTTTAACGAAAAAATATTTTTAAATATATACCATTTCACATCACACAATCAATTCAATCAAATTTATCAACCAACAAATAAATCAATCACCAAACATTTAACTAAACAAACAAGTCGTCCATGGTCTGTGGACGACGGGTGTCGGGTGCTAATAAACACCGTATGAATCCTAGTATATATTTTTAACTAGAAAAAAAGATTTAAAGTGAGAAGTTCTCATAGAAAGCTAAACCAAACGCCATGACTCTTCTTTGTAGAAATCTTTGTCGTGCCCGCCTTTCATCACTTTCATTGTCCGTAGCCACTACATATATAAAAATCACATTTTTATGTTGTTACTATATAGATAAAAATTCTATTTTTACATCGCTATTATATAAATAAAAATTCTATTTTTACATCACTATAAAAATCACATTTTTATTTCAACATATATAAAATAAAAATCAGATTTTTATTTCGCTACATATATAAAGATCAAATTTTTACTATCTATATAATATAAAAATCGTATTTTTATTTTTTTTCAATAATATAAAAATCATATTTTTATTCTCTACCTTATATAATAATTATATTTTTATTCTTTCTATAGTATAAAAATCATATTTTTACTTCGCCACATCATATATAGAAAGATCAAATTTTTATTTAGCTATTCAATATATAAAAATCGAATTTTTATTTCTAATCCATTCGTATAAAAATCGAATTTTTATATCGCTACCTTCGCATAAAAAATCATAAATTTTCCTTATCAACAATCATTGCTTTTCTAGTGTAAAAATCCTACTTTTTCACTAAAAATCGTATTTTTAATTTCTCTATAATATAAAAATTATATTTTGATTATCTCTACTCAAAAAAAATTATATTTTTATATTCCATACTATATAAAAAGAAATTTTTTATTATTCCTATAACATAAAAATCATATTTTTATTATTCTAAAAATATAAAAATCAAATCTTTATATATTATTCTTATGAATAAAAATCCCTACTTTATCTATTCAAACAATGCTTTCCTTAAATAAAAACTGATTTAAAAATTCCTTTTAAAACTGATTTTATTAAATAAAATAAATTAAACTCTTACCACGAAAGAGGGCTTCTAAGTGGAAGGAGGAGAGGGAGAAGGAGAAGACGAGAGAGAGAGGGCGGTGGGAAGGGCGGTGAACGGAGGTAGGGGCCATCGCGGTGGAGGTGTCGCGCGAGGGAAGCAAGGGGGGCGTCGATTGGAGAGGGAGAGGAAGGGAGGGGTCGGTGGTGGTCGGCGCCACCTGGGGGGTGGCGATGGAAGTGGCGGCGGCGATCCCCCTCCCTCCCGGTCGCCCCTTTCTTTCTCTTTTTTTTTTATTTTGAGAAGTTTGACCGGGGTGAGAGAAATGGGGAGGGTGAGGGATTATATATTTATATTATATTTATTTTATTTTAATTTCAAAAGGTTGACTTTTTTATTCGACCTCTAAACGAAGCCCACCGCCTGTCGTCCATAGCTAATTACCCCTATTCCGAACACAATGGGATATGTATCGTAAGCTGATTTGACCGTTTCGATCAGTTTCCGTCAAAATCAACATATAACTCTACATATTGAATTTGAACGCACATTTCAATTTACCGAGGCCACATACGGACTCTAAAAATTCCTAAAAAATATTTTCTAGCTTCATATTAACGATACGGTCCTAACAAAACTAGTTTCGTCGAATTCTAAGACCGCTTGAAAAATGGTCATTTTACAGTCGATTAAAATCAACTAAAACTGGTCAAACACGTTTCCTTTGCCACGCTCACATATTGTATCGAAAAATTATGAAATTTGAAATCTAGCAATAACTTGACATCACGGATCCAACAAAAGTGGTTTCGTCGAAAACCGAGGTCGTTTGCAAAATTTCCATTTTTAACGGCCAGAATTCCATAGCGACTATTCTGATTTTTCAACTGAGCATAACTTTTTATTCCCGCTATGAAAATTCAATTTTTCAGATTCGTTGGAAAGATATTATCAATTAGATTCTAATATTTTTGGTTTCGCTAAAATCCGGTTTGGTTTGCACCCGGTATGTTCATTTGAAATTAGAAATCGAATTATCGAACTACTGCGCCATTTTCAATTCCTTTTATATTTAGAATTAAATATTTATATTCTGACGACGATTCGAATAAATATATACATCCTATTCTATTCAAAATAAATTTCTCGTCGTTATTATTTAAATTAATTCATTTTAAATATTCAAAATTCATCAAAATTGCCAAAATAAAAATTTTAAATTGGCTCGGATTTCCGGGTTATTACATTAGTCTTGTTATCTTGACATAGTTCGAACTATACATTTTTGAGCTCATTGTCCCCATCTTTGATACAAATCGTAACTGGTCCAACTATACATTTTTGACCTCCTGCGCCCCATCTTTGATACAAATCATAACTGGTCCAACTATACATTTTTGACCTCCAGCGCCCTGTCTCCGTCAATGTTTGTAGATTGGAATGAAGCACTTCTTTTCATGTTAACTATTGCTGAATTGATAGAACTACAAACTAGACTAGTTTTTTCTATGTTATTAGAGATTTTTACTACAACACAATGAACATAATATAGTTTTTTTTATTTGCCTGCTACAGTATTTATGGCGACTTTTTTGTGGGGTATTGCTGTTTCTATGGTGATTTATCATATGCCTTTGCATTGGTAGAAATTAAGATATGATATGTTGCACTTGGTTTGAAATTCAATAGTCTAAAATATATGAATCAGAGAGTAGTCATTGCCAAACATAACAAAGGAGAAATTTCAGTGCAATCAGCAAACTCCTGGCATTTGTTTAATAAAACTATGAGAGCTAGTAAATTTAAAAAAAAAATTGGACATTAAAAGAAGTATGTAAATGAAAAAACATCATCAAGTAAAATATTAATTTATCTCAAATTAATGCTCTTGAGATATCAGTATTTCGGACGTAAACAAAATTTGATGTCAATGTGATCCTGAACAAAATCTCTAGTGAGATAAACAAGATCTAAAATAATGTTTTTGTTTTTTGATATATCTAGTTAGATTGCTCACACAAAAGCCCTACTAGTCCATGGTCGGACCGTCAAGTGCAGAACGGTGGCAGGTAAAGATGAAGCTGAAGCAACAAATGGATTCGGCAAACTGGATCGAGTTGCATAGTACTATAAGAGGCGAAGCTGTTGTAATTAGCAGTTCGTGTAAGGTAGCCTTTATAAGTAGAAGTGTTAGCGTGAGATCAATCATTTCTACTAAAATAGCTCGACCAAAATCCAAGCATAGGTTTCTTATTTGACGGTCCTGTGTATTATTATTTATTTTGCATGCACTTAACTCTTCAGCTATATAATGTTGTCCCACTCGTATATGAATGATCAATAATGTTCTTGTCATTTTTGTCATTGGTTGCAGTGCTAATTTGTTGCTTTCAAGGTGGCACAATGTCATTGGCTCTTATTTAATGTCATTGGCTCTCATAGTTGTATTGGTAACTTTTCAATCACAATTGGCACTGTTGAAGCTTTCAACTACATTTATATGGACAATGATGCCATCTTTATCTATTTTTTCAACTGGATTTGTGTTAGAAGTTGATGTTATTAGCTTTTGAAGCCTCCATGTTTCTCTGTTTTTGTTGGATTTAAATGTTGGTCATCAGGTATTATATGCATGTAATTACTTGTTGATTGTGTCTACTGTCTAGTGACATGAGAATGAAATAAACATGTTATCATTGCGTAGCGGATTTCCATGGCCGTTAAGGAACAAAAGGGAGTGCTATTTATTAGTACCTTTATTATTACTGACTCCATCAAGCTAACTGTAGTACGTGCTATACAATTCATGGATCTTTGATTCATATTTCATGTCATTTTATTTAATTTGAGATTTATTCCATCAGATCTTTTATGACCGGTCTGGAAGAGAAAGAGCTGATAAGGCCTATTTACTCCAAGTTACTATTATTATATTATGTCTATTATATATGTGGCTTGAGGTTAAGTCTATTTATTGAAAAGTAAGTATTATTATATCAAGTCTTTTGCCTAATGCATTATAGTTATCTGGATGCAAATTGCAATACTCTTATTGGGCTGCTTTGGATTTAGCTTGCATATGAAGAAAGAGGTGCACCAAAGTGATGGGTACTTTAGAGCTATTCAATATTGTCAAAGAGGCTCGCACATAGCAGGTTGGTCATCAATATAGTTGTTTGTGTTTTGAGCCACTCTGCAATTTATTCATGTGTATTGTAAGTGAATGTGTATATTTGTATATTTGATTGTTGCCTGATTTAAAAGGACTTTTATATTTGCTATTAAGGCGACATAGCAAAACCTTATTTACCGTTTTGCAGAAATTACAACATAAGATGAAAATTGCAATAGAAGAAAAATTAACAACTAATTTTTAATATCAAATCGATTGTTAGAAGGATTTTTTTACTGTCATTTACTAAAATCTTTTTTTTTTTTGAAATTATAATAGTACTTTTTTCAAATTGTTTTCATTTAGCAGTTCAAATTCTGATTTCTAAAATTTCCTTAAAATATCCATTACATTTCTAATATACTTCATATTTACCATTAGTATTCTACTTCTTCTACAATATGCTTCCATAGATATAAATTGATTAACTAAAAAAATGTAACAAATTTTGAAAGTGCAACGATCCATATATCAATCATGTTATTGTACATTTATTTAAAAATATAATTTTTTTAATTAAACGGTCGGTTTTCCCACCGTTGTGCTGTAATACTAGTAAAATATCTTGGTAGGGGAAAAAATTTATAAGGACAAATTAATTAAATATTTTATCCATAAGGACAATACATTAAAAATTTATCAAAAAGAACAACTAATAGCCAGTGTGGTCGATTATTTTTACTGATCATTCTAATTCCATTTTTTTCCTCCATCATTTTTTTTAGATTTAAGGTTGAATTCGTATGAGTGTTAAAAATGGTGACCGAAAAGCGATCGACACGATCTCCACATGTGTTGTTCCCCAATTTGGACGAAACCCTAGAATCGCAGCTGATACCAATCAAGTGGAAAAGGAAGTGGAATTTTTTTTGGAAACCCTAGCCGAATGTGCAGAAATTGCACAATCTGAAGTCAAAACCTTAGGTAATGGTAAACAACAAATAATTGATATTTAGAAGAAAACGGAGAATTAAGCAACGGAAAAAATCGCAATAGACAGTAGAACTGATACTGTTACTAGCCAGATTGACGATCAAAGAGAAAATGACGAAAAAATTGGTACTGATGATGGAGCAACGAAGGAACAAAATGTCATAGAAAAACAGAGTGCTCCTACTGATGGTCAAATTGTTGAAGAAGTACAGTTGGTAAAAGAAAAGAATACTGCTAACACTAGAAATGAAGAACAAGGGAAAATTAGAGAAGAAACTGATACTTTGGATGCCAAAAATGTAGAAAAAATCAGAGTGAGGAAAAGGGCTAGAGTGATAACTAATGAGACACATTCGAAAAGGTTTAATGATCCAAAATTTGTAGTGGAAAAGTCAAAGAAGAAAAGAAGAGTTGATAAAAATAAGGTAATTGATATTCATAGTAAGAAAATTTAGTAATGTTTATTTATATTGTCTAACAATAATGGTTTAATTGTGCAGGATAAAGAGGAAGGAAAAGGAAAAACAATTGAAGTTAAGGATGTTGGAAACATTGAAGAAAATTCTGTAAGTTAAAACTGATAACTTTAATGATATAAAACATATAACTTGAATAGAGCTAATGTAACGATTCGAATTTTGCTCGGACCTAATCGATCGTTAAATCGACTAAGACCGTTCAAAACCCGAATACGCTAACTCTGGGCATACAACACATAAGAAAAAATAATAGAAGACTTTTATAAACATCATAATAATGTTACATCAGAGTACAGAATATCAGAGTACATCAAATAAAAAATAATACAGCGGAAGATAAATTACAATAAATGTAATACAATGCAGCGGAAGACTATCATTGCTCTGGCCACAGCTTTAAGCTTTGATCCAGAATCCTGCCTAATAAATAGATATATGCAAAACAAGCCACTCGATTGCCCGTGTGGAAAAGAGGGCACCCGAGTTTGCAAAGTGAAACAAACTACGAGTTAGTCATGGGACTGGTATGAGAAATCTTACTTAACCTATTTAATACTAAGGTTAATCACAGGACCATGCCGCTAACGCGGAACGGGTTTACTCCATTGGATTGCCAGTGCATAAAATAAAGTAAATCTTGAAACAATGCAATGCTTTTTAGAAAAATATAACCATTATAAGACTCAAGTCCCATCACACAATGCAACGCAAACCGGAGGATAGAGTTTTACCTTATAATGGTCAAAAATGCTTGATATGATAAAACGTATTTGATATTATTATTAGTGTATATATGTTTCAAAAACATTTCAATCATAATGTATCAATCGTAGATGACATAGCTACCATATACTATGTCGCCATACTAGTTATACAATCAAAACCGTATGGTGTCGTATTGGAAGTTGGATTTCCATCATGAACCAAGGCAAGGGATCGTCCTTATCGAATTCAAGACTCTCTAGCCCGAGCCTCAGGACAACCGCAACTGCACCTAGGAGCCATAGGGTCGGTCCACAAATATGTTAGTGGATTATAACACCTGAACAATACGTTTATTCTCCCTATGGGGCGTAAAATAAAGCCACTAGGGACTTAATATCCGAGGTACCTCGCTTTCCATCATCCACATAAGTAAAAATATTTGGGCTTGTAAAACCTTGACACCACTTCTAGCTAGAAAGTAACACATGTTCTCCCTAGATCCTTCTCCCATTTCTAGTTCATACCGGGGTGTGAGGCTCGCGAAGTATCGCTACATAAAGCTATGCTAAATAAGCTATGCTTTGATCATCAACCATAAGGCTCTGTTTTTCAACAATAAGTGTTGATCATTTGCATCTTAGCATGCTACATTGTCAATCCATACCATACCATTGATTTCTGCCAATATATAACCTCTAAGCTCGTACATCTCAGAGAAGGGTGTTAAGTAGGAGAAAAATTCTCCACCACCAAACAGATATATATTTAGCAGAGATCAACGAATACAACATAAAGTAATACTACGTCAGAATACCATCCATTTACAAGTTCGTTCTGGGTCTAAACGAAACCGGAGGCACCTTATTCCTCGTCCCATATGTCCAATACAGGAGAGAGGTCCTCGCGTATCCGGTCGATCCCCAAGTACATTTGAATGATCACCATTTGCCACCTTGTCTTCTCTCCCAACCAAACGATGTAAAGACCTCCGGCTTCAACCCCCGTCTTCATCTTCGACTCTTAATCGTCGTAATAATTATTCAGAGTGGGTTAAACCCGGTCTTTCCGAATGACTCGCGTATTTTATAATCAATAATTAAGTGCTACGGAAACACATCATATGCCTCATTCCAATTCAGAATATTCTTTTAAATAAATATTCACATTATTAGGGAAATGTTCCTATTAATTTTATCAAAGATAAATTGTTTTAAATTTATTCTTTTCTTTTAAAGATTTTTTAAAACTCAAATTTGGTTTTAATATATAGAAATCATTACTTTATGATTATTCAACTTTAAAAAATTTATCTTGCCATTAACTGGGTTAAAGAACCAATGTCATTTAAAGCCCAGTTCACGATAAACCCAAAATCATCTTCCATTAAACATGGAATTTTCATAGAAATCAAATCAATACATAATCGATATACATTTCCGTATCAGACTAATAATATAAATGGAATAATGGCAAATCCTTTTAAATTCCATATATAATAACGGTCTTCTTTTACAGAAGCTCATCTCGATTATTATTAAATCGAATTCCATTCAATTCCAATTTAATATATCAAATTCCAAATAAATAGTTTTATTAATAAATCGAATTTTCATATTATTAATAAATCGAATTTTCATAGAATTCCATTCAATTCCAACTTTGGAAAATTCCCATTAAATCTTAATAAATAGATTTATAAATTCCAAATTATATCTTTACTGTAAATTGAGTCAAAGAACGAATGTCGTTAAAAACACAGTTCACAATAAACCCAATTCACATTTCATTTTATTCCAATTACTAAATATAATTGGAAACTCTAAAAATCTTAATTAAAAGATTTAATTTTCTTGTACGGGGTTTAAGAGCAATGCTATTGAAGACACCATTCACGAAAAACCCAAAAATCTAATTTATTTAATTTAATTCCAGTTAAATATTAATTAATCGGAAAAATTCATTAAATTTTATTTTCAGATTTATTCTAATTAATAACTACTTCATTTCGATAAAAATATATTTTTATCTTTCAAAAACTATAATTTTCCATCGAAATTCTTCTCAAATCATTTATTATGATTTTAAATAATTTTTCCATATTTTTAATAATTTTATCAAGGCTCGTACAGTCGGTTTCCAATAACGGCCACCGAACTGCATCCATAGCGACCCTTTTCAAATTTGATTTGGACATAATTCCAAATCCAACAGTTAGATTTCAAAACTCTTATATTCATTGGAAAGCACTTTTCGATACGAACCCGACGGTTCCAGTTTTAGGAGAATCCGACAGTAGGATCTCCCACTACGCCAATTCGAAGTTAATGGTCGAAATTCGCGAACGGTCACAGCGCGGCGCGTTCTATTCAAGCCATTATATATATAATATATATTATATATACTACATTGATTTCCATTTAAATCGTATTATATAAAATATTTATAAATTCATTTTAAAACGATTCCAACTACATTTTCATTTTTAAATCAATATTGAATAATTTATATTTTATTATATTATAATATTAATATTTTCAAAACATTATATTGTGAAATCGCTTCTTTACGATATTCATTATAAAATGAATAAAATCGATTGATAAACCCGTTCGGGTTAAAAATGGCGTTTCTATACTTACTCGGCTTCATATATTAATATTTTTGTGTCCATCCAAAAATGGACATAAAAATCATAATTTTATTTTTCACTAAATTTATTTTAAAATATTCGTTATTTTAAAAATATTCTTTATATGGAGATATTCTTTATTTTAAAATATTCTTACATAAAAGATATTCTGAATCGGAATGTGACTCAATCAATTACCATATAATTTCAGTTATATAGATTTTATACATCGCATGTATATAACAATAATGATAAATAATCAATAAACAATACATTCACATCCAGAGTGAAATTTATAATTGTGTGAGCATTAAAATAAATATACAACGCTTATCACAGACTGTCAATCTATCAACTGGCATGTAACTAAATATTGGGACTAGTGTATGACAAATATCATCCCAATACCCATGTGGGGTTTCCAAACAACAACAGTTTATATAAATAAATCATTAGTTAATAATTTAACCAATTATAATTCAGTTTGAATTATTCCTTATATCACTAACAAAATAATGATAATGTTTTAATCTCGCAAATTTTCTAATATCACTGACATAATAATGATAATGTTAAACAAATATACATCTTTCTAATTCTATAACATGTAAATGTTAATATCAAACAAATGAACATCTTCTATTTCTATAACATGTAAATGTTAATATTAAACAAATGAACATTTTCTATTTCTATAACATGTAAATGTTAATATTAAACAAATGAACATTTTCTATTCAACCAATTTCCATTGTTTAAATTATAAATAAATATTTATAATTTAGTTTCAACAGAACATATATTCTAACAAGTAATTGCTTTTATTCTTGTCTAACATGGTAAAGGTGACATTTTTATTTCACAAAACATTATTCTAAATAAAAGACATTTTTATTTGACAAAAAAATATTCTAACTAAATGACATAGTTATTTACACAATATGTTCTCTAAATAAATAACGTGTTTGTTTACAAAATATGTTCTTTAACATAAGTGGCATGTTAATTTATCAAATATGATCTCTAACATAAATGATATGCTAATTTTCACAATATGATTTCTAACATAAATGACTTAATTTACCAAATATGACCTCTAACATAAATGATATTGATAACATGATATTTCTAAATGAATGACATTTTTATTAACATAACAGTTCTAAATAAATGATATTTATAGCATGACATTTCTAAACAAATGTCATTTTTATTAACATAACATTTCTAAATAAATGATATTTATAACATGACATTTCTAAATGAATGACATTTTTATTAACATAACAATTCTAAATAAATGATATTTATAACAGGACATTTCTAAATGAATGACATTTTTATTAACATAACATTTCTAAATAAATGATATTTATAGCATGACATTTCTAAATGAATGACATTTTTGTTAACATAACATTTCTAAATAAATGATATTTATAACATGACATTTCTAGATGAATGACATTTTTATTAACATAACATTTCTAAATAAATGATAATTATAACGTGACATTTCTAAATGAATGACATTTTTATTGACATAACATTTCTAAATAAATGATATTTATAGCATGACATTTCTAAATGAATGACATTTTTGTTAACATAACATTTCTAAATAAATGATATTTATAACATGACATTTCTAAATGAATGACATTTTTATTAACAAATTATGATTATAACTAAATGACATATTTATTTACAAAACATGATTCTAACTAAATGACATATTTTATCCTAACATAAAATTTTCTAACAATAACATTTTCCAAAAATTATATTTTTATTCTAGCATAATATTTTCAACTAACATGACATTCTTATTTACTAAAATGACATTTTGATTTTAATATAACATTGCTAACTAATATGACTTTTTTATATTACATGACAAAGCTTAAATTCTTAGCTCACAAAAATACAATTTGACAAATCACCACAACCAGAATCAGTCAATCAATCTCAATTATATACGGCGCATATATTTAATATCACAATATATATATATATATATATATATTCTAGATATATATATATTCTAGATATATATATATATATTAATTTTAATTTTAAATTGAGAAATCTAACAGTGTTTTGAATTCTTCAAAATTTTAGATCACTCCATTTCAGCTCTGGTATATTCCATGTTGTAGCTCCCCTTTCTGTGATTCCAACGGATTCGAAATCATTGAATTCTGAACCCGTATGAAAGGGATATACAAGTTTGAACTATTAATTACATTATTATAATTAGTAATAAAAATATTAACTTAGTCCTTTGGTAATCCTTCCTCCCACATCACTATATTATTTTATACCTCATTCCAGATAAATGAACCAAGAGTTCGTTCTCCAGAAGCCACTAGCGCCGCTAAAAACACTAACCGGGGGCCGATCATCCACCTCCACGCCGTCGGCCTACATGCCACCGTCCTCCCCTGGCCACCTCGGCTAACTCGATCACCCCAAGAGCCGGCTAGGAGTCTCCAAAATCCAGGACTTTGAGCTTCTCTTACTCCCAAAACATTGAACGATTTAGGATCTCAACCGTATGATTGTGAAGATGTGGATTTGTTCGTTTAATTTTGTTTTATAAGTTGGTTGAATTAATGTATCGATTTCATGAAAATTGAATAGGAACGATTGAGCATTTCTGGCCATCAAAAGGAATGGAGGCGGATCAGTAGATAGAATTAGGGTTTGGTTGATCTAATATTTATAATAAAATATTATTAAATCCCTTAAATTTTAGATAAAGCCCCTTAACTCTTAATATCTCCAAATCCAACCCCAAGAATGTTGCTCCCAGCCAAATACTCCTATTGTGGACACAATGGACTAGGTACCATCACCCCATTCGATCGTCTCAGCCCACTTTTCTTTAATTTAAAAAATAAGTATTTAATTATTTAATTTGATCGTACACTTTAATTTACCAGGGCCGCATACTGACTCCAAAAATTCCAAAAAATATATTTGTAGCTATGTTTTGACAATACGGTCCTAACAAAATTAATTTTGTCAAATTTGGAGACCGTTTGAAAAATAGCCATTTTCTGGTCGATCCAAATTGACCGAAATTAACAAAACACGTTTTCTTTCGCCACGCTCACATATTAATTCCAAAAATCATGAAATTGGAATCTAGAAATAATTTGACATTCTGGATCCAATAAAAGCGGTTTCGTCGAAAACGGAGGTTGTTTGCAAAATGGCTATTTATACGGGCTATATATTATATTAAATTCTATAGCGACTATTCTGAATTTTAAATTGGGCATAACTTTTTATTCTCGCTATGAAATTTCAATTTTTCAGATTTATTGGAAAGATATTTTTAAACAGATTTAAATATTTTTGGTTTAACTCGAATCTGATTTATTTTGAATCCTGTACACTTAGTGAAAGATCAAATTCAAATTTTTCAAACTATCGCGCTATTTCTAACTCCTTTTAAAACTAAAATAAATATATTCATTTTAACTTCAATTTAAATAAATTTTTTGTCGTTATTATTTAAAATAAATTATTTTAAATATTGAAAATCCATTAAAATTTCTAAAATAAATTTTTTTAATTGGTTCCAAAATTCCGGGTTGTTACAATCTCCCCTACTTAAAATCTTTTCGTCCTCGAAAAGGAACGGAGCTAAAAGTTGTTTAATTAACCAATTTAATTTTCATTCTTTTATTGATTTCAAAATTTTTTTAGTTGAACTAATAATCACACAATACAATTATCAATCAATTAGTTTATTAGCTTTTCAAATACATATAACTTTTATATACTTAAAAATCCTATTTTCTAAGATCGGATTATATAAATAATCACAAATATGTTAATTATAAACTTGTCACTCTCAACTCATTCTAGGGCATTACTAACACCATCTCTAACGAGGTTTCTCATTCTAGGATAATACTGATCCTATCTCTAATGAGTATTATTTTATAGGATATTTCCAATCCTACCTCTGATGAGTCTTTTATTCAGTTCTAACGAGTTGTACCCCAAAGATTTGGATTAACCAAAGCTCTGATACCACATGTAAGGATTTGGATTTTGCTCGGACCTAATCGATCGTAAAATCGACTAAGACCGTTCAAAACCCAAATACGCTAACTCTGGGCATACAACTCATCAGAACAAATAACAGAAGACTTTTATAAACATTGTAATAATGTTATATCAGAGTACAGAATATCAGAGTACATTGAATAAATAATAATACAATGGAAGATAAATTACAATAAATGTAATACAATGCAGCGAAGACTATCAATGCTCTGACCACAGCTTTAAGCTTCGATCTAGAATCCTGTCTAATAAATAGATATCTGCAAAACAGGCCACTCGACTGCCTATGTAGAAAAGAGGGCACCCGAGTTTGCAAAGTGAAACAAACTACGAGTCAGTCATGGGACTGGTACGAGAAATCTTAATTAACCTATTTAATACTAAGGCTAATCATAGGACGACCATGTCGCTAAAGTGGAACAAGTTTACTTCATTGGATTGCCAGTGCATAAAATAAAGTAAATCGTTAAACAACGCAATGCTTTTTAGAAAAATGAAACCATTATAAGACTCAAGTTCCATCACGCAATGCAACGCAACCCGGAGAATAGAGTTTTACCTTATAATGGTCAAAAATGCTTGATACGATAAAACGTATTCGATATTATTATTAGTGTATGTATGTTTCAATAACATTTCAATTATAATGTATCAATCATAGACAGCATAGCTACCATATACTATGTTGCCATACTAGTTGTACAATCAAAATTGTATGGTGTCGTATTGGAAGTTGGATTTCCATCATGAACCAAGGCAAGGGATCATCCTTACCGAATTCGAGACTCTCCATCCCGAGCCTCAGGATTCAGCCTCAACTGCACCTAGGAGCCACATGATCAGTCCACAAATATGTTTGTGGATTATAACGCCTCAACAATACGTTTCTCCGCAATATGGGGCGTAAAATAGAGTCACTAGGGACTCAATATCCGAGGTACCTCGCTTTCCATCATCCACATAAGTAAAAATACCAAGGCTTGTAAAACCCTGACACCACTTCTAGCTAGAAAGAAACGCATGTTCTCCCTGGATCCTTCTCCCTTTTCTGGTTCATGCCGGGGTGTGAGGCTTGCGAAGTATCGCTACACAAAGCTATGCTAAATAAAGTTATGCTTTGATCATCAACCACAAGGCTCTGTTTTTCAATAATAAGCCTTGATCATTTGCATCTTAGCATGCCACATTGTCAATCCATACCACACCATTGATTTCTGCCAATATATAACCTCTAAGCTCGTACGTCTCAGAGAAGGGTGTTAAGCAGGAGAATAAATTCTCCGCCACCAAATAGATATATATATTTAGCAGAGATCAACGAATACAACATAAAGGAATACTACGTCAGACATACCATCCATTTACAAGTTTGTTCTGGGTCTGAATGAAACTGGAGGCACCTTATTCCTTATCCCATATGTCCAATATAGGAGAGAGGTCCTCGCATATCCGATCAATCTCCAAGTATATTTGAACGATCACTACTTATTACCTTGTCTTGGGATGCCTCCTAATCAAGACATCAGTAATCATCCAAACGATGTGAAGACCTCCTGTCTTCAACCCCCGTCTTCATCTTTGACTCTTAATCGTTGTTGTAATTATTCAGAATGAGTTAAACTCGGTCTTTCTGAATAACTCACGTATTTTATAGTCAGTAATTAAGTGCTATAGAAACACATCATACGCCTTATTCCAATTCAGAATATTATTTTAAATTAAAAATCACATTATTAGGGAAAGGTTCCCATTAATTTTATCAAAGATAAATTATTTTAAATTTATTTTTTAATCTTCTTTTAAATATTTGTTAAAACTCCAATTTGGTTTTAATATATAAAAATCATTACTTCATGATTATTCAGCTTTAAGGAATTTATCTTGCCTTTAATTGGGTTAAAGAACCAATGTCATTTAAAACATAGTTCATGGTAAACCCAAAATCATCTTCCAATAAACATTGAATTTTCACAGAAATTAAGTTAATATATAATCGATATAAATTTCTATATCGGGCTAATAATATAAATGGAATAACGGCAAATCCTTTTAAATTCCATATATAATAACAGTCTTCTTTTACAGAAGCTCATCTCGATTATTATTAAATCAAATTCCATTCAGTTCCAACTTAATATATAAAATTGGAAAACCTAACTTTGGAAAATTCCCATTAAATCTTAATAAAAATATTTATAAATTCTAAATTGTCACTGTAAATTGGGTTAAAGAACGAATGTCCTTAAAAACACAGTTCACAATAAACCAAATTCACATTTCATTTTAATCCAATTACAAAATATAATTGGAAATTCTCAAAATCTTAATTATTATTTTTCTTGTACAGGGTTTTAGAGCAGTGTTATTGAAGACACCATTCACGACAAACCCAAAAACTTTTTTTAATTCCAATTAAATATTTATTAATTGGAAAACTTCATTAAATCTTAATTTAAAGATATATTCTAATTAATAACTAGTTCATTTCGATAAAAATATATTTTTATCTTTTCAAAACCAGAATTTTCCATCTAAATTCTTTTCAGATCATTTATTATGATTTTACATCATTTTTCCATATTTTTAATAATTTTATCAAGGCCCGTACAGTTAGTTTCCAATAACGGCCACCGAACTGCGTCTATAGAGTCCCTTTACAAATTTGATCTAGACATAATTCCAAATCCAACCGTTAGATTTCAAAACTCTTATATTCATTGGAAAGCTCTTTTCGATATGAACCCAACGGTTCCAGTTTTAGGAGAATCCAACAGTAGGATCTCCTGTACGCCAATTTGAAGTTAATGGTCAAAATTCGCGAATAGTCGTTGCACGGCGCATTCTATTCAGGCCATTATATATATAATATATATTGTATATATTACGTCGATTTCCATTTAAACCGTATTATATAAAATATTTATAAATTCATCTTAAAACTATTCCAACTTCATTTTCAATTTTAAATCAATATTGAATATTTTATCATATTATAATATTAATGTTTTCAAAACATTAGATTTTGAAATCACTTCTTTACGATATTCATTATAAAATGAATAAAATCGATCAATAAACCCGTTCGGGTTAAAAATGGCGTTTCTATACAACCCGGCTTCATATTTTTATATTTTTGTGTCCATCCAAAAATGTCATAATTTTATTTTTCACTAAATTTATTTTAAAATATTTGTTATTTTAAAAATATTCTTTATCTAAAATATTCTTTACTTTAAAATATTCTTTATATAGAAATGTTCTTTATTTTAAAATATTCTTACATAAAAGATATTTTGAATCGGAATGCGACTCAATCCATTCACATCCAGAATGAAATTTATAATTGTGTGAGCATTAAAATAAATAAATAACGCTCGTCACAGACTGTCAACCTATCGAATGACATGTAACTAAATATTGGGACTAGTGCATGACAAATATCATCCCAATACCCGTGTGGGGTTTTTAAACAACAACAGTTTATATAAATCATTAGTTAATAATTTAACCAATTATTATTCAATTTGAATTGTTCCTTATATCAATAACAAATAATGATAACGTTTTAATCTAGCAAATTTTCTAATATCACTAACATAATAATGATAATGTTAAACAAATGTACATCTTTATACTTCTATAACATGTAAATGTTAATATCAAACAAATGAACATCTTCTATTTCTATAACATGTAAATGTTAATATTAAACAAATAAACATTTTCTATTCTATAACATGTAAATAATATTTAAAAAATGAACATTTACTACTTAACCAATTTCCATTGTTTAAATTATAAATTATAAATAAATATTTATAATTTATTTCAACAGAACATATATTCTAACAAGTAATTATTTTTATTCTAGTCTGACATGGTAAAGGTGTCATTTTTATTTCACAAAACATTATTTTGTATAAAAGACATTTTTATTTGACAAAAACGTATTCTAACTAAATGACATATTTATCTACACGATATATTCTCTAACTAAATGACATGTTTGTTTACAAAATATGTTCTTTAACATAAGTGACATGTTAATTTACCAAATATGATCTCTTACATAAATGGTATGTTAATTTTCACAATATGATTTCTAACATAAATGACATGTTAATTTACCAAATATGACCTCTAACATAAATGATATTTATAACATGACAATTCTAAATGGATGACATTTTTATTAACATAACATTGCTAAATAAATGATATTTATAGTATGACATTTCTAAATGAATGACATTTTCTATTAACATAACATTTCTGGATAAATGATATTTATAACATGATATTTCTAAATGAATGACATTTTGATTAACATAACATTTCTAAATAAATGATATTTATAACATGACATTTCTAAATGAATGACATTTTTATTAACATAACATTTCCAAATAAATAATATTTATAGCATGACATTTCTAAATGAATGACATTTTTATTAACATAACATTTCTAAATAAATGATATTTATAACATGACATTTCTGAATGAATGACATTTTTATTAACAAATTATGATTATAACTAAATGAAATATTTATTTACAAGATATGATTCTAACTAAATGACCTATTTTATCCTAAGATAACATTTTCTAACAATAACATTTTTGTAACAACCTGTATTCTACGCATCGGAGGATCATAGAATATTTATTTCTTTCCCATATGAAGTTGTATGGTCATGTAACTTTGGGAAACATCCATTAGAGTCATTTCCCATGTTCATGATTTTTGTCGATTTTTAAATGACCATTTTGCCCCTAGTTGATCTTGTTTTGGCCATAATTTTTGATTGGAAAGGAATTTTGACCTGAAACCACTTCCATTAGATTCGTTTGATGATTTACCTTTCCGTAGAGTGGTCATAATAGCCAAATGAACTTACCGTTTGGGAGATATGGCTGAAATAATGTTTGGTGGGTGAAAAACTGCTTAACCGGGCCAAATAGGGTGATTAGTGAGTTGGCCCATAACCCACTTCGGGATTAGGGTTATGGGGAGGTTGAAATGAAGTAGAGAATCATTCCATTTCAGTTTTCTAGCCTCCACTTATCATCAAGGAACCCTAAAAATGGCCTCCAACCTCTAAATCACCTCTAAATCATCTTTTGATCAAGGGTTAAGCTTAGCAACCTCTAATCAAGGAAGATCTACACCAAAGCAACATTGGAGCTGCTGTTTAGCATTGGGATTTGCGTCAAATCAGAGATTTATTTCAGATCTTAGTTTATTTGTGGCTAAGGTGAGTGATTTGCATAGTTTTACACTAGTTATGGCTAGTTAAAAGGTAATTAGTGTTACTTAGCGAATTTAAACGTGATAAAATTCTGGAAAAATGTTCATAAATTCTTAAATGATGTTTTAGACCTCTGATATGAATTTGGGTTAATTTGGTTAAGTTTTGCTAATCCTATCATTAGTTTCACCTTAACATGCTTAAGGGGAAAATATGGGATTTTGGGTATGTTTGATCCATTTTAACCTATCATATTGATGTTTTGATGTTTATGGTTGATTATGCATGTTGCTATGACTGTATGATATGCTTTGTGATTGATTTCAATAGTTAGAATGGTCGAAAACATCGTCGAATGGCGTAAACACTTGCTGGAAAAGCTTCAGGAAACATTGCAGGTTTCGGATCGGATCGGATATGGGGGCTCGGATCGGATATGTTGAACTGGGCAAGGGATTCGATCAGATCGGAACCTGACACTTGAGAAAATTGGCAAAAAGGAAGGCTACGCTAACTGAACTGGGATCGGATCGGATAAAGGAGAAGCGATCGGATCAGATAAAGAAGGAGGGATCAGATCGAAGCACGTGAAGAATGAGGGAGCGGATCGGAGCGGAAGCACGAACTGGAGCGGAGATGGCACCCGACCCGAGGTGGGACACCCGACCCGACCTGAAGAAAGATACCCGACCCGAACCGACACGATGGAGTGGACCCGACCCGAACCGCTACAGAGGAAGACCCGAACTGACACAACGCAGACACCCGACCCGAACCGATGGTTTGAAGAGAACCCAACCCGACTTAGTATTGACCAATAACCCGAGATGCAAAGGTAGTCCAATATGGGAAGTTAGAGCTCGGGATCCAATTGGGAACCGATGAGTTCACTTCATGGTTGGGCTTTGCTACGGGACGTGTGCTAAGGAGTTATTGACATTCATAACTTCGATTCACCACTGAAAATGAATGATGGGCTACTTATCAGTGCAGTAGAGTCATTGCGACTCGAGGGGCAAGGTGATGGTAGCAAGACTACGTTATCAGTGCAGTAGAGTCATTATGACTTGAGGGGCAAGGTGATGCGTAGTAAGACTATGAGCCAGTGCAGATGGGGTGAATAACTCCATGGGGCAAGTGGACATAGTAAAGGACTGGTAAGACTATGAGCCAGCGCAGATGGGGTGAATAACTCCATGGGGCAAGTGGACATAGTAAGGATTGGTAAGGCTATGAGCCAGCGCAGATAGTGTGAATAACTCCATGGGGCAAGTGGACATAGCGAAGGATTAGTGGCTACGTTATCAGTGCAGTGAAGCCATTTATGACTTCATGGGGCAAAGTGATCGTAGCAAGGGTGGGTGATCGAAGTGGTGAATATCGTATGCTTTATGCACTGAGTGAGTGATGTGAGGATGGATGCTATGTTTGATTGTTTGCCATCACTATGACATGCACACCTCCCCCACCTCCGTATCTTTACACCGTTTGATATGGCACCTTAGAGTGTTGTACAATATGTAGTGCTAACTCTTTGGTTGCAGGTCCAGGTTCAGGTATGTTTTAGTCTACCTATTATTGTTCACTTTAGATGCTTATCGCTTATACCAGGCTTTATGTCTAACCCAGAGTTTTATGTCTCCTCTTATTACTCTAGGTGCTCACACGAGCAGACTAGAGATAGGTTAGTTGGTGATGCGCGAGTAGCTAATTCGGAGGCGGGCAGGAGGCTTCCACGTATGATATATATATACACATTCTCCCTGTGTCGTTGGTGGTCGCTACTTGGTCATTAGTAGTGTACTTCCTTTATCTTACTTTTGCTTTGAGACAGTTTGAAAAGTTGTAATAAGCTGTATTTTGGATTTCCGCTGCTATGATGTTTAGTTCTGGTTTTCAGCTTATGCACTGTCTCACCTGTTTTATGTCAAGTATGTTATTATTATATTTTATTCTATGCGCTGTGAGACAATCTACAGGTTCTTTGTTAGTTCATTTCCTTCTTCCCTTTCCTTCTGACGACTCGTTCCGTGCTAACTGGGCATGCGTACAGCGCACCTTTGGAGTAAATGTCGGTTGGTGCGGGGCGGGCCGTCACACTTGGTATCAGAGCTCTAGGTTGCGTAGTTAACCTAGGGTAAGACACTAGGGAGAGATAGTACGTATATGAGAGCACATATTTGTGATTACTTTGGTTTTCAAAAGCTATATATATACTATTGGTAGTATAAGAATGAAGTCGCACTGCACTAGCACCACTATGGGGTCGTTAATCGTTTCCCTTTTTCAGATTGACGATGAGCTGAGACACGAGGGGTGCTGGTAGAGGAACCAACCATGGGAATGCTGCTGACATGAGGGCGATGTTTATTGACCTCATGAGAGATATGCTTAGAGAAGTGCAAGGGGAAGCTCCCAATCCCGGAGTTGGTGTTGGCCCAGTAGTGCAGGCGCCTAGGGTCGATTTCGCCAAGTTGTGCAAGGATTACACTAACCTTGGTAGGAAGCCGTTCCATGGGACGGAGTCGGCCACAGATGTTCAAGATTGGATGGATAGCTGTGACCGTATCTTCAATGACTTGGGTCTTGAGGATGCGATGAAAAGAAGGCTAGCGTCTCGTTAGCTGCAAGGGCGAGCGATGAATTGGTGGAATGCCATTAGAATAGCTACTCCAGAAGATCGGGTTACTTGGGTTCAGTTCAAGGCTCGTTTTAGCGAGAAGTTTATTCCAGCTGCCCAAAAGTCAGTGTTGTTCAAGAGATTCTTGGAACTCAAGCAGAATGGTAGGGCAGTTTCTAACTATATTGCTGAGTTCGACACTTTGTCAAAGTATGGACTGTCTCTCATCGACACTCCTGAGAAGAAGAATGAGAAGTTCATTACTGGTTTGGATGGATACTTGGGGGAAAGGCTTATTAATCACATCGATGAGACTTTTGAATCGATTGTGGGGAAAGCTTTGAGATCAGAGAGCCTTTACCCTAAGTCAAAGACCGAGGTTGCATCTGCAGAAGGTCCAAAGCCGCAAGCAGGCGGTGGAGGCAAGAATAACACTCAGAATAAGAGGAAGCAAGACCAATCTAAAGGTGGCCAGAAAAAGAGCAAGAAGGATGTTGAGTGCTTCAGATGTGGTAAGAAGGGCCATTATGATAAAGATTGTTGGGCTAAGACAGCGGATAAGAAGTGCTTCAACTGTGGTCAAGTGGGACATTTCAAGGATAAGTGTCCGCAACCTCTTAAGGAGAAGCAGATTGTGAAAGCATATGCTATTGATGTTGTTCCTTCTTCGTCAAATGCCCCAACTACGGCAGAGAAAGGAAAGAATGTTGTTATTCAAGGTATGCTTTCTATTTATGATGTACCAGTTCGAGTTTTGTTTGATACTGGGGCTTCCCGTTCCTTCATATCTAGTGACCTAGTAAATAGGTTGGGACTGGAACCCGAGATAGTCGATAGACCATTGGTTGTGACGAACCCAATTGGTGGTTCGACTAGCCTTAGTATGATTTGCAGGAATTTGGTCTTATCGAGTCATGGATGTATGTTTGTATGTGATTGCTTTGTTTTGGGCTTTACTGGGTATGGTATTATATTGGGAGTCGATTGGCTCCAAAGATACGAGGTAGTGGTAGACTGTGAGGGCTTTTTGGTGACAGTGAGGGCGGATGATGGGCGGAGGGTAGTGTTTGGTAGTCTACCTAGTGATGGGGTTATGGCTAGTTTTGTAAATTCCCTCGACATCCCGCAGGATGAGTTGTCAGATGTGCCCGTGGTTGGCCAGTAACCGGACGTCTTCGAGGAGGTGACCGGGCTTCCACCACACCGAGAGATTGAGTTCCATATTGATTTAGTGAAAGATGCCAGACCTATAGTGATGCCACTTCGTCGTATGGCACCAAGGGAGCAGCGAGAGATCAGGGTGCAAGTCAGCAATCTTTTGAAGAAGGGACTTATTAGAAGGAGTGTCTCCAAGTGGGGAGCACTAGTTGTGTTTGCCACTAAGGCAGATGGTTCCCTTCGTTTGTGTGTGGACTATCGCGAGTTGAATAAGGTAACGAGGAAGAATAAGTATCCTCTACCGCGGATAGATGATTTGTTTGATCAACAGGAAGGAGAAAGAGTGTTCTCCTAGTTGGACCTCGCGATAGGATTTTATCAGCTTCGAGTAGCAGATGAGAGTGTTCAGAAAACGGCATTTAGGACGCCGTCTGGATTTTATGAGTGGTTGGTCATGCCATTTGGGTTGACCAATGCACCAGCCTATTTTGTGGATCTTATGAATCGAGTATTTAGAGATCAGTTGAATAAGTTTGTTCTTGTGTTCGTGGATGATATCCTTGTTTATTCAAGGACAGAGGGGGAACATAAGGGACACTTGAGGATAGTGATGGAGGTGTTGAGGAAACACCAATTGAAAGCGAAATTCTCTAAGTGTCATTTTTGGAGAAGGGAGTGAGATTCTTGGGTCATGTTGTTTCAGAGAGTGGTATTGCCGTGGACCCTGCGAAGGTGGCTACGGTACAGGATTGGCCTACGCCCAAGAATGCAACAGATGTAAGAAGTTTCTTGGGGTTAACTGGATATTATCGTAAGTTTATCCAGGATTTCTCCAAGATAGCAGCACCGTTGACTCGGTTGACTAAGAAGAATCAGTCCTTCGTCTGGGACGGAGTGTGTGAGAATGCATTCAAGAGTCTAAAGGAAAAGTTGACGCGTGCGCCAGTGTTAGTCATTCCTAAAGGGAATAAAGAGATGACGGTATACACGGATGCTTATGGTACCGGACTGGGTGCTGTATTGATGCAAGAAGGTACGGTTGTAGCTTATGCTAGTCGACAGCTAAAGCCGCATGAGAAGAAGTATCCTACCCATGATTTGGAATTAGCAGCGATCGTGTTCGCATTGAAGATGTGGAGACACTATCTCTTGGGAGAAAGATTTGAGTTGTTTACCAATCATAAATCATTAAAATATCTCTTCTCCTAGAAAGATCTGAATCTCCGACAGCAGAGATGGTTAGAGTTCTTGGCTTCGTATGATTTTGATATCGCATACACACCTGGGAAAGGTAATGCGGTAGTCGATGCCTTGATTAGGAGACATGCCAGTTTAGGAGCAATGTTTCTTGAGTGGAAGCAACTGGAGTATATCGCGGGGTTTGATTTCAGACCAAAGTGCGAATTGGATCCAGTAATGCTAGCCAGTTTGACGATCAGACCCACTTTGATAGAACGGATCGGTTCCAGCCAGAGGAACGATCCGAATCTATTGGAAATCATCTCCAAGTTAGAGATGGACATCGACGGTGAGGAGATTAATGCGTATGGGCTTGATCGAGATGGGTGGCTTAGAAAGAATGGAAGACTAGTTGTGCCCAACGTGAATGGTTTGAGGGATGAAGTGCTTAGAGAATGTCATCACTCAAAACTGACTGTACATCCCGGTGGAAATAAGATGTATCGAGACATGAAGCAAACTTACTACTGGGAAGGGATGAAAGGAGACGTTGGAAAGTTTATATCCAAATGCATGAATTGCCAGCTAGTTAAAGCTGAGCAAAAGAAGCCTAGTGGGTTGTTGCAACCATTAGAAATTCCCGAGTGGAAATGGGAGCAAGTCTGGATGGATTTCATCGATGGCTTACCAAGGACTAGATCGGGACATGATAGCATTTGGGTAATTGTGGATCGATTGACTAAGAGCGCAAGTTTATACCAGTCAAATCGACCAGAACGGCAGCCAAGTTGGCAGAATTGTATATGAAGTGGGTAGTGAGATTTCATGGAGTACCCAAAAGCATTGTGAGTGACCGAGACCCGTTGTTCACTAGTGGGTTTTTGAAGAGCTTACAAGAGGCTCTAGGGTCAGGATTACATCTCAATACCGCATATCATCCTCCGACCGACGGTCAGACGGAGAGGGTGAATCGTATATTGGAAGATCTCTTGAGAGCTTGCATATTGGATTTTGGTGGATCATGGGATGACCATTTGCATCTAGTAGAATTTGCATATAATAATAGCTACCAATCCAGTATCGGTATGGCTCCATATGAAGCTTTGTACGGAAGACCGTGCAACTCACCATCATGTTGGATAGAGACTGGCGAGAAGTTTGTGCTTGGACCAGATGTGGTGAGGGAAACTTCCGATAAGATCAAGATCATTCAACAACGAATGAAAGCTGCCCAAGATAGGCAGAAGAGTTATGCTGATAAGGGGAGAAGAGACTTGAAATTCTCCGTTGGTGATTTGGTATTTGTCAAGATCTCTCCGTTAAAGAGCGTGATTCGATTTGGTAGGAGAGGCAAGTTGGCACCAAAATTTGTTGGCTCATTCCTTGTTCTTGAACTAGTCGGGAATTTGGCATATAGAGTTGGCTTACCAGAGAAAATGGCGGGAGTTCACAATGTGTTTCATGTTTCCCAACTAAGGAAGTTCGTTCACGACTCAGATATGACTATTTCACCTGATCAGTTAGAGGACTTCGAAGTAGAACCCGAGGCGGTTGGGAACCGCAAGCCGATTCGTATTGTGGGGCACGGTACGAAGCAACTTCGAAGGAAGGCGGTGAAGCTAGTCAAGGTTCAGTGGGGCGAGGACGAGAATGATTGTACTTGGGAGACAGAGGAGAGCATTAGGAAGGCATATCCAGAACTCTTTGCCTGGTAAGACTTACTTCGTAATTTAGTTATTCCGCATGCTAGGATAGACTTGTTTTGCTTGTTTTGCATGTTTGATTATTGTTTTATGATTGATAGGCATGCAGGACCCTTTATGTGTTTTGGTTAGGGAATTTCGGGGGCGAAATTTCTTAAGGGGGGAGAGTGTAACAACCCGTATTCTACGCATCGGAGGATCGTAGAATATTTATTTCTTTCCCATATGAAGTTGTATGGTCATGTGACTTTGGGAAACATCCATTAGAGTCATTTCCCATGTTCATGATTTTTGTTGATTTTTAAATGACCATTTTGCCCCTAGTTGATCTTGTTTTGGCCATAACTTTTGATTGGAAAGGAATTTTGACCTGAAACCACTTCCATTAGATTCGTTTGATGGTTTACCTTTCCGTAGAGTGGACATAATAGCCAAACGGACTTACCGTTTGGGAGTTATGGCTGAAATAAGGGTTGGAGGGTGAAAAACTGCTTAGCCGGGCCAAATAGGGTGATTAGTGAGTAGGCCCATAACCCATTTCGGGATTAGGGTTATAGGGAGGCTGAAATGAAGTAGAGAATCATTCAATTTCAGTTTTCTAGCCTCCACTTATCACCAAGGAACCCTAAAAATGGCCTCCAACCTCTAAATCACCTCCAAATCATCTTTTGATCAAGGATTAAGCTTAGCAACCTTTAATCAAGGAAGATATACACCAAAGCAACATTGGAGCTGCTGTTTAGCATTGGGATTTGCGTAAATTCAGAGATTTATTTCAGATCTTAGTTTATTTGTGGATAAGGTGAGTGATTTGCATAGTTTTACACTAATTATGGCTAGTTAAAGGGTAATTAGTGTTAATTAGCGAATTTAAACGTGATAAAATTATGGAAAAATGTTCATAAATTCATAAATAATGTTTTAGACCTCTGATATCAATTTGGGTTAATTTGGTTAAGTTTTGCTAATCCTATCATTAGTTTCACCTAAACATGCTTAAGAGGAAAATATGGGATTTTGGGTATGTTTGATCCATTTTAACCTATCATATTGATGTTTTGATGTTTGTGGTTGATTATGCATGTTGCTATGACTGTATGATATGCTTTGTGATTGATTTCAATAGTTAGAATGGTCGAAAACGTCGTCGAACGGCCTAAATACTTGCTGGAAAAGCTTCAGGAAACAGTGCAGATTTCGGATCGGATCGGATATGGGGGCTCGGATCGGATATGTTGAATTGGGAAAGGGATTCGATCGGAACGGAACCTGACACTTGAGAAAATTGGCAAAAAGGAAGGCCACACTAACTGAACTGGGATCGGATCGGATAAAGGAGAAGCGATCGGATCAGATAAAGAAGGAGGGATCGGATCGGAGCACGTAAAGAATGAGGGAGCGGATCAGAGCGGAAGCACGAACTGGAGGGGAGATGGCACCCGACCCGACCCGAGGTGGGACACCCGACCCGACCTGAAGAAAGATACCCGACCCAAACCGACGCGATGGAGTGGACCCGACCCAAACCACTACAGAAGAAGACCCGAACTGACGCATCGCAGACACCCGACCCGAACCGATGGTTTGAAGAGAACCCGACCCAGTATTGACCAATAACCCGAGATGCAAAGGTAGTCCAATATGGGAAGTTAGAGCTCAGGATCCAGTTGGGAAACGATGAGTTCACTTCATGGTTGGTCTTTGCTGCGGGACGTGTGCTAAGGAGTTATCGACGTTCATAACTTTGATTCACCACTAAAAATGAATGATGGGCTACTTATCAGTGCAGTAGAGTCATTGCGACTCGAGGGGCAAGGTGATGGTAACAAGACTACGTTATCAGTGCAGTAGAGTCATTATGACTTTAGGGGCAAGGTGATGCGTAGTAAGACTATGAGCCAGCGCAGATGGGGTGAATAACTCCATGGGGCAAGTGGACATAGTAAAGGACTGGTAAGACTATGAGCCCGGGCAGATGGGGTGAATAACTCCATGAGGCAAGTGGACATAGCAAGGATTGGTAAGGCTATGAGCCAGCGCAGATGGGGTGAATAACTCCATAGGGCAAGTGGACATAGCGAAGGATTAGTGGCTACATTGTCAGTGCAGTGAAGCCATTTATGACTTCATGGGGCAAAGTGATCGTAGCAAGGGTGGGTGATCGAAGTGGTGAATATCGTATGCTTTACGCACTGAGTGAGAGATGTGAGGATGGATGCTGTGTTTGATTGTTTGCCATCACTATGACATGCACACCTCCCCCACCACTGTATCTTTACACCATTTGATATGGCACCTTAGAGTGTTGTACAGTATGTAGTGCTAACTCTTTGTTTGCAGGTCCAGGTTCAGGTATGTTTTAGTCTACCTGTTATTGTTCACTTTAGATGCTTATCGCTCATACCAGGATTTATGTCTGACCCAGAGTTTTATGTCTCCTCTTATTACTCTGGGTGCTCACACGAGCAGACTAGAGACAGGTTAGCTGGTGATGCGCGAGTAGCTGATTCGGAGGCGGGCAGGAGGCTTCCACGTATGATATATATACACATTCTCCTTGTGTCGTTGGTGGTCGCTACTTGGGCATTAGTAGTGTACCTCCTTTATCTTACTTTTGCTTTGAGACAGTTTGAAAAGTTGTAATAAGCTGTATTTTGGATTTCCGCTGCTATGATGTTTAGTTCTGGTTTTCAGCTTATGCACTGTCTCACCTGTTTTATGTCAAGTATGTTATTATTATATTTTATTCAATGCGCTGTGAGACATTCTACAGGTTCTTTGTTAGTTCATTTCCTTCTTCCCTTTCCTTCTGACGACCCGTTCCGTGCTAACTGGGCATGCGTACAGCGCACCTTTGGAGTAAATGTCGGTTGGTGCAGGGCGGGCCATCACAATTTTTCTAACAAAGAAATGATCTTTTTATTCTAACATAATATTTATAACTTACATGACATTCTTATTTACTAAAATGACATTTTGACTTTAATATAAAATTGCAAACTAAAATGACATTTTTATTTTACATGACAAAGCTTAAATTATTAGCTCACAAAAATACAATTCAACAAATCACCACAACCAGAATCAGTCAATCAATTTCAATTATATATGGCGCATATATTTAATATCACAATCAATATAAATATACATATATGTATATATATATATATTCTAGATATATATTTTTTAAATTTAATTTTAAGTTGAGAAATCTCATAGTGTTTTGAATTCTTCAAAATTTTAGATCACTCCATTTCAGCTCTGGTCTGTTCCATGTTGTGGCTCCCCTTTCTGTGATTCCAACAGATTCGAAATCGTTGAATTCTGAACCCGTATGAAAGAGATATACAAGTTTGAACTATTAATTACATTATTATTATTAATAATAATAATATTAACTTAGTCCTTTGGTAATCCTTTCTCCCACATCACTGTATTATTTTATACCTCATTTCAGATAAATGAACCCATCGTTCGATCTCCAAAAGCCACTGCCGCCGCCAAAAACACTAATCGGAGGCCGATCATCCACCTCCACGATGTCGGCCTACATGCCACCGTCCTCCCCTGCCACCTCGGCTTACTCGATGACCCCAAGAGTCGGCTAGGTGTCCCCAAACTCCATGAGTTCAATCTTCTCTTACTCCCAAAACATTGAACGATTTAGGATCTCAAACGTATGATTGTGAAGATCTGTATTTGTTTATTTAATTTTGTTTTATAAGTTGGTTGAATTAGTGTATCGATTTCATGAAAATTGAATAGGAATGATTGAGCATTTCTGGCCATCAAAAGGAATGGTGGCAGCTCAATAGACAGAATTAGGGTTTGGTTGAACTGATATTTATAATAAAATATTATAAAACCCCTTAAATTTTAGACAAAGCCCCTTAACTCTTAATATCTCCAAATCCAACCTAAAGAATGTTGCTCCCAGCCAAATACCCCTATTGCGGACACAATGAGCTAGGTCCCATCAGCCCGTTTGATCGTCCCAGCTCAGTTTTCTTTAATTTAAAATATAAAATATTTAATTATTTAATTTGATTGTACATTTTAATTTACCGGGGCCGCATACTGACTCCAAAAATTCCAGAAAATTTATTTCTAGTTATTTTTTGACAATACGGTCCTAACAAAATTATTTTTTTTGAATTTGGAGACCGTTTGAAAAATAGTCATTTTCTGGTCGATCCAAATTGACTAAAATTAACAAAACATGCTTTCTTTCGCCACACTCACATATTAACTCCAAAAATTATGAAAATTGGAACCTAGCAATAATTTGACATTCCGGATTCAACAAAAGTGGTTTCGTCGAAAACGGAGGTCGTTTGCAGAATGGCTATTTATACGGGTTGTATGTTATTAAATTCTATAACGACTATTCTGAATTTTAAACTGGGCGTAACTTTTTATTCTCGCTATGAAATTTCAATTTTTCATATTCATTGGAAAGATATTTTTAAACAGATTTAAATATTTTTGGTTTAACTAAAATCCAATTTATTTTTAATCCTGTACGCTCAGTTAAAGTTCAAATTCAAAATTTCAAACTACCGCGCTATTTCTAACTCGTTTTAAAATTAAAATAAATATATTCGTTCTAACTTCGATTTAAATAAATTTTTCGTCATTATTATTTAAAATAAATTATTTTAAAATTTAAAAATCCATTAAAATTTCTAAAATAAAATTTTTAAATTGGTTCCAAAATTTCGGGTTATTACAGCTAAGTAATAAAAATGGTACTTTCAATGCACTAAAACTAATAACTGAACTCTGGAAACTTATTTGTAATTTAATATTAAAATGATTCCCACTCAGTTCATAAGTTAAAAACAAATACGTTGAATATTGAAAAGCTGAGAATGAAATTTGTAAATATAATTATTAATTAGATTAGTGTTTTTTTTTGTAACGCATTACATTGGATTGTGACACTCATAAATCTTATTATTCTGTTTATTAATATATTTTTATTTATTAACTAGGATGATGATTTTCCCAAACCAAGGCCAAGAGAAATTAAGTCGGCTGTATCAGTTGACAGTAGAGAAGAGTTAGTTGTAAATGACAAAACCAAACATGAGACGACTTATAGACGCGGTTTGCAAGCGTTATACAAAATGATAAGTTTCATAAGAGAGAAGAAAGCATTGAAAAATAAACAAATTGAGATTTTTAAACGAACGCCATTTTATGATTTCTTTTGTGTGTTTTATGAAAAAAAGATTTCATTGAAAAAGTGCAAGAAAAAAGCAGAGAATTTGGATGTAGTGTATTCTTGCTACTCAGCGGAGGACGATTCTTTTCTGTTTGGTGAAAGTAGAATGAAAATTTGTCCAGAAGATATAAGTTTATTATTCTACATGCCTTTGGAATGTACTGATATAGACAAGACACAGAAAATGACGAGTAGAACTATACCAACCGAGTGCAAGGATTTTGTCTCAAGAAACTTTGGAAAAGCAACTGTCATTACAAGGAATTCAATAGAAAAAAGAATTAAGGACGAAGTAGGGGTGGAAAAGAAGCAATATGAAGAAGACTTGCCATTCCTTCTTATTATGTTAATACTTCTTACCTTTTTCTTTGCCAATGACCAACAGAAATTTAGTTGGGGTTTTATTCCGTTTATCTTGGATGTGAAGAAGATGAATTCAATTTAATGGCTGAAAACAATTCATTTGAGTTTTACAAAGTTTGTAAAAATTTACGCAAATAATCCGAGGGATATGTCTGGTTTTCAATGCTTCCTTCGGTAAATATTTTTTTTTGCTATTTTTAACTTTATATTTAAACATAAATTAAAGAATTCAGTTATACCTTTGTTTTTTCTATATATGTAGTATGTGGTGTGCGAGAAGATAACTCTAATTGCACAACGGAGATACTTTGATAACAAAATCCCACGATTCGCGAGGTAGGATCTGATGAAATTGAAGACCATAGCAAACAAGGAATTTTTAAACATGTTCAAGACAGGACAGGTACAATACTTAGTATGTCATTTTTAAGCTCTTGCATGTATTAATTTAATGATTTATTCTGTATGTTTCAGCTATTGGTTATCAGTTCTATGTTTCTGTAGGGTTCATTTTTGTGTTGTTAACATGTATAGAATTTTTTTGGTATTAGTTTTATAATTTGTTAGGGGTCAGTTTAATTTTTTCTCATCTTCAAAGTCCATGGGTATTTGTTTTTGTATAATGCATTTATCAGTTTTGTTTTACATTTTTAACTTCAGTTTCTGGTTATCATTTTATATTTACTATAGTTATCAGTTTTTTAATTATTACCAATATACAGTTTGTAGTTATTATTTTTTGGTATTGTAGTTATCAGTTTTTTATTTTTCTTTAGTTCACATGATTTCTGCACAAATACAAATTTCTGACAAAAAAATTGTTGTCTGTTCATTAATTTATCATCCAATTCAGTGATTAAACTCTTGCATGTACTGATTTAATGTTTTATTCTTTCTGATTTAATGTGTTAAGTATTTATCATCTTCATATTCTATGGGTATCTTTTTTTTTAAATGTAGTTATCAGTTTTGTTTTACAAATATAAATTCAGTTTCTGATTATCGGTTTTTATATATTGTAGGTACCAGTTTTTGTAATTTTTTCCACTGTACAATTTATATTTATCATTTTCTTACTGTTGTAGTTATCAGTTTTATACATTTTGTTTACTCACAGCACTTCTGGTCAAATAAAAATTATTGAAAAAAAACTTATATCAATTTAGTAATTTCCCATCCAATTCAGCAATGTAGCAATATAAAAATTGATAAATATAATTTTTAAACATTTACAGATAAAGGATATAGCTAATATTGAGACGCAAAGGCAGTTATTTTATAGAAAAAGGAAAGTTTGGCAAGAAGATCTACAACAAAAGGAAAAGCTGCACAAACCAAAAAAAGAAAGCGTGGTTAGCTGGTAGAAGAAGTGGAAAACGTTGATAAAGATGTGGTAAATAGAGTTCTAAATTATCGCATCACAGAAATTTGAGGAAGAAAACAAATAATTAAAAAGGAAATGGAAGGAAGAAAGAAATTTGAGAAGAAAAGCAAAAGAAGAGCTATGTAAACTTAAACAACAGATGAAAGAGCAGAAAGATGAAATTTAACATGACAAAATAGATGACAGAGTTGATTCAGAAGCCACTATGATTGGTTCACAAAATGTTGAAAACATGGAAAGTAATGAAATAACTAAAAATGAGTTGAATAATGAGTATGCAGACCAATATAAAATGATGGAAAACATTGCAAATGATGATGAAAAGTCTTCTAGAGAAAAAAACAAGCCACTTGGAAAAGAAAATGAAACAACGCCAATCATGATTATTGATACTGTCAACGATAGTAGGAGAGTGAAAAAGTGTGTACAATCAATTGAAGACATCGATCCTTCGAACTTTAGTTTCAATATGACTGAAGAAATTTCAAAAAGTCGATGAAGGAAATTGGAAAAATAAAGGAAAAAAAGAGTTAAAAAATCAACTGTTAAGCCAACAAGTGCCAAATCACATTCTTACATCCTGAGAATGAGAGAAAAATGAAGAACATAAAAAAGGAATGAGCAATATGAATATTTTCTAAAAGCAATGAAGAAAGCACGGGAAACACAAATGAAGGAAAATGAAGGTTCATGCAAAGGAAAACAGGAAGAACTTCAACTTTCTGTGGTTCGAATAGATAAAGAAAAATGTGGAAAAAAACAGATAAATGAAGATGACAAAGAGCACGAACAAACTGTAAAACCAATAGAGCTAGTAAATGTTGAAGAGCCTTCATGGAAAGACTTACACTTGTCGAAATGCAAAAAGGTGACAAAACATCTAAATGATGAGGAAGGAAGGATTGTAAGGAAGCTTTATTCAATGTCAATAGCTGAAGAAAAGTAAGTTTAATATTTTCATTTGTCCTTCTAGAACGTTCTAATAATTATATTAACTATTTGACTTTTAAATAATTAACAGTGTAGTCGCTTGGCGAGATGATGATCTGGCAGGGGGAGGATGTATTATTACGAAAGATATGCTGATGGAAGTGCTACGAGGTTTGTTAACAGATGGCCAGGTAAACATATTTAACAAAATTTATTAATGATAACTATGTAAATTAAAAAATGATAACCAAAATTTATATTTTTTATATGGTAAGTATAATGAATAGGATATTGATACCTAAGAAAATGTCAAAATGATACTAAGAAACTGTAATATATTGATTCAAAATATGTCATACTAAAGTTGATACATTTATAGATATAAAACTACTAACTAGTTATTCGATTTAAAAAAATGATAGCGTAAATTATAAACAACTATAACATATTAATTGGAAGTAATATTAATTGATACCTTAAACATGATAAAAACATATCTATCAATAATAAATACAAAACCTGATGTATACCATTTTATAACATGATAATTTAGTTTATGTAATATATTGTTTTCATTGTGTAATCAGATTATCGACTTGTACAGCCTTAAACGTGATTTAGTAGAAAACAATTATGCAATGTCTACACTGATGACAGTAAGTTCAATTACAATTTTTAAAAAGTGTTTGTTTCAATTATTCACATCCTTATGCATTAAGGAGGTCAACTGAATCAGTAGACCGCCTGATCTTTGCATTAGATAAGGAACATATACACACATTTTTGCATATGTTCATATAGCATTATAATTCTTTTAAGTACAATGGATGCTTGTGGATGATGGATGGGTAGATGGATGATTGGATGGTAGGATGCAATCTTCTTAACTTGAAGATTTCGGGGACGAAATCCTTTAATGATGGAACACCCCGTAATTTTATAATATGACATAAGAGATAATTAAATAATAATTAATTATTAAATGAAGAATTAGGTGAAATCGGTTACGCCATTGCGTTCATCTCAGAATTCTACTTGAGATAGAGTCTGAGTTTGTGTAAACGGATGCCATATGAAAGAGGTACGGAGGATAGAATTTGGGCAGAAAATTCAATAAATGGACCAGAATGCACTGGCGCACTTGGGATGTGCGCCAAAACAAAAATGCACAGGTGCACTTGGGAAGTGCGCCCATGCCGAGGAAAGAAATACAAAGAATTCCGGAGAGTTATGTGATGACATGTCTTTTCTGATTGGTTGGATGACGTGTCTTTTGAGCTGTGTGGTTCTGATGGTCTCTTAGTTAATCTGAAGGCCCTAATTAACTCACTACAACTATATAAACATACCTAGACCTAAACCTAATTCATAATACACTAATTCATATGCCTCCAAGCTGCCGCAACCTAAGCTAGTCTTTCTTCTGCACTAAAGCAAATCTAAATAGGAGTAATTCATATTGGAAGATAAGAATAGAATTCTACAACAACGGTTTAGCTAATCAAATTCAGAATACAGAATTCAGATCTACTTTCTCTTCTTCCACTGTGAGTCCACGTTGCTTTCACAAATAATTAATTAAAAGTAATTGTGATAAGTTTATAGATTGGATTTTATGAACATGACTATGAGATGAATCATATGTTTAATTAGATCTATTTTATGATTCAAGTTCGCATGTTTAATTAGATCTATTTTATGATGCAAGTTAACATGTTTAATTAGATATATTTTATGATGCAAGTCGATATGTCTAATTAGATCTATTTTATGATGCTAGTTCACATGTTTAATTAGATCTATTTTATGATGCAAGTTCATATGCTTAATTAGATCTATTTTATTATGCCAAGATCATATGCTTATCAGATCTATTTTATTAGATCTATTTTATTATGTCAGTTCATATGCTTATAAGATCTATGCAAGTTCATATGCTTATTAGATCTATTAGATCTATTTATTATGTAAGTTCATACGCTTATAAGATCTATGCAAGTTCATATGCTTATTACATTTATTAGATCTATTTTATTATGTCAGTTCATATGCTTATAAGATCTATGTCAATTCATATGCTTATTAGATCTATTTTATTGTGTTTACACCAGTTTTGGTGCTTTAATTCTCTTCTCCTCTTCTTTTTTTATTAGATTAGGCTAACTGCGAGCCTAACATATTATTATACGTACGAATGACGTGGGAACGTCATGGGAAAGTTTGGGAAAACATTGAATTATATGCAATTGGATATAAATTGATTTGTAATCATGTAATTGACTTGGGGCATAAATTTGGCATAATTTATATGCATGGAATTATGGGCATAGATTTGGATTAAAATGATGAACATAACTTAGATTGGAAATGTGGGTAATTAATATATTTTAATCCAAGATTTGAAATTGGGGACATAAATTAAGGAAGTAATAATGAACGCCTAAGACACGAGGTTAGACTTGGATTGTGGTATAAGACCGCCCGACATATCCAGCCACCACAAACCGTAGTCTAATGTGAGAGGTCAAAGGCAGAAACTAGATGCGTAAGAATGCAAAGACACGAGGTTAGATTCAGATTGCGGTATAAGCCTGCCGGATCCGCCGGCATATCCAGCAACCGCAAAATGGTAATCTAATGTGGGAGGTCTTGCAAGATTATGGTTTTATTGAATTAATGAACACTTAACCAAGATAAGACATGTAGTAAGACATGGGGGTTAAGTGTGTGACATGGGTGACATGTGAAATATAATTAGAGGCACTTAACCAAGGCGAAACATGTTAGAAGACATGGGAATAAGAAGGGGTTAAGTGTGAATTCCTAGTGGGGACCAAGCTTAAGAGGGAAGCTTGTGTCAAGTGTGTGGACCCTTTTCAACCAGTAACCCATTCTATATCTATGTGAGCTCGAACTAGGTCGAGGATGGGACGCACTTACTGGGATTGATTGTAAGAGGTCAAACGAGGTAGCAGTGGCAACACAAGTCCAACGGAGTCATGCAGATGCGTGGGTCCAGACTGGTAGGTAGGACGTTGTTGCATCATGTAGGAATAAGTCTTGCATTTTAGCAGTATCGGGTTTCCACTTTAGGGAGTGATACACCCTACTACGGGACCAACACGGGTATCTACGAGTTAGAGAGTCGATCGAATGGGGAGGGTAGTGGGTACAACTAGTGGAGATAGGAGCAGACGACACCTATGACAACAACTAGGAGTATAAGAAGCTACCATCATTATTATTATTATGGTTAGTAAGAGGGATCAACTTCCAGTATGGGACTAGTAATGATGCGATGTAGGAATTATTTTATAGTGATTAGAAGCACAATCAACGTTATATCTTGCTTACCTTGTCCATCTTGTTACCTTGCCATACCTATTCATGTTACAGTCATTTCTTATATCCAGTTTATGTTCTTATCCTGTTACTTTACTGATTATATGTTAAAGTCACTGGACTCTCCAGACTTTATGTCTGACCCGTTTTGTTTCGCCTCTTTTCTTTTCTTTCCCCCTCCAGATGCTTGGGGCGGGATTAGTGGAGCTTGACTCAGCTTTCTTTCTTCTTGAAGTGCTTGGGAGCGTTGAAGTAATGTTCAACTTTATCACTTTTTCATTATGGCTAGTTGGAGTGGGATTATGCTTTTGTTTTTATTTACTTTGAAAATAAATTGTTCAAGATGGATATTAGTGTACTTGGATTTATTATTTGGCTTTGATGTTATAACCAAACTATATTTAGTTTTCGCTGCATTGAATTATTTTGAAATTTGAAGTACCATTTCATATATCTATCTTGTAATATTTTGTTCTATACACTTATAATGCTCCATGAAAGTTAATGCATTCCCTTTGTGAGTGACAACAATGGACATGGGGTGTTACATGTGGTATCAGAGCTGAAGGTTACCATAACAGATAAAAGATTTTGAAAACCGTTTTCAAAAAGCATTTTTAGGAAGTATTTTCAAAAACATGTTTTAAAGAGAGTACTTTTAAGAGAAATTTTTGTTATGAAAAACATAATCCCCAAAAGCCATATATATCTTTCGATTCTCTGTTTTGAATCTCTTCCTTTTTCCTTTCAGCATGTCTGGGGAACTCGTTAAAACTGAGGGCGTACAGATACTAGGCTGGTTCCGAAGGTATTTGGAGTTTAGGGCTACTGCCGTAGGCCCAGCAGACGTTCCTCCTCACCCAGCTGCAGCCGCCCCTCCTCCTCCTCCTCCCCGCATAGACGCTTTTTCTAAGATATGCAAGGACTTTCGGGCAATGGGCGGAAAACCTTTTCATGGGACTGAGACGTTCGTCGAAGCTAGAAACTGGCTCAAGGAAGTGGAGGATTATTTGGTATCTTTGAGGTAGATGATGGAAGAAAGGTTCAACTAGCTGCTTGGTTAATAAAGGACGAGGCCTCATTTTGATGGGAGGTCACGAATGGAGAACGTGCAGTGGAAACTTGGATGGATTTCAGATAGAGGTTTGAGTTGAAATTTCGTTCACGAGCAGAGGAGAGTTTATACATGGAGAGGTTCTTGGCTTTGAAGCAAGAGAGTTTGTCTTTGAAGGAGTACGTTAACAAGTTTAACCAGTTAGCAAGATTCGGCTTAGAGTTAGTGAATACACCGCATAAGAAGGCCCTGAGATTTGCTAAGGGTTTGAACGAGCCGCTACACGGATTGGCCATGTACCACATTCCTATGGGGGCTAACATCGAGAAATTTGTTGACATGGCACTGATGCATGAGGAGGAGAAAGGTGCTAATGTTAATAAGGCACAGGATAAGAAGGTGGATCCAAAGAAAGCATAACAACAACAAAAGAAGATGGTAAGGATAACAAGGGCAAAGGGAAGAAAAGGTGTTTTAATTGTGGAACACCGAGCCACTTAAGCAAGGACTGTAGGAAGAAGAAGAAGACTGGTTGCTTCCAATGTGGTGAGGCAGGACATGTGATTAAAGATTACCCAAGGAGGCAAGGACAAGGGAAAGGGCAGAGGAAAGGATCTACTTCTGGAGGGCAGGTTCATGCTCTCATGGCACCAGGACAAGAGAGAGGTAGAAACATTTCTGTTGAAAGTTTTATTTTCCCTTTTATCATCATGTTCAAACTTTGTTTGATTCTGACGCTTCACATTCGTTTATATCTGCTTCGTTAGTTAAACACTGCACCTAAATACTAGTCTGGTTATGGATCCCATTGTAGTCTCAAATCCTATTGGGGGTACGGCTCATCTTTCTATGTTATGTCGGGATTTGAGAATATTTGTGTATGGCATTGAGTTCAAATGCAACTTTTTGTACTTGGTTTCACAGGCTATGGGTTGATTCTAGGAATGGATTGGCTAGCTAGGTATGGTGCCATTCTCGACTGTGAAAAGAGGGTAGTTAGAATGTTGACTAGTTTGGGTAATACTGTCGATATCTCATGCGACCCTAAGGGTTCTGTTATGCTTACCTACCTAGAATCTCTTGACACATCTATTGATGATTTGCAATATGTTCGAGTAGTCCGTAAGTATGCAGATGTCATTGAGGAGGTTAGGGCCTTACCTCCAAAACGTGAGATAGATTTCTGTATATACTTGGTGGACAATGCAAAGCCTGTTGCATTGCCAGTGCGCCACATAGCTCCAAGAGAAAGGAGGGAGCTTAGTAAACAAGTGAAAGAGTTGCTTGAGAAAGGGTTCATAAGAAGAAGTATCTCGAAGTGGGGGTGCTCGCGTTGTTTTTTCTACAAAGGCTGATGGTTCGCTCAGATTGTGCGTGGACTATAGGCAGCCAAATAAGCTCACGAAGAAGAACAGACACCCTTGCCGAGGATAAATGACTTGTTCGATCAATTGGTTGTTACTTTGGTTTACTTCAATTGGACTTAACTATAGGATTTCATTAGCTAAGGGTGCCTGAGGACGGCATAGATAAGACTGCATTTAGAACTCCCGACGGTTTCTTTGAATGGCCCATCATGCCTCTTGGATATACGAATGCATCCGCATATTTTATAGACTTGATGAGTAGGGTGTTTTGGGAGTTCCTAAACAAGTTCGTGGTAGTCTTTGTGGATGATATCTTGATATTCTCCAGAAGCGAGGAGGAGCATGCCCTACATCTTAGGGGAGTCTTAGAGACCCTTCGAGCACATCAACTCAAAGCTAAGTTCTCCAAATGTCATTTTTGGAGGAAGGAAGTGAGGTTCTTAGGACATGTAGTCTCTAAGGAGGGGATAACAGTGGATCCCGTAAAGGTGGTAGCAATCCAAGATTGGATGATTCTAGAAATGCAACGGAAGTAAGAAGTTTTCAAGGGTTGGCAGGATATTATAGGAAGTTCATTAAGGACTTCGTGAAGATATCAGCCGCACTTATTCGATTAACGAAGAAGAACTTGACTTTTTCTTGGGATGTTGACTGTGACGATGCTTTCCAACGATTGAAGTGGGCTTTGATGACAGCCCCTGTCTTAGTTTTTCCGGATAGGAGTAAGCCATTCATAGTGTGTACCGATGCTTGCGGGACAGGGATTGGCTCAGTTTTGATGCAAGAGGGAAGGGTGATATGTTATGGTGGAAGGCAGTTGAAGGTCCATGAGAAGAATTACCCTACCCATGACTTAGAGTTAGCCGCTATAGTTTTTGTGCTTAAGTCTTGGTGCCATTATTTGCTTAGTGAGAAGTTTGAGTTGTATACAGACCATAAGTCACTAAAGTACTTGTTCTCTCAAAAAGATCTAAACTTAAGGCAACAGAGGTGGATGGAGTTTTAGCATCCTACGATTTTGAGATTGCATAGGGTAACGTTGTAACTGACGCCTTGAGTAAAAATAGGTTGACTTTGAGTCCTTTGTTTGTAGAGCGGTAGAGTTTGGAGTACATATCTACCTTTGACTTTAGACCCTCTATTGATTATGTACCCAGTTTGTTGGCATGACTAGAGGTGCAACCTACGCTTTTAGGATGAGTTGTAGAGGCACAGCGAGATGACCCACAGTTGGTTGGAATAGTAGACAAGCTCATAAGAGGGGAGTCTTCAAGCCATCTTAGTAGGTATACTATAAATGACAAAGCTTGGTTGCATAGGGATGGAAGACTTTGTGTATCTCGAGATGAGAGCTTGAGAAAGATGATTCTTGAAGAAGCACATCGTTCTCAGATGACCATACATCACGGTGGTGACAAGATGTATAGGGACATGAAGCGAGTTTTCTTTTGGGTCGGAATTGTAACGACCCGAAAAGTTCCAATCTTGATTATGGATATTAATACAATCCTGCACAATATATCGACTAATCAATCATTAGAAATTTACAGATCATTAATAGGAAGAAGTTATAGGGCGAGAAATAGGAAGAAAGAAAGTTAGAATAGAAGAAAAAGAAGAACTAAACACAGCAAAATCAGAGTATAACGAATCTCACAACGGAACCGAATAAAATATATTATATCACATTTTGAAATACAAAAGTGTATTTACTTACATACATCATTAGAGAACAACTCATACATATCACAGCAGAAATAAACTCGATATATTTAATGTTGAAGATCCTGCTCCAAGCTCCTTTAAGTGAATCTATAAAATCCTGAAACACTTGACTGCCCGTACAAATTTGGACACCCAAGAGTTTAGGGAAAACACAGAAAAATAAACTCTAGGTCAGTCATAGGACTGGTGTGAGTAAACAATTTTAAACAGCTTGATTTTAAAGTTCCAAAATCATTTCGAAAGAAATGATAATCGTAAGACCAAATCCACACATAAATACGGACGGCTTTTTACCTTACGATAACCTAAAACATATTTGAAATCATATATATCGTCTGATATTATGATAGTGTTTAAATACAAATAAATATCGATCTAGCGGAATGCTTGCATATATAGTATACAGTCAAAACAGCGGGCGCTTATTGGAGATTGGATTCCTACTATGACAAGGTATGGAACCACCTGCCGATAGTGTATCTCTAGAGGCGAATACACTGGGTTCAACAAGAACGTCTTACAACCCGGCCACGCATGACCGACCACACATTTCGCTTCAGTGTATTGAATGTATATCACCAATAGTTGGGATCAGCAACCATTTCCCGAAAGGGACAACATCGATAGATTAAAGAAGCAAAAAGGAATTTCTCTAGATAGGTGATTATACACCCTAATGGGAGCGACCCACATAGCCATGTTGCCTATCCGATTTTTGTCATTTTTCGATTGATGAGGCTTGAGGTTAGAATTTACTTTTAGAACATCTGGCTACCATTCACTTTGAATGCCACATTGTCAGATCCGTCAAATCACTAACTGACGTCCACAAATATAATCTGGATGTAGAAGAAGTATCCTTCTTTTCCACCGACTCGGTATATTTGTAAAAATCAACATACATGGTTTTTAGGAAATACTCTATCAGACATTCGTCCATACAAGTCATCTAGGAACAGGATGAACCAAAGGTACTTTCCTACTGCATCCAATATAAGAATCACCCTATGGATTAGTAGTGAATAGTCCTTGCAAATCCGAAGATTTCAATCACGATAGGATCACAAGTCATATTAACTCCAGTGGCCAAACCAGAGAAATTTTAAACGAGTAATTCTTCCGATCAGAAGATCTACGGTCTTCAAATTCTTTAAATCGTATAATCGTCCCTGCAAGTTAGTTTAAGAATCGTAAAGTCAGTTCGAAGTGGTTTTGGGTCAAGTTCCCATCCCGGTCTCTTCAAACTAACACGTAGGAAATATTTATTTGATAGTCGGTGTTTTAACTATCAAATGTAAACAATGTGGACAAGAAAAAAAATATTTATTTAAATCATTTCACATCGTATAAAAATAACATGTCCATTCAATTTATACAATCTTATTCTAATTTAGAACAATAAGTAGCACAACAATAGATTGTTTTCTTTAACTAATTTAGGTTCAACTGGACACTTCATAGCATAATAGGTAATTAACAACATTCATTCATTACGATAATGACCATCAACTAATGATTCGACGTTTTTAATTCCACGCTAACGATAGTTTTGAAATGTAGGGTCTCGATAATGGTTAATTCACATTATATTTATTCCTAATACTTTTGAATTAAATTAATTGTTTTAATTCAACTCTTATTCTGTTTTATTAGATTATATAAATATAAACACATATATGTAAATAAATATATAAATATAGTAGATTCGAACTTAAGTTTAGTCGATGATGTCTATTTTGTTATCTTGAATAATTCTATGGCTTCCTGATCTTTTTCTTCTTCTTTTTTTTATTATTATTATATTACACACTTTTCCTATTTAAATTATATATTAATTAAGTTAATTTAAAAAAATAATATCAAATAATCTCATAGATCCAAGGCCTAAGTCTGTATATGTAAAGCATTCCGTGTCGACTTCTCTACCCGATTCTATCCGTTCCCCATCTCTCCTTTATAATAATAATAAAAAAAGTGGTTATCATTTAAAACCCTTTAGATTTAAAACAACACATTAACAAAATAAATTCATGGCCTAGCTCGACCCATCTGCAAAAAACCCATTTCCCAAATCTTTGTTTCGCACGCTTCTCTTTGATCTCCTATTTTCGATCTGTACATCCCCTTTTTCACCTTTTAGTTTACCCAGCCAAAATCAAAAATCCAACGTGAAAACCCATGTGTGGCATTGAAAACAAAGGGATCCACGTGACCTTTCACCGTACCAGAACTCTGTACACTCTCCTTCCTTTTCTCCCTTACTGTTACTTCTGTCTGTCGTCCCTCTGTGCACTGCCTCAACCGTGCACGTGCACACTAACCCCTTTGATGATCTCGTCCTCAACTTCATCAGCACAAGTGCCAAAGCTAACTCCGATCTCAGTTCCACAACCAGAAATCTCTTCGACTCCCTGTTCCATTTTTTTGATTTTATACTGAAGCTTCCAAAAGACATCACTCCACTGAAGCACGTCGTTCCACTCCCATAGTTCACCGATCATCATGAAACTCCACCACCAGCATGTTGAGACATCCCTCTTTCCCTCCCCCATGGTGCGAAACCCTAACTCTCCACCACGGTGATGCATTTGCCACCAAAACGCGTCTACCCAGAAATAGTAGTCGACCCCAAATAAAAATCAAATCTCCTAAAATACTTAATTAAAAATTACGACTATATTTTTCCTAAATTCCCTAACCACTCACGCCCCTCTGGCTCCACCGCCATCATCATCGACCAACTACGTCGCCTGAATTTGATCCATACGCAATTTATGATGAACTGAGAAATTCTCATAACCTAGATTGCTAAAAATTATGGTTTTGATATTAAAATTCACCATTTTCCTATGCCAATCCGTTCATCTACCTGAATTATAAAATAATGATGTTTGGGAATTCGGGTATGAATACCTTTTCTTTGTATTTTAATAATTCTTTGATGATATATTCTATTATCTGAATAGAAACCATTTTTAGAGTATACAATAATCATAAACAAACAACTGTCATGTTGTAAACCATTCCTATATCAAACTAGAATTGATATTATTGATTTTGTTGAAACTAAGATGAGAGAAGTATTATTACTTCTCAGTATTACCACATTTCCAATCATATACAAAACTATTTTAATAATTTTATTTCAAAATAGTCGTACTAGTTTTGAGTTATATAGGATAGCAAAACTTCATATATATACATAAGTTGATATACATGTTTGAATTAACAGTGATGAAATGTATGAATTAACAGAGTTATGTATTTATTTCTACTGTAAACCCCTGGAAAAGTATCAAATCCTTTCATTTGATTTACCCATTATACTCAGCCTATGTATAAGTAGTTGGGTACTGAGTAGAGGTATATAGACACCTATGTTTGAATGTACTAGAATCAATACCAGACAGTACAGGATTTTAGGATGTTTAGCCATTCATACATGTTACTACTGCTTATATTGTCTGCAGGTTTTGCTATATTTCCATGTTAATACTTCACAAATTCTCATTCTATATAATGGGAACAAAAGGCCATACATGTACATGATTAAATAGAAAAGACAGTATAAAAATATAAAGTGTTTTACTCACCATATATACTATTATGTTCACTATATTTCTTTTAATCTCAATTTGTTTAGAATTTCTTATAGTTTTTAAATTAAGCATGGGCATCATGTACATGTAATACTATACATACAATAACAACTAATAAGAACATATATGATGTAGCATATAGGTGAGGTACCATCCCCTTAAATGTACACGACTTTGCTCCTAAGTAAACACTATAATCTTGTTGTAGTAATATGAACATATGCATATATGTTATGTACTATATGTACATGTTGATTTAGAAATAGAAATGCAACATAAATTCCAAGTATATTGTGACGACCCCAAACCCCGTACTGACGGCGGCAAGGGTAATCTTTGGAATATAACACATAAACCGATAATAGCAGAACAGAAATAAATAAATACATCAGATAATGCACCATAGAATATACTGGATAAACGTAATCATCAGAGTTACACAGTATACAGGATCATACTTAGTAAAAATACAGTTCAGCTATACATATGTCTACAGCGGAAAAACAAACATAATGTATAATAGGAGCTGAACAGCATAAAAAGAGATAAATAACAGAATCCATCTTCAGCTCCAGCTATCCAGAGAAAGCCAGCTAAAACCTGAATACAAGGCTGCCCGTGTAGAAAAAGGGCACCCGAGTTTGAAAGTGAAACAAACTACGAGTCAGCCATGGGACTGGTATGAGAAATCTACTCAACACATTTAAAATATGGCTAATCACAGGACCATGCCACTTTCGTGGAAGGGGTTTACTCCATTGGATTGCCAGTGCTTTAAAACAAATAATTCTTTTAAACATCGCAATGCTTTTTATAAAGATGAAGCCATTATAAGACTCAGTTCCCATCACACAATGCAACGCAAACCGGAGGATAGAGTTTTACCTTATAATAGCCAATATATGCTTGATACGAATAAAACAAAAGCATTTGAATTATTACTAGTGTTTATATGTTTCGAAAACAATTTCTAATCATAAGTATCAATCATAGACAGCATTAATACCCCATACCTCTATGTCGCCATATATAGGTATACAATCAAAACCGCACGATGTCGTATTTGGAAATTGGATTTCCGTCATGAACCAAGGCAAAAGATAGTCCTTAACGAATTCGAGACGCTCTAGCCCGTGTCTTAGGCAAGCGTGCAGGCAAGCCTTGGATCGTCAGGGCCGGTCCACCGAGGTGGATTATTATGCCTGAACAATACATTTCCCCGCCCTTTGGCGCGTAAATGAGCCAACGAATGACCCCATCGGACCCGGATCGTCCGATCTAACCGAGGCGCCTCGCAATAGCAACAACCACATAAGTCAAACTCGTCAGGGCGTGTAAAACCACTGACGCCACTTCTAGCTAGAAAGAAACGCATGCCCTCCCTGATGTCCTGTCCCGTTTCTGGTTCATACCAGGGTGTGAGGCTCGCGAATTCACGTTATACACAAAGCTACGCCACACAGGCGGCGCTTTGATCATCACCACAAGACTTTGCTTTTCAACAGAAGCCTTGATCGCTGATCTTAGCATGCCACATAGACAATTCACACTGTGCAACTGTTGGCTATCAATCACACAGAATAAATTCCAATGTCAGACACACTGTCCATTTGCAAGTCCGTTCTGGGTCTGAACGAAACTGAAGGCACTATATACCTCGCAAACCCATTGACCTCCATGTACGTCTGGACGATCACCACTCATTATCCATATTTCGGGATGCCTCCCAATCAGGACCTCGGTTACCATCCAAACGAGGTGAAGATCTCCGGTCTTCGACCACCGTCTTCATCTTCGATTTCTTATCGTCGATTCAGTTATTCAGAATGGGATAAACTCGGTCTTTCTGAGCAACTCGCGTATATGATAAACAAGTGCTACACAAACACTACTACGCATCATTTCAATTCATTAGTCACTAACCGTCAATCAGTAAGAGAACGACTTCCCAAATATTAACCCCGAAGGCCGAAACCAACATCAGATCAATACCCAAGAAACCATTCGACTTAGCCAACCTTCAGTTAGTTTCTAAATTTCACATCCATATCGTTTATAATATTTTATAACGATTTAACACTGTTTTTATTTATTTTAAAATTGCCAATTTATTCAAAACGACGCTTCGGGCTATAACGCGGTCGTGGCGCTGTTTTTCTTCAGATTTGATTTACACATATCTGAAAATCTAACCGTTGGATCTTCACAAAATTTACATCATTAGAAAGATCTTTTCAAAACGAATCCAACTGGGAAAATCCGATGGTCGGATCTCCCGGTATAATCGTTTGAAGTTTCAATTTCAAAATATGAACTGCAGCGTCGTTATTCGATTATATATAATTATATATATATATATAAATATAATCGATTCTGGCGCTTTTTTCTTCAGATTTGAATTAAATATTCCAGACAATCCAACCGTTGGATTTTTACAAAGTTGGTGCCGTTGGAAAGATATTTCCAAAGCGAACCCAACGGTTGCAATTTCAGGAAAATCCGATGGTCGGATCTCCCGTACTAATTGTTTGAAATCACGGTTTCAAAATACGAACTGCATGGTCGTTATTCGATATATTTCAATTCTATTTATATATATATATATATGTCGATTCTTCGATTTCAAACTATATGATTTTCATACATTTGATAAAAATGATATTTTTATCAGACTGTCTTCTGTTTCAACACTTCACTATTTTTAACAATTCATGTATGTAATAAAAATGTGATTTTTAATGTAAAACAATTTATTTCAAAACTCGACAATTTTATATAGTTAATATACGTGATAAAAATAGGATTTTATTATAAAACAATTTATTTCAAACCAAGATTATTTTATATATCTCATATTGATGATAAAAATGGGATTTTTATTATAAAACAATTTCTTTCAAAATATGAATACCATTCAACACATGAATTTCAATTCAACGAATGAATATCGATTCAACACATGAAGGTTTTCTATAGTTTATATATATAGATAAAAATGTGATTTTTATATTTAAAACATGAATTTCAATCCAACGAATGAATATCGATTCAACACATGAAGGTTTTCTATAGTTTATATATATAGATAAAAATGTGATTTTTATATTTAAAACACGAATACCATTCAACACATGAATTTCAATCCAACGAATGAATATCGATTCAACACATGAAGGTTTTCTATAGTTTATATATATAGATAAAAATGTGATTTTTATATTTAAAACATGAATACCACTCAACACATGAATTTCAATCCAACGAATGAATTTCAATTCAACACATGAAGGTTATCTATTCAACGAATAAATATAGTTTCAACAAATGAAAATAATTCTAACACATGAATATTATTCAAAATTTCGGCAGCATAACGGCAGGGTAGTTAAAACCGGGACCATCTCTAGTACGGCTCCCCGCTCTACCTTAAAACCTCGTGGTTTTTGACAATAGGGATTCATGCATCTAGTTCGCACGCAGGCGGCATGTATATTTATTTCATTTCCACAAACTAATCCTATGTGGTTTCAACCAAATATTTCTTAACCACAATCGGGTATTTTTCAACCACAATCAATCAATATCAACCACAAACAAATCCAATTAACCAATCGCTATCAATCAATTTTCGCACCAATCACAACCAATAAATATCGTCCATGGTTTGTGGACGAGGGGCGTATATATATATATATATATATATATATATATATATATATATATAGCATTTCACTTCTATTTCAACACATATATAATTTCTACAACGCATATACAACTTATACATCGAACGTACAACTTATACAACGCTTATACAAGAGGTGTACAGCGCTTATATAACTCATACATTGTCCATATAATTTATACATCGTCGTTTTCCATATCGTTTATAAATTAGAAATCTCACATTGGGTTCCACTCCACCAAAAATAGCAGAAGGCTCAGAAAAATATCCGGTCTCTTCTAGAATGTAGAAGACGTCCTCACGGTCCCGGTGTCTCTCGTTTCACCGAATTTTGATCACACATGAAAAAGATATGATTTTTATTCGATAAGCAAACTTTGCGACACTTTAAAATGTTGAAATCACTTCAGAAAATAAAACCCGTTACCTTTCGTTTAGTGTTCAAAACTAGGGTCTAGATTTTCACCAAATTCGTGAAGTATGAAGAGGATCGGAGGGCGCTGCGTCGAAGAGGACGAAGAGGAGTACCTGCGCCGGAAGGGGGACCCACTCCGGTGGCTCCAGTCAATCGCGGAGGAGCTCGAAAGTCGAGCACTTCCCGGGCTCGCAACTCGTGGAATACTGCACGATAATTGCCAAACTTCACTTGGATTTGAAGAGGACGGTTAGAGCTTCAAAATGGATCCAAGTTTGCTTGATTTCGTTTGGAATTGAAAGAGAAATCGAGTCGGGAAGTTTTGAGGGTCTTCCGCCGTATATCGGGGGGGGGGGGGGGGGGAGAGAAATTTCATTTTTCTTTTTTTATAAAAAATCTGATTGGCCGGAATATATATTTCAAAATTTTAGGGTTTTCACAAATGAACTCCTTTTTAACCCCAACGACTGTCGTCCCTAGCGTTTTACCCACGTTCCGAACACAATGGGATATGTTTCGTAGGCCCATTCGACTGTTTCAGTCAGTTTTCCTTCAAATTAAAATATATAACATTCAATATTTGATTTGAACGTACATTTCAATTTGCCAGGGCCACAAACTGATTCGAAAAATTACAGAAAAATAAATCTATCTATGTTTTGATGATACGGTCCCAACAAAACTAGTTTCGTCGAATTCTGCGACCGTTTGCAAAAAGGCCCATTTCTGGTCGATCCAATTTAACTGTAATTAACCAAAACACGTTTTCCTTTGCCACGCTCACATACTAGCTTCGAAAATTATGAAATTTGAAACCTAGCAATAACTTCTCATCCTGGATCCAACAAAAGTGGTTTCGTCGAATTCCGAGGTCGTTTGCAAAATGGCCAATTTCACGGGCTATCTAATTTCCATACCGACATTTCTAAAAATTCATTTGGCCATAACTTTTGCATCCCGCTATGAAACTTCGATTTTTCAGATTCGGTAGAAAGGTATTCACTAACAGATTTAAATATTTTTGGTTTCACTCAAATCCATTTTGTTTTGCACCCGGTACAGTCAGTTTAAGTTTGAATTCAAATTTTGAAACTACCGCGCCATTTCAGGCCTTGTTTATGATTAGAATTAATTATATTCGTTTTCAAGCGTCGATTCAAACTCACTTTTCATTGCTATTATTTAAAATATTTATTTTAAATATTTAAAATCCACTATTTTAGCCAATTTAAAAAAATTTAAATTGGTTCAGATTTTCTGGGTCGTTACAATCTCCCCCACTTAAAACTTTTCGTCCCCGAAAAGGAACAAAGTCGAAAGTGGTTTGATTAATCAACTCTACGTTCGATCTGGCTTACATTCTCCAACTTTTCAGTTTCTGAGAATTAATTCTTCAAAAATTTGGCTAACACCCGGAATTTCCGAAAAATTTCACCATAACCTCCTTTGTACGGGGAGAGGTTTGGAAATTTATTGGGTCGTATTAGGTACCCAATAAATCCTAATAAGCATACACATATTTATAGTGATATATTCTGGTGTTTACAGGTGAGCGTGTATAGATAATAACTCTAGGGGATAAATTCTCGTCACCCTGTCAAAGCCTGAGGGAGTGTGTATTTTAATTGCTCCAGAGGATAAATCCTCGTCACCTCGTCCCGTGTGGGAAATAAGTAATCCATGTGCCGTATCTAATAACTAGAGAGACGTGATTATTGTCAACTCCAGACCCGTGTGGGGTTTTTATTAATCTGGCAATTTTATCGTTACAATTTAAATAGTCCATATCAGTCATCAGTTGAACCTGAAAAATGTAGTCATCGCTCTACAAGCATCTCGCTCGTATGGTAAATCTTCCACCGCGTCACACAAGCTCTAAATGCTTATGTGGTATATGATGAAGTATGCCTATCTTCAGAAGTATGCCATGTAATGTAGTTCAAAATTAATTGTTACTATCCTATGGCGATATTTATTATTTCACCCAGAACAACCAGCACTCCGCATCCAATGGCATTCATAGGAGTTGATACAATAATATTTCGCATCCAACTCATTAAGGTTCACCTATTTGTCGGGCACGCAAATAAAATCTTTACTCAACAGCTATCCAATTACCTGTTCAAACATATATAATGCACAAGTATATATCTCTATCTATTTTCTAATCAATTCAATGTGTGATTTAAATGCATAAATTCTACCATTATTCCCTTATTGATTAAATTAACTATCGTTTTAATAATTCAATTAATCAAATCTACAATCACACAACACAAACAACAATCAAATTGTTCTTAACTTTTCAAAAATGTACTAATCAGTTTCTATACTCTTTTAAAATCATTCAGACAATAGAATTAAATGTGCACATCCATGGAAAGAAAATAACAACAGAGTAGAGAACTAATTGGTAATGCAAAGTACGGTAAATGTACCTTGCACCGGAGTCAATCAGAGATATCCACTTGGCATCTAGGATAGGCTTTATGAATGCTCTCCTCAGTTTCCCAAGTACAATCTCGCAGATCTCCACTCCATTGCACTTTGACTAAGTGAACTTTCTTGTTCCTCAGCTCTTTGGTTTCCTTGCCAATGATCTTTAGCGGCTCTCTTCTCACAGCTAATTCTGGAGTAATTTCAATTTCCTGTTGAGCTGCTTCTTCCACGATCAAGTCTGGATCATGAACGTGCTTTCGAAGTTGAGATATGTGAAATACCTCATGAACTCCAGGCAACCAATCCAGCAATTTAACCCTATAAGCAAGAGTTCCGATCCGTTCCAGAATAGGAAACGGACCAATGAATTTGGGTGACAACTTCCCAGTTTTGCCGAATCGGATAACTCCTCTCATCGGCGATACTTTCAAATATACATAATCGCCAACAGCAAATGATATATCTCTTCTTCTCCTATCGGCATAACTCTTTTGTCGGCTTTGAGCGGCAAGTAATCAATTCTTAATAATGTTGTAACGACCCGGATTTTGAGCGACTTTGGTTATCGACGTAAGCTCGACGTCGATAACCAAGACATCGAAAAATCCCGGTAATTAATGAAAGAAATTAGAAGGTGAGAATAGATAAGATAGAAACTTAGAATAGAAGAAGAAGAAGAAGAAGAAGAAGAACACAACATCAGAGTAACACAAACCTCACAGCGGAACGAATAACATATAATAGATAACGTAACTTTGAAATATAACAGTTATGTATACAATAGCACTTATCAGAGTATAGCACTTACAACACAGCGGAAATAACTATAGCTATATGATCCTGAAGCCTCCTGCTCCAGTTCTTCAATGTATCTGCAAATCCCGACTACTTGACTGCTCGTACAAATTTAGGCACCCAAGAGTTTAGGGAAAACAACAAAGTAAACTCCGGGTCAGTCATGGGACTGGAGTGAGTAAAACAGTTTAAACAGGTATATGGACAAGTAAACGATATCTCATAAGACCACGCCGCAGAACGGAACGGGTTTTTCCTTATGAGAATCCAAAATATCTTTATATCAAAAACCTTTTGATATTATAATAATGTCTATGTACAAATAGATATCAACTAGCAGAAACACTTTCATCTCACGTTCTACATATATAGTATACAATCAAAATCGCAAGCACGTATTGGATAATGGATTTCCAACTATGACAAGGTATGGAACCACCTTCCGATCAGTGTACTCTAGGAACGATACACTGGAGTTCAACAAGAACATCTTGTAACTCAGCCACACATGACCGACCACTCATTTCGCTTGAGGGTATCGAATGTACATCACCAACGGTTGGGATCAGCAACCGTTCCCGTATATATATGGGACAGCATTGATAGATTTAAGAAACAAATGAATATTCACTAGATAGGTGATTATACACCCTACTTCGGTGCGACCGACTTAGCCATGCTGCCTGCCCGATTTCTGTCATTTACTGGTTGATGAGGCTAGAAGCTACGCTTTATCATCACATCGGATTCACTTCGAATGCCACATTGTCAGATCCATCGAAAATCACTAATTGACGTTTACAACAGTACATTACGTGTCAGCTAAAAGAAGTTTCCTTCTCCGCTTCCACTCTTGGTATAGTTGAAGAAATCAATGTACGTGACCGTCTGGAAATACTATGTCAGACATCCATCTTCATTCACTTAGAAATGTCACATCGTCATACCCGCCAAATCACAAATTGACTTATCCAAAAATAACACGGGTATTCAGCTAAGAGAAACGAATTCCTCCGCCACCAAACGTGAATACGTTTGAACATATCAACTTACGCGATCCATTGGATATACTCTGTCAGACCTTCGTCCATACAAGTTGTCCTGGGACTGGACAAACCGAAGGCACTATTCCGTATATCCATCTTAGTCACTGTTATCTAAGACTTATATAACAACCCTTGCATTTTACTCCGTCTTCAATTATCTTTGGCATATATGATTCGCGACGCTTATGCCAATACAGAGTGGTTCTATGGTTAATAATCCAACCGGTCTTTCCATATTAACAACGTTAAAATGGTCAAAACTTCGATAGTCTGTGAGTTAACTATCAAAGAAAAACAAGTGTGCAAACAACGATATTATTTCCAAATGGAAATTATATCGAACAAACATCATTTAACATAAATCTCTTTAGTTCATTTATTTACTTATCTCCTGTTTCCCTATATTCTAAATTCTTATTTTCTTTTATCAGAAAACATTTCTGATTCTCGTTTGGAAAAACATTTCCAAAACTCCTTTACGATCAAACCTTACCATTTCTTAGTTAAGAAGGAAGTCACTCAAGTTGGGGTATAATTACCTCTCAGACCTTAACTGAACAACGTTATAACTTCAAAATGGTCAAAGTTTATCTTTTAATCTTTAACAACTTCTTTACGCCTTTCTCGGATTCAATTTTACTAATCCACTTCTATATTTAAAACATTGGTTATAACGATAACGTTATAATCCCTACTTTCGAATTTTCTAACTTCAATTATAACTTCTATTCTTATTAGTGAATAATTAACCTAACACTTATTTATTTATAAATAAATAAATCTCTATTTAAACACTGGAAAGTATAAGTACTTTCCCGAATTCGATATAATCGAATTCGCCGATTAACTCTTTTCGAGAAATCTCTATTTGATTAACTCTTCTTCAAATAACCTATATTCGATTAACTTCTTCTCAAATAAACGATATTCGATAATCTCTCTTCGAATAACTAATATTCGATAACTCTTCCTTTCAAATATCTCATATTTGAAAATATTACTTCGATTAAACTATAATCGATAACTCCCTTCGATGAAACTAACATCGATAACTTCTTTCGATGAAACTAACATCAATAACTCCTTTCGATGAAACTAACATCGATAACTTCTTTCGATGAAACTAACATCGATAACTCCCTTCGATGAAACTAACATCGATTTATTTAACTCGACGAACTTAACTCGACTAACTTAACTCGACTTACTTGGCTCGACCAATTCGATTCGATTAACTAAGCTCGACTAACTTGACTAACTTAACTCGACTTACTTGGTTCGACCAATTCGATTCGATTAACTAGGCTCGACTAACTTGACTAACTTAACTCGACTTACTCAACTTATTTAACTTAAGTTATTTCTCAACTCGATCAACCCGATTAACTCCTATCGAATAACTAATATTCGATTAAACTCCATTCGCTTGACTCTAGATCGCAGCGATCACAATGGTTACGCCTGACTCCCTCAGGAAACATCCGACCGCCGTAGGCTATTTACAGCCCTGCGAATTACGCTAGCAGTCGTACAAGATGGCAACTTACCCTGAATACTATGTTTGACTAACTCTGTCTCAAATAACTATATTTGATTAACTCTAGTTCGTTTTAACTCAAATCGATTAACTCTAACTAATTAACTCCAACTGGTTAACTCTAACTGATTAACTCTAACTGGTTAACTCTAACTGATTAACTCTAACTGGTTAACTCTATTTGACTAACTCGACTTGACTAACCCCTTTCGAATAACATATTCGATTAACTAACTTTCGAATACCATATTCGATTTACTAACTTCGAATACCATATTCGATTAACTCCTTTCGAATGTCTATATTCGATTAACTAACTTCGAATACCATATCGATTAACTCCTTTCGAATGTCTATATTCGATTTACTTTATTCACTTTATAAAGATTTCCTTTTTAACAACGTTTTATTCATTTGAAAAGATTTACTTTTAAATAACGGTTCTACACTTTAAAAATGATTTCCTTTTTTATAATCTTCCCTTTCCAATTCTATTTGTAAATGGTTTACAAATATTTCATTTTCAAATTTATTCTTGAAATATTCTAACTCCTTAAATTCTCTGGAAAATTCGCCGTAACCTCCTTTGTACCGGAAGCATCGGGAAAATCCCCAAACTCGCCACACAGGCCTTTCCATTCAAAAAGAAAATGGTTTGTAATTATTTCCTTTTTGAATATCTCCTATTTATAAATATTCCAATTTATAAACATTTCTTATTTATAAATATTCCACTTTATAAATATCTCTTATTTATAAATATCCCATTTTATAAATATTCTATTTTCAATATCACTTTGAAAAATCTCCTTTGTCTACATTCTGGTATGTCATGGTATTCAATCATATCAAATCACGATGTCTAATCTCATCCATACACACACAATCAACATGTTATAATTCACATCATATATTAAAATATATGAAAAACAATAAAATAACTGTTGAGGAATCTAGTCGGATTCCTCCAACCTGTTTCCCTGCATCACAGATGTCAGACAATATAGATAACATCACTTTCAGTTCCATATGATATATTCTGTTAAACAGAATCAATATAGAAATTTAACTAACTGACTAGCAGTTCAATCAAACAATCAACAGATGATTAACAGTTCTAAAAATACATTATAAAAATATAACTGTTCAGAGTTGGTGAGTTTTACTCACATTTGCAGTTCATCGTTAAAGAACGATAAACTGTGGTTTGATTTGAATCAAACAATTTATTTCGCCATAAATTCAAATGAGCTCGAATCCACTTCCAGTCAGCTTCATTGTGAAGCTCTCGTCCATACGGTCCCAATGGATCCAGTTTTGTCCAATTCTGATAAAGGACGGACAAGTTACGAAATTTACAAGTTTAACTATTTACAAAATAAAAACAAAAGTTTTGATTTTCTATTAATAGTAATTTGGGCTTTAACCTTTGTTATTATTATCTGGCCCACTCACGTTTTGCAAAAAAAACCCAGGCCCAAGAAGTCCTCTTCCTTCACCGATGATTTTCCCCAACTCCAGGAACACTTCACAGCAAAAACTTCGATCCGTTCTCCTCTTTCTTCTTAGCGAAAACAAAAACCAATACCACCGAACTCCCCCCTTTTGATTTCTCTTATCTTCCCCCAACAACAAATAACATACTCGATTCACTCCCACCCCTTCATTATTCAACCAACCAGAAGCATCACTCCCATTTTCCTCCATTTTCACTTCTAAAATCACAAACTAATCACCATAAATCTTTACTTCAAACTCTTCATCAAACCATCATCATCATTTCCTTCTTCATAATCTGCATCTCCCTATACCAAATGTTGCACCTGTAGGTCATGTACACTGTGCGTGTTTTGCTTGTAACTGCTGTACCAACAAAAGGATTTACTTAAGTTTCCTTTATTTTAAATACAATATAAGTCATTAACTTATTAATTACCTAATAACAAATTACCAGTTTAACCGAATATTAAATCCTGCGCTCATCTCCTTCCACTTCGACAGTAATTGGAACCGCACTTTTCACTGAGCCATTTCCGATTTCCTCCTATCACGCCATGGTGGAGCTCACGCTCACCAACCAAACTGCATCGTCAGTCTCCTTTCGCTGTACCAGAGAAGGCAGCGACCCCTAACTCCACCAATCTAAACACTCCATCTTCACCTCACAGTTCGAAATCGAACTCACCCCATTTCACTTGTCGCGATCTCGAGCTGCTTCCGTAGCAACAACCGAGTGTGCGATTCAAATAACTCCAGATTCCACCGATCCTTTGCCTACAGAATCGATTACCATCCCTAAGTCGAAAGCAACATTTGTTCTTCACAAACTATTCCTTAAATCCTTCAAAAAGAATCAACCCTAGGCTTTGCGGTTTCCGTTCACGAAATTAGGAACCGGTGTCGAACTCGGCAGAAAGCACCAGATGTTTAAAAGGGAAGAAAAGGGAATTCGAAAATGTAAATACTTTGATTTATAGGATTTTCCATGTATTGATTTTGATTTTAGCGATTCTGTTTGGGGAAGAACACTTCGTTGGCGGCTCGTTTTTGACCAAGGCAGATAATGTTTTAGGGTTAGAGATAGTTAAGGGGCTATTTATATTAAAATGGGGGGGGGGTTAGATATTTGTGGTTAGATATTTTTTTATTTATAATTTTATATACGCTTTTGTCTTCTAAAAATCCATGTGATCACACACGATACCCAAAAATCATGAAAATTGGCATGCAGCTACAGTTTGACATTACGGTCCCAACGAAACTGGTTTCGTCTAATTCCGACTCCGTTTGCTCATACAGCATATTTTTAACCGTCAAAATACTGATTATTCTTCACTCTAAAAATCCGTACGGCCACACAGTGACTCTAAAAATCACGAAACTTGACATCTAGCAACTATTTGATATTGCGGATCCAACAAAACAGGTTTCGTCGAATTCCGACTTCGTTTGCAAAAGTGGCTATGTTTAAAGCTCTGGATGACCGATTTAAATATATAAATATATTTGAATATTATAAAATTAAATATAAATAATTTATATTATCGTATATCTTCACATATGATATCGTACAGCTACAGAATATCATATCAGAATTTATAGTTTGATATTTCAGATTTCAGATTATCTCGATATTCAGTTTATACTGAAAATCCATTTATAACGTAAATAAAGCATTGCAAAATATAAAGGAATTCTATAGCGACTTTTCTGAAATTTGATTTGGACATATCTCAAAATCTACACGACGAAATCCTGATTTTTCTCTTCCACTAGAAAGATATACTCCACCAGCTCCACACCTTTCTTGTTTCACAGAAATCCGGTTTAAAAAGAACCCTGTATACTCAGTTGAAGTTCAAATCGCCAAATAGCGAACTGCAGCGCCATTTCAAACTCGATTTTAATTATAATAAAATTATACGCTCAAACTGTCGTCGATTGAATATATTCGTCAATATAATTCAACTCTAAGCTGAATTGAATCTAAGTGACGACCCCGTTCATCGAATATTGTGATTTCCAATATTTTTGATTATTTCTGAATTAAATATATTATTTAATTATTTAATTAAATTAGTTATTCCATATTATTTAATTAAACCTCTATTTAATTCACTACATCACGATATATATAATTAAATTAATTAATTATAATACCCCTGACAGTGCGGGTCATTACAAAAGTCGACTTCGTCGGCAGCTTCTCGGATCATATCTGGCCCCAACACAAGCCTATTTCCGGGTTCGACCCAACAAGCAGGGATCGGCACGGTCTACCATACAATGCTTCAAATGGCGACATTGTTAGGCTCGCCTGGTAGCTGTTATTATATGAGAATTCAGCCAAATGCAGATGGTCTTCCCATGATCCACCGAAATCTAGAACACAAGCTCGCAATAGATCTTCTAAAATACAATTCACCCTCTCAGTCTGACCATCTGTCTGAGGATGATAGGAGATGCTTAGATTCAGCTTTGTTCCCAGTTCTACTTGAAATGCCTCCCAGAATTTAGTAGTAAATATTGTATCTCTATCACTAACTATACTGAGCGGCACTCCATGTAGCCTAACAGTTTCCCTGAAGTATATCTGCGCCAGACTCTGAGCAGTTCAGTTTGATTTGACAGGTATGAAATGGGCGGTCTTCGTGAAGCGATCTACGATCACCCAAATACTGTCATTTCCTTTCCTGGTTCTGGGCAGACCATCAATGAAGTCCATGGAAATATGTTCCCACTTCCAACTTGGAACGTCTAGCGGTTGTAACAATCCAACCAATTTCTGTTGGTCGCTCTTGACTAGCTGGCAAGTAGGGCATCGGCTAACATATATTGAAACGTCTCTTTTCATAGCCTTCCACCAGAATGTTCGCTTGAGATCGTTATACATTTAGGCCACACCAGGGTGGATACTCAGCTTGGATTTGTGACACTCGTCTAACACTTCCCTTTTTAACTCTGGGATGTCAGGAACACAAATCCTTCCTTTCAATCTCAGGATTCCGTCGTTATCTATTTGAAAACACGAGGGTTTGCCTTTCTGAATCCTTTTGATCATATCCTTAATAAAGTTATCCTCCTTTTGAAGAATAGATATTTTGTCAATCAAGGAAGTCGTAATAATAAAGCTGGCGATCATTACATTCTTTCGACTCAACGCATCGGCCACGACATTGGCTTTCCCTGGATTGTATAGAATCTCAAAATCATATGCTGCAAGGAACTCTAGCCAACGTTGTTGCCTCAAATTCAGGTCTTTCTGGGTGAACAGATACTTTAACGACTGATGGTATATATACAACTCGAATTTCTCACCCAGAAGATATTGTCTCCAGATTTTCAAAGAGAATACTATAGCCAATAACTCAAGATCATGAGTTACGTAGTTCTTCTCGTGCGGTTTTAACTGATGGCTAGCATAAGCAATCACTTGACCTCTTTGCATTAACACTGCACCCAGGCCTTCTCTAGAGGCGTCAGTCCAGACTTTCAAGTCCTGATTTCCATCGATGATGGTTAACACTAGAGCTGTCGTTAATCTTAACTTTAGCTCTTCAAAAGCCTCCTCAGATTCTGGGGTACATTTGAATTTCGAGTGCTTCTTTGTAAGCTTCGTTAAGTGACCAGATATCTTTGAAAAGTTTTTAGCGAACTTCCGGTAATAACTAGCCAATCCGAGAAAACTACGGACTTCTGTAGGGGTACTGGGCTGTTTCCAATTCTGAATAGCTGTGATTTTACTTGGATCCACAACAATTCCTTCTTTTGATACAACATGGCCCAGAAATTTACTTCATCTTGCCAGAATATGCATTTGGATAGTTTGGCTTTTAGAACGTTCCTTCTAAGAATTTCTAGAACTTGTTCCAGATGCTTTTCATGTTCGGCCTTTAATTTAGAGAAGATTAGAATATCGTCAATAAAAACCAGAACAAATTTATTCAAAACCCTCTGAACACTCTATTCATCAGATCGACGAAATAAGCTGGAGCGTTACATAAGCTGAACGGCATTACTAACCACTCGTAGAATAAGTCTGGACCTCTGAATGTTGTCATTGGAACACACTCTTCGGCAATTCGAAGCTGGTGGAAGCCTGTAGCTAGGTCCATTCTTGAGAATACTTAAGCTCCATTCAGACGATCCAATAAATCATCAATTTGCGGCAATGGATATTTGTTCTTTATTGTCTGCTTGTTCAAATCACGACAGTCCACACATAGCCGTAGAGTACCGTCAGATTTTGGGACAAACACCACTGCTGCACCCCTATCCGAGAAACTAGGCCTGATCAGACCCTTCCATATGAGCTGTCGTGTTTGATCATCTAATTCCTCTTTCTCTTTCAAGGACATTCTTCGAATAGCGTGAATTACCGACCTTGCATTCAGAATCAAAGCAATTTTGAAATCTATTTCTCTCTGCGGAGGTAAGAGATCAACTTCTTCAAACACATCCGCATAATTCTGGATGATAGGAATGTCTTTGATGAGGTCAGGAATATTCTCTATGACTTCAGGGATATTTTCTATTTGAATAGGAGAAACATCCAAAGCTGCCTAGAAGTCTTTTCTATTAGCATTCTGACCTTCACACGGTATTGTTATACAATTCCCTGATTTAATCTTAGCCCTAACAACTCTTTCGGCGCGTCTAACCTCTGCTTCATATTTGGTTAGCCAATCCAATCCCAGAATAAGATCGAATTCAATAAAATCCATGATGATAGAGATAGTAGGGAATTTATAGCAGGAAAAAGAGACAAGTACTGCACAAACCCAACTGAGATCGAAGGAACCCCCGACCGGATTTTGGACAGTCATTGGTTCTTTCAACTTCCTCAATTTCAAATCCAGCTTCTTAACTGCATTCTTTGCAATAAAGCTTCGTGACGCGCCTGTGTCAAACAGTACTTTAACTGGAATGGTATTGACAGTAAGCGTTCCTTCTAAAACATCAGATCTTCCCTGACTAGCTAAGAGTGCTGAAGTTTCTGCTACTTCATTCACTTGAACTATTTCAGTCTTTTTCAACTGCCATCAATCTCGCTTTATATAACCGGCCTGGTGGCACTTATGGCATCCTCTCTCCTCCTGTAACTTCTTATCGGGATTAGATCCACTCTTGAATCGTTTCTTTAAGGGTCCGCAATTTATCGAGAGATGTCCTTGCCTATTGCAGTTAGAGCATACAGTTGTCGCTACTGGCCCCTTCTCAGATTTAGCCCTTTTTCTCTTGGCACTGGGCTTCTTACTGACCTCAGACATTGTACTGGCCTCCGGACGATCAGTTTCAGACTCAACTTTTTTACTAGAGCTGACCTCTTCTTCGAACTGTAACATACCTTTCTTGTCGAGATCCTCATGCTGGTAAGCCATGTATATCATATCGGAAAAAGGAAGCTTTACATTCCTCATTAGACTATTCTGATATTTCCTTTGCAGGCCATGGATAAATCTCATATTCTTCCTCTTTGGATCTTGAATCAGATGAGGAGCAAAGTGAGAAAGCACGTTGAAATTCTTATGATATTCTGGGATGGTCATATCACCTTGTATCAGATAAGAGAATTCATCGCATAACCGCTCAGTTGCTTCGGGAGGAGTAAGTCTTTCTAAGAAATTCATTTTGAATCTATCCCAGGTGATATCACCTTCTGGATTATCTTTAATAATTGAATCCCACCAAAACAAAGCTTCTTCTTTGAGTGCTCAAGACGCCAATAATATTTTCTGATCATCTCTAAGCTTTAAACCCTCAAAGATTTTCTCTGTAGAACGAATCCAAGCTTGTGTTTACATAATGGACTCTTTTCCTAAGAATGGCAATCCACCCAGATTTCAAAATCTCTTGAATAGAACTTCTATATCTGATTCTGGCTGAGGGAGCACAAGTGGCTCATTAGCTGGTCGAGCCATACGATTATTTCATCTGTTCCTGTCACTCATTTTCTAGTTCGTCTGCAATTAGCAGACAAAGTGTCAGGTCAACAGAAAAGATATTGCAAAACATAGAGACAAATACTTCAATGTAAATGTGTAGGGTGTATTTCATTCTGCTTTACTTATACTAGGATATTACTGATCCTATCTGTATAGAGTTACTCATCCTAGAACACTACTGGTCCTATTTCTGACGAGTTCGTTGATATGTTATATTCCATAACTAAGCTTAACCAAAGCTCTGATACCACGTGTGACGACCCCAAACCCCGTACTGACGGCGGCAAGGGTAATCTTTGGAATATAACCAATAAACCGATAATAGCAGAACAAAAATAAATAAATACATCAGATAATGCACCATAGAATATACTGGATAAACGTAATCATCAGAGTTACACAGTATACAGGATCATACTTAGTACAAATACAGTTCAGCTATACATATGTCTATAGCGGAAAAACAAACATAATGTACAATAGGAGTTGAACAGCATAAAAAGAGATAAATAACAGAATCAATCTTCAGCTCCAGCTATCCAGAGAAAGCCAGCTAAAACCTAAATACAAGGCTGCCCGTGTAGAAACAGGGCACCCGAGTTTGAAAGTGAAGCAAACTACGAGTCAGTCATGGGACTGGTTTGAGAAATCTACTCAACAATTTTAAAATATGGTTAATCACAGGACCACGCCACTTTCGTGGAACGGGTTTACTCCATTGGATTGCCAGTGCTTTAAAACAAATAATTCTTTTAAACATCGCAATGCTTTTTATAAAGATGAAGCCATTATAAGACTCAGTTCCCATCACACAATGCAACACAAAGCGGAGGATAGAGTTTTACCTTATAATAGCCAAAATATGCTTGATACGAATAAAACAAAAGCATTTAAGTTATTACTAGTGTTTATATGTTTCAAAAACAATTTCTAATCATAAGCATCAATCATAGACGGCATTAATGCCCCATACCACTATGTCGCCATATATAGGTATACAATCAAAACCGCATGATGTCGTATTTAGAAATTGGATTTCCATCATGAACCAAGGAAAAAGATAGTCCTTACCGAATTCGAGACGCTCTAGCCCGTGTCTCAGGCAAGCGCGTAGGCAAGCCTTGGATCATCAGGGCCGGTCCACCGAGGTGGATTATTATGCCTGAACAATACGTTTCCCCGCCCTTTGGGGGCGTAAATGAGCCAACGAATGACTCCATCGAACCCGGATCGTCCGATCTAACCGAGGCGCCTCGCAACAGCAACAACCACATAAGTCAAACTCATCAGGTCGTGTAAAACCACCGACGCCACTTCTAGTTAGAAAGAAACGCATGCCCTCCCTGATGTCCTCTCCCGTTTCTGGTTCATACCAGGGTGTGAGGCTCGCGAATTCACGTTATACACAAAGCTACGCCACACAGGCGGTGCTTTGATCATCAACACAAGACTTTGCTTTTCAACAGAAGCCTTGATCACTGCATCTGAGCATGCCACATAGACAATTCACACTGTGTAACTGATGGCTATCAATCACATAGAATAAATTCCAATGTCAGACACACTGTCCATTTGCAAGTCCGTTCTGGGTCTGAACGGAACCAGAGGCAATATATACCTCGCAAACCCATTGACCTCCATGTACTCTGGACGATCACCACTCATTATCCATATTTCGGGATGCCTCCCAATCAGGACCTCGGTTACCATCCAAACGAGGTGAAGATCTCCGGTCTTCGACCACCGTCTTCATCTTCGATTTCTTATCGTCGATTCAGTTATTCAGAATGGGATAAACCCGGTCTTTCTGAGCAACTCGCGTATATGATAAACAAGTGCTACACAAACACTACTACGCATCGTTTCAATTCATTAGTCACTAACCGTCAATCAGTAAGAGAACGACTTCCCAAATATTAACCCCGAAGGTCGAAACCAACATCAGATCAATACCCAAGAAACCATTCGACTTAGCCAACCTTCAATTAGTTTCTAAATTTCACATCCATATCGTTTATAATATTTTATAACAATTTATCGCTATTTTTATTTATTTTAAAATTGCCAATTTATTCAAAACGACGTTTCGGGCCATAACGCGGCCGTGGCGCTGTTTTTCTTCAGATTTGATTTACACATATCTGAAAATCTAACCGTTGGATCTTCACAAAATTTACATCATTAGAAAGATCTTTTCAAAACGAATCCAACGGTTCTAGTTTCGGCAAAATCCGACGGTCGGATCTCCCGGTATAATCATTTGAAGTTTTGATTTCAAAATACGAACTACAGCGTCGTTATTCGATTATATATAATTATACTTATATATATATATATAAATATAATCGATTCTGGCGCTGTTTTTCTTCAGATTTGAATTAAACATTCCAGACAATCCAACCGTTGGATTTTTACAAAGTTGGTGCCGTTGGAAAGATATTTCCAAAGCAAACCCAATGGTTGCGATTTCAGGAAAATCCGATGGTCGGATCTCCCGTACTAATCGTTTGAAATCACGGTTTCAAAATACGAACTGTAGCGTTGTTATTCGATATATTTTAATTCAATTTATATGTATATATCGATTCTTCAATTTCAAACTATATGATTTTCATACATTTGATAAAAATGATATTTTTATCAAACTGTCTTCTATTTCAACACTTCATTATTTTTAATAATTCATGTATGTAATAAAAACGTGATTTTTAATGTCAAACAATTTATTTCAAAACTCGACTATTATATATAGTTAATATACGTGATAAAAATAGGATTTTTATTATAAAACAATTTATTTCAAACCAAGATTATTTTATATATCTCATATTGATGATAAAAATGGGATTTTTATTATAAAACGGCTTCTTTCAAAATATGAATACCATTCAACACATGAATTTCAATTCAACGAATGAATATCGATTCAACACATGAAGGTTTTCTATAGTTTATATATATATATATAAAAATGTGATTTTTATATTTAAAACACGAATACCATTCAACACATGAATTTCAATCCAACGAATGAATATCGATTCAACACATGAAGGTTTTCTATAGTTTATATATATAAATAAAAATGTGATTTTTATATTTAAAACACGAATACCACTCAACACGTGAATTTCAATCCAACGAATGAATTTCAATTCAACACATGAAGGTTTTCTATTCAACGAATAAATATAGTTTCAACAAATGGAAATAATTCTAACACATAAATATTATTCAAAATTTCGGCATCATAACGGCAGGGTAGTTAAAACCGGGACCGTCCCTAGTACGACTCCTTGCTCTACCTTAAAACCTCGCTGTTTTTGACAATGGGGATTCATGCATCTAGTTCGCACACAGGCGGCAGGTATATTTATTTCATTTCCACAAACTAATCCTATGTGATTTCAACCAAATATTTCTCAACCACAAACGGGTATTTTTCAACCACAATCAATCAATATCAACCACAAACAATTCCAATCAACCATTCGCTATCAATCAATTTTCACACCAATCACAACCAATAAATATCGCCTATGGTTTGTGGACGAGGGGTGTGTGTGTATATATATATATATATAGCATTTCACTTCTATTTCAACACATATATAATTACTACAAGCATATACAACTTATACATCAAACGTACACCTTATACAACACTTATACAAGAGGTGTACAACGCTTATATAACTCATACATCGACCATATAATTTATACATCGTCGTTTTCCATATCGTTTATAAATTAGAAATCTCACATTGGCTTCCACTCCACCAAAAATAGCAGAAGGCTCAGAAAAATATCCGGTCTCTTCTAGAATGTAGAACACATCCTCACGGTCCCGGTGTCTCCTGTTTCACTGAATTTCGATCACACATGAAAAAGATATGATTTTTATTCGATAAGCAAACTTTGCGACACTTTTAAATGTTGAAATCACTTCAGAAAATAAAACCCGTTACCTTTCGTTTAGTGTTCAAAACTAGGGTCTAGATTTTCACCAAATTCGTGAAGTATGAAGAGGATCGGAGTGCGCTGCGTCGAAGAGGACGGAGAGGAGTACTTGCGCCGGAAGGGGGACCCACTCTGGTGGCTCCAGTCAACCACGGCGGAGCTCGAAAGTTGAGAACTTTCCGGGCTCGCAACTCGAGGAATACTGCACGATAATTGCCAAACTTCACTTGGATTCGAAGAGGACGGTTAGAGCTTCAAAATGGATCCAAGTTTGCTTGATTTCATTTGGAATTGAAAGAGAAATCGAGTCGGGAAGTTTTGAGGGTCTTCCACCGTATATCGGGGGGAGGGGGTGAGAGAAATTTCCTTTTTTTTATAAAAAATCTGATTGGCCGGAATATATATATTTCAAAAATTTAGGGTTTTCACAAATGAACTCCTTTTTAACCCCAACGACTATCGTCCCTAGCGTTTTACCCCCATTCCGAACACAATGCGATATGTTTCGTAGGCCCATTCGACTGTTTCAGTCAGTTTTCCTTCAAATTAAAATATATAACATTCAATATTTGATTTGAATGTACATTTCAATTTGCCAGGGCCACAAACTGATTCGAAAAATTCCAGAAAAATAAATCTGGCTATGTTTTGACGATACGGTCCCAACAAATCTAGTTTCGTCGAATTCTGAGACCGTTTGCAAAAAGGCCCATTTCTGGTCGATCCAATTTAACTGTAATTGACCAAAACACGTTTTCCTTTGCCACGCTCACATACTAGCTTCAAAAATTATGAAATTTGAAACCTAGCAATAACTTCTCATCCCGGATCAAAAAAAAGTGGTTTCGTCGAATTCCGAGGTCGTTTGCAAAATGGCTAATTTCACGGGCTATATAATTTCCATAGCGACCTTTCTGAAAATTCATTTGGCCATCACTTTTGCATCCCGCTATGAAACTTCGATTTTTCAGATTCGTTAGAAAGGTATTCACTAACAGATTTAAATATTTTTGGTTTCACTCAAATCCATTTTGTTTTGCACCCGGTACAGTCAGTCAAATTTGAATTCAAATTTTGAAACTACCACGCCATTTCAGGCCTTGTTTATGATTAGAATTAGTTATATTCGTTTTCAAGCATTGATTCAAACTCACTTTTCATTGCTATTATTTAAAATATTTATTTTACATATTTAAAATCCACTATTTTAGCCAATTTATTTTTTTTTAAATTGGTTCAGATTTTCTGGGTCATTACATATATTTCATTGTTTTTATTCTTTATGTAACTCATGACTTAAAATCAAGTTTCAAAATGCAAGAAAAATGTTCAAACACATTCACTAGCTCATATATATTTATATTTATACATATATAAGCATGACAAGTTAATATAGGCATAAGAAAATTGATTATTCAAATTAATGAATTAGATCTTATCAACATTATCAATGTTAATGAATGTCTGGCATTAAACAATAATACACTTTTTATATTCCTTCTTATGAAGTGATCTTATTTTATTTAATTTAACTACCAGTATAATCTATACATTATAAATTATAAAACTAGTCCAAAAGTTTGGGTCGTTATAATCTAACCCCCTTAAAAGAATTTCTTCCCCGAAATTATAGTGCGACTAGGAGTTCTAAGTTGTATTCAAGGTCATAGACTTATATAAATACATACATGGGTCATCCCGTAACAATCTCCATAACCCAGTTATCCTGAACACACAAGTTATATATCAAAACATTTTACTGAAATTAGTACATCAACAACTAGTTCATAAATACAATCAACTGTTATTATAATGGAAAATATTCCCATTTCATATTCTTATATTACTATTCTTCAACATCCATCAGTCCCTGACCATAAATCGGTAAGAAAAATAATCCTCTAAGTATTAACCTCGAAGACCGAGATCAACATCAGATCAACACTCAGAAAATCATTCACCTCAACCAATCTCCAATCAAGTTCCAATTTCTTAACTCCGTATCTTAATTCCTATCAGTCCAAATATTATAAAATATCCTTGGTTATAACTAGAAAATAAATTCCAAGTCTTACTTATTTCATAAATTTGAATCAAACCCGTTTGAATATTTTATCTGCTTCGAATTCCCTTTTTAATTTCCAGTCCAATTTAATTCTATTCAACTTAACCTTACCATTTTGATCTTGTTCCATTTGAATTTTCAAGTTCCAGAATCTTAACTCCTGATTTTATCTCAAAACAGTATGAAATCACATATCACTATTCTATTTTAAATTCCAAACACTTGAATTTCTCCAAAACATTTTGTTTTTCTCAACTCTTTTCGAAGTGGTCATATTTGTGTATTTCATTCCTTATACTGATTCAACTTGGTTCATTAATATAACCATTTCAAATTTTATAATATGATACTAGATTATATTAGTAATCGGCACATCCATGTATAATAATAATTTTAGAAAATTATTCTTATTATATCAAAATATAATTTTGGATAAAACTATTTCATTTACCCAGCTTTTAAAACAATACTCTGTCGAATTACTCGGTTCAATTGTTTAGAAACACCTATCGGTACAGTTTCGACTACCCTATCGACCAGAATTCATAAACCACTTGATAAACAAATCGACACAATACAAAACAATTTTTATATCAATTAACTAATACGAGCTCATATATATCCACTCAAACTCAATCTAAGGTATTACTAACCCTATCTCCATCGAGTTATGCTACAGAGCCAAGGTTATTACTAAATCATTGCTCTGATACCAACTATAATGACCCGAAAAGTTCCGACCCTGATTATTGATATTAATACAATCCTGCACCATATATCGACTAATCAATCATCAGAAATTTACATATCATTAATATAAAGAAGTTAGAGGGTGAGAAATAGGAAGAAAGAAAGTTAGAATAGAAGAAAAAGAAGAACTGAACACAGCAGAATCAGAGTATAACGAATCTAACAGCGGAACCGAATAAAATATATTATATCACATTTTGAAATACAAAACTATATTTACTTACATACATCATCAGATTACAACTCATACATATCACAGTGGAAATAAACTCGATATATCTAATGTTGAAGACCCTGCTCCAAGCTCCTTTAAGTGAATCTGTAAAATCCTGAAACCACTTGACTGCCTGTACAAATTTGGGCACCCAAGAGTTTAGGGAAAACACAGAAAAATAAACTCTGGGTCAGTCATGGGACTGGTGTGAATAAACGATTTTAAACAGCTTGATTTTAAAGTTCCAAAATATTTTCAAAAGAAAGGATAATCGTAAGACCAAATCCACACATAAATACGAACGGCTTTTTACCTTATGATAACCCAAAACATTTTTGAAATCATATATATCGTCTGATATTTTGAGAGTGTCTAAATACAAATAAATATCAATCTAGCGGAACGCTTGCATCTCACGCTCCACATATATAGTATATAGTCAAAAACGTGGGCGCTTATTGGAGATTGGATTCCTACTATGACAAGGTATGGAACCACCTACCGATAGTGTATCTCTAGAGGCAAATACACTGGGTTCAAGAAGAATGTCTTGCAACCCGGCCACACATGACCGACCACGCTTTTCGCTTGAGTGTATCGAATGTATATCACCAACGGTTGGGATCAGCAACTGTTTCCTGAAAGGGACAGCATCGATAGATTAAAGAAGCAAAAAGGAATTTCTCTAGATAGGTGATTATACAACCTAAAGGGAGCGACTCACATAGCCATGTTGCCAGCCCGATTTTTGTCATTTTCCAGTTGATGAGGCTTGAGGTTAGAATTTACATTTAGAACATCTGGCTACCATTCACTTTGAACGCCACATTGTCAGATCCGTCAAATCACTAATTGACGTCCACAAATATAATCTGGATGTAAAAGAAGTATCCTTCTTTGCCACTGACTCAGTATATTTTTAAAAATCAACATACGTGGTTTTTAGGAAATACTCTGTAGACATTCGTCCATACAAGTCATCCGGGAATAGGATGAACCGAAGGCACTTTCCTACTTCATTCAATATAGGAATCACCCCATGGATCAGTAGCGAATAATCCTTGCAAATCCGAAGATTTCAATCATGATAGGATCACAAGTCAAAAAAACTCCAGTGGCCAAACCAGAGAAATTTTAAACGAGTAATTCTTTCTGTCAGAAGATCTACGATCTTCAAATTCTCTAAATCGTATAATCGTCCCTGCAAGTTAGTTTAAGAATTGTAAAGTTAGTTCGAATTGGTTTTGGGTCGAGTTCCCATCCCAGTCTCTTCGAACTAACGCGTAGGAAATATTTATTTGATAGTCGGTGTTTTAACTATCAAATGTAAACAATGTGGAAAAGAAAAAAATTATTTATTTAAATCATTTCACATCATATAAAAATAACATGTCCATTCAATTTATATAATCTTATTCTAATTTAGAACAGTAATTAGCATAAGATGGTTAAAATACAATAGAACATTTTCTTTAACTAATTTAGGTTCAACTGGACACTTCATAGCATAATAGGTAATTAACAACAGTCACTCATTACAACAATAACCATCAACCAATGATTCGACGTTTTTAATTCCACACTAACGACAGTTTTGAAATGTGGGGTCTCGATAATGGTTCATTCACATTATATTTATTCCAAATAATTTTGAATTAAATTAATTGTTTTAATTCAAATCTTATTCTATTTTATTAGATTATATAAATATAAACACATATATGTAAATAAATATATAAATGTAGTAGTTTCGAACTTAAGTTTAGTCGATGATGTCTATTTTGTCATCTGGAATAATTCTATGGCTTCCTGATCTTTTTCTTCTTCTTTTTCTTCTTTTTATTATTATTATATATACACACTTTTCCAATTTAAATTATATACTAATTAAGTTGATTTAAAAAAAAAAATCAAATAATCTCATAGATACAAGGCCTAAGCCCGTATATGTAAAGCATTTCGTGTCGACTTCTCTACCCGATTCTATACGTTCCCCATCTCTACTTTATAATAATAATAATAAAAGAGGTTCTCATTTAAAACCCTTCATATTTAAAACAACACATTATACAAAATAAATTCATGGCCCAGCTCGACCCATCTGCAAAAAGCCCATTTCTTAAATCTTTGTTTCGCACGCTTGTCTTTGCTCTCCTATTTTCGATCTGTACATCCCCTTTTTTACCTTTTAGTTTACCCTGCCAAGATCTAAAATCCAACATAAAAACCTATGTGTGGCATTGAAAATAAAGGGATCCACGTGACCTTTCACTGTACTAAAACTCTGTACACTCTGCTTCCTTTTCTCCCCTACTGTTACTTCTGTCTTTGCCGTCCCTCTGTGCACTGCCTCAACCGTGCACATGCTCACCAACCCCTTTGATGATCTCGTCCCCAACTTCATCAGCATAAGTGCCAAAGCTAACTCCGATCTCAGTTCCACCACCAGAAACCTCTTCGACTCCCTGTGTCATTTTTTTGATTTTAAACTTAAGCTTCCAAAAGACATCACTCCACTGAAGCACATCGTTTCACTCCCATAGTTCAACGATCATCATGAATCTCCACCACCAGCATGTTGAGGCGTCCCTCTTTCCCTCCCCCATGGTGCGAAACCCTAACTCGCCACTACGGTGGTGCAGTTGCCACTAAAGCGCGTCTACCCAGAAATAGTAGTCGACCCCAAATAAAAATCAAATCTCCTAAAATACTTAATTAAAAATTACGACTATATTTTTCCTAAATTCCCTGACCACTCACGCCTCTCTGGCTCCACCTCCATCATCATCGACCAACTACGTCGCCTGAATTTGGTCCATACGCAATTTTTGATGAACTGAGAAATTCTCATAACCTAGATTGCTAAGAATTATGGTTTTAATATTAAAATTCACCATTTTCCTATGCCAATCCATTCGTCTACCTGAATTATAAAATAATGATGTTCGGGAATTCGGGTAAGAATACCTTTTCTCTATATTTTAATTATTCTTTGAAGATATATTTTATTATCTGAATCGAAACCATTTTTAGAGTATACAATAATCATAAACAAAAAACTGTCATGTTGTAAACCATTCCTATATCCAACTAGAATTGATATTATGGATTTTGTTGAAATTGAGATGAGAGAAGTATTATTACTTCTCAGTATTACCACATTTCCAGTCATATACAAAACTATTTTAAAATTTTTATTTTAAAACAGTCGTACTAGTTTTGAGTTATATAGGATATCATAACTTCATATATATACATAAGTTCATATACATGTTTGAATTAACAGCGATGAAATGTATGAATTAACAGAGTTATGTATTTATTTCTACTGTAAACCCCCGAACAAGTTTCAAATCTTTTCATTTGATTTACACATTATACGCAGCCTATGTATAAGTAGTTGGGTACTGAGTGGAGGTATATAGACACCTATGTCTGAATGTACTAGAATCGATACCAGACAATACAAGATTTTAGGATGTTTAGCCATTCATACATGTTACTACTGCTTATATTGTCTGCAGGTTTCGCTATATTTCCATGTTAATACTTCACAAATTCTCATTCTATAAAATGGGAACAAAAGGCCATACATATACAAGATTAAATAGAAAAGACAGTATAAAAATATAAAGTGTTTTACTCACCATATATACTATTATGTTCACTATATTTCTTTTAATCTAAGTTTGTTTAAAATTTCTTATAGTTTTTAAATTAAGCATGGGCATCATGTACATGTAATACAATACATCCAATAGCAACCAATAAGCACATATCTTTGAATCAAAATTTATCTAAATAAGAGTTTACTCACTATTTTTACACTGTGTTTTCATTGATTCCAGGTTGTTCAAACCCTTGCCTTAAGCTAACTATATTTCAGAGACAACCTTATGACCAACATTAAAATAGGATGGGTGTATTTCAGCATACATACAGTTAGAACTGCATATAAAAACTGATGAGATGAAGGGTGTTTGCTCACTTGTTTTATATTGTTTTTTTATCTCTGTGTTTTATCTCCTAGATCTGTTCAACCAACAAGCCCTGTTTTATCTTTCCTTAAACAATTTTAAACATGAATTAAATATTTTGGATACATAAAAGTCATACATACAGTTCGAATCCAACTTTATATAAACAGCAGGGGGATTAAGTGTCTACTCACATTTGTTCTACTCTGTTTGTATTTGATTCACCATTAGCTATTCTAATGTTCAAGGTATTGTCTGAGTTTTTGGTTTCTTCTCCCAGAGTTTCATTTAAACTTTTGACAAGGACTTTATGTTTATGAATGCGTATATATGTACCCAATAGGTAGATCTGAATGATATACATGGGAGGTTTGCTCACAAATATAGCTAAATTACTACTGCTTTGCAACTCTGTTTTCTCATGTTTTTCACAACCAAACCTAACAAGTTCCGTGGTACAACGCCTTAAGTAACTTAAATATATGAATTTAATATGATGTTTCATACAAACATATCTAAGGTTTGGATCCACTAAAGATTGATATAAAACAGTAAAGAGGTTAAGGTGTTTCACTCTTCTCATTCTCAGGTGGTTCAGTTTGTTTATAGTAACTAAACTAAGCATAGTTAGCATGTATGTATATACATATAATGATATGCACTCAATAGCAAATCACTGAACACATGTCTTTGAATCAAAATTTATTTAAAACAAGAGTTTACTCACATTTTAATAATGTGCTTTGCCATTATAGTTCAGGTTTTCACTGCCTATGTCGTGTTCTCATTCTCCCTTCTCTGTTTGCCTCAGCCATTTTCAGTTTTACTGCCCCTTTCCACTTTTGCTCCAAAGTTTCCATTAGTTATATTTTTATTTTTATGTTTCTCTTTTCTTTTCAGGCTTGCTAGAGTGTGTGGGTTCGTGCAGTACGTGTGTCTATTTTTAGCTAAAAATTTGAGTGCAAGTTGGCTAGGTGTATAGGTAGGGAAAGGTATAGCTGCAGCAGCTTATCCCTATGATTGAACTGAAGTCGTGTATGGTCCTCTCCATCAATTTCTTTTCAAAAAAATGTTCATGTATGGCCAGAGCTGGATCGTGTACAACCATGTGAAACACACTTCAAAGGCTAGGCCTTTGGGTGGCTGGCTCTAAGCTGATTGGATATATGATATGTGATGTATCCTTGCTATAGAAACTTTACCATAAAGTAAATTGATCATGCATGTTCTTGCGGCAAAAACTTGTGCAGAGGTTGTACTTCATGTATGATCTAATCTACATGTTGCATATGCTAGATACATATTTACATTAGTGTGATGTGTCCATGATTGGCTCTAAATGGTGTGAAGGATGTGGATTTTCCAGCTGTAAAAGAAGGTGATGTATTGTATCAGCATGACAGTGATGTTGAAAATACAATACAACTAAATGAACATAAATCTTGGACCTTAAGGAAGACAACTAAGGCCTTGCTGCACATGTGCAAATCTATCTTAGAGGCTATTTTGGTAGGTAAGGTGTAGGCATCTCAAAGTTGATGTAGGTATATATGCTGTAGCATATAGGTGAGGTACCATCCCCTTAAATGTACACGACTTTGCTCCTAAGTAAACACTATAATCTTGTTGTAGTAATGTGAACATATGCATATATGTTATGTACTATATGTATATGTTGATTTGGAAATAAAAATGCAACATAAATTCCAACTATATTTCATTGTTTTTATTCCTTAAATAACTCATGACTTAAAAGCAAGTTTCAAAATGCAATAAAAATGTTCAAACACATTCACTAGCTCGTATATATTTATATTTATACATATATAAACATGACAAGTTAATATAGGCATAATAAAAATGATTATTCAAATTAATGAATTAGATCTTATCAACATTATCAATGTTAATGAATGTCTTGCATTAAACAATAATACACTTTTTATATTCCTTCTTATGAAGTAATATTATTTTATTTAATTTAACTACCAGTATAATCTATACATTATAAATTATAAAATTAGTCCAAAAAGCTGGATCGTTACAGGAATGAAGAAGGACATGGCTGAGTTCATTTCTAGATGCTTGGTGTGCCAGCAAGTCAAGGCGGAGCAAAAGAAGCCCAGTGGTTTTCTTCACCCCTTAGAGGTTCCACAGTGGAAGTGGGAAAGCATTTCCGTGGATTTTGTCGACGGGTTGCTGAGATCAAGAAAGGGTAATACAGGGATTTGGGTAGTAGTAGATAGGCTTATCAAGAGCGACCATTTCATTCCAGTCAAGAGTAAAAGAACAGCGGCATGGTTAGCATCTGTTTATCTTCTAGAGATAGTTCGTATGCACGACATACCGTCTAGTATTGTGAGCGATCGAGATCCCATTTTCACTAGTGAGTTTTGGAGGAGCTTGCAAGAGGTGGTAGAAACACAATTATGTTTGAGTGCCGCTTATCACCCACAGACAGATGACCAAACAGAAAGAGTGAATCGGATTCTAGAAGATCTTTTGAGATTATGCATCTTGAACTTTGGAGGGACGTGGGAGGAACATCTTCCATTAGTAGAGTTCGCCTACAACAACAGCTATCAGACTAGTATTGGCATAGCACCTTTTGAAGCTCTGTATGGACGACCTTGCTGATCACCGACTTGTTGGTGGGAATCTACGAATAAGATTTTACTTGGGCCTGATATGGTAAGAGAAACTTCAGAGAAGATACACTTGATTAGGAGACGTATGAAGAAGGCACAGGACTGACAAAAGTCTTATGCTAACAAGAGAAGGAACGATCTTGAGTTCAATGTTGGAGACATGGTCTTTATTAAAGTATAACCATTGAGGAATGTGGTTCGCTTTGGGTCTATAGGGAAATTTGCACCAAGGTTCGTAGGGCCATTCCCTATTACAGAAAGAATTGGATAGATGGCCTACAGAATGAAGTTGCCTGAGAAGCTTAGTGGTGTTCATGACGTATTTCATGTGTTGCAATTGCGGAAATGTTTACATGATACCGTGGAGGTAGTAGAGCCAAGCATGCTTAGAGATGTGGAAGTAGAGCGAGATGCCACGATTTGACGAGCTCCTACATGCATCCTTGGATCGAAGATCAAGAAATTACGTAACCGAGAGGTCAAGTTGGTTAAAGTCCAATGGGGAGATGATCAAGGGAACGCGACTTGGAAGACGGAAGATAAGATGCGCACGTCGTACCCTTTCCTTTTTGAGGGTATGTTCTTAACTTCTCCTTTTTCTACCGCTTTGTTTATACTTGTTCTATCGTTTAGTATGTCCTCTCGTTTACATTTCGATCTTTAGGTAGGGAAATTCCTATGGTTATAAACATGTGTTTAAGACATGTTATATTTGTTGGATAAAGTGGATGTAAGTATTTGCTAGTGGTTGCTCGTGGATGCATTTACATACACATTAGGCGCTTGATCGGCTCAATCACTTTCATATTGCATAATAATATGTGTGCATACTTAATTTTATGGATGTATGTTGAATGTGTTATCATATGGATACTGCATTTGAATGAATGAATGTGCACTCATATAAAAATGATATGTATCATTAGGATTATTTTGCATATATAATGGACGCATGACACTATCATGTTTTGCATTAAGGAGGTCAACTGAATCAGTAGACTGCCTGATCTTTGCATTAGATAAGGAACATATACACACACTTTTGCATATGTTCATATAGCATTAGAAATCATTTAAGGACAATTGATGCTTGTGGATGATGGATGAGTAGGTGGATGAAGGGATGGTAGGATGCATTCTTCTTAACTTGAAACTTTTGGGGATGAAATCCTTTAAGGAGAGGAAAATGTAACACACCATAATTTTAGAACATGACATAAGAGATAATTAAAGAAAAATTAATTATTAAAAGAAGAATTAGGTTAAACGGGTTAGGCATTGCGTTTGTCTCGAAATTCTACTCGAGACAGAGCCCAAGTTTGAGTAAAAAGAGTTACGGAGGATAGAAGATGAGCAGAAAATTCAGGAAATGGACCAGAATGCACTGGCACACTTCGGAAGTGCACCAGAACAAAAATGCACTGGCGCACTTGGGATGTGCGCCCATGCCGAGGATAGAACTGCTCAAAATTTTGGAGAGTTATGTGACGACGTGTCTTCTTCTGATTGGCTAGATGACGTGTCTTTTGAGCTATGTGGTTCTGATGATCTCTTAATTAATCTGAAGGCCCTAATTAACTCACTACAACTATGTAAACATACATAGACCTAAACCTAATTAACAATACACTAATTCATACACCTCCAAGCTGCCGCAACCTAAGCTAGTCTTTCTTCTACACTAAAGCAAATCTAAATAGGAGTAATTCATATTGGAAGATAAGAATAGAATTCTACAACAATGGTTTAGCTAATCAAATTCAGAATACAGAATTCAGATCTACTTTCTCTTCTTCCACTGTGAGTCCACGTTGCTTTCACAAATAATTAATTAAAGGAAATTGTGATAAGTTTGTAGATTGGATTTTATGAACATGACTATGAGATGAATCATATGTTTAATTAGATCTATTTTATGATTCAAGTTCACATGTTTAATTAGATCTATTTTATGATGCAAGTTCACATGTTTAATTAGATCTATTTTATGATGCAAGTTCACATGTTTAATTAGATCTATTTTATGATGCAAGTTGATATGTCTAATTAGATCTATTTTATGATGCTAGTTCACATGTTTAATTAGATCTATTTTATGATGTAAGTTCATATGCTTAATTAGATCTATTTAATTATGCCAAGATCATATGCATATTAGATCTATTTTATTAGATCTATTTTATTATGTCGGTTCATATGCTTATAAGATCTATGCAAGTTCATATGCTTATTAGATCTATTTTAATATGTCAGTTCATATGCTTATAAGATCTATGCAAATTCATATGCTTATTAGATCTATTGGATATATTTTATTATGTCAATTCATATGCTTATAAGATCAATGCCAATTCATATGCTTGTTAGATCTATTTTATTGTGTTTATGCCAGTTTTGGTGCTTTAATTCTCTTCTCCTCTTTTTTTTAATGAGATTAGGATAACTGCGAGCCCAACATATTATTATACATACGAATGACGTGGGAACGTTATGGTAAAATTTGGGAAAACATTGAATTATATGCAATTGGGCATAAATTGATTTGTAATCATGTAATTGATTTGGGGCATAAATTTGACATAATTTATATGCATGGAATTATGGGCATAGATTTGGATTAAAATGATGAACATAACTTAGATTGGAAATTGTGGATATTTAATAAATTTTAATCCAAGATTTGAAATTGGGGACATAAATTAAGAAAGTAATAATGATAATCCAAGATTGGAAATTGTAACAACCCGCAAATTCTGAACCAATTTAAAAAATTTATTTTAGAAAATTTTAATGAATTTTAAGAATATAATATAATTTATTTAAATAATAATGGTTAAAATTTATTTCTATCGAAGTTAAAACGAATACATTTTAATTTAAACATAAAGGAGTTAGAAATAGCGCGGTAGTTTGGAAATTTAATTTTAAACTTTGACTAAATGTACAGGATTCAAAATAAATCAGAATTGAGTGAAATAAGAAATATTTAAATCTGTTTAATCATATCTTTCTAACGAATCTGAAAAATTGAAATTTCATTTTAAAAATCAAAAGTTATGGCCAATTCCATTTATTAGAAAGGTCGCTGCAACTCTTACATATATAATATATATGGCCCAAAAGGCTACTTTTCATATACGAATGAATTTGGACTCGAAACCACTTCCATTGAGTCCGGAATGACGTTTCTACGTTGAAAAACAGTAAACACTTATATATTTCGAGTTTCGGAAATTATTTGTTTAAAAATGTATTTTTAATATTAAATATATAGCCCTTGAAAATAGTCATTTTACAAACGACCTCTGTTTTCAACGAAACCACTTTTGTTGGATCTGGAATGTCAAAATATTGTTAAATTTAATTTTTCATAATTTTTGGAATTAATTTGTGGCCGTGGCAAAAAGATTTCTGTTCTGTCAATTACAGTGAATTTTAATCGACTGAAAAATAGCCATTTTTCAAAAAGTCTCAGAATTCGACGAAATAAATTTTGTTATGACCGTATCGTCATAAGAAAGCCAAAAATAATATTTTTGGATTTTTCTGAGTTAATTTGTGTCCCCGGTAAAATTATTTGTACGGAAAAATTAGAAATAAAGGACTTAAAATTTAAAACTGAAAAATGGAGGCCAAGATGATAGTTTGGGCTAACGGGACAGGTCCAGATGAGTCCGAAATGGGGGCTAAATGGTAGGAACAACAGTCGTTGGGCCTGAATCGGAGTTCGGACCAAAACGGGCTTAAACGGGCTAATTAAATAATAATTAGATTAACCTAATAAAATAATGTTATAAAATGATCGGGTTCTTCTTCCTCACGTTGTCTATCCGCCGTGAGAACCCATAGCCGCCCCTTTCTTCAAAAATTCATTCTCCGATTTCTCCCTCAATTCTCAACGAAAACCTTCGTATAAATACACGTTTCGAAGAGATTTTCGAGCTCTTTCTTCTCCGACAAGAATCACCACCTCTCATCGACCGTAGCCACCGCCACACGCCTCCAAAGCCGCGGCCTTTGCGCTCCTACCGCGCCACCCACAAGCCGCCGCACCTCCTCCAACTCCCGGTGAAGATAGCCATCTCGTAGCTCTCCAATCTCCCGCAAACCGTTCGTAAAACCGTCGATCGTAACTCGAGTTATCTCGATTCAAAGTTTTGAACTTTAGGTAATGTTTATTTCAGATTTTGTCACGCTTTATAGCGTCGCTGTGTCAGTTGTTAAAGGCTGAATTTTGATTTTTCATACGAATTTGAATTTGAATCGTTCTAGATCCGAAATCGCTTTGAATTCAAACACAAGACCTGATCAAAGTTGACAATTCATTTCAGATCCGGCCTAGGTGAGAATTTATTTTTAATTTAATTTATTTAATTATTAATTCTTGGTTATTAAAAATATTCATTGATAGATCTGTTATGTCGTGATATTTTAAATATGGATCTGAATCATTCATACCGTAGGATGTTAGATCTGCAAATCTAAATAGTAGATCTGAATTTATTGTTTAATTAGAATAAATTATTTGTTAATTTTATTGAATCATGCCTTGTTGATTTGTCATATGCCAAAATAAACAGCACCCTGTATATTACTATGATGTGAATTGTTAGATTTAGACATGTTGGGTTATTTGAATGCTGTTGCTGTTTGCGATGACATGAAATTTACATTTTATTATGTAAAATTAAAATAAGAATTTGCGATGACATGAAATTTACATTTTATTATGTAAATAAAGTATTTTCACCTTATGTATAAATTTACATTATTTTTAATGTAAATTAAATAGTAAATTTAACCGTAGGATTAGTTGAGATTATTTTTAATATTATTATATATGAATTTCACCGTAGGAAGATTTACATTATCTTTTTTTATGTAATAAAAAGAATGGACTTTACATTGTAATTAAAGAGTAAATTTTACATTGTAAAGAAAGAATGGATTTTATATTGAAAATTTGACGATGTAAATGAAAAGACGATCTTTTTGTATTGAAAATAGAAAAGACATTATATTTACATTGTAAAATATAAAAGTTGATGTCTTTACATTGTAAAACATAAAAAGTTGATATTTTTACATTGAAAATATAAAAGTAGATACTTTTACATTGTGAATAAAAAGTTGATGCTTTTACATTGTAAGTAAAAGAATGAAATTTTATGTTGTAAAATAAATTGCAACATCGCATGAATTATATAACATTTTATTTTGTTATTTATGAATGAATTTACATCGCATGAATTATGTAACATTTTATTTTGTTATTTATGAATGAATTTGCATCGCATGAATTAAATAACATTTTATTATGTAATTTAAGAATGAATTTACACCGCATGAACAAAAGTTACATTTTTATATGTAATTTATATATAAATTTGCACCGTATGTTGATAATTACATTTTTCTACGTAATTAAAATGTAAATTTACATTGCATGACGAAAATTATATTTTTCTATGTAGTTTTTATATATATTAGAATGGCATGATTAAAATTACATTTTTATATGTAATTAAAAATGTGAATTTACACTGTATGATAAAAATTGCATTTTTAGATGTAATTTAAATATGAACTTATGTCGTATGATAGAAATTACATTTTTTCTATGTAATTAAAATGTAAATTTACATTGCATGACAAAAATTATAAAATTACATTTTTATATGTAATTAAAAATGTGAATTTACACTGTATGATAAAAATTGCATTTTTAGATGTAATATAAATATGAATTTATGTCGTATGATAGAAATTACATTTTTTCTATGTAATTAAAATATGAATTTCCATCGCATAATAAAAATTACATTTTTCTATGTAATTTAGATGTGAATTAGAACGATAAAATAAAAATGACATTTTTCTATGTAATTTATATATGAGTTAGAACGACATGACAAAAATTACATTTTTCAACGAAATTAAAATATGAATTTGTATTGTATTATGAAAAATACATTTCTTTATGTAATTGGGACATGAATTTATAATGTAAAATAAAAATTACCTTTTTTTATAAGGTAATAAAGAAGTAAGATTCACAAATAAATTAAAAATTACATTTTTATGTAATTAGATAAGAGGATTTTCACTGTAAATTAAAAGTTACATTTTTACGTAATTAGGAAAGAGGATTTGCATTGTAAATTAAAAATTACATTTAATTAGATAAGAGGATTTGCATCTTAAATTAAAAAGTTACATTTTATGTAATTAGAAATGAGGATTTGCATTGTAAATTAAGAATTACACTTTTATATGTAACTAGAAATTTGAGAATTCGCATGATATAGAAAATTACATTCTTATGTAATTAAAAGACGTGAAATTCGCATCGCATATACAATGTAATTGAAAGATAGGAATTTTACATTATAATGATGATTATAATTTCAATATAGAAAGAAAGAAAATTTATGGTGTGAATAAAAAGAAATAAATGGAATGCCATATTAAATTAGTTGAGGAAATTATATCTTTATTCAACATTGGAAATTAATGACATGTTTATTATCATCAATTGTTAGCGAAATTTAAATTGGTTAAATCCATTAACCAATTATTTATCTGTATATATATATATATAAATTGTGTTGGCTGAAAACCCCACACGGGTATTGGGACGATATTTGATTGACACAAATCCCAATGTTAAATTATATGTCTATCGATAGATCGACAGGCTGCGATGAGCGTTATTATTTAATTTTAACGCTTACGCAGTGGAATTTACACTTTGAATGAAATGGATGATTTTACTGTTATTGTTATATATGATATGTGTGAAATCCATATAATCCAAAATTATATGGTAAATGTTTGAGTCGCATTTTGATTCAGGTGTTCTTTTAAATAAGAATATTCTTACATTAGAAATTCTTTTTATATAAAGAATATATTTTAATATAAAAATATATTTTTAATCAAGTATATGTTAAAACAAAGAATATTTGTAAAAGATAAAAATCTGTAATATAAAGAATACTTCCCATTTAGAATCTTCTATATAAAGAATATTTTTAATGATTATTTTAAAATATGGGTTATAGTGATAAATATTTAAAGAGAAATCCTTTAATTAAGATTATTAGAATTTGCAATTATATTTCATGATATGAAATAAATTAAGACGTGAAGTGGATTTATCATGGACGGTGTTTTTAAATGACATTTGTCCTTTAATCCAATTTACATCAAAATTATTATTTGGAATTTATGAATCTATTTTATAGATTTAAAAAGGCATTTTCTAAAAATCTAGTTTTCCAATTTAATAAAATAAATTGGAATTAAGTGGAAATTCGATAGGTAATAATCGAGATGGGCTTCTGTAATAGAAGACCGATATTATATATGGAATTTAAGAGGCTTTGCCATTATTCCATGTATATTGTTAGTCCGATACAGAAATTCACATCGATTATGTATTGATTGATTTCTATGGAATTCCATATCTTGGAAATTGATTTGTGGGTTTATCGTGAACTGTGTTTTAAATGACACTAGTTCTTTAACCCGTTTAAAAGGAAGGTTTATTCTTTAAAGTAAATGAGCTGTAAAAATGATTTTTGATATTAAATCAAATTTAGAATTTTTAATAAATCTTTTAAGGAATATTTATGATTTAATTTATTAATTTATCTTTGATAGAATTAATGAAAATCTTTTAATATGAATATCTTATTAAAATAATATTCGGGGTCGGAATGTGACATAATGTGTGATTTTCCAATATTTGACTTTTAATCACAAAATACGCGAGTTATTCAGAAAGACCGGGTTTAACCCATTCTGAATAATCATCACGACGATCAAGAGTCGAAGAAGAAGACGGTGGCTGAAGACCGAAGGTTTTCACATCGTTGGGATGATGAAGACTAGTATCTTGAATTGGGACAGTACATTCCAAGGCAAGGTATTTGGTAATGATTATCCAAACGTATTTGGAGATCGACGGACACGTTGTTTCGCTCAGACCCAGAGCGGACTTGTAAATGGATTGCGTGTCTGACATTGTATTCTTTTCTACTATATTTGTTGAACGCTACTGATTATATATTTCAGTTTGGTGATGAGAATTTATTCTTCACTTAACACCCTTCTCTAAGACGTATGAGCTTAGAGGTTATATATATATATATATATATATATATATATATATTGGTAGATGATCAATGATATGGTAGGGTCTGACAATGTGGCATGCTAAGATGCAATTGATCAAGGCTTTGTTGAAAAGCAGGCCTTGTGGTTGATGATCAAAGCACAGTCTATTTAGGCATAGCTTTGTGTATATCGTGACTTCGCGAGCCTCACAGCCCGGTAGAGTCTAAAACGGGAGAAGGGAACACAGGGAGTGCACACGTTTCTTTCTAGCTAGAAGTGGTGTCATGGTATGGAGCCCAGACATTTACTTATGTGGTTGTTGGATTTTTAGAGGCCTCGGATTTATGTGGTCGCCCTCGGCTGTGTTATAGGTTCAATAGGACCGGGGAGCGTGTGTTCAGGAATAACTAATCCACTAAAGCAGTTGTGGACCGGCCCTGCAGGATCCAAGGGTTCGCCAGCGTCCGAATCCTAGGACATTGCTAGAGTGTCTCGAATCGGTAAGGACTTGCTCCCTAGCCTTGACTCATGATGGAAACCCAATTTCCAATACGCCCCTTTACGGTTTTGATTGTATTACTAGTACGGCAACATAGTGGATGGTAGTTATGCCGTCTAGGTTTGATATTATGATTGAAATGTTTTAAATAAAATATATACACACTAATAATAATATCGTATTTTGCGTATTTATCATTTCTTGACCATTATAAGGTAAAACCCTATCCTCTGGTGTGCGTTGCATTGTGTGATGGGACCTAGGTCTTATAATGGTTTCATTTTTCTAAAAGCATTGCGTTATTTGACGATTTACTTTAGTTATGCACTTGCAATCCAATGGAGTAAACCCGTTCCGCGTTAGTGGCATGGTCCTGGGATTAGCCTTCTATTTAGATAATTTAGGTTAAGAATTCTAACACCAGTCCCACGACTGACCTGTAGTTTGTTTCACTTTGCAAACTCGGGTGCCCTCTTTCTACACGGGCAATCGAGTAGCTCATTTGGCAGATATATTAAGCAAAGATCCTGGATTGAAGACTGAAGTTGTGGCCAAAATGTTGATAGCCTTCCACTGAGATTAGTTCCGCTGAAATGTATTAATTTTTGTAATTTATCTTCTGCTGTAATATTATCCAATGTACTCTAATGTATATTCTGTACTCTGATGTAACATTTATTATGATGTTATAAAAGTCTTCTGCATTTGTTCTAATGTGTTGTATGCCCAAAGTTGATGTATCCGCAGATTTCCATTCTTTGGTTCAGACCTGTGTGGTTTATGGTCGATCCAGAGGGTGGGGATTTCCGGGTCATCACAGTTGGTATCAGAGCTTTGGTTAGCTCAAATCTTTGGGGTACAACTCGTTAGAACCGAACAAAAGACTCATCAGAGGTAGGATTAGTAATGTCCTATAAAACAGAATTCTGATTAGAGATAGGATCAGTAGTATCCTAGAATGAGTAAACTCATTAGAGATGGGGTTAGTAATGCCCTAGAATGAGTTCAGAGTGAAAAGTCTATAATTAACGTACTTGTAATTATATATATAATTCGATTTTAGAAAATATGATTTTTGAATACATGAAAGTTATATATTTTGAAAATATAATCAACTAATTGATTAGATATTGTATTGTGTGAATTTAAATTCATCTAATTAAATTATTAAACAATAAAAGAATGAAAATTAAATTGGTTGAAAAAACGACTTTTAGCTTCATTTCCTTTTCGAGGACGAAAAGATTTTAAGTGGGGGAGATTGTAACAACCCGCAAATTCTGAACCAATTTAAAATTTTTATTTTAGAAAATTTTAATGAATTTTAAGAATATAATATAATTTATTTAAATAATAATGGTTAAAATTTATTTCTATCGAAGTTAAAACGAATACATTTTAATTTAAATATAAAAGGAGTTAGAAATAGCGCGGTAGTTTGGAAATTTAATTTTAAACTTTGACTGAATGTACAGGATTCAAAATAAATCAGAATTGAGTGAAACAAGAAATATTTAAATCTGTTTAATCATATCTTTCTAATGAATCTGAAAAATTGAAATTTCGTTTTAAAAATCAAAAGTTATAGCCAATTCCATTTATCAGAAAGGTCGCTGCAGAACTTATATATATAATATATATGGCCCAAATGGCTACTTTTCATATATGAATGAATTTGGACTCGAAACTGCTTCCATTGAGTCCGGAATGACGTTTCTACATTGAGAAAAGTAAACACTTGTATATTTTGAGTTTCGGAAATTATTTGTTTGAAAATGTATTTTTAATATTAAATATATAGCCCTTGAAAATAGTCATTTTACAAACGACCTCCGTTTTTGACGAAACCACTTTTGTTGGATCCGGAATGTCAAAATATTGTTAAGTTTAATTTTTCATAATTTTTGGAATTAATTTGTGGCCGTGGCAAAAAGATTTCTGTTCTGTCAATTTACAGTGAATTTTAATCGACTGAAAAATAGCCATTTTTAAAAAATTCTCAGAATTCGACGAAATAAATTTTGTTAGGACCGTATCGTCATAAGAAAGCCAAAAATAATTTTTCTGGATTTTTCTGAGTTAATTTGTGTCCCCGGTAAAATTATTTGTACGGAAAAATTAGAAATAAAGGACTTAAATTTTAAAACTGAAAAACGGAGGCCAAGATGATAGTTTGGGCTAACGGGACAGGTCCAGATGAGTCCGGAATGGGGGCTAAATGGTAGGAACGACAGTCGTTGGGCCTGAATCGGAGTTCGGACCAAAACGGGCTTAAACGGGCTAATTAAATAATAATTAGATTAACCTAATAAAATAATATTATAAAATGATCGGGTTCTTCTTCCTCACGTTGTCTTTCAGCCATGAGCACCCATAGCCGCCCCTTTCTTCAAAAATTCATTCTCCGATTTCTCCCTCAATTCTCAACGAAAACCTTCGTATAAATACACGTTTCGAAGAGATTTTCGAGCTCTTTCTTCTCCAACAAGAATCACCACCTCTCATCAACCGTAGCCACCGCCACATGCCTCCAAAGCCGCGGCCTTTGCGCCCCCACCACGCCACCCACAAGTCTCCGCACCTCCTCCAACTCCCGGTGAAGATAGCCCTCTCGTAGCTCTCCAATCTCCCGCAAACCGTTCGTAAAACCGTCGATCGTAGCTCGATTTATCTCGATTCAAAGTTTTGAACTTTAGGTAATGTTTATTTCAGATTTTGTCACGCTTTGTAGCGTCGCTGTGTCAGTTGTTAATGGCTGAATTTTGATTTTTCATAAGAATTTGAATTTGAATCATTCCAGATCCGAAATCGCTTTGAATTCAAACACAAGACCTGATCGAAATTGACAATTCATTTCAGATCCGGTCTAGGTGAGAATTTATTTTTAATTTAATTTAATTATTAATTCTTGGTTATTAAAAATATTCATTGATAGATCTGTTATGTCGTGATATTTTAAATATGGATCTGAATCGTTCATACCGTAGGATGTTAGATCTGCAAATCTACATAGTAGATCTGAATTTATTGTTTAATTAGAATAAATTATTTGTTAATTTTATTGCATCATGCCTTGTTGATTTGTCATATGCCAACATAAACAGCACCCTGTATATTACTATGATGTGAATTGTTAGATTTAGACCTGTTGGGTTATTTGAATGCTGTTGCTGTTTGCGATGACATGAAATTTACATTTTATTATGTAAAATTAAAATAAGAATTTGCGATGACATGAAATTTACATTTTATTATGTAAATAAAGTATTTTCACCTTATGTATAAATTTACATTATTTTTAATGTAAATTAAATAGTAAATTTAACCGTAGGATTAGTTGAGATTATTTTTAATATTATTATATATGAATTTCACCGTAGGAAGATTTACATTATCTTTTTTTTATGTAATAAAAAGAATGGACTTTACATTGTAATTAAAGAGTAAATTTTACATTGTAAAGAAAGAATGGATTTTATATTGAAAATTTGACGATGTAAATGAAAAGACGATCTTTTTGTATTGAAAATAGAAAAGACATTATATTTACATTGTAAAATATAAAAGTTGATGTCTTTACATTGTAAAACATAAAAAGTTGATATTTTTACATTGAAAATATAAAAGTAGATACTTTTACATTGTGAATAAAAAGTTGATGCTTTTACATTGTAAGTTAAAGAATAAAATTTTATGTTGTAAAATAAATTGCAACATCGCATGAATTATATAACATTTTATTTTGTAATTTATGAATGAATTTACATCGCATGAATTATATAACATTTTATTTTGTTATTTATGAATGAATTTGCATCGCATGAATTAAATAACATTTTATTATGTAATTTAAGAATGAATTTACACCGCATGAACAAAAGTTACATTTTTATATGTAATTTATATATAAATTTGCACCGTATGTTGAAAATTACATTTTTCTATGTAATTAAAATGTAAATTAACATTGCATGACGAAAATTACATTTTTCTATGTAGTTTATATATATATTAGAATGGCATGATTAAAATTACATTTTTATATGTAATTAAAAATGTGAATTTACACTGTATGATAAAAATTGCATTTTTAGATGTAATTTAAATATGAACTTATGTCGTATGATAGAAATTACATTTTTTCTATGTAATTAAAATGTAAATTTACATTGCATGACAAAAATTATAAAATTACATTTTTATATGTAATTAAAAATGTGAATTTACACTGTATGATAAAAATTGCATTTTTAGATGTAATTTAAATATGAATTTATGTCGTATGATAGAAATTATATTTTTTCTATGTAATCAAAATATGAATTTCCATAGCATAATAAAAATTACATTTTTCTATGTAATTTAGATGTGAATTAGAACGATAAAATAAAAATGACATTTTTCTATGTAATTTATATATGAGTTAGAACGACATGACAAAAATTACATTTTTCAACGAAATTAAAATATGAATTTGTATTGTGTTAGGAAAATTACATTTCTTTATGTAATTGGAACATGAATTTATAATGTAAAATAAAAATTACCTTTTTTTATAAGGTAATAAAGAAGTAAGATTCACAAATAAATTAAAAATTGCATTTTTATGTAATTAGATAAGAGGATTTGCACTGTAAATTAAAAGTTACATTTTTATGTAATTAGGAAAGAGGATTTGCATTGTAAATTAAAAATTACATTTTTATGTAATTAGATAAGAGGATTTGCATCGTAAATTAAAAAGTTACATTTTATGTAATTAGAAATGAGGATTTGCATTGTAAATTAAGAATTACACTTTTATATGTAACTAGAAATTTGAGAATTCGCATGATATAGAAAATTACATTCTTATGTAATTAAAAGACGTGAAATTCGCATCGCATATACAATGTAATTGAAAGATAGGAATTTTACATTATAATGATGATTATAATTTCAATATAGAAAGAAAGAAAATTTATAGTGTGAACAAAAAGAAATAAATGGAATGCCATATTAAATTAGTTGAGGAAATTATATCATTATTCAACATTGGAAATTAATGACATTTTTATTATCATCAATTGTTAGCGAAATTTAAATTGGTTAAATCCATTAACCAGTTATTTATTTGTATATATATGTATATATATATATATATAAATTGTGTTGGCTGAAAACCCCACACGGGTATTGGGACGATATTTGATTGACACAAATCCCAATGTTAAATTGTATGTCTATCGATAGATCGACAGGCTGTGATGAGCGTTATTATTTAATTTTAACGCTTACGCAGTGGAATTTACACTTTGGATGAAATGGATGATTTTACTGTTATTGTTATATATGATATGTGTGAAATCCATATAATCCAAAATTATATGGTAAATGTTTGAGTCACATTTTGATTCAGGTGTTCTTTTAAATAAGAATATTCTTACATTAGAAATTATTTTTATATAAAAAATATATTTTAATATAAAAATATATTTTTAATCAAGTATATGTTAAAACAAAGAATATTTGTAAAAGATAAAAATCTGTAATATAAAGAATACTTCCCATTTAGAATCTTCTATATAAAGAATATTTTTAATGATTATTTTAAAATATGGGTTATAATGATAAATATTTAAAGAGAAATCCTTTAATTAAGATTATTAGAATTTGCAATTATATTTGATGATATGAAATAAATTGAGACGTGAAGTGGATTTATCATGGACGGTGTTTTTAAACGACATTTGTCCTTTAATACAATTTACATCAAAATTATTATTTGGAATTTATAAATCTATTTTATAGATTTAAAAAGGCATTTTCTAAAAATCTAGTTTTCCAATTTAATAAAATAAATTGGGATTAAGTGGAAATTCGATAGGTAATAATCGAGATGGGCTTCTGTAATAGAAGACCGATATTATATATGGAATTTAAGAGGCTTTGCCATTATTCCATGTATATTGTTAGTCCGATACAGAAATTCACATCGATTATGTATTGATTGATTTCTATGGAATTCCATATTTTGGAAATTGATTTGTGGGTTTATCGTGAATTGTGTTTTAAATGACACTAGTTCTTTAACCCGTTTAAAAAGAAGATTTATTCTTTAAAATAAATGATCTGTAAAAATGATTTTTGATATTAAATCAAATTTAGAATTTTTAATAAATCTTTTAAGGAAGATTTATGATTTAATTTATTAATTTATCTTTGATTGAATTAATGAAAATCTTTTAATATGAATATCTTATTAAAAGAATATTCGGGGTCGGAATGTGACATAATGTGTGATTTTCCAATATTTGACTTTTAATCACAAAATACGCGAGTTATTCAGAAAGACCGGGTTTAACCCATTCTGAATAATCATCACGACGATCAAGAGTCGAAGAAGAAGACGGTGGCTGAAGACTGAAGGTTTTCACATCGTTGGGATGATGATGACTGGTATCTTGAATTGGGACAGTACATTCCAAGGCAAGGTATTTGGTAATGATCGTCCAAACATATTTGGAGATCGACGGACACGTTGTTTCACTCAGACCCAGAGCGGACTTGTAAATGGATTACGTGTCTGACATTGTATTCTTTTCTACTGTATTTGTTGAACGCTACTGATTATATATTTTAGTTTGGTGGTGAGAATTTATTCTTCACTTAACAACCTTCTCTAAGATGTATGATCTTAGAGGTTATATATATTGGTAGATGATCAATGATATGGTAGGGTCTGACAATGTGGCATGCTAAGACTCAATTGATCAAGGCTTTGTTGAAAAGCAGGCCCTGTTGTTGATGATCAAAGCACAGTCTATTTAGGCATAGCTTTGTGTATATCATGACTTCGCGAGCCTCACAGCCCGGTAGAGTCTAAAACGGGAGAAGGGAACGCAGGGAGTGCACGTGTTTGTTTCTAGCTAGAAGTGGTATCATGGTATGGAGCCCAGACATTTACTTATGTGGTTGTTGGATTTTTAGAGGCCTCGGATTTATGCGGTCGCCCTCGGACGTATTATAGGTTCAATAGGACCGGGGAGCGTGTGTTCAGGAATAACTAATCCACTAAAGCAGTTGTGGACCGGCCTTGCAGGATCCAAGGGTTCGCCAGCGTCCGAATCCTGGGACATTGCTAGAGTGTCTCAAATCGGTAAGGACTTCCTCCCTAGCCTTGACTCATGATGGAAACCCAATTTCCAATATGCCCCTTTACGGTTTTGATTGTATTACTAGTACGACGACATAGTAGATGGTAGCTATGCCATCTAGGATTGATATTATGATTGAAATGTTTTAATTAAAATATATACACACTAATAATAATATCGTATTTTGCGTATTTATCATTTCTTGACCATTATAATGTAAAACCCTATCCTCTGGTGTGCGTTGCATTTTGTGATGGGACCTGGGTCTTATAATGGTTTCATTTTTCTAAAAAGCATTGCGTTATTTGACGATTTACTTTAGTTATGCACTGGCAATCCAATGGAGTAAACCCATTCCGCGTTAGCGGCGTGGTCCTGGGATTAGCCTTCTATTTAGATAATTTAGGTTAAGAATTCTCACACCAGTCCCACGACTAACCTGTAGTTTTTTTCACTTTGCAAACTCAGGTGCCTTCTTTCCACATGGGCAGTCAAGTAGCTCATTTGGCAGATATATTAAGCAAAGAACCTGGATTGAAGACTGAAGCTGTGACCAAAATGTTGATAGCCTTCCACTAAGATTAGTTCCGATGAAATGTATTAATTTTTGTAATTTATCCTCCGTTGTAATATTATCCAATGTACTCTGATATATATTCTGTACTATGATGTAACATTTATTATGATGTTATAAAAGTCTTCTGTATTTGTTCTGATGTGTTGTATGCCCAAAATTGATGTATCCGCAGATTTCCATTCTTTGGTTCAGACCTGTGTGGTTTATGGTCAATCCAAAGGGTGGGGATTTCCGGATTATCACATTACCTTGCCATATCTATTCATGTTACTGTCATTTTTTATATCCAGTTTATTTTCTTATCCTGTTACTTTACTGATTATATGTTAAAGTCGCTAGACTCACCAGACTTTATGTCTGACCCATTTTGTTTTGCCTCTTTTCTTTTCTCCCCCCCAGGTGCTCAGGGCGGGATTAGTGGAGCTTGACTCAGCTTTCTTTCTTCTTGAAGTGCTTGGAAGCATTGAATTAATGTTCAACTTTATCTCTTTTTCATTATGGCTAGTTGGAGTGGGATTATGCTTTTGTTTTTACGTACTTTCAAAATAAATTGTCCAAGATAGATATTCATGTACTTGCCTTTATTATTTGGTTTTGATGTTGTAACCCAACTATATTCAGTTTTCGCTGTAATGAGGTATTTCGAAATTTAAAGTGCATTTTATATATCTATCTTGTAATATTCTGTTCTATACACTTATAATGCTCCATGAATGTAAATGCATTCCCATTGTGAGTGACATTATAGACGTGGGGTGTTGCAATATCCAAACATGCAATGGGCACACTATGATTCTTTGAGACTAAGAGGATCAACCAAATTAAATAATCTTCATTTAAGGAAAGCATATGAAGTGGTAATGGAAACTATAATGTCTTATTTTTATGTGAAGTCGTACTAAAGTATGTTCATTATAGCGAAGGAAAGTTGAACAAATTCTGCAACAACTTTGGGTCGAGAATAAAATTGAGGATAGGAAGATTGAAGAAGGAAAAAATTTTCAAAGTCCATGCACACAGCAGCATTCGAACAGGTAAATTTATGTTTATTTGTTGTTTTTTTGGTGAATCAAAAGAAGTATCAGTTTCTACTGATAATTGATTGTAACCGACAGAAATTAGTATTCATTTCACAAGAAAATTAACTAGATTTTCTACTTTATTTTTCTAAACATCATTACTTTTAATTTATATAGAGATGACTACGGGACATTCGTCATCATAAATATGATATCAGACAACAGAGCTGAAATTCCATTGAAGGTCACAAAAGAGAATATGGATAAAATAAGAGCATTGATTGTGCGTGAAATCCTATCCAATCATGGTCGCTGCTGGGATTTGGTTAGATTCATCACTGGACTGAGCAAAAAGATGAAAAGAAAATGATTGAAAAAAATGACTAAAACAGTGTCGTATATGTATTTGATTTGAGAACAGTGTTTTTTCTTTTAGATTTAAATTTAAGCAGCTGATAATTTCAATTTCAGTAATGACTGGATTGATGTGTGAAATACTAATGCTGGTTATGTACATGATGATGAATTTTTATATTGCTACATTGCTGAATTGGATGGGAAATTGCTGAATTGATATCAATTTTTTTTCTTCAATAATTTGTATTTGTGCAGAAGTGTTGTAAGCAAACAAAATGTATAAAACTGATAACAACAACAGTAAGAAAATGATAACTATAAACTGTACAGTGGAAAAAATTACGAAAACTGATACCTATAATATATTAAAACCGATAACCAGAAACTGAATTTATATTTGTAAAACAAAACTGATAACTGCGTTTTACAAAAACAGATACCCATAGAATATGAAGATGATAAATACTTAACACATTAAATCTGAAAGAATAAAACACTAAATCAATATATGCAAGAGTTTAATCACCGAATTGGATGATAAATTATTGAACCGACAACAATTTTTTTGTCAGTAATTTGTATTTATGCAGAAATCATGTGAACTAAAGAAAAATAAAAAATTGATAACTACAATACAACAAGATGATAACTACAAACTTTATAGTGGTAAGAATTAAAAAACTGATACCTACAATAAATAAAAAATGATAACCAGAAACTGAAGTTAAAAATGTAAAACAAAACTGATAACTGCAGTATACAAAAATAGATACATATGTACTTTGAAGATGAGAAAAAATTAAAATGGCCCCAAACAAACTATAAAACTAATATCAAAAAAATTCTACACATGTTAACAGCACAAAAATGAACCCTATCGAGACATAGAACAGTAACCAATAGCTGAAACGTAAAGAATAACTCATTAAATCGATACATGCAAGAGCTTAAAACTGATATTCAACATGCAGATCGAATTTCATTGATCATAACAACATGATATCACATCATATCAACAACACATCAATGTAAAAATAAAACAGGAAAAAATAATCTAAGTAGAATTGTTATTAAAAATGTAGATTATTGTGCACATTTGCAAAGTATCAAACACCAATTTGCTAACTTATACAGGTTTACTTGAATAGTATATATGCAAATACATATTATTCCTAAAACAAATGAAATGAAAATCAGTTTTTATTTTTGGATGCTTGACAATTTCGCTTATTATGGCCATATTCATTGCACACTCTACATCTGTTTTGCTTGTTTTGGAAATATGCAAATCTTCCTTTTCTTTTTGATGAAGGTCTCCCGGCTCCATGTTTATCTTTTGGTGGCTTAATTACTGCATCAGTACTTGAATCAACATCAGGTTTGTCATATGTAGGTATAGGATTAATTGTATTACTGTATGAAGATCAGTATGTTTCCATAGTTAGATAGTGCTCAACGAAATCATATAAATTTTGACACGACCCAAACTCGCCCTTATGGGAAAGCCCGGATTGAGTTGAGAGCAAGACAAATCAGAACACAAACAGAAGAAAATTTCATTGCTTATTACAACAATTTCCATTAGAGTACAAGATAACAAAAGAGTATGAATAAATATTACACATTGTAAAATATCAGAGATTAAAATACATACATAGCTGCGGAAAAATAATGCATAGCACAACTGTAAGAAATACACGGATACAGAGCGTTTCGAATATAGCTCCAGCTGTAAACCAGGATCCTATAAATATAAATCTGCAAAACCGAAACTACTAGCTACCCGTGTGGAAAATAGGGGCACCTAGAGTTTAAGTTAAAACAATAAACTCCAGGTTAGTAATGTGACTAGTGTGAGAAATAAAACAGTTATTAATTTGTTTTTAAAGTTAGGTAAATCAAGGGACCATGCTGTAATAACCCGGAAATCCAAGCCAATTTAAAAAATTTATTTTGGCAATTTTAGCGAATTTTGATTATTTAAAATGAATTATTTTAAATAATAACGACAAGAAATTTATTTTGAATGGAATTAGAATGTATATATTTATATAGATCGTCGTTAGAATATAAATATTTTATTTTAATTATAAAAGGAATTGAAAATGGCACGGTAGTTCCAAAATTCGATTTCAAAGTTCAAATGAATATATAGAATTCAATATAAGTCGGAATTGAACATGTAACACCCCGTATGTTGAATAGCTTGCTATAATATAAAACAGGGCAGAACTAAATTTTAAAATATGAATCAGGGGAAACGGGCTATGCCATTGCGTTCGTCTCGGAAAAATACGCGAAATAGAGTCCGAATTTTCGAAAATCGGAGTCCGTATGACCCAGTTAAGGCCCGAAGAAGTTTTCAGAAATTCAAAACAGATTTAAATACAAAAATTTCACATTTCAGAAGAGGCGGGAAAATTCCCGCCAGGCAGAGGGAGTCGACCTACGGTCGACATGGGTGTCGACCCCCTCCCTAAGGGTCGACCCAGGGGTCGACATAGGGGTCGACCCCCCTGTCGGTCTGTGTGACCTGGGTGCACCATTTTGGCTTTTGGGCTGGGTTCTGGTGGCTTGTGACGAAATCTGACGGCTCTAACCTAATCTAGGGTTAATCTAAGGGCCTAAACTAAATCCTAATTCTATAAATACACCCTAAGACTACCCTAATTCATACTAAAATTGGAGACAACGTCGTTATGCCATCAAAATGCAACTAGGAGGAGCCACCAACAAATTAAAGAGGAAGATAGCTTCTCAAATCAACCTCTAATCAACTCTAGCAACTTAATCTTCTTCATAGGAGTGCTAAGCAACAAGTTGTGAGTTTTCTATAGCCTTAATGTCCAATTGTTGAAATGATTATGATAGGATATAATGAGGTTATGGCTATGAATGTGGATCAATGCAAGTTATGTTATCATATGCTATGTGTTAATGATGTTATGCAAGTTATATGCTATGTGTTATGCAAGTTATGCAAGTTATATGCTATGTGTTCATGATGTTATGCAAGTTATGCAAGTCATATGCTATGTGATCATGATGTTATGCAAGTTATGCAAATCATATGCTATGTGATCATGATGTTATGCAAGTTATGCAAGTTTTAGGCTATGTGTTCATGATGCTAGTTATGCAAATCGCTATGATAAACATTGATCCATTATGACACCATGTTATGCAAGTTTGGTGTATGATTATATGCAAGTTCACATATAATATGTTATGCAAGTTTGGTGTTTGATTATATGTAAGTTCATATATGACATGTTATGCAAGTTTGGTGTTTGATTATATGCAAGGTCATATATGACATGTTATGCAAGTTTGGTGTTTGATTATATGCAAGTAACATGTGCAAGTTTACACCTTTGTATGAGATGCATACATATGCAAGTTAACCCCTTTGTATGTCATACATAAATATTCAAGTTTACCCCTTCATATGACATAAGTAGCTTATGCAAGTTACCCTCTTTATGACATATGTGATTCATGCTAGTTTGGGTTGATTATTTATGCTAGTTGGGTTTGATGCTATATGCATGTTGACACCTTTAAAACCCATGTTGATGCTAATGTTATGCAAGTTGAACCCATTGTATGTGTGATGAATCTTCCCTTTTATGTCATGATTAGCGAATTACGTGGGGAACGATGGGGTTAATATTCATATTAATGAAATGGTGTGAAGTTGGTATGATTATGCATACCATAAGTGGATGGACATGATTGAGTCAATTATTTACATCATTAAAAATTGGAATTAATTAGGGAAAATTAATTCGAAATATGGGGGTGATTAATTAGGTGTAATTAATCGACTAAGACACGAGGTTGGACCCTTTTGTAGCATAAGACTGCCCGGAACCGATCGGCAAATCCAGCGGCTACAAATGATTGGCCCAATGTGAGAGGTCTTAGGCATAAACTAAATACGTGACAAGTGTAAAGACACGAGGTTAGACTCGGTTATGGCGTAAGGCTGCCCGGACCCGACCGGCAAATCCAGCTGCCATAAAAGATAGTCTAATGTGAGAGGTCTTGACAACGGTTACGTTCTTAATCAATTAAGAAACACTTAACCATATTAGCATGTAGAGGAACATGAGGTGTTAAGTGGGTGCCTTGGGTGGCATATGCAAAAAATCTAGTGGTTGCCTTGGGTGGCAATAGAAAATACGATTAGAATACTTAACCAAAGTGGAACATGTAATTAAACATGATTAAAGGGTTAAGTAAGTGCCTTGGGTGGCATGGGGAAAATCTAGTGGTTGCCTTGGGTGGCAATAGAAGATAAGATTAGAATACTTAACCAAAGTGGAACATGTAATTAAACATGATTAAAGGGTTAAGTAAGTGCCTTGGGTGGCTTGGGGAAAATCTAGTGGTTGCCTTGGGTGGCAATAGAAGATAAGATTAGAATACTTAACCAAAGTGGAACATGTAATTAAACATGATTAAAGGGTTAAGTAAGTGCCTTGGGTGGCATGTGGAAATCAAGAAATTGCCTTGGGTGGCATGGGGAAATCTAGTGGGTGCCTTGAGTGGTAATTGAAATATGATTAGATGACTTAACCAAACTTTAAACATGTAAGTGGACATGATTATTAAAAAGGGTTAAGTGGGATACACTAGAAAGGACAAGCTTAGGTGGATAGCTTGTGGGGGCCCATTTCAACCAGTAACCCATATGTATCTTATTGAGCTCGACCCATGTCGAGGATGGGACACGCGTACTGGGCTTGACTATAAGAGGCCAAAAACGGGTTAGCGGTGGCAACGCAAGTCCAACGGGTTTCATATGCGTGTGTGGACCCGGGCTGGTAGGTAAGACGTTGTTGCATCGTGTAGGTAGAAGCTGTGCACCGTTGATTGTATCAGGTTGCCACTTTGAGGAGTGATACACCCCACTGTGGGGCCAGCACGGGTATCTACGGTAGGGAGCCGATCGCTTGGGGAGTAGTGGGTACACCTAGTGGAGATAGGGGCAGACGGCACCTATGTAGTCAGCTAGGGGTACACGAAACTACTGGGTAAATTTTCTAAGTCCTTGGGTGGGATCAACCTTTAAGTAGGAATGACTGGTGTGGTGCAGTTAGTAATTACCCTTGGGTGGGTAGATGCGTCTTTACCGTTATCTTAGTTCATCCTATGTCTAGTTGGCTACTTAGTGTAGTCATTTATCCCCAGTCATCACCGTACCAAGTTTATATCATACTCTAATTACTTTAATGATTGCGTTGTTAAAGTTATAGGGCTCACTCAGACTTATGTCTGACCCCGTTGTTTTTATCTTTTTCCCCCTCAGGTCCTCAGGTTGGGCCTAGTACTAGTGGGCTTTGATCAGATTTTTTTATCTATCTTTTGGAGCTTGGACCGTGATGTAAAGCCCAGCTTATCTTTTCTTTTATGGCTATTAGTTATGTAGTGGGATTATGTACTTATGTTTTATCAGGATGGATATTTAGTACTTGACTCTTATTTTAGTTGGTTTTGATATGTAACCAAACATGTTTATCTTCTGCTACAATGAAATAATGTTTTAGATTTCAAGTATTATTTATATCTGTCTTGTTGTAATTTTTCTGTTCTATATTCACTTAAAATTCTCCACCAAAGTTAAGGCATTCCCTTAGTGAGTGACCTTAGCGAGTGTGGGGTGTTACACGTGGTATCAGAGCTGAAGGTTACCGGAACAGATAAAAATTTTAGAAAACTATTTTTCTAGAAACATTTTTGGAAGAAGTATTTTCCAAAACATGTCTTTTAAGAGAAAAGTTTTTGAAAGAAAAGAACATAATCCCCAAGAGCCATATATCCTTCCTTCGATTCTCCGTTTTGAATCTCTTCCTCTTTCTCTTTTTGAATTTCCCCTCCGCGTATAAATGTCTTTTTAAGATAAATAAGGACTTCCGTATGAAGGACGGAAGAACCACTTCAAGGGACTAAGACGTTTGTCGGGCTAAGAAGTTAGTCCAAGGAGGACGAGGGCTTATGGGTACCTTTAAGATGGACGAGGGAGGAAGGTTCAATATAGCTATTAGGTAAATAAAGGACGAAACCTCATAGTGGTGAGAGGTCACGAAAGGAGAATGTGAAGGAGAAGGCTAGTTGTTTTGGAGAAATAGGACACCTTATTAGGATTGTCCAAAGAGGTAAGGATAAAGTACAGGATCCTCTGGAGGGTAGATGTATTCCCTCACGGCTGGTATACCTGATGGGGGTAGGACCGTCTAGGTTGAAATTTGGTTCTCTCGATCATCCTGTTCGAACTTTATTCGACTCTCGCGCATCGCATTCGTTTATCTCATCATCATTAGTTGAGTCACTGCACTTAGACACCAGTTTAGTAGATGATCCCTTGGTTGTTTCAAACCCAATAGGGGGCTCCACTTATTTGTCCATGATATGTTTGGGTTTGAAGATTTCTATACTTAGCGTTGAATTTAGATGTGATGCTTTTGTTTTGGGCTTCACGGGCTATGGGTTGATTTTGGGCATGGACTGGTTATCCAGTAATGGTGTCGTTCTTGATTGTGAAAGGAGAATTGTTAGGCTCATGACCCGCTTGGGTAACACTCTCGAGATCTCTTGTAATCCCATGGATTCTGTTATGCTAAGTTATCTTGAATCGCTTGACGCTTCGGTCGAGAGTTTGCGATCTGTTAGAGTGGTCCGGGAATACTCGGATGTGTTTGAGGAGGTGAAGGGCTTACCTCCGAAGCGGGAGATAGACTTCCGAATATATCTGATGGACAATGCTAAACCAGTATCTTTGCCAGTGCGCCACATGGCTCCTCGTGAGAGGAGGGAACTCCATAAGCAAGTAGGGGAGTTGCTTGAGAAGGGGTTCATAAGACGAAGTATATCGGAGTGGGGTGCTCCAGTAGTTTTTGCCACGAAGGCGGATGGGTCCCTTAGACTTTGTGTAGACTATAGAGAACTCAACAAGCTCACAAAGAAGAATAGACACCCATTGCTGAGGATTGATGATCTCTTTGATCAGTTGATTGGCGCCTCAGTATTTTCGCAGTTGGACTTGGCCACGGGGTTTCATCAGTTGAGAGTGGCTGAGGATAGCATAGACAAGACTGCCTTTAGGACTCCGGATGGTTTCTATGAGTGGCTGGTGATGCCATTTGGTTTGACGAACGCCCCTGCATATTTTGTTGATTTGATGAGTAGGGTGTTCAGGGAGTTCCTTAATAAGTTCGTGGTGGTCTTTGTGGATGACATCTTAGTATTTTCTAAGAGTGAAGAAGAGCATGCCCTACATCTTAGGGAAGTGTTGGAGACTCTTCGAGCGCATAGCCTTAAGGCTAAATTCTCTAAATGTCACTTCTGGAGGAAGGAAGTGCGGTTCTTGGGAACGTGGTCTCCAAGGAAGGGATAGCTATGGAACCCCCGAAGGTAGTATCCATCCAAGATTGGAAGGTTCCGAAGAATGCTACCGAGGTGAGGAGTTTCTTGGGGTTGGCTGGCTACTATAGGAAGTTTATCAAGGACTTCACGAAGATATCAGCCCCATTAACTCGCTTGACGAAGAAGAATCTAGTCTTCGCATGGGACGTAAATTGTGATGATGCGTTCCAACGGTTAAAGAGAGCTTTAACCACAGCTCCAGTCTTAGTGTTGCCAGATGGGAGTAAGCCATTTGTTGTCTATACCAATGCTTGTGGGACAGGACTGGGCGCAGTCTTAATGCAAGAGGGAAGGGTAATAACCTACGGTGGAAGGCAGTTGAGAAAGCATGAGAAAAATTACCCTACTCATGATTTAGAGTTGGCCGCTATTGTTTTTGCGCTTAAGATTTGGCGCCATTATCTTCTTGGAGAGAGGTTCGAATTGTTCACTGACCACAAATCATTGAAGTACTTGTTCTCTCAGAAGGATTTGAACTTGAGACAGCAAAGGTGGATGGAGTTCTGAGCATCCTATGATTTCGAGATAGCGTATACCCCTGGCAAGGGTAACGTGGTGGCGGACGCCTTGAGCAGAAAAAGGTTGTCCTTGAGTCCATTGTTCGTGGAACGACTAAGCTTGGAATTTATCTCGATGTTTGATTTCAGACCTTCCATTGACTTTATACCCGGTTTGCTAGCATCCTTAGAGGCCAGACCTACTCTTTTGGGGCGGATTGGCGAGGCACAGCGGGACGACCCACAGTTGGTTGAGTTAGTAGAGAAGCTCATAAGGGGGGAGTCGTCCATCCATTTGAGTAGGTACACCCTAGACGATAGGGGGTGCTTGCGTAGAGACGGTAGACTTTGTGTACCGCAAGACGAGGGTTTGAGGAAGGCTATACTTGATGACGCGCATCGTTCAAAGATGATCATTCATCCCGGTGGGGACAAGATGTACCAAGACATGAAGCGAGTTTTCTTTTAGGCCGGTATGAAGAAAGATGTGGCCGAGTATGTCGCTAGATGCTTGGTGTGCCAACAAGTGAAAGCGGAGCAAAAGAAACCCGTTGGGTTGCTTTACCCATTGGAAGTTCCGCAATGGAAGTGGGATGGCGTCTCGATGGATTTTATTGATGGGTTACCGAGATCGAGGAAGGGTAATACGGGAATTTGGGTTGTGGTAGACAGACTTACTAAGAGTGTCCATTTCATACCCGTGAAGAGCAAGAGGACTGCTCCATGGCTAGCTTCGGTTTATCTTCGAGAGATAGTTCGATTGCATGGTGTACCTTTTAGCATAGTGAGTGATCGAGATCCTATCTTCACTAGCGAGTTTTGGAAAAGTTTGCAAGAGGCAGTAGGGACTCAGTTGTGTCTGAGCACCGCATATCATCCTCAGACGGACAGCCAGACCGAGAGGGTGAACCGCGTTCTAGAAGACCTTTTGAGGCTTTGTATCTTAGATTTTGGAGGTACATGGGAAGAGCATCTTCCGTTGGTGGAGTTCGCATATAATAACAGCTTTCAGTCCAGTATTGGTATGGCTCCTTTCGAAGCTCTTTATGGAAGGCCTTGTCGATCACCTATACGTTGGTGGGAATCTACGGATAAGATCTTGCTTGGGCCTGATATGGTTAGAGAGACTTCGGAAAAGATTGATTTGATTCGAAGAAGGATGAAAGCAACGCAAGATAGGCAAAAATCTTACGTGGATAAGAGGAGGACGGATCTAGAGTTTGATGTTGGGGACATGGTCTTTGTCAAAGTATCTCCATTATGGAATGTTGTTCGCTTTGGGTCCGTTGGGAAGTTAGCACCAAGATTTGTGGGACCGTTTTCTATTAAGGAAAGGATTGGACGGATGGCATATAGAGTGGATTTACCCGAGAGACCTAGTGGGGTACATGACGTATTCCATGTGTCACATTTGAGGAAGTGCCTACATGAGACCGCAGAGGTGGTAGAGCCGAGCTTTCTTAGAGAAGTGGAGGTAGAGCGTGATGCGACTATTCGACGAGCTCCTACCCGCATCCTCGGGTCAGAGATTAGGAAGTTGTGAAACAGAGAGGTTCGACTAGTCAAAGTGCAATGGGGAGAGGATGAGAGCAATGCTACTTGGGAGACAGAAGCGAAGATGCGTTCACTGTACCCATTCCTTTTTGAGGGTATGTCTTTTAACTTCTCCTTTATCGTTTGTCTAGTACTTATCTTATCTTTAGTATGTCCTCTCATTAGTACCGTTGACCTTTAGATAGGGTAAACCTATGGTTGAAACATGTGTTTGAGGCATGTTATGTTTGATGAATGCGTGTGGATGCAAGTGGTTGCTAGTGGTTGCTCGTGGATGCATATACACACACTTTAGACACTAGATCGGCTCAATCACTTCATATTGCATATTGCATATAATTGTGTGTAGGTAGCTATATTAAAGGATGTATAATGGTTGTGTTATCATATGGATGATGCATTTTGGTGAATGATTGTGCACTCATGTAGAAATAGTAAGTGTCGATATGGTTCTTTCACATACATATTGGATGCATGGCACTATCATGGTTTGCATTAAGGAGGTCAGCTGAATCAGTAGACCGCCTGATTTTGCATTAGACAGGGAACATATACACACATTCGTTGCATATGTTCATACAACATTAGAAACTCTAAGGAAAATGGATGCCAGTGTTTGATGGTTTAGTAGATGGTTGTTTGATTGGTAGGATACGTTCTTCTGGACTTAGAGATTTCGGGGACGAAATCCTTTAAGTAGGGGAGAATGTAACACCCCGTATGTTGAATAACTTGCTATAATATAAAACAAGGCAGAACTAAATTTTAAATTCTGAATCAGGGGAAACGGGCTATTCCATTGCGTTCGTCTCGGAAAAATACGCGAAATAGAGTCCGAGTTTTCGAAAATCGGAGTCTGTATGACCCAGTTAAGGCCCGAAGAAGTTTTCAGAAATTCAAAACAGATTTAAATACGAAAATTTCACATTTCAGAAGAGGCGGGAAAATTCCCGCCAGGCAGAGGGAGTCGACCCTAGGGTCGACATGGGTGTCGACCCCCTCCCTAGGGGTCGACCCAGGGGTCGACACAGGGGTCGACCCCCTCCCCCCTGTCGGTCTGTGTGACCTGGGTGCACCATTTTGGCTTTTGGGATGGGTTCTTGTGGCTTGTGACGAAATCTAACGGCTCTAACCTAATCTAGGGTTAATCTAAGGGCCTAAACTAAATCCTAATTCTATAAATACACCTTAAGACTACCCTAATTCATACTAAAATTGGAGACAACGTCGTTATGCCGTCAAAATGCAACTAGGAGGAGCACAAACAAATTAAAGAGGAAGATAGCTTCTCAAATCAACCTCTAATCAACTCTAGCAACTTAATCTTCTTCATAGGAGTGGTAAGCAATAAGTTGTGAGTTTTCTGTAGCCTTAATGACCAATTGTTGAAATGATTATGATAGGATATAATGAGGTTATGGCTATGAATGTGGATCAATGCAAGTTATGTTATCATATGCTATGTGTTAATGATGTTATGCAAGTTATGCAAGTTACATGCTATGTGTTATGCAAGTTATGCAAGTTATATGCTATGTGTTCATGATGTTATGCAAGTTATGCAAGTCATATGCTATGTAATCATGATGTTATGCAAGTTATGCAAGTCATATGCTATGTGATCATGATGTTATGCAAGTTATGCAAGTTTTAGGCTATGTGTTCATGATGCTAGTTATGCAAATCGCTATGATAAACATTGATCCATTATGACACCATGTTATGCAAGTTTGGTGTATGATTATATGCAAGTTCACATATAATATGTTATGCAAGTTTGGTGTTTGATTATATGCAAGTTCATATATGACATGTTATGCAAGTTTGGTGTTTGATTATATGCAAGTTCATATATGACATGTTATGCAAGTTTGGTGTTTGATTATATGCAAGTAACATGTGCAAGTTTACACCTTTGTATGAGATGCATACATATGCAAGTTAACCCCTTTGTATGTCATACATACATATGCAAGTTAACCCCTTCATATGACATAAGTAGCTTATTCAAGTTACCCTCTTTATGACATATGTGATTCATGCAAGTTTGGGTTGATTATTTATGCTAGTTGGGTTTGATGCTATATGCATGTTGACACCTTTAAAACCCCTGTTGTTGCTAATGTTATGCAAGTTGAACCCATTGTATGTGTGATGAATCTTCCCTTTTATGTCATGATTAGCGAATTACGTGGGGAACGATGGGGTTAATATTCATATTAATGAAATGGTGTGAAGTTGGTATGATTATGCATACCATAAGTGGATGGACATAATTTAGTTAATTATGTACATCATTAAAAATTGGAATTAATTAGGGAAAATTAATTCGAAATATGGGGGTGATTAATTAGGTGTAATTAATCTACTAAGACACGAGGTTGGACCCTTTTGTAGCATAAGACTGCCCGGAACCGATCGGCAAATCCAGCGGCTACAAATGATTGGCCCAATGTGAGAGGTCTTAGGCATAAACTAAATACGTGACAAGTGTAAAGACACGAGGTTAGACTCGGTTATGGCGTAAGGCTGCCCGGACCCGACCGGCAAATCCAGCTGCCATAAAAGATAGTCTAATGTGAGAGGTCTTTACAACGGTTACGTTCTTAATCCATTAAGAAACACTTAACCATATTAGCATGTAGAGGAACATGAGGGGTTAAGTGGGTTCCTTGGGTGGCATGTGGAAAAAATCTAGTGGTTGCCTTGGGTGGAAATAGAAAATACGATTAGAATACTTAACCAAAGTGGAACATGTAATTAAACATGATTAAAGGGTTAAGTAAGTGCCTTGGGTGGCATGGGGAAAATCTAGTGGTTGCCTTGGGTGGCAATAGAAGATAAGATTAGAATACTTAACCAAAGTGGAACATGTAATTAAACATGATTAAAGGGTTAAGTAAGTGCCTTGGGTGGCATGGGGAAAATCTAGTGATTGCCTTGGGTGGCAATAGAAGATAAGATTAGAATACTTAACCAAAGTGGAACATGTAATTAAACATGATTAAAGGGTTAAGTAAGTGCCTTGGGTGGCATGTGGAAATCAAGAAAGTGCCTTGGGTGGCATGGGGAAATCTAGTGGGTGCCTTGAGTGGCAATTGAAATATGATTAGATGACTTAACCAAACTTTAAACATGTAAGTGGACATGATTATTAAAAAGGGTTAAGTGGGATACACTAGAAAGGTCAAGCTTAGGTGGGTAGCTTGTGGGGGCCCATTTCAACCAGTAACCCATATGTATCTTATTGAGCTCGACCCATGTCGAGGACGGGACACACATACTGGGCTTGACTATAAGAGGCCAAAAACGGGTTAGCGGTGGCAACGCAAGTCCAACGGGTTTCATATGCGTGTGTGGACCCGGGCTGGTAGGTAAGACGTTGTTGCATCGTGTAGGTATAAGCCGTGCACCATTGATTGTATCGGTTTGCCACTTTGGGGAGTGATACACCCCACTGTGGGGCCAGCACGGGTATCTACAGTAGGGATCTGATCGCTTGGGGAGTAGTGGGTACACCTAGTGGAGATAGGGGCAGACGACACCTATGTAGTCAGCTAGGGGTACACGAAACTACTGGGTAAATTTTCTAAGTCCTTGGGTGGGATCAACCTTTAAGTAGGAATGACTGGTGTGGTGCAGTTACTAATTACCCTTGGGTGGGTAGATGCGTCTTTACCGTTATCTTAGTTCATCCTATGTCTAGTTGGCTACTTAGTGTAGTCATTTATCCCCAGTCATCACCGTACCAAGTTTATATCATACCCTAATTACTTTAATGATTGCATTGTTAAAGTTATAGGGCTCACTCAGACTTATGTCTGACCCCGTTGTTTTTATCTTTTTCCCCCTCAGGTCCTCAGGTTGGGCCTAGCACTAGTGGGCTTTGATCAGATTTCTTTATCTATCTTTTGGAGCTTGGACCGTGATGTAAAGCCCAGCTTATCTTTTCTTTTATGGCTACTAGTTATGTAGTGGGATTATGTACTTATGTTTTATCAGGATGGATATTTAGTACTTGACTCTTATTTTAGTTGGTTTTGATATGTAACCAAACATGTTTATCTTCTGCTGCAATGAAATGATGTTTTAGATTTCAAGTATTATTTATATCTGTCTTGTTGTAATTTTTCTGTTCTATATTCACTTAAAATGCTCCACCAAAGTTAAGGCATTCCCTTAGTGAGTGACCTTAGCGGGTGTGGGGTGTTACAGAACGAAACAAGAAATATTTGAATCTATATAAGAATATCTTTCTAACAAAGTTAAGAAACAGAGATTTCAATTTAGGGATGAGAAGATATGTCCAGTTTAAAATTCAGAAAAGTCGCTGTGGAATTTATATATAATATAATATATTTTTATACAAAGGCCCTTAGAAATAGAAATTTCGTAAACGACCACTGTTTTTGACGAAACCACTTTTGTTGGATCCGGGATGTCAAATTATTGCTAGGTTTCAAAATTCATAATTTTCTGAATCAATATGTGAGCGTGGCGAAGTTAAATGTGTTTTAACAGTTTCAGTCAATTTCGATCGACCAGAAAATGGCCATTTTTCAAATGGTCTTCAAATTTGACGAAATTAGTTTTGTTAGGACCGCATCGTTGATATGAAGCTAGAAGTAATTTTTCTAGAATTTTTAGAGTCCATATGTAACCCCAGTAAATTGAAATGTAGGTTCAAATTGAATATATACTGATTTATATTTTAATTTTAGCGGGAAACTGATCGTAACGGTCGAATTGGCTTACGAAACATATTCCATTGTGTTCGGAATGGCGGTAGTATGTTAGGGACGATAGTCGGTTGGCTTGATTTTGAGTTCGGATTGAGAAACTAGTATTTTCGGAATTAAATTTTATATAAATACCCTAATTTTTTTTACGAAACCCTAGTCCCCGAAGGGAGCCGCCGTGAGCTGCTAATTAAGGACCGATTTCATCCTCTTTTTAATTCCAATTTAATTTCAATCCGAATCAAATTAAAACCCACACCTAAAATGAAGATCGCAGAGATTTTTATGGGCTTCAGATCCATACAGATAAGATCTATCATCGTTCAACGTAGTACTCGATTTTCCTGCTCAAACTCGAGCAGTTCTCACGCCATTTCCAAGCAGTGGAGGGGACCGAAAACCTCGTGATTACCGGCGATGGAAGAGGGAGTATCGGCCTTTGACGTGGTGCAATTGGATTTGGGACCGGTGACTGGAATTGTAGGGCGCAGGCGGTTGTTCATCGCGACGACGGGTTCAGTGAAATGGAGCGGCTGTACAGACAAATAGGGGAAGAAGGAGGGAATTAATTAAAGGTTAATTAAAATATAATATTTAGTTAATTACTTCTTTAATGATACAACGTATAAATTATCATAACTTATTCTTCTTAGATCGAAATTCAGTGATTCAAGATGCGTTGGAAACCTTGAAGCGAGCACTTCGCAACGGAATGAACTGGAACTGAAACAGAGGCAATTGGGATTTTTGATATAATTAAACGCCAGTTTAATTATATTAAAACAATCGTTATAATAACGATTTTCTATCCAATCAAGGTGAGAACTCCTCACTTTTATTTCTATTTCTAGTTTGAAATATATACTAGGATACAAATGGTGCTTAGCAGCACCTGACACCCGTCGCCCACAGACCATGGATGGCTTGTTTGTTTGATTGATGTGTCGTAAAAAAAATGATTGTGTGTAGTGGATTGAATAAATAATTTATAGTTAAAAATATAATTTTTAACGTGAGAATAAAAATATATATTCATGTGTAGAAAAAAAAATATATTCATGTGTTGAAGAAGAATATATATTCATGTGTTGAAATAAAATATATATTCATGTGTTGAAATAAAATATATATTCATGTGTTGAAAAAAAATTATGTGTTGAAGTAAAATATATATTCATGTGCTGAAGTAAAATTAATATTCATTTACAAATCGAACGATTTGTTTATGTACACTGATTTGACTGATATTGATTGGGACGAAAAAATTTACACATCTCCCAACTGCACAAATAAAAATCTATGTTTGTTGATGTGAAACCTCACATGGGTATTGGGATGATATTTGACGTACACTAATCCCGATTGTTTAGTTGTATGTCAATCGATGGGTTGACAGACTGTGTAAGCGTTAATTATTTATATTTAATGCTTATGCAGTTGTGTGGTGCACATTGGATGATGATTGATGATTTATCGTTGATATTATATACATGTGTTGTAGAAAATCCATTTAATTAACCTTATATGTTAATTGATTTGGCCTCATTCCAATTTGGAAAATAGAAATATAGATTCATGTGTTAAATAGAAATATAAATTCATGTGTTGAATAGAAATATAAATTCTGTGTTGAATAGAAATATAAATTCATGTGTTGAATATAAATATAAATTAATGTATTGAATAGAAATATATATTCATGTGTTGAATAGAAATAGATATTCATGTGTTAAATAGAAATATATATATTCATGTGTTGAATAGAATAAAAATTCATGTGCTGAATAAAAATATATATTCATGTGAAGAATAAAATATATATTCATGTGTTGAATAGAATAAAAATTCATGTGTTGAATAAAAATATATATTCATGTGTAGAATAAAATATATATTCATGTGTTGATGAAAATATTCATTTATTGAATAGAATAATGAAGTTATTGAAAAATATAAAGCCGTGTTGATTAGGTTTACGCCATTTTGTTGTGAACGGTATTTATATTGATTATATTCATTTTTGTAATGAATATAGAAAAGAAAGTGATTTCAAAATATAACGTTTTGAAAATATTATCATTTGTATATCGATGGTGTGGAATATTCAATTTTGATTCGAAATTGAATATGAAGTTGAAATCATTTTGAAAACGAATTTAAAACGATTTGTAAAATACGTATTGAAAGGAAATCGAAAAATATAATATATATATATATATAGCCTGAATAGAACGCGCCGCGCTGCGGCAGTTCGCGAATTTCGACCATTGACTTCGAATGGATATTACAGGAGATCCGACCGTCGGATTCTCCTAAAACCGGAACCGTTGGGTTCATATCGAAAAGAAATTTCTACCAAATATTAGAAATTAGAAATATATTGGTTGGATTTGGAATTATGTCCAAATCAAATTTGGAAAAGGTCGCTATAAGTGCAGTTCGATGGCCGTTGATGGAATTCGACTATACGGGCCTTGATAAAATTATTAAAAATAGTAATAATTTGTGTAAAATCATAATAAATGATTTGTGAAGAATTGAGATGAAAAATTCCAAATTTGGAAAGATAAAAATAGATTTTTATCGAAATGAACTAGTTTTGAACTAGAATAATAATTTATTTATTTTTGAAATAAATAAATTGGATTTAAAAGGGTTTTAAAAGTAACCCAAAGTTTCAATAATTGAATTGGAATGGGATGTGATTTTAGGTTTATAGTGAACGGTGTTTTAAAAGACATTGGTTCTTTAACCCAGTTAAAGACTGGACATGTTTTCCAAGGTTAAGCAATCATTAATATTGATTTTTGGGAAGATTTAAACTAAGTGGTGTTTTAATGAATCTTTAATTAGATTGAAATGATCGGGAATGGAGTATCACCAGTTTTGCTCCAGGCGAAAGTTAAATCTTTAATTAGATTTGAACGTGGAATGGTAATTTAATTTATCGACAACACTGTGGTGTTAGATATGAAGTATGACCAGTTTTACTTCATGGGATGAATAGGTTGGGATTGGGAAATAAAATAAATGATTACCTCGGTGTGGTTCGCTAATCCCGACTAATTTGAATTGATATTCAAAAGGAGATTAAAGAATAAATTTAAAGAATTTATCTTTGATAAAATTATTGGGAACCTTTCCCAAAGTGTAAGAATATTTGAATAAATGAATATTCTGAATTGGAATGAGGCGTATGTTGTGTTTGTGTAACACTTGTTTATTATATACGCGAGTTATTCAGAAAGATCGGGTTATCCCATTTTGAATAACTGATTCGACGTGGTGTCGAGGATGAAGACGGTGGTCGAAGACCGAAGGTCTTTACATCGTTTGGGTGATTAATGATGATCTTGATTGGGCTGTACACCTAAGAGGAGGGAATCAGTTGGTGATCGTCCAGACATACTTGGAGATCGATGGATATGCGAGGTACAAGGTGCCTCCTGTTTCGTTCAGACCCAGAACGAACTTGTAAATGGACTGTGTGTCTGACATTGGATTTTATTATGTGTTATTGATTTCTATTAAATATATATCTGTTTGGCGGCGGAGAATTTATTCTCTTGCTTAACTCCCTTCTCTGAGACGTACGAGCTCAGAGGTTATATATTGATGGATATCAAACGCATGGAGTGAATAGCCTATGTGGCATGCCTAAGTGGCAATATGATCAAGGCTTTTATTGAAAAGCAGAGCCTTGTGTTTGATGATCGAAGCACAGCCTGTGTGGCACAGCTTTGTGTGGCGTTGATTCGCGAGCCTCACACCCTGGTTGTGAACCAGAAACGAGAGAGGACTTCAGGGAGGGCATGCGTTTCCTTCTAGCTTGAAGTGGCGTCAGTGGTTTTACACGCCATGACGAGTTTGACTTATATAGTTGTTGCTGTTGCAAGGCACCTCGGATATATCGGTGAATGTATGGAGCCGATGGAGTCATTGGACTCATTGACACCCCATAGAGTGGGGAAACGCAGTGTTCAGGCATTTTAATACACATCGGTGGACCGGCCCTGACGATCCAAAGGCTTGACTGAGTACTTGCCTAAGGGGCGGGCTAGAGCGTCTCGAATTCGGTGGAGGACGATCCCTTGCCTTGGTTCACAGATGGAGATCCAACTTCCAATACGTGACATGTGCGGTTTTGAATGTAGAGCCTAGTATTGGCGACATGATATATGGTACCCATGTCGTCTATGATTAATACTTACAATTGAAATTGTTTTGACACTATACACTTATAGTAATAATAAAAGATGAAATTTAGCGTATCAAGCATCCTTTGGCTATTATACTTAAAAAACTATCCTCTAGCTTGTGTTGCATTGGGTGATGGGACCTGGGTCTTATAATAGCTTCATTATTCTTTATTTAGCATTGCGCTATGATTTTGTGCACTGGCATTCTTGGGAGGAAACCCATTCTGTGTTACACAGCGTGGTCCCTTAATTTACCTAACTTTAAAATAAAGATTAATAACTGTTTTAGTTCTCACATCAGTCCCATGACTGACCTGGAGTTTATTGTTTTAACCTAAACTCTGGGTGCCCTTATTTTGACACGGGCAGCTAGTAGTTTTGGTTTCACATATTTATATTCACAGGATCTTGGTTTACAGCTGGGATGATATCCGGAAAGCTCTGTATCCGTATATCTCTTCTAGTTGTGTATTGTATTATTTTTCCGTTGCTATGTAATGTAATTTAAATCTCTGATATTTTCTATGTAATATTTATTCATGCTCTATAATATTCTTGTATTCTAATGAATTGTTGTAATAAATAATGAAATGTTCTTCTGTTTGTGTTCCGATCTGTCGTGTTCTCAAAACAATCAGGGGTTTCGAACGGTCTTGGTCGGTTTAGCGATCGATTCAGATCGAGAGAAATTTCTTTTCGTTATAGTTGGTATCAGAGCTTTGGTTTACAAAGCTCAGAGAACAAGACACATTAGAACCGTACGAAATATTTCATCAGAGATTGGATTAGTAATATCCTACGAGAATGACTCGTTAGAGATAGGATCAGTAGTATCCTAGAACGAGTGTGAAGAGTATATTTTTAAAGCGAAAACAAGTTTTGTTTTGAAAATTTAAATCAATTATTCGTATTTGATTATTTATTTTGTATTGAATTTGGACAGTCCGGTATATAAAGATTTTGCGTATACGTCTGATCCGCGTGTATTTGAAGTTTTAATATACTGGATTGGTATAGAATCACACTCTAGTCGCCCGAAGATGGTTCTGATGATCGCTATAGCGATCACATCATCGGTATTCATGTTCGAGTTTCGAAGGTGGGACGTCTATATATTTCCTATTGATTGGTGTGAGAACCAAAACTAGATAGGGCTATTGTTGTGATTTGGCACCAAAAACATGATTTTCTGTATATGTATCAAAATTATGAATTTGAAAAGCTAATCAACAAATTGATTGTTGATTGTGTTGTTTGATTATTGTTTGATTAATTAAATGTTGAACCTTTAGCCCAATTGAATCAAAAAGTGAATTTTATTGAAAATTAGTCGCATTTGCATACATATACATGTACTTACATTGAACAGGTCATAGCAAGGAGGCTAGAGCAGAGAATAAAATAGTTTGCTCGACAAATAGGTACATGTTTATTGTATTTCTTTGGGTTTGGATGATTTTATGAGCCAATTGGCTAGCCGGTTGGCTGTTTCTTTTTCTTTTTGGATTGGTGAGGGCCATGGGAGGCTATTTGAAATATCCCAAAGCTCCCGGTGCAGGGAAGGTTATGGTGAAATTTTTTGAAAATTTAGGGTGTTAGCGAAATTTTTGAAAAATTTGAAAAGTTCTTAGAAACTGAAAATTTAAAGAACTTAAGCCGTAAAGAAAATAATGAAAGTGGAGTTGGTTTGTGAAACAACTTTCGACTTTGTTCCTTTTCGAGGATGAAAAGTTTTAAGTGGGGGAGATTGTAATAACCTGGAAATCCGAGCCAATTTAAAATTTTTATTTTGGCAATTTTAGCGAATTTTGATTATTTAAAATGAATTATTTTAAATAATAACGACGAGAAATTTATTTTGAATGGAATTAGAACGTATATATTTATATAGATCGTCGTTAGAATATAAATATTTTATTTTAATTATAAACGGAATTGAAAATGGCGCGGTAGTTCAAAAATTTGATTTCAAAGTTCAAATGAATATACATAATTCAATATAAGTCGGAATTGAACGAAACAAGAAATATTTGAATCTATATAAGAATATCTTTCTAACGAAGTGAAGAAACTGAGATTTCACTTTAGGGATGAGTAGATATGTCCAGTTTAAAATTTAGAAAAGTCGATGTGGAATTTATAAATAATATAATATATTTTTATACAAAGGCCCTTAGAAATAATTTTTTTTGCAAACGACCTCTGTTTTTGACGAAACCACTTTTATTGGATCCGGGATGTCAAATTATTGCTAGGTTTCAAAATTCATGATTTTCTGAATCAATATGTGAGCGTGGCGAAGTTAAACGTGTTTTAACAGTTTCAGTCAATTTCGATCGACCAGAAAATGGCCATTTTTCAAACGGTCTTCAAATTTGACGAAATTAGTTTTGCTAGGACCGCGTCGTCGATGCGAAGCTAGAAATAATTTTTATAGAATTTTTAGAGTCCGTATGTAACCCCAGTAAATTGAAATGTACGTTCAAATTGAATATATACTGATTTATATTTTAATTTTAGCGGGAATCTGATCGTAACGGTCGAATTGGCTTACAAAACATATTCCATTGTGTTCGGAATGGGGGCAACACACTAGGGACGACAGTCGGTGGGCTTGATTTTGAGTACGGATTGAGAAACTAGTATTTTCAGAATTAAATATTAATAAATTTTATATAAATACCCTAGTTTTTTTTACAAAACTCTAGTCCCTGAAGGGAGCCGCCGTCAGCTGCTAATCAAGGGTCGATTTCATCCCCTTTTTAATCCCAATTTAATTTCAATCTGAATCAAATTAAAATCCACACCTAAAATGAAGATCGCAGAGATTTTTATGGCCTTCAGATCCATACAGATAAGATCTATCATCGTTCAACATGGTACTCGATTTTCCTGCACAAACTCGAGCAGTTTGCACGCCATTTCCAGGCGGTGGAGGGGACCGGAACCTCGTGATTGCCGGCAATGGATGAGGGAGTCTTGGCCTTCGACGTGGTGCAATTGGATTTGGGATCGGTGACTGGGATTGTGGGGCGCGGGCGGTTGTTCATCGCGACGATGGGTTCAGTGAAATAGAGCGGCTGTACAGACAAAAGGGGGAAGAAGGAGGGTACTAATTAAAGGTTAATTAAAATATAATATTTAGTTAATTACTTCTTTAATGATACAATGTATAAATTATCATAACTTGTTCATCTTAGATCGAAATTCAGTGATTCAAGATGCGTTGGAAACCCTGAAGCGAACACTTCACAATGGAATGAACCGGAACTGAAACGGAGGCTATTGGGATTTTTGATATAACTAAACGTCAGTTTAATTATATTAAAACAATCGTTATATTAATGAATTTCTATCCAATCAAGGTGAGAACTCCTCACTTTTATTTCTGTTTCTAGTTTGAAATATATACTAGTGCTTAGCAGCACCTGACACTCATCGTCCACAGGCCATGAATGGCCTGTTTGTTGGAATGATGTGTTGTAAAAAAAAATTGTGTGTAGTGGATTGAATAAATATTTTATTGTTAAAAATATAATTTTTAACGTGAGAATAAAAATATATATTCATGTGTAGAATAAAATATATATTCATGTGTTGAAGAAGAATATATATTCATGTGTTGAAATAAAATATATATTCATGTGCTGAAATAAAATATATATTCATGTGTTGAAAAAAAATTATGTGTTGAAGTAAAATATATATTCATGTGTTGAAGTAAAATAAATATTCATTTACAAATCGAACGATTTGTTTTTGTACACAAATTTGACTGATATTGATTGGGACGATAAATTTTCCATATCACCCAACTGCACAAATAAAAATCTGTGTTTGTTGATGTCGAATCCCACACGGGTATTGGGATGGTATTTGATGTACACTAATCCCGATTGTTTAGTTGTTTGTCAATCGATGGGTTGGCAGATTGTGTAAGCGTTAATTATTTATATTTAATGCTTATGCAGTTGTGTGGTGCACTCTGGATGATGGTTGATGATTTATCGTTGCTATTATATACATGTGTTGTAGAAAATCCATATAATTAACCTTATATGGTAATTGATTGGGCCTCATTCCAATTTGGAAAATAGAAATATAAATTCATGTGTTAAATAGAAATATAAATTCATGTGTTGAATAGAAATATAAATTCATGTGTTGAATAGAAATATAAATTCATGTGTTGAATAGAAATTTAAATTCATGTGTTAAATAGAAATATATATTCATGTGTTGAATAAAAATAGATATTCATGTGTTAAATAGAAATATATATTCATGTGTTGAATGGAATAAAAATTCATGTGCTGAATAAAAATACATATTCATGTGTAGAATAAAATATATATTCATGTGTTGAATAGAATAAAAATTCATGTGTTGAATAAAAATATATATTCATGTGTAGAATAAAATATATATTCATGTGTTGAAGAAAATATTCATCTGTTGAATAGAATAATGAAGTTATTGAAATATGTAAAGCTGTGTTGATTAGGTTTACACCATTTTGACGTGAACGATATTTATATCGATTATATTCGTTTTTATAATGAATATAGAAAAGTAAGTGATTTCAAAATATAATGTTTTGAAAATATTATCATTTGTATATCGATGGTGTGGAATATTCAATTTTGATTCGAAATTGAATATGAAGTTGAAATCGTTTCGAAAACGAATTTAAAACGCTTTATAAAATACGCTTTGAAAGGAAATCGACGAAATATATAGAATATATATTAAATATATATGGCCTGAATAGAACGCGCTGCGCTGCGGTAGTTCGTGAATTTCGACCATTGACTTCGAATGGATATTACGAGAGAACCGACCGTCGGATTCTCCTAAAACCGGAACCATTGGGTTCGAATCAAAAAGAACTTTCTAACGAATATTAGAAATTAGAAATCTAACGGTTGGATTTCGAATTATGTCCAAATCAAATTTTGAAAAGGTCGCTATAAGTGCAGTTCTATGGCCGTTGATGGAATTCGACTATACGGGTCTTGATAAAATTATTAAAAATAGTAATAATTTGTGTAAAATCATAATAAATGATTTGTGAAGAATTAAGATGAAAAATTCCAAATTTGAAAAGATAAAAATTGATTTTTATCGAAATGAACTAGTTTTGAACTAGAATAATAATTTATTTATTTTTGAAATAAATAAATTGGATTTGAAAGGGTTTTAAAAGTAACCCAAAGTTCCAATAATTGAATTGGAATGGGATGTGATTTTGGGTTTATAGTGAATGGTGTTTTAAAAGACATTGGTTCTTTAACCCAGTTAAAGACAGGATATGTTTTACCAAGTTAAGCATTCATTAATATTGATTTTTAGGAAGATTAAAACTAAGCGGTGTTTTAATGAATCTTTAATTAGATTGAAATGATTGGGAATGGAGTACCACCATTTTCGCTCCAAGCGATAGTTAAATTTTTAATTAGATTTGAACGTGGAACGGTAATTGAATTTACCGATAACACCGTGGTGTTAGATATGAAGTATGACCAGTTTTACTTCATGGGATGAATTGGTTGTGATTGGGAAATAAAATAAATGATTACTTCGGTGTGGTTCGCTAATCCGGACTAATTTGAATTGAAATTCAAAAGGTGATTAAAGAATAAATTTAAAGAATTTATCTTTGATAAAATTAAAGGGAAGCTTCCCCAAAGTGTAAGAATATTTGAATAAAACAATATTCTGAATTGGAATGAGGCGTATGTTGTGTTTTTGTAACACTTATTTATTATATACGCGAGTTATTCAGAAAGACTAGGTTATCCCATTCTGAATAACTGATTCGACGTAGTGTCAAGGATGAAGACGGTGGTCGAAGACCAGAGGTCTTCACATCGTTTGGGTGATTACTAATGATCTTGATTGGGCTGTACACCCAAGAGGAGGGAATCAGTTGGCGATCGTCCAGACATACTTGGAGATCAATGGATATGCGAGGTACAAGGTGCCTCTGGTTTCGTTTAGACCCAGAACGAACTTGTAAATGAACTGTGTGTCTGACATTGGATTTTATTCTGTGTGATTGATTTCTATTAAATATATATTTGTTTGGCAGCGGAGAATTTATTCTCTTGCATAACGCCCTTCTCTGAGACGTACGAGCTCAGAGGTTATATATATATGGATATCAAACGCATGGAGTGAATAGCCTGTGTGGCATGCCTAAGTGGCAATATGATCAAGGATTCTATTGAAAAGCAGTGGTTGATGATCAAAGCACAGCCTGTGTGGCACATCTTTGTGTGGCGTTGATTCGCGAGCCTCACACCCCGGTTGTGAACCATAAACGGGAGAGGACTTCAGGGAGGGCATGCGTTTCCTTCTATCTAGGAGTGGCGTCAGTGGTTTTACATGCCCTGACTAGTTTGACATATGTGGTTGTTGCTGTTGCGAGGCGCCTCAGATATATCGGTGACTGTGTGGAGCCGATGGAGTCATTGGACTCATTGACACCCCATAGGGTGGGGAAACGCAGTGTTCAGGCATTTTAATCCACATCGGTGGACCAGCCCTGACGATCCAAAGGCTTGACTGAGTACTTGCCTGAGGGGCGGGCTAAAACGTCTCGAATTCAGTGGAGGACGATCCCTTGCCTTGGTTCACAGATGGAAATCAAACTTCCAATACGTGACATGTGCGGTTTTGATTGTAGAGACTAGTATTGGCGACATGATATATGTTAACCATGTCGTCTATGATTAATACTTATGATTGAAATTGTTTTGACACTATACACTTATAGTACTAATAAAAGATGAAATTTAGCGTATAAATCATCCTTTGGCTATTATAAGGTAAAATCCTATCCTTTGGCTTGTGTTGCATTGTGTGATGGGACCTGGGTCTTATAATAGCTTCATTGTTCTTTATTTAGCATTGCGCTGTGATTTTATGCTCTGGTATTCTTGGGAGGAAACCCGTTCCGTGTCATACGGCGTGGTCCCTTGATTTACCTAACTTTAAAATAAAGATTAATAACTGTTTTAGTTATCACACTAGTCCCATGACTGACCTGGAGTTTATTGTTTTAACCTAAACTCTGGGTGCCCTTATTTTGACACGGACAACTAGTAGTTTTGGTTTTGCATATTTATATTCACAGGATCCTGGTTTATAGCTGGGAGATATCCGGAAAGCTCTATATCTGTATATCTCTTCTAGTTGTGTATCGTATTATTTTTCTGCTGCTATGTAATGTAATTTATATCTCTGATATTTTCTGTGTAATATTTATTCACACTCTGTAATATTCTTTTATTCTAATGAATTGTTGTTATAAACAATGAAATGTTCTTCTGTTTGCATTCTGATATGTCGTGTTCTCAAAAAAATCAGGGGTTTCGAATGGTCTTGATCAGTTTAGCGATCGATTCGGATCGAGCGAAATTTCTTTTCGTTATACACGCCGTATAACACGGAACGGGTTTACCCCAAAGATTACCTATGCATAAAACTAACAGCGCAATGCTTATTAAAGAAAATGAAGCTATTATAAGACTCAGGTCCCATCACACAATGCAACGCAAGCCGGAGGATAGAGTTTTACCTTATAATAGCCAAATAATGCTTGGTACGTATAAATCGAAATCATTTGATGTTATTACTAGCACGTATATGTTTCAAAAAACAATTTCCATCATTATATTAGTCATAGGCGACATGGGTACCATATATCATGTCGCCATATATAAGTTTACAATCAAAACCGCACATGTCGTATTGGAAGTTGGATTTCCACCATGAACGAAGGCAAGGGATCGTCCTTACTGAATTCGAGACAATCTAGCCCGTGTCTCATGATACAGCCGCAACTGCACTTAGGAAAATGCAGGGCCAGTCCACATTTTAAGTGGATTAATAATCCCTGAACAATACGTTTCCCTGCCCTATGGGGCGTAAATCCATCCATCGTCCCCGTAGTGACTGATATATCCGAGGTACGTCACTTTCCAATAACCACATTAGTAAAAATGTCTGGGCTCCATACCATGACACTACTCCTAGCTAGAGAGAAACGCATGTCCTCCCTGCTGTCCTTCATCCCGTTTCTGGTTCATATCGGGGTGTGAAGCTCGCGAATTAATGCTACACAAAGCTATGCTATATTTAAGCCATGCTTTGATCATTAACCACAAGGGTCTGCTTTTCAAATGAAGCCTTGATCCTTTGCATCATGCCACACAGGCAATTCATGCCGTGCGACTGTTGTCTATCGATATATAACCTCTGAGCTCATACGTCTCAGAGAAGGGCGTTAAGCAAGAGAATAAATTCTCCATCGCCAAATAGATATATATATTTAATAAAGATCAATCAACACAGAATAAAATCCAATGTCAGACACACATCCATTTACAAGTTCGTTCTGGGTCTGAACGAAACCGGAGGCACCTTATTCCTCCTTTCATATGTCCAATACAGGAGAAAGGTTCTCGCATATCCGGTCAATCTCCAAGTACGTCTGGATGATCACCACTTATTACCTTGTCTTGGACGTATAGCCCAATCAAGACGCCAATAATCATCCAAACGATGTGAAGACCTCTGATCTTCAACCACCGTTTTCCTCATTGACTTATCGTCGAATCAGTTATTCAGAATGGGTATAAACCCGGCCTTTCCGAATAACCCGCGTATATTATAATCAAATGATATAAAAAAACAACATACGACTCATTCCAATCCGGAATATTCTTTTATTTAAATATTCACATCCTTTGGGAAAGGTTCCCATTAGTTTTATCAAAGATAAATTCTTTAAATTTATTCTTTAATCTTCCTTTGGATATCAATTTAAACCAAATTAAGGTTTATCGAAACTAGTCAGGATTAGTGCACCTTAGCGAAGTAATCATTTGTTATATTTCCCAATCCCAACCTATTCATCCCATGGAGTAAAACTGGTAATACTTCATATCTAACACCACGGTGTTATTGGTAAATTTAATTACCATTTCACGTTCAAATCTAATCAAATATTTAACTATCGCTTGGAGCAAAACTGGTGATACTCCGTTCTCAATCATTTCCCAAATTTGATAATTTATATTATCAATTCACATTTCAATCTAATTAAAGATTCATTAAAACTCCACTTAGTTTTAATCTTTCCAAAAATCTATAATAATGATTATTTAACTTCGAAAACACAAATATGCCGCATCGACAATCTACATCGTACTATTGATTTCTGTTGATATAACACCTCTGAGCTCGTTCGTCTTAGAGAAGGGTGTCAAGCAAGAGAATAAATTCTCGGCCACCAAAAAGATATATATATTTAATGGAGATCAACCATATAGTTCGAAATACAATGGTAGACATATAATCCTATCTTTAACTGGGTTAAAGAACTAATGTTTTTTTGAGCAAATGGATGTGTAGCATGGTGCTACACAACTGGTTAATATAATATTATAATAAAATAGGTAATACCCAATTAACAAGCAAGAACTAATGTTATTTAAAATACAGTTCACGATAAACCCAATTCCTCTTCCATAAAAATGGAATCTTCACGGAAAAACAATCAATATAAAATCGATATCAATTTCCGTATCCGACCAATAATATAAATGGAATAACGACAAAGCCTTTTAAATTCGATATTTATTAACATTCTTCCTCAACAGAAGCTCACTTCGATTACTACCAATCGAATTCCATTCAGTTCCAATTTAATATATTAAATTGGAAAACTATACTTCGGAAAATTTCCATTAAATCTTAAAATAAAAATTTATAAATTCCATATCACATTTCACTGTTAATTGGGTTAAAGAACAAGCATTATTTAAAACACTGTTCACGATAAACCCAAAATCATATTCCACTATTTATGGAATCTTCACGGAAAACAGATTGATATATATATATATATAATCGATATTAACTTTCGTATCCGACTAATAATATAAATGGAATAACGACAAAGCCTTTTAAATTCCATATATATTAACAGTCATCCTCCACAGAAGCTCGATTATTACCAAATCGACTTCCATTCAATTCCAATTTAATATATTGAGTTGGAAAACTTTACTTTGGAAAAATTCCATAAAATCTTAATAAAAAGATTTATAAACTCCAAATCACATTTCACTGTAAATCGGGTTAAAGAAAAAATGTCGTTAAAAACACAATTCACAAAAATCCAATTCACAACCCATTTTATTCCAATTATTAAACATAATTGGAAACTCTAATAATCTTAATTAAAAGATTTATTCTTTTCACATGGGGTTCAAGAACATCGTTACTGAAAACAGCATTTACGACAAACCCAAAATCACATTCATTTATTCAATTCCAATTAAATATTAATTAGTTGAAAAACTTCACCAAATCTTAATTAAAAGATTTATTCTTGTTCTCAACTGGGTTTAAGAATAGTTTATTTAAGACACTGTTCTCGACAAACCCAAAATCCAATTCAATATTAAATACAAGGCTCTGAATAGAAATTATATCGGCTTATATTCAATATCAAATTCTGAAATCAACAAATACCGTATTAGGAAAACGATATATATATCTTCCAAATCCCTCCACAATATCTGTTTATTCACAGAATCCAATATCGTAATATTCCGAAGATAATTTCGATTCAAATCCATTCCAATTCATATATTGGAAATTTTTAAAACCATTTCTAATCCAATTGATTTATTTAAAAATATTGGATTATAATTCTAGTTCATAACTAGTTTATTTTGATAAAAATATATTTTTATCTTTACAAACGTGGAATTTTTCATCCAAATTCTTTCCATATCATTTATTATGATTTTACACAAATTATTAATATTTTTAATAATTTTATCAAGGCTTGTACAGTCGATTTCCATAAACGGTCATCGAACTGCACTTACAGCGGCCTTTTCCAAATTTGATTTGGACATAATTCCAAATCTAACCGTTAGATTTCAAATATCTTATATTCGTTGGAAATCTCTTTTCGGTACGAACCCAACGGTTCCGATTTTAGGAGAATCCGACGGACGGATCTCCTGTAATATCAATTCGAAGTCAATGGTCGAAATTCGCGAACGGCCGCGGCACGTTCTATTCAGGCCATTATATTATATACATAACATATATAATATATATTTCATCGATTTCCATTTAAAACGTATTTTATAAATTGTTTATAAATTCATTTTAAAATAATTCTAACTTCATTTTCAATTTTAAATCAAAATTGGATATTCCATATCATTATAATATTAAAATGATAATATTTTTAAAATATCAGATTTCGAAATCAATTCTTCTCGATATTCATTATAAAAATGAATAAAATCGATATAAATACCTTTCGTGTCAAAATGACGCATATCTAATCAACACGGCTTCATATATTTCAATATTTTCGTGTCCATCCCAAATCGGACATCAAAATCATATTTTGATCCATTACTGAATATTACTTTAAAATATTACTTATTTTAAAATATTCATTATTCATCATTTTAAAATATCCGTTAATTTAAAATATTCTTTCTTTCCGAATTGGAATCAAACACGGTCAATTATTATATAATATTATTTATATGGATTTCATACAACACATGTATATAACAATAATGATAAACAATCAACCATCACCCAGAGTGCATTCTACACTGCAGAAGCATTAAATATAAATATTCAATGCTTACAACAGTCTGTCAACCAATCGACTGACATACAACTAAACAACTGGCATTAGTGTATGTCAAATATCATCCCAATACCCGTGTGGGGTTTCAACCAACAAATAATGAATATTATTTGTGCATTTGGGCAATGTGTAAAATTATCGTCCCAATCAATATCAGTTAAATAGGTGTGCATAAACAAATCGTCCGACTTGTAAATGAATATTTTATTTTATTCATAAACTCGTTAAAAAATATATTTTTAACGATAAAATATTTATTTCAACATACGAATACTTTATACAGTTTATTTATACAATAAAAATGATATTTTTATTATTCAAACATTTTATTCCATACATGAATATTTTATATATTTTATTCATTCAATAAACACAACACAGTCAATTCAATTCAAACAAACAATCATAGTTTGTACAATCAATGGTGTCGGGTGCTGCTAAGCACCGTCTGCATCCTAGTATATATTTTATTGGGAAATAAATTGAGTGAGAAAGAGTACTCACCTTTGATTTCCACTCCATCATTCTTTAGCGGACGATTTGGATTTCGTTCTGCTTCCAATCAGTTCCATCGCAATCTGTTTCACGCTGTATATATATTAAAAATCATATTTTTTTTCTCAATATTTTCTATATAAAAATTAGATTTTTACTATAATGTTTTCTATAAGAAAATCATATTTTTACTACAATGTTTTCCATACAAAAATCTTATTTTTATAAATTCTTTTCTATATTAAAAATCATATTTTTATAAATTATTTTCTATATTAAAAATCATATTTTTTATCTCAGTTATATATATATATATATATGATAAAAACAATGCTAATTTCTATTTTTAAAAAGCATTGCTATTTTTATTTTCAAAAATCCCATTTTTAATTCTATACAATTATATATATAAATCACATTTTTAAATCAAATCTATTTATATAAAAACCCACATTTTTATAAATCGTGTTTACATATAAAAATAATATTTTTATAAATTGTTATTTAAATCAAAAATCATATTTTTATTTTAAATCCATATATATTTTTAAAATAAAGCTATTTATATTTTTAAATCAAATCTATCTATATATTTAAAATTTAATTTACTGTTTTATATACAATGTTATATAATTAATAACACAAAGGAAAAATCTCATTGTTTTCCTTCCTAGTTTGTTGCACCGCATAGTGCACGAAAATACGGTTCCAATGGTCCGTGTGACCACAAGGAATTTCGCTCGATCCGAATCGATCGCTAAACCGACCAAGACCGTTCGAAACCCCTGATTGCTTTGAGAACACGACAAATCGGAACACAAACAAAAGAACATTTCATTGTTAATTACGACAATACTATCAGAATACAAGAATATACAGAGTATAAATATTTATAGCACAATAGAGAAATATCAGAGATTTACAATACATTACATAGATGCGGAAAATAATACAAAACACAACTGAAAAGAATATACGGATACAGATCTTTCCGACTATCATTCCAGCTGTAAACAAGGATCCTGTGAATATAAATCTGCAAAACCAAAATTACTAGCTGCCCGTGCGGAAAATATGGGCATCCAGAGTTTAGTTTAAAAAAATAAACTCCAGGTCAGTCATGTGACTAGTGCGAGAACTAAAACAGTTATTAATCTTTATTTTAAAGCAAGGTAAATCAAGGGACCACGCCGTATAACATGGAACGGGTTTCCTCCCAAGACTACCAGTGCATAAAACAAACAGCGCAATGCTAAATAAAGAAAATGAAGCTATTATAAGACCCAGGTCCCATCATACAATGCAACACATGCCGGAGGATAGAGTTTTACCTTATAATAGCCAAAGAATGCTTGATACGCTAAATTTCATATTTTATTACTGTAAGTGTATAGTGTCAAAATAATTTCAATCATAAATATCAAAATAGATGGCATGGGTACCATATATCATGTCGCCAATACTAGGCTCTACAATCAAAACCGCAAATGTCACGTATTGGAAGTTGGATTTCCATCTGTGAACCAAGGCAAGGGATCGTCCTTACCGCTTCGAGACGCTTTAGCCCGCCCCTCAGGAATAGAACGCATCGTCCCTTGGATCGTCAGGGTCAGTCCACCGATGTGGATTAAAATGCCTAAACACTGTGTTTCCCCACCCTATGGGGTGTCAATGAGTCCAACGACTCCATCGGCTCCACCTAGTCATCGATATATCCGAGGCGCCTCGCAACCCAACAACCACATAAGTAAAACTCGTCAGGGCGTATCAAACCACTGACGCCACTTCTAGCTAAAAATTAACGCATGCCCTCCTTGAGGTCAACTCCCATTTCTGGTTCACACGGAGATGTGAGGCTCACGAATTAACGCTACACAAAACTACACCACAAAGGCCGTGCTTTGATCATCAACCACAAGACTTTGCTTTTCAACAGAAGCCTTGATCATTTGCATCTTAGCATGCCACACAAGAAAACCACTCCATGCAATCGATATCCATGAATCACACAGAATGATATCCAATGTCAGACACACAGTCCATTTACAAGTCCGTTCTAGGTCTGAACGAAACCGGAGGCACCTAGTGCCTCGCATATCCATCGATCTCCAAGTAAGTCTGGATGATCACCAACTTATTCCCTCCTTTTGGGTGTACAACCCAATCAAGATCATCGGGAATCATCCAAACGATGTGAAGACCTCCGATTTTCAACCACTGTCTTCACCTTTGACTTATCGTCGTATCAGTTATTCAGAATGAGATAAACCCGGTCTTTTCGAATAACTCGCATATAAAATAAACAAGTGTTACACAAACACAACATACGCCTCATTCCAATTCATCAGTCACTAACCGTAAATTAGTAAGAGAACAATTTCCCAAATATTAACCCCGAAGGCCGAAACCAACATAGATCACTACCCAGGAAACCATTCATCTTAACTAATCTTCAGTTAGTTGTTAAATTTCACATTCTTAGGGAGAGGTTCCCATTATCTTCTTTTGAATATCAATTCAAACCAAATTATGGTTTACCCAAACTAGTCGGGATTAGCGAACCTTACCGAAGTAATCACTTGTTAAATTTCCCAATCCCAACCTATTCATCCCATGAAGTAAAACTGGTCATACTTCATATTTAACACCACGGTGTTATCGGTAAATTCAATTACCATTTCACGTTCAAATCTAATTAAAGATTTAACTATAGCTTGAAGCAAAACTAGTGATACTCCATTCTCGATTATTTCAATCTAATTAAAGATTCATTAAAACTCCACTTGGTTTTAATCTTCCCAAAAATCACTATCAATGATTATTTAACTTGGGAAATCATATCCTGTCTTTATCTAAGTTATAGAACCAATGTCTTTTAAAACACGGTTCACGATAATCCCACAAATCAATGCAAATTCAATTCCAATTAAATACCATTTAATTGGTATATTCTTTAAATCTAAGTAAAAAGATTTAGCCTCTTTCTCAACAGGGTTTAGGAACAGTGTTAATGAAGACACCATTCACGACAAACCCAAATCCCATTTGATATTAAATACAACGCTCTGAATAGAAAATATATCGGCTTATATTCAATATCAAATTCTATGACCAACAAATATCATATTGGAAATAATGATATAAATATATCTTTCAAATTTCCATAACAATATCTGCATAATCACGAAATCCAACATCGAAATATTCCAAAGACAATTACGATTCAAATCCATTTTCACTTTATATTTTGGAAATTCTAGTTATTTTCAAAACCATTTCAAATCCACTTTATTTACTTTAAAAATAAATGGGATTATAATTCTCATTCAAAACTAGTTCATTTCGATAAAAATCTATTTTTATCTTTTCAAATTTGGAATTTTTCATCCCAATTCTTCACAAATCATTTCTTATGATTTTACACAAATTATTACTATTTTTTATAATTTTATCATGGCTCGTACAGTCGATTTCCATCAACGGCCATCGAACTGCACTTACAGCGACCGTTTCCAAATTTGATTTGGAAATAATCCCAAATCCAACAATTAGATTTCAAATCTCTAATATTTGTTAGAAAGATCTTTTCGATACGAACCCAAGGTTCCAATTTTGGGAGAATCCGATGGCCGGATCTCACATAATATCCATTCGAAGTCAGTGGATGAAATTCGCGAACTGCCGCAGCGCGCCGCGTTCTATTCAAGCCATTATATATATATAATATTTATATTTCGTCGATTTCCTTTTACAACGTATTTTATAATTCGTTTTAAATTCGTTTTCAAAACGATTTCAACTTTATATTCAATTCCAAATCAAAATTGAATATTCCATATCATCGATATACAATAGATAATATTTTCAAAACGTTATATTTTGAAATCAATTCCTTTTCGATATTCATTATAAAAATGAATGAAATCGATATAAATATCGTTCCTGCCAAAATGGCGCATATATATTCAACACGGCTTTGTATATTTCAATAACTTCGTTATTCTATTCAACAAATGAATATTTTCTTCAACACATGAATATATATTTTTATTCAACATATGAATATTTATTCTATTCAACACATGAATATTTATTCTATTCAACACATGAATTTATACTTTTATTCAACACATGAATATTTATTCTATTCAACACATGAATATTCATTCTATTTAACACATGAATTTATATTCTATTCAACACATGAATTTTTATTCTATTCAACAGATGAATTTTCTTTTATAATATTCCTTATTTTCCAAATTGGAATGTGGCCCAATGAATTACAATATAATGTTAATTATATGGATTCCCTACAACACATGTATATAATAGCAACGATAAATCATCAGCCATCATCCAGAGTGCACCACACAACTGCATAAGCATTAAATATAAATAATTAACGCTTAAACAGTCTGTCAACCAATCGATTGACATACAACTAAACAATCGGGATTAGTGTACGTCAAATATCATCCCAACACTCGTGTGGGGTTTCAAATCAACAAACACAGAATTTTATTTGTGTAGTTGGGCGATATGTAAAATTTATCGTCCCAATCAATATCAGTCAAATGGGTGTACATAAACAAATCGTTCGATTTGTTTATAAATATTTATTTTATGTACACGTTAAAAATTATATTTTTAAGTGTAAAATATTTTATTCTATCCACATCACACAATAAACTTTCACAACACATCAATTAAACAAACAAGTCATCCATGGTCTGTGGACAATGGGTGTCGGGTGCTTCTAAGCACCATCTGCTTCCTAGTATATATTTCAAACTAGAAACTAAAATAAAAGTGATGAGTTCTCATCGAGAGCTAAACCAAACACAGCGACTCTTCGTATGTAGGAAATCTTCGTCGTGCTCGCCTTTTGTCACTTTCGTTGTTCGTATCCACTACATATATAAAAATCGCATCTTTAAATTGTTGCTATGTATACAAAAATCTCATTTTTATAACTACGCTATATGGATAAAAATGTTTTCATACCGCTACTATATAGATAAAAACTCTATTTCTAACTTTGTACTTATATAAAAATATAAAATTATATTTTTATTATTCTAAAAATCGAATCTTTAATTCGCTACATACATATAAAAGATCATATTTTTACATTGCTACTTCTATATTTATAAAAATCGAATTTTTATATCGTTGTCACACACACACACACACACACACACACACATATATATATATATATAAATCGTATTTTATTCTATCGCTACATATATAAAGATCAAATTTTTACTATCTATATAATATAAAAATCGTATTTTTATTATATCTATAGAATAAAAATCATATTTCTATTCTTCCTGTAATATAAAAATTATATTTTTATCCTTCTTATGATATAAAAATCATACTTCTATTCTTCCTATAATATTAAAATCATTTCTTCTTATATTTAAAAACCATATCCTTTCTTTTCCTACATAAAAATATAATCTCTTCTTAAATAAAAATATAACCTTTTCTAAATATAAAAATCAAAGCTTTAGAAAAATAAAAACAAACCTTTACAAAAATAAAAATCAATGCTTTTTCAATTCTAAAATTCATATCTTTACTAGTTTTAAAGTTCATATATTTTCAGTTTTAAATAATATAAAAATTCAGTTTTACAATGCTTTGCTAAGGTTGAAAAAAGAAAAGAGGAAAGACAAGGGAGCTCACTGTTAATCGGTACGAAGAGGGAGGAGGGCGTGGGTCTGCTGGGGCATCGCAGGTGGGTCTGTGGAGGGCTTGAGGGTCGACTGCGTCAAGATGGAGAAGGTTCTTGGGCTCGCGATCGGAGGGGGAAGAGGAGAGAGGAGGTGCGGTGGTCTGGGGTGGTGGCGATGGGTGTGGAGGCTGTTGGAGTTGGCATCGACAAGAACGGCGGTCGCCATTTTGATTTGGGGGGTTCGATATTTTCTGTTTAAAGAAAATGAGGGGGAGAGAGGGGGTTAAGTGTAAAAGAATTTTATTATTATTTTACTTTGTTTAATTTTCTAAAAAGGGTTGACTTTTTTTTGAACCCCAAATCGAACCCAACGACTATCGCCCGTAGCTAATTACCCCCATTTCGAACGCAATGGAATTTGTATCATAAGCCAGTTCGGCTATTTTGATCAGTTTCCGTCAAAATCAAAATATAAATCTATATATTGAATTTGAACGCACATTTCAATTTACCGGGGCCACATGCTAACTCTAAAAAATCCAGAAAAATTATTTCTAGCTTCATATTGATGATACAGTCCTAGTTAAACTAATTGCGTCAAATTCTGAGACAGTTTGAAAAATGGCCATTTTCTGGTCGATCGAAACTGACTGAAACTGTTAAAGCACGTTTAACTTCGCCACGCTCACATATTGATTCAGAAAATTATGGATTTTGGAATCTAGCAATAATTCTACATCCCGGATCCTTCTAAAGTGGTTTCGTCGAAAACCAAGGTCGTTTGCAAAATTTCCATTTCTAAGGGCCAGAATTCCATAACGACTATTCTGAATTTTCAACTGGACTAACTTTTTATTCCCGCTATGAAATTTTGATTTTTTGAATTCGTTGGAAAGATATTTTCATATAGATTCTAATATTTTCGGTTTCGCTAAAATCCGGTTTATTTTGAATCCTATACATTCATTTGAATTTTGAAATCGAATTTTCGAGCTACCGCGCCATTTTCAATTCCTTTTATAATTAAAAATAAATATTTATATTCTAACGACGATTCAAATAAATATATACGTTCTATTTCTATTCGAAATAAATTTCTCGTCGTTATTATTTAAAATAACTCATTTTAAATTTTCAAAATTCATCAAAATTGCCAAAATAAAAATTTTAAATTGGCTCGGATTTTCTGGGTTATTACAATCTCCCCCACTTAAAACTTTTCGTCCCTAGAAAGAAACGAAGCTGAAAGTTTTTTTACAAACCAACTCAACTTCCATTGTTTTCATTACGACATAAGTTCTTCAACTTTTCAGTTTCTGAGAACTTTTCAAATTTTTCAAAACTTTGGCTAACACCCTAAATTTTTTAAAAATTTCGCCATAACCTCCCCTATACCGGGGGCTTCGGGATATTTCAAATTGCCTCCCATGGCCCTCACCAATCCAAAAAGAAAAAGTAACAGCCAAGCAGCTAGCCAATCGGCTCATAAAATCATCCAAACCCAAAGAAATACAATAAACATGTACCTATTTGTCGGGCAAACAATTTTATTCTTCTGCTCCAGCCTCCTTGTTATAACCTGTTCACATATATATATATATATATATATATATATATATATATATATACATGCATGCATTTCCAAACAATTTTCAATACAGTTCAATATTTGGTTCAATTTGGCTAAAGGTTCAACATTCAATTAACCAAACATTAATCAAACAACACAATCAACAATCAATTTGTTGATTATCATTTCAAATTCATAACTTTGATATATAGTCAAGAATCACATTTTTGGTGCCAAATCACAACAATAAGCCATATCTAGTTTTGGTTCTCACACCAGTCAATTGGAAATATATAGAAATCCCACTTTCGAAACTCGAACATAAACACTGATGATGAGATCTCAATCATCAGTATCTTCTTCGGGCAACTACAGTGTGATTCTATACCTATCCAGTATATTAAAACTTCAAATACACGCGGTCAAACGTATACGCAAAATCTTTATATACTTGATTGTCCAAATCAATATAAAAATAATAATCAAATACGAATATTTGATTTAAATTTTCAAAACAAAATTTGTTTTCAATTTTATTTTTTAAAACAACACTCTTCACACTCGTTCTAGGATAATACTGATCCCATCTCTAACGAGTCATCCTCATTGGATATTACTAATCCAATTTCTGATGAATCCTTTCGTTTGGTTCTAACGTGTCTTGTTCTCCGAGCTCTGTAAACCAAAGCTCTGATACCACATGTGAAAACAAGGAATTTCGCTCGATCCGAATCGATCGCTAAACCGACCAAGATCGTTCGAAACCCCTGATTGCTTTGAGAACACGTCAAATCGGAACACAAACAGAAGAACATTTCATTGTTAATTACAACAATACCATCAGAATACAAGAATATACAGAGTATAAATATTTATAATACAACAGAAAAATATCAGAGATTTACAATAAATTACATAGCAGCGGAAAATAATACAAAACACAATTGAAAAGAATATACAGATACAGAGTTTAGGTTAAAACAATAAGCTCCAGGTCAGTCATGTGACTGGTGTGAGAACTAAAACAGTTATAAATCTTTATTTTAAAGTTAGGTAAATCAAGGGACCACGCCGTATAACACGGAACGAGTTTCCTGCTAAGAGTACCAGTGCATAAAACAAACAAGGCAATGCTAAATAAAGAAAAATGAAGCTATTATAAGACCCAGGTCCCATCACACAATGCAACACAAGCCGGCGGAAAGGGTTTTACCTTATAATAGCCAAAGAATGCTTGATACGCTAAATTTCGTCTTCTATTACTATAAGTGTATAGTGTCAAAACAATTTCAATCATAAATATCAATCATAGACGGCATGGGTACAAGATATCATGTAGCCAATACTAGGCTCTATAATCAAAACCACAAATGTCACGTATTGGAAGTTGGATTTCCATCTGTGAACCAAGGCAAGGGATCGTCCTTACCGCTTCGAGACGCTCTAGCCCGCCCCTCAAGAACAGAATGCATCGTCCCTTGTATCATCAGGGCTGGTCCATCGATGTGGATTAAAATGCATGAACACTGCGTTTCCCCACCCTATGGGGTGTCAATGAGTCCAATGACTCCATCGGCTCCACCTAGTCACCGATATATCCGAAGCGCCTCGCAACCCAGCAACTACATAAGTCAAACTCGTCAGGGCGTGTCAAACCACTGACGCCACTTCTAGATAGAAGGAAACGCATGCCCTCCCTGAGGTCCTCTCCTGTTTCTGGTCCACACCGAGGTGCGAGGCTCGCGAATTAACGCTACAAAAAACTACGCCGCAAAGGCTGTGCTTTGATCATCAACCACTAGACTCTGCTTTTCAACAGAAGTCTTGATCATTTGCATCTTAGCATGCCACACAGGCAAACCACTCCATGCAACCGATATCCATCAATCACACAGAATGATATCCAATGTCAGACACACAGTCCATTTACAAGTCCGTTCTGGATCTGAACGAAACTGGAGGCACCTTTTACCTTGCATATCCATCGATCTCCAAGTACATCTGGATGATCACCAACTTATTCCCTCCTTTTGGGTGTACGGCCTAATCAAGATAATCAGGAATCATCCAAACGATGTGAAGACCTCCGGTCTTCAACCACCATCTTCACCTTTGACATATCATCGTATCAGTTATTCAGAATGGGATAAACCCGGTCTTTCCGAATAACTTGCGTATATAATAAACAACTATTACACAAACACAACATACGCCTCATTCCAATTCATCAGTCACTAACCGTAAATTAGTAAGAGAACAATTCCCCAAATATTAACCCCGAAGGCCGAAACCAACATCAGATCAATACCCAGGAAACCACTCATCTTAACTAATCTTCAGTTAGTTGTTAAATTTTACATTCTTAGGGAGAGGTTCCCATTATTTTTATCAAAGATAAATTCCTTAAATTTATTCTTTAATCTTCTTTTGAATATCAATTCAAACCAAATTATGGCTTACCCAAACTAGTCGGGATTAGCGAACCTTACCAAAGTAATCACTTGTTAAATTTCCCAACCCAACCTATTCATCCCATGAAGTAAAACTAGTCATACTTCATATCTAACACCATGGTGTTATCGGTAAATTCAATTACCATTTCACGTTCAAATCTAATTAAAGATTTAACTATCGCCTGGAGAAAAACTGGTGGTACTCCATTCTCGATTATTTCAATCTAATTAAAGATTCATTAAAACTCCACTTGGTTTTAATCTTCCCAAAAATCACTATCAGTGATTATTTAACTTGGGAAATCATATCCTATCTTTATCTGGGTTAAAGAACTAATGTCTTTTAAAACACGGTTCACGATAAACCCACAAATCAGTTCAAATTCAGTTCCAATTAAATACCATTTAATTGGTATACTTCTTTAAATCTAAGTAAAAAGATTTAATCTCTTTCTCAACTGGGTTTAAGAATAGTGTTAATGAAGACACCATTCACGACAAACCCAAATCCCATTTGATATTAAATACAAGGCTCTGAATAGAAAATATATTGGCTTATATTCAATATCAAATTCTACGACCAACAAATATCGTATTGGAAATAACGATATAAATATATTTTTCAAATTTCCATAACAATATTTGCATAATCACGAAATCCAACATCGAAATATTCCAAAGACAATTTCGATTCAAATCCATTTCCACTTTATATACTGGAAATTCTAGTTATTTTCAAAACCATTTCAAATCCACTTTATTTATTTTAAAAATAAATGGGATTATAATTCTAGTTCAAAACTAGTTCATTTCGATAAAAATCTATTTATATCTTTTCAAATTTGGAATTTTTCATCCCAATTCTTCACAAATCATTTCTTATGATTTACACAAATTATTACTATTTTTAATAATTTTATAATGGCTCGTACAGTCGATTTCCATCAACGGCCATCGAACTACACTTACAATGACCTTTTCCAAATTCGATTTGGACATAATTCCAAATCCAACCATTAAATTTCAAATCTCGAATATTCGTTAGAAAGCTCTTTTCGATACGAACCCAACGGTTCCGGTTTTAGGAGAATCCAACGGTCGAATCTCCCGTATTATCCATTCGAAGTCAATGGTCGAAATTCGCGAACTACCGCAGCGCGGCGCATTCTATTCAGGCCATTATATATATAATACATATATATATATATTTCGTCGATTTTCTTTTAAAAACGTATTTTATAAATCATTTTAAATTCGTTTTCAAAACGATTTCAACTTTATATTCAATTCCAAATCAAAATTGAATATTCCATATCATCGATATACAATTGATAATATTTTCAAAACGTTATATTTTGAAATCAATTCCTTTTCGATATTCACTATAAAAATGAATGAAATCGATATAAACATCGTTCGGGTCAAAATGGCGCATATCTAATCAACACGGCTTTATATATTTCAATAACTTCGTTATTCTATTCAACAAATGAATATTTTCTTCAACACATGAATATATATTTTTATTCAACACATGAATATTTATTCTATTCAACACATGAATATTTATTCTATTCAACACATGAATTTATATCTTTATTCTACACATGAATAATTGTTCTATTCAACACATGAATATTCATTCTATTCAACACATGAATTTATATTCTATTCAACACGTGAATTTTTATTCTATTCACCACATGAATTTTCTTTTATAATATTCCTTATTTTCCAATTAGGAATGAGGCCCAATCAATTACCATATAATGTTAATTATATGGATTCGCTACAACACATGTATATTATCAACCATCATCCAGAGTGCACCACACAACTACATAAGCATTAAATATAAATAATTAACGCTTACACAGTCTGTCAACCAATCAATTGACATACAACTAAACAATCGGTATTAGTGTACGTCAAATATCATCCCAACACCCTTGTGGGGTTTCAAATCAACAAACACAGATTTTTATTTGTGCAGTTGGGCAATGTGTAAAATTTATCGTTCCAATCAATATCAGTCAAATGGGTGTACATAAACAAATCGTCCGATTTGTTTATAAATATTCATTTTAAATACACGTTAAAAATTATATTGTTAACTATAAAATATTTTATTTTATCCACATCACACAATCAACTTCCACAATACATCAATTAAACAAACAAGTCATCCATGGTCTGTGGACAAAGGGTGTCGGGTGCTGCTAAGCACCGTCTGCATCCTAGTATATATTTCAAACTAGAAACTAAAATAAAAGTGAGGAGTTCTCACCGAGAGCTAAACCAAACACCACGACTCTTCGTATGTAGGAAATATTCGTCGTGCTCTCCTTTTGTAACTTTCGTTGTCCGTATCCACGACATATATAAAAACCGCATCTTTAAATTGTTGTTATGTATATAAAAATCACATTTTTATAACAATGCTATGTAACACCCCACCTCCGCCAGGGTAACTCTTGCAAGCACACTAGCTTTGGAGGGGCGTTAAACAAGGTAAACATGCATGCAGATATCACAAGACAGAACATATAAGTAAAACAGAGTAAGTAAAGCAGCGGATAAAACTAGCATTTCAAAACCATAGTCAAGTTACAAGTACTTGGTCATTATTTTCCAACAAACAAAGTCTAGAGAAAAGCATAACTGAAAAACTGAAATACATAAAGTAATATCCCCAAAGTGAAGTGATAAACCATAGCAAGCTCAATGTCCAGAACCGTACATGAGCGAATCCCGTAAGCAAGCTATAAAGATCCAAGCTAAGCTCCAATGTTCCCACCCTGAGGACCTGAGGGGGGGGGGGAACGGAAGAAAAGAGGCGAAAGAAAACAGGTCAGTCAAAAAGACTGGTAAGCCCTAACTACTATCAGTTCATGAACTAGTAAAGTTAACTGGCATGAGAAGCTGAGATGAACATAAGGATAACAACATACTGGCATGATGATTAACTAACAAGATAGATAAAGGTGTCATCGCATAATCAAGGTTAGGTTTTGCACCACGGGTGTACTAGCATTCTAACATGTCAAGTAAAAACAAGAATTGATCCCTTGTCCCAAGCTTGGCCCAACATCATGAGGTGACCTAAATCAAGGTCCAACTACACGGTCTAGTTGATCGGCTCCCTATAAGCCTAACTCGTCCAGTGTCGGTGTCATACGGCCCAAACAGGAAATGTAGTTAAACTGCGCTAGGTCCACCCTAGGGTGTATCAAGTCCTAGGGTGTCAACCTCGGACACAAACCAAGTATGCACAGTCTAGATCTACTGGTACCCGTGCCTGATTTTCCAACTCCGGACTATGTGCACGACCATAGTCCGCCTGGACCCACACCGGCGTACCTACTCAGCCGTCGTTTTGGTCGCTTACATGTCAGCCCAGTAATCGTGCCCCACCCTAGCCTAGTCCCTAGGGTCTTATGATACTATCAATAGGGTTACTGCTGAAAAGGACCACGCAACTAGGGTTTCTTAACGGGTTAAATGTGGTTAACCCGATCCAAACGTGGATTAAATTGGTTAAGTGTACCCAAGGTTCATGACTTAACCCCGATTAACCCATCAAGCCCAAATTGGTTAAGTATTAAGTCCACCATGACTTAACCCTAATCAGGTGGCATTAATTAACTTAATGTGCTTTAACCTCTCACATTAGACCTTGTTGTGGTTACTAGTTAAGCCGGGCGGGTCCGGGTAGCTTTACACCACAACTTGGTCTAACCTCGGATTCGAGCACAACATGACCAACTTCTCACATTGGGTCCTATTGTTTGTAGCCACTAGTTAAGCCGGGCGGGTCCGGGTAGATTTATGCTACAAACTCAACCCAACCTCGAGTTGGCCACACTCATATTTTCTAAGTGTCATGTCCATTATGTTTCCAAAACATAATTACAAGCTAACATATCACGTCATGTTATAAAAACCGTGTCTATGTCATAATGTTACCCAACCCCAACGTAATCCCATCGTTTACATAATCGCAACAACGCATAAAGGATAAAATAGGGAACTTGGCATAATCATGACAAAAAGGTGTTGAAGCCACAAGTTTAACATGGTGGCATATGAAATGTACACATGTTCATATACTTGCATATTGCATTATTAAGCTTCAAAAGTATGCATAAAACCAAACTTAGCATATAAGTAATACATGGTGATAAATGACATGTAGAAGTTGCTAGAATTTCGCATTTAGCCTCACATGCAAGTTATCATAAGGGATATGATAACTTCTATGTTGCCAAAATGCAACCTTTAACATAAAGCTTGAAGCTTTAAGCTCACAAACTCAAGTTTAACTTGCATAACATGATAACATGTGTATAGTGATCAACCCAAACTTGCATAACATAGCAACATGTGTCATACATAATGATTACACCAACTTGCATAACATAATGATCAACCAAACTTGCATATCATGATGATCAACCCAAACTTGCATCATTCATTTAACTTTATAGTTCAAAAAGAAAGTAGAAAAGGGCTTACAATGCTATGAAGACACAACTGAATATTTATTATAAAGATTGAGACGAAGCCCTTATGCAATCACCAAAAAGACCCAAATATGAAAGCTCCAAAGGAAAAACCCTTGAGCCAAATCAATAAAAACCCTTGCTTTGTAATAGTAATGTTGCAACTTGACTTGAATGCAAACTAAGAACACTCATACAAGCTTGAAAACACTTGTATGAACTCAAAATCTCTCATATAAATAAACTTAGAAATTTTAGCATGAGAGTGGAGGCCATGAGAGGAACAAATTTGACATAGTTTAGTTGTAGGGTTGAATAATGGTGATTTAGGCTAGGCTTAGGGGTCTTTTTATAGAAGATTAGGATAGTATTAGCCATAGGATTAACCCTAGATCCAATCCGAGCCATCAAACCCCGTCACTAACCAACGAAACAGGCCAAAACAGCCCAATTAAGTGCACCAAGCCGACCTGGCCGACCAGGGAGGTCGACCCCCAGGTCGACTCTAGTGTCGACCTGGTTGGGGGGGAGGTCGACCCTAGTGTCGACCACTCTGTCGACCTGTCTGGGCGGGAGTTTTCCCGCCCAGTCTGTTTTGGCTGAATTTGAATTCTAAATTCAAATTTGAACTGTTTTTGAACTTGTAATTTTCTGAAAACTTTGACGGGCCATAACTTGGTTATACGGACTCCGATTTTCGAAAACTCGGACTCTATTTCGCGTATTTTTCCGAGACGAACGCAATGGCATAGCCCGTTTCCCTTGATTCAGATTTTACAGTTTAATTCTGCCTTGATTTATGTTATAACATGTTATTCAAAAATACGGGTTGTTACATTCTCCCCTCCTTAAAGGATTTCGTCCCCGAAATCTCCAAGTTAGGAAGAACGTATCCTACCATCCATCATCCATCTACTCAAAACATCATCCACGTGCAGTCATTGTCCTTAAAGGATTCTAAATGCTGTATGATCATATGCAAAGGTGTGTGTATATGTACTTATCTAATGCAAAAATCAGGCGGTTACTGATACAGTAAACCTCCTTAATGCAAAGTATGTTAGTGAAATGAGTCCATATGTATGCAAATTCCTAACATAACTCATAGTCTCTACATGAGTGCACATATCATTCATCCATATGCAACATCCACGTGATAGCATAACAAGTTTCATCCATGAGTAAGTATAAGCACTCATACATATGCAACATGAAAGTGTGTGAGCCGATCTTAGTGCCTAATGTGTATCATGCATCCACGAGTATCCACGTGAAAACACTTGCAACCACTTGCAACCATCAAGCATAACATGTTTCAAATACATGTTTCATCCAAAGGGTTTCTACCTAAGATTCTCATGACATGATTAACGAGATAACTAGACAAACAGGATAAACACGGATAGCAAAAAGAAAGATATGCTACTTAGGAGAGGAAATTGAGAATGTACCCTCAAAAAGGAATGGATAAAGCCCACGCATCTTTTCCTTGGTTTCCCAAGTTGCATCTTCATCGGCTTCACTCCACTGAACTTTCACCAACTTGACTTCTCGATTCCTTAACTTCTTGATCTCTGTTCCCAAAATACGAATCAGAGCTCTCCTCAAGGTTGCCTCTTTCTCTACCTCCACGTTTTCAAGAATGCTTGGTTCAACCACCTCAGCGGACTCATGCAGGCATTTTCGGAGATGCGAGACATGAAAGACATTATGTACTCCGGCTAGCTTCTCGGGCAATTCCACCTTATAGGCCATCTTTCCAATTCTCTCTATGATAGGGAAGGGTCCTACGAACCTTGGTGCCAGCTTCCCAACTGCTCCAAAACGTACCACATTACGCAAAGGAGAAACCTTCACGAAAACCATGTCTCCCACTTCGAATTCCAAATCTGCCCTTCGCCTGTCAGCATAGGATTTCTGTCTGTCTTGGGCCACCTTCATCCGTCTTCGAATCAACTCTACCCTCTCGGATGTATCCCTAATCATATCGGGCCCAAGTATAAGCTCATCTGTCGTCTCCTAAAAACAAGTTGGTGACTTGCACGGCCTTCCATACAAAGCTTCAAATGGTGCCATCCCTATGCTGGCTTGATAACTATTATTATAAGCAAACTCTACAAGAGGAAGGTGCTCTTCCCAAGTACCACCGAAGTCGAGAACACAAAGCCTCAAGAGATCTTCTAGCACTCTATTCACCCTTTCGGTTTGGCCATCCGTCTGGGGGTGATAGGCTGTACTCAGATTCAATCGCGTACCCATCGCTTCTTGCAAACTGTTCCAGAACTGGCTAGTGAAAATTGGGTCACGATCGCTAACTATGCTAGAAGGAACTCCATGCAACCGCACTATCTCTCGAAGATAAATAGATGTCAGCCCTGATGCGGTCCTCTTGCTCTTTACTGGGATGAAGTGAGCACTCTTCGTAAGTCTGTCAACTATGACCCATATGCTTGTGTTCCCTCTCCTTGACCTAGGCAATCCATCCACAAAATCCATAGAAATACTCTCCCACTTCCATTGCGGGACCTCCAATGGATGTAATAGCCCACCTGGTTTCTTCGACTCGGCTTTCACTTGTTGGCACACCATGCACTTTGAAATATACTCTGCCACATCCTTCTTCATTCCATCCCAAAAGAAAATGCGCTTCATATCCCTATACATCTTGTCCCCTCCAGGATGTATAGTCATCTTCGAGTGATGCGCTTCTTCAAGAACTCTATGGACTAAATCTCCCACTCGTGGAACGCATAGCCTTCCATCACGCCTTAGCCATCCTTTATCATCAATAGTATATCTAGCAAGGTGACTAGACGTCTCACCACGAATCAACTTGTCCATAACTTCGACTATCTGTGGATCTTCCTTCTGCGAAGCCCTAACTTGATCAAGAAGTGTGGGTCTAAGCTCAAAGGATGCTAATGAACCCATCATCGACTCAACAGCCGTCATGAAATCAAAGGTTGCCAAGAATTCTAAGTTCTTCATCTCAATGAACAAGGGGCTCAAAGTCAATCTCCTTCTGCTTAGTGCATCCGCCACAACTTTACCCTTGCCAGGGGTATAAGCTATCTCGAAGTCATAAGATGCCAAGAATTCCATCCACCTTTGCTGCCTTAGATTCAGATCTTTTTGCGAGAAGAGGTATTTGAGTGACTTGTGATCAGTATACAACTCAAACCTTTCGCCTAGAAGATAGTGGCGCCAGGATTTGAGTGCAAAGACGATCGCTGCTAACTCCAAATCATGAGTGGGATAATTCTTCTCATGAACTTTAAGTTGCCTACCCCCATAACATATCACTCTTCCCTCTTGCATCAGAACAGCACCTAACCCCGTGCCACATGCATCTGTGTACATGGTAAACATCTTACCACTATCGGGTAATGCCAAAACTGGAGCTGAGGTAAGGGCTCTTTTGAGCCTTTGAAAAGCAAGCTCACACTCCAAGTCCCATGCAAAGACTAAGTTCTTCTTTGTCAACTTAGTAAGAGGGGCCGAAATCTTAGCGAAGTCCCTGACGAACTTCCTATAGTAGCCCGCCAGACCGAGAAAGCTTCTTACTTCGGTTGCATTCCTAGGAGTCTTCCAGTCTTGAACCACAACCACTTTCGCGGGATCCACCGCTATGCCTTGCTTAGAAACTATATGTCCAAGAAACCGAACTTCCCTTCACCAGAAATGACATTTGGAGAACTTGGCTTTCAACTGATGCGCTCTAAGCGTATCCATCACTTCCTTGAGATGCCTAGCATGTTCTTCCTCGTCCTTTGAGAAGATCAGAATATCATCCATGAAGACAACAACAAACTTGCTGAGGAACTCCCTGAACACCCTACTCATCAAGTCTACGAAGTAGGCGAGTGCATTAGTCAATCCGAATGGCATGACAAGCCATTCAAAGAATCCATCTGGATTCCTAAACGCAGTTTTATCAATGCTATCCTCAGCTACTCTAAGCTGATGGAATCCGGTGGCTAGATCAAGCTGAGAGAAAAAAGAAGCACCAACAAGCTGGTCAAAGAGATCATCAATCCTCGGTAACGGGTGCCTATTCTTCTTTGTCAGCTTGTTCAACTCTCGATAATCAACACATAGGCGAAGCGAACCATCCGCCTTAGTAGCGAATACCACCGGAGCACCCCATTCAGAAATGCTTCGCCTAATAAAATTCTTCTCAAGTAACTCCTTGATTTGCTTACTGAGCTCCCTTCTTTCACATGGGGCCATGTGCCAAACGGGCAATGATACTGGCTTGGCATTATCGACTAGATAAATGCGGAAATCTATCTCTCGTTTAGGGGGTAACCCCTTAACTTCTTCAAAGACATCAGGATAGTCTCGGACCGCCCTTACAGATTGCAGATCATCAATGGACGAGTCAAGAGATTCAAGATAACATAACATGACGGGACCTCTAGGGTTACAAGAAATTTCTAGGGTATTACCGAGGCGAATCATGAGCCTCACCACCCTATGCTCACAATCGAGGATGGCTCCATAACTGGACAACCAATCCATGCCCAAGATCAACCCATATCCCGTGAATCCGAGAACATAAGCATCACATGTGAATTCTATGGTCAAGATAGAAATCTTCAAATCCACACAAATCATAGATAGATGGGCGGAACTCCCAATTGGATTTGACACACTGACGGGATCCTCAACTAGACTAGTACTTAGGTGCAAACTTTCAACAAGATCAGAAGAAATAAAACTATGCGATGCGCCAGAATCAAATAAGGTGCGAACCGGATAATCAGAAATATAAACAAGACTTTCTACAGAAATACTACCTCGGTCCTGAGCTGGAGCAGTGTTGAGAGCGTGCACTTGCCCTCCAGAAGGTCCTGCACGCTGATTCTGTCCTTGCTTCTTGGGGCAATCCTTGCTAAAATGTCCAGTCTCTCCACAATGAAAGCATTCACCCAACTTCCTCTTCTTCTTCCTACAGTCTTTAGCTATGTGCCCAACAATCCCACAGTAGTTGCATTTTCTTGGGTCCTTTGCCTTGGCCTTGTTGCCCTTGTTGTTCTTGTTGTTCTTGTTGTTCTGATTGCTCTGATTTCCTCCCCACTTGGAGTCTGTATTCTTGGCTTGAGTCTCATTAGCCTTGACTTCCTTCTTGCCATTCTTATCGTCTCCTTGAAGCAATGCCATGTCTACTAGTCCTTCAAAAGTGGCCCCCATGGGTATATGAGATAGGGCTAAACCTTGTAATGGCTCATTCAACCCTCGTGCAAAGCGTAAAGCCTTCTTCTGGGGAGTATTAACCATGTCCAAACCGAATCGGGCGAGCTTGTTAAACTCATTCACATACTCCCTCACTGTCATGTCCTCTTGCTTCAAAGATATAAACTTCTCCAATTGCAGATTCGCCTCAGCTGATGATAGAAACTTAAGCCCAAATCTTGTCCTAAAGTCGGCCCAAGTCTCTATAGGCCTCGTAGCATTGGTGACCTCCCACCAATAAGCAGCTTCTTCTTTTAATAACCATGCTGCCAATAAAACCTTTCTATGGTCTTCCACATCAAAGATAGCGAAAAGATCTTCGGTTTCTTTCAACCAATTTCTTGCCTCCACAAAAGTCTCTGTCCCAATAAAGTTCTTGCCACCCATCGCCTTAAAGTCTTTGCAAATCTTAGCGAAATCTGCTTGCGGATTCTGAGGAGGAGGAGGAGGAGGAACCTCAGTTATATTGGGGGTATTTGCTGGGCCCACATCGTTGGCCCTAGCTTCCAAGTACCTCCGGAACCATCCGGGAATGGTCACTCCCTCGGGAAGGTTAAGATCGGCCATACTGAAAAAGGAAAAAGATAGATTCAGAACGAAGAAACGAAGGATAGTGCTATGGCTTTTGGGGAATAGCCTTTTTTAAAATAACTAGACTTTTCTTGGAAAATACTTAATTGGTTTTGAAAATAGTTTTTTCAAAAGGTAAGTTTCAAAAACACTTTTGCTCAAATCTTGTAAACCTTATGCTCTGATACCAAATGTAACACCCCACCTCCGCCAGGGTAACTCTTGCAAGCACACTAGCTTTGGAGGGGCGTTAAAGAAGGTAAACATGCATGCAGATATCACAAGACAGAACATATAAGTAAAACAGAGTAAGTAAAGCAGCGGATAAAACTAGAATTTCAAAACCATAGTCAAGTTACAAGTACTTGGTCATTATTTTCCAACAAACAAAGTCTAGAGAAAAGCATAACTAAAAAACTGAAATACATAAAGTACTTTCCCCAAAGTAAAGTGATAAACCATAGCAAGCTCAATGTCCAGAACTGTACATGAGCAAATCCCGTAAGCAAGCTATAAAGATCCAAGCTAAGCTCCAATGTTCCCACCCTGAGGACCTGGGGGGGGGGGAACGGAAGAAAAGAGGCGAAAGAAAACAGGTCAGTCAAAAAGACTGGTAAGCCCTAACTACTATCAGTTCATGAACTAGTAAAGTTAACTGGCATGAAAAGCTGAGATGAACATAAGGATAACAACATACTGGCATGATGATTAACTAACAAGATAGATAAAGGTGTCATCGCATAATCAAGGTTAGGTTTTGCACCACGGGTGTACTAGCATTCTAACGTGTCAAGTAAAAACAAGAATTGATCCCTTGGTCAAAGCTTGGCCCAACATCATGAGGTGACCTAAATCAAGGTCCAACTACACGGTCTAGTTGATCGGCTCCCTATAAGCCTAACTCGTCAAGTGTTGGTGTCATACGGCCCAGACATGAAATGTAGTTAAACTGCGCTAGGTCCACCCTAGGGTGTATCAAGTCCTAGGGTGTCAACCTCGGACACAAATCAAGTATGCACAGTCTAGATCTACTGGTACCCGTGCCTGATTTTCCAACTCCGGACTATGTGCACGACCATAGTCCGCCTGGACCCACACTGGCGTACCTACTCAGCCGTCGTTTTGGTCGCTTACATGTCAGCCCAGTAATCGTGCCCCACCCTAGCCTAGTCCCTAGGGTCTTATGATACTATCAATAGGGTTACTGCTGAAAAGGACCACGCAACTAGGGTTTCTTAATGGGTTAAATGTGGTTAACCCGATCCAAACGTGGATTAAATTTGTTAAGTGTACCTAAGGTTCATGACTTAACCCCGATTAACCCATCAAGCCCAAATTGGTTAAGTATTAAGTGGACCATGACTTAACCCTAATCAGGTGGCATTAATTAATTTAATGTGCTTTAACCTCTCACATTAGACCTTGTTGTGGTTACTAGTTAAGCTGGGCGGGTCCGGGTAGCTTTACACCACAACTTGGTCTAACCTCGGGTTCGAGCACAACATGACCAACTTCTCACGTTGGGTCCTATTGTTTGTAGCCACTAGTTAAGCCGGGCGGGTCCGGGTAGATTTATGCTACAAACTCAACCCAACCTCGAGTTGGCCACACTCATATTTTCTAAGTGTCATGTCCATTATGTTTCCAAAACATAATTACAAGCTAACATATCACGTCATGTTATAAAAACCGTGTTTATGTCATAATGTTACCCAACCCCAACGTAATCCCATCGTTTACATAATCGCAACAACGCATAAAGGATAAAATAGGGAACTTGGCATAATCATGACAAAAAGGTGTTGAAGCCACAAGTTTAACATGGTGGCATATGAAATGTACATATGTTCATATACTTGCATATTGCATTATTAAGCTTCAAAAGTATGCATAAAACCAAACTTAGCATATAAGTAATACATGGTGATAAATGACATGTAGAAGTTGCTAGAAGTTCGCATTTAGCCTCACATGCAAGTTATCTTAAGGGATATGATAACTTCTATGTTGCCAAAATGCAACCTTTAACATAAAGCTTGAAGCTTTAAGCTCATAAACTCAAGTTTAACTTGCATAACATGATAACATGTGTATAATGATCAACCTAAACTTGCATAACATAGCAACATGTGTCATACATAATGATTACACCAACTTGCATAACATAATGATCAACCAAACTTGCATATCATGATGATCAACCCAAACTTGCATCATTCATTTAACTTTATAGTTCAAAAAGAAAGTAGAAAAGGGCTTACAATGATATGAAGACACAAATGAATATTTATTATAAAGATTGAGACGAAGCCCTTATGCAATAACCAAAAAGACCCAAATATGAAAGCTCCAAATGAAAAACCTTGAGCCAAATCAATAAAAACCCTTGCGTTGTAATAGAAATGTTGCAACTTGACTTGAATGCAAACTAAGAACACACATACAAGCTTGAAAACACTTGTATGAACTCAAAATCTCTCATATAAATAAACTTAGAAATTTTAGCATGAGAGTGGAGGCCATGAGAGGAACAAATTTGACATAGTTTAGTTGTAGGGTTCAATAATGGTGATTTAGGCTAGGCTTAGGGGTCTTTTTATAGAAGATTAGGATAGTATTAGCCATAGGATTAACCCTAGATCCAATCCGAGCCATCAAATCCCGTCACTAACCAACGAAACAGGTCAAAACAGCCCAATTAAGTGCACCAGGCCGACATGGCCGACCAGGGAGGTCGACCCCCAGGTCGACTCTAGTGTCGACCTGGTTGGGGGGGAGGTCGACCCTAGTGTCGACCCCCCTGTCGACCAGTCTGGGCGGGATTTTTCCCACCCAGTCTGTTTTGGCTGAATTTGAATTCTAAATTCAAATTTGAACTGTTTTTGAACTTGTAATTTTCTGAAAACTTTGACGGGCCATAACTTGGTCATACGGACTCCGATTTTCGAAAACTCAGACTCTATTTCGCGTATTTTTCCGAGACGAACGCAATGGCATAGCCCGTTTCCCTTGATTCAGATTTTACAGTTTAATTCTGCCTTGATTTATGTTATAACATTTTATTCAAAAATACGGGTTGTTACATGCTATATGGATAAAAATTCTATTTTCATACCGCTACTATATAGATAAAAACTCTATTTCTAACATCGTACTTACATAAAAATATAAAATTATATTTTAATTATTCTAAAAATTGAATCTTTAATTCGCTACATACATATAAAAGATCATATTTTAACATTGCTACTTCTATATATATAAATCTTGAATTTTTATATCGTTGTCACACATATATATATATATATATATATATATATATAAATCTTATTTTTATCCTATCTCTACATATATAAAGATCAAATTTTTACTATCTATATAATATAAAAATCGTATTTTTATAATCTCAATAATATAAAAATCATATTTCTATTCTTCCTATAATATAAAAATCATATTTTTATCCTTCCTATGATATAAAAATCATATTTCTATTCTTCCTATAATACAAAAATCATTTCTTTTTATATTTAAAAATCATATCCTTTCTTTTCCTACATAAAAATATAATCTCTTCTTAAATAAAAATATAACCTTTTCTAAATATAAAAATCAAAGCTTTAGAAAAATAAAAACAAAGCTTTACAAAAATAAAAATCAAAGCTTTTTCAATTCCAAAATTTATATCTTTACTGGTTTTAAATTTCATATATTTTCAGTTTTAAATAATATAAAAATTCAGTTTTACAATGCTTTGCTAAATAAGAAAAAAGAAAAGAGGAAAGACAAGGGAGCTCACGGTTAATCGGTATGAAGAGGGAGGAGGGCGCGGGTCTGCTAGGGCGTCGCAGGTGGGTCTGTGGAGGGCTTGAGGGTCGAGCGCGTCAAGATGGAGAAGGTTTTGGGGATCGCGATCGAAGGGGGAAGAGGAGAGAGGAGATGCGGCGGTCTGGAGTAGTGGCGATGGGTATGGCGGCTGCTGGAGTTGGCATCAACGAGAACGGCGGTCGCCATTTTGATTTGGGGGGGTCCAATATTTTCTGTTTAAAGAAAATGAGAGGGAGAGAGGGGGTTAAGTGTAAAAGAATTTTATTATTATTTTATTTTATTTAATTTTCTAAAAAGGGTTGATTTTTTATTCGAATCCCAAATCGAGCTCAACGACCGTAGCCCGTAGCTAATTACCCCCATTTCGAACGCAATGGGTTTTGTATCGTAAGCCAGTTCGGCTGTTTCGATCAGTTTCCATCAAAATCAAAATATAAATCTAAATACTGAATTTGAACGCACATTTCAATTTATCGGGGCCACATACTAACTTTAAAAATTCCAGAAAAATTATTTCTAGCTTCGTATTGATGATACGGTCCTAGCAAAACTAATTTCGTCAAATTATGAGACCGTTTGAAAAATGGTCATTTTCTGGTCGATCGAAATTGACTGAAACTGTTAAAACACGTTTAACTTCGCCACACTCACATATTGATTTAGAAAATTAGGGATTTTGGAATCTAGCAATAATTCTACATCCCGGATCCAACAAAAGTGGTTTCGTCGAAAACCGAGGTCATTTGCAAAATTTCCATTTCTAAGGGCCAGAATTCCATGGCGATTATTCTGAATTTTCAACCGGACGTAACTTTTTATTCCCGTTATGAAATTTTGATTTTTCGAATTCGTTGGAAAGATATTTTCAATTAGATTCTAATATTTTCACTTTCATTAAAATCTGGTTTATTTTGAATCATTTACATTCATTTGAATTTTGAAACCGAATTTTCGAACTACCGCACCATTTTCAATTCCTTTTATAATTAAAACTAAATATTTATAATCTAACGATGATTCAAATAAATATATACGTTCTATTTCTATTCAAAGTAAATTTCTCGTTGTTATTATTTAAAATAATTCATTTTAAATATTCAAAATTCATCAAAATTGCAAAAATAAAAATTTTAAATTGGCTTGGTTTTTCCGGGTTATTACAGTCCGAACCTTATCAAATTCTATTTTCATTTGTGCAGGATATCAGTGTTTACACATTAAACATTTTTAATACATCATTAATAAATAAATAATTTTAATAAGCACCCGAAATTAGTCGGCTAATCCTTTTCCCCATTGTCTTCTATAGGTTAGTAAACAACCCACTGCTCTCTCTTCAAACCGCATGCGCGCCATCACCACAGCCCGCCTGGAGTCGATCGAGGTTGACCACGTCGTCCGCCTTCACAAGAGCCTCCACCTCCCCTGACCATGTCCCATTCGATCATCCCCATACCCCCAAAAATCGATGCGACGCAGGCTACTTTGGGGCTTGATTTTGAACAGATTACGCTATTACACATGATCATAGTCATACGGATTGAAAGAGTAGAGAAAAATCTACGATATTTGCTTAGGAATTCTTGATTTTTACTAAGTGGATTGGAAGGATTTATCGATTCAAAATCGGAGTGTTTTGGGCATCGGATTTACCCTAGGCAAAAGCTGGGAAAGTTAATTTGGGTTGGCTAGGGTTTTGGGGCAATGAGAGGTTTTATAATTTTTTTCCATTTTCATTTTTATTTTAATTTCAAAAATAATTGTCAATTGTTTCGAATTCCAAATCGAACCCAACGACTATCGCCCCTAGCTAAATACCCCTATTCCGAACACAATGGGATATATTTCGTAAGCCAATTTTAACATTTCGATCAGTTTTCATTTAAATTAAAATATAAACCAATATATTTTTAATTAGAACATAAATTTTAATTTACCGGGACCACATACTGACTCCTAAAACTCCAGAAAAATAAATCTAGCTATGTTTTGACGATACAGTCCTATCAAAACAAATTTCATCAAATTTAGAGACTGTTTGAAAAATGGCCATTTTCTGGACCCAATTCAACTGAAATTGACAAAGCACGTTTTAAATTCACCACGCTCACATATTGATTCCAAAAATTCCGAAAATTGGAATCTAGCAATAATTTGACATTCCGAATCCAGCAAAAGTGGTCTCATCGAAAATGAAGGTCGTTTGCAAAATCGCTATTTTTAAGGGCTATATATTATATAAAATTCCAAAGCGACTATTCTAAATTTTCAACTGGACATAACTTTTTATTCCCGTAATGAAATCTGTATTTTTTACATTCGTTGGAAAGATATTATCAAGCAGATTCAAATATTTTTGGTTTTACTGAAATCCGGTTTATTTTGAATCCTGTACATTCATTTGAAATTTGAAATCGAATTTCCAAACTATCACACCATTTCAGGCTTGTTATATGATTAAAATAAATTATACGTTCTAATTCTATTCAAAAAAATTCTAGTTATAATTATTTAAAATAAATCATTTTAAATATTCAAAATCCATTAAAATTACTAAAATAATTTTTTTAAATTGGTTTCGATTTTCCGGGTTGTTACACATTTAATTTCACTTTATTAATTCATTTATCGAATGAGCACATGGAAAAATCACCACTTTCCATTGATTACATCTACATGTCCAGTCTTTAAGATCAACACGATGAGAAATTGGTGATTTAACTTCAAAAAAGAATTCAAAAGCCATGAATACGTCCCAACCAAAACTTTCTTCAACCAAGTCTTTTAATCGATTTTCCATGGTTGGACATAAAATGGTAGTCCGCAAATGGGATTCCTCTCTACATTTAGTTATTTGCTCCATGATTTTTATTCGTATTCCATCCAAAAAATATGTAATAGGTAATGCCAACTTGTCTAAAATCTAACTATTGAAACTTCCAGCCACGTTAGAGCTGTACTTACAATAACTTTACCTCGATAGAACAAGTCAGCCCATTTATTGAACAGTTTGTCTCTCAAAAAATTAGCCGCTGTAGGACCATCAATATGTAAAAACTTAGAATGATCTAATTCAAACTCATAAACACTAGATGCTCGAGAACATGTCCGTAATAATTCCACAATCAAAGTGTGTGCATTTTTGGACTTAACAGCAGAAAGCAAATTTTGTTCCATGTGAAGGTAGCAATAACTATGGTAAGAAGTTGGAAAAACATCGTGAACACCAGAAATCAAACCATGATGTCGATCGGACTTAAAAACCAAATTACGATCTTCGTTAAGCATTTTCTTCAAATGAGTTAAAAACCAACTCCAATTCTTCACATTTTCTATTGAAACTATGACCACAGCTAGAGGGAAGAAACCTACACAAAATTACGAATAAAAATTCAAAAAGAATTCAGGAGTGTAAAAAAACTGATAACTTCAAACGTAGAAAAAAGATAAATAAGTAATGTTAATACAAACTAATACCTGCAAACAATCAAAACCGATGCTTAAAAACTGTTTGATAAAAACTGATACCTAGGCACGAATTAAAATGCTACCTACAAATTGTACACTAAAAACAGAGAACAAACTGATGCCTTAATGCCTAAAAAACTGATATCTAATATCTGTAGAACTAAAAAATGATACTGTAAAAAAAAATAAACTGATACCTAAGAAAATATAATAGAGAAAATTGATCCCATAGAATTCAAATGGTACCATATGTATTTCTGCAACATCGAAAATTATTTTAAAATAATACTTTGGTTGCCATTCTTTGCTGTAGCACCCATCAAGACCATGGCCTCCCGTTCAAATGGGTACCATCTAAAAGTATCATAGGCCGACAATGTTTGAAGCCAAGAATACAACCACCTAAATCAACAAACACTCTTTCAGACTGATTTGTAGAAGAGTTAATATTCATAGCGACACAAGAACCTTAATTGTGAGTCTGTAGTGCACCTAAATGCCAAGACAAATCATTGTACGACATTGCATCGTTGCCATACATTTCCATTAAAGCTAGTTGCTTTCATTTTTAAGCATAAGAGTAAGACAAATGTAGATTAAACTCTCTTCAAAAATCATCCATTATTTCTTTCGGTTTCTTACTCGTATGATCTCTAATTCCATCTATTACCAATGATTTAACAAATGAGCTAGATAGATTAGGTTTATTCAAGTTTGTTTTACCACCTCCACAAGAATGTTCAACAATCAAATTTCTAATGAAAAACCTACTTAGTTGGCCAAGATCACAAGAAGCATGCACTTTAAACAGACAACCGCAAATAGCTGTGATCCTAGTAGCATTGTTCTTAAGATAATGTAACTCATGACCTGATTTAATTTGATAGGCCATTAAGAATTCTCTGAACTCATTAGCGCCTCCGAAACAAAAATTGTAAAATTAGAAAATTTTAATGTTGAGCCTCTTTTCATCAAATCTTTTAAGTAACTTTTCCTATGAACGACAATGTTCGCACCCAAACATTGATCAGAAGAAGTAGGAATTGATACATTAGTAGAAAGCGCAAAAGAACCATCAATCACATTTTTCAATAGAAATTCCTTCAACTTAACATCAAAACAGAAAAAAGCGGTCTTCTTATGTAATTGAAATAAAACGATACTTTGAAGATCAGAGTCACTCTCAACAATTTTAGTTCTAGCCTCAAGCACATAGCTAATTTCAATTGACTTAGGAGTAAGTTGAGAACAATGCTCAGATATTTCGTTTTGCAAGTCATATAGTGATAAATTAACCGACAACCGAGTACTGAAAGAGGTATAATTAGAGACAGCTACGATAATAAGAGTACCTTCACCACTAGAAAAAATAAGTAATGTGAAAAAATCAGTTAGCCAAGGAAAAAGTTGCAAACAGATACCAAAAAACAATAAAACATGGGTAATGCATTAAAAATGATACTACAAACTGATGTATGTTCAAAGGAAAGGGAAGAAACAGATACAATCAAAGTAACATTTATACTGATTGAAGCAAAACAAATTTTAATCTAAACTAGTTTTAATTCAACAATGCATTTACAAACCAATTACAACATAAAAAAAACAAGAATAAAAGTAATGAACTAAAAAAAAATTTAAAATCTGAAAAAAGTAAAAACTAATACCTACTTGTATTACCAGTAGAATCCATGAATCACCGATAGAGGTAGTAAAAACCTATCAGAAACAGTGAAGGAATCGTATGATAAACACAAATTGAATCGATAAAATAATAAAAAACCTATGCAATTGATTTTCTTGTACTATTCTTGAGAGATCGATTTTCCATTCAAAATTGTGCGTTCAATTACGAATTCCGATCTCGTTGGATTTACGCAATAAGTAAAAAAAAAATTGATTTGAAAATATGGAAGAATAAGAATCGCGATCAATGGCGGCGAGATACAGATTTTATTCGACGAGAGATTGTTGATGAAAGAAGGAAATAACTCGCGTGATTTACAGATAAAAAAAATATAATTAGTGTATTGTCCTTTTGGTTAAAATCTTTTTTTTGGCAATTATAATAGTACTTTTTTCAATTGTTTTCAGTTAGCAGTTCAAATTCTGATTTCTAAAATTTCTTTAAAATATCCATTACATTTCTAATATACTTCATATTTACCATTAGTATTCTATTTCTTCTACAATATGCTTCCATAGATAAAAAATAGATTAACTAAAAAAAATGTGATAAATTTTGAAAATGCAACGATTCATATATCAATCATGCTATTGTAGATTTATTTAAAAATATAATTTTTTTATTATATATAATTAAATGGTCGGTTTTTCCACCGTTATGCAGTAATACTAGTAAAATATCTTGGTAGATAAAGTGGGAGACAAAGTACGGCCATGATGCTTTTGCCAATTAATAAGGAAACAGCCAGTTATTTGGCATGTCATTCAAAAGCTGCCAAACCTTAAACTCTGTCTGCATTAAAAGTTTAGTTAGATTGTGGCCACTTCTCTCCGTTTATTTCCCTTGGACCGCTTTCTCTTTTGAAGGTCATTTCTTTCTCAAATCATCCCTTTCCTTTTCTAAATTCAGTCTCCCAGAGATCCGGCATTCTCCCAAGATACTAACTTTGCTTGCCGATTTTAACATCAGAAATTGTTTCTCTTTCTTTTCCCATCAACCAATCATATGATATCTAAATCAACGTTTTATAATAGCCATTGATTGGTACTAATTGTTTAAACCTTGGATCCATGTTTTCATTTTTATTAGTATCAATTGTTCTCAGTTGTGATTCGCTAAGTTGTAGGATAAACTGTTTCTTTTAACAAAAAAATCACGCTCATCATCAGAGCTCCATTGAGGTTGGTCATGATTTTATTAGCAGTACATCTTCTTATCAGTACAAGCGTATTAGTATAAATGTGCTTTTGCTCTCTTTGTTTTGACTATTGTTTTTTTACTTCTTTACAAAACAAAATGTTTCTTTTCTACAAGCAAGCACTTAGTAAATCACATTCTGTAATTATTATAGCTTGAATAGTATGACAAGTTTTTTTACACTCTTGGATAGTCTGGAGTTATTGGTGTTGGCTGAAGATTCACATATAAGACTCTGATAGGATGGTTAATGCACCAGGTAATGGTCCATCCTCAATGTTAGCTTTTTTTTATTGGTTTATGCTCAAAGGTAGGCATTTTTCTCTATTTGGTCCACTAAATTCTTAAACACACTCCAATAATAGAGGATTTTTTATTATATAATTAAAGTCAGTAAACTCTATTCGAATTTATGCGGATTTGTATGCAACATGCATACCAATATCATAGAATAAGATTTGATTGTATTTATAACACTCATATATTTTAATTTCAGTGGTTATTATATGTACAACTGCAGTTTTTATATTTGAGTCTTTTAAACCAAAATAGAGTTTGTTTAATCTTTTGCCATAGGTTATTAAATTTAGGAGCTCTATTATGGTAGTAATTTATTTTCTTTACAAATCATTATATAATATTATTATGCAATTTATTTATTTGAAACAATAACTTCAGTTCATTATGAAACGTTTGTTACCCTCTATTACATCTTATATTTGTTTTATTATATGCGAAATATAATGCTATGATTATGCAACTTCTGATATTCCGTAATAAGAATGTTCAGAATGGTTATTAAATTTATTTTCTACTAATGGAGTAAATGTTGTTTATTTTTTGTGGATATCTTAAGATCAGCATAAGAGAGAAAGACATTAATTGAATTTTCCTTTACTTAATACGACAAGAACAGTGGGAAATTTTCAATTAAATAATAAAAGTATACAAAACTTTTTCCAATCTGTTACAAATTAAACTTCAAACATTATTATATTAATAAGATTATTTGGATATAAAATTGTATTTTGGTCCTTTCCCACTAATATGTTTCCTCAATAATAAGACGCATAATGTTATTTTCAAACTAATTATAGTTGGACATCCACTAATCAAATTCTACATGCCCTTTTTCGTCTTGAGTATCGAAATTAATTAAACTTATGGTTCATTTTGGAATTTAAGGCTCAAAATTGCAATAAATTTTATTTAATGTCGCATAGTAAATCTATTTGCAAATCTTCTGATTTATGCTAAAAATAATGAATATGGAGATACTTGCATATTGTGTTAAATAACGACTTTAAATGCTTATTTAATGTTATGCTATAATCCATTGAATTTTGGTTGATATATAATGTCATTGCAATAGGTTGTCAGTTTTGAATGCTACTTTATATGGTAATCCCCACTCAGTTCTCATTTAAGTGGAAATAAAATTGTTGACATTTGAAACTAATTTACTCACCTAAATATAAATTATGACTATGCAACTTCTGATATTCAATGATATGAATATTTGGGAAGTATATTAACTCATTTTTTCTTTGGGGGTGTAAATATCGTTTATTTTTGTGCATATGTACATATATTGATATCATAATAGAAAAACAGATTCTGATCACTTCAAAATGTACAATATATGTTGGAAAAATGGTTCATTTTCTAAGGATGAATTATTTAAAAGTTGAATAAGTGTATGAATGGCTCGGGCTTGGGTTTGGGCTTAGCGGTGTAGACACTTATACTTTTAGCCGAAAATATTTTGCATTTTTTGAACCAGTTTTTATTTGACTTGGTAAATTTAGATCCATATTTTTAGATCTGAACCGACGACTATATTATCATGTTTCCTACTACTCAGAAAAATATACGATGTATTTTTTCTCTCCTCTTCTTCTTCCTTCACCATTAATAAAAAATTCCTCAAATCAAAAACAGAACGAGCTGTTAAATCTTAAATTGAAAGTGCAAATCTAAATTGATTTGTTTTGCAAGCAAATCAGTTATTTTTCTCAGAAGGCTATTTTATCCCAGAGGTGGCGGCGACAAGTACGAACTGGTTTGCACGACCGGTCAGATCGTCGAATCGTCGTCAAGAAAGCGACCTAGTCTGCGACTCAACCATTGTTTCCCAACAATTTGAAGACGTTTTATGAAACAATGGATTTCATATTCTTTTGATCAATTTAACCCAACATCTGCTCGAGAAAGGATTTATAGGGCCTTTTGCTTTATTTGTCGTTCCTTTTAACCTTTGCATAAACCCTAACCAATCCGTGTGGAATCCCGTCGATACCAAGTCAGTTACCTGTGAAGGAATCCTACTTTTTCAAACAATAAATAGTTAGATAATTTCAAAGCATGGCAGTGGATTCTATAGGCACCATCTCAACACAATAGGCGCTCTAGAGTACCACCTAAGAAGCCGCGTTTGGACAACGCGTGGTCCGTCATCACCCATTGGGGGATCCACTAGCTTTGACCATTGGATCTGGAGCGGAAATTGATGGATCGTTGGAACAACCCACCTTCATTAATGTCACTCACAAAGGGAATGCATTAACTTCAGTGGAGCGTTATAGGTAAAAGATGCAGAGAAATTACAAGACATGCAAATAAAGCAGTGGAAAATAAATAATACTTTACTTCATTGATAAGACAGCAGCTTTTCCAACTCCAGTACCCAGTACAACAAAATATTTGTCTTGTTTAACAAAATAAAGAAGCATAAAATGACAATGATATTCCCCAATAAAGCATGAGCCAGCCATAGTAGTGGAAAAGAGAGTCCAAAGCAATACGCCGACTATCTTCGAGCTTGGAAAGAGAAACGGTCCAAACTAAGCTGAGTTATTCCCTCCTTGACTACCCGGGGGGTACGGAAGAAAAGAGGTGAAACAAACAAGGTTAGACATAAGTCTGGTAAGTCCAGTGACTTTCAGTATGTAAACAGGTAAAAGCATCATGACATGAATAAACTGAATATAACACAATACCGTGATAACAAGGATAACAAGATAACATACGATTAACATAGATATGATAAGGCAGGATAAACTGAATACACTTCTACTCTTTCTCTGCTGCGCAACTACCCTATTATTATGATTTCTATATCTCTGCACCAACTAACTAGTATCCTAATTGGTGTCTTTTATAGACTGATTCGTATACCCTACTAGTGTCCCAACTAGTATCATGTGTTATATAATAAGGTGATATCAACCCCGCAATTGGGGTAGCCTTCAGGTGTACATCTATTGTGAGGATTCCACCTCAATCTGCCTAATTGCCATGAATATGTTAGATGTACCCTTACTACCCTAACGATCGGCTCCTTACTTGTATTAATTTTCCTTATGTCTGTGTCAATCGGCCCTCTCTTGCATGTAGATACCCTACGCTGGTCCCACCATAAGGTGTATCAGTCCCTACGATAGCAACCCGACACGATTCAAGATGCACGGTGTATAACTACTGGTACCCAGTGCCTGCTTTTTCCGACTCTGGTTAAGTGTTGCCTTCTTGTGTTACTTAACCCTACCCACACATCATGTTATATCGATTAAGTGTTGCCTTAGTCAACTTAACCCTATCATTTTTTTAATTAACATGTCATGTTCATTAGCATCGATTGATTTATTAATGCACCAACCTCTCACATTAGATCTGTGTTGTTGCGGTTACCAGATGTGTCGAGCGGTTCCGGGCAGTTTTACACCACAACTCATTCTAACCTCGGGTTAGGCATGTATATCTTTTAGCATATTTACCATACATGTTCAAATCTAGATTTTATATGCTAATCATCCAAATTCACAAAACTAGTCATGTTCCAATTCTCAGGTTATACCCCAACAAAGCTAATTGCAAGTTATGCCCCATAAATTCAAATTCAAGTTATTACTCAAAATAGGTTACACCCAATCTTCCCAAATTTGCGATAATAGTCATGCCCAAAATCACAATATACATTATGCTTGGCGTCCTAACCAATAGTTATGCCCAATCTAGATTAATATCACAATTTACAGTTTACGCCCAATCTAGATTTAATATTTCAATTTTACCCCAATTTCGCAATAATAAGAATTATGCCCAAAACTTGATTTATATGCCAATTAACCCAAACTTGCAGTTATAATGATAATAATTCCCCAATACAAGTTATAGCCAAATCTCGATTACAAGTTATGCCCAATAGTACATAAAATAGATTAGGCCCAATTCCCCCGTATTCCAATCGTATATATAACAAGATTTCGTCTAGGTGCGAGACAACCTAAATCCATAATAAAAGGGGAAGGAAAGGAAACATAAAAGATTAGGCATAAAATAGCCATACGATGCTAGATTTGATAATAGCAATATCAGGAACATAAAAGAAGTATAGATCTGAATAAAATTACATCGCAGACATAAATCTGGTAGATTAGATTTGAATAACATCACAGGCACAAATCTGATAAAATAGATTTGAATAACATCGTAGGTACAAATCTGATAAAATAGATTTGAATAACATCGCCAGCACAAATCTGATAAAATAGATTTGAATAACATCGCAGGCATGAATCCGATAAAATAGATTTGAATAACATCGCTGGCACGAATCTGATAAAATAGATTGGATAAATCTGAAAGTATTATCTCATGATCAGGTATAGCTTGGATTCAGATTATTACATGCCAAAAATTCCAATTAAGAAGTCACATCTAAAAGTAACTTGAACTTACAGTGCTTAGATTAAGAGAAAATAGTTGTGCAGATGTTGATTCATTTCCAAGGTTGATTGTTGATGAAGATCTTCTAATATGATTTAGGTTTTTTAAACGCGGCTAAGAGGATTGAGAGTTCAGCAGCATAAAGGTGTCAGAAGAAATTGTTATGAATTAGGTTAGGTCTAGGCACTAATCAGATCAGTCTAGGAGTCATCAGAATCGTCCATAGCAGAAAAATACGTCACACAGTGAATCAGGAAGCGACACATCAGCCAAAACACGGAAGTCCATAAATTTCATTCAGATCTGGAAAAGGGGTCAACACCCTATAGGGGGGTCGACACCTATGTTGACTCCCCTAAAGGGAGGTCGACTCCTATGTTAACTCCCCTTAAGGGGGTCGACACCTATGTCGACTCCCCTTTAGGGGGGTCGACACCTATTGAGCAGGAATTTTCCCGCTCACTTCTCTTTAGCTGATTTCGAATTTTAGACCTGTTTTGAACCTTCTGGACTTATAATATTCATATATAATCTTCATAGTGCGTATACAAACTTCTTAGGCTTATAACTTCTTCATACGGAGTCCGATTTATGTAAACTTAGACTCTATCTCAAGAAGAATTCCGAGACGAGCGCAATGGCGCAACCCATTTCTCTTAATTCTTATTTTAAAGATTAATTATTCTTTAATTGTCTCTTATGTCCCATTTTAAAATTACGGGGTGTTACATTATGCCATTCTTTAAGGATTTCGTCCCCAAAATCTTCAAGTCAAGAAGAATGTTTATCCTACCATCCAACATCCATCTACTCAACCATTCAATCACAGGCATCCATTGTCCTTAAAAGGTCTCTAATGCTTTTCATGAACATATGCATAGTGTGTCTATATGTCCTTACCCAAATGCAAAATCGGGCGTTCTACTAATTCAGTTGACCGCCTTAATGCTAATTATGTCAGTGCCATGTGTCTATCATGTATGCAATTATTCCTAATCGTACTTTATAACTTCTACATGAGTATACAATCATTCATACAAATGCAACATCCATAAGATAACACATCAAGTTTCAATCCATATATATATATATATATATATATATATAAATTCACTCATGCATATGCAATATGGAACCGACGGAGCCGATCTAGTGCCTGATGTGTGTATATGCATCCACGAGCAACCACTAGCAAACACTTACACCAAGTTGCATCCAACAAACATAACATGTCTCAAACACATGTTTACATCCATTGGCTTCTACCTAAGGATCGAGGATAGGATCGAGAGGATATTCTTAAAAGATAAAGACTAGCATGTAAATAAACTTTACAGAAAAAGAGAGATCAAGGATATATCCTCAAAAAAGGGTATGATGCACATATCTAGTCTTCAGTCTTCTAAGTCGCATCTTCTTGAGCTTCACTCTATAGCTCTCTGACTATCTTAACTTCACGATTGCGTAGCTTCTTAATATCTATTTCCATAATATGAGTTGGAACTCATTTCACTGTCGCCTCTCATTCCATCTCTTCTTCTTCTTCTAGTATACTCGGCACTACAACTCCTGTTGTGTCATGTTAACATTTCTCAAAAGGTCTTCCAAAATCCTATTCACCCTTTCTGTTAGAGGATGATAAGCGGTGCTCAAACATAACTACGTACTCATGGCTTCTTGCAAGCTTATTTATTAAGGTGACTAGAGGTCTCTTCTCTACTTAATTTATCCATTGCGTCAGCTATCTAAGAGTCTTTTCTTTGTGAAGTCCTTATTTAATTCAAAAGTGTAGGTCTTACTCCTAGCAATGCCTACTACTAACTTAACCGAAGGTTTTAAAATGAGACGACCCCGAACCCCGTACTGACGGTGGCAAGGGTAATCTTTGGAATATAACACATAAACAGATAATAGCAGGATAGAATTAAATAAATACACCAGATAATGCACAATAGAATATACTGGATAAACGTAATCATCAGAGTTACACAGTATACAGAATCAAACTTAGTACAAATACAGTTCAGCTATACATAAATGTCTACAGCGGAAAACAAACATAATGTACAATAGGAGCTGAACAACATAAAAAGAGATAAATAATAGAATCCATCTTCAGCTCCAGCTATCCAGAAAGAGCCAGCTAAACCTGAATACAAGGCTGCCCGTGTAGAAAAAGGGGCACCCGAGTTTGAAAGTGAAACAAACTACGAGTCAGTCATAGGACTGGTATGAGAAATCTACTCCACACATTTAAAATATGGCTAATCCCAGGACCACGCCACTTTCGTGGAACGGGTTTACTCCATTGGATTGCCAGTGCTTTAACACAAATAATGCTTTTAAACATCGCAATTCTTTTTATAAAAATGAAGCCATTATAAGACTCAGTTCCCATCACACAATGCAACGCAAACCGGAGGATAGAGTTTTACCTTATAATGGCCAAAATATGCTTGATACGAAATAAACAAAAGCATTTGATATTATTACTAGTGTTTATATGTTTCAAAAACAATTTCAATCATAACTATCAATCATAGACGGCATGGGTACCATATATCATGTCGACATATATATACAATCAAAACTGCACAGTCACGTATTTGGAAATTGGGTTTCCGTCATGAACCAAGGCAAAAGATAGTCCTTACCGAATTCGAGACTGTCTAGCCCGAGTCTCAGGCAAGCGTGTAGGCAAGCCTTGGATCGTCAGGGCTGGTCCACCGATGTGGATTATTATGCCTGAACACTACGTTTCCCCGCCCTATGGGGCGTAAATGAGCCAATGAATGACTCCATCGGTCCCGGATCGACCAATAAAACCGAGGCGCCTCACTATCCATCATCCACATAAGTAAAATGTCAGGCCGTGTAAAAACACTGACACAACTCCTAGCTAGAAAGAAACGCAGGCCCTCCCTAATGTCATCTCCCGTTTCTGGTTCATACCGGGGTGTGTGGTTCGCGATTTCACGTTATTCACAAAGCTACGCCACACAGGCGGTGCTTTGATCATCACCACAAGACTTTGCTTTTCAACAGAAGCCCTGATCACTGCATATTAGCATGCCACACGGGCAATTCACGCCATGTAACTGATGGCTATCAATCACATAGAATGAATTCCAATGTCAGACACACAGTCCATTTGCAAGTCCGTTCTGGGTCTGAACGAAACCGGAGGCACTATATACCTCGCAAACCCATCGATCTCCACGTACGTCTGGATGATCACCACTCATTATCCATATTTCAGGATGCCTCCCAATCAGGACATCAGTTACCATCCAAACGAGGCGAAGATTTCCGGTCTTCAACCACCATCTTCATCTTCGATTTCTTATCGTCGATTCAGTTATTCAGAATAGGATAAACCCGGTCTTTCTGAGCAACTCGCGTATATAATAAACAAGTGCTACACAAACACAACATACGCATCATTTCAATTCATTAGACACTAACTGTAGATCAGTAAGAGAACGATTTCCCAAATATTAACCCCGAAGGCCGAAACCAACATCAGATCAAAATCCAGGAAACCATTCGACTTAGCTAACCTTCAGTTAATTTCTAAATTTCACTTCCATATCATTTATAATATTTTATAATGATTTATCGCTATTTTTATTTATTTTAAAATAGCCAATTTATTCAAACGACGCTTCGGGACATAACGCAGTCGTGGCGCTGTTTTTCTTCAAATTTGATTTACACATATCTGAAAATCTAACTGTTGGATCTTCACAAAATTTACATCATTAGAAAGATCTTTTCAAAACGAATCCAATGGTTCCAGTTTCGGGAAAATCCGACGGTCGGATCTCCCGGTATGATCATTTGAAGTTTCGATTTCAAAATACGAACTGCGGCATCGTTATTCGATTTAATATAATTATATTTATATATATATAAATATAATCGATTCTGGCGCTGTTTTTCTTCAGATTTGAATTAAACATTCCAGACAATCCAACCGTTGGATCTTTACAAAGTTGGTGCCGTTGGAAAGATATTTCCAAAGCGAACCCAACGGTTGCGGTTTCGGGAAAATCCGATGGTCGGATCTCCCGCACTAATCGTTTGAAATCACGGTTTCAAAATACGAACTACAGCTTCGTTATTCGATATATTTCAATTCTATTTATATATATCGATTCTTTGATTTCAAAGCTATATTCTTTTCATACATTTGATAAAAATGATATTTATATCCAACAAACATTCACTTCGACACTTCACTATTTTTAACAACTCTTGTGTACAGTAGAAATGTGATTTTTATTGTAAAACAATTCATTTCAAAATACGATTATTTTATATAGTTCATATAGGTAATAAAAATATGATTTTTATTATAAAACAATTTATTTCAAAACAAGATTATTTTATATAGTTCATACTGATGATAAAAATAGGATTTTTATTATAAAACAATTTCTTCAAAATATGAATACCATTCAACACATGAATTTCAATTCAACGAATGAATTACGATTCGACACATGAAGGTTTTCTATAGTTTATATATATAGATAAAAGGTGATTTTTATATTTAAAATACGAATACCATTCAACACATGAGTTTCAATTCAACGAATGAATTTCGATTCAATACATGAAGGTTTTCTATAGTTTATATATATAGATAAAAAGGTGATTTTTATATTTAAAACACGAATACCATTCAACACATGAATTTCAATTCAACGAATAAATTTCGATTCAACACATGAAGGTTTTCTATAGTTTGTATATATAGAGTAAAAATGTGATTTTTATTGTTAAAACAATTTACTTCAATACATGAATGTTGTTAAATAGATGAATTTCCATTCAACACATGAATATAGTTTCAACACATGAATTTAATTCTAACACATGAATATTATTCAAAATTTCGGCAGCATAACGGCAAGGTAGTTAAAACTGGGACCGTCCCTAGTACGGCTCCTCGCTTTACCTTAAAGCCTCGCAGCTTTTGACAATGGGGAATCATGCATCTAGTTCGCACGCAGGCGGCATGTATATTTTTTTCATTTCCACAAACTAATCCTATGTGGGTTCAACCAAATATTTCTCAACCACAAACGGGTATTTTTCAACCACAATCAATCAATTTCAACCACAAACAATTCTAATCAACCATTCGTAATCAACCAATTTTCACACCTATCACAACCAATAAATATCGTCCATGGTTTGTGGATGAGAGGCGTATATATATATATATATATATATATATATATATATATATATATATATATATATATAGCATTTCACTTCTATTCAACACATATATAATTTTTACAATGCATATATAACTTATACATCGAACATACAACTTATACAACGCTTATACATGAGGTGTACAACGCTTATATAACCTATACATTGACTATATAATTTATACATCGTCGTTTTCCATATTGTTTATAATTTATACATCATCGTTTTCCATATCGTTTATAATTTAGAAATCTAACATTGGGTTCCACTCCACCAAAAATAGTAGAAGGCTCAGAAAAATATGCGGTCTCTTCTAGAATGTAGAAGACGTCCACACGAGTCCACTGTCTCTTGTTTCACTGAATTTCATCCAGAAACGAAAAAGATATGATTTTTAGAAGTTCGCTATGCTTTTAAATGTTAAAATCAGTTTAAAATTATCATAGTCGTACCTTCACAGTTTGGTTCGAAACTAGGTTTTCGATTTTCGCGAAATCCGTGTAGTTATATAACGATCGGCCTTCGCAGCGTCGAAGGGCTAGGAGAGGCACCCAGATCGACCTTGGTGGGGCCCCACTCGGTGGCAGGAAGAACTCGCGGCGGCGCTCTGAAAGGCGAAAGTTTGGAGGCTTCAATTATGAGAAATACATAACGAAAAAATCCAAACTATATATGGATTTGAAGGTGGTGAGGAGCACTACAAAATTCTCTAAAGTGGCATGGGTTTTTATTGAGCAGATTAGAAGAAATCGAGGAGAGAAGGGAGGAAGGGGGTTCCACCGTGCGATTTGAACTGTCGGGGAGAGAGAGTAAATATCTGGCCAACGAGGAATTTTATTTTATAATTATTTTTTTCTCAAAAATACCCCTTTTCACATACTAACACCAATCCAAACCCAACGACTGTCGTCCCTAGTGTTCTACCCCCATTCCGAACACAATGGGACATGTTTCGAAGGCCCATTCGAATGTTTCAGTCAGTTTTCCTTCAATTTAAAATATATAACATTCAATATTCAATTTGAACATACATTTCAATTTGCCAGGGCCACAAACTGATTCGAAAATTCCAGAAAAATAAATCTGACTATGTTTTGATGATACAGTCCCAACAAAACTAGTTTCGTCGGATTCTGAGACCGTTTGGAAAATGGCCCTTTTCCGGTCGATCCAATTTAACTGTTATTGACCAAAACACATTTTCCTTTGCCACGCTCACATACTAGCTTCAAAAATTCTGAAATTTGAAACCTGGTAATAACTTCACATCCCGGATCCAACAAAAGTGGTTTCGTCGAATTCCGAGGTCGTTTGCAAAATGGCCATTTTCACGGGCTATATAATTTCTATAGCGACCTTTCTGAAAATTCATTTGGCCATAACTTTTGCTTCCCGCTATGAAACTTCGATTTTTCAGATTCGTTAGAAAGGTATTCACTAACAGATTTAAATATTTTTGGTTTCACTCAAATTCGTTTTGTTTTGCACCCAGTACAGTCAGTCAAAGTTTGAATTCAAATTTTGAAACTGCCGCGCCATTTCAGGCCTTGTTTATAATTAGAATTAATTATATTCGTTTTCAAATATCGATTCAAACTTACTTTTCATCGTTATTATTTAAAATATTTATTTTAAATATTTAAAATCCATTATTTTAGCCAAGTTAAAAAAAATTAAATTGGTACAGATTTTCCAGGTCGTTACAATCTCCCCCACTTAAAACTTTTCGTCCCCGAAAAGGAACAAAGTCGAAAGTGGTTTGATTAATCAACTCAACGTTCGATATGGCTTCCATTCTCCAACTTTTCAGTTTCTGAGAATTTTCAAATTCTTCAAAAATTTGGCTAACACCTGGAATTTTCGAAAAATTTCGCCATAACCTCCTTTGTACAGGGAGGGGTTTGGAAATTTACTGGGCCGTATTAGGTACCCAATAAATCCTATAAAGCATACACATATTTATAGTGATATAATCTTGTGTTTACAGGGGTGCGTGTATAGATAATAACTCCAAAGAATAAATTCTCGTCACCCTGTCAAAGCCTGAGGGAGTGTGTATTTTAATTGCTCCAGAGGATAAATCCTCGTCACCTCGTCACGTGTGGGAAATAAATAATCCATGTGCCGTATCTAATGACTAGAGAGACGTGATTATTGTCAACTCTAGACCCGTATGGGTTTTTTTTTATCTGGCAATTTATCGTTACAATTTTATATGGTCATATCTGTGATCAGTTCAACCTGTAAAATATAGTCATCACCATACAAGACTCTCGCTCGTATGGTAAATCTTCCACCTCGTCACACAAGCTCCAAATGATTATGTGGTATATGATGAAGTATGCATATCTTCAAGAAGTATGCCATGTAATGTAGTTCAAAGTTAATTGTTACTATCCTATGGCGACGTTTATGATTACACAGAAAACAACCAGAACTCCGCATCCAATGGCATTCACTGGAGTTGATATAATAATATTTCGCATCCAACTCATTAAGGTTTACCATTTTGTCGGGCACGCAAATAAATTCTTTACTCAACAGCTATCCAATTACCTGTTCAAACATGTATAATGCACAAGTATATATTTCTATATATTCTTGAATCATTTCAATGTGTGAATTAATCGAATAAATCCTACCATTCATTCTCTTATTAATTAAATTAACTATCGTTTCAATAATTTAATTAATCCAATTTACTATCACACAATGCAAACAACAAGAAATTTGTTTTTAACTCTTCAAAAATATACTGATCAATTTCTATATTCTTTTAAAATCATTCAGACTATAGAATTAAAAGTGCACATCCATGGAAAGAAAATAACAACAGAGTAGAGAACTAATTGGTAATGCAAAGTATGGTAAATGTACCTTGCACCGGAGTCAATCAGAGATATCTACTCGACACTTAGGATAGGCTTTTTGAATGCACTCCTCAGTTTCCCAAGTACAATCTCGCGGATCCCCCCTCAATTGCACTTTGACTAAGTGAACCTTCTTGTTCCTCAGCTCTTTGGTTTCTTTGCCGATAATCTTTAGCGGCTCTCTTCTCACAGCTAATTTTGGAGTAATTTCAATATCTTGTTGAGCTGCTTCTTCCACGATCAAGTCTGGACCATGAACGTGCTTTCGAAGTTGAGATATGTGAAATACATCATGCACTCCAGGCAACCAATCAGGCAATTTAACCCTATTAGCGAGCGTTCCGATCCATTCAAGAATAGGAAACGGACCAATGAATTTGGGCGCCAACTTCCCAGTTTTACCGAACCGGATAACTCCTCTCATTGGCGATACTTTCAAATATACATAGTCGCCAACAAAAAAAGATATATCTCTTCTTCTCCTATCGGCATAGCTCTGTTGTCGGCTTTGAGCGGCGAGTAATCGTTTCTTAACGAAATCGACTTTGTCGGCAGCTTTTCGGATCATATCAGGCCCCAACAAAAGTCTATTACCGGGTTCGACCCAACAAGCAGGGGATCGGCACGGTCTACCATACAATGCTTTGAATGGCGACATTGTCAGCCTCGCCTGGTAGCTGTTGTTATATGAGAATTCAGCCAAATGCAGATGGTCTTCCCATGATCCACCGAAATCTAGAACACAAGCCCACAATAGATCTTCCAGTATACGATTCACCTCTCAGTTTGACCATCTGTCTGAGGATGATAAGCGGTGCTTAGATTCAGCTTTGTTCCCAGTTCTACTTGAAATGCCTCCCAGAACTTGCTAGTAAATATTGGATCTCTATCACTGACTATACTGAGCGGAACTCCATGTAGCCTTACAATTTCCTTAAAGTATATCTGCGCCAGACTCTGAGCAGTTCTATTTGATCTGACAGGTATGAAATGGGCGGTCTTTGTGAAGCGATCTACGATCACCCAAATACTGTCATTTCCTTTCCTGGTTCTGGGCAAACCATCTATGAAGTCCATGGAAATATGTTCCCACTTCCAGCCTGGAACGTCTAGTGGTTGTAACAATCCAACCAGTTTCTTTTGGTTGCTTTTGACTAGCTGGCAAGTAGGGCATCGACTAACATATAAAGAAATGTCCCTCTTCATCGACTTCCACCAGAAAGTACGTTTGATGTCATTATACATTTTTCTTACTCCCGGATGGATACTAAGTTTTGACTTGTGGCACTCATCCAGTACTTCCTTTCGGAGCTCAGAAATGTTAGGGACACAGATTCGACCTTTGAGCCTTAGAATCCCATCATTATCAACTTGAAAACTCGAGGGCTCGCCTTTCTGAATTATCTCTCTGATCTTCTGAATGAAGTGATCATCCTTCTGAAGAGCAGATATTTTATCTATCAATGAAGTCGTGATAATAAAACTGGCGATCATTTCATTCTTTCGGGTAAACGCATCGGCCACGACATTGGCTTTCCCTGGAGTGTATAGAATTTCAAAATCATATGCTGCAAGGAACTCTAGCCAATGTTGCTGCCTCATATTCAAGTCTTTCTGGGTGAACAGATACTTTAGTGACTGATGATCTATATACAGTTCAAATTTCTCACCCAGAAGATAGTGCCTCCAGATTTTAAAAGAGAATACTATAGCCAACAACTCAAGATCATGAGTGACGTAGTTCTTTTCATGTGGCTTCAGCTGACGGCTAGCATAAGCAATCACTTGTCCCCTTTGCATTAACACTACACCAAGGCCTTCTCTAGAAGCATCTGTCCAGACTTTCAAATCCTGATTGCCATCGATGATGGTTAACACTGGAGCAGTTGTTAATCTTAACTTTAATTCCTCAAAAGCCTCCTCACATTCTAGAGTCCATTTGAATTTTGAGTGCTTCTTTGTAAGCTTCGTTAAGTGACCAGATATCTTCGAAAAGTTTTTAACGAACTTCTGGTAATAACTAGCCAATCCAAGAAATCTGCGAACCTCGGTGTAACAACCCGTATTTTAATAACGTGTTATAACTATAAATCAAGGTAGAATTAAATTTTAAAATAAGAATCAAGGGAAACAGGTTATGCCATTATGTTCATCTCGAAATTCTACTTGAAAACGAGTCTGAGTTTACGAAAATCGAAGTCCGTATGACCAAGATATGGCTCTCCAAAGTTTCAGAAAATTCCAGAGTTCAAAACAGTTCAAATTCAAGTTCAAAATTCGAATTTCAAAACCCAGACCGACTGGGCGGGAAAAATCCTGCCAGCACCAGGTCGACTGGGGAGTTGACAGGGCAGTCGACCCACCCAGACCAAGTCGACTGGGCAGTCGACTTGGGTGTCGACCTGGTCACCTAGCCTGTTTTTGAGCCAGATGTATTTGGTCTCGTTGCTTGTCCAGATTCACTCTCTAAACACTATATAAGCAGCCCCTGACCCTAGACTTTCTATCGCATTCTTGTCCGACCATATTCTGCTGAAGTTCTGACTGGAAGATAGAGAACAAGGAGGCTATTCAGCACTTTGTTAGTGCTACGTTGGTTTGGGGATTTGCTAGAGATTCTGCTTCTACTCTTTTTGCTTTCTCATTCTCTAGACTATGATTTGTAAGCCCTTTGTCACTCTCAGATTTGAACTGTAAATTTAACCTAAACACTATGTAAACTGAAATTATGCCTAAACATGATAACTAAGTTGGATCTACTATTGTATATCTTGGATCTATGACTATCACTTTTAAATCTGTTAGTTTGAATCTAGTTTTGTACGCCCCAGATTTATTCATCTTAAATGTTGACTTGTGGAATATTAGTATGAACTTGATTTGGATATATTCTTGTTTAATCTAAAACCCCTTTACGATCTTTATCTTGCCATGCCTGTGATGTTGAAACTATTATTGGGGTACTATCTTATGTCAATCCTTTACCATGTCTATCACCATGTCTTGTCAAGTTGATGTTAAGACCCTATTTCAAATGCCTATAATGTTATAATCATCATGCTTAACTTGTGAACACCTTTGCCATTCTATGACTATCCTGTTTGTGTTATTCCCTATTTTGACATGTTGTATTAATGCGAATTCACGTACGTTGGGGATACGTTTTGGGTAGATTAGGCAAACTTGAAAATTTGCTATGGAATTGACATGATATGACATGAAAATGTGACATGAGAATAATCTTGAAAACATGAATTTGGGACATGACAATTAGATAACTTGAAAATGGCCAACTCGAGGTTAGGTTGAATTTGCAACGTAAATCTGCCTGGAACCGCCCGGCAAATCCAGTAGTTGCAAATAATAGGACCCAATGTGAGTAGTTGGTCATATAGCACTTTAAACCCGAGGTTAGACTAGGTTATGGTGTAAATCTGCCGGGAACCGCCCGGCACATCCAGTAACCGTAACCAAGTCTAATGTGAGAGGTTGGGGTGCGTTAAGTGAATTAATGCCACATGGTAGGGTTAAGTCATGGACCCCCTTGAATATACTTAACCAATTTGACACGTCGATTTGATAGAGTTAAGTCTTGAACTGCTTGTATATATACTTAACCAACTAAATACATGTTTGGATAGGGTTAAGTCATGACCTTTTTAATGACAATACTTAACCCATTAGAAATCCTAGCCACGTGGTCCCTTTTAGCAGCAACCCACTTAGAAGTATCACGATACCCTGGGGACTAGGCAGGGTAGGGCACGATTACTGGGCTGATTGTAAGCGACCAAGAATAACGGCTGAGTAAGGTGCACCAGTGTAGGTTCAGGCGGACTAGGGTCATGCACTTAGTCCGGAGTTGAAAAAGTAGGCATGGGCACCCGTAGTACTACATTGTGCGTGCTTGATTTGTGTCAGTGGTTGACACCCTAGGACCTGATACACCCTAGGGTGGACCTAGCACATGTGACTACATTCCGCGATTGGGCCATATAACACCGACAAACGACGAGTAAAGCCGATCGATTAGGATGGACTGTTGGACCCCGTATAGGGCCATTTCATGTTATTGGGTTTAGGGATCATTTCTGGATTTATACTTGACATGGATTTGGACACTAGTACAGTTAGTGCAGTAAACCTTGTATATGCGATGCCACTCTTATCTTGTTACCTTTTATTATCATGCCAGTCCAGTTATTATCTTTATGTTTAATCTCAGTTTCTCATGTCCAGTTAACTTTATTAGTTTTTATGCTGATAGTCACTAGGCTTACCAGTCTTTTTGACTGACCTGTTTTCTTCCACCTCTTTTTCCTTCGTTCCCCCCCCCCCCCCAGGTTCTCAGGGAGGAAACTCTAGCTCTTAGCTTGGACTTTGCTTGCTTTCGGACAACTCATGTACGGTTTGGTCTTGAGCTATGCTATGGCTGCACTCATGCTCTTTTTGGGGAATAATATTAGACTTATGTTGTTTTAAGTACTTTGCTTCTTTAGAACTTGATGTAATGAAATAATGACTTGGTATTTTGATGTAAGAGGTTTTGACTCTATTTCCCACGTAATAAGATTTGGTTAAATTTATATCCGCTGTTTTATATACTCTGTTTAATTTATGTTCTGTCTTGTGTTGTCTCTGTGCCTGTTTACTAGATAATACCCCTCCAAAACTAGTGCATTCCCTTTGTGAGTGACCCTAGCAGAGGTAGGGTGTTACACTCGGTAGGAGTACAAGGCTGTTTCCAGTTTCGAATAGCTGTGATTTAACTTGGATCCACAGCAATTCTTTCTTTTGATACGACGTGGCCTAGAAATTTCACTTCATCTTGCCAGAATATACATTTGGACAATTTGGCTTTCAATGCATTCCTTCTCATAATTTCTAGAACCTGTTCCAAATGCTTCTCATGCTCGGCTTTTGATTTAGAGAAGATTAGAATATCATCAATAAAAACCAGAACAAATTTATTCAAGACACCGCGGAACACTCGATTCATCAAATCGACGAAGTAAGCTGGAGTGTTACATAAGCCGAACGGCATTACTAACCACTCGTAGAATAGGTCTGGACCTCTGAATGCTGTCATAGGAACACATTTTTCGGCAATACAAAGCTGATGGAAGCCTTTAGCTAGGTCCATCCTTGAAAATACCTGTGCTCCATTCAGACGATCCAATAAGTCATCGATTCGCGGCAATGGATATTTATTCTTTATTGTCTGCTTGTTCAAATCACTATAATCCACACATAGCCATAGAGTACCGTCAGATTTTGGGATAAACACCACTACTGCACCCCCAATCAGAGAAACTAGGCCTGATCGGACCCTTCCATACAAGCTGTTTTGTTTGATTGTCTAATTCCTCTTTCTCTTTCAGGGAAATTCTTCGAATAGCGTGAACTACCGGCCTTGCATTCAGAATTAAAGCAATTTTGAAATCAATTTCTCTCTGCAGAGGTAAGCGAACAACTTCTTCGAACACATCCACATAGTTCTTGACGATAAGAATATATTTAACGAGGTCGGGAATATTCTCTGTGACTTCATGGGTATTTTCTATTTGAGCAGGAGAAACATCCAAAGCTGCCCAGAAGTCTTTTCTATTAGAATTCTGACCTTCACAGGGAATGGTTATATAATTCCCTGATTTAATCTTTGCCCTAACAACCCTCTCGGCGCATCTAACCTCAGCTTCATATTTGGTCAACCAGTCTAACCCCAAGATAAGATCGAATTCCGTAAAATTCATGATGATAGAGATGGTAGGGAACTTATAGCAAGAAAAAGAGACGGGCACTTCACAAATCCAGCTAAGAACAAGAGACCCTCCAACCAGATTTTGGACAGTGATGGGTTCTTTAAGCTTCCTCAATTTCAAATCCAACTTCTAAACTTCATTCTTTGCAATAAAGCTTCGTGACGTGCCTGTGTCAAACAGTACTTTGACTGGAATGTTTTTGATAGTAAGCGTTCCTTCTAAAACATCATATCTTCCCTGACTAGCTGAGGGTGCTGAAGTTTCTGCTACTTCATTCACTTGAACTATTTCAGTCTTTTTCAACTGCCAGCAATCTCGCTTTGTATGACCAGCCTGATGGCAGAGATTGCATTCTCGAGTCACATGAAACATGTCCTTGGATTTAGACCCATCCTCCTTTCGTTTCTTCGAGGATTTACAATTCCTGGTCAAATGCCCCTGTTTATGGCAGTTACTGCATATGGCTGTCGTTGCTGGCTCTTTTTCGGATCTGGCCCTTTTTCGATTGACTTTGGGCTTCTTACTCACCTCAGATATCGTACTCGCCTCAGGACGATCAGTTTCAGGCTCACCTTTATTACTAGAACTGACCTCTTCTTCGTAATGCAACATACCTTTCTTGTCGAGATCCTCGTACTAGTAGGCCATGTATATCATTTCAGGAAAAGGAAGCTTCAGACTTCTCATTACACTATTCTGATATTTTCTTTGCAGGCAATGAATAAACCTCAAATTCTTCCTCTTTGGATCTTGAATCAGATGAGGAGCAAAGTGAGAAAGTTCGTTGAATTTATTATGATATTCTGGAATGGTCATATCTCATTGTATCAGATAAGAAAATTCATCACATAATCGCTGAATCGCTTCCGGAGGAGTAAATCTTTCCAGGAAAATCACTTTGAATCTGTCCCAGGTGATATCACCTTCTGGATTATCCTTAATAACCGAATCCCAGTAGAACAAAGCTTCGTCTTTGAGTGCCCAGGAGGCCAGTAATCTTTTCTGGTCATCCCTCAGCTTTAAACCCTTAAAGATTTTCTCAGCAAAACGAATCCAAGCTTGTGTCTTCATAATAGATTCTTCACCAGAGAACGGTATTCCACCCATATTTCGATACTTTATTAATAGGGCCTCAATATCCGGTTCTGCATTCCTTCTGTTTCTAAAACTCATTTTCTAGTACTTCTGCAAATAGCAGATCAAGTATCAGGTCACAGAAAAGACATTTTAAAACATAGAAACATATACTTCAAATGTAAATGTGTCTATTGGGGTGTATTTCATTCTGCTTTACTCATACTAGGATATTACTGATCCTATCTGTAATGAGTTACTCGTCCTAGAACACTACTGGTTCTATTTCTGACGAGTTCGTTAATATGTTATATTCTAGAACTAAGCTTAACCAAAGCTCTGATACCAAATGAGACGACCCCAAACCCCGTACTGACGGTGGCAACGGTAATCTTTGGAATATAACACATAAACAGATAATAGTAGGACAAAATTAAATAAATACACCAGATAATGCACAATATAATATACTGGATAAACGTAATCATCAGAGTTACATAGTATACAGGATCATACTTAGTACAAATACAGTTCAGCTATACATAAATGTCTACAGCGGAAAACAAACATAATGTACAATAGGAGCTGAACAGCATAAAAAGGGATAAATAATATAATCCATCTTCAGCTCCAGCTATCCAGAAAGAGCCAGCTAAACCTGAATACAAGGCTGCCCATGTAGAAAAAGAGGCACCCAAGTTTGAAAGTGAAACAAACTACGAGTCAGTCATGGGACTGGTATGAGAAATCTACTCCACACATTTAAAATATGGCTAATCCCAGGACCACGCCACTTTCGTGGAACGGGTTTACTCCATCGGATTGCCAGTGCTTTAAAACAAATAATTTTTTTAAATATAGCAATTCCTTTTATAAAAATGAAGCCATTATAAGACTCAGTTCCCATCACATAATGCAACGCAAACCGGAGGATAGAGTTTTACCTTATAATGGCCAAAATATGCTTCATACAAAATAAACAAAAACATTTGATATTATTACTAGTGTTTATATGTTTCAAAAACAATTTCAATCATAACTATCAATCATTGACGGCATGGGTACCATATATCATGTCGCCATATATATATACAATCAAAACCGCACAGTCACGTATTTGGAAATTGTGTTTCCATCATGAACCAAGGCAAAAGATAGTCCTTACCGAATTCGAGACTGTTTAGCCTGAGTGTAACAACCCGTATTTCAATAACCTGTTATAACGTAAATCGAGGCAGAATTTAATTCGAAAATCTGAATCAAGGGAAACGGGCTATGCCATTGCGTTCGTCTCGGAAAAATACGCAAAATAGAGTCCGAGTTTTCGAAAATCGGAGTTCGTATGACCCGATTAAGGCCCAACGAAGTTTCAGAAAATTCCAAGGTAAAAACAGATTTCAAATTCAAATCTAAATTTGAAAATTAGGTCATCCAGGGCCAGGCGGGAGAATTCCCGCCAGAACACCCCAAGTCGACAGCCCTGTCGACTTGGGAGTCGACTTGGTCTGACCAGGTCGACAACCCTGTCGACTTGGCTGTCGACTTGGTTCAGACGGCAAGTCTTGCCTGGTGCACCATTTTGAGAATGTGTTGAGCTTGGGGGCCAGATTCGGTTTAGAGGGCTGAGATTGGAACTAGGGTTTAATCCTATGGTCTAAATCACTAGCCTAATCTATAAATAAGACCCTAACCTACCATAAATCACTCATTATTCATTCTAGCAACTAAACTATGTCAAAATCAAACCTCTCATGGCCTCCACTCTCTTCATACCATTCCTAAATCAATTTCTAAGAGATTTCCATGCATACAAGTGTATTTAGGCTTGTATGATCCTCTTTAGCTTGCATTAAAGTCTTGTTTCTTTATTGGCATCATAAAGGAGGAGTCTTGATCAAGTTTGCTTGCATTTTGGGGTTTTAATTAGTTGCATAAGGGGTTTCTTACATTTGCTATACTCATTTGAGTCCGCATAAGCATTGTAAGCCCTATTCCTTTCATACTTGAACTTTAAAGTTAAATGTATGATATGCAAGTTTTCTATCATATGTTATGCAAGTTTTGTATGCAAGTTTGATATGCAAGTTGTCATATGTTATGCAAGTTGATATGCAAGTTTATCATGTTGTAATATGCAAGTTTTGTTGTGCAAGTTTGGTTTGCAAGTTATCATATGTTATGCAAGTTTTGTTGTGCAAGTTTGGTTTGTAAGTTATCATATGTTATGCAAGTTTTGTTATGCAAGTTTGGTTTGCAAGTTATCATATGTTATGCAAGTTTTCTTATGCAAGTTTGGTTTGCAAGTTATCATATGTTATGCAAGTTTTGTTATGCAAGTTTGGTTTGCAAGTTGTCATATGATATGCAAGTTATACTATGCAAGTTTGATATGTAAGTTGTCATATGATATGCAAGTTATGCTATGCAGGTATGATATGCAAGTTGTCATATGTTATGCAAGTTTTATTATTCAAGTATGATATGCAAGTTCTCATGTGTTATGCAAGTTTTGTATGCAAGTTTGATATGCAAGTTGTCATATGTTATGCAAGTTGATATGCAAGTTTATCATGTTGTAATATGCAAGTTGATATGCAAGTTTATCATGTTGTAATATGCAAGTTTATAGGCAAGTATGTCATGTTATGGTATGCAAGTATGTTATGCAAGTTTGGGTTGAACATTTTGTTCATGCTATCATGTTATGCATGCTTTTGAGGCCTAATGCAAGTATATGAACATATGTACGTTTCATATGCCACCATATTGAACTTGTGGCTTCAACACTTTTATGTCATAATTATGCCAAGTTCCCTCTTTCTATCCTTTATGCGCTATTGCGATGTGTAAGCGATGGGATTGCGTTTGGGGTTGGGTAAACTTAAAAGACATAAAAACATAAGCTTGGGAATTTACCTATTAAGTTAGGTCTACCCATTGGGAATTTACCTATTAAGTTAGGTCTACCCAATTGCTTGAAAAACTTGTAATGTGTTTTGGAAACATGGTGGACATGACACTTAGAAAAGATAAGTGTGACCAACTCGAGGTTGGGTTGAGTTTGTAGCGTAAACCTACCCGGAACCGACCGGCTTAACTAGTTGCTACAAACAATAGGACCCAATGTGAGAAGTTGGTCATGTTGTACCTTGAACCCGAGGTTAGACCAAGTTGTGGTGTAAAGCTACCCGGACCCGCCCGGCTTAACTAGTAACCACAACAAAGTCTAATGTGAGAGGTTAAGGCGCATTAATTAATTAATGCCTCGTGATTAGGGTTAAGTCATGGACTTCTTGAATACTTAACCAATGAAATTGGATGGGTTGGTAGGGTTAAGTCATGGACTGCTTGAATACTTAACCAATGAAATTGGATGGGTTGGTAAGGTTAAGTCATCAACCTTGGGTACACTTAACCGACTTGGTACTTGAATGAGTTGGGTTAACCACGTTAACCCATTAAGGAAACCCTAGTTGCGTGGTCCTTTGCACCAGTAACCCTCTTAGTTGTATCATGACACCCTAGGGACTAGGCTAGGGAGGGGCACGATTACTGGGATGCCATGTAAGCGACCAAACGACGGCTGAGTGGGTGCGCCGGTGTGGGTTCAGGCGGGCCATGATCGTGCACATGGTCCGGAGTTGAAAAAGCAGGCACGGGCACCAGTAGGTTTAAACTGTGCGTGCTTCGTTTGTGTCGGTGGTTGACACCCTAGGACTTGATACACCCTAGGGTGGACCTAGCACAGTTTAGCTACACTTCGTAGTTGGGCCATATGACACCGACACTTGACGAGTTAGGCTTTTGGAGAGCTGATCGACTAGACCGTGCTAGTTGGACCTTGGTTTGGGTCATTCCTGATGATGGGCCAAAACTTGGGCCTGGGGATCACTGGGATCACTTCTTGTTTACACTTTGGACCTCGTATTGGGGTCACTTCATGTTATTGGGCCAAAGCTTGGGCCAAGAGATCAATACTTGTTTATTCAAGTCATGTTAGTTTACTAGTACACCTGTGGTGCAAAACCTTAATCCTGATTATGCGATGACACCTTTATCTACCTTGATAGTTAATCATCATGCTAGTATGTTGTTATCCTTATGTTCATCCCTTGCTGCCCATACCAGTTAACTTTATCAGTTTACATTGATTGTAGTAGGGCTTACTCAGTCTTTTTGACTGACCTGTTTTCTTTCGCCTCTTTTCTTCCGTTCCCCCCCCCCCAGGTTCTCAGGGAGGGAATACAGGAGCCTAGCTTGGATTTTGGATTACTTGCTTGTGGTATTTCAGTTCATGTACGCTTTCTACATGAGGCTAGCTATGGTTCTCACGTATTTTGGGGATAGCACTTATGTATTTCTGTTTTCAGATGATGTTGTTTTATCTAGACTTGTTTATTTGGAAAATTGATATTATGTTGTACCAGACTTGTTTTGAAATGGTTTAAATCTTCCGCTGTTTTATCTATGTTATTTACTCTGTTTACATATATACATATGTTCTTGTTCTGCCTTGATATATCATTTTGCATGTTTACCTGATTCAAACGCCCCTCCAAAGTCAGTGCACTTGCAAGAGTGGTACTGGCGGAGGTGGGGTGTTACATTTGGTATCAGAGCATATGGTTTGCGAGAAGGAACAAAAAGGTTTTTAGAAAACTTTTGGAAAACTATTTTCAAAACCAAGTATAAAGTATTTTCCAAAGAAAAGTCTAGTTTATTTTAAAGGCTATTCCCCAAAAAGCCATTAGCAAAATTCCTTCGTTTTTCTCCATTCTGAATCTATCTTTTTCTTCGTTTTCAGTATGGCCGATAACTTTGCCATTCCGGAGGGAGTACACGTACCTGTTTGGTATAGGAGACTTTTGGAGGCTAGGGCGACCGAAGCCGGCCCCGCAAATATTACTCCTCCTCCGGTAGTTAATGTTCCTCCTCCTCCTGTCGCTGAGGTTCCTCTTCCTCCTTCCCCTCAGCGTCCTCAAACTGACTTCGCAAAGATTTGCCAAGACTTTAAGGCGATGGGTTGCAAGAATTTCTTTGGAACCGAGACTTATGTAGAGGCAAGGAATTGGTTGAAAGAAACCGAAGATCTTTTTGCTTTCTTTAATATAGATGACCGTAGGAAGGTTTTATTAGCAGTGTGGTTGCTAAAGGAAGAAGCTGCACGTTGGTGGGTGGTCACCACCGTTACTAGGCCAATTGAGACTTGGGAAGACTTTCGGGGAAAGTTTGGACTAAGGTTCCTATCACTGAAGCAAGGGGACATGACTATTAGGGAATACATAGATCAGTTTAATCAACTGGCTCAGGTCGGTTTAGACTTGGTTAACACAGCTCAGAAGAAGGCCCTATACTTTGCTCTAGGATTAAACGAGCCATTACATGGTTTGGCCATGACTCATATACCCTTGGGGCAACTTTTGAGAGTTTGGTGAATATGGCCCTACTTAATGAAGAGAGTAGGAGTGACAAGGAGGAGATCAAGATGAATGATACTCAAGCCAAGAAGACTGATTCCCAGGGGAAAGGAAATCAGGGTAATCCAAGCCGTCGGAGCAGTCAAGGCAATAAGAACAAGAACAAGGGCAAGAACAACAAGAGGAAGTGCCATTATTGCGGTTCAGTTGGGCATCTTAGTAAGGATTGTCGGAAGAGAAAAAGGAATAATGGTGAATGCTTTTTCTGCGGTGAGACTGGACATTTCAGTAAGGATTGCCCGAAGAAGCAAGGGCAAAGCCAGGGTCAGACTCAGCGTGCTGGACCTTCGAGAGGGCAAGTTCATGCTCTCAATGCTACTCCAGTTCCCGATCGAGGTAGTATTTCTGTTGAAAGCCTTGTATACATTTCTGATTTTCCTGTTCGTACCTTGTTTGATTTTGGTGCATCGCATAGCTTATTTCATCTGATCTAGTTGAAAGTTTGCACCTGAGTACTAGTCTAGTTTATGATCCCGTGTGTGGTTCAAATCCAATTGGGGTTTTCGCCCACTTGTCTATTATCTACGTGGATTTGAAAAACTCTATCTCTAGGGTAGAGTTCTCGTGTAATGCTTGTATTCTCAGTTTCATGGGGTATGAGTTGATTTTGACCATGGGTTGGTTGTCCAGTTTTGGAGCAATTCTTGATTTTTGAGCATAGGGTTGTGAGGCTCATGACTCGCCTCGGTAATACCCTAGGAATTTCTAGTACCCCTATGAGTCTCGTCATGTTGTGTTATCTTAAATCCCTCGACTCATCTATCGATAATTTGCAATCGGTGAGGGTGGTCCGAGAATATCCTGATATCTTGGGTGAAGTGAAGGGGGTTACCCCTAAACGAGAGATAGATTTCCGCATTTATCTGGTTGATAATGCCAAGCCAGTTATGTGGCCGGTAAGGCACATGGTCCCGTGAGACGGGAGCTAAAGTAAGCAAGTGAAGGAGTTGCTTGAGAAGAACTCCATTCGGTGAAGCATTTCTGAGGAAGGTGCTCTAGTAGTATTCGCTACTAATATGGACAGTTCGCTTCGCCCGTGTGTTGATTATCGTGAGTTGAACAAGAAGAATAGACAACCATTACCAAGGATCGATGGTCCGATTGACCAGCTTGTAGGAACATCTGTTCTCTCTTGATCTTGCTACTGGATTCCATCAGCTCAGAGTAGCTGAGGATAGTATAGACAAAGCTGCGTTCAGAACTCCAGATAGATTCTTAGAATGGCTGGTCATGCCATTCGGTTTGTCTAATGCACCCGCATATTTGGTGGACTTGATGAGTAGGGTGTTCGGGGAGTTCTTGAACAAGTTTGTCGTGGTCTTCGTAGATGATATTCTGATCTTCTCTAAGGATGAGGAAGAGCACGCAAGGCATCTCGTGGAGGTGATGGATACGCTTAGAGCACATCAGTTGAAGGCTAAGTTCTCCAAAGGTCATTTTGGGGAAAAGAAGTTAGATTTCTTGGGCACATAGTTTCTAAGCAAGGCTTAGTGGTGGATCCCGCTAAAATGGTCGCGGTTCAAGACCGGAAAGCTCCGAGGAGGACAATTGAAGTAAGAAGTTCTCTCAGTTTAATTAGTTAGTTAGCGTCCCTTGAGCTTAGACTTACCCTTCTGGATCAAGTAGGGACGTCACAGAAAGAAGACCCGCAGTTAGTCGAGATCATGGACAAGTTAATTCCAGGCGAGAAGTTAAGACACCTCGCTATAGATGACAAGGGATAGCTAGGACGCAATGAGAGAAAGAAGGCTCTTGAAGATGCACATTACACAGGGAAGTGGCCGAGTTTGTCCCAAGGTGCATGTTGGGCCAACAGGTTAAAGGCCAAGTCATAAAAAGACCGGTGGGCTATTACATCCATTGGAGGTCCCCGCAATAGAAGTAGTAAAGCGTCACGAAGGATTTCGTGGATGGACTGCCTAGATCAAGGAAAGAGAACACGAGCATGTGGGTCATAGTAGGTAGACTCACGAAGAGTGCTCATTTCACTCCGGTAAAGAGCGAAAGGATTTCATCATAGCTAGCGACAGTTTACTTTAAATAAATAAAGCGGTTGCACGAGGTTCCGTAAGGTATAGCTAGTAACCACGACTCAATCTTCACCGGTCAAGTTTTGAGATAGTCTACGGGAAGTCATGGGCAAGCAACTGAATCTAAGTACAGCCTACCATTCGCAGGCGGATGACCCATTTTGTTCAAGCATTAGTTATAGAAAATCATGTTGGTAGGAGCAATTGGCAACATGGATTGGTATTTCCAAGAAAAGTTCTGCTGCGTGGAATACTTTATAGTAAGTAGACGAGATCCAGGATTCACTAGTGAATTTTGGAGAGCTTGCACGAATCCGTGAGATCGTGGTTATGTTTAATCCAAGAATGATAGAAGAGTAAGAAAAAGACGGTCAAAGCACAGTGGAGTTAAGCTCAAGGAAACGCGACTTAGAAGACTGAAGGATAGATACGCGCATCATGTCTCTTTTTAAGAGCATATTCTTGATCCTTGTTTTCCTGTGGAACTTACTCGCATATTATCTTTTTATGTATATCCTCTCGGTCCCATTTTCGGTCCTATTTCTGTCGGGAGGTATGGCTTATTGGCTAGTAATACATGTCAGGGTTTGAAGGGGTCCGTTAGGTTTACTAAACCTTTTGGGCTTTTATGGAATATGGGTTGGGTTAGGAAGGGATTTCTTGTAATCCAAAAGGAGTATATCTTGCTTATCCTCCCGATCTCTTTAGCATATCTTTTGCTATCCATGTTTGTCTTGTTTATCTAGTTTATCGTGTTAATCTTGTCATGAGAATCTTAGGTAAAAACCCTTTGGTTGAAACATGTGTTTGAAACATGTTATGCTTGATGGTTGCAAGTGGTTGCAAGTGTTTGCAAGTGGTTACTCGTGGATGCATTATACACGATTAGGCACTAGATCGGCTCACACACTCCTCATATTGCATATGCATGAGTGTTTATGCTTATTCATGGATGAAAATTGTGTGTTATCACATGGATGTTCCATATGGGTGTATGTTATGTGCACACATATAGATGATATACATTATGTTAGGAATTGCATACATATGGATTCATTTCACTAACATAATTTGCATTGATGATATTCGCATTAGATAAGTACATATACACACACCTTTGCATATGTTCATCTAGCATTTAGGATCTTGTAAGGACAATGACTGCTCGTGGATGATGTTTTGAGTAGATGGATGTTGGATGGTAGGATACATTCTTCCTAACTTGAAGATTTCGGGGACGAAATCCTTTAAGGAGGGGAGAATGTAACAACCCGTATTTTCAATAACCTGTTATAACGTAAATCGAGGCAGAATTTAATTCTAAAATCTGAATCAAGGGAAACGGGCTATGCCATTGCGTTCGTCTCGGAAAAATACGCGAAATAGAGTCCGAGTTTTCGAAAATCGGAGTTCGTATGACCCGATTAAGGCCCAACGAAGTTTCAGAAAATTCCAAGGTAAAAACAGATTTCAAATTCAAATCTAAATTTGAAAATTAGGTCATCCAGGGCCAGGCGGGAGAATTCCCGCCAGAACACCCTAAGTCGACAGCCCTGTCGACTTGGGAGTCGACTTGGTCTGACCAGGTCGACAGCCCTGTCGACTTGGCTGTCGACTTGGTTCAGACGGCAAGTCTTGCCTGGTGCACCATTTTGAGAATGTGTTGAGCTTGGGGGCCAGATTCGGTTTAGAGGGCTGAGATTGGAACTAGGGTTTAATCCTATGGTCTAAATCACTAGCCTAATCTATAAATAAGACCCTAACCTACCCTAAATCACTCATTATTCATTTTAGCAACAAAACTATGTCAAAATCAAACCTCTCATGGCCTCCACTCTCTTCATACAATTCCTAAATCAATTTCTAAGAGATTTCCATGCATACAAGTGTATTTAGGCTTGTATGATCCTCTTTAGCTTGCATTAAAGTCTTGTTTCTTTATTGGCATCATAAAGGAGGAGTCTTGATCAAGTTTGCTTGCATTTTGGGGTTTTAATTAGTTGCATAAGGGGTTTCTTACATTTGCTATACTCATTTGAGTCCGCATAAGCATTGTAAGCCCTATTCCTTTCATACTTGAACTTTAAAGTTAAATGTATGATATGCATGTTTTCTACCATATGTTATGCAAGTTTTGTATGCAAGTTTGATATGCAAGTTGTCATATGTTATGCAAGTTGATATGCAAGTTTATCATGTTGTAATATGCAAGTTTTGTTGTGCAAGTTTGGTTTGCAAGTTATCATATGTTATGCAAGTTTTGTTGTGCAAGTTTGGTTTGTAAGTTATCATATGTTATGCAAGTTTTGTTATGCAAGTTTGGTTTGCAAGTTATCATATGTTATGCAAGTTTTCTTATGCAAGTTTGGTTTGCAAGTTATCATATGTTATGCAAGTTTTGTTATGCAAGTTTGGTTTGCAAGTTGTCATATGATATGCAAGTTATACTATGCAAGTTTGATATGTAAGTTGTCATATGATATGCAAGTTATGCTATGCAAGTATGATATGCAAGTTGTCATATGTTATGCAAGTTTTATTATGCAAGTATGATATGCAAGTTGTCATGTGTTATGCAAGTTTTGTATGCAAGTTTGATATGCAAGTTGTCATATGTTATGCAAGTTGATATGCAAGTTTATCATGTTGTAATATGCAAGTTGATATGCAAGTTTATCATGTTGTAATATGCAATTTTATAGGCAAGTATGTCATGTTATGGTATGCAAGTATGTTATGCAAGTTTGGGTTGAACATTTTGTTCATGCTATCATGTTATGCATGCTTTTGAGGCCTAATGCAAGTATATGAACATATGTACATTTCATATGCCACCATGTTGAACTTGTGGCTTCAACACTTTTATGTCATAATTATGCCAAGTTCCCTCTTTCTATCCTTTATGCGCTATTGCGATGTGTAAGCGATGGGATTGCGTTTGGGGTTGGGTAAACTTAAAAGACATAAAAACATAAGCTTGGGAATTTACCTATTAAGTTAGGTCTACCCATTGGGAATTTACCTATTAAGTTAGGTCTACCCAATTGCTTGAAAAACTTGTAATGTGTTTTGGAAACATGGTGGACATGACACTTAGAAAAGATAAGTGTGACCAACTCGAGGTTGGGTTGAGTTTGTAGCGTAAACCTACCCGGAACCGACCGGCTTAACTAGTTGCTACAAACAATAGGACCCAATGTGAGAAGTTGGTCATGTTGTACCTTGAACCCGAGGTTAGACCAAGTTGTGGTGTAAAGCTACCCGGACCCGCCCGGCTTAACTAGTAACCACAACAAAGTTTAATGTGAGAGGTTAAGGCGCATTAATTAATTAATGCCTCGTGATTAGGGTTAAGTCATGGACTGCTTGAATACTTAACCAATGAAATTGGATGGGTTGGTAGGGTTAAGTCATGGACTGCTTGAATACTTAACCAATGAAATTGGATGGGTTGGTAGGGTTAAGTTATGAACCTTGGGTACACTTAACCGACTTGGTACTTGAATGAGTTGGGTTAACCACGTTAACCCATTAAGGAAACCCTAGTTGCGTGGTCCTTTGCACCAGTAACCCTCTTAGTTGTATCATGACACCCTAGGGACTAGGCTAGGGAGGGGCACGATTACTGGGATGCCATGTAAGCGACCAAACGACGGCTGAGTGGGTGCGCCGGTGTGGGTTCAGGCGGGCCATGATCGTGCACATGGTCCGGAGTTGAAAAAGCAGGCATGGGCACCAGTAGGTTTAAACTGTGCGTGCTTCGTTTGTGTCGGTGGTTGACACCCTAGGACTTGATACACCCTAGGGTGGACCTAGCACAGTTTAGCTACACTTCGTAGTTGGGCCGTATGACACCGACACTTGACGAGTTAGGCTTTAGGAGAGCCGATCGACTAGACCGTGCTAGTTGGACCTTGGTTTGGGTCATTCCTGATGATGGGCCAAAACTTGGGCCTGGGGATCACTGGGATCACTTCTTGTTTACACTTTGGACCTCGTATTGGGGTCACTTCATGTTATTGGGCCAAAGCTTGGGCCAAGAGATCAATACTTGTTTATTCAAGTCATGTTAGTTTACTAGTACACCTGTGGTGCAAAACCTTAATCCTGATTATGCGATGACACCTTTATCTACCTTGATAGTTAATCATCATGCTAGTATGTTGTTATCCTTATGTTCATCCCTTGCTGCCCATACCAGTTAACTTTATCAGTTTACATTGATTGTAGTAGGGCTTACTCAGTCTTTTTGACTGACCTGTTTTCTTTCGCCTCTTTTCTTCCGTTCCCCCCCCCCCCAGGTTCTCAGGGAGGGAATACAGGAGCCTAGCTTGGATTTTGGATTACTTGCTTGTGGGATTTCAGTTCATGTACGCTTTCTACATGAAGCTAGCTATGGTTCTCACGTATTTTGGGGATAGCACTTATGTATTTCTGTTTTCAGATGATGTTGTTTTATCTAGACTTGTTTATTTGGAAAATTGATATTATGTTGTACCAGACTTGTTTTGAAATGGTTTAAATCTTCCGCTGTTTTATCTATGTTATTTACTCTGTTTACATATATACATATGTTCTTGTTCTGCCTTGATATATCATTTTGCCTGTTTACCTAATTCAAACGCCCCTCCAAAGTCAGTGCACTTGCAAGAGTGGTACTGGCGGAGGTGGGGTGTTACACTGAGTCTCAGGCAAGCGTGCAGGCAAGCCTTGGATCGTCAAGGCCGGTCCACCGATGTGGATTATTATGCCTAAACACTACGTTTCCCCGCCCTATGGGGCGTAAATGAGCCAACGAATGACTCCATCAGTCCCGGATCGACCGATAAAATCGAGGCACCTCAATATCCATCATCCACATAAGTAAAATGTCAGGCTGTGTAAAAACACTGACACAACTCCTAGGTAGTAAGAAACGCAGGCCCTCGCTGATGTCATCTCCCGTTTCTGGTTCATACCGGGGTGTGAGGTTCGCGAATTCACGTTATGCACAAAGCTACGCCACACAGGAGGTGCTTTGATCATCACCACAAGACTTTGCTTTTCAACAGAAGCCCTGATCACTGCATATTAGCATGCCACACAGGCAATTCACGCCATGTAACTGATGGCTATCAATCACACAGAATGAATTCCAATGTCAGACACACAGTCCATTTGCAAGTCCGTTCTAGGTTTGAACGAAACCGGAGGCACTATATACCTCACAAACCCATCGATCTCCACGTACTTCTGGACGATCACAACTCATTATCCATATTTCGGGATGCCTCCCAATCAGGACATCAGTTACCATCCAAACGAGGTGAAGATTTCCGGTCTTTAACCACCGTCTTCATCTTCGATTTCTTATCGTTGATTCAGTTATTTAGAATGGGATAATCCCGGTCTTTCTGAGCAACTCGCGTATATAATAAACAAGTTCTACACAAACACAACATACGCATCATTTCAATTCATTAGTCACTAACCGTAGATCAGTAAGAGAACGATTTCCTAAATATTAACCCCGAAGGCCGAAACCAACATCAGATCAAAATCCAGGAAACCATTCGACTTAGCTAACCTTCAGTTAATTTATAAATTTCACATCCATATCGTTTATAATATTTTATAACGATTTATCGCTTTTTTATTTATTTTAAAATAGCCAAATTATTCAAACGACGCTTCGGGCCATAACGCGGCCGTGGCGCTGTTTTTCTTCAGATTTGATTTACACATATCTGAAAATCTAACCATTGGATCTTCACAAATTTTACATCATTAGAAAGATCTTTTCAAAACGAATCCAACGGTTGTAGTTTCGGGAAAATCCGACGGTCGGATCTCCCGGTATAATCATTTGAAGTTTCGATTTCAAAATACGAACTGCAGCGTCGTTATTCGATTTAATATAATTATATTTATATATATATAAATATAATTGATTCTGGCGCTGTTTTTCTTTAGATTTGAATTAAACATTCCAGACAATCCAACCGTTGGATCTTTATAAAGTTGGTGTCGTTGGAAAGATATTTCCAAAGCGAACCCAACGGTTGCTTTTTCGGGAAAATCCGACGGTCGGATCTCCCGCACTATTCGTTTGAAATCACGGTTTCAAAATACGAACTACAGCTTCGTTATTCGATATATTTCAATTCTATTTATATATATATATCGTTTCTTTGATTTCAAAGCTATATTCTTTTCGTACATTTGATAAAAATTATATTTATATCCAACAAACATTCACTTCAACACTTCACTATTTTTAACAACTCTTTTGTACAGTAGAAATGTGATTTTTATTGTAAAACAATTCATTTCAAAATACGATTATTTTATATAGTTTATATAGGTAATAAAAATATGATTTTTATTATAAAACAATCTATTTCAAAACAATATTATTTTATATAGTTCATATTGATGATAAAAATAGGATTTTTATTATAAAACAATTTCTTCAAAATATGAATACCATTCAACACATGAATTTCAACTCAACGAATGAATTTCAATTCAACACATGAAGGTTTTCTATAGTTTATATATAGAGAGATAAAAGGTGATTTTTATATTTAAAACACGAATACCATTCAACACATGAATTTCAATTCAACGAATGAATTTCGATTCAACACATGAAGGTTTTCTATAGTTTATATATATAGATAAAAAGGTGATTTTTATATTTAAAACACGAATACCATTCAACAAATGAATTTCAATTCAACGAATGAATTTCGATTCAACACATGAAGGTTTTCTATAGTTTGTATATATAGAGTAAAAATGTGATTTTTATTGTTAAAACAATTTACTTCAAAACATGAATGTCGTTAAATAGATGAATTTCCATTCAACACACGAATATAGTTTCAACACATGAATTTAATTCTAACACATGAATATTATTCAAAATTTCGGCAGCATAACGGCAGGGTAGTTAAAATCGGGACCGTCCCTAGTATGGCTCCTCGGTCTACCTTAAAGCCTCGCAGCTTTTGATAATGGGGAATCATGCATCTAGTTCGCACGCAGGCGGCATGTATATTTTTTTCATTTCCACAAACTAATCCTATGTGGTTTTAACCAAATATTTCTCAACCATAAACGGGTATTTTTCAACCACAATCAATCAATTTCAACCACAAACATTTCTAATCAACCATTCGTAATCAACCAATTTTCACACCTATCACAACCAATAAATATCGTCCATGGTTTGTGGACGAGGGGCGTACACACACACACACACACACATATATATATATATATATATACGTATGTATATATGTATGTATAAGTATTTCACTTCTATTCAACACATATATAATTTTTACAACGCGTATATAACTTATACATCGAACGTACCACTTATACAACGCTTATACATGAGGTGTACAACGCTTATATAACCCATACATCGACTATATAATTTATACATCGTCGTTTTCCATATCGTTTATAATTTAGAAATCTCACATTGGGTTCCACTCCACCAAAAATAGCAGAAGGCTCAGAAAAATATGCGGTCTCTTCTAGAATGTAGAAGACATCCACACGAGTCCACTATCTCTTGTTTCACTGAATTTCGTCAAGAAACGAAAAAGATATGATTTTTAGAAGTTCGCTACACTTTTAAATGTTAAAATCAGTTTAAAATTATCATAGCCGTACCTTCACAGTTTGGTTCGAAACTAGGTTTTTGATTTTCGCGAAATCCGTGTAGCTATATGACGATCGGCCTTCGCAGCGTCGAAGGGCTAGGAGAGGCGCCCAGATCGACCTTGGTGGGGCCCCACTCGGTTGCAAGAAGAACTCGCGGCGGCGCTCTGAACGGCGAAAGTTTGGAGGCTTCAATCTTGAGAAATACACAACGAAAAAATCCAAACTATATATGGATTTGAAGGTGGTGAGGAGCACTACAAAAATCGAAGAGAGAAGGGAGGAAGGGGGTTCCGCCGTGCGATTTGAACTATCGGGGGGGAGAGAGAGTAAATATCAGGCCAATGAGGAATTTTATTTTATTTTATAATAATTTTTTTCTCAAAAATACCCCTTTTCACATACTAACACCAATCCAAACCCAACGACTGTCGTCCCTAGCGTTCTACCCCCATTCCAAACACAATGGGACATGTTTCGAAGGCCCATTCGAATGTTTCAGTCAGTTTTCCTTCAATTTAAAATATATAACATTCAATATTCAATTTGAACGTACATTTCAATTTGCCAGGGCCACAAACTGATTCGAAAAATTCCAGAAAAATAAATCTGACTATGTTTTGACGATACGGTCCCAACAAAACTAATTTCGTCGGATTCTGAGACCGTTTGCAAAATGGCCCTTTTCTGGTCGATCCAATTTAACTGTAATTGACCAAAACACATTTTCCTTTCCCACGCTCACATACTAGCTTCAAAATTCTTAAATTTGAAACCTGGTAATAACTTCACATCCCGGATCCAACAAAAGTGGTTTCGTAGAATTCCGAGGTCGTTTGCAAAATGGCCATTTTCACGGGCTATATAATTTCTATAGCGACCTTACTGAAAATTCATTTGGCCATAACTTTTGCTTCCCACTATGAAACTTCGATTTTTCAGATTCGCTAGAAAGGTATTCACTAACAGATTTAAATATTTTTGGTTTCACTCAAATCCGTTTTATTTTGCACCCGGTACAGTTAGTCAAAATTTGAATTCAAGTTTTGAAACTGCCGCGCCATTTCAGGCCTTGTTTATAATTAGAATTAATTATATTCGTTTTCAAATGTCGATTCAAACTTACTTTTCATCGTTATTATTTAAAATACTTATTTAAAATATTTAAAATCCATTATTTTAGCCAATTTAAATTTTTTTAAATTGATTCGGATTTTCCGGGTCGTTACATAAAATCAAAGTTTGATATGTATTCTGAGCTTTTCCTTTTCACATAAAGAGGACTTGAAGTCAACCTTTTTCTTCTTAAGGCATCCGCTACGACCTTACCCTTCCTTCTTATTTCAAAATGGAGCCTAGTCCTGTGCCACATGCATTCGTGTATACCGTAAGCCTTTTACTACCGTAATGTAAAAGTCAAAACTGGGGCCGTTGTAAGAGCCCTCTTCGATTGTTGGAAAGTGATATCACAACCAATATCCCAAGCAAAGGTTAGATTATTCTTCGTCAATCTTGTAAATGGGGCTAATACCTTCGCAAAGTCCTTAGTGAACTTCCTATATTAGCCCGCTAGTCCAAGAACGCTTCTTACTTCTGTTGCTTTACTTGGGACCTTCCACTCTTGCATCGCAACCACTTTTGTGGGATCTACTTCTATCCCTTTTTTGGACGCCACATGTCCTAGAGACCTTACTTCTTCTCTCCAAAAATGGCATTTTTGGAGAAATTTGCCTTAAGTTGATGCGCTTGGAGGGAATCCGAGACTTCCCTTAGATGTAAAGCATGTTCTTCCTCATTCCAAAGTACCATATATGCATAAGCGAAGTGAACCATCCGCCTTTGTAATGAAAACGACTGGAGCACCCCATTTAGAAATACTTCGCCTTATGAACCCTTTTTCAAGTAACTCTTTTACTTGTTTACTGAGCCCTTCCTTTCCCTTGGATTCATGTGTCGTACAGGTAATGCAACTGGCTTTGCATTGCCAACTAGATATATATGGAAGTCTATCTCGCGTTTTAGGGGACAAACCCCTAACCTAATCAAAAACATCTGCGTAATCATGGACTACTCCAACGGATCGCAAATCGTCGATAGATGCATCAAGTGATTCTAGGTAGCTAAGACAAACTGATCCCTTAGGATCGCACGAAATCCAGGGGATATGAATTTAATTCTGATTTGCTCTTGAAAGTTTGGCTTGTGTTTTCAATCCCTTCTCGTTGTTTTGTCGATGATGTAAATGGTGTAGTTATAGGGTAATTCAAAACCCTATTGTCTCTGATTTCACTCAATATGACTTGTCTGATTGATGCGGTTTCCTCTTTTGAAATTCTTGACTTGATTGTTGTTACATGATTGACTAATGTTGTTTTGTTGCCATGCAGTGAAAGTTTCCCTAAATATATTTCAGTACCCAAGCTTGATTTCGAACCAAAAAGCTTACCAAAAACAATTTTTTTTTGAATTGTTTTTCTTTCCAAAAGAGTTTTACAATTTATGGAAATAAATGATTCATTTTCCCCTTAAAAAAATGCTGAGAATACATGAGTTTTTTTCTGGAAAGAATTATGAAAAAATGTTGAATTGATTTGTTTCCTTCTGAAAACATGTTGAGCAAATTCTGGAAACACATTTGCATTCTAAAAACTGATTTGTCAAAAATAATATTTGTCCTATGGATTTGCACAAAAACTGGACCATATATTTGTTTCTTCTTGCCGAATAAAAAACTTTCCATGTACTTGATTTTCTGTGAGTTTGAGCAAGTACATACAGATTTCTTGCAATGAATTCTTGAGCCTACTGTAAATGCTTGATTCTTAGATTGACACTGGAATTTAATTGTTGATATGTACAACTTGTGGCCCTATGAAGAATTCCTTGCTTTGATCACTGTATTTCTAAAAATAACTTGCCAAATTGATTGCGATGCAAAACCAGATTTGAGATTTTGTTTTCTTGCCACAATTACCTGTACTGATTTAGAAAGTTATGCAAGAAAAAACATTTCCAATTTTGCCATATTTGAATTGAATTCACAAATGTTATTTGCCAAAAATGAATACTATGTTTTCTTCAGAGCATTACTCGTGTTTTCCCAAAACAGCTTTGTAGAAACATTTAAATGGGCTCATGGTTCTTTGCTAGAAATTATTCATATTGTTTCACCATTTGCTTCCATATGCACATAAATATTTCTAGATATACTTGGAACTAATTGTTTCTTTTAGAATTTATTCTTGCCACTGGAATTCTATGCATGCACGAAACATGTTGTCTGCCATGTACAAATTTGCGCATAATCATATTGGGTTTGCAGACACAATGATCACTGCCTGATGTATTATCATTGTTCCCTGACATGCCTTTTTGTAGCATTTCAAAATAATTTTCCCTTTGTAAATTCTGAGAATCTTTTGAGCTGGCCAAGTCATATTTCTGGACTATTGGCCATTACATGAAACTTGAATTATTTGTGCACTCCTTCTTGGCATTTTAAAACCTGAACTGTTGGATTTGAAATAACTACCATGCTGTTATGCGTGTGTCTTTTCTTGTTTGCAAGAGTTTCGTACTGTTGTGTACATTAATTCAAAGGCTTGTTCATCATTAGTATACATGCTAGCCAGTGTATCTGAAAATATGATTGTACATACACCACTGATACTTCACTGTTGCATCATTATTTGTTTGTGTACTTTGAGGTTTGCTTTGAGCTACCATGAATTTGAAGCTTGCATTTTGACTTTTTCATGCTAGCTGCACATGTCATAATGTTGTGTCTTGACTCTAGACCATATTGATATTGACTTATGCTGATTTGATCATTGAAAATAATAGTTTGGCTTGACCAGATTTATGTTGTCATTTATGTTGTTGTTGTGGCAGTATGCACCATTCTGAGCTGATCCAAGTATATGTGAATGCCATGCACATTTGTGCTGAACCATTCATGTTTGTGTAGTTTGCACCATGTCCATGAACACATGTATCATCTTGCTTGTCGACTTGTTGCACCATTTGCTGTCCATTTTTTGACTTTGCTCGACCATATACACCTATATTTATATATGTGTATATATACATAACAGTGTATGTATACATATATCGTGCACGTGTAATTTATTTAACAACCAACTACTGCACTGAGTTGTGGCTATTCAGAATCAACTGGTTCTCATCAGCAAACCAGTGTAGCATGTTGAGGCTGATCAGTGGTATATACATATCAGATCAAGTCATGAAAAATGATGAGAAAACACACCAGAAAATTGAGGCAAATAAAATTTTAAAAATAGAATTTATATTCGCATATGTATTAAAATTTATTTCTATTGTAGAGTACTGTATGTGTGTGTGTTTCATATGACATGTACGCATGAAGACTAGACTGACTGTGCAGTGAAGACTGAAGACAGTGTAGTGTCAGCGAATGTAAATGCAACAGTAAGTGTATGTATAGATGAAAAATGTACAACTGAGTGTTGAGTGTTGTAGTGAGGAGATATGTACTGAAATGTCTTGAAATGAAAATTATTAGTGAAGTGTTCAAATAGTGGAGTTTATAAATTTGTACTGTTTTGACTTGTTGAAATAAAATATTATATCTAAATAAAATATTGTTTGAATGTTTATATTCGTGTACAGTAGTATTCTGTTTAAATATAAATATTATATTCCTATCTGTGATGTATATATAGAACAGTACAGTAACAAACACATTTAAAATAATATTTATTTGGTTGTTATCATCAAAAAAAATCATGTAATTGTGTATACAAATACGTCATATACAACAAAGTGAATTTAGTTAATGAGGTAATGGTTTGAGTTGGCATAGCGATGTTTATTTAAACATCTGTTTAAACCCAAATGAAGGAGTTTTGGAAATGTTTTCCAAATAAGAATCAGAAATGTTTTCTAATATAGAAAATAAGAAATGGAAATGTTTTTCCAAGGTTAATAAGCTAAATTTAGAAAATAAGAAATGTTGAATATATGGAAACAGGAAATGACAAATGAACAAATTAATGAACTAAAGAGATAAATGTTCAATGATGATTGAGCGATAAAATTTCCATCTGGAAATAATATCGTTGTTTGCATACGTGTTTTCTTTGATAGTTAACTCACCGACTATCGAAGTTTTTGACCATTTTTCTGTTGTCAATGTGGAGAGACCGGGATCAGTTTCATTATCTGAAAACCAATCTGTATGGGCACTAGCGATGCGAATCAAATATGATGAAGATAATTGAAGACGGAGTTTATGCAAGGGCTGTCCTGTTTACAGAATAGCGTCTTCGGTTTTTCCGGTCTCAGGACGACCTGTATGGAAGAATGTCTGTCAAAGTATATTTAATAGATCGTGTAAGTTAATCTCTTCAAACATTTTTACGTTTGGTGGCAGAGGAATTTGTTTCTCTTAGCCGTATACCCGCGATATGTTTGGATAAATCAATTTGTGATTTGGCATGTATGACGATGTGACATTTAAAGTGAATAAATGTGTGATCTGTCAGAGATAAGCGTGGCCTCTAGCCTCACAAACAGGAAATGGTATAAAATCGGATAGGTCGCATGGCCAAGTGGTTAGCTGCCAATTAGGGTGTATTGTCACCTGATCTTGAGAAATTCCATTTACTTCTATAATATATTTTTGATGCTGTCCCATTTGGGAAACGGTTGCTGATCCTAACCGTTGGGGATAATACATTCCGTACAATCAAGCGAAATGAGTGACTGGTCATGTTTAGCCTGGGTTACAAGATGTTCTTGTTGAACCTGGTGTATTTCCCTCTAGAGATACACTTTAGGAAGGTGGTCCCATACCTTGCCAGTTGGAATTCATTAACCAATAAGCGCCCACGGTTTTTGATTATATATTATGTATGTGGAACGTGAGATGAAAGCATTCTGCTAGATGATTATTATATTATGGTCGATAGACACTATTATAATATCAATGAGTTTTGATATAAAGATTGTCATTTCTTTCAAAATGATTTGAAAGTTAAATCAAATTGATTTGGATTCTCATAAGGGAAAAACCTGTTCCGTTATGCGGCGTGGTCTTGTGAGATATCGTTTAATTGCTCAAACTGTTTTAAATTGTTTTACTTACACCAGTCCCATGACCAACCCATAGTTTATTTTGTGTTGTTTTCCCTAAACTCTTAGATGCCCAATTTTGTACGGGCAGTCAAGTAGTCAGGATTTTACAGATATACTTGGAGAGCTTGGAGCAGGAGCCTTCAGGAATATATAGCTATTGCTTATTTTCGTTGTGTTGTAAGTGTTATACTATGATAATGTTACTGTATACATATATTCATTTTATTTCAAAGATATGTATCTATCATGTATTGTTCGTTCCGCTGTGAGATTCACGTTTACTCCGATGTTGTTGTTATTCTTCTATTCTAAGTTTCCATCTTATCTATTCTCACCGTCTAATTTCTTTCATGGACTATCCCTTGTTTTCGATGCTTGAATAGTCGATATTGGGTTTATGTCGATTACCAAGGTCACGAAAACCCTGGTTGTTACAGAACCTGTGTCAAGTATGTCCAATAAGAGGAGAAAACGAACGAAATACCGTAAAAAACGAAAGACTGTTATGCAGATGAAAGCCGAAGAAGAAGATTAAGGTGATGATGAGGAAATGGAGGAAGAGAAGAAGAGGACGAGGGTGATGAGGAAGATGATGACAGTGACGAGGAAGAGACTGAAGAGGAGGACGATGATAACGAGGAAGATTTTGGAGGCGAAGCATGTGGTGTATGTACTAATAAATATGGTGTTAGATTTAAAGTTGGAAACACGTCATCATCTACGCCTGGTACTTCCTAATTTTGTTTTATGATTTTAAGACTATAACTTCATCCTTATGGATCTTTATGTAATGCATCAATGCATAACAACACTTAAAAAGACTGGATAATAAATTCAAACTTCAATAATTTGATTTTGCGGGAAATATATATGACATAGGTTATTATTATTTAGCAGATGGCATATATCCTTCGTAGGGTACCCTAGTCCAAATTATTTCCGCCCCAGACACAGAAAAAGAAAAATATTATGCTAATTGGCAAGAGGTAGCATGAAAAAAACGTTGAACGTGCTTTAGGTGTTTTGCATGCTCGGTTTGCCATTGTTAAAAACCCTATCAAACTGTTTAAGCCCAAAGTTTTGAGCAACATAATGCGAGCATGTATTCTAATGCATAACATGATAACTAAAGAAGAATGAGGCAAATTCCCATCTTATTTGGGCTACGATCCAGATAACACTGCAACAGTTGTCGCTGATAGAAATCTTGCTACTATTGAGGTCCTCCTTAGCCGGTTGCGTAAAATAAGATGTAGAGAGATACATTAAAATCTTCAAGATGACCTGGTTAAACATTTATGGCATCTTAAATTTGACGACCCAAACCCCCGTTCCATGGTAGCAAGGGTAATCTTTGGAATATAACACATAAATAAATAACAGCAGAACAGAAATATATCATTACAAAAGATAATGTACAACAGAATACACTGGATAAACATAATCATCAGAGTTACACGGTATACAAGATCACACTTAGTACAACATACAGTTTCAACTTTATATAAAATGTCTACAACGGAATCAAACATAATATGCATAACAAGAGCTGAACAGCATAATAGAAGTGATAGTATCCATCTTCAGCTCCATAGCTATCCAGAGCGAGCCTGCTGAAACCTGAATACAAGGATGCCCATGTGGAAAATAGGGCACCCAAGTTTGCAAGTGAAACAAACTACGAGTTAGTCATGGGACTGGTATGAGAAATCTAGTTAACTTATTTTACAATAAGGCCAATCACAGGACCACGCTGCAAACACGGAACGGGTTTACTCCATTGGATTGCCAGTGCTTAAAACAAGTAAATCATTTAAACATCCCATTGCTTTTTACAAAAATGAAGCCATTATAAGACTCAAGTCCCATCACACAATGCAACGCAAGCCCGAGGATAGATTTTTACCTTATAATGGCCAAAATATGCTTGATACTTATAAAAAAAGCATTTTATATTATTACTAGTGTTTATATGTTTCAAAAACCATTTCAATCATAAGTATCAATCATAGACGGCATAAGTGCCCCATACCACTATGTCGCCAAGTATAGGTTTACAATCAAAACTGCACGATGTCGTATTTGGAAATTGGATTTCCATCATGAACCAAGGCAAGGGATCGTCCTTACCGCTTCGAGACAATCTAGCCCATGTCGTAGGAACAACCGCAAGTGCACCTTGGATCTTCAGGGCCAGTCCACACGGAGTGGATTAAAATGCCTGAACACTGCGTTTCCCCGCCCTATGGGGCGTAAACTAGTCATATCCCGACCAAACCATTGGCTCCGAAGAGACCGAAATAACCGAGGCTCCTCACTATCCATCATCCACATAAGTAAAACGTCCGGGCATGCAAAACCCAGACACCACTCCTAGCTAGAAGGAAACGCATGCCCTCCCTGCAGTCCTCTCCCGTTTCTGGTTCATACCGGGGTGTAAGGCCCACGAATCAATGCTATACACAAAGCTAGATATATTAAATCCATGCTTTGATCATCAACCACAAGACTCTGATTTTCAACAAAAGCCTTGATCACAACATCTCTGTATGCCACATTGTCAAGCTACAACGTTAGACACACATCCATTTACAAGTCCGTTCTGGGTCTGAACGAAACTGGAGGCAGCTTATTCCTCGTCCCATATGTCCAATACAGGAGAGAGGCCCTCGCACATCCGAACGATCAACAAGTACGTCCGTACAACCACCACTGTAACCCCTTTAGGGCAGCAACTCCCATCCAAGACATCAGTAGCCATCCATTCGACGTGAAGATCATCGGACTTGCACCGTCTTCATATCTTCGACTTCTAATCTTCGACCAATTATTTGAAATGAGAATTAACTCGGCCTTTTCAAATAATTCACGTATATTTAGAATTCAAAAATTTTATTTCCATGGTTAAATTATTTGACATCTATAATTCAGTTTATTAATGTAATTTTCATGTCAAACACATTCAACCATCAAATATCCAATAAATTGAGTAAATTAGGTTTATATCCATTCCATATCGTTTATAATATTTTATAACCATTTATCGCTATTTTTATTTATTTTAAAATAGCCTATTTATATAAACAACGCTTCAGGCCATAACGCAGCCATGGCGTTGTTTTTCTTTAGATTTGATTTACGTATATCTGAAAATATAACTGCTGGATCTTTACAAAATTTACATCGTTGGTAAGACCTTATCAAAGCGGACCCAACGGTTCTAATTTTGGGAAAATCCGATGGTCGGATCTCTCGGTATAATCGTTTAAAGTTACGATTTCAAAATACGAACCGCAGCGTCGTTATTCGTTTTATTTTAATATTATATATATAAATATAATTTATTCTGGTGCTGTTTTTATTCAAAATTGAATTAAACATTTGACACAATCTAACCATTGGATCTTTACAAATTTGATATCGATGGAAAAATATTTTCAAAGCGAACCCAACGATTCTAGTTTTGGGGAAATCTGATGGTCGGATTTCTCAGTGTAATCGTTTAAAATCACGATTCCAAAACATGAACTGCAGCGTCGTTATTCGTTTTAATTTAATTATAATTATATATATATATATAAACCATTCTTTGATTTCCAAACCATTTTCATTTCATATATGTGATACAAATAATATTTATAACTCACACATATTTGTTTCAATACATAAATATTTTTAGCACAATTAAAATGTTAATTGTATTGTTCAAACCATTTAATCAACTTATGAATATTTTTAACACTCCATACACTTGATAAAAATGATGTTTTTATCGTTCAAAGAATTTATTCATAACGTGAATACTTTTAACACTTCATGTACATGATAAAAATGATGTTTTTATCGTTCAAACAATTAATTTCAATCATGAATAAATTATCGACACATGAATATATTTCAACATATGAATATAATTCAAACACGTGAATATTTCAGAAAATTTCGGCAGCATAACAATAGGGAGTTTAAAACCGGCACCGTCCCAAGTACAGCTCCTCGCACTACCTTACGCCTCGCGGCGTTCCCTAAGGGGCTTATCCTAATGATCTAATCATTTCAATCATTTTCATATCATAATGCATTTTTCCATAAACAATTCCAATTTTGTTTCAACCACAAATAACCAGTATCAACCATTCGCATTTATCAACCAAATTTCACGTTAACCAAAATCCAAACAGTCACAACCAATAAATATCGTCCATGGTTTGTGGACGAGGGTAGTGTATATATATACGTATATAGACATATTTCAATTTCATTTCAACTCACATATGATTTTTACAACGTATATATAACTTATACATCCCACATATAATTTATATAACGCTTATACATGAGGTGTACAATGCTTATACAACTTATACATCGAATATATAATTTATAAATCGCCATTCCTTTCAAATTTGAATTTAGAAATCTCACATTGGGTTCCACTCCTTCACAAACTGTAGGAAGCTCCAAAAATTCTCCGGTCTCTTCTAGAATGTAGAAGATGTCCTCACGGTCCCATTATCTCTTGTTTCACTGGATGTCGACCACAAACCAAAAAGATGTGATTTTTATTCGATTGCAATGCTTTTAATTGTCGAAATCAGTTTAAAATAAACAAGCCTGTACCTTTCAGTGGACCGTTCAAATGTAGGTCAAGATTTTTTGATCAATCCGTGATGTAGTTGGACGATCAGGCTTCGCAGCGTCGAAGAGGGAGAGAGGGCGCCTCTGCGCGCGGTGGAGCGGTGGAACTCGATGGCCTTTGTGGTGCACGGCGGTGGCTCAAACCAGCGGACTTCGTCGCGTTGTAACTTCCCAAATACTCAACGATAATTGGCAACTCCTATATGGATTTGACGATTTCGTGAATCTCTACAAAATTGTCAACAGGAGATCGTGATTTTGTTTAGTGGTTTGGAAGAAAAAGAGGAGAGAAGGAATCAAGCCACTTCCATCGTTCGTGATAGAAGGGGGATCGCGGAGAGAGAAATGAACAATGAAATCCTATTGGCCAAGGATTTTATATTTAATTATTTATTTAATTCCAAAAATACCCCTTTCTCCTTACAAACTCCAATTCAAACCCCACAACTGTCGCCTCCAGTTAAATACCCCCATTCCGAACACAATGGAATATGTTTCATAAGCCCATTCGACTGTTTCAGTCAGTTATTCTTCAAATTAAAATAGAAAACATTCAAATTCAGATTTGAACGTACATTTTAATTTGCTGGGGCCACATACTACTTCTAAAAATTACAGAAAAATAAGTCTAGCTATGTCTGGACGATACGGTCCCAACAAAATCGATTTCATTGAATTTGGAGACCGTTTGAAAAATGGTCATTTTCTGGTCGATCCAATTTGACTGAAATCAACCAAACACGTTTTCCTTTGCCACGCTCACATATTAACTCTAAGAATTATGAAAATTGGAATCTCGCAATAATTTGACATTCCGGATCCAACAAAAGTGGTTTTATCGAAAACGGAGGTCGTTTGCAAAATGTTTATTTTTACGGGCTATATTTATTCCATAACGACCTTTGTGAAAATTCATTTGGCCATAATTTTTTATTCTCGCAAAGAAATTTCGATTTTTCATATTCGTTAGAAAGATATTCTTCAACAGGTTTAAATATTTTTGGTTTCACTAAAATCCGTTTTATTTTGCATCCTGTACAGTCAGTCAAAGTTCGAATTCAAATTTTCAATCTGCCACGCCATTTCAGGCCTTGTTTTATAATTAAAATAAATATATTCGCTATAACTTCGATCCAAATAAATTTTTAGTCATTATTATTTAAAATAATTTATTTTAAATATTCAAAATTCCCTAAAATAGCCAAATAAAAAAAATGGTTCTGATTTTCCGGGTTGTTACATTAAAGGGAATGCTAAGATGTAATTTATGTTTTAGTTGATTTATATTTTGTTGGAGTACTTGCTTATTGTTGCCTAATGTTTATGTATGCTAAGTTTATGTTTAAGTTAAATTATAATTTGTTTTCTATGTTACTTGATTGTTGTTTCGTACTACCTTTTTTTGTTCTAGTCTATATTTACAATTTAAAAGAGGAAGACCCAACTTTAATAACTCATTCAAGAAAAACAAATGTAGTGAAAGTGTCCCACTTGGGAACGACTCTACTTTAATAACTCATTCAAGAAAAACAAATGTAGTAAATGTGTCCCACTAGGGTTCGACCCTACTTTAAATTGTAAATTCAAGAAAAACAAGTATAAATGTATCCCACTAGGGGACGGCCCAGATTCAAAACAATCCAAGTAGTGACAGAATTGACTACTCATGCTAGCGCTTCTTTTGAAACCTATATACACCTTTAATTATTGCCAGTATCACATTGAATAGTCATGTCAGTGCATCTTTTAATAGTTGGTAGATGAAATTAATATTTGTCTACCTGACACCCACTATATAAGTCATCACATCTTTTAATACTCACCATGAATAGTCATATTGTAACACCCCACCTCCATTACGATCACTCACAAAGGTAATGCCTTAACTGCAGTGGAGCGTTTTAGGTAAACAGATACAGAATATCACAAGACAGATATTAAAATTTTTGCAGCGGGAATAAACAGCTTTATTAAATCACCAAAATACTTTGTTACATAATACTATGAGTCATAAAACCCTTAAAACAAAACACTTCTGTCTTACATATCAGAGTACATAGGTATTTAAAAGAAAAACATCATTCCCCAAATTAAAGAGCAAGCCATATAAGAGACAGAGACTCGAACCATAATTCAGAAGTAGCTCCTAGAAGATGATATCCAAATCCCGACTAAACCTGGGGTGTTTCCTCCCTGAGAACCTGGGTAGGTCAGACATACGTCTGGTGAGTCCAGTAACTTTTAGCTAGTAAATAAATAAAGGTAAACATGACAGGCATACAAAGTGGATAAGAGGATTCACGGAACAGATGAAAGGTATGACAGGACAAATATGGTAAGATGTATGCTTCACTACAAACTACTCTGCACTATTACTAGTAAAATCAAGATGGGATGATCCCTTCCGCTAACCATAATAATGATAACGATGGTGGTAGTTTCGGGTATTCCTAGCTGCTATCATATGTGCCGCCTGCTCCTATCTCAACTAGTTGTACCCACTACCCTCCTACTATAAATTGGTAGACTAAGGGCATACGTCCGGGTATACCCTATCCACTACCATAATCGATTGGCTCCCTACTCTGTAAATACCCTGTGCTGGTCCTACAACTAGGGGGTATCACTTCCCTAAAGTGGCAACCCAAGGTGTGCACAGTTATACCTACTGGTGTCACGGTCGTCTTGTCCCCCTCTGACCAGCCCATGCACGCACATGTTCCCGGTCGGTTTTCGCCGCCCACACCATCCATCTCGTTTTGGATCTCTTACAATCAATCAGCAATCGTGCCCCTTCCCCTCCTAGTATGGAGTTCTTTACATTGATACCCCTCCGGGTTACTGACTGAAATGGGTCCCACACAACATGATACAAGCTCTCCCCTATATCTTGTATCCCTACTAGGTTTTCTACTGACTATGTATACCCTAAGGTGTCTTTAATTACATAGCCCTCAATCAGTTATGCGTACCTACAGGTGTCTTTAATACATAACCCCTATTCTACCTATCGGTTATGCGTACCTATAGGTGTCTATGTTACATAACTCTATCTATTCCCATTAGTTTTGCGTACCCCTAAGGGTGTCTTTAATACATAACTTTACTATTCTGCCCCGGTTATGTATACCATTAGGTGTCTTTAATTACATAACCCTTTTTATCTGGTTAAGTTTTTGGGCCTATATATATTAATATTACCCACCTACCCTTCAGTTGTACTTAACCCTCCCACTGATTTAATCCTATTTATTTAATGGTTAAGTTTGTGGGCCTATATATATATTAATATTACCCACCTACCCATCAGTTGTACTTAACCCACCCACAATCCAACTCATTTTACGTAACCCTAACTTATGTCTATCATCATACAGTCCACATGTATTAAGCTAGGTTAAGTAGTCTTTTCTTATTTTCATGTCCAATTATGGTTATATTGGGCTAGACCTCCCACATTAGGCCTACACCATGTGGATGCTGGATATGCCGGTCGGGTCCGGGCAGTCTTATTCCACAGTTGGGTCTAACCTTGTGTCTTAGCCCGAGTTGTATTCACACACTTGGACCTCCTACATTAGGTTCAACATTAGTGGCTGCTGGATATGCCGGTTGGGTCCGGGCAGACTTCCACCACTAATGTAACCTAACCTTGTGTCACAAGTGTTAATTAAATTTTCAGACTTTAATTGCATAAACATTCCTCTTTTGATTAATTAAGTTAATTAATTAATCCTTTCCTTTTTATAGGTGTCAATACCTATCTTATTAACAATTTGAATTTCCTATCCATAAATGGTCATATTCAAATTATACTATTTTTACCCAATTTTACCCATGACATAATAGGTAATTATTTATATGTTTCCCTACTACAATCATGTGTCCAATTTACATAATCACTATGTAAATTATGCCTATTACAAATTCCCCTTTTCCCCGTTTCTTAACTAGCGTAACCGTTTGCATTTTTGGCGTCATCGAGGCTACAAGGTAGCCTCATCATAACAATAAAATAAAGGGAATGACAAGATGATTGTTTCAGTACAATTTTTGGCATAAGCATGACAATTAGGGAAAATGACATGATAACTTCGCATATAATTATGATTCACCACATATTTAACAACTTGCATAGATTCATGATTTTGCAACATAACAACTTGCATAGGTTCATGAATTAACAACATAATTAACAACTAACATAGGTTCTTGATTCACAACATAACAACTTGCATAGGTGACTTGCATAGGTTCATGAATTAACAACATAATTAACAACTCACATGGATTCATGATTTACAACATGATTAACAACTTGCATAACATAACAACTTGCATAGTTTCATGAATAATAACTTGCATAGGTTCATGAATATTAACTTGTATAGGTGACTTGCATGATCTCATTACAACTTGCATAGATTCATGATAACAACTTGCATAGATTCATAATAATAATTTGCATAGATTCATGATAACAACTTGCATAGATTCATGATAATAACTTGCATAGATTCATGATAATGACTTGCATAGATTCATAATAACAACTTGCATAGCTACAAACAACATGTATCCAAATCATAGTCTACCACCATTCACTTTTATCTATTTAAACCTAAAAGTGACTAGAACTCACAGAAAAAGAGGGTCTTGAGTACTGGGATCTGAATTCTGTAATTGATTAGCGTTCCCTTGATGTAGGCAATTTCGTTGTTGCAGTTTTAGGCTTGATTTGATTTGAATTGAGTTGCTTTACTTTGCTTCTAGTTGGTGGCGGCTACTCTAGGTTTTGGAGTGACAACATGACGGCCATTGTTCTAATTTTGATTTGATTTTAGGCTTTGAGTCTACATATGTTTATATAGAATTTCAATTTAGTTATAGCCGTCGGATAACCCTAGAGTTAACTACAACCATTCAGTCAAGATAGGGTGACAAGTCAGCCCTAATGACTCAGCAAGGAGTCAGAAAGGACTCAGCAATGAGTCACATCATGGATTAGAACACACCAGAAAGCTATGCAGGCTTTTACCTCGTCCTGGGCGCACTTGCCGCGCCAGTGCAACTTTGCATGGGCGCACTTCCCAAGTGTGCCAGTGCAATTTTGTTCTGGTGCACTTCCCATGTGCGCCAGTGCATTCTGGCCCGTTTCTGGTTTTTCTACCTAACTTCGTTTGTCCATATCTTCTTCATACGGTATCCGTTTTATGCAAACTCGGACTCTATCTCAAGCAGAATTCCGAGATGAACGCAATGGCGCGACCCGTTTCCCTTAGTTCCCACATTTGAAATTAAGTATTCTTAAATTTAGTTAATTTGATTATTCAAAAATTCGGGGTGTTACATCCTCCCATACTTAAAGGATTTCGTCCCCGAAATCTTCAAGTTAAGAAGAATGTGTCCTACCATCCAATCACCCATCTACTCAACCATCATCCACAAGCATCCACTGTCCATAGAAAACTTCTAATGTTTTATGAACATATGCAAAAGTGTGTGTATATGTTCCTTATCTAATGCAAAGATTAGCCGGTCCACTGATTCAGTTGACCTCCTTAATGCGAATTATATCAGTGCCATGAGCCTAACATGTATGCAATTTTCCTATTTGATACATATTATCTCTTCATGTATGCACAACCATTCATCAAAATGCAGCATCCATATGATAACACAACCATTATACATCCATTACCCTAAATACGCACACATTTATATGCAATATTAAAGTGATTTGAGCCGATCTAGTGCCTAATGTGTGTGCAAATGCATCCACGAGCAACCACTAGCAAACACTTGCATCCACTTGCAACCGTCAAACATAAAATGTCTCAAATACATGTTTACATCCATGGATTTCCTATCTAAAGGTCGAAGATTCGGTTGATGGCATATAAACAAATGATATAAGTAAAACAAAAGCTCTGTTCCCATTTGACATCGGTTAAGAGAATAATTCCATAAGTCTCAGCCCCGAAGACCGAAATCAACATCAGACTGACACTTGGAGAATTACCCCCATTAAACAATGTCAAAACTGGAAATCTACTTCATGCTTCGAGTAGAGACCCCTATCCTTCAGAAATATTTAGATATTTACAGTCTACTGGTACAGATCAGATTACAGAATGAGTCTCAGAAAGTTATCCATAACAGACCCTTGCGGGTCACAAGAAACTTTGGGTGTCTTCCTACGACAAGTTAGAAACTTAACGACCCTCCTCTCAAAATCTAGAACGACCCTCTACATAGAAAGCTAGTCCATTTAGAACCAACCCATAGCCCATAAACTTGAGCACACAAATGTCACATTCAAATTTTTGATGCCTAACACAGATAATTTCAACCCCTTACAAATCACCAATAAATGAGCCGAACCACCAAAGGGGTTTGAAACAACTACGGGATCAGAAACAAGACTAGTATTAAAGTGCAGAGTCTCAATTGCAGAATCAAAAAGAGTCTTAACTTCATAACCAGATAAGGAAATTAAACCTTCTACATAAATTTTCCTATCCATATCCTATCCATCAGCCGCGAGAACATTCGCTTATCCTATCTAAGGAAGAGATTTTAGACAAGGACCAAAGGATACTACATATGGCTTTTCGGGGAATGTTTTTCAAAACAGGCTTTCCTTTTTGAAAATACTTTCTTTTAAAACCTTTTTGAAAATAGTTTTTCAAAACCTTTTTATCAAGTCTGGTAACCTTCAGCTCTGAAACTAAGTGTAACACCCCACCTCCATTAAGTTCACTCACAAAGGGAATGCCTTAACTTCAGTGAAGCATTTTAGGTAAACAGATACAAAATATCACAAGACAGATATTAAAAATTTTGCAGCGGGAATAAACAGCTTTATTAAATCACCAAAATAATTTGTTACATGATACTATGAGTCATAAAACCCTTACAACAAAACAATTCTGTCTTACATATCAAAGTACATAGGTATTTAAAAGAAAACATCGTTCCCTATATTAAAGAGCAAGCCATATAAGAGACAGAGACTCAAGCCATACTTCAGAAGTAGCTCCAATAAGATGATATCCAAATCCTGAGTAAACCTGGGTGTTTCCTCCCTGAGAACCTTGGGGGAGGGGGGAATGGAAGAAAAGAGGCGAAACAAACTAGGCCAGACATTACGTCTAGTGTGTCCAGTAACTTTTAGCCAGTAAATAAATAAAGGTAAACATGACAGGCATACAAAGTGGATAAGAGGATTCACGGTACAGATGACAGGTATGACAGGACAAATAAGGTAAGATGTATGCTTCACTACAAACTACTCTACACTATTACTAGTAAAATCAAGATAGGTTGATCCCTTCCGCTAACCATAATAACGATAACGATGGTGGTAGTTTCGTGTATTCCTAGCTGCTGTCATAGGTGTTGCCTGCTCCTATCTCGGCTAGTCGTACCCACTACCCTCCTACTATAAATTGGTAGACTTAGGGCATACGTCCGGGCAAACCCTAACCACTACCTAATCGATCGGCTCCCTACTCTGTAGATACCCTGTGCTGGTCCCACAACTAGGGGGTATCACTTCCCTAAAGTGGCAACCCAAGGTGTGCAAAGTTATACCTACTGGTGTCACGGTCGTCTTGTCCCCCTATGCCCGGCCCATGCACGCACATGTCCCCGGTCGGTTTGCACCGCCCACACCATCCGTCTCGTTTTGGATCTCTTACAATCAATCAGTAAGCGTGCCCCTTCCCCGCCTAGTACGGAGTTCTTTACTTTGATACCCCTCTGGGTTACTGACTGAAATGGGTCCCACACAACATGATACAAGCTCTCCCCTTTATCTTGTATCCCTACTAGGTTTTCTACTGACTATGTATACCCTAAGGTGTCTTTAATTACATAGCCCTCAATCAGTTATGCGTACCTATAGGTGTCTTTAATACATAACCCCTATTCTACCTATCGGTTATGCGTACCTATAGGTGTCTTTAATGCATAACTCTATCTGTTCCCATTAGTTATGTGTACCCCTAAGGGTGCCTTTAATACATAACTTTACTATTCTGCCCTGGTTATGTATACCATTAGGTGTCTTTAATTACATAACCCTTTTTATCTGGTTAAGTTTGTGGGCCTATATATATTAATATTACCCACCTACCCTTCAGTTGTACTTTACCCTCCCACTGATTTAATCCTATTTATTTAATGGTTAAGTTTGTGGGCCTATATATATTAATATTACCCACCTACCCATCAGTTGTACTTAACCCACCCACAATCCAACTCATTTTACTTAACCCTAAATTATGTCTATCATCATACAGTCCACATGTACTAAGTTAGGTTAAGTAGTCTTTTCTTATTTCCATGTCCAATTATGGTTATATTGGGCTATACCTCCCACATTAGGCCTACAACATGTGGATGCTGGATATGCCGGTCCAGTCCGGGCATTTTTTCCACATTTGGGTCTAACCTCGTGTCTTAGCCCGAGTCGTATTCACACACTTGGACCTCCCACATTAATTTCAACATTAGTGGCTGCTAGATATGCCGGTCGGGTCCGGGTAGACTTCCACCACTAATGTAACCTAACCTCTTGTCACAAGTATTAATTAAATTTTCAGGCTTTAATTGCATAAACATTCCTCTTTTGATTAATTAAGTTAATTAATTAATCCTTTCCTTTTTATAGGTATCAATGCCTATCTTATTAACATTTTGAATTTCCTATCCATAAATGGTCATATTCAAATTATACCATTTTTACCCAATTTTACCCATGACATAATAGGTAATTATTTATATGTTTTCCTACTAGAATCATGTGTCCAATTTACATAATCACTATGTAAATTGTGCCTATTACAAATTCCCCTTTTCCCCATTTCTTAACTAGTGTAACCGTTTGCATTTTTGGCGTCATCGAGGCTAAAAAGTAGCCTCGCCATAACAATAAAATAAAGGGAATGACAAGGTGATTGTTTCAGTACAATTTTTGGCATAAGCATGACATCTAGGGAAAATGACATGATAACTTAGCATATAATTATGATTCACCACATAATTAACAACTTGCATAGATTCATGATTTTGCAACATAACAGCTTGAATAGGTTCATGAATTAACAACATAATTAACAACTAACATAGGTTCATGATTCACAACATAACAACTTGAATAGGTGACTTGCATAGGTTCATGAATTAACTACATAATTAACAACTCACATAGATTCATGATTTACAACATGATTAACAACTTGCATAACATAACAACTTTCATAGTTTCATGAATAATAACTTGCATAGGTTCATAAATAATAACTTGTATAGGTGACTTGCATGATCTCATAACAACTTGCATAGATTCATGATAACAACTTGCATAGATTCATAATAACAACTTGCATAGATTCATGATAATAACTTACATAGATTCATGATAAAAACTTGCATAGATTCATGATAACAACTTGCATTGATTCATGATAACAACTTGCATAGATTCATGATAATGACTTGCATAGATTCATAATAACAACTTGCATAGCTACGAACATCATATACCCAAATCATAGTCTACCACCATTCACTTTTATCTATTTAAACCTAAAAGTGACTAGAACTCATAGAAAAAGAGGGTCTTGAGTTCTGGGATCTGAATTTTGTAATTGATTAGCGTTCCCTTGATGTAGGAAATTTCGTTGTTGTAGTTTTAGGCTTGATTTGATTTGAATTGAGTTACTTTACTTTGCTTCTAGTTGGTGGCGGCTACTCTAGATTTTGGAGTGACAACATGACGGCCATTGTTCTAATTTTGATTTGATTTTAGGGTTTGAGTCTACACATGTTTATATAGAATTTCAATTTAACTATAGCCGTCTGATAACCCTAGAGTTAACCACAACCATTCAGCCAAGATAGGGTGACAAGTCAGCCCTAATGACTCAGCAAGGAGTCAGAAAGGACTCAGCAATGAGTCACAGTATGGATCAGAACACCCCAGAAAGCTGTGCAGGCTTTTACCTCGGCCTGGGCGCACTTGCCAAGTGCGCCAGTGCAACTTTGCATGGGCGCACTTCCCAAGTGCGCCAGTGAAATTTTGTTCTGGCGCACTTCCCAAGTGCGTCAGTGCATTCTGGCCCGTTTCTGGTTTTTCTGCCTAACTTCGTTCGTCCATATCTTCTTCATACGGTATTCGTTTTACGCAAACTCGGACTCTATCTCAAGCAGAATTCCGAGATAAATGCAATGGCGTGACCCATTTCCCTTAATTCCCACATTTGAAATTAAGTATTCTTAAATTTAGTTAATTTGATTATTCAAAAATTCGGGGTGTTACACATATAAATATTAATTATTACATTTATTGAATCTTTGGATTTCCAACTATTTATAGAAGCATGGGTAACAGGTTTCACAGTATTAAAACAATGTCAATTTCTCTTCTTACATCTTACTCCTAGGAAGGTACCATGGATTATCCAGAACCAGTAAAATCACCGTTACCGCAAACTGATATAGACTTCTTATTGAACTGCAAGGTAGACACTATGAAGACATGCGTGAGCACAAACGAGAACAAGAAGAACTCCAAAGACAAAACCAAGCGGAAAGACGACGTGCAGAAAGGCTGCAACAACAGCAAAGATGTTCTACCTTGTGTCGGCAGCAACACAACAATGAAGTGGGAAACTCACAAGAAGTAGACTCACCACTTGTAATTTGTGAATGTGGGTATGCTGATGTTGAAGATATAATTTCAGTGAGGGCTAACATTGGTCGTTGGCATCACCGATGTCATGCTTATCCAACTGGGTGTAATTTTTGGCAGTGGATTGACGAGTTGTTTCCTACTCGTGCCGCAGACTATGCTAATGAATTACAGTATCAACTAAGAACGTTGCAAACTCAATCTATTTAATGGAAAAATGAAATTAGCAGACTTCGGAACCAGCTTCATGGGCTTAACAATAGGAAGCAAAATTAATGTACTATTTCGCCCTTGTTTAACTGTATCTTATTTTCAGTAATTCAATTTTTTATTTCAGAAGAAATGGTTTATATTTTGAAAAATTACTCTATGGGTAACGATGACTCTAAAATATTACTCTAAGGATACATTCCAACATTTCGAAAATGAAAACAACAACTTTAGTTCACAACCCATGTTTCCTGGTCTGGTTTCAAACCACACGTTGGCTTCCTCGATCCCTATACCCGACAAAGGAAATAATAAGGTAAAGCGTGCGTACAACAAGCGCAAACCGAAGGAATTTCAAGGTCAAAGTAGTGCATAACCAATTACGGATGTTGGTAAGATGTGGAAAGCAAATGACTATAAAGTGCTAGCTAGTGCATGGGTAAGAGCATCCGTCGTTCCAACAGGCCGATCCGGCGGAGAGTTTTCTACAACCATGTTAATAAGCTATACAATGAAGATCCTGAATGCCTGACAAGAAGAACATTTGAAAGCACAAAGAGTGCATGGTACAACCTGAATACCATGTTTACAAATTACAAAGGGATAATAGCACAAATGGGGGATAGACTGAGTAGTGGTCAAACTTTCAACGACTCGAAAGAAGATTCCGATACCATCTATTATGCGACTTTTAATTGTGAATTCATTGCTCATGAAGCGTTTGAAATTCTAAAATTGGAAGCAAGTTGGGCCACTCTTGGTGAACCTAATTCTGTAGAATTTAAAGACGCCGAAGGCTCTGATGTGAGAAATGTAGCTTCAAGATTTTCAATGGATTCGTCCCCAGGAAATTCAAATGAATCTCCATTGCCTACTGACGTAGATGGAAACAATAGCAGTCCGTTGACTCCTACTTAGAGTATGTTGTATGATGGAGTTGGCACAAGGATCGAAGGGATAAAATCAAGTAAGAGATCTGTAACACCCCATGATTTCTGTTAACATAAACTAATGAATTAAACAATGCTTAATTTAAAATGCGAGAATCAAGGGAAACGGCTTACGCCATTATGTTCGTCTTGGAATTCTGGTTGAGATAGAGTCTGAGTTTGCTTGAATTGGACTTCGTATGAAGAAGTTATGGTTGTCGGAAGTTTCCAGAAAATTCAAATAAATTCAAAACAGAAGTCAGAACCGGGCTGGGCGTGAAAATTCCTGCCCAGTACCCAGGTCGACCAGGGGGTCGACCCTAGTGTCGACCTACCCCCTACAAGTCAACCTGGGTGTCGACCTATGGGTCGACCTAGGGGTCGACCCCCCCCCCTCGGGCAGATCTGAAAGATGACGATTTTGTGACTCAGTGCTGAGTCAATAGGGCTGAGGTGTTACTATATCTTGACTAGATGGTCTTGATTGTTTCTAGGTTGATCGGATGGCCTAAATTAATCCTAAATTATATATAAACACATGTAGACTCAAACCCTAAAACCTAATCAAAACTAGAACCATGGCCGTCATGCTATCACCTTGCATCCTAGAATAGCCGTCATCAACTAGAGGTAAAGTAAAGCTAATCAACTCAATTCAACTCAAGTCTATAACAACTACAACAACAAATTTGTCTACTTCAAAGGAGAGCTAAATCAATTTCAGAACACAGATCCCAGAACTCAAGACCTTCTTTGAGTTGTGAGTTCAATTTCTTTAATAAGATAATTAACAAGTAATTGGGTTGAGTTATAATTTGGGTTATATAGCTATGTTTGTGAAACATTGGAAAAATGTGATATTTTGTGAATATATGCTAGTTGTTCAAAATGATAGTTTCTTTGTGGATTCCTTTGTATATGCCCAATCACCTATGTTCAACTTGATTCATGTTTGACATCATTTTATATGCAAGTTTGGGTGTAAATTATATGATAGTTTCTATATGAATTGTATACAAGTTTACATGTGAATCAAATAAAGTGACTATATGCAAGTTAAGGTAGAAATTGGATTCATATATATGCAAGTTTACCCTTTTAGATTTAGATCTATGACATACATAGTTTTATGCAAGTTTGTGACTATAGCCTATGCAAGTTTTGGGTGAAAACTATATTCGTATATGCAAGTTTTAGGTGAAAACTATATTCGTGTATGCAAGTTTTGGGTGAAAACTATATTCATATATGCAGGTTCACACCTTTATGCCTATGTTTAGATTCATGACAATACCAAGTTTATGTTGTAATCCTTATTTGAAAGTTTGATCCAATTTGTATGTTATACAAATTTGCAATGTTTCTTCCCTTACGTCATTAGGCTAATTGCTAGTCTAATATATATATATATATATATATATATATATATATATATATGTCATGGTAAGAGAACGAACAACGTGGGGACGGTGGGGGTAATATTGAATATACACATATTTAGAGTTGGCATAAATGGCCTTAAAAGGGCATTTAATTAATTTAAGACATTTATTGGAAAAATTGGTATTTATGGACATAATTTAGGTAACAATTATGGACATAAGTATATTTGAAATTTATTTACAAATTTGAATAGGGATACAAATCCACTTTGGGGTTAAATAAAGATGTATAATAATAAACCGCCTAAGACACGAGGCTAGACTCTTTTGTGGTGTAAGACTGCCCGGACCCGCCCAAAAATCCAGCAGCCACAAATGACAGTCTAATGCGAAAGGTCAAAGGCATGAATTAAACGCGTAACAGTTGTAAAGACACGAGGTTAGGCTCGTTTGTGTTGTAAGACTTCCCGGACCCGCCCTGCAAATCCAGCAGCCACAAATGCCAGTCTAATGTGGGAGGTCTTTACAAGGTTACGATTTTAATGAATTAAGAAACACTTAACCAGATAAACATGTGGTGGGACATAGGGGGTTAAGTGGGTGCCTTGTGTAAGAACCTGTAACTTCCCCGTGAAGGAAAGCACGAATACTTTGAGAACAACACACAAAAGGATGCATACGGAAGAACATTTCATTGTTATTACAACAATTCCATCAGATACAAGAATATACAGAGTATAAATGAATAAATTACATTCGACAAATATCAGAGATTACAATAAATTACATAGCAGCGGAAAAATATACAAAACACAACTGAAAGTGATACACGGATACAGAGCTTTCCGGATATCGTTCCAGCCGTAAATCAGGACCCTGTGAATATAAATCTGCAAAACCAAAACTACTAGCTGCCCGTGTGGAAAATAGGGGCACCCAGAGTTTAGGTTAAAACAATAAACTCCAGGTCAGTCATGTGACTGGTGTGAGAACTAAAACAGTTATTAATATTGGTTTTAAAGTTTGGTAAATCAAGGGACCACGCCGTATAACACGGAACGGGTTTCCTCCCAAGAATACCAGTGCATAGAACAAACAGCGCAATGCTAAATAAAGAAAAATGAAGCTGTTATAAGACCCATGTCTCATCACATAATGCAACGCAAGCCGGAGGATAGGGTTTTCCCTTATAACAGCCAAAGCATGCTTGATACGTTTAAAACACATTATATGATACTATTATAAGTGTATAGTGTCAAAACAATTTTCAATCATAAATATCAATCATAGACGGCATGGGTACCATATATCATGTCGCCATACTAGTTCTACAATTAAAACCGCAATATCACGTATTGGAAATTGGATTTCCGTCATGAGTCGAGGCAAGGGGCAAGCTCCTCTCCGCGTTCGAGACACTCTAGCAAATGTCCCAGGACCCCACTATGATCCTTGGATCTTCAGGGCCGGTCCTCTCTTACTTTTGAGGATTGGCAATTCCTGAACACACGTTTCCCGGTCCTTACAGACCTATATCCGAGGCGCCTCGTATCCAACAACCACATAGGTGAAAAGTATATAAATGTCAGGGCTGGTAGGTCACTGACACCACCTTAGCTAGAAAGAAACGTCGTGCTCTCCCTGCAGTCACTATCCCGTTTTTAACTCATACCGAGGTGTGAGGCTCGCGAATTCACGTTATACACAAAGCTACACCACACAGGCCGTGCTTTGATCATCAACCATAAGACTTTGCTTTTCAACAGAAGCCCTGATCAATTGCCACTTATGCGTGCCACATTGGCAATTCACTCCATGCGACTGATGTCCATCGATATACAACCTCTGAGCTCGTACGTCTCAGAGAAGGGCGTTAAGCAAGAGAATAAATTCTCCGCCGCCAAACAGATGTATATTTAATAAAGATCAATCAACACAGAATAAAATCCAATGTCAGACACACAATCCATTTACAAGTTCGTTCTGGGTCTGAACAAAACCGGAGGCACTTTCCTCGCATATCCATCCATCTCCAAGTACGTCTGGACGATCACCAACTGTTTCCCTCATCTTGGGTGTACAACCCAATCGAGATCATCAGTAATCACCCAAACGATGTGAAGACTTCCGGTCCTCAACCACCGTCTTCATCTTCGACATCTCGTCGAATCGGTTATTCAGAATGGGTATAACCCGGCCTTTCTGAATGACCCACGTATATGATAAACAAAGGTTACACGAACACAACAAACGCCTCATTCCAATTCAGAATATTCTTTTATTCACAAAATCACATTCTTAGGGAAAAGTTCCCATTAATTTTATCCAAGATAAATTCTTCTAAATTTATTCTTTAATCTTCCTTTGGATATCATTTCAAATCATTTTATGGTTTTCCAAACTAGTCATTTTTATTTAAAATAATCTATTTTAAATATACAAAATTCATCAAAATCGCCAAAATAAAAATTTTAAACTGGCTCAGAATTTCCGGGTTATTACACCTTGGGTGGCATGTGAAGTTAATAGGGTGCCTTGGGTGGGATGCGAAGTTAAGAGGGTGCCTTGGGTGGCATGTGAAATACGATTTGATGCGCTTAACCATGATTGAAACATGTAAGAAGACATGAATAAGAATGGAGTTAGGGGAGGAAAACCTTAGAGGGGACCAAGCATAGGTAGAAAGCTTGTGTCATACATAGGGGCCCTTTTCAAACCAGTAACCCATTAAGTATCTTTGTGGGCTCGATCTAAGTCGAGGACGGGACACGCGTACTGGGTTTGATTGTAAGAGGTCAAAACGGGTTAGCGGTGGAAATGCAAGTCCAACGGGGTCATGTGAGTGTGTGGCCCCGGACTGGTAGGTAAGACGTTGTTGCATCGTGTAGATATAAGCCGTGCATTTTTGGTGGTATCGGGTTGCCACTTTGGGGAGTGATACACCCCACTGTGGTGCCAGCACGGGTATCTACAAGTTAGGGAGCCGATCGAATGGGGGTAGTGGGTACACCTGGTGGAGATAGGGGCAGGTGGCACCTATGAAGGCAGCTAGGGATACACAAAACAACAATTAACATTATTAAATTTGCTAGGCGGGATCAACTTTAGGGTGTTTGGTGTGGTGCAATGTAGTAATTATCTTATAGTGATTAGGTGTGCCTTTAACGTTATCTTTGTTCATCTTATTTCCTTTATTTGCTCTGTCATGCCCATTTGTTCACAGTCATTTCCTTATTTTCCAACTTATGCCTTATCCTTGTTACTTTAATGATTATATTGTTAAAGTTATTACACTCGCCAGACTTTAAGTCTGATCCCCTTTGTTTCCACCTCTTTTCCTCCTCCCCCCCCCCCCCCCGAAGGTGCTCAGGGTGGGACTAGTTCCGGTGGAGCTTGATTTGGACAGCTTTATCTCTCTCTTTTGGAAGTTTCTTGGATCGCTGAAGTAAAGTTCAGCCTATCTTATTTATGGCTATTTTATGTTGGGGTTATGTCTTTTATTTTATGTACTCAGAACTTATTTGTAAAGATGGATAATAAGTGTATTTGGTTTTGTAGTTGGTTTTTGATGTGATGTAACCAAACTATTTCTCCACTGCCATAAAAGTGGTTTATTTTCCAAGTACCAATATATTTATCTGTCTTGTTTACTTTTCTGTTCTATACACAATAAACGCTCCATCAAAATTAAGGCATTCCCTTTGTGAGTGACCTTAATGGAGATGGGGTGTCACAAGATCATTATTGAGAAAAAAGAAGCAAACGACCTGGTAGCGTCTAGTGATAGGCTAACTTCATTGTTGAGTGATATCTTAATTGCATCGGCCTAAGAAAAGGATGAACATAAAACTTAGAAAGATAAGCAGCTGAAGATCATGGAGATGCAGCTTCAGCAAGCTATAGAGAGAACTATAACACTCAACGGAAGAACTGATTATAACAACAAACGTGAAAGACGTTTAATGGAAGAAAAGGGGGAGGCGTATCTAGAAAAAGATGTATCTCACCTATCCGGAGAGGCTCTGGAGTACGCTTTAGCCAAAAAAAGGTAATATTCTAAGGGCTCAACAGCTGCGATACTAAGAAGAAGAAGGTAGTTCTGGGATGTAGTTGAATTATATGTTGCTATTTCAAGCTTCTTGTTTGCTAGATTTATTTTCCGGTATTGGTTGTAATATTTTATGTGTAATCAAAAAAATTATCTATTATTATGAAATTTATATATTATATTTGGGTGTGTTTCCTTTTTAAAACCTAAAAGGAAGTAAAACTAAAAAATTAAAACCATTCAACTAGTGTATATAACTTTAACACGCAACAAAAATAAACCAATAAAGAGTAACATTAATTATACATAACAATAAATAAAACATTGATTATACAACAAGAAAATAAGAGTAACATTAGTTATACATAACAATAAATAAAACATTAATTATACAATAACAAAACAAGAATAACATTAATTATACATGACAATAAAAAAATTTAACTATAAAAAAATAACATTAATTATACACAAAAAACCCAACAAAAAAACCCTTAACATTTGTCAAAGTAAATTAACCTATAAATAAAAATTAAGTATGTACAATGCTGGAAGAGAAATATGTTTCCTTGGTGTAACAAAAACTTCAAAAGTATAAATAAAAATAAAATAGATTTCATGTATTAAGGGAAAAACCCAAAAACACAAGAAAACATTCAATCTCAAACAAAAAATTAGGAAACCACAGGTTACAGTTTAATGAAAACTATTCAGAACAAAAGGGGTTTCTAAATACCGTATATAAGCTAAAAGGTATACAAAAAACCATTTAGTCTTTAAACGGTTTAATGAAAACCGTTTAGACTTTATATGGTATTCAATAAACCATTTAAATCACGTCGCTCGAATTTGTAAACGTCGATCACTCCCATTTGAAATCCCTCCCCACGCTCTTCCCATAAATGCTGGAGCGCGAGCTTTATATCTTTCTCCCTATTTAGAGCCATTCCCCATGCTGCTAGGAATGCTCTTACATGGTGCTAAATGATACTGTTACAATATTTTATTTTTTTGAAATCTGCATTTGATAATAATTTGATACCATTGAATACATCTACCCTTATATAAAATACACATAACTAGACTGAAAAACCTAGTAATTGATGTAAACTTATATGTTTTATTATTTATTGATTGATTTCTGCATATATACATGGAATCTAATTGCTGCGATAATGAGAAGGCCCGAAACAAGCGATCTTGGGAAGAAAAGGTACTTGCACAGATTGACTGGTCATATCTGATAATGGTGAAGGAGCTCATGTGCTACAGTGGTGGCAGCCAAATAATGTAAAATAGTGAGCTTCAGGCACACTAAGCTACACAAGAGCAAGCAACAATGTGGAAAAAAATGCCAAGAGAATGAAGTTGTATGCTGCTTGGTTTGCAGCATTGTAACATATCGACTTTCGTGTACCTTTTGAGCTGACAATAATAACTCAAGTCCAACCCAACTTGTACTGAAATGCAAATAGTTATTAGAAAGAAATTAGAGGGTGCGACAAGAAAGAAAAAATTATTATAATAGAAGAAGAGGAGGAACTAACAGAGTCTCACATCACTGCGGAACATAATATAATATAGAAATAAATCTTTACTGAGAGTTTGAAATAAAACTTACAATCATCAGAGTACATCACACATCTGGACAGTTATAATAATCTGTCCTCATATACAATCACACAACGTAATATATAATATCATTGGTCTGGACTCTCTCATCTCGTCTCTTCATAACGATCGATAACCTGGACCTGTACAGCTCGGTCTAACCCGAGCATTACAAACACCGGGTCAGTCTGGTGAACCAGAGTAAGAAAAACACACTAAGTTTAAAGGCATCACACAACTCGATTTTAACTTCAAAATCTTTTCGAAAGAAAACGATAATCGTAAGACCGAATCCACACATAAATACGGACGGTTTTGATAACCGTAAGACCGAATCCACACATAAATTCGATCCTGGTTATCCTGTACCAAACAATTTTGGGTCTGATTTTGATAGTGGGTTATTTAACTATCAAAATAAATAATAAAACCAAATAGATCCATTGGTTTAGCACACAGCGTCACTTGGCGTTTAAAGATAATATATTGGTTGGAATACCAAAAATAATATATTAGTTTTAATATATTAATATTCTCAATTCCTTTATTCTAATACTTCGGAAAACATTTTAAAATTGTATATATTTTCCTTTAGCTATTGTTCAAAATATTGTTAAAAATATTATTAATTATTTAACATTTGGAAATTGGTCCAAATTATCATTTTTTAAACAATCGTTATGAAATCTCCTTTCCGTTTTGTTATTTGAGCACCATAATTGGCACTTATTCTTTTAGAATAACCCATTTTAAATTTCATCACTTTGTTTTGAAAATATCGTTATATTTTCATAAAATCTCCTTTATTATTTCTTTACTATAGAAATATCACTTCATATTCTCAAGCCCTTATTAAATTCCTTTACTTTGAAATTATAATATATGTATATTTCCAACTTCTTCAAATGATGTTACATTATTATTTCACAAAATAATTCACTACAAATATTTCCGTCATCACAACTAATACATCCTCCGATAATCCTGAAGTTGTTTAAATTGGGGTATTTTAATTACCTCTCAGACCTTGATTAACAACGTTCTTATCTTAAGATAAATACGAATTGTAATTCAAAAGCTCATATTCATTCTAATACCAACCAATACCAATTCACTATTTTATTAAAAATACGGTTTTATACAACCTTCTTACTATTAAAATCTCCCTTTTAAATATACTATTATTAAATAAATACATTGATTTGGTAAACATTAAATAAAACATCAATCTTTAAACTTTAACTTCTTTAACTATTTATCTAGATTCTTAATACAAATGGTACTACCAAAAACTTTGCCAAATTATGTTGCAAGAATACTTTTCCCTAAATCTTTCATTTATTTCATTTGGGCAAATCTTATTTCAGATCCCATCCATTTCACTTAATTCCATCATTTGGTAATGTTAATTTAAAATTGACGCTTTAAATTCACATCCCTCTTTATAAGCTTGTTTACACAACTCTGGTTTAATATAAACCCTTTTCATCTCGATTTCCTTTCTACTTAATCCAAACATTTATTTTAAGCTTATCTCATTCGCTTAAAATCACTTTATACGTTCATTCACCAAATTTGGTTTAAATATAAATCGTTCATAGGCTTCTTAGAAATTCAATTATATTTCATTACCACTTCGATTAGTTATTTTAATGAACTTTATTTAAATAAGTAATTCCTTAAATTAAAATCTACTTCATCATTAACTGGAATTCATAACCAATTTGCTTTTTAATTCTTATTAAATTAAGCTCCATTCGCTAAATTATTACATTAGAATAATCGGCATAAACTAACTCAATTTAAAAATCAATTTCCGTTAAGTTGGATTGGTAAAATTTAAAACATGATTAACTGGTTAATCAACTCCAACTCGTCTTTTCATTTTCATTAATTAATAATATAATATAATAAATTTAGATTATCCCATTTACTTCGCTTATTATTAAATAGATAATAGTCGATTAATATAATCCCATTTTAATTATTACTTAAAACAACTAATCCCAATTATTAATCGTTAATTAATCCTTGCTCATCTGCTTATCCATCATATTAATATAAGAATTAATTTTATAAATCATCTAACAATTTAGATGAGGCACGTGCTTCGTACATGGTATATTTTTGGTACAAAAATAGTATTTGTGGTTAAAACAATCAATATATGCGTGTGCTTCGCACACGGTATATTTCTGATACAAAAATGGTATTCGTGGTTAAAACAATGAATATATGCGTGTGCTTCGCACATGGTATATTTTTCTTTTTATAAACTTCATTTAAAATAATATATTTAAAAATCTATATTCATTTATAAAATAAATTTTATAACTTCATTTCTATCGATTCTCCTGACGGTAAATCAATCTTTATAAACGATTATAATTTAGGCCATCTACTGTCAATTTCTCAACCAATATTTCTCATTGGTTAATATCAAGGGTTCAACAGTAATCAATAATCAATCCATAATCCAATCGGGTTCTTAAACAGTACATGTGGTATAACATGAAAATAAATAATAAACTTAAGGAATCTAGTTGGATTCCTCCAACCTGTTCTTCCCTGTATTCAATACGACAATCTATAATAAACATGAATAATTAATTCAACTGGTAATGATCAGCTAACAACCATACAAGTATCCAATTCAATTTTAAACATTTATTTTATTATAAACGTAACCAACAAGGTAAATTACCTTCAATGGAAATAATCATTAAAAATAACGATTTCATTTAAATTAAACGACCATTTAATTTAAATTATATATATATACATATTTAATATTCAGCAAACAACAAAACAATCATCAATCAGTCAACAAATACCAAGCATAGCACACAAATATTCAAACCCGACTCATATAAATATAAGTGGGATAACTGAGTGAGAATAACTCACCTTGTTTTTATCCGTCAATTAATATAGTATTTTAAATAAAATTAAACAACTGTTTAATTTTATTAAAATTTCCAGTAGCTTCCAGTGCTAATTAAACCCTCTTCATCACATTGTACTCATGGATACGGTTTCGACGCACCTTGATTTGTTTGCAACTAATTCTGTACGATGAAGTTATATATAATCTTAGTATGCGATCTTATATGCTTTTACTAAATTGATTAACCTTTAAATTAATTATTATTAAATAATTATTTTTGTAACATTAATTACCTATCGTAATTAGTCTTCTAATTTGCTCCAACCCGATGTGCCAATAATCCAACATACCTTGATCCATGTCATTAATTTCTTTTTCAAAGCCATAGAATTAAACTCGATTTCCACTGTTGGAATACACAACTGCTCCTTCCATTATTCTTATATTTTCATTTTTTTTAATCAGCCAAAGCCCAACTATCTTCTCCACGTTACTGTAGCTATCCACTCCCACTTCCACGTTACTCATACTCCATTTTCTAACCTGCTGTGCTCCCCATATCTTATTTTTTGAAACCTCTGCACTGTATAAATGCCAACGTCAAGTACATGCAAAACAATTTTCCCCATACTATAGAACAACTCCTATCTCCAACAAGCCTTCCCCAGTCCATCATGTTTCTATTATTAATATATATTTTTTGTTTTTTTTTTCATTTGGTATTTCTTCCTTCCCATGCAGACTATGTATTCACGCAACCCTTCCCACACTTTCCTTTACCCTTTTCTGCATTAACACCCTCGGCCACCTCTCTAACCACCATCTCGCCACTGACCCACACCACCTCAGGTCGACAGAGCGCCTACTACCACGTCGCGAGACCGCCTAGATTTCCACCAGTCTTATCCCCAGTAACTACTACAGGCCCCACGTCGAGCGAAAACGCGGTAGCAGCTCGTGTCCGTGTCATGTGTCCTTCACTGATTTGTTCAGTGCCTGTACTGCGTGTATACCATTTCTTCGTTTGGACGTGTATAGGTGAATGCAAAGCGGTATTATTTAATATGTGGGGGCGTTCTTCATTTTATTTATGAAGAAAGTTTCTGGTTTGGGTTTTATTTTCTTTAGTTGAGTGGGGGAATTTGATTTGCTAGAAGGATTGAAATGAAAAAAGCAATGAAGTGCGTATATATTTATTGGTGAATGTATTTATGGATAGAAACAACGTTCAATTCATGAGTACGAGGTAGGCATAGGGTAGCTGAAACATATAGGAAGTTAGAGGACTTTGGGTGATTATAGGCTCAGTGATAATAGGGTAGCTCCACGTATAGATGTGCAGCTTGATGTGAGGACAAATTTAGATATCACTCCAAATGGTTAGCATGTGTTTTCTGTTTTCAAAGGACTGAACGCATTAAATTTTGGCTTGTCTGCAGACAAAGAATCAAGAAGTAGGCAGTACTCAATTTCTTAATAGTTAAGGCCTTTTATTTTTACACCTGTATGATTGAGTTATTTAGTCTATGCGTGAGTACGGCCTTTATTTAAACGAAGAAGACTTAAACAAGAAGGAACAAGATAGGCTATTCTCTAGATGGCATGTGCAGAGGCTATGTATGGGATAGGGTAGCTGCGTATCAATGGGTAGGCTTGTGTATTCAGAAGTAGGAATCAATGTAGCTGCACCAATTAGTGTGGTTTTTCACTTCCATTTAATTTGTTGCCTTGATTTGATTAAATGTCTGTGTGTGCAATATGAATGTGAAGTGATATACTAGAGTAGCTGTAATGTTTATTCATTTCATAGCAGGGCACTTTTGGGTAGTCAGCTATTTCCTTAAGGCTAAAGGAATGTTGTTTGTATAGCGGTATGATAGGGTAGAGGTAAAAATGTAAAGATATGACTGGGAAACATTTAAAATTAAAATAGTTTTGTATATTACTTTGGGTTGCACGTCATTGATGTAGGGTAGGATTTTTAAACTATTTTATGAAACTTAACCTTGAAGGAAATGGAGTAGCTTTTTCGGGTGAATGGTTGGGGTATAATAGCTTGAACATTTTATTTATTTTTAAATTATCGGCATATATTATTATGAAGCATTAAACATTCGTATAGCCACATACACGAACCCCAAATGTCATGAAAATGGACGAACAGCTACATCTTGCCATTTGGGATGCAATTAAATTAATTTCGTTGAATTTTGTCTTCGTTTACACAACAACAATATTTTAATTTTAATATATTCATCGGTTCACGTTTTAAATCTCGTCTACCGACAGAATTACTCTGTTTGGCTCCAAATTGGAAAACTAACAATAACTAGCGATACGTATTCCAATAAAATTCGTTTCATCGAAAATGGATATTGTTCGAAAAACAATTTTTTTTAATGCTTATATAATATAAATTTAATTTCAAACAATTAAACTAAATAATAATAAATTATTATTATCAAATGTATCAAAATAAAATAATGTACCACTCCAATATAATCAATATGGAATTATTACTCAACATCGGTATATTTGAGTTAAAAGATATCCAAATATATAAAATTTCCTTTTGTAATATTAAATAAACGTTATAATTTATTAATGAATTCCATAAAGACTATTTTAAATATTGATTTGGACATAACTTGCTATTTATAAGCTAAAGTCTCGATTTTTCTCTTCCATTATAAAATTATCATCTAATAGATCCTAACGTTTCTTGTTTCACAGAATTCCGACTTAAAATGTGTTATGTGTATTCAATTGAAGTTCAAAACTCAATTTATGAACTTCCATGACATTACGCGCTTGTTTTAAAATTAAATATAAATATAAACGTTCAATCATCGTTTAATAACGAATTTGATATTAAAATCCGTTAAAAATTCCAATAAAATATTTAAAATGGATTTAAATATTCAAATTCAAATAGCCAAAAAATCTGGGTCGTTACAAGCGTAGGTCGGTCATGCTGTTGAAAGATTTGACACGTAACATACTGTTAGATCCAAAAGTGGCTCTAACAACCAAATTATATGAGTTCGCAGAGACTTATATCTAGAAATGCGAGAAAACACAGAAAACACACAGGATTTATAGTGGTTCGGCATTAACGAGCCTACTTCCACTTTATATCTATGATTATACATAAGATTCGGGTACAATCAGAGATTTTTCTCTCAATATCACTTTTTACAATACTGATTCACTTAGTGATTTTGAATTAATATTGGTAAGAAATAGTGCAAAGACAGTAATGGTAGGAACAACACTCAGAACTGCCAAAAAGATCCTGAAAATGCCAAGCCTGGGACTATTTATAGATGATATCTACAGACGGATCGTGGTCACACGTGGCGCAAATCCCGAAGATCTCGGAATGTTTCGTGGCTTGATGGAGAAACAGTTAATATAGCCGTTGTGGACACGTGTCGTGAGATCCTATATTTTCGGATCGTGAATGACTTGGTCATGGCCCTCATCTCTCAGCTTCAGGGATCGGATCGAACCGGCGTGGACGGATCGGATCGGATCGAGCTGGTGTGAACGGATCGGATCGTGGTCATGGGGGGCGATCACGAACCATGGAGGATGCAACTTCATGAACAAGGCTTCATATTATACATGTTTTCGAATCTTTGTGGCTTGGTCCAAAAGTTAGCAAACATTTTGCCCCCTCGAAGCATGTTTTATTGAGGATGGAATATGCTTCAAAATTACGAACTTATCTTTTCATGAAGTGATGCAAATCAAAAGTCGCGTCTGTCTGAAACGTCGTACTACTTCAGGAAGTTACATCCTTTGGCGGGTATAAATATCAAGTTGAATCCTTCGATCAGTTCCTCATTTGTTGGCCGATTCCATACTCTATAAAATTCTATGATCGACTAGTTAGGTAAGTTTTTCCTTTTTTTTGTGCTTTCGTTCGGGTCGTCGAAGCATTGTCGGGTCTTAATACGTTTGGATCTGCATCACGGTCTGAAAGGTAAACGAGATCCATATAAGCCACGATGGGCTTTCCCGAATGTTCATGGTTCGCCAGGCTCAACGGGATGGACTGGATCGCGAGCCATTATAGGTGTTCTCGGCCCGTCAGCTTCTCAATACCGGAATGAGACAAAAATAGGAATACCGATAGTCACCATTACACCTATATAAACCGGCCCTTAGCTCACTTTTCCCTTCTTCTTCTTTTTCTGTTTTCACTGCTGCCCCTCAAAAACTCGGTGAAAACCTTAACTTTCTAACTCCCCTTTGTTTTTCTCAAATCTCAACAAGTAAGTTAACCATTATTTTTACTTATGGTAACTTAGAATTTACCATAGGCTTCTTTTCCTGCTCTGTATTTTCTTCTACGGCTTCCCTGATTGTCAATCGCCACGGCGATGGAGATGCATCGATCTGTGAACGGAGGAGGGAAACTACAAGGGAGAGGAGGTGGAAAAGAAGGTTGTCTCGTGGAAGGAGTTACGACTCGGGTCTTGGTGATAGCAAAAATGGAGGAAAACGAGATGGAGTTGGTGTTAACGCAAGCAACGGATCGGATCATGATATATTGGGGGAGTATTAAATAGTGGAGACATGGAGTGGAACGGACTGGAGGGCCCTCTCATGATCCGTTCGGGTAAGAGAGAGTTGTCATGGACTGGATCGTGCTACGATCCATAGCCTACGTCATGAGTCAATGCTGCCTCACCAGCGTAGCTTGTCAACGATCCGACACCCACGATCCAAGCCTAGTTTCATGCCTTAGCATTTATGCCACAATCCGATCCCCAAGACTTTAACGAACCATCTTTGCTAACGATCCCTGTTACATATTGACCTAAGCAATGTACAGCAATCACAATATATTAGACAGTTAGGTTAGAGCCTTCGAGATAATCTTCCTGGACTGAACAACAGCATACAACAGACATTATCTTCTTATCTGATTAACTTCATGCTTTCCTTATCGTATGCACATGTACACACTTGCACTAACACACAGAGGGAACGGGTAACCTGTGTTCTAATTTTTACTCGCCAACACAGCTATGTTGGAAAAACAAGTGACTGAGACACCGAATGAAAGTACCGAATCAGAGACATCAGTACATCACAGCTCCGACGTGCTTCCCTCAAATTCAGATGAGGAAAAATCCGATCCTGATTACGAGAAGGATACTAATATAGAGTCAATGACTTCTGAGAGCACATCCTTTGAAGATGAGGATGATCAAGCTCCTGATGAAATTCCGGGTGTTAGGGAAATAGAGAAGTTCACTGATTATTTACCTTCTAAGTCAGACGATATAAAACTTAAGAAGATATGTTTAAGACACGGAATTCCCTATGACGATGTGAAAGCTCCAGAAAGCGAAAATAGACCTCATTCTGCCCCAAAGGGGTACATGACTATTAGTCGACTCATGTGCTGGGTAGGGGTTATTCCTCCTTTTCCTCCAATTGTCGTTGATCTCTTAAGACAGTTACACATTGCCCCCATGCAACTCCATCCGAATGCCTATGCGACTCTGTATACTCTGTATATTGCTTATATGGAGATTATGCAGACCAAACTTACCCCTAAAGATCTGAAGTTCTATTGTCATTTCAAGCATCGTTCCGCAGGGGCTCCCAATTTTTCTTTCTTCGAATCAGTTGCCAACAGAAAAGTTGTAACGGATGGTTATAGTAACATAGGGTATATCAAATCCGAATGGTTTTATATAAAACACCAAGCTGGATGTGCGAGGAAGTGGCTAAAAGCGAGTATGTTTTCAACTTTCCCGCATTTAATTCGAATGCATAGTCTCAGTGCTAACAAATCATTTTGTTCCATACAGATCACAACTTTGAGAGAACGGAAGTATCGATATACGAAGACCGAATGTCCTTCCTTCTTAAGAGTAACTCGGATTTCTTAAGGATTAAGAAATGTATCACCGACGAGAACCTTCACAAACACCGTCTCTTAGATATAAGATTCGGACTTGGAGCGGGCGGCAAACCTTACAAGTATATACCTTCGACTGAGGAAGAAGGAACTTCTCAAGCTGTAAAGACAACTACCCTTCGCAAGAGTCCTTCTCCAATGACTGATCAGGATGACGAGGATTTAAACGTATACAAAGGAGACGAGGGGTAAGCTGACGAATCAAAGGAGGTCCCGACCTCTGGGCGGCAGTCTCCCTAAAGGACTTCATCACCAGTTGAGTTTGTCGCTCAGGATGAATTAACGGAGGAACAGATACTCGGGGAATTAAATAAGATTCCTTTACCAGACGGTATTTATACTCAGGAAGATTTTGGAGGGGAACCAATTTTTTCCATCTCTGAAGAGACGAGTGCCCCAGTTGGAGAAAAAGAAGTCACCCAAACGAGCCTAACTCTGGGCCCTGGTTCGTTAAAAAGGGGATTTCACGGGATATACAAATCACATGCACCACTTAGCATAACACTCTGATAACATTTTCGTTCATAGTTTTAACATGCACCTATTTCTTTTACAGGGAAAATGTCTCGCAAACAGTCTTATTCTTATTGTTCTCTTCGTGAGGGCACATCAAGCCTCCTTCCAGATCCCAAGCATGCTCGTAGTGATAGTCGAGGAAGGGATAGTCGTCGGCCTCGGGATCCTCATCAACCTTATTCCACACGATCTTGATCTCCATCAAGGCAAGGTTCTGAAAAGCCTCACAGTCGTCCATCGTTACCGGCTGGGGGCAAGCAACTTCCTAGAGATTTAACCCCTCCGAAGAGTACGCCTTCTCATGTCCAGTCTTCGAAAAAACACCACAATCCAGAGGACAGAAACAAAGATGAGGGTAAGATCGTTGAGAAGAGAAAGACATCTAATGTTCCTTCTAGCGAGCACGACTTGGATACCACCTCTGCGCAGAATATTGCTCCCAGTTCTGAAATTCAGGCAAAGCTAGAGCTCTTGCGAAAGAAGTTCCCTGATATTTTCTTTGAGAGGATGATATTCGTCCCGGATCTTGAACTGGTCCCGAGGATTGGGACACAGAGGTGATAGGGTACGTATGCCATGTGGCTAAACAATATGGGGTAATGAAAAAGCATGCTACTGCACTTTCTACTATCATCCGCCAGACGGAGACGGAAGCAGCCAGAGTGAAGATTGATAATGATGCTAGGGCTAGGAGCAAAATGGAAAAAGTACTAGAGGATGCACAGGCCCAACTGGCTTTAGCTCGGCAAGATGCAGAGAATTACAGGTCCGAGATGGAGAGTGCTAGGGAGCGTTTTCGCAGTGAGCTTGACTTAAACAGCCAGGAACAGGTGGCTCTGAGGAAGGAAGTGGAAGATCTCAGGGCAATTAATACCAAACTGAAGACAGCACAGGAACACTTTGCTGCTAAGAAAGATGCCTGGGAGAAAGAGAGGGTGAGCTTAAAAGATGACCTCACTCTCGCCAAAAAGGAAAAGGAGGTTTTAAATGATCAACTTGCCCAAGCTGAGGAGCATGCAGCTCTCACTGAAAGTAACGCCAATAATGCTCTTGAATCGGCCACTACTACTGCTAATAAGCTCGCTGAAAAAGAGAAAGATATAGCTGGTTTTGAAGAACTGTTGTTCGACTTCTTTGGTCAAGTCATCAAGACTCGAGATATCTCTTGGATTTCGGATTATCATGTTACTTTGGCCAATGTATGGGATGCAATTGTCAAAGGCGAGAAGCGGCGATTGATGGTCGATGAGATTGACGAAAACTAGCTGATGCAGACCTTTCTTAGAGGCGAAGAACCTGAGGCTTTGGAGAAAAGTAGACGCCTAATCCATAAAGAGATCGAGAGGGAGAAGAGTAGGCTCAAGGCAAGGATAAAGTTGGCGAAAGCTTGAGCTCGGTGGTGTAGTCCAAAACCTCTGAAGTTGAGGAATATAACCCTGATGATCCGATGATCCCCTTGGCTCCAACCCCTCCAATTGTCGGGACCACCACTATAAATATGGGAGATGAGTCGGCTGAAGGTATTTCCATATACTCTCCACAGTTCATCAAAGCAATCGTAACTTGTCGTCATCTCACGGGACAGACAACTGACATGGCCACATCTCCTCCTGATTCACTAACCTTTGCTTCTCATGGTGTAGGTACCAAATTGGTCGAAAAAGGTGCATAGGAGAAGGCAGTGGCAGAGAAAGTTGATGTCCCCCCGGGTTCTGGTATTGAAGTTTCTTAGATTCCAAAGCAAACCAAGGGTACAACAAGTGAGAGAGTCACGGTAGCACCCATGGAATCCAGCACTGGCGCTCCTGCAGACGCTAAGATTATTGTGGCTTTGCATGACACAGATGGCGGTCACGGAGATGAGGAAGAGGAAGTTGTAATCATAGACGAGGCCAAGGATGATGATAGTGAAACCTTGGCTGACATGCAGGCAAGGAAAGAAAAGCAGTTGGTTCTTAAGAAGGGGGAACAAGACCCTGTATTCGTGCCCCCTATTTCTGAAATTGATCCCAAGACTGGGTTGGTTATAAGATTCTCTTCCAAATCAATAACTTCACAACTTGCCTCCCAACCTTCTAGTCCTCCCCCGGAGCCTCTCGTTGATAAGAGGAAGAGGAAGAAAAGTAACCGCTCTGATGCTGACAAAGAGGGGTTGGAGAAACAGAAGGGGGAAAAGAAATCAAAATCGTCTCCCAAGTGTAAATAGGGCACACTTATTAGCTCGTATTTTAGCTTTAGGATTTCCTTTGGCCAAAAAATGTAGCTGTGAGAGTGGCCCTCACTTTTTTTAGCTTCTCGTTCTTGTAAATCTGCTTTCAGTAAATGAAAATCTATTTCTTTTGCGCCATTGCGTTCCTGCAAAATCATCATGTTAGCAGAATTTAAATAGTCATAACCAAAACATTCATAGTTAAATACTAAAGTCATGAGTAACAATCATTAATCATAACTGAAACAATCATCGAGAAATACATGTGCTAAGTAAATGTGTAGTGGTGCACGTATATGCCCCTAATCAATCGTCATCATAGTGCCTGGATAGGGCTTATTGGCGATCGATTAGGATTGTGTTTGTACTATCCCGATCTTTCAGCGGGGCAATGGTTCTCGTGGCGCTAAGTCTCTAACGCCTTTATACTCTCCCAATCCTTCAGCGGGTCAGAGTTCAAGCTCGATTCTTGGTCTGCTCACCGATCCCTTAGCAGGGCAGAAAATCTGGGGGTGCTAAGTCTCTAGCGCCTTTATACTCTCTCGATCCTTTAGCGGGTTAGAGTGTTATCTAGGCGGTTTTATCATAGTGCACCTTCACGCCTAGGGGACGTTATCTTCGCATCCTTTATACTTTCTCCCTGATCTCGGGAATTAGAGCGCAAACAGTAGTGCGATTTACCTCGCTGCATCATTTAGAGCTTTAGTTAACATTAGCTTTCCGATCTGATGGATGGCATTTTGGATCAGCTGTTTTGAGATTACTACATAATTTAAAACAAACTTCAAAGTGGTAATGATATATTAGTCAAAATAAAAGAACAGATAAAAAAAGGACGGTGCAGTAAAGGTAAATGCCACACTATGTTTTTACAGTGGTTCGGTCGAATCATGACCTACGTCCACTTTATAATCTTTTGTTCAAGTAACCAGACTGTTCTAGGCAAGTCGAGTCATTTTACATGGTCCTAAAAAACAAAAGAATAAAACTGACAATTTCACATCAGATAAGGCCGCAAATGTTTCGCATTCCACACTCTGGGGATTTCATCTCCATCCACGGTTGCTAGCTTGAAAGTTCCATTATCAAGTCTTCGTAAAATGGAGTACGGTCCTTCCCATTTCGGGCCCATATGTACTGGGGGCGCAAAGACACGCTTTAGAACCAAGTCTCCGGGTTCAAATGTTCGAGCTTAGACTCTTTTGTTGTAATACCAAGCTATTTGTTGTTTATGCCTCAAGGCACGCAAGTCGGCTTTGTCCCTTTTTTCTTCAACCATGTCCAGGGATTCAATGAGAAGCTCATTGTTGGTCATCAGATCGTAATAAATGGTTCTATGAGATGGTACTTCCAACTCGACCGGAATGACCTCTTCTGCTCCAAAAGCAAGGGAAAACGGGGCGTGACCCGACGCCGACTTATACGTTGTCCTATAGGCCCATAGTGCCAGGGGTAATTCTTCAACCCACATGGCTTTGGCCCTCTTCAATCTTTTCTTTAGAATGGATTTGATCACCTTGTTTGCCGCTTCAACTTGTCCGTTCGATTGCGGATGTGCCACAGAGGTGTATCTTTTCTTGATGTGATACTTCCGACAGAAATCTCGAAACTCGTTGTTGTCGAATTGGGTCCCATTATCGGTTACGATGACTTTTGGAATCCCAACCGACATATAATGTTCTTAACGACAAAGGTAATCACTCGCTTAGTAGTGATCATGGTCAAAGACTCTGCTTCTACCCACTTAGTGAAATAATCCACGGCCACAATAGCGAACTTTGTTCCGCCCTTTGTTATGGGAAGGCTCCCAATAATGTCAATTCCCCACATAACAAAAGGCCACGGGCTTGTCATTGTCTTCAACTGGCTAGGTGGCGCCCTAGGAATCTTGGAGAATTTCTGGCAAGCATCACAATGTCTTGCATACTTGGCTGCATCCTTGTTTATGGTAGGCCAGAAATTGCCATATCGCAATATCTTCTTTGCCAGCATTTGCCCTCCAGTGCGATCGCCACGTTTGCACTTGTGGACCTCTTTCAGCACACGCTTGACGTCATCATGGGCGATACACCGGAGGAGGGGCATCGAGAAATTGCCTGTATAGGACATTTCCTTGCAACACATATCGGGAAGCTTTTCGTATAACTGCACGCCTCTCGCTTTTCTTTGTTGGAAGCGTTCCATTTATCAAAAGTTCTTTAGAGCAGTCATCCATGACTCTCTCTCAGGCTCAATCTCTAATATTAGATCAATTTCCATCTGATCTATGCTAGGAGAATGTAATACTTCAATCAGGACTAGCTCTGTATCCTAAGGATTATCTGAACTAGCCATTTTCGCTAACTTGTCCACCTTTTGATTCTCCATTCAGGGAATATGAGATATGCTGTGGTGGTCAAAACCATCCAGTAACTTCTTCACTTTTTCCAAGTATGATGTCAGCCTTGGACTCTTGGCCTGAAACTTTCCAGTGACCTGGTTTACGACTATCTTGGAATCGCAGAAGATGTCTAGCTTTGTAATATCCAACTCCTTGGCGAGTTTCAGCCCGGCAATTAGGGCTTCGTACTCGAAGTCATTAATAGTGGCATGGAACTCCAGCCTAAGAGTGTAACAACCCGAAAATCTGGGCCAGTTTAAAATTTTTATTTTGGCAATTTTAGCGAATTTTGATTATTTACTTTGAATCATTTTAAATAATATCGACATGGAATTTATTTTGAATATATTTAGAACGTATATATTATATACGTCGTCGTTAGAATATAAATAATTATATATAATTATAAATAGAATTGAAAATGGCGCGGTAGTTCGATAATTCGATTTCAAACTTCAATTGAATGTACCGGGTGCAAAATAAACCGGATTTTAGTGAAACGAAAAACATTAGAATCTATTTGTGAATATCTTTCCAACGAATCCGAAAATTCGAAATTTCATAGCGGGAATCAAAAGATATGTCCAGTTGAAAATTCTGAATAGTCGCTATGGAATTCAGGCCCTTAAAAATGGAAATTTTGCAAACGACCTCGGATTTCGACGAAACCACTTTTGTTGGGTCCGTGATGTAAAGTTATTACTAGATTCCCAATTTCATAATTTTTCGAATCAATATGTGAGCGTGGCAAAGGAAAACGTGTTTGACCAGTTTCAGTTGATTTTAATCGACTGGAAATTGGCAATTTTTCTAACGGTCTCAGAATTCGATGAAACTAGTTTTGTTAGGACCGTATCGTTAATACGAAGCCAGAAAATATTTTTCAAGAATTTTTCAAGTTAGTATGTGGCCCTGGTAAATTGAAATGCGCGTTCAAATTCAATATATAGAGTTATATGTTGATTTTGATGGAAACCAATCGAAACAATTGAATCAGCTTACGATACATATCCCATTGTGTTCGGAATGGGGGTGAAACGCTATGGACAACAGGCGGTGGGCCTCGTGTAGAGGTCGTATGAAAAAGTCCACTTTTTGTAAATAAAAATAATAATAAAATTAACATCCCCTTCTCTCCCTTTAACCCCTCTGGCCCACCCCTTTGCCTTCGTTCATTCTGAAGAAAGAAAAAAAAACCGCTCGTTCGAATCGAACGCCGCCCCTCCCAACGCCATCGTCCGAGCTCCAACCGCCACCAGAGCCTCTCCGCTTCGCGCTGCTCCTCCTTCTCCCTCCCCTCTCCTGTCAAGTACCGCACCTCCTCGTCGTGCCCAAACCACAGCCCGCCACCCTGTATAAGCCGCCGCCGAGGCCATTGAGTCCCCCTCCCCGCGCGTAGCACCACCAGCGCCACCCATCACCGCAACAGCGAGCCCCCCTTTTTCCAATTCAACTGTAAGTGTTTATAAAACTGATTTCTATTCTAATTTCAAACTGATTTTTATTTGATTTCAAAATTGATTTTTATTGGTTACTAAAAAAAAACTGTTTCTTTTATATTAGTAGTAGGTTAAAAATCGGATTTTTTATGATATAAAAGAAGCGATTTTTGATTTATAAAAATGTTAGATTTTTAATGCTAAAAAGGTTGGATTTTTTTAATGATATAAAAATATGATTTTTATATAGTAGAGATAGTAAAAATCTGATTTTTATATAAGTGGCAACATAAAAATATAATTTTTATACTGGTGGCATATTAAAAATATGATCTTTATATAGGTAGGATAATAAAATTGTGTTTTTTTAGATGTGAAGATCAAAAATATCATTTTTATCCAGTGGGGAGTAAAGATTTGATTTTTATATACTGAATAGCATAGTAAAAATTCGATTTTTATATATTGAATAGCATAGTAAAAATTCGATTTTTATATATTGAATAGCATAGTAAAAATTTGATTTTTATATATGGAATAGCAAAATAAAAATTCGATTTTTCTATATGGAATAGCAAAATAAAAATTCAATTTTTATATTTTGAATAGCGAAGTAAAAATGTGATTTTTACATATGTAGTGAATACGGGCAACGAAAGTGAAGAAGGGCGAGAACGACGAAGATTTCTACTTATGAAGTGTCGTGAAGAGGGAATAGCTATCGGTGAGAACTTCTCACTCTTCAATTTCTTTTTCTAGTTGTATATATATACTAGGATGCAGACGGTGTTTAGTAGCACCCGACACCCGTCACCCACAGACCATGGATGGCTTGTTTGTTTAATTGTTTGGTTGTGTAGTTGGTTAGATTATTTGGTTTGAATTGAATTGTTTGGTGAAATGAAATTGATTTGATTGATGTGTGAATGGCGTGGGCCTTCATTAGACCGGGGATAAGGCTAGGCCTTGTCCCGTTTCTAGTATCGTGCCGTTATGCCGCCGAAATTTTCTAAAATAAGTTAGAAAAATAAAAATATCATTTTTATTTTGAAAATGAACTGAATAAAATTTCATGTGTTAAAATAAAATATTTGATCGTTAAAAATATAATTTTTAACGTGAATGTGAATAAATAAATATTCATTTACAAACCGGACGGTTTGTTTATGTACACCTATTTGAAGGACATTGATTGGGACGATAAATTTTACACATCGCCCAACTGCACAAATAAAAATCTGTGTTTGATTGCTTGAAACCCCACACGGGTATTGGGATGATATTTGACGTACACTAATCCCAATAATTAGTTGTATGTCGATCGATTGATTGACAGGTTGCTATAAGCGTCGAATATTTATATTCGATGCTTATACAGTGTAGAATGCACTTTGGATGATGGTTGATTATTCGTCGTTGTTATTGTATACATGTGTTGTAGAAAATCCATATAATTAACTTTATATGGTAATTGATTGGGCCTCATTCCAGTTTCGAAAAAGAAATATGTGAAATAGAAATATTTGAAATAGAAATATTTGAAATAGAAATAAAAGAAATATTTGAAATAGAAATATTTGAAATAGAAATATTTGAAATAGAAATATTTGAAATAGAATATTTGAAAATAGAAACATATGAAGCCGTGTTGGTTAGATTGATGCCATTTTGACGTGAACGGTATTTGTATCGATTTTATTCATTCTTCAATGAAAATTCAAAAGATTTGAAATTGAATAGATTTGAAATTCGAACTAAATAGAAATGAATTCGAATTGAAAATAAATAGAAATGAATTCGAATTGAAAATAAATAGAAATGAATTCGAATTGAATTTGAATATAAATGAATTCGAATTGAAATCGATTTGAAAAGAATTTAAAACGAATTTATATTGGAATATTCAATTTTGATTTGAAATTGAATATGAAGTTAAAACCGTTTTGAAAATGAATTTAAAACGATCAATAAAGCACATTTTGAATTGAAATCGACGAAGTATATATTATATATATTATATATATAATATAATGGCCTGAATAGAACGCGCTGCGCCGCGGCAGTTCGCGAATTTCGACCATTGACTTCGAACGGTTGTTACGGGAGATCCGACCGTCGGATTCTCCTGAAACCGGAACCGTTGGGTTCGTATCGAAAAGAGCTTTCTAATGAATATTAGAAATTTGAAATCTAACGGTTGTATTTGGAATTATGTCCAAATCAAATTTGAAAAAGGTCGTTGTAAGTGCAGTTCGATGGCCGTTGATGGAAATCGACTGTACGGGCCTTGATAAAATTATTAAAAATAGTAAAAATTAGTGTAAAATCATAAGAAATGATTTAGAAAGGATTGGGATGAAAAATTCCATATTTGAAAAGATAAAATAGATTTTTATCGAAATGAACTAGTTTTGAACTAGAATTATAATTCTATTTATTTTTAAATAAATAAATTGAATTTGAAACGGGTTTTAAAAATAACCAGAATTTCCAATGATTGCATTGGAGTGGATTCGAATCGAAATTGTCTTCGGAATATTTCGATGTTGGAATTCGTGATTATACAGATGTTGTTATGGAAATTTGAAAGATATATATTTATATCGTTATTTCCAATACGACATTTGTTAATCGTAGAATTTGATATTGAATATAAGCCGATATATTTTCTATTCAGAGCCTTTTATTGAATATAAAATGTGATTTGGGTTTGTCGTGAATGTGTCTTCATTAACACTGTTCTTGAACCCAGTTGAGAAAAGATTAAATCTTTTTATTTAGATTTAATGAAGTGTATCAATTAAATGATATTTAATTGGAATTGAATGGATATTGATTTTTGGGTTTATCGTGGACAGTGTTTTAAATAACACTCGTTCTTTAACCCGATAATTAATGGAATGTGATTTTGGGTTTATCGTGAACTGTGTTTTTAAATGACACTGATTCTTTAACCCAGTTAACGATTAAAACTAAGTGGAGTTTTAATGAATCTTTAATTAGATTGAAAAGATCGAGAATTGAGTATCACTAGTTTTACTCCAGGTGATAGTTAAATCTTTAATTAGATTTGAACGTGAAATGGTAATTGAATTTACCGATAACACTGTGGTGTTAGATATGAAGTATTACCAGTTTTACTTCATGGGATGAATAGGTTGGGATTGGGAAATTAAAACAAATGATTACTTCGGTAAGTTTCGTTAATCCCGACTAGTTGAATCGAAATTCAACAGGATAGATTAAAGAATAAATATAAAGAATTTATCTTGGATAAAATTAATGGGAACCTTTCCATATGAATGTGAGATTTAGAAACTAACTGTCGGTTAGCTAAGTAGAATGGTTTCCTGTATATTGATTTGATGTTGGTTTCGGCCTTCGAGGTTAATATTTGGGGAATTATTCTCTTGATTAATTTATGGTTAGTGACTGATGAATTGGAATGAGGCGTATGTTGTGTTGGTGTAACACTTTTATAATATATACGCGGGTTATTCAGAAAGACCGGGTTTATCCCATTCTGAATAACTGATACGACGATAAGTCGAAGATGAAGACGATGGTCGAAGACCGGAGGTCTTCACGTCGTTTGGGGGATTACCGATGATCTTGATTGGGCTGTACACCCAAGAAGATGGAAACAGTTGGTGATCGTCTAGACGTACTTGGAGATCGATGGATATGCGGGGTACTAGGTGCCTCCGGTTTCGTTCAGACCCAGAACGGACTTGTAAATGGACTGTGTGTCTGACATTGGATTTCATTCTTTGTGACTGTCGGTTGCATAGAGTGGTTTGCCTGTGTGGCATGCTAAGATACAAATGATCAAGGCTTCTGTTGAAAAGCAAAGTCTTGTGGTGATGATCAAAGCATAGCCCGTGTGGCATAGCTTTGTGTAACGTGAATTCGCGAGCCTCACACCCCGGTGGTGAACCAAAAACGGGAGACGGACCTCAGGGGGGACATGCGTTTTCTTTCTAGCTAGGGTGATGTCAGTGACCTACCAGCCCTGACATTTATATACTTTTCACCTGTGTGGTTGTTGCTGTTGTGAGGCGCCTCGGTTTGATCGGACGATCCGAGTCCGATGGAGTCATTCGTTGGCTCATTTACGCCCCCAAAGGGCGGAGAAACGTATTGTTCAGGCATTATAATCCACATCGGTGGACCGGCCCTGACGATCCAAGGGGCAGTTGCGGCTGTTCCTGAGGCTCGGGCTAGAGAGTCTTGAATCGGTAGAGGACTATCTTTTGCCTCGGTTCACAGATGGAAATCCAACTTCCAAATACGTGATTTTGCAGTTTTAATTGTAGAACTAGTATGGCGACATGATATATGGTACCTATGCCGTCAATGATTGATACCTATGATTTGAAGTTGTTTTATACACTATGCACTTATAATAGTATCAAATGATTTGTTTTAAACGTATCAAGCATTCTTTGGCTGTTATAAGGGAAAACCCTATCCCCCGGCTTGCGTTGCATTGTGTGATAGGACCTGGGTCTTATAACAGCTTCATTTTTCTTTATTTAGCATTGCGTTGTTTGTTTTATGCACTGGTATTCTTGGGAGGAAACCCGTTCCGTATTATACGGCGTGGTCCCTTGATTTACCTAACTTTAAAAATAAAGATTACTGTTTTTAGTTCTCACACCAGTCCCATGACTGACCTGGAGTTTATTGTTTTAACCTAAACTCTGGGTGCCCTTATTTTGACACGGGCAGCTAGTAGTTTTGGTTTTGCAGATTTATATTCACAGGATCCTGGTTTACAGCTGGAACGATATCCGGAAAGCTTTGTATCCGTATATCTACTTCTAGTTGTGTATTGTATTATTTTCCGCTGTTATGTATTTAAATGTAATTTAAATCTATGATATTTTTGTGTAATATTCATTTATACTCTGTATATTCTTGTAATCTGATGTATTGTTGTAATATACAATGAAATGTTCTTCCGTCTGCGTTCTATTTTGTCGTGTTCTCAAAACAATTCGTTCTTTCTCTTCTCTTCGGAGACCGGGGAAGTTCGGGTCGTTTCAGTTGGTATCAGAGCTTTGGTTTACAAAGCAGAGAAAAGGACACATTAGAACCATACGAAAGAATTCATCATATATTGGGTTAGTAATATCCAATTGGAATGACTCGTTAGAGATAGGATCAGTAGTATCCTAGAACGAGTGTGAAGAGTATATTGTTAATATGAAAACAAATTTTGTTTTGAAAATCTAAATCAATTATTCGTATTTGATTATTTATTTGTATTGATTTGGACAGTCCAGTATATAAAGATTTTGCATATGCGCCTTGTAAACGTGTATTTGAAGTTTTAATATACTGGATAGATATATAATTACACTCGAATTGCCCGGAGATGATTTTGATGATGGAGCTCCATCATTAGAATTCATGTTCGAGTGACGAAAGTGGACTTTCTATATATTTCCTATTGACTGGTGTGGGAACCGAAATTAGATAGGGCTTATTGTTGTGATTTGGCATCAAAAATTTGATTTTTGACTATGTATCAAAATTATGAATTTGAAACGTTAATCCACTAATTGATTGATGTTTGTGTTGTTTGTTTAATTGTTTGATAATTTTGAACCATTACGCCTAATTGTATCAAATATTGAATTGTATTGGAAATTTGTCGCATTTGCTTGCATATACATGTACTTACATTGAACAGGTCATAGCAAGTAGGCTAGAGCAGAGAATAAAATTTGTTTGCCCGACAAATAGGTACATGTTTACTACATAATTTACTATTTTGTTTGGGTGATGATGATTTTATGAGCCTATTGGCTAGCCGCTTGGCTTTTTCTTTTTCTTTTTGAGATCAGAAGGCCTGTATGGAAATTCAGAATTTTCCCGTGGCCTCCGGTGCAGGGGAGGTTATGGCGAAATTTTTCGAAAATTCCGGGTGTTAGCCAAATTTTTGAAATTTTTGAAAATTCTCAGAAACTGAAAAGTTGGAGAATGGAAGCCGGATAGAACGTAGAGTTGATTAATCAAACCACTTTCGACTTTGTTCCTTTTTGGGGATGAAAAGTTTTAAGTGGGGGAGATTGTAACAACCCGAAAATCTGGGCCAGTTTAAAATTTTTATTTTGGCAATTTTAGCGAATTTTGTTTATTTACTTCGAATCATTTTAAATAATATCGACGAGGAATTTATTTTGAATATACTTAGAACGTATATATTATATACGTCGTCATTAGAATATAAATAATTATATATAATTATAAATAGAATTGAAAATGGCGCGGTAGTTCGATAATTCGATTTCAAACTTCAATTGAATGTACCGGGTGCAAAATAAACCGGATTTTAGTGAAACCAAAAACATTAGAATCTATTTGTGAATATCTTTCCAAAGAATCCGAAAATTCGAAATTTCATAGCGGGAATCAAAAGATATGTCCAGTTGAAAATTCTGAATAGTCGTTATGGAATTCAGGCCCTTAAAATGGAAATTTTGCAAACGACCTCGGATTTCGACGAAACCACTTTTGTTGTGTCCGTGATGTAAAGTTATTGCTAGATTCCAAATTTCATAATTTTTCGAATCAATATGTGAGCGTGGCAAAGGAAAACGTGTTGACCAGTTTCAGTTGATTTTAATCGACTGGAAATTGGTCATTTTTCTAACGGTCTCAGAACTCGATGAAACTAGTTTTGTTAGGACCGTATCGTTAATACGAAGCCAGAAAATATTTTTCGAGAATTTTTCGAGTTAGTATGTGGCCTTGGTAAATTGAAATGCGCGTTCAAATTCAATATATATAGTTATATATTGATTTTAATGGAAACCGATCGAAACAATTGAATCAGCTTACGATACATATCCCATTGTGTTCGGAATGGGGGTGAAACGCTATGAACAACAGGCGGTGGGCCTCGTTTAGAGGTCGTATGAAAAAGTCCACTTTTTGTAAATAAAAATAATAAAAAATTTAAAATCCCCTTCTCTCCCTTTAACCCCTCTGGCCCACCCCTTTGCCTTCGTTCATTCTGAAGAAAGAAAAAAAACCGCTCGTTCGAATCGAACGCCGCCCCTCCCAACGCCATCGCCCGAGCTCCAACTGCCACCAGAGCCTCTCCGCCCCTCTCCTCCTTCTTCTCCACCTCGCGCTGCTCCTCCTTCTCCCTCCCCTCTCCTGTCAAGTACCGCACCTCCTCGTCGTGCCCAAACCGCAGCCCGCCACCCTGTATAAGCCGCCGCTGAGGCCACCGAGTCCCCCTCCCCGTGCGTGGCACCACCAGCGCCACCCATCACCGCAACAGCGAGCCCCCCTTTTTCCAATTCAACTGTAAGTGTTTATAAAACTGATTTCTATTCTAATTTCAAACTGATTTTTATTTGATTTCAAAATTGATTTTTATTGGTTACTAAAAAAAACTGTTACTTTTATATTAGTAGTAGGTTAAAAATCGGATTTTTTATGATATAAAAGAAGCGATTTTTGATTTATAAAAATGTTAGATTTTTAATGCTAAAAAGGTTGGATTTTTTTAATGATATAAAAATATGATTTTTATATAGTAGAGATAGTAAAAATCTGATTTTTATATAAGTGGCAACATAAAAATATAATTTTTATACTAGTGGCATATTAAAAATATGATCTTTATATAGGTAGGATAATAAAAATGTGTTTTTTTAGATGTGAAGATCAAAAATATCATTTTTATCCAGTGGAGATTAAAATTTGATTTTTATATACTGAATAGCATAGTAAAAATTCGATTTTTATATATTGAATAGCATAGTAAAAATTCAATTTTCATATATTGAATAGCATAGTAAAAATTCGATTTTTATATATGGAATAGCAAAATAAAAATTTGATTTTTATATATGGAATAGCAAAATAAAAATTCAATTTTTATATATGGAATAGCAAAATAAAAATTCGATTTTTATATATTGAATAGCGAAGTAAAAATGTGATTTTTACATATGTAGTGAATACGGGCAACGAAAGTGAAGAAGGGCGAGAACGACGAAGATTTCTACTTATGAAGTGTCGTGAAGAGGGAATAACTATCGGTGAGAACTTCTCACTCTTCAATTTCTTTTTCTAGTTGTATATATATATTAGGATGCAGACGGTGTTTAGTAGCACCCGACACCCGTCATCCACAGACCATGGATAGCTTGTTTGTTTAATTGTTTGGTTGTGTAGTTGATTAGATTATTTGGTTTGAATTGAATTGTTTGGTGAAATGAAATTGATTTGATTGATGTGTGAATGGCGTGGGCCTTCACTAGACCGGGGATAAGGCTAGGCCTTGTCCCGTTTCTAGTATCATGCCGTTATGCCGCCGAAATTTTCTAAAATAAGTTAGAAAAATAAAAATATCATTTTTATTTTGAAAATGAACTGAATAAAATTTCATGTGTTAAATTAAAATATTTGATCGTTAAAAATATAATTTTTAACGTGAATGTGAATAAATAAATATTCATTTACAAACCGGACGGTTTGTTTATGTACACCTATTTGAAGGACATTGATTGGGACGATAAATTTTACACATCGCCCAACTGCACAAATAAAAATCTGTGTTTGATTGCTTGAAACCCCACACGGTTATTGGGATGATATTTGACGTACACTAATCCCAATAATTAGTTGTATGTCGATCGATTGATTGACAGGCTGCTATAAGCGTTGAATATTTATATTCGATGCTTATACAGTGTAGAATGCACTTTGGATGATGGTTGATTATTCGTCGTTGTTATTGTATACATGTGTTGTAGAAAATCCATATAATTAACTTTATATGGTAATTGATTGGGCCTCATTCCAGTTTCGAAAAAGAAATATGTGAAATAGAAATATTTGAAATAGAAATATTTGAAATAGAAATAAAAGAAATATTTGAAATAGAAATATTTGAAATAGAAATATTTGAAATAGAATATTTGAAAATAGAAACATATGAAGCCGTGTTGGTTAGATTGACGCCATTTTGACGTGAACGATATTTGTATCGATTTTATTCATTCTTCAATGAAAATTGAATTGATTTGAAATTGAATAGATTTGAAATTCGAACTAAATAGAAATGAATTCGAATTGAAAATAAATAGAAATGAATTTGAATTGAAAATAAATAGAAATGAATTCGAATTGAATTTGAATATAAATGAATTCGAATTGAAATCGATTTGAAAAGAATTTAAAACGAATTTATATTGGAATATTCAATTTTGATTTGAAATTGAATATGAAGTTAAAACCGTTTTGAAAATGAATTTAAAACGATTTATAAAGCACGTTTTGAATTGAAATCGACGAAGTATATATTATATATATAATATAATGGCATGAATAGAACGCGCCGCGGCAGTTCGCGAATTTCGACCAGTGACTTCGAACGGATGTTACGGGAGATCCGTCCGTCGGATTCTCCTGAAACCGGAACCATTGGGTTCGTATCGAAAAGAGCTTTCTAATGAATATAAGAAATTTGAAATCTAACGGTTGGATTTGGAATTATGTCCAAATCAAATTTGAAAAAGGTCGCTGTAAGTGCAGTTCGATGGCCGTTGATGGAAATCGACCGTACGGGCCTTGATAAAATTATTAAAAATAGTAAAATTTAATGTAAAATCATAAGAAATGATTTAGAAAGGATTGGGACGAAAAACTCCATATTTGAAAAGATAAAAATAGATTTTTATCGAAATGAACTAGTTTTGAACTAGAATTATAATTCTATTTATTTTTAAATAAATAAATAAATTGAATTTGAAAAGGGTTTTAAAAATAACCAAAATTTCCAATGATTGCATTGGAGTGGATTCGAATCGAAATTGTCTTCGGAATATTTCAATGTTGGAATTCGTGATTATACAGATGTTGTTATGGAAATTTGAAAGATATATATATATATATATATATATATATATCGTTATTTCCAATACGACATTTGTTAATCGTAGAATTTGATATTGAATATAAGACGATATATTTTCCATTCAGAGCCTTTTATTGAATATAAAATGTGATTTGGGTTTATCGTGAATGGTGTCTTCATTAACACTGTTCTTGAACCCAGTTGAGAAAAGATTAAATCTTTTTATTTAGATTTCATGAAGTGTATCAATTAAATGATATTTAATTGGAATTGAATGGATATTGATTTTTGGGTTTATCGTGGACAGTGTTTTAAATAACACTCGTTCTTTAACCCGATAATTAATGGAATGTGATTTTGGGTTTATCGTGAACTGTGTTTTTAAATGACACTGATTCTTTAACCCAGTTAACGATTAAAACTAAGTGGAGTTTTAATGAATCTTTAATTAGATTGAAAAGATCGAGAATGGAGTATCACCAGTTTTACTCCAGGCGATAGTTAAATCTTTAATTAGATTTGAACGTGAAATGGTAATTGAATTTACCGATAACACTGTGGTGCTAGATATGAAGTATTACCAGTTTTACTTCATGGGATGAATAGGCTGGGATTGGGAAATTAAAACAAATGATTACTTCGGTAAGTTTCGTTAATCCCGACTAGTTGAATCGAAATTCAAAAGGATAGATTAAAGAATAAATATAAAGAATTTATCTTTGATAAAATTAATGGGAACCTTTCCATATGAATGTGAGATTTAGAAACTAACTGTCGGTTAGCTAAGTAGAATGGTTTCCTGTATATTGATATGATGTTGGTTTCGGCCTTCGGGGTTAATATTTGGGGAATTATTCTCTTGATTAATTTACGGTTAGTGACTGATGAATTGGAATGAGGCGTATGTTGTGTTGGTGTAACACTTTTATAATATATATACGCGGGTTATTCAGAAAGACCGGGTTTATCCCATTCTGAATAACTGATACGACGATAAGTCGAAGATGAAGACGATGGTCGAAGACCGGAGGTCTTCTCGTCGTTTAGGGGATTACCGATGATCTTGATTGGGCTGTACACCCAAGAAGATGGAAACAGTTGGTGATCGTCCAGACGTACTTGGAGATCGATGGATATGCAGGGTACTAGGTGCCTCCGGTTTCGTTCAGACCCAGAACGGACTTGTAAATGGACTGTGTGTCTGACATTGGATTTCATTCTGTGTGACTGTCGGTTGCATAGAGTGGTTTGCCTGTGTGGCATGCTAAGATACAAATGATCAAGGCTTCTATTGAAAAGCAAAGTCTTGTGGTGATGATCAAAGCATAGCCCGTGTGGCACAGCTTTGTGTAACGTGAATTCGCGAGCCTCACACCCCGGTGGTGAACCAAAAACGGGAGACGGACCTCAGGGGGGACATGCGTTTTCTTTCTAGCTAGGGTGGTGTCAGTGACCTACCAGCCCTGACATTTATATACTTTTCACCTGTGTGGTTGTTGCTGTTGCGAGGCGCCTCGGTTTGATCGGACGATCCGGGTCCGATGGAGTCATTCGTTGGCTCATTTACGCCCCAAAAGGGCGGAGAAACGTATTGTTCAGGCATTATAATCCACATCGGTGGACCGGCCCTGACGATCCAAGGGGCAGTTGCGGCTGTTCCTGAGGCTCGGGCTAGAGAGTCTCGAATCGGTAGAGGACTATCCTTTGCCTTGGCTCACAGATGGAAATCCAACTTCCAAATACGTGATTTTGCGGTTTTAATTGTAGAACTAGTATGGCGACATGATATATGGTACCCATGCTGCCTATGATTGATACCTATGATTTGAAGTTGTTTTATACACTATGCACTTATAATAGTATCAAATGATTTGTTTTAAACGTATCAAGCATTCTTTGGCTGTTATAAGGGAAAACCCTATCCCCCGGCTTGCGTTGCATTGTGTGATAGGACCTGGGTCTTATAACAGCTTCATTTTTCTTTATTTAGCATTGCGCTGTTTGTTTTATGCACTGATATTCTTGGGAGGAAACCCGTTCCGTGTTATACGGCGTGGTCCCTTGATTTACCTAACTTTAAAAATAAAGATTACTGTTTTTAGTTCTCACACCAGTCCCATGACAGACCTGGAGTTTATTGTTTTAACCTAAACTTTGGGTGCCCTTATTTTGACACGGGCAGCTAGTAGTTTTGGTTTTGCAGATTTATATTCACAGGATCCTGGTTTACAGCTGGAACGATATCCGGAAAGCTTTGTATCCGTATATCTACTTCTAGTTGTGTATTGTATTATTTTCCGCTGCTATGTATTTAAATGTAATTTAAATCTCTGATATTTCTGTGTAATATTCATTTATACTCTGTATATTCTTGTAATCTGATGTATTGTTGTAATATACGATGAAATGTTCTTCCGTCTGCGTTCTGTTTTGTCGTGTTCTCAAAACAATTCGTTCTTTCTCTTTTCTTCGGAGACCGGGGAAGTTCGGGTCGTTTCAAAGAGCGTAATAAATTAACAGTTTTTCCGAAGTTTCGAGGACGACTCCCGCACCAGATCGTCTATCATTTTTAGCTCCATCTGTGTATAGCTTCCAGGCATTAGGATCAAGGAGTAGCTTTGGCAGATCATCGTCCTCAGTTACTACATCATCATCTGGGATCGTGAACTCTGCTATGAAGTCCGCAAGCACTTGCCCCCTTATCGACCTTCGGGGCTGGAATTTTAAATAGAACTAACTTAACTCAATGTTCCACTTAAGTAGTCTCCCTGATGCTTCCGGCCTTTGCAGAACCTGTTTAAGCGGGTGATCGATGTACATAGTAATGGGATGAGCTTGGAATTAGTGGCGAAGTTTTCTAGATGTAATTAGTAAGATATACGCTAGCTTTTCTATTTTTGGATAATTTCGTTCTACGGCCGCCAATTTCATACTCACATGGTACACCGGTCTTTGTACCTTATCCTCCTCTCTTACCAAAGCCGAACTGATTGTGTGAGATGACACCACCAGGTACACAAATAAATCCTCGTGATCCACAGGCTTAGACAGTATCGGAGGTCTTTCCAAATGGTTCAACAGATTCTGGAATGCTTCTATACAATCGGGAGTCCATTTAAAGTTGTGTCTGCCCCGCTTTATCAGCTCGAAAAACGGGATGCATTTATCTGTAGCTTTGGTGATGAACCTACTCAGCACCGCCACCTTTCCTGCGAGGCTCTGGACGTCCTTAATTTTCTTTGGTTCTTGGATATTTCGAATTGCTGTAATTTGATCTGGATTAATTTCGATTCCACGCAAGCTGACGATGAATCCTAGGAATTTCCCAGATGCAACTCCAAATGAACATATCAATGGATTCAGTTTCATCCCATATTCTCGGAGAATCTCAAACATCTCTGCTAAATCGTTAGTATGATCTAACCATTGTCTGGACTTTACTAACATGTCGTCAACGTATACGTCCATCGTTTTCCCGACATGGTTGTAGAACATTCTATTCACCAGTCGTTGATACGTAGTGCCGACATTCTTCAAACCGAAAGGCATCACCACATAGAAGTATAATCCCAAATCTGTAATGAAATCGGTATGCTATTGGTCTGGGACATGCATGGGGATCTGATTATGCCCCGAGTATGCATCCATAAAAGAAAGAAGCTCATGACCCACGGTTGAATCTACCAACTGATCGATTCGAGGTAACGAAAAGCTGTCATTTATGCAGGCTTTGTTTAGATCTGAAAAGTCGATGCATGTATGCCAATTTCCATTGGCCTTTTTTACCAAAACCTCGTTTGAAATCTAGTCGGGGTACGTTGAATCTTTAATAAATCCATTACTCTTCAGTTTTTCAACTTCTTCCTTCAAGGCGGCAGACCTTTCTGGGCTAAGCATTCGCCTTTTCTGATTGACAGGAGGATGTTTCAGGTTGATGCTTAACGAATGACTCATAATCAAGGGTGATATCCCACACATGTCTGCATGAGTCAGGCGAATACGTCCAAGTTAGATTTTAGGAAATTTGTTAATTCTTTGGCTCGAACAGGATCCAATTGGGATCCAATCTTTAGGACCTTCTCTGGGTCACTATCATTGATTGGTACATCCACAGTCGCTTCGTTTGGAGTTGCCATTCTGCCCCCAGGCTCTTCATCCTCTATGGGATCTATGTCCTCGGGCAGCCCTCTGGGCGACCCTCCCATAGGTATTTTCTTTAGTTTCTACGACGATTCCTCCTTCGGAGGGGAAGAACCACCTTTTGCTTCTACATCTTTCCCTTTACGGAGCAACTTTAACTCTGCCATGTAACATGCTCGTGCAACAACTTGATCTTCTCTGACTATGCCTATGTCGGCATTCGTCGGGAACTTCAACAACAGGCACCAGGGTGCAATGCAGGCTTGAATTTGGCTAAGGCTGGCCGGCTCAAGAAGGCATTGTACGGCGATTCAATGTCCAGGACTACAAAGGGGAGAATTCACACTCTCTGGTGTTCTCCTTCCCCAAGGGTTACTGATAATTCAACGTATCCCATTGGAGCGGTCGAGGCCCCATTAAATCCACGTATCGAACCCTCGCATGGTTTCAGATCCTTCGGCTCAAGTTTCATTTGATCGAATGTTTTCTTGAACAGCATGTTGACTGAACTCCCGTTATCTACTAAGACTTTATGAACTATAGCTGGGCCGATGGTGACAGTGATCACTAATCGGTCTTCAGTTGGGGAGTGAACCCCAACACTCTCTCGCTCGCAAAATATGACGTCATTAGACATCGTCTTTTGTTGCTTAGCTGGAGCGTTATCCTCGGGGTTGCTACATTCCCTCACTTCAAAGTGCTGTTTAGCTTCTTTCATGTATTGATCCATAGCTCTAAAACTGTGCCCTGCCAGGTGAAGCCCGCCAACTACGGTATTGATAACAATATTTTTTTTCTTTTTGCTGAGCCATCGGTTTAGCAGCAGGTTGGCCTTGGTTCGAGGCTTGTACGACTTGCCCCCTATCCCTAGGAATCACCTTATATTCATCTAGCTTGCCTCCTCGGAGCAGTTTTTCAATCACATCTCTCAGATGATGACATTCGTTTGTGGATTGACCATGGACCTGATGAAAAAGACAGAATTTCCCTGTTTCACGCTCTTTTTCTATAGATTCCCTCAGAGGAGGTCTTTTGTATTGGAGGACATTGTATGTATCCAGGAAGATGTTTTGCAACGTATCATTTAACGGCGTGAAGCTCTCAAATGGTCTGGGTCAGGATCTCCTCTGAGAATCGTTTCCTCGATTTCTTTTCCGGTTATTGTTATTACTATTCCCCGATTGGCGACCACTGCCTTGATTCTTGTTCCCGACATTAACTTCAACTTTTCCTGAGCTATCTCCCGTTTGCTTAATGGCCACATTAGTTGGGATATCCTCCTTATCAGTTGCCTTCCTCTTTCGATTGGCGTAAATCTCCTCCCGACGCATGCGAATATTGGCCTTTTCATAGAATATCTCTCTGGTTAATGGTGGTTTACCAGCCAGGTATCGTCCAAACTCAGTATCCTTATCCACTCCGTCAATCAGAGCCATCGAAACAGTTTCTTCATGGGGATCACTAACTTCTGTGACTGCTAAATTGAAGCGATCTAAGTAAGACCTCAAGTATTCGTCTGGACGTTGTTTAATGAGGGACAATTCAATGACATTCTTAGATCTTTGGGTATGTAATCGGAACTGATTTACAAACTGTTCACTTAATTCCCTGAAACTGGAGATCGATCGCGCTGGCAACCGAGTGAACCACATTAGCGCTGTGTCTTCCAGGAATATCGGGAACGCCTTACATTTCATAGCATCGGAGGCGGTAGCCGTGTTCATGTACCATCAATATCTCATCAGGTGCTGAACTGGATCAGCCTTTCCCGCATAACAGTTCATGGACGGCATGTTAAATTTCCTCGGGAATCAGACTTCTAAAATATCATCTATAAAAGATGAATGACTACGACCAATACACCAATCTTCGGTTTTTTGTCCGCGACTTTCCACCATCATTTGCCTAATCATGGCTTCAACATCCGCATGAGTCAGGGTGGATTCGAGATCTGCACTTCTTGCCCGGCGGTCTCCTCCAGCATTTCTTTGATGTGTTGCTGCAAGGTATGGGTCCTGGACAGAGCTCCCTTGCCCCATATTGTCATGATCAGTCGCACAACGAGTAGGAGGAATAGGTCGATTCTGAGCAGGATCAATAACACCTCCATTCCTAGGCGGCAATATGGGCTCATTTAAGTTACGATTATTGGTTTCCTGATTAAGCACTTCTATACTTTCAGCCCTTTCCAATGGAGGCCATCGCCGGTTTCTTCGAGGCTCTTCAAATGAGGATGTATGTTCCGGGGATAAAGGGTAAGCTGGAAGCGGCGAAACTTGCCTTTGAATATCATCAATTCATCTGCCTAAGGCAGCGATATTCTGACGCAACAACGAGCTCTCCTTCCTTTGGGCGACCAATTCATCAGTTTGCCTATCCAATGCTTCAAGTATTCGAGTCAGATGACCTTCGGTAACTGGAGAAGAAGGGTCGAACCAGTCATCTTCATCTTCTCTTATACGCAAGTAACTTGATCCGGGTTGAGCGGAAGTACCAGTGCGAGCAGAATGAGCCATAATTTCCTTCCCAGGTCAAGTAGTAGTCTGATTTTCAGTTCGGATCATGGTCCTCCAAGGCTGGTGGGTCGGGGTACCTCCTTGACGTTGGGTCGTGGTGACATGTGCAGGAGGGGTCGTGGCGAGGTCCTACGATCGAGTAGTTACCCTTTCAACTATTTGGTTCGTCGCTCCATCACCGGATCGGATCCTCCCAACGTTGCCATGATCCGAGAGCTCTTCCTCGACCTGTTCGTGCACACTTTCTTCAATCGCTTCGTTCGCAGCTTCATTCGCTTGAGAAGTCTGTACTTCCTTAGACTTCTTTGCGGCCATGATATCTGAGCTTGACTGAAATCTTCAAAAATCGAAATAGTGATGTTTCGGACTGTTTTCTTCGGACTTGACTATCCAAACAATAGAACTACAATCCAATATACTGAGATTTTGATTCCCAGTGAAAGCACCAAAATGTTAGATCCAAAAGTGGCTCTAACACCCAAATTATCTGAATTGGCAGAGACTTATATATGGAAATGCGAGAAAACACATAAAACAAACAGGATTTATAGTGGTTCGGCGTTAACGAGCCTACGTCCACTTTATATCTATGATTATACGTAAGATTCGGGTACAAGCAGAGATTTTTCTCTCAATCTCTCTTTTTACAATACTGATTCACTTAGTGATTTCGAATTAATATTGGTAAGAAATAGTGCAAAGACAGTAATGGTAGGAATAACACTTAGAACTGCCAAAAAGATCCTGAAAAATGCTAAGCCTGGGGCTATTTATAGATGATATCTGCAGACGGATCGTGGTCACACGTGGCGCAAATCTTGAAGATCTTGGACTAGTTCGTGGCTTGATGGAGAAACAGTCAATATAGCCGTTGTGGACAGGTGTCGTGAGATCCTATATTCTCGGATCGTGAATGACTTGGTCATGGCCCTCATCTCTCAGCTTCAGGGATCTGATCGAACTGGCGTGGATGGATCGAGCCGGTGTAAACGGATCAGATCGTGGTCATGGGGGGCGATCGCGAACCGTGGAGGATGCAACTTCATGAACAAGGCTTCGTATTAGACATGTGTTCGAATCATTGTGGCTTGGTCTAAAAGTTAGCCAACACATACTTGTATATATTTGAATAGAAAGGGAAGGATGAGTGAGCATGGTGGCTATGTACAGTGTTGTTTGTTCCCATTTAGTTTGCAGCTTTTCAATAAGAGTATATTTTATTGTTTTTCAATTATGCCTTGATCTTTCCCTTTTTTATGATGTACAATTTGCCAAAAGTTATAAAGTTGTTATCTTTATATATGTTTATGTCAAGAATGATTTTCCCTTTTCATAAATAGATATATGTTATAAGCTCAACAAGTAGAAAACGTACACAGCATAACTAGAAACGCAGCCAAAAGGATACACAATTATGAAGTTGTTTTTCTGTATATTTATTATTTATATTAATATAAATATTTGTAACTATACAAAGGTGTAGGTAGTATGCTTGCTTCTCAATATGATGCTAAACCCATAAAAATATACTCTTTCCTTTAGGTCAATCGTGAAATAATAGTATAATACAATTAATATTTGTTAAAATAATTGTATTTATCATTTTTTCTTATGAGTCAATTGATCCATAACAAATAATACTCCAACTTTATTAATAATTGTCTTGAAAGCGCAAACTTTTGGTTCAACCATGAAGTACCGAAAATGTCCTTAGACAGAATATTTAAAAATTTGAAATCTTAAAAATTTGTTTGTTTGTTCTTTTAAGCACAAATTGCAGTCGCAAAACATAAGTCACTACAAGAAAATATTATATTAATAGCAAGCAGGATTGCATCAAAATCGTATTTGCTATAATGAAGCATTTAGTGTTTATATGGGTAAAAAACACAACATGTTTTCTTGTAATTTTTTTCCTAATACTAAATTCGCGGTCTAAATTTTTGTTTCCCTCCACGTTATTTCTTGACCGCCTAATTTTCCTTTTTATTCGTACTCATATTGCTTCTTTATTCACGATAATCCCCTTTTAATCTAAAACCTCCGCAGCCCTCTCTTCCGCACGATAATCCCCTTTTAATCTGAAACCTCTGCAATCCTCTCTTCCTCAAGGCTTCTTCGCTCACAATAACCCCCTTTTAATCTAAAACCTTGGCAACCCTCTCTTCCTCAAGGCTTGATTTCTACTAATTCTCCAAGGCAACTCAGCAACAGTAACCGAGCCCGACTTCGAATTGTACTAGGCTGACTTCGAATTCTTCAAGGCTGAGCGTGAATCTTCAATGCAGCTGATGCTTGAGCACGATTATACAAGAATTGAGCTCGATTATAAGCTTGAGCACGGTTATAAAAGGCAACAACGGCTGATTGTCCAAGGTGCTCATTAGGTATATTTTTTGAATCTTGGGCATGATTGTACAAGTATTGAAGTATTTACAATTACTGCCTCTTTACCTATAAAGTATTGTAGGTTAATTTTATAATTTTAGGTATACTTGTTGAACTGATTTGTCGGAAGAGGTCGGGGATTTGTGGAATGACTCTTTTGATAATTTTAATTTCAATACCTTCACTTCGATTAATTTTCGATCAGCCTCCCAAGAATTTATTCAAGTATCACTACATCATTTTTGAATTTTAGATCTTTTTCTATTTAAAATTCCATCAATTGTATTTTTTTAATTCATTCCAGAATTTAGTAAAACTGCTAATTAACAAAATTACGTTGATTGACTCATTTGACTGGTCATAGTGATCTAGGTAAAACTGTTAGTTAACAAATTCAGGCAAAAGTGAGTGGATTGACGCCCTAATTTGTAATTTTAAAAAAACTGAAGGATGGAGGTTTGCTCTATGCTCTGTGGAAAACAAGGTTCAGGAGCATGTAAGGAAGCTTTTAGAGAAGTTCACTGGGAAGCCATTCTTTAAATCCTGCTATGGAGGATAAGTCAAGCGAATGAGCTTTCAGGATCTCCAACAAGGAACAAAATTGTTAGACAAATACTTTTATCTGATAAGGTGTGAGGATGATTGCTTACCTTCTGTTGACTGGGTTCTAATCCTAGTCAAAGTTGCAGTTCTGAGATATGGAGTTCGTGGACTTGTTATTGATCCTTACAACGCACTTGATCACCAATGCTCTCCAAGACATACTGAGACCCAGTATGTGAGTCAACTGCTAACAAAGATCAAACATTTTGCTCAGCATCATTCATGCCATGTGTGGTTTGTTGCACAAGATTCCCAGACGACTTCAAAATTGGACTACTAGTCCACCAGGTTTATATGATATCAGTGGAAGCGCACATTTTATGAACAAATGTGATGATGGCATTGTCATTCATAGGAACCGGGATAAAAATGAACGGCCCCTTTATCAAGTTCAGGTCTATGTCACATAAAAAAAATACACGCATTCTCACTCATCATTATTTATTTATTCTGAAATTCATACCTTCCAAAAAAAAATTGAAATACTTTTGTTGCTTCAGTTAGAGAACATAAAAATAAAAAAAATCAGGACAAGCTAGTTAGATAATATTGATTTGTTTAATGGATCGTTGTTTAAATTGTAAACTGATGCATGTTGCATGTTCAGAACTTATATGTATTGTAAATAATTATTTTTTGAAAAAAATACATGCATTCTCACCCATCATTATTTATTTATTCTGAAATTCAAACCTTCCAAAAAATTATTGAAATCGTTTTAATGCTTCAGTTAGAGAACATAAAAAAAATCAACACAAGATAGTTAGATAATATTGATTTGTTTAGTGTATCATTGTTTAAATTGTAAACTGATACATGCTGCATGTTCTGATCTTATATATATTGTAAAGAATAATTTTCTGAATTATGTTCAGGTCACATGTTAAAGAATATCTTCCAATTACTGGGCTGATATTTGGATCTGAAAGGTTACTTTGTACTACTTAAATAGTTGAAAATCATTTTGTATCTACCATGCCATTTATCGCTATCACTATGTACCATTTAAATTCATATTTCTTTATTACTCTTTTTTTTTTTTCATGGTATATGTAATGTAATATACTTTTTATTCATTTGGAATATTGCTGAAATGGTAATTATCAATATTCTTATATCCTTAAAGTTATGAGCCAGAATTATCCAAGTAAGATATAACATTGTTAGGCTTGTTGTATCTATTCATATCTGGGCGGGTGGCGTGGATGGTGGATCATCTAAAAGTAGATTTCTTTAGCAGTCTAGTGGATTATATTTTCTTAAGCACCTATTAGTTAGACCCATTGCTTCTGTTTTGTTCGAAAATTTTAAAATGTTATTTTTTGCAGTATTTTTCTGCCCTTTTTTTGGGATTTTGTGGCCTGATGGCAGTGGGGGTGGGGTTGATGTTTTGGGGGGGGGGGGAGAGGAAGGGGAATATGTCAAAGTTGTATAGTAGGTATTGTTATGATGCTAAATGGATATCTTCTGTCAGTAGTTGACTTATTTTACAATATGCCACGTCTGCATTCATTTGTATCAAATTCGAATAGATAGTGGGTCTTACCACAGTTTGCATTTTCTACCTCAACTATCAATTTTCTGTAGCCCATCACACAAAATAATAACTGCTTTCTTATATTATTATTTTTATCCCTGACCTGACCTATCAGAAGTGCGACTTGTTTCATATGTTCAGAGTCCTGCATATCGTCTTTAATATTTTTCTAACTAAAATGTTTCCTTCTTCTTCTGTAATAACAGTCCTGCAATTCATGAGAATTGGGTGGCCAAAGTGCAATGCTTATCTGGCACTGGCTCATTGGGAGTTGGTGCTGAGTTTCTAGCAAGACATTATCATGAGGTAAATTACTTCCTCACATTTAATATTTCATATATGAAAGTTTTGATTACTTGATACTTATTTGAAATGTATTGTTCAGTGCACTATTTATGTTCCATTACTGACATGGGGAAACCATACGAAAGTTTTTACATTAGCGGGACTTACCGTCAAGCATTACTGTTATTTTGATCCAGCTACTCGTGGGTTGAACTTCAAAGGTACCTTGCATCGTAAAAGCATATTGACTTAGTATGATGACCAAAAGATTTAATGATTACTAATAAAAGAATCTTATATATATTAATTGTTCCTTCTGTGGTGCATCTGAAAAAAAAGTAAAAATAATTTGGAGTAGGTTTGTTGGAAGATCTCAGTCCTGCACCTTCTGGAGCAATTTTTCTTCATGCATGTGCTCATAACCCGACTGGAGTTGAACCTACCATTGATCAAGGAAGCAGATAAGGCAGTTGATTTGATCAAAAGGTGTGATGCCTTTATTTGAGAGTGCTTATCAGGTAGCTGTAGTTCTTTAATCCTAAATTTATGTGTAACAGTGAATTGAGGTAGCCCAATCTTTGAGTTACGTAATTTGTTTCGGGTTTATGTTATTATAGGGTTTTACTAGTGGAAGTCTAGATGCAGATGCACAATCTGTTCGCATATTTGTGGTGGATGGTGGAGAGTGCTTTACAGCTTAAAACTATGTAAAGAATATGGGTCTATAAGGAGAACGTGTTGGTGCATTCAGTGTTGTATGTTTTTTACCCACCTTCATCACTTCTGTTGCAATTTTTTGTCATTTTTCTTGTTAGTTACTAGTTGCACTGATTTGTGCTTTACCATACATTATTACTTATCATGTACTCAACTTGTTAGAAAACCAGATTATTTAATATATGGATATTGATTGTATTAATTGTACAAGATACTACTTAAATTTATCTTGAAATTGGTTTAGTAGATCCCTTTATTTACTTCGAATAACATATTTGCAATATACAGCAAAAATAACTTTGTTTACCATGCACCAAAGGCTCATGTATCTTGAATGTAAATATTTTGTGTGAAATGGTTCATGATTTTTTCATGTTGCTGGGGTCTTCTGTTGTACATTGAATGTTTTTTTTAGATGATACCGTATTATATTTATATCTTTTAACTCTCTTGCTTGATAGGAAAATTAATGCATGGAGATATGCATATGATGACTCGAGTTGGGAGCATCGTTATGAGGCCAGGTAATTGAACTCAGCTCGCTCCAATATCACATTCTAAATGAAACAATTTTTTATATTACTAAATTTGCATGTTGTTACCCATTACAGTCTCCCCCTTTTGCTAAATTTCACTGATCTTGCTTGGCCACCTCATGCTTAGTAGATTCACTTGTTTTAATATTAACTAAAGAAACTAAAATTCCAATTATCAATCAGTTAATGATATGTTAATGCCAAATAAATAGTACATTCTTTTTAGCAGCAGCCTGTTGCGGCTGTTCGCTGCTACATTAATATTTTTATGTGAAACATTAGGTAGTGTACACATTTAAAATTCCCAGCCATACTTGAAGACACAAGCATAAATCTTTGATTACTAAAAAAAGAATAACTAGTAGGATCTTCGTTGCTATAGTTGTGGTTCGTTATTATAGAATAGTTAGTCAAATCACAACATTACTTCAACTGAAGTTACTCTTAAATGTGTCTGAGCTGTACATGTTAGTCTGTGATGGTTTTAGTTTGGTTTTAGTTTAAGTTTACTTCAACTAAATTTTACTTCAACTAAAAACACAACAGACGTCAAGTATTAAGGGAAAAAAGAGTTGGGCATATTAAACTTTCAGACACATGCAACTTAGCAGATCAAGCGGAGTTGTGTATGTGTTAAACTTTCAGACATATGCAACTTAGCAATCAAGCGTAAATCTTATCTCTTAGTGGGAAAGCTGAGACATAACAACTCAATTGTTTCCATTAACTTTGTAAACTACAAGATCAACTCAAGATAAATATTTCTTTCAGAATGCAAAAGAGCAACACATTCACAAAAATTTGAATTGCAGTGTGTTTGAGGCAGTCCCAAGCGACAAGAACTACTAGACAGAGTCGAACATTTTCAGGTATTTAGATTTTCTTAAACTACTTGTTTGCCTAACTATTTTCCAGTAAAAAAAAATTCTTCCTTTTTTGTAATATTTCCCAAATCCAAATTGCATTAATTGAATTGCACACTCCTTGCTTGGAAGATCCTAACACTGGACTTAGAAAGTTTGACAACGCACAATGACATTATTAAATATTTGATGTAATTTTTTAGATAGCTTTTAAAAAGAAAACTTTTGCTCTATATATATAAAAATAAATAAAACAAAAGCCTATTTGATGTGATTTTTTTAAAATATGCATGAAGATATCTGTTTGTTGTTTTTGACAAATTGATATGATTTATTCAACTTTCAGTTTTATTTTTTTAACAAAAGAAAAGGCTCTTTTGTTTTTGATTGTCAGAGTCCAAACGTACTATTTGGATAAGCTATGATTTGGTGGATCAAATGATAAAATTTACTTACCATCACTTTTTTTTTTTTACAAAATCAAGACAGTGTAAGACTTTCGACTATGGACTAACTGGCCTTTTTATTGAGATGGGATTGGAGTTAAAGGAAAGAAAGCTGGGAAGCTTAGTGGGAAGAGGAATTGGTAATTATATAATTTTACATTTCTACTGTTCAAAACTTAAATTAATTTTCATTGCCAGGAAAAACCAAAACTTAAATTATTTTTTCCTTCCATATTTAATGCAATGCATTGAGTATATAAACTTTTGAGTAATCATGTGCTCTAAATTTACATTTGAACCTTTCTGTAACTTTCATATTTTGTCTTATGTGTTTAAATTGATTTTGTCTTATTTAATTGAAGTGGAAATATTAGTATAACCAATAACGAGTTCTTCAGATCTTTTGGCTTTATCTTTCTTATGTTGATTGTAATATAGCCACCACATTTCATTTACATGCTCATGAGTTCCCTATTTTTGAATATTATGATGAGACGACCTTTTTGCAATAATAAAATAGTACATGCACCCATGCACATTCACATACACATGTGAAACGAAAAAAGAGCAACTTATTTAGGCATAAAACAACTTTGCAGACCTTCAAAGGCAATCTTATAAAATTTAGAAGTTAGCTTTAGAAAATTGCACCATAATAGACTACATTTCAAAAAAAAAGTAAAGTCAGTATCAAATAAAGTCAATTTTGAGCAAACTATGAGTACTGGTAAATTTGCAAAATGCGATGTATAATTAATTAAAATAACCTTAGTTTATTTTTCAACTAGAGTCATTTTGAATGCCACCTTTGTGTTTTCTATTAGTTCTTTTAAAGATGAATTAGGCTTGGAATATTTAAGTAATTGTTGTTGATACGATACTATGCTGAAATAATACGGAAAAAACACCAAAAACCACAGCTTTGGTGGATAAAGATACAACAATAATTGCACTATGCTGTTTTTAACGTTAACCTCTCATAAAGGAGTTGTTCAAAAGCCTTTAGAAAATAAAGAAAAAAAACCTTCTAAGCAGAATCTATTTTTAAGTTTTAGCATCGTTTTCCTCTTGACATTGCAGGCTTATATTCGTACAATGCGAGGAAGGATTCTAGAGACCATTCTGAGCCTACGGTTTTTTATCTTTCAGTATGGTACAGTGTACCATTTGCATGTAACCGGAAAAAATCAATCATTAATGGTAAAAACTTTGTAGATCAGCATACACATCAGTTCCTAGTATTACCAGTCAAAATATGTTTTATGTTATACCACCGATATTTGTACGTCAAAGACCTAGAAACGGTAATAGTGCTTGACTGTTCAAAAACTCATTAGAAAAGGTACATATTTGTATGTTTTATTTTCAATTTTGGCATAATCTTTACTACTTATTATCAACTATAATAGAGCTAGACTATTCTAAAAATAATCCAGGTCCCATATTTCATTTGGTTCGTCAAAGCCTTTTGCCATTCTAGTTCGGTTCTAGCACTAACCAGAATGGCAGACCTTCGGAACTGGGAAGATATATTAATTTTTTTTCTCTTTTCCCTTTTGAATTCAAGATTCAAAAGTGGGGCACATAGTTTGGGTTTGAATTTGAGAGCAAAGAAGAAGTGAGGAGTGCATGAATATAATAGGGTTTCTTTTGGTATTATGTTTCTTTATTGGGGACTGCCAATAAATTAAATCATAAATTAGCAGTGTAGGTGAGCTTTGGGCTAAAGGGAGACAAAGTAGTTTTCTTTTTATCGAAACTGGATATTCAGAAAGTAGTACATGATTGTACTACAATCTAAGTTGGTATATAGTACACAACAAGTTAGCATATGTTTAGTATTTTGAATCATGCGTTTCTCAGGATTTAACCTGTGTTCTCATGACACAGCAAGAGCGTCTAACTACTGGGGTGATGATGCCAAGACATTGATGCTTGATACTGGAGTAAAATAGATTATTCAACATATGAAATACGGGAATGAAGCATAAGTCATGCATGGGTGAAAGCAACTGCAGCTACCAACATGTCATGATGAGCAGTATTTAGCTGACATGAATGTTGAACTGAGAAAGGAAAACTGTCACAAGCAGAGTGTAATAGGTCGACTCTCTCTTTTGCTCTTTGTTTCAACATTTAAAGTTGATTTGCAGTCAAGAGTCATTATGTTATATTTAACAATTTTCTACTCGGGAAGAAGATTTCAACTCTAAATTATTTGGTTTAATTACATATCTATTATTGTAGTAAAAAACTATTAATTTACTCAACGACAGACTTTTATGCATCTTATTTCATCTTGAGGGTCATTCCCTTATGAAGCTTGTCCCAGTTTTAGGTCGAACTGTTATGCAGCTTGGTTCAGCTAGTTAAGTGCAGATTAATTCAGCAAGCATAAGCTTGGAACATGTTTCATCTTGTTCCAATGGTAGTATCCTATTACCGCTATTATTCTTTTCTATCAACATTTTGTTATTTAAGCACTTGATTAGATGCAGTAAGCATATTGCATCATCTGCTATATGATGATATGAAAATCTGAACCTATTACTCTTTATTGTTCAGGTGTAATTTGAGTTAAAAAAAGGTAAATTTGAGTTATCAGGGGTCGATATGCAATATCTGAATTTATAATATCCAATACTTTATATCAATGTTGTGATGGGATAATCTGAACCTGTTTGACTTATATACAGGTCAAAACTGATCATTGCTTCTGAAGTGCATATAAAAAAGTGTGGATGGTTGTAGCTGGTGATGGGATGTATTTATCTTATCGGTGAGTAACTGAGTTACTTTCTGGTTGTGTGATATAAGATTTTTTACAGTGTATATTTTTTGATTGAAGTCATATGTTATATCCATTTGTAATATTAACATGTTGGCTTTTTTTTGTCTTTTTTATATCTATCTCTCATTTACGTAGCTTGAGTGTCTGTCAACACATATATTGTATGTGGTTGTCGGTCATGGAATTGCTGATGATGCAACATCCTTCATCTCAAAGTCAGTGTCCTTTGAAAATTTCATTTCTTCTTTGCGGCAACTGGAGCAGGTTTCTTCTTGATATTCACTTTTATATCACCGTCAAAAGAATCACAATTTGAAGAACTCACTTGATTCAACTTTCTTTGAAGCAGCTGCAGATTTCTTTGTTAAATTTCAGGGTATCTCATTAGAACATGACATTTTTTTTTTTTTGGGAATTTGTACTAGTTTCAGATGGCTAGTGTACTTTCTTATACTAAACATTAAACCCTGCATGTTCGGATTTTATGACTAATAGACGTATGTTTTTTTGACGGTTGTTATATGATGCTCTAGGTTTACGCTATGGTGAAAGGCTTGGAAAAAATATGTTGTTGCACTCATTCTCCTTCAAATTTATTATGCGTCAATGTTCACACATCTTTACCTTTACTATGTATCATTTTGGTTATCTATGGTTGTATGGATTGTTCTTTTTAGCATGTATTGTTTTGATTAGCAACAATTGTAAGAATTGTTACTTTTGATTACAAATATTTATGTTTCGAACGTTATATGACATACATTTGATTATAAATATTTATATGCCTAATATTGTGCATGAGATACTCTTGATAATGGCTATGCATACTATAGCCATATTCTAGTGCAATAAAAATATTTTGTAATGATTAAACAGCTTTCATGGCAAGTAAATAATACTATAAAATACTAAATCAAACTTTCTATAGCATTTATAGTTGCTATAATAATCAGGCTATGCAATTTCTATAGCATTTGTAATTGCTATAATAATCAAGTAATGCTTATCTAGAGCGTTTATGGTTGCTATAAATAGCAATTAAATGACATTATAAATACTAGCAGCATAAACCACAACTCAGGGTAAAAGTTTTATAGCAAGTAACAAACGCTATAGATAGGAATTTGTATGTTACAAATCGTCCAATTAATAACACTTTTGAAACACTATGAGTAACATCGTTTATAGCATGTTTTTTATAACGATTATCAGATTGCTATTGTGGACCCCTAACATATTACAACATGTTAATATACAGCGTTTATAAAAACGCCATCGTATCCTTTTATAGCGTTTTTTAAATGCTATAAAAAGGTCTTTTTCTTGTAGTGAGTGCTTGATATATTCAATGCTATTTTTAAGAAAACCATCAACTGTTAAAAGATTAAGATCCCAAAAATGTATCCGTTTGATATTTTTAACCAAAAATTGTAGTCGCAAAAACATTATTATATGACATATTCAACATCCTTTTTAAACAAACGGTCAATAAAAACAACCATGTAATTGTTACTTCTTTATCTATTTCAGACGATTATTAAATTTCTACATTCATTATTATTTCTACGAAATTGCACTTCAATACATGCACACAAACAAAGGGCTGTCAATGGGTCGGGTTAGGTCAGGTTCGGGTCAAGTCATGTTCGGGTTGAGTTCGGGTTGGGTCAGCTCAACCCGTTTATTAAACAGGTCGTTTCAGTTGACCCATTTATAATCGTGTGGGTTTCAAGTTTGATTCGTGTAACCCATTAAGAAAAATATTTGTATAAAAAGATGTGAATGAACGTGAAAACATGAAAGAAGGGTATAGTCGTCATTCATTTGTTGCAAGCTAAGATGAGAATAAAAATGTAAAAAGTTGTTAATATCGAAATAAACATGAAAATGCAAAAAATTATTAAGTGTTAGTGTGTATGAATAATTGAATAATTACCACATCCTTTATTTTCAAGCTAAGATGAGAATTTTACAGTAATATAGAGCCCATAAACGGGTTAGTCAGGTCAAATTCGGGTTTCGCGGGTCAACCCTAAACCCACCCGTTTATAAACAGATCAAAGTAGAGTTGACCCTAAAATGACCCATTATTAAACGGGTCGGGTCAACCCGCTAATTTCCCGCGCAGGTTTCGAGTCGGGTTTTGGGTCGTGTTGGAAATTAACAGCCCTAACAAACATAATATGAATTAGCTTATATTTTCTTATGTCTGGATATATTATTTGTTTGGATATACACACACGCGCGCGCATATATATATATATATATATATATATATATATATATATATATATATTACACACTATCTGTGGTACAATGGTCCACACGCGAAGCGCGTTCTTTGGTCACGCGCGGAGCGCGTTCCTCGATAACGCGCGAAGTGCGTGCCATCATCATGCGCGAAGCGCGTGCCATTATGCCTGTAATAATATAAACCAAGAACTCATTAACAATCACTGCATCAGAACTTAACATTTCCATTGACTATGCTGCCTTAGGTCCAAAATATATATGATAATAATTGACACATTTATATTGGCACACAAAATGCACACCTAATGTAACACCTTGCATTATTCAGCTATTTGATATTAACTAAATCAGGTTCTATAATAATGTCTTAATTGTAACACGCTATATTTGTTTTCCAAATAACAAAGGTTGACTATATTTACTTTTGCAGTGTGAGATACATGGTTAAATTTACCTTGCAAGCACACAAAGAGATCATCAAAAACTTTATTAGTGCGTATATTTTAGTAAAGTTGCTATTTATTTTGTCAATATTTTGTTTAAAGATGTTACATACTTCTACGACAGATAAGATATGCATACTATGAGCGTAAATAACACATAAGCTAAACGATTACTAACCATTATTATCTCTAGCTGTTGACACATACATATCAACATGGCCAACTAAAGTTGATGTAAATATTGTAGTAGTTTAATTTTGCTGAATTATTAGCACAAAAGCACATTTATACTACATGTGCATGGAGTGTCATACAATATAATACCATTTTTCATTGAACATGCAAAAAATATTCTAATAATTAGCATAAAGGTAATAAGCTAGATAAATAGATTAATACAAGTTACCTTAAGATTTAATTTGATCAAGACATACCATACTTTTGTCACATACAAACCTAAAACAAATGAATTGTATAAGTGGCCAACATATGTGTTATGCACTGCTATAATTATTACAAACCCGAATATTGATATGCATATGAGTAGAGTTAACTTTCTTTACATATCAAATGCCAATATATACCATTTATCATTTAAAATTGAGAAAATAGACTATTCAGATTGAGCATTTTGACAAGGGTGAAATTAAGTTTGTACAATGGAGATTCTTGTATAAATTAGTAAAAAGAAGTTTAGAATTCTAAAAGATAGGATTCAATGTTGGTAAACTCAGAACTCTATCCTGGCATTGTTCCAATATTAGGCTACTCATATGGATATTTGGATAGCATGATTTCTACGTAAATGAGTGGCTTGATTATCTTTGTTTCTCAGTTGTTACTTATGAAACCATTCTCCTTTCAGTTAGTCCTTTATATTTGTAATTTTTTATCATGTTAATTGATCAAAATGATCAATTATTGTTGTAGCAACTCCATAAGTCTTATGAAAAAATTTCAGGAGCTTCATCAAAATTTCAGTTAGTTCTAATAGTAAATGATGTTACAATATTTTGAAGGTCAAATGTTGTGAAATTATATCTATTCTGTGTTGACAATATATATGATAGGAATAACATATCCTTAAATCTTTTTAACATATTGAGCTATATAAATTTAGTACGAGAGAGATATTCTAAATAAGAGTGAGTATCCATTGTAGATCCTTCCCCAACATATATGTCAAACAAGAAAGGTTTGACTACATATAAATACCACTGGAGGGCTGAGAAAATTTTGTAGAAATCACTTCACATTAGGAGAAATAACTTACCAGCCAAAAGAAAGAGACTGCTATCATGCCACTTTTGGTTGGACTAATCCAAACTCCTTTGGAGGCCAAACCTAAATATCATAGAGATTAATGTTAGAATTATATGGCAATGTTACCTGTATAATAATTCAAATTATCGTGAAAAATAAGAGATGATATAAACTATCAAAACTATACAAAAATCACGAATTCAATGTAGTTAAACTCCTATAGGATAACGAAGAACGAACCATGCTGCCAGAAACAATGCCTTTTTAATCCTTTAACATGTATATTTTTATAAATCCACCACATGTCAATTAGAGATTCCAACCTTTTTTTTCCTACCTTAAAACAATGTCATTGCCTTCATATAAGTGATTACTATTTACAAATTGTTCCTTAACATGCAAGGATGCTATGATCATTAACAGATTACAATAGCAACTCTCACCTATCACCTTCAAGATATCCATCCCATGGATACAACCATAAGGTATGGGACCTAACTGCCTCGAATTACTAGATGCATATATATTATCTCCTTGAACAAAAATACGTCCTTTTGGTACCTAAGAACCAACGAAGTACAAAGATAAATGCATAGGAGGACAAAAGAAAATACATTATATTATTTATTATTATAAATACATGGAGCCTAAAGATTAAGATCTAACCAAAGGATTGCTACATCAAAACATTTTTCAAGATATCATTTACTAGTTAAGAAAGTGGAAGCAGAAAACCGTGAATAAAGTAACACTCATAATATCAAAAATTTGATATTAACATGTACCGATTGAAATCCTACAAAATTCATAAATAATTAATGGTCCCAAAGAACAAATTTTAACATGTTCAAGAAAGTAGATCTTCATGTAGTTATTTTAATCAAACTAAAAAATGATGCATTACCTTAAAAGCTTTTTTGTTAAATCACTACTGGTTAACAATACAAAGCTCACATGTGAATATCATTAAGCATCTGCATCGGGTTATGTAAGGGTATTCTTATATATCATAATCCTTTTCAACCAGCACATTTGTGGCACAAACTGATGCACAACTAAATGCAAAATCATCGGTGGTGTTTATGCAATATTTTTAATGTTATTGCCCAGCCTGCAGAACCACATCTACTATATCAAAATCAACAATTAGTGAGTGTGACATACAAAAAATCATACCATCTACAAAAAATAGTACGAACCATATAGCTTGTTCAACTCAAACAGAAAATGCCATACATAAACTCATTGGCTCGATAAATATAAGGCAATCCCTAACTTAGATCTGTTAGCAGCCCATAAAATTTCATAACATTACATCCAAAGTTAGTACAAAAATATAGGGGGATGTATATCCATTCCCCTGTATGTTCGACTTATCGATTCACATTCCCCCTCCTCTATCTCATCTACCACCTAAAACATTTTTTGATCGCCATGGTACCTTCAAACGATCTATTTTGGAGATTTTGAGGAACCCCATTACTTTTTTCCCAATTACACGTCAAAGAAGAAACATGAAGGTTTTCATTATCATTAACACAATACAACCAATTGACCAAAATTTCTAAGAAATTGTTGCATGTTCCCAATTGACAATAAGACAATTATGATACTACACGAAGTACCAAATTAAATCAATAATAAGCATAAATCGTCATTTTTAACAACTGATTTAAGCGAATTTTTAACAACTGTTATGACAACCCAATATTACTACTACTTCGTACTGACAATGGCAGCAATTGCAGATGCAAGAAATAAAATTAAAATGCTTACCGCTACTCAAAAGAAGGTATGAAATCAAACTGAAATCAAAATAGTAAATGAAAATTGAAATCGGCAACAGATAATACCTGAAAGAGCGGCAGTGTCAAAATCTATAATCGGAATTGAAATCTGTAATCGTTAGTTGAATCAAAACCTGAAAGAATGACATTATTTTTCATTTCTTTGTCTGTCTACTTTTCGTGTTTTCCTTTCGTATTTTTTTCCTTTTCGTACTAGCGCGAAATAATGAAAATAAAGCGCGTTAAAAATAAAATAAAGAAACAAGGTGTTGGTATGGGTACGGATAGGAGTTCGGGTTAAAAGGCAACGTTATTTGATCTTAATTTTTTTAGATGCATCAACCTATTTGCTTCAAAAATATACAAGTGATGCAAATTAATATACTTGAATCAATTATCAAGGTTGGTGATGCAAGCTAAATCGTTTACTTCTGCTGATTTGCTTCGAAAATGATGCATAACCGTCGCTAACTACATTTTTAACTTTTCTATCACTTCTGCTATGTCAATTGCTTCGAAAGTTAAGGGGGAACTGACTCAATTAGTGCTATTTGCATCAGTTGTTTGCAGAGCTTACGCAACAGAGGTGATGCAATAGGATTTTTCCGTAGTAGTGAATGCCTAGTCGCCCGACTTTAACTTGTTCAGAACAACGCCCGGTCGCGGCGCAATATCTCGGAATTCTCTTTTTTCGAGTCCCAGGGCCCACACCAAAGAAGGAGGTTCAGCCTCAACAATAACGCATGTCCACATTAATACTCATACTAACGACAATGGCAACGGGAATGGAAATGGTAATAGAACCACCGTCACTTATAGTGGGCGAACGTATTACCGTGATCGCTCCCGGTTGGTTATCAATGATGAACCAGGTCCATGTAACTGCCCCTTCCTCGATAGAACCCAAATGTCACCGCTCAGCACTTGGAGCCCACGCTCCTGACAACCTAGGAAGCAAAAGTTCTGCCGAATCAGAATGCAAACCAGCTTGCTCAACCTCATCATCCATACCAGAACCATTGATCGATGTCGACGACATGGAAGAGGATGAGCCCGGTGTGCATCACAGAAGGCGTCCACCGAACAGGACTACTGATCCAACCACCATATCTTCTCAACATGGTCTGAGTGATCATGAGAGATATACGGGGATACGCCAATGACTCGTGGGAAACCCACTTGAGATGTAACCCCTTTACTAGGGTTGTGCATGAGGCCGAGTGGCCCCGACGCTTCAACATTCCAGAAATGGCACTCTACGAGGGCACGACTGACCCTTATGCTTTATTAAACCGCTATGAGTGGCGATGGACTCCAGTCGCGCCACCGATGCCGTCAAGAGAAAATGCTTCCCAGTTTTCTTAGTAAGCACAGCTTTTCTTTGGTTCTCTCGCCTTCCACTCCAATCCATCAACACCTTTGGCCAGTTGGCCATGGAGTTAGTTAGGCAGTTCATGATGCACTTTCCAACTCTGAAGAATTCCCTCACCATGTCCAACCTTTATCAGGGTCCTGAAGAATCCCTTAAGAGCTACCTCGAGTGATTCAATATCTCCCTCGCTGAGGTTGACGACCCAAAACATCGATCAGTCCTTTTATAGCTTGCAAAAGGTGTCCTTCTTACTCATGAATTTGGAGCCTGGATCAATAGAAAGCAATCTAAGACCTTAGAAGCTCTCTACGAGAAAGTTGGATAGTTCTTGTGTTAAGAAGAAGCAAGGCACAATCGAGCTTCTCGCGGTAGTCATTCCAACAACCCATACGCTGGTACCGTCGATGACAATGTCAAAGGAAATCAGGTTGTGGAACCCTTTGATAAGGTAAAGGAATGACCCCCTACAAACCAAAGCCGAACAAAGACAAACCTAGCGGTCGTAACAACAATCAAGCTTTAGCCGACCCTAAGAAGCATGATCGCTATCAAAATTATAGGAACTACACTCTACCGAATCGAGATACGGAAACGATCTACTTTGAAACCTGTAATACTCTCCAATACAAGAAGCCTAACATTTGGGAATCCACCGACTGTGAGAAAAACTCCGGCAAATATTGTTGGTTCCATGACATGTATGGGCACAATACTAACAACTGTTGTCACCTCAAGAATACGATTGAAAAACTCATCCACGAGAAACATTTGGAACAATACGTTCAGGATCCTACTCCTCTCAAAGAAGCAATGGGACCTTCGACGCCCGCACTTCTAGCACATGCTAATGCGGCTCTAGGGTCGTCCAATCAAAAGTCACATGGCATTGTGATTAATACCATCTATGGTGGGCCTCACCCCCACGCACGACAGCTTCTGCAAGATGAAGGGGAATGCCAATTCTATAAAGCATGTCACTTACGAAGCTTGCTCTACTCTGGACGAGTCCGTCCCGGCCAAGCTATAGAAAATAATATGCGACGATATCGTCTTTCGATAGAGAGAATCTACAGGAATCGATTTCCTGACCATAGACCCTCTCGTCATCTCTGCTTAGATTGGCCCAGTTTTCGTCCGAAGGATTCTTATCGAATCAGGAGGATTGTCAACATCATCTTTAAGGCGGCCTACGGCCAAATGAAACTTGAGGCCAAAGAATTGAAGCCCTGCCACTTCATGATCCACGATTTCAACAGATCATCCAATCAGTCAGGGGCATAGTTGATCTCCATGTAGAGCTCAAGGAAATGGATCGGAGTCGGTTCTGAATCCTCACTTTTGTGGTCATTAATGTTATCTCTCCATACAACAACTTCTTTGGGAGTCCTTTCCTTGCAGTGTTCTGAGTTTGCATGTCACCGTGATCCCTCCCGATGAAGTTTCCGACGAAAAATGGGATTGGCACGGTTAAAGGTGACCAAGGAACAACGAGACATTACTACCTTATAGAATGGAGAAACGCACGTAATAAGGACAAAGGAAAGGCCGTGTCTGGGCCTTCTTGCACCAATACTGTCTGCGCATAGCAATAAAAGGCATTTGAGTCTTGGGTCAGGCTCCACTGCCATCTTTGCGACGATCTCGATATAAGGGAGGACGAAGAACTCGATTCCGAGAGGGCTACCCCGGTTGAACCAACAGTGGATGTTCCGATCAGCCCTGATGATATGATAAAGGTCTTGAAAGTTGGATCATAAATCCACCTCGCAAGAAAGGAAGAGCTTGAATTCTTCAGGGCCAACCTAGATGTGTTCACTTGCACCCACTCTGAAATGTATGGAATCGATCTAGGAGTCGCTTGCCATAGGCTCGCTATCGATCCCTTGTAACTTTCGGTCAAACAGAAACGTCGAATCTTGGGATTCGAAAGATCAACTACATTTAAAGAGGAGGTGGATAGTTTACTCAATAACGGCTTTATCTCAGAAACCTACTACCCCGAACGGGTATCAAATCCCGTCCTAGTCAAGAAAGCAAATGGAAAGTGGTGACGTGTGTCGACTTCTCCGACTTAAACAAGGCATGCCCTAAGGATAGCTTCGCACCCCCGAAGATCGACCAAGTTGTCGATTCTACCGCCGACTACCAGCTCTTGTCCTTCATGGATGCCTACTCAGGCTACAATCAGATTTCGATGTACCTTCCAGACCAGGATCATATTTCTTTCATATCCGACATTGAGCTCCAGTGCTACCTCATGAAGCCCTTCGGTCTAAAGAACGCTGGAGCCATTTAACAACGACTGGTCTACCGCATGTTCAAGGACTATATCAGGAGATCCATGGAGGTATACATGGATGATATGCTTGTGAAAACAAGGGTATCGAACGACCACATCCGTGACCTCTTCTAAATATTCGGTGTCCTCCGCCAATACGGCATGAAACTTAGTCCCTTGAAATGCTCTTTAGCCATTGCGTTGGGAAAATTCCTGGGTTTCATTGTCAATTACAAGGGCATCGAAGCCTATCCAGATAAGATTAAAGTTATCCAGGATATCCAAGCGCCTCATAGCATTAAGGATGTTTAAATTTTAAATGGGAAGGTCGTTGCCCAAAATAGATTCATCTCTAAAGCTATTGGCAAGTTGATTCCATTTTTCGATTTACTCAGGAAGGGGAAGCTCAACTTCTCATGGACACCGGAGAGCGTCTCCGCATTCCAGGTCCTTCTGAATCACTTAGAGCGACCACTTGTCCTATCCAAACCTATGGATCATGAGGACTTATACGTATATTTGGCTGTTTCTATGTAGGCAATTAGCTATGCGCTCGTCCGCATTGAATACCGTGTCTAACGACCTGTTTACTACATCAGCAAGAGATTAACAGGGGCAGAAAAGAACTACCCAAAGATTGAAAAGAACCGAGCCAATTCGAGATCACATTCTTTCCCCATCGAGCCATCCTAGGACAAGCCCTCGCAGATTTCATCGTGAAGTTCACCGACCGGAAGATCCTCCCCCGGAAGGTATTGAGACTCCGGACATTCAATGGAAGTTGTTCGTGGATGGATCCTCTAACAGCCAGTTTTTGGCATTGGATTCATGCTCGTCACTCCTGAGGAATGCTCGATATGCTATGCTTTGAAACTTGACTTTCCCGCTACCAATAATGATGCAGAGTACGAAGCCTTGATCGCTGGACTCAAAATTGCAATCGAACTTAACATCAAGGATATCCAAATTTTCTCTCCGACTCACAGCTCATCGTACGCCAAGTATAAGGAGAGTACCAAGCCAAGGGAGCACAGCTTGCTCCCTACCATGCTCGGGTTCGCGGACTGCTTACCAACTTTGACCAGTACATTATCGCACATATCCCTCAAGGACAAAATGAGAAAGCTGGTTCGTTAGCCAAACTCGCAAGCTCCGGGGATGCGTAGCTCATGGGACTCACCCCGATCGAAGTGCTCGACTCTCCGAGCATCAATCAATTGCAGAGTAATTCAGTAGAAACAATATAGACCAAGCCCGAGGCTTAAATGACACCTATTAAGAACTACTTGCAACATGGAATCCTCCCAGAGCACTACAAAGAAAGACGGGCACTCACTCGCAAATCATCTCGCTACATCATCTTTGAAGAAGTGCTCTACCAAAGAGGGTTCTCTGTTCCACTACTTCGGTGTGTAGCCCACAATGACATCGACCGCGTGTTGCTGGATGTGCATGAAGGCGAGTGCGGAGACCACGCCGGGGGGCAAACTCTAGCAAGGAAGATTATCAGATGTGGTTACTTTTGACCCGCACTCGATTAAGACGGCGCATACTATGCCCATAAGTGTGGCAGATGCTAGATATTTTCAAATATTCTAAGGGCCCTAACTATTGAGCTAATGCAAATGGTCAGTCCTTTGTCATTTTCCATGTTGAGAATAAACATTATTGGATCCCTTCTAATGGGCAGGGACGGGCAGGCTATGCTATCGTCAATGTTGATCACTTCGCCATGTGAGCCCATGCTGAGTCCCTCACCTCAATCACTACCAAGAAGGAAATCAACTTCATTGTCCATAATATAATCACTCGATATGGAGTCCCCCAAGAAATCATCACTAACAACGGGACCCAGTTCAAAAGCGTTGAGTTCAAGACTTTCTGCTGGTTCCACCACATTGAAAAGAGGTTCTCCACATTGGCCCACTCTTAAGCCAATGGGCAAGTCGAGGATGTCAAAAACTTGATCAAATCTATCATTAAGAATAATTTGTAAAAAGTTGGAGGTTTATGGGTATATGAGCTCCCTCTGGCCCTCTGGACCTACCGGATCGCCCACAAGTCAGCGAATGGCCATATCCCTTTAGCTCTCGCCTATGGATATGAAGTCGTAATTCCCATTTAGCTCAAGCTTTAGTCTCATCAAGTCACGTAATACGACCCAAAGACCAACCAGGATCTCCTCTTTGAATCACTCGACTTACTTGAAGAAAAAAGAGACGAAGTCGAACTTAGATCTACTACCCAGCGCCAACGAGTTGCCCGATACTTCAATTCTAAAGTCTGCCACAAGGACCTTAACATTGGCGACCTCGTCTTGAAACGGATCTTTCCCACACCACCTGGATTTATTCCTTGTTGGGAAGGCCCGTACGTCATACAATTAAGGCTCGGAGACGGAACCTTCAAGCCAACGACAGTTGATGGCGCTGAACTCCTGAGGACATGGAACAGTGAACATCTCCACCCTATTTCACATAACTTAATATACATATTTACTGCTTTCCAACAATGTTTGTTTTCTTTAAATTCAAAGCATTGTAAAGGCTATTACTGCCATGGTTATTGGTAAAGATAGTGTTCAAGTTTCATGTGCTCTTAATGTCTTTATTTTCTATATAGTATGTTTGATCAACCATCATAACTAACTTGCACACACGAACACACAACGTCAGATCGACGCCCGAGCACGGGAGCCAGTACTGCTACTCGAGTCTCGAATCAACGACGAGATCAATTATAAGTAACACCACTAGAGTTTCGAATAAACGATGAGACCGAGTATAAAATAAAACCACTTGAGTCTCATATCAATGACAAGACCGAGTATAAATAAATAACACCACCAGAGTCTCGAATCAACAATGAGACTGAGTATAAATAGTCGTGTTCCCATGTCTCCGTACTTAGGGGTAGCCCATCAGCCAAGTTAGTGTGACATCGACTATTCCATGGCTCCATCCGACCTGCAGGGTTAGGATCTTGGCACCATTTGGCGAATCGACGACGCCTTCGAGATCTAACCTAAACGAAATGACGGGAGAGTTTAAAGGACGAATCCACGACATCTATGCCATCTCACGACTTAGGATCAATGACCCTTGAGAGGTCCAAGAGAGAGGGTACCAAACCTTAACTCTGTGCGACTTGGGACACTTGACAAAAGGAGAACCCAAGAACGAAAACAGCACACGGCCTCCGCACGACAGAGGCACCCTCAGGGCAAAGTCTCTAATCACGTTTTCTTAAGTGTAACGACAAATACACTTGCACAAGTATAGGAAACTGGAAAACGTAAGATGAACATTTGACATAAAATGCAATGAAAGAAAAGTTAACTAACACTTTCATTCACATACCAAAAGCAAAGTACATATCTGAATATTTTTCTTTCTAATGACATAGTGTACATGGAAACCACACCACGCCTACAAAAGCCAAAAGCGAGGATGTACTCGTGTATACTATCGGCCTATTTAACCAAAATATATATGGTATCTATGACGATCACTAAGACGTCTCATACTTCTTCTTCCTCTTCTTTTTCTAGACATATTCAACACTAGGATGGTCACCATAAGTTATGGACCTCTTCCTTCCAGAGTCGTTGCAGCCTTTCCTTCCTCTTCCCTTCACAGGGGTAATGAACTCATGAGACACCGATGTACGCTTTCTACCGTCATCCTCGCTGCTTATAATCACTATGACCTCCCCGGGAGAATGCATTGCAGCAGTCTAGGAGTTGTTTCAGAGGCAAGGGCCAGCATAGCCTCAATTTCTCCTTGATCCTTCTTGGCCTCAAACCTCGCTTTCTTCTTTGCCTCTTTGGTGGCCTTCTGATCGGCTATCTTCCTAGATTTGAGTTGCACCTCCGCATCTTCCTTGAGATTTTTGAATGCCTCCTCGTCTCTCTTGTTGGCGTCCTCGGTAGCTTTCTACTTCCTGGCCTCATCATCGTCCCTTTTCCTTTTGGCTTCATTGGCAGCTTTCTTTCTCGTTATGTCAGTAGCAACATTCTCCTCAGCATCCCGCCTAGCCTTTGCTTGAGCCTCGTATAGAGATTCCTCGTCTGCTATCCTTTTCTTCTCCTGCTACTCGGATTTTTCCACCATCTGGGCTTTCGAGCTTCCACCATGTCACGCATTGTTTGCACACTTGTATTACTCGCACCCGTCACCTGAGTAGTTTATCTGTCCATCACCTCTCCTTTCTCGAGAAAATCCTTGTAAACACTAGAGGCTAAATCCACATCCGAAAATGTATCCAAGTGTCCTCCTCCCTCTCCAAACAGTATTCCTTGTAGACCTAATGTGGATTAAGACGTTTGGGGAAGCATGGTTCCAAAGCCCATTGTCATCTCCACTCCGAAGGGGGCAGCACAACAAAGAAGAAGGCTACTTAGTCTCCTTTAACTCAGTGCTTATGTCCTTTTCAAGTGTTCGCGATAATGAGACTTTACCACTAGAAACTTGTGGCACGGGGGAAATAGGCCGAGAGCCCACTGTTGCGGTAAGATATGAGCCTTGCGGTCCAAACTCTAGGAACTTAGGATGATACCTAGTTGTAATGTGAGTTGGAACCATAGGACCACCAACTGTGGCAAATAGCATGGCCTACGACTGGTAAGAGATTCCCTCTACAAACTAATGAGTAATAAGAACACTCTTAGTGGGTACAAACTTTCCCATTTCGTCAACACTCTCTGCCAACCTTTCCCTCTCCGCGTCCTCTTACTGCAATCTCTTCCCTTCCTCTAGAACCTTGCGCTCCGTCTCGGTCAAGAGTTCCACCATGAGTTGTTATAATCCATTGTCTCCACTTTTGCAACTGATCCTCGAAGGGCACCAAACTCTCCCATATCCAAGCCATCTCTCGAGGATAATCTTTAATCCACGAGATACTTACGGCCTTGACATACATACCTCAGGTAGGATCCTCCAGTGATTCCTCCACCCTTGCCTCAGTATCCTCAATCTCCTCCTTAAGTCTATCCACCTCCTCTTTGATGCTCAGCCTTTAGCCCTTCCAGCGAGTTCAGCCCATCTCTATTGCTAGCCTCGGCCTCCTTTTTTAACCACCTCCAACTGTCTCCTTACTCGTCGTTCTCCCTTTGCAACCTCTGGACCTCCCTCATTCTTGGTTTTCAGCCTCTTATTCTATAGCACCCAGGCCTTATTGTCCTTTTGGAGTTGATGTAGTTTCTCATTTTCTTTAGACAAGTGGATATTCACCTACGTAAACTCAGAATTTTCCATTTTCAAACGAGCATTCTCATTTGACACCGAGGCCACAGTATCTTTAAAGGTCTTAGAAGCATGTTTTTCTTCCCTCTTTAGCTTCTCGTACTTCTCCTTCAGCCCCGATGTTTCAACAACAAATGGTTAACATCTAAATAGGTTACAATGAGCAAGGAAGTAGTCACGCTACAAGGATCAGCCTTACCCATCTCTTTTTCTTGGTTTCGGATGGTAGTCCGCTCGATATCTATGGTCAACCCCCGGCTCTAGATTTCCACATTCTTCTGCTTGATCGAATCTGAAAGGTTAGCGGAGTACTTCCTAAGTTCGCCAACTTGGTAATAAGCAACCTTCACCTTCATCCATATTTCCTCGGTATCAGCGTGAGGAATCGGGTTGATATTGGGAAGGAACATTTTCTCTTTAAAGTAATGCCTGGGGAATTTCTCCTTCGGCAAGGCTTTCCTCTCCGCAACAGTAAGCTCTCGAGTCTCAGGAACAGCCAGATCTTGCCTCTTCTTCTCCACTTCCTTCTTTCTATGATGACTTGGTTCCAACTCCTTCCCTCTAGGGACATAATTAGGGAAACTGCAAATATCAACAGACCAGATAGCGGTCACCTCGGCCTCTCCCTCCTCGAGCCATGTCACCTGCAAAAGAAATAGGTTCAAGATTAGAATCGAACACCCTATGCACATAAAAAAATGTTGTGTCATGCAGTGTTTATGAATGTGTGTCATAAGTGTTCTCTCAACTGAACAGATAGCAGTCCACTCGAAGGAGTGATCTCCTACACAGCTAGAGTTAATTCCTCCATACTTGTGGTTCTAGGCTAGGGAAATGTAATGAGTGGGAGCTTGTTGAGCTCGTCAAACTGACCCTCCTTTTCTAGTGAGAAGACGGTCTCAGATGGAGTTACCGGAGAATGCGGTGTAGCCGACGCTTCTGTCATTTCCTTGTCTGCCAAAAGCAAGACATGAGCGATCGAAGGGCCCTCACCCTTGGCAACCGCCTCCTCATCGCTGGTCTTACCCCCACCAGCTTCCTCCTAAATCTTTGCAGCCTTGCGCGTCTTAGACCGACAAGGGGCGCTTTCCTTTTTTGGCTTGGAGAGCCTGCTTCCTTTCCACTCTCCGCTTTCTTTCCACCCCCGGTAATGTCCAGTTTGATTATTGCACGATCAGCGGGAAGCATGCCCGCATGACGATGTGTTCCTGGACCAAAATGCTCTCGGTAGAATGAGCCTTGACCGGGATGGCCAACAAGGACTCGAGACGTTGTTGATACACGGTGTATGTTGGTCCAGCAAGATTCCTTGTTGCACAAGAACAAGGTTAGTGCTAAGTTATCAACCCAACAGGCTTTGAGCTCAAAACAATTGGGAATGCTTACTTCCTTCCAACCATCTCCTCGCAAATCCGGGAGGACAACGCGCAAAGAACCAGTCATATTTATAGACACTTAACTTGCTCACGTCCTATCAAAGAACTTAGTGTTGGGCAGAACCCCTAGGAAGTACTGAGAGGATGCAACGTTGGGTCTCCTCTTGAGATGAAAAAGATACCGGATGTCCTCTCTGGTGGGTTCTAACTGCAGGTACTTTCTATAGAGAATGCAAGTACTTAAAAGGGAAGCATACGCATTTGGATGGAGCTACGCTGGCGGAAGGTGAAAATAATGCAGTATATACCGAAAGAATTTTTTAGCCAGGGGAATGCACCTAGAAATGCACGTCTTCCTATTCCAGGCAGTGTACCCTTCGGTGGTGCATGACCTCTATTGTCCTTCGGTGGTGCAAGATCCAATGTCCTTTTGGCTGCACCCTGCGATCGGGCCCTTTCGACGAACCTATCGGTTGAGAAGGAGCGGACTCTCTGGAGGTCTCAAGCTTTCTGCCCCCTGAGCTAGCATCACTAGTTGAACTGGATGGGGAAGTTGAATCCTGTGAGGCTTCGGCTTCCGGAATCTGTTATGTTTTGGTCCTTGTTTCCATTGCTAGCTATACTTTCAATATAATTGCGTTAGATGTCACATTGTATAACCTGTACCCTCGTGTTGGTGTAAACTAACATGTATGTGCAGTGTAGTGATGTGCTAATACAAGTATATCATAGAAACTTGGGACTAGACGACGATCACAAATCTCCCAGATTATGACCATCATCGTCATCAACTAGCATTGCCTGATTCACATCGAGTCGCAACCATGTTACGATTAAAGCCAAAACGAAGCACGTTTAACAGGCGGATAGTTCAGTCAAAGTCCATTATATAGTCTAGCCCTATGTGCAAAGGTGAATTGTCAACTAAATAACAGCTAACATAAGTTTTGTTTCAATCGAATAACATCGTGAAAGCAATGAAAATCCCGAAGTAGGGAGTCGAAAAGTCAAAGTCTCAAGCGAGAAACACAACACCTTACAAGAATGAGACACAAAGTGCTCGGGTCAACAAGAAATCTCGTATCCCCCTCCCGGATACGAATTTTTTTACCTCCAGGGATATGGGATATTAAATTTCGTACCTCTAAGGATACAAAATTTCATATCCTTTAGGAATTTGAAATTTCATACCCAGAGCCAAGGGATACGCGATTTTGCCTCTTCGAACTCCAAACTTTGGTTCCCCCTTCAAAGCACTACATCTCCTCATCCTCACCAACTTTTGACCCTCTCCTCTTCTTCTCCAAAACATCCTTCTCCCTACAATCCTTTCTCCCTAGAAACTCCCTTCTCACCGATCACGAAGCAGAAACGTTGACGCCTAGTTCAACCTCAAGATTATAACTCGATCTCGACCCAGAAGCCATTCTCAAGCATCTCGAGCCTTGATTTCGAGCCTGAGAACACGAATGGCTACAAGTCATGCCGAATTTCTCCTCAAGATTGACCCAATGGATGACGTAGTACTTATGTCGAAGGTCAACTACCTAAGGTCGGGTCCAAACCCACTTGTATTTTCAATGTCCAAAATTCTCGAGTTTTAGGGTTCGGGTTATGTTGACCAACTTTTTGGAAAAAGCTGTCATAGTTCAACGGATGGAAGGCCAATGGTTAGAGACTCACTTTTCATAATCAGTTGATCGACCAGATGGAACGATATTTACTTCGAGAAGCCCATAATAGCTTTGGCCCGAGCTAATTTCCTTTGAGCAGCGGTATCTCGTACCCCGACATAATCGCTCTCCCAGACTGACCAAGTCAAGCACTTCCTTAAAGTTCGGATCAATCAGATATCTCTAGATCAATGTGGAAATATCCAACCGAGTCATACAATACTCAGCCCGATTCTGAAGGCATTAAAGGCGGTCAACCACTTCCAGACAAAGCTCAACTTTTGATACACCTCATCTCGAGCACCACGTAAGCCACAGTTTTCAAAGATACTATTAATCAACCGTAGACCGGGTCCCACCGCCGCAACTACTTCAAATGACTGAGCTCCACGTGTCCAAGCTCCTCAAAAAGAGGCAAGACTTGCAGCGGTCCGTTCATCACCTCTTCACCTATAAATACGTCCATGCTCAAAATGGATAGGGACCTTTTTTCGCTACTTTGACTTTTCCACTCCAACTTCTCTTGGGAATTTATTCTCTCAAATATAAACTCTACAGCTAAATCAAAAATTAGCTGATTCTTCCTCTTTCTTCAAACAGAAAAAGTGTTGTACTCGTAATCGAAAGCAAATCAGTATATATAAAGTGGATGTAGGCACCATCTCTTGTCGAACCACTATAAAGTCCTGCGTGTTCCCTATTTTCTTTTTTACTTTACTACACTCTGCGATTGTTACTCGTGTGTCACATGCACGATTGGGGTTTGACTGTCACTAGTGACCAACTTTTGACGTCAACAAGTTCGAGTCATAAGTAAGAAAAGTAAAGGAAGAAGAGCAAAGGGGCGATGGTTTTTCGAATTTATAGGGGAGAATCAAGCTCAGTCCAGTGGCGATACGTATCCCGTAGGGGGATACATAATCTCGTACCCTAGTGGGATACGAAATTTCATATCCCACTGGGACACGAGATTTCGTAGCCCTACATGGGATATGAAAATATCGTGTCTTAAGCATGAGATATGAGTTTTTTTTCTTAAAAAAGAGAAAAAATGTATAATAATAACAAATATATGCATATATATATATGATCTTATATGGATATTTATGCCTATATACGTGACACACAGGTGAGTCTATGTGATATACGCGAACATGCACCGCAATGTCGTGTGTGAGCAACTTATTCATACACGAGTTTTCGCGCTTCAAGCGATCAAACGTGCGCAAACATATATTCATATACATCCACACTTATATGTGTACATTCACTGCATTTTCACTTCTCGTTGCACCATGCAAAACCATGTAAAAACGTGTGAGCATATGCGCGATGTTATGTCGACAACAATTTGCTTACACTACAATGTAAACATAAGTTGACGATTAACATTTACATTCATAAGTTAACAGGAATCAGGTGATTCAACAAAAATAATTTCAACTCAAATCACATCATGTCGAGACAAGACGTACTTTGGGGGGGAAAGGTTAACCGGACTTTTGGTCTGATTCCCAAAAGTACACCAAACACGCTCGACTCAACACATCGCATGACATTGAAGCCTAAAGTGTCTTCAAGAAGCCAAGGATACGAGTTAAGAAGAGGTCATGCTAGTGAGAACCTCACAACTACTCGAAATCACGCCTTTACCACATTTTGTATATCTCGCACGCGAAGAAGTTTGAAACCCTATAATTCGACTACCCCGCTTCGTATCTGAAAACTTGACTCCGTCTTCATCCAGAAACCTCATGTCCCTCAATACAATTATCTTCATACTTCTCACATATTAATGTTTCGAAACCCTATGGTTCGAATCCCCTCATTCCGTATCTGAGAGCTTCGACCCCCTCGGCTCCCACAAACCTTCAGATCCCTCACCTCAATGATTGACGACTCCCTCCACACAGTGAGTTTCGGATCCCACGCCACCAAAGACTCCGACTCCGTCTGCTGAAAACTCATATATCCCCATTATACACTCCAGTCATTACACCACTGGGGATACGAACCCGTACCCCACAGTGATGGAGTACTCGTATCTCCTTGGGGATACAAGATAACCGTATCCCCTAGGATATATACTATCTCGTATCTCAAGGGATATGAATTTCGTATCCCATAAAAGGGATACAAGTTTCTTTGTACATTCTAGGAAGGGAGTCAAAACTTCGGTGGTAGGTCTCTAGGGATACGAAGATGAACTGTTGTTGTCCCCAAATCCTACCTACTCGCACCTAACCCTTCCGCTATAAATACCCCCAAGCTCACACTTCAAAGGGCTTTGATTTTTTGTTGATTTGACATCCCATAAAGCTCCAATAACTCATTAATGGCAGCCATGCTTTGATGGAGAAGAAGCATAAAAGTGACTTTTCCTAAGACTCATATATGACAACTATGACTCCAAAATACTTGGAAATGTTTGTAAATGAATTTCATGATGAAGTTTTAAGCTTGTAACTTACTGTTGTCAATAAAATATCAGCGAACTCCTTCAAAGTGGACGTAGGCCCCTCACGGGACCGAACCACTATAAATCTACTGTGTTATTTACTGCTTTCTGCACTTACTTTCCCACGCGAAACATAATTCTCTAAGTAACGGAGAATCTTTAGGTGTTACGCCATTTTTTGTCATCAACAAGTAGTAAATTCCCGCTGAGTGCATAAGCACTATAAAGCCTAGATTGTTGCTTGGAAAAGACTGTTAGTGCACAATAAAGAATAGTTGTGATAAGTAGATGGTAGAGGGCAAGCGAGTTATCTAGAACCTATGGTATGGACTTTTGTTTGTCAACGATGTCATGGTCCTAGAATTCTTAGCCCTTGGTAGTAGTTGTGTAGTGTGCTTGTTTCCTATTTTATTTTTGAATGAATTATAAGGCTTATTTAAAATTTAGCTTATTTGGTGGATTAAGTTAAATAAGCTAAGGAAAATGTGATAATATAACTAAAAGTAAAACAATGACGACAACTGCAAAAATAAAGAACAATTAAGGAAAATGAATTTTTCCAAAGTAAATTTGGAAAAATGAAAAGAATTTTCTCTTATGCAAACCGTGCTTGGAATAAAAAATAGGAATTTTTATTAAATTGGCAATTAAGTTTTACAAGTATGGGGCAAAAGGTTACGTAAAAAAGGTATTTCCATTTTCTATCTCTTCCTAACATAAGAAGTCGAATTCAGAAAATTAGAACTTCTGTAATTCACAAATTTAAAGTTGGTTGGTAGGGTTTGGATGAAAAATTGGATGAACTATGCTTTTACTCTATAAGTGTTGGAAAAATTGGATGGACAAGTATTTTGATTTTCAAATTATTACATTCATATAGAAATTGTCAGTATATTTAGGATATGTTCATCATATTTTCAAAAGGTTTTCAAGAAAATTTGCCTTCATAAAAGGTACCACTCAGACATTCATGTACTATTATTTTCTTTTACACATTGCGTAAGTGAACAGTTCCAAAATTTGGATGTACACAAGATGGCTGTAAATTATGCGAGGAATCACTTCATTTTCCCCTTACCATATTTCGAGGATGAAATTTCTTAAGGATGGGAGAATGTAATACTCCGCATTTTTAATTAAATAATAAATTAAAATCTGTGTAAGTTTCAAAATTGGGTCACGTAACTAGCGTCATTGCATCCCTGGCCATTTTCAGATCAATTAAGACCTATGGTTTACAGAAAACAGATTTAAAACAAAAAAGATACATTTAAATGAAGTTTTAGAACAAACGTGAAAAAAGATATAAGAGGAACACAAATAAGAACAACAACTATCAATGTTTTGAATCTTGTGGACAAAAGCTAAGTTAGAATAGTTGATAAGACATACACTTCCTAAGGTAGAGGTCAAGAGTTCGAGTCCCGTTAACATTATATTTTTAATTTAGAAGGACGACTTAAGAAATGCATGTTCTGAATATATATATACATACATATATATATATATATACTAATAAAGAAAATCTTTTAGGGGTGGAGAAGCTTTTTTGAACTTCCCAAATAGCCCCCACGCTTATTCTTATGAAAATTTTCATACAGCAAAAAAGGGGGTTGTACGTAATTTCCTCTGCCCCACTAACATTTCAACGTTTCGTCAACCATTTCTCCCACTTTTATTTCAACTGCTCATCGTTTCTCCCCACTCTTCTCCCATCTATCCCATTTTTTCCTGATCTATCATCAAATCAAAACCTTCTCCTTCCCTTTTTTCGTTCTACAGCAAAAAAATCATCCAGTACGTCGTCCGACTCTCCCAAGCCCCCCATCAACTGTATCACTCTTCATGAAATTCAGATTTTGATCTTCAATCAAAGGGTTTTCGATTTTGGATTGGAAATAACGGTTCGATCTCCCATGCTGACTGAGACTATGTTCTCGTCTTTGTCTAAGCCAGTGTCGATTCGCCTTGAAGTTGGATTTATTCCTTCTTAAGATTTTCAAATTCGAGGTTTGTGACAAAGACTAACGAGGTCGCCACCTACTATTAATTAGGCAAATTACTTACTTCTCTTATATGCCTGAGTTCGATTTTTCATCAACTGCTTTAAAAAAAAAAGAATTTCAACTCCTTTTATACAAATTTCCATGACACCTCTTATGCCTTTTGGTTGACCTTCAATAATCAACTGATGAATAAGAAGCGGATTGGAAAATGACAGGCTTGGACTACAACAAGTTTGAAAACATAGGGGCTTAATTCTGATAACTACGCAGTAGAGGAAAAGAAGGTACTAACTGTTCATTGCATATTTTATTTTAGTTTAATTCGTAAACTGTTCATTATGAAATTATTTTTCTTGGATTGTAGATTTCTTTTCTTGCTTCTATTAATTATGGTTTCCGATCTTTATTATATGAATGTGAGAAGAAATTGGTGAATTACATTTTTTGAGTGAGTTGACCTGATTATGCATATTTCTTTACTTTTAAAACATAGTTTTCTTTTCTGATTTTTTATAAGTCATACGTTGGAGTTTCCTTTAAATTTATATCAAATGAGACAGGAAAAATAGTGTAAAAGGAATGTACTTTCTGGATTAATGAGTTCTGGGCTTCATCCTTCTTTATAGCTAACTAACGAGTCTCGAGCGGTAACAAAGTAAATTGCTAAATTTTAGTACTTCAATGACAATAACATTGTTAGCAATCAATGTTATGCTAAAATCTGTCACTCTTTTTGTCATCTATTTTTAATTTTCTATTGCTTTTTATATTTTTGATTCAATACAATTAATACCAAATTATCATAAAGAATTTGGATATGTTATGGATCATTTTGGTTTCCAGACATATAGATATTTGTAAATCTGGCTTAGTTTTTTTGGTTTCCACCATGTATGTTTAATGTGGATAACGTTTTAACTCTTATGTTAAATACAAGTAATGTTCGAAAATGTTTATTTTCTATTTAACTTTACTTTTTTTAATAGTAGTCATGCAATTAGAACATTAAATCATACGTTACAATCAGATTAAATTAGGATAGTTTGAAACTGCATTTTTCTATGATGAATGCATTTAAAATTTTACCTTTTTAAAATAAACCTTAAAAAATCCAAGCATGCTAATTTTATGTTGCTGTAACATTATTCGTTGATCTTTTGATTCCAACCTGGGATAGCATGAATCCACAAGAAGGACCATGGTAATTCCTTCTCTTAGAAATTTCTTCCCTTTTTCCAGATATATTACTATTTACATTAAAAGTTTGGAAGATGCTTTCAATCTGTTTATCTGATCTAGGAAATAAAAGGCCATGTCATTAAATTTTGTTTAGTGTTATTTTTTTGTTTTATTGTATTTTTAGAAGTCTTCCAACCAATTTTTTTACTTATTGCAATAAATTTCGTGATAGAGAACTTAATTATCTAGAAAAAAGAAAGGAAAAAAACTTCTCTGTTTGAATATTTAATAATTCAGTCTAAATCTATGTTTTTTTAAGTTATGTGTTTCTGAATTTGAATCCTTCTTTTGTTATTGTCACTCAGCATGTTAGGCATTGGTTGAGTCAGAATTTCTTCAATCGGAACAACGGCAAACGAGTATACACTGTTGATATGGGGAGAAATGGCAGCACACAATGGTTCTTACAAATGCAGGTGTTGTATTGTCATTTGGTTATGTCATACAATATTATTATTTTTTGGTTTCCTTTTAGCACGCTTTCTTCTTCTTGATGGCATATGTAAATTTTTGTATGTTTAATTTCCAAGCAGACTTCTATAACGTGAATTTTGAACAATGCATTTTTTTCCTATTAACTATATTTCATTGCAACGATATGAAAAAATTTAGTATGATTTTTTCATGTGGAAATCATGCTCCATGATCTAGGCCCTGACATAATTGGGGCCCTAGGCAAAAAAATGTGGAGGCCCAAAATTGCAAGGCAGTTATTAAAAAGAAAACAAGGAAAATAAGATTTTTCAACAGCTAGGCAAATGCCAGGGTTTGCATGGAAGGAAGTTGCAAGTTCTACCGTCATACCAAAGCACTTTCACATTCAGGAATGCAAATTATAAGTACCACTTTTCCAAAACTATGAGGCCCCCCATCTGCCTCCTCCTCCTCCCATCGGACCTGAGGCCCTAGGCGATTGCCTAAGTCGCCTATGCCCATGGCCGGCCCTGCCATGATCTAACGGAGCTATACCTAAATTTGAGAACCGCTTTTGAAAGTATAGTAATTGGGTTAACATTTGAGGGTAGAATGAATCACTATTTAAATTTGATGCATGAAATTATCACTATATTGGGTTAGTATTTTAACACATTTTCCTATTGCTGTGTTTTGCTATTTGAATTGAACACTGGGTGAATGGAAATTTGAATGAATTGACATTAATGTTTGATTGTTGATTAATGCTTGAATAAATTGGTGTTTGTGTTGAAACCAGATAAACTGTTTTTATTAGCTTCTTATATGATGCGTAAAATCATGATATTCAAGTATTATTTAGATGAGGTAGTTTATATTCTTAATTGAGCCTTGAATGAGGTCTGAAGACTCTGAATGAATTCTTTACAACGTTTGAAATTCTTTATGCACAAATTCAAGATTTTAATGGATTTTAGGCTTTACCTCTTCTCTTTTTGGAATTAAAGCATGAATCAAGGCATTGAATGATGATGTGAAAAATTAAAACATGAGTGAATTTACTTTTTGAAATTCACGGTGGTTTACGGAACACTTAGTTGTTTGGTCTGTTATATATGTTAATAGTGCTTCCATATGATGGTGTGTGTGTAAAATTTTGCATTCATTCCAATGTGTATGATAACGCCGTGGTCCAGCTGTTTTTCTATATACTATTCATTTTCCTATTTAATGTTATATATATATATATATAAGATAAATATAAAGTGCATTACTTAATGTATACGATTTCAGATACCTTGCCTGATTTTTGGTGGACATAATTTCACTTTCTTTGAGTTGAGATTAGGTCAAAATGGTTATTTGAAAAATAAAAGGTGTACTTAGTGGATGGGGAGGAAGGGTTGGCTCAAAAAAGAAGAATCCACACTTATCAAAGACAAGGGGAGGGTCCTGTATGGTCGGAGGCTCCTGTTTTTGGTACAGATATATTTGATTCATACAAGAAAATGAGAACAGTCACATAGAGTAGGAATTTGATTTTGATTATTAGCATGTGTTGTCAGTAGCAAAGGGAAAAAATGCAAGTGTTTTTCAGAAACATGTTACCCATTACAGCAGCTAGCGAGAACAGTAAATTTCACGTATTTCGTGCTTAACATAAATATTTTTGCAACATCTATTCCACAAATACCTCAACAATACTGACTTTTACTGAGTTAATCTTGGGAAGTTTGCACTATACATATAACCACCGTTTGCTTCTCCCATTTACACGTGCAATACTTACCTAGGTGCATGCAACAGTTTACAAATTCTTTTAACAACTATTCATACAGTGAAATTACAATCCATATAGTAATTCATTTCCAAGGTTACATGCGTATGGGCCTTTCTCCCTGCGCCGTCATGCCACATGCCTTTTACTTTTTTTTAGTTTCTTTTCCAGTACAACATGCGTGTCCTCGGGTCTACGGCTGTACATATATAACGTTCTACACATCCAACTACAACCAACATATACTACTATCGTACTACAGTAGTCGTTGTTACATACTCTCTTTCCGGCACCTTTGGTCAAATTTGTCTACGCACACGTCCATCGAACGTGCCTCCGTACTGATATACATAAGAAAAACTATATATACACACGTATAAATGTATATATGTGTATGTGTGTGTGTATATATATGGGGTCGGCTATTTGAACACATAATTAAACACAAAGAGAGAGACAAAAAGCCTCCACCGTTGGATTTGTTTGTCTTTATGTGGGGAGTGTAATTGATGGGAGGATCCAATGGTTGTGATTTATTGTGTGCAATTTTGTGTCTAAATAGAGTTTCCCTATATATATATATATATATATATATATATATGTGTGTGTGTGTGTGTGTGTGTGTGTGTGTGTGTGTGTGTGAATATGAAATCCATAAGTAACATGCAATTAATCAAAATCAGTAGGAAATAAATGTCGGCATAATGCCATTTGAATTTTGAAGAGAAATGAAATTGAGTGTAAATATATATCTATAAATTCAAAAATTGAAATTAAAGTGTAATTTAAGGGAGGAAAGTAATAAATGTGGAATGAATGAAAAATAAACAAGAGAATAACTGCGTTTGAAATTCATATATATATATATATATATATATATATATATTAAAATGGAAGGAATCAACGAATTGATAGCGTGAATAATGACATTTATTGAGCAGCTATTAATGGACAAAGATTTGAAGAGTTTTATGCATATATATGAGCATAAGTTTTAAATTCAAATGTTGTATATACATTATAAATGGAAAACAATAATTTACATAGGGATATTGAGAAAGAAGAGAAATGTTACAAGCAATATTATACAAGAAATTAATATCGGCAAAATTAACGTTAATGGCCCAGGTCATGGGTCGGCCCAGACCTTAGGTGGGTTGACCCAGGGGTCGACACACCTTAGAAGTGGGTGGACCCACCAATGGTCCAAGTTGACCCAACACCCAGCCAGTTAACGTTATATTTTGGATTTGTACATTTCAGATTTTATTATATTTAATCCAACGGACCAGAATCTCTTGTACACCTATAAACAGACAAGCAAAGCCTAACCCCCACATATTTTATGAGATGATGCCAAGGCTCTACCATTTTCTTTCTTCTCCAAATCTTTAAAAATTAAGAATATTAGTTTATAGGAATTCTAATTCAAGATTTGAAGACAAAGATTATAGATCTACAATATAGGTATTCAGATTTCTTGTCTACATGAGGCAAATTCTATGAATCAAAATCATTAAGGTTCTTTCTTTTTAGCATCAGATTTGTAAATTCATGGTTATCTCAATACTAGATTCAATTACAAAGACCATGGAATAACATATTTGAATCATATTTAAGGACTAGAAAGCAATCAGATGAGTGTATTTAAAATTATACCTTCTGGTGATGGTATATATATCGTTTACATTCACCATAATTCTTAAAGTGTTAAATGATTAAATTTTGTGGTAATTATGATATAATCTATTTCTATGTACATTGAGAATATTGTTGTTGTACAAATCTGTTCCATTAATCTTCTGTTTGGATTGAGAAATAGTGTGATACTGAAATATAGAATTTGACAATAATTATGCAGATATTCTTAACATTGTTTTTCAATAATAAATTGGATATGTTATAAAGAGGATTACAGTGAGTTGTGGAAAATAATGGTAATTGGTATGCCTATTTTTTTTATGGGAAATTTACAATAATTGGAAATGGTATATGAAAAATAGGAACTTAACATTTAACTTGAAAAATAAAAAGGGGAAAATTTGTAGTGGACTAAGTTCGTTGGATTGAGGGAACTGGATAAATTTCCATAAAGGTAAAATCACTGAGAACGTAGTTGCAAGAAAAGAAAGAAAAAGGGATTAGTATGAAATAGGGGTTCTTTTACTATATTACACACTAATCAAATAAAATATACATATATGTCCATAATGAAAATAAAGGAAATAGTTTAAAACAAAACATCTTAATTGATGTACGTTATGGAAATAGATCTTTACATCTTTCCGCTATCCAATCTAATGAGGCATGTGAAATATTTTCCTGAAATAATAAGAATGTACATGATGGTAATTAAAGAAAGAATACAATAGTAAAATTTGGTTCATATTAAGGAACCTCAAAAGAATTGTGATGAAAAGGGAATATAACCTATTATATTTAATTTTATGAAGGAAATGAAATATAATAGGTAGGCTTGTCCTAGGGACAAGTGGAATTATAATGTAAGTTATAATTAATGATGGACATGAGAACTTATTAATAAACCTTAGTTAAGGGAACTGAGTTAATAAGCAAACTCAGCATGACGGTTGTGGTAACAATGCAAGATAAGGTTATAATTCGATAAGAAAGAATAAGGTAGGCTTATTATTAGTATACTTATAATTAGAAGCGTTAAGTCTGATAAATGTAATAAATAATAAGCAAAAATCTGCTCTAGCGGCATGGGGATGACTAAAGAAAGTAAGAAACTAATTGTGAGCTAATGAACCAAGTAACTTGAATAAAATGTGAATATGTGGATAATCAAGTTAATAAGCAATGTGATGAGATAAAGCAAACACATGACTAAAAGATTAGACGTACGATCTAATAACGCAATGCGTGATGCGCTGGAACCAGTCCATATGTATGGAGATGAAAAACTCAACAGGGTAGATAATTGCAATGTCTGGAAACACGAGAGGAGCCCGTCCAGCTAATTATTCTACAGGGTTGGAGGGAGGAATGGGGCTTCTGCGGGACATGGTAGTGTACTTCGTGATGGTCCCTCTATGGTAGGCTTCAGGCCATACCCATAGTGCATGGTATGTACGCTACCATTCGGTGAGTATACCTTGACTGCAACTATGGTGTGGCAGTCATATGGCTATGGCAAATGGCAATGGGCGATTTGGCGGTTTGCCTTGCTGTAACGACCCGGTTTTTCAGCGACTTTGGTTATCGCCATAAACTCAATGATGACTAACCAAACATCGAAAAATACCGGAAAGTTAATATAAAGAAGTTAGAGGGTGAAGAAAGATAAGATAGAAACTTAGAATAGAAGAAGAAGAAGAAGATACAACATCAGAGTAACACAAATCTCACAGCGGAATGAACAACATATAATAGATAACATATTCTTGAAATAAAATCAATATATGTATACAGTAATATTATCAGGGTACAACACTTACAACACAGCAGAAATAACTATAGCTATATAATCCTGAAGCCTCCTGCTCCAAGCTCTCCAAGTATATCTGTAAAATCCTGACTACTTGACTGCCCGTATAAAATTGGGCACCCAAGAGTTTTGGGAAAACAAAACAAAATAAACTCCGGGTCAGTTATGGGACTGGTATGAGTAAAATAGTTTGAGTCATTAAACGATATCACATAAGACCACGCCGTATAACGGAACGGGTTTTTCCCTTATAAGAATCCAAAATAATCTTTATATCAAAACTCATTGATATTATAATAGTGTCTATCAACCACAATATAATAATCATCTAGCAGAAACGCTTTCATCTCACGTTATACATATAAAGTATACAATCAAAACCGCAAGCACGTATTGGGTAATGGATTTCCAACTGTGACAAGTTATGGAACCCCCTTTTGCTAGTGTACCTCTAGAGAGGAATACACTGGGTTCAACAAGAACATCTTGCAACCCGGCCACACATGACCGACCACTCATTTCGCTTGAGTGTTTCGAATGTATATCACCAACGGTTGGGATCAACAATCGTTTCCCGAATGGGACTGCATCGACAATAGATTTTTAGAAGTAAATGAAACTCTAGATCAGGTGATTATACACCCTAATAGGTGCGACCTACATAGCCATGTTGCCTTCCGATTTTTGTCATTTCTCGGTTGTGAGGCTAGAGGCCACGCTTATCTCTGACAGATCACACGTTTATTCACTTTGAATGTCACATCGTCATACCCGCCAAATCACAAATTGATTTCCCAAAAATACCACGGGTATACAGCTAAGAGAAATGAATTCCTCCGCCACCAAACGTAAATACGTTTGAAGAGATCAACTTACGCAATCTATCAGATATACTCTGTCAGACCTTCGTCCATACAAGTTGTCCTGGGACTGGACTAACCGAAGGCACTATTCAGTACATCCATCTTAGGCAATTTCTATCTAAGATTTATACAACAGCCCTTGCACTTTACTCTGTCTTCAATTATCTTTGGCATATATGATTCACAACGCTTATGACAATACAGAGTGGTTCTTCGGATAATAATCCAACTGGTCTCTCCATATACACAACGTTAAAATGGTCAAAAAACTTCGATAGTCGGTGAGTTAACTATAAAAGAAAAACACATGTGCAAACAATGATATTATTTCCAAATGGAAATTACATCGATCAATCACCGATCAACTTTTATCCTTATTTTCTATATTTAGAAAATATACTTATTAACATTAGAAAACATTTCCATATCTTATTCACGCATCACTATCCTTCCATAACTATCAGACTCTAACTATAAACTAATAAGAGTACAACTTCCTAAATACAAACCCCGAAGGCCGAAACCAACATCAGATTGATACTTAGCAAACCATTCAACTTATTAATCTCTAGTCAGTTTCTAATTTTTGTTTAACTCCATTTTGATTAACTATGTTCGATTAACTCCTTTCGATTAATTCGACTAGACCAACCATATTCGATTTACTCGACTTAACTTGATTTGATTAACTAACTTATCTTAACTAATTTGATTAACCCTTATTATATCTCATCAATTTCCTTTTTATACTTCTATTTAAATAGATATTTCCTTTATAACTCTATTTGTTTCCTAAATAAATATTCCTTTATTAATTATATTTATTTAACAAATAATTATCCCTTTATAAATTCTATTTACTTTCTAAGTAAATATCTTTCTTTATACTTCTATTTACTTACTAAGTTAATAATCGTTTTACACTTCTATTTCAATACACAGTTTGAAATTCCCCTTTTTCATTCCAATATTTCTCTTGGTATTCAACAGTACCAAATAACAGGACCAGTGTCATTATAATCAAATCACAGATTATACACCACATCATATAACACAATATATGAAAACAAACAATATTATAAATATTGAGGAATCCTGCTGGATCCCTCCAACCTTTTTCCCTGCATCACAGATGTTAAACAATATAATTAACATCGATTTCATTTCAATATGAAATATTCTGCTAAACAGAATCAATATTTGATTAACGATTTATATATATATAAATATCGTTATCAATGATTTCAATCGATACACAAGCAATTCAACCAAACAGTTAACACATAGAAATCAACAGATGATTAACAATTCTAAAAATACGTTATAAAAATATAACTGTTCAGAGTTGGTGAGTTTTACTCACATTGGACGATCATCGTTGATAACGATAACCATCGTTTGATTCAGACGGACAATTTATTTCGCCATAAATTGTAACGAGCCCCAATTCACTATAGTCAATCCCACGATGTAGCCCTAGTCCATACGATCCCAACGGATCTTGTTTCGTCTGATTTCGATATTGTGTGACCAAGTTATCAATATTATAAGTTTTATACGCCTTTTTATTTAAAATAAAACTTTATTTTAAACACTTTGGGCCTTACCAATGTTTTATGGCTCATCCATTCTCTGAAAAGCCCACCCTCTCTTCCACTCATCTTCACCAAACCGAACTTCACAGCTCCAGTACATCCCAACGCAAACCCATTGTAACCCTCTCCTTCTTGTTCACTCCACTTCCTCCCATATGAAAAACGCGCCCAGCTATTTCATCTCCTCCAAATAATTAATCCGCTCTTCGGCCCTCGACAGCCGTCCTCCTCAACATTGAGACTTTCCACCTCGGCATGTTCTGCGTCGAGCTGCATCGCAATAGGTCCAATACTATAGCAGCATTCTACTTCGCTTACCATGCCGTATGCTGTACGAACTCATTTCTTGCAAGCTTCCACCATATACGTGAATTCCTGCTACTCCCCTTCTACCACATGCACAGGTCCAACGCCCCTTAAACAATTTGAACCAAGTACATCAGGTGTATTTTGATTTTATTTTTTTATTTTCTTATAACTTTCGGTTCTGAAAAGTAAAAATTTATTTGAGAAAGGAGTCGCATATATACACAATGAGACTTAGTAGCTAAGAAGCATGATAGAGACAAGCCCACATCCCAGGCCACTTCAATGGAGCCACGCACACTTCAATGGAGCCATGTTTTTGTTTTGAGGCCACACAGAAAGGGTAGTTTAAGAGGAATGAACGTGGACCTATGTTTTATGTTATAACTTTTGTTAAAGTTATTATATAGTGCATGGATATTTTTCTGTATCCATTTTCGTAAACTCCATTCATATACGACTATTATAGACAGAATTAGCTACATCGTTGTGACGACCAATGTGTCAGGATCCAAAAACTATAATAATATCGGTAGATTAACTCATATTGTGAAACCCCAAAATGTTGATTACAGGGTGCAAAATACTTCAAATAAAAAGTTGCTTATTTAATTAATTAAAATTACAATAAAATTCTAAAAATTAAATTATCACTATGTCTCAAAAGAATCTTGTCTAAATTCGAAACCGGTATCTAGTTATATCGAATAAACCATTACGGTCGATAAACGATTATATAGCGACTATTTTAAAATTTGATTTGGTCATAAATCAAAATCTACAGTACAAAATCCTGATTTTTCTCTTCCACCAGAAAAATATACTCCACCAGCTCCACACGTTTCTTGTTTCACAAAAATCCAATTTAAAACAACTTCTGTAATTCGTTTAAAGTTCGAATCGCCAAATTACGAACTACCGCGCCATTTTGAGCTCGATTATATCTATAATATAATTAATACGTTCAACCATCGTTAATCTAATATATTCGTTATTGTAATTCAATTTTAAACTGAATTATATATATTTTTAATTTCCCAATTCACACCATATTGCCATTTCAGAAAATTCTAATTATTTTAGAATTAAATATATTATTTAATTATTATTTTAATTATTATTCAAAGTTTATTTAATTAAATGACCATTTGAATTCTAAATCACTATTTAAATAGTTAAATAAATTAATTATACCGCTGAAAAAATGCGGGTCGTTACATTCTTCCATACTTAAAATAATTTTGTCCTCGAAATTACTAAGGTAGAAAACAAACCCTATTAACTGGTTAGAACTTATTCGGTCACTTCTTAAATTCAGTTTCAACTGAACTAATTTAAATTCAATTAAAATATTAATTAATTCTTATCAATGAATATTTTCGACAATCCTGAAAATTTTCTAATGCCTTAATTTTTCGGAAAATTTCGCCATAACCTCCTTTGTACAGCCCTATCGGTAAAACCACAACTCGCCTCTCTAGGCCTTCTCCAACCCAAAAGAAAATCAAACAGCCAAGCGGCTTGCCAATTCGGCTCATAAATCTCATATCCATATAATATACAAACTGGTACCTTTTTGTCGGGCATATCGTTATATCCTTTACACCTGCTACCAATTTAGCATATACCAAAGTCCTTCCGGTCAAACTCCAATCACTTTTATCTCAATACAACCATTCGCTTTTAACTAAGACAAATTCCATTTTCAATTCAATCATTTGGTTTTATCCGAGCCAAACTTCATTTCAAATTCAATTATTATCCTTGATTCCAAATTCCTATCAATCGAACTTACTTGATATCATTCTAATCCAATTCAGTTACCACTTGACTGGCTTTATTTTTAATTCCAATTTGCTTTCACAAATTTCTGTATAATCTGGTTTTTAATTCGAACAATCTCTTCCTGGGAATTTTAAAATAGTTTACCATATCGAAAATCAAACTTTCCTTTTCAAGATTCAAAACAACTTGCTTTTCTCAAATCAATTCAAAACAATTTTTTTGGTAGTAATTCGTCACTTAGAAACTCGAAAATGAACACCGATGATGCCCGGATCATCATCGAAATCGATTTCCTAGCGATCGAAGTGAGTTCAATACTATATTACTTTCAAAAACATTTCTAAACACTTCTTTTTTGAAGTACATTTCAAAATACCATTCCCAATTCTTGTAAAACAATTTAAAATCTCCCAAGATTTTAAAATTCTCTTGTACTTAATCCAAGTCCATTACAAACACTTATTCAAATTTCCAGGGTTTTCATTTCAATTCTGATTTAAATTCATATTTATTCAATTTGATTTCATATATTTCACTTATATGAATTCTTAATGGTTATTTACATAACCATTTCACTTTTTATAATCTTACTCGATTATAATAACAACCAATATATCCCATATATTATAATTCCAATATATATATTTTTCCTATATAAAAATATACCTTGGGTAAAATTATTTTCATTTACCCCTTTTTTCAAAACATATCGTGTCGACCCATCGTATTCGAGTGTTTAGAAACTTCTACCGATACAGTGGATCAAACTGATCGATCAGAACCCATAAACAACTCAACCAATAAATCTCCACAAAATAAAACAATTTTTATATCAAATAACAAATACGTTCACTCGTATATATACACTCAAACTCAATCTAGGGTATTACTAACCCCATCTCTACTGAGTCACGCCACAGAGCCAAGGTAATTACTTAACCTTAAGCTCTGGTACCAACTGTAACGACCCGGTTTTTCAGCGACTTTGGTTATCACCATAAACTCAATGTTGACTAACCAAACATCGAAAAATACCGGAAAGTTAATAGAAACAAGTTAGAGGGTGAGGAAAGATAAGATAGAAACCTAGAATAGAAGAAGAAGAAGAAGAAGATACAACATCAGAGTAACACGAATCTCACAGCGGAATGAATAACATATAATTGATAACATATTCTTGAAATAAAATCAATATATGTATACAGTAATATTATCAGAGTACAACACTTACAACACAACGGAAATAACTATAGCTATATAATCTTGAAGCCTCCTGCTCCAAGCTCTCCAAGTATATCTGCAAAATCCTGACTACTTGACTACCCATATAAAATTGGGCACCCAAGAGTTTAGGGAAAACAAAACAAAATAAACTCCGGGTCAGTCATGGGACTAGTATGAGTAAAATAGTTTAAACAGTTTGAGCCATTAAATGATATCTCATAAGACCACGCTGTATAACGGAACGGGTTTTTCCTATATGAGAATCCAAAATAATCTTTATATCAAAACTCATTGATATTATAATAGTGCCTATCAACCACAATATAATAATCATCTAGAAGAAACGCTTTCATCTCACGTTCTACATATATAGTATACAATCAAAACCGCAAGCACGTATTGGGTAATGGATTTCCAACTATGACAAGGTATGGAACCACCTTTCGCTAGTGTACCTCTAGAGAGGAATACACTAGGTTCAACAAGAACATCTTGCAACCCGGCCACACATGACCGACCACTCATTTCGCTTGAGTGTATCGAATGTATATCACCAACGGTTGGGATCAGCAATCGTTTCCCGAACGGGACTGCATCGACAATAGATTTTTAGAAATAAATGAAACTCTAGATCAGGTGATTATACACCCTAATAGGTGCGACCTACATAGCCATGTTGCCTTCCCGATTTTTGTCATTTCCCAGTTGTGAGGCTAGAGGCCACGCTTATCTCTGACAGATCACATGTTTATTCACTTTGAATGTGACATCGTCATACCCGCCAAATCACAAATTGATTTCCCCAAAAATACCACGGTAATACAGCTAAGAGAAACGAATTCCTCCGCCAACAAACGTAAATACGTTTGAATAGATCAACCTATGCAATCTATCAGCTATACTCTGTCAGACCTTCGTCCATATAAGTTGTCCTAGGACTGGACAAACCGAAAGCACTATTCAGTACATCCATCTTAGGCAATTGTTATCTAAGATTTATACAACAGCCCTTGCACTTTACTCCGTCTTCAATTATCTTTGACATATATGATTCGCAACGCTTGTGCCAATACAGAGTGGTTCTTCGAATAATAATCCAACTGTTCTCTCCATATTAACAACGTTAAAATGGTCAAAAAACTTCGATAGTCGGTGAGTTAACTATCAAAGAAAAACACGTTTGCAAACAATGATATTATTTCCAAATGGAAATTACATCGATCAATCACCAATCAACTTTTATCCTTATTTTCTATATTTAGAAAATATACGTTATTAACGTTGGAAAACATTTCCATAGCTTATTCACGCATCACTATCCTTCCACAACTATCAGACTCTAACTATAAACTAACAAGAGAACAACTTCCTAAATACAAACCCCGAAGGCCGAAACCAACATCAGATCGATACTTAGCAAACCATTCAACTTATTAATCTCTAGTCAGTTTCTAATTTTTGTTTAACTCCATATTGATTTACTATGTTCGATTAACTCCTTTCGATTAATTCGACTAGACCAACCATATTCGATTTACTCGACTTAACTTGATTTGATTAACTAACTTGTCTTAACTAATTTGATTAACTAACTTGTCTTAACTAATTTGACTAACCCTTATTATATCTCATCAATTTCCTTTTTATACTTCTATTTAAATAAATATTTCATTTATTAATTCTATTTATTTAACAAATAAATATCCCTTTATAAATTCTATTTACTTTCTAAGTAAATATCTTTATTTATACGTCTATTTACTTACTAAGTAAACGATCGTTTTACACTTCTATTTCAATACATAGTTTGAAATTCCACTTTTCATTCCAATATATCTCTTGGTATTCAACAGTACCAAATAACAGGACCAGTGTCGTTATAATCAAATCACATATTATACACCACATCATATAACACAATATATGAAAACAAACAGTATTATAAATATTGAGGAATCCTACTGGATCCCTCCAACCTATTTCCCTACATCACAGATGTTAAAACAATATAATTAACAACGATTTCATTTCAATATGAAATATTCTGCTAAACAGAATCAATATTTGATTAATGATTTATAGATATATATACCGTTATCTATGATTTCAACCGATACACAAGCAATTCAACCAAACAGTTAACACACAGAAATCAACAGATGATTAACAGTTCTAAAAATGCTTTATAAAAATATAACTATTCAGAGTTGGTGAGTATTACTCACATTGGATGATCATCGTTAATAACGATAACCATCGGTTGATTCAGGCAGACAATTTATTTCACCATAAATTGTAACGAGCCCCAATTCACTCCTAGTAAGTCCCACGGTGTAGCCCTCGTCCATACGATCCCAACGGATCTTGTTTCGTCTGATTTTGATATTGTATGACCAAGTTATCAATATTATAAGTTATATGTACCTTTTTATTTAAAATAAAACTTTATTTTAAACACTTTGGGCCTTACCAATGTTTTATGGCCCATCCATTCTCTGAAAAGCGCACCTGCTCTACCACTCATCTTCACCAAACCGAACTTCACAGCTCCAGTACATCCCAATGCAAACCCATCGTAACCCTCTCCTTCTTGTTCACTCCACTTCCTCCTACATGAAAAATGCGCCCAGCTATTTACTCTCCTCCAAATAATTAATCCGCTCTTCGGCCCTCGACAGCCGTCCTCCTGAACATTGAGACTTTCCACTTCAGCATGTGCTGCGTCAAGCTGCATCGCAACAGCTCCAATACTATAGCAACACTCTACTTCGCTTACCATGTCGTAAGCTGTACGAACCCAATTCTTGCAAGCTTCCACCATATACGTGAATTCCCGCTACTCCCCTTCTACCACATGCACAGGTCCAACGCCCCTTAAACAATTTGAACCAAGTACAGCGGGTGTATTTTGATTTTATTTTCTTATTTTCTTATAACTTTCGGTTCTGAAAAGAAAAAATTTATTTGAGAAAGGAGTCGCATGTATATACACAATGAGACTTAGTAGCTAAGAAGCATGGTAGAGACAAGTCCACGTCCCAGGCCACTTCAATGGAGCCATGCACGCTTCAATGGAGTCACGCACACTTCAATGGAGCCATGTTTTTGTTTTGAGGCCACACAGAAAGGGTGGTTTAAGAAGAATGAACGTGGACCTATGTTTTATGTTATAACTTTTGTTAAAGTTATTATATAGTGCATAGATATTTTTCTGTATCCATTTTCGTAAACTCCATCCATATACGACTATTATAGAGAGAATTAGCTACATCGTTGTGACGACCAATGTGCCAGGATCCAAAAACTATAATAATATCGGTAGATTAACTCATATTGTGAAACCCCAAAATGTTGATTACAGGGTGCAAAATACTTCAAATAAAAAATTGCTTATTTAATTAATTAAAAATTACAATAAAATTCTAAAAATTAAATTATCACTATGTCTCAAAAGAATCTTGTCTAAATTCGACGGTATCTAGTTATATCGAATAAACCGTTACTGTCGATAAACGATTATATAGCGACTATTTTAAATTTTGATTTGGACATAAATCAAAATCTACACGACGAAATCACGATTTTCCTCTTTCACTAGAAAAATATACTCCACCAGCTCCACACGTTTCTTGTTTCACAGAAATCCGATTTGAAACGGCTTCTGTATATTCGTTTAAAGTTCAAATCGCCAAATTACGAACTGCCATGCCATTTCGAGCTCGATTATATTTATAATGTAATTAATACGTTCAACCATCGTTAATCAAATATATTCGTTATCGTAATTCAATTTTAAACTGAATTATATATTTTTATTTTCCCAATTTACACCATATTGCCATTTCAGCAAATTCTGATTATTTCAGAATTAAATATATTATTTAATTATTATTTTAATTAAATATTCAAAGTTTATTTAATTAAATGACCGTTTGAATTCTAAATAACTATTTAAATAGTTAAATAAATTAATTATACCGCTGAAAAAATGCGGGTCATTACACTTGCTTTAGGAGGAGACTAGTCAGGACAAATTAAAGATAATAATCGTTGGATACCTATCATCGGCAACCAGTGGGATGCGGAAAGACTAAGAGCTAAACGTATAGACAAAGTTCTTTCACTATCGAGGCATTGTAAGGGACATGCCAAACTGGATGTTAGACTAGTTATTAGGGGCACGTCATTAGCTGTTGAAGTAGTCTTTGATTAGTTGAGGGAGGGGCCACAGTAGGACATAACAACCGTGAAAGGAGACATACCATATATGAATATCTGTATTGTAAGCCTAATGATGCTGTCCTTTAAAGATATTGAAAGCTTCAGACCAATTTACGTGCATTGGATGTAGCACTGTTATGGATTTGATTTACAGTAAGAAGTATGTTCGTGAGGGTCTAGATACACACACTGGGTGGTGTACTGTGGACATTAGGGCATTAACCTGTGTTGAGAAGTGATTCGGTCGACGAGTTCGAATATAAGGATTCATACGCTTATGTGGTCGGGTTATATGCGATTACGTGACATAGAAATATATATTTTTGTATGCAGTTCAGCGTAGGATGGAGGTTGCACATACTTTTGTGGTGTGATAATGAAGACCGTACGAGGATGGTACTATGGGGAATACCTTGAGATATTAGGCATAGCTACATATACACTATGTTAAGCTAATCTACTAGGGAGTATATGGGTACGATGAGAGTGCAGAGCCTTACGTGTTGCTAACTCAAATAACCTAATAATTAAGAAAATGTAATTAATGGTATATGTAGGGTTATTTCAAAATTTATAATTTGTCTCCTCACTAGAACTTTGTGTTCTGACCCCCTCCTTATAATATACTCGCAGATTAGATTTATGACAAAGATTTGGTAGCCTTTGGAAACTTGATAGACAATGTTATTATTTTGGTAAGGCTATATTTTATTATTATATTTTATCCATTCCACTGTGAGCTATTTTATCGAGCTCTGATATATTTATTATCTTTGTCTTTTCTGCAGGATACTAGACAAGCCAACTCGAGCTTCAATAGGTTGGGATTTTTGAGAAAAATTCGGGTTGTTACAACGCGCTTAGATGAAATGAACCCAATGGCAATGTTAAAACCCCAATCGATGCACCAATCGATCATAAATTACCAGCCCTAGACACATTGGAGATTTTCGAACTCCAGGATTCAAATCGTACCTCCTGTAATCGGCACCAAATTGAAGCTCCGACTCATATGAATTTATTGAATCCAAAATCATTCGATTCCATTTCATATTCGATTTATATGAATTTTTAGAGAAGATTGAAAACGGGTACCTTTAGAGTTTCATTTCTGGAGAAGAAATAGCAAGGGGAAAATCGTGATTTATATCCTGAAGAGGGGACCTTAGGGGTATATTTATAGACAAATTTTATTATCGAAATATTCTAATGAAACTTACTCCCAAAGTAACACACATAAACGGCCACATACGAGCTCCAATCGTGATGAAACATGTATTCTTATAACAACTTAATATTCTAGAAACAATGAACTGTTTTCATCGAATTCCGAGATCATTTGTAAAACTTCCTTTTAATTTCTCAATGTGAATCGATACGATTTTAAATTATGCATGTAACGGCCTAGATTTTTAACCGTTATATTTAATTTTTAAATATTTTTAAATACTGTTTTGTAATTTAAGAGCTTGAGTTCGATAATTTTGAATATTTTATTTATATAAATAATAAAATAATAATTTAAATTTTCGGAATGGTTGGAATTTGTTGAATTTGCAATGTAATGTGAAAGGGCAATATAAGAGGATTTAATGTTGTTTGGTTTTGGATTATATTAATGATTTCGTTTATTAAACGACGTTTGAATGTTTAATTCGGTAGTTTATAATATAACGTTCTAAACTTTAGATGGTTATACAGGATCCAGTATATTTCGGATTTCTTTGAAACAAGAAACATCCGTATCTGTTGGATAATATTTTTTTAATGGAAAAGAAAATTCAAGTTTTCATGAAGTAGATTTTATTTTATGTCCAAATAAAATTTTCAAATAGTCGCTATGGAATTCGTTTATAAATTATAATGATTTATTTATATAAAATAAAGGACTTTTATTTTATTTAATATCGATTTGGCTTGGATTTCAACCAGAGATAATTAAATATGAAGCTATATGAAATTCAGGTCGAGTACGACCGATTATAATATTTTTTATTATTATATTGAGGTATTTTAAAATTGATTTATTTAAATTTAATTTGGGCCCTTAAAAAGGGACTTTATTCAAATGACCTTGTTTGCAACAATTTTTTTTATTAAGACTATAATGGCTTGTTATTGCTAGACTTCAAGTTTCACATCAATTGGAGTTATTTTGTGAGCGTAGCAAAATTAAATGCAAATAAAATGACCATTCGGACTCGAACGAAGTCATTTGAGCAAATAGGCTCGGAATTTGATGAAACAAGAATGATTAGGACCGTAACGTCGAATTATACCATGACGTCAATTTTCATCCCGAACGGAGTTTGTATGTGAGCACAAGAATCATTAAATATCGTCCTGAACTGGCGATAGGCACAAAATAAAAATCATTAGTCATCATTGTCTGTCACATCAACTTAAATATATTATTTTTATTTATATATATTGCCTAACACTTCAGCCTTCCATCCAAACCATTCACTACATTCTAGAATTTGCAAATTAACCAAGTTTCACTAAATAATTTATTTCTTTAATTCTGTTATGAATCATAAGAGGTGATCAAAAGAGAGGTTGTAGGGGGTGTTTAGGGGAAGGTGCTGTAAATATTTGGTGACCTATTGTGGCCTGAGGTGGTCGGAATCGGCCGTAAACCATGAGATCTGAGTTTTGGTTTTCTTGAGATTGTGGTAATTTGGTGAAGTTTCAGCTGATGTATCCAAAAGAAAAGATGTAGAGGACGAGCAAGAGTACGTTTTCTCTTTTGGGTTGGTCTTCTGAAATGGTGTGTGTTTGGAGATATAGGGAGTTGATCAGGATCGGTCGAATTGTGGGAGATTTCCAAAGTTGTGATCGGATTTTTCAAATTTTCCGGTGGTTGGTGGGGTCATTGGCGGTGGCAATATGAAGCAAAAAGGTAGAAAACGTGGTGGCGGTCAATTTGGTTCTAGTGCGGCAGTCTGAGGTGAACTGTGGCTGCGGATTTTGGTGTTTGTGCACTTTCCGGTTATAGGCAAACTACACCTCAAAGGGGAGGATTTGGGGCAAGCGATTTCTAGTGATGTTGACGTACGATGGGACGTTGATGTCGGGTGGGTCGATGGTTGTTCCGGTGGCCTGAGTGATGGACGACGTGGGGCGATAGGTGCCGTGATTTTCTTTTTTTCTATTTGAAGTGGTCAAGAAGGATGTAACATCCCAGAATTTTAGCGATTTATTAATTAATTTTTTTAATATAGTGGTTTAATAATTTAAATGGTTTGAATTTAAATATTTGGAATATTTAATTTACTATAAATAATGGAGTAATATAATTTAATTCTGAAAGAGGCGGAAATAGTTAAAGTGGCAATATTGTGTGAATTGAATAATTTAATAAATTTAATTCATTCTAGAATTGAAATATTATAATGAGTGAATTTATTTATAACAACAACTAAACATATTAATTGTAATATAATTATAAACGAGCTCGCAACGTTGCGGTAGTTCGTAATTTCATGTTTTCAACTTTAAATGAATATACAGGGTTCATTTTAAGTTGGATTTCCCACAAACAAGAAACATTGGAATATATTGAATTATATTTTTCTAATGGAAGTGAAAAATCAAGATTTCGTCTTATTGTAAGTTATGTCCAAATCAAAATGTTACAAAGTCGCTATGGAATCGTTTATAAGCCATAACAGTTTATTAAATATAATAAATCATTGGTTTCGGATTTGGATAATATTTCTAAGACGTATTTTAATTTAATTTATAGAACTTTTCTATAATTTTTATTTTGAAAAATATACAACTTTTTGTTTAAGGTACCTTACACCCTATATCTTTATTCTTGGAATTTTAGAAGAAAGGTTATCTTGTCTATTTAATTATACTTTTGGGATAATGGCACATTGCTCGTCATGGCTGTATTTTTATTTTTATCATTAGCAGTCCGCATTAGAATTGAATTTTTCGTAGCAGGGTACGCTATACTTTAATACAAAATAAGAATAATAAAAATAGTGAACATATATTAAAATACTTCTGTACGTTTTTCAGTTCCTTAGCTTCAAAGTAACGTATACACAGTATGCCTTCCTTAGCTGAGAAGTTTTAAAATAAATCAAATCAAAATTTACAGTGTCCTTCCTACCTATCTATCATACTAGGTATACTATACATCAACTTAACTGTTAAGTTTACTTCCTCTATATATTTACCATTCAAGGCCAAGGCATCAACCTCTCATTTTTCCTAGTAAGCCGAAGCTTTTTAATGGCTTTTAGAAAAATCGAGACAAGCTAACTACTCACTTAAGATAAAATTCCAATGATTGAAACTTTCTCTATCTTCGGGCACAACCGTCTTGGGGTACGACTCGATTTTCTGAGAACCATTTCACACGCAGCATCCTGAGGAGGACAAATTGTTATTTGCAAGGTAGGAGGTTATCAAAGAAGTGGTAGGAAGACAGAGAGCTAGGTTAAAGAGGAACTGGGGCAGAGCTCACAGAGGAGATGGACGTGTTTCGATTTCACGCAGTTGAATGGAGAAGTTCATGGGTAGTTTTTGTGTGGCTCTCTGTGTAATATGATGGAAGAAATTGGTGGGCAAATATTTATACTGGAGCTCAAAGTTCCCGCATGATGTTTTATCAGGGGCACCAACATTGGAATTTGGTTGTGAGGAAACGAGGTTGAAAAGGGAGTTCGAAGTTCTGTTGTGTTGGTTGTTTGCTGGAAGCGGGTCTTTATGCATTGAAAAGAGGAAGATACTGTTCCAGGGATCATGGCCTTTCAAATGCATGGAATAATGTTGTGAAGTGGAGGCTAACGATGAGGTCGAGTGGGGGGGTTCGATGCCAAGTTGTTTCATGGGTGGTGAAAAACTAACGGCAAGGGAGTGAATAATGCTGGAGCTCGCGTCAAAATTAGCGAGGAGGAAGAAGCTATGTAGGGATGAGCAAATGGAAATGGCATGATTTACTATGTCCTTACGTGGAAAATAAAAAAATAAAATAAAAGAATGGAAAGGACGTTGGCTTACTGGAAGGGGACGAAGGCTTTTGGAGAAGATGGAGTGGGGAGCGGTGGGTTTTAACGTAGATAATTGGGCCGATTCAAAAGGTAAAGCCTAAATGTTTATTTAGTTTAAATCTTAATATTTAATAGTACGTTAAATTAAAATTGTAATAACTTATACATACGTTACCCAAATTTAACAAAACTGGGTCCGTTAGGATTGTATGATCGCCGACTATGTATTGGAATTGGTTTGGAGCTATTTGGAGGTCGTTACAATTTTAAGTGAAATAAACGCATGACTAGATATATGGAACGTTGATCGTTATTTAATTATCAACGACCAAGGTGAGTAAACTCACTAACTCGGTCCTGTTTATAATTTTTATAAACGTTATTTAATGTTGATAAAAATGATTGAATGCTATGTGTGTTGGTTGTTTGGATGGTTTGCTAATTACTTGTTTGAAATTATATACACCGTTGTATATATAAAACATTGCTTAATATTGATTCTACTTATTATAATATTCCATATTGATATGAAATTAGTGTTATTTATGTTGATTAACATCTGTGGATGTAGGGAAACAGGTTGGAGGGATCCAACTTGATTCCTCAACAATTAAATTGTCGTTTTTCATATATTGTATTATATGATGTGATAAATAATTTGATGTTGATTATTGTGTGTTTGGGATATCGAATAACATTGACCCGAAATAATTGGTGTTTAAATACCATAAAATATATTCGAATATATTGAAAATGAATCAGGGATTTTAAGGAGGGAAAAACTATTTTAAAAATAGAAATTTAAGTTCAACTGGCTAGAATATATTTACTTGTTGTAATTATATTAAAATAAGTAGTTTGGTTATAAACAATATTTATAAATGAAGTGGGATAGTTATAATTAAATAAACTGGGAAGGTGAATTCAAGAAATTAGTTAAAAAGAGAAATAATGAAATTTGGTTTCATGTTCAAAAGGTGAGTAGAATTGGAATTTATCCATGGGATTTACAATCAAAATTCGATGATACCGAATGCTTTTAAATTAATTTATTTTTAAATTTATATATATTATGTGATTCAGAATTTGGCAATGCAGTTAAATATTTGGTTTGAGGCCAAAAATCTATAATCAAATATGTAATTGATTTTAAGTTATAAACTTAAAATATAATCAACAAGAAGTTTACTTGTAAATGGATTTTATAAAGTGGAATATGAATATGAATATATAAAATAACTCTAAATAAGAATTGAACCTGTAATGGTAATTATAAATAAAAATCAAATTTTGATAGATATTGTTAAGGATATTTTTCATTAACACCGGAGTCGGGTCATCAGGAGCGGGTCTAAAGGGAAAAATATGTTAGTCAGCTTTTGCAAATCAAATTGAATCTCCATTCCTATGTACCAAGGTCTAGAGCGGCTGAATTGCTAAAAGCTACTAGGAGGGGTCTAAACTCAAAGAAAGAGGTTTTTTCTTCGATCTGCAGGGAGGTTTAGATGAGGATCTATGTATATTTAGAAAACAAACAATAAATTGCAATAGTGAAAATTAGAAATGATATGCTGAACTCACATAACCATATTCTACACGTAGATTGCCTTCTTATTAATCTTTGATTTGGAGTACATGAACAGAATGGAAGAAGATCTCAAATTCCTCTCAGTATTAGACTTTGAAAAAGCAGGAGTACAAAAAAAATGGAAAACAAAAATCCTCCTCTTTATCTAGCTCTTAGGGTCCTATTTATAGAGAATTTGGGGCCCCTCCGCTGTTGGGCCATTGGGCCTACGAGGGCATTTGCCGGCTGCTTTTTCCTTGGTCTCAGACACTTGTCTTCCGGTCGTCTTCGGAGTGCTAATTATAGTCTTTGAAGTGGGGGTCCCAGTCAATTGGGGCTTCTTTGGGATAAATATGGGCTTGTTGATGCGGTGGTCTTCGAATGGTAATTGAATCCTTAGTAGCAACTCCTGAGTATAGGCTCTCGGACGTAAGATTTTGGATGTAGGCTTCCATCTTTATCGTGAATACTTAGAGGAGCTTGCCCTTATGACGTACGTAGATATCTACCAGTTCGAAACTGCTCTAGGTTTCTGTAATAGGTAGATTAGTACGGGTAACCTGTATCTCCACTTGAGCCCCAATTAGCCTTTCGGTGGATCTTTTGCAATAGCCTGGTTTTACGGAAGGTTGCTTTTCAGCCATATTTCTGTTTTTGTGAATGTAGCCTTTCGGCATCTGTACGGCATGTGCTTTGGAAGCTGGTTCCAGATGATCCTCGCGTTCTCCTGGTTCGGCCCCTTTGATGCCCTCGCCTTCAGATGTATCGATATTAGGCAGGTTAATATTAATAATCCCTTCTAGGTTTTCAGGTGGGGAGCTCATGCCTTCTTCTTCCTTAGTTCCTGTCTTAGGTGGCCTTTCGCTATAGAATTCCCTATCGAATAGGCCCTATCAGAAGGATCTTGTCGGATGCGGTTTGTTGGTATTTTGCAGGCTTAGAGCTTCTTCCCTTCGGGAAGGTGCCGGTTCGTGCTGCTTTCCAACCATTCTCTCCATCTTTCGGTCCAATCTATTGCTTGGCTTTCTATTTTCGGGAGACTTTTCTATGCCCGTATTCATTCGACACCCTTCATTGCCAGCTAGTCTTGGAGTTAATTTTGGTTGTAACATTAGACCCCTCCTAGTGAAGGGATGTGTTTCGACTTTTAAAGTCAACTCTTATTTATTTTTTCGAAGTGTCACTTCAGGGTCTTTTGATCTCCCTCAATCTGAAGCGTTGATTGATCTTTGCCCAAATGGCCCAGATTGATCTTGAAATTTGAACATAAATTCTTCTCCCTTGTTTCCGTCTTTTACCTGCAAATCAAATCGTTGAACAAGATAACTGCTCCTCTAAGAAGCTACTTAAATTTTCCTTTTTTAAGATCCAAGCCTGAATATTTGTGAGTATTCTTACTTCTTATATGAATCGCAATCTTCATTACGCGCCAAAGTTGACTGGAAAATTGGTTAGGATTACGCTGATCATAAACTAGTTTAGATACTAATCTCTTCTTCCCCATGCTTAATGTCTAACATTATCAACCATTATTTGTAATTCTATGCAGTTGAAACATAATGGAATAATTCTATCAAAATTAGGGTTAACTTTCCTGCACTGTTGGTGTTGGGTTGTTCAGATTTTGGGGGTAATGTAACAACCCGAAAATCTGGGCCAGTTTGAAATTTTTATTTTGGCAATTTTAGCGAATTTTGATTATTTAAAATGAATTATTTTAAATAATAGCGACGAGAAATTTATTTTGAATATAATTAGAACGTATATATTATATATGTCGTCGTTAGAATATATAATAATTATATATAATTATAAAAGGAATTGAAAATGACGCGGTAGTTCGAAAATTCGATTTCTAATTTCAAATGAATATACAGAATTCAATATAAGTCGGAATTGAACGAAACAAGGAATATTTGAATCTGTATAACTATATCTTTGTAACGAAGTTAACAAACTGAGATTTCATCTTAGAAATGATGAGATATGTCCAGTTTAAAATTAGAAATAGTCGCTGTGGAATTTATATATATTTTTATATATATAAGGCCCTTAAAAATAGCAATTTTGCAAACGACCTCGGATTTCGACGAAACCAGTTTTGTGGGGTCCGTGATGTTAAATTATTGCTAGGTTTCAAATTTCATAATTTTTCGAATCAATATGTGAGCGTGGCAAAGGAAAACGCGTTTGACCAGTTTCAGTTGATTTTAATCGACTGGAAATTGGCCATTTTTCCAACGGTCTCAGAATTCGACGAAACTAGTTTTGTTAGGACCGTATCGTCAATACGAAGCTAGAAAATATTTTTCGAGAATTTTTAGAGTTAGTATGTAACCCCAGTAATTCAAAATCTACGTTTAAAATTCAATATAAAGATTTATATTTTAAATTTAACGGAAACTGATCGTAACAGCCGAGATGGCTTACGAAACATATCCCGTTGTGTTCAAAATGGGGTTATTATGCTAGGGGCGACACTCGTTAGGGTTCGTTTGAAGATTGGAATGTTAAACTTCGAGATTTTGAAACAAAGGAATTAAATAAAATAATAAATAAAATATATAAACCCCCCCCCCTCTTTATTTCTCTCCCTCCACCCCGTTGACTATTCAGCAAAATCCAAAAAGGGGAAACCCGATTCCCCCTTTATCAGCCCCCCCTACCTCGACGGCGCTCAGACGCTCCTCTCCAGCCGCGCTGCCTCGCCTCCAACTCCGGCGCTCCTCCTCCGCTGGTCCTTCTCCTCCCTCCGCCGTTCTCCCCCCCCCCCTCCTATTGAAAACAATGGCCTTCTAAACCCCCACGACCCCCCCCCCCCCCCCACGTCAAAGAGCAGCCACCACCGCAAGCCCCTCCGACCACGACCTCCTAGCCACCGCCGCAGTCCATCATCGAAGCCCCCCCGGCGCCGACCTCGCTACAGCCCCCCTGTAAGTTTACTGTCTTTTTTCTGATTTTTATTTTACTGTCTTTTTTCTGATTTTTTTATTTTACTGTTTTTTTTACTGATTTTTATTTTAAGTGTAAAAACTGATTTTTATTTTAAGTATAAAAACTGAAATTTTTAAAGTATAAAAGCTGAAATTTTTAAAGTATAAAAACTGAAATTTTTAAAGTATAAAAACTGAAATTTTTAAAGTATAAAAACTGAAATTTTTAAAGTATAAAAACTGAAATTTTTAAAGTATAAAAACTGAAATTTTAAAAAGTAAAAACGGTTTTTTTATAAGATTTTAAAACTGATTTTAAAATAAAAGTAAAAACTGATTCTATAAGATTTTAAAACTGATTTTAAAATAAAAGTAAAAACTGATTCTATAAGATTTTAAAACTGATTTTAAAATAAAAGTAAAAACTGATTCTATAAGATTTTAAAACTGATTTTAAAATAAAAGTAAAAACTGATTTTTAGAAAAAGGTTTGAACTTTAAAATTGAAAGGATCGGGTTTTTAGAATAGGAAAGATCATATTTTTAAAATAGAAAAGGCGAAATTTTTATTGGGTAGAAGAAATAAAAATATAGTTTTTATATGTTGAACTTAGAAATAAAAATATAGTTTTTATATGTTGAACTTCGAATTAAAAATATGATTTTTATATATTGAACTTCGAAATAAAAATATGATTTTTATATATTGAACTTCGAAATAAAAATATGATTTTTATATATTGAACTTCGAAATAAAAATATGATTTTTATATATTGAACTTCGAAATAAAAATATGATTTTTATATATTGAATAGCGAAGTAAAAATTCGATTTTTACATAGGTAGTGAAAGCGGGCAACGAAGATGACGAAGATGCGATAGCGATGAAGATTCCTATCAATGAAGTGCCGTGGAGCTAGGATAGCTATATGTGAGAACTTCTCACCTTTCAATTTAATTTTTCTAGTTATATATATATATACTAGGATGTAGACGGTGTTTAGTAGCACCCGACACAATCGTCCACAGACCATGGACTTGTTTGTTTGGTTGCATAGATTAGTTATATTATTTGATTAGAAATTGGTTGTTTGGTGAAATTGATTGATGTGTGAATGGCGTGGGCCTTCACTAGACCGGGGATAAGGCTAGGTCTTGTCCCGTTTCTAGTATCGTGCCGTTATGCCGCCGAAATTTTCTAAAATAGGTTAGAAAAATAAAAATATCATTTCATTTAAAGAATGAACTGAATAGAAATTCATATATGGGAATAAAATGTTTTATCGTTAAAAATATAATTTTTAACGCGAATGTGAATAAATAAATATTAATTTACAAACCAGACGGTTTGTTTATGTACACCTATTTGAAGGACATTGATTGGGTCGATAAATTTTACATATCGCCCAACAGCACAAATAAAATATGTGTTTGATTGTTTGAAACCCCACACGGGTGTTAGGATGAAATATGCAGTTCACTCATCCTGATTGATTAAAAATGTCGATCGATTGATTGACAGGCTGTTATAAGCGTTAGATATTTATATTTGATGCTTATACAGTGTAGTGCACTTTGGTTGATGGTTGATTATTTTTCAATGCTATTATATACATGTGTTGTATGAAAATCCATATAATTAACTCTATATGGTAATTGATTGGGCCTCATTCCAATTTGAAAAACAAAGAACAATATAAAATAAAAGTTCATGTGTTGACAGTACTCATCCATTGAGATTGGTCATGTGTTGAACGAAATATTTTAGTAATAAAATTTACATCTTTATCAATATAAAATAAAAGTTCATGTGTTGACAGTACTCATCCGTTGAGATTGGTCATGTGTTGAACGAAATATTTTGATAATAACAACTATTTTGAAAAAGAAATATTTGAAATAGAATATTTGAAAATAGAAATTTATGAAGCCGTGTTGATTAGATTGACGCCATTTTGACGTGAACGATATTTATATCGATTTTATTCATTTTGAAATGAATATTGAAAAGTGATTTCGAAATCGAATATTTCGAAATGAATTGAATTGAAAACGATTTCGAAATGAATTGAATTGAAAACGATTTCGAAATGAATTGAATTGAAAACGATTTCGAAATGAATTGAATTGAAAACGATTTCGAAATGAATTGAATTGAAAACGATTTCGAAATGAATTGAATTGAAAATGATTTCGAAATGAATTGAATTGAAAATGATTTCGAAATGAATTGAATTGAAAACGATTTCGAAATGAATTGAATTGAAAACGATTTCGAAATGAATTGAATTGAAAACGATTTCGAAATGAATTGAATTGAAAACGATTTCGAAATGAATTGAATTGAAAACGATTTCGAAATGAATTGAATTGAAAACGATTTCGAAATGAATTGAAAACGATTTCGAAATGAATTGAATTGAAAACGAATTCAAATTGAATTGAAAGTGAATTGAAATGAATTCAAATTGAATTGAAATTTGAATTGAATATTAATGAATTTTGAAAGGAATTTATAGAGAAGAATTCAATTTTGATTTGAATTGAAACGGAAGTTGAAATTGCTTTTGAAACGAATTTAAAACTATTTATATAATTCGTTTTAAATAGAAATCGACGAAATATATTATATATATATATTATATATATAATATAATGGCCTGAATAGAACGCGCCGCGCCGCGGCAGTTCGTGAATTTCGACCATTTATTTCAAATGGACATTGCGGGAGATCCGACCGTCGGATTCTCCTAAAATCGGAACCGTTGGGTTCGTATCGAAAAGAGCTTTCTAACGAATATTAGAAATTTGAAATCTAACAGTTGGATTTGGAGATACGTCCAAATCAAATTCGAAAAAGGTCGCTGTAAGTGCAGTTCGATGGCCATTGATGGAAATCGACTGTACGGGCCTTGATAAAATTATTAAAAATAGCAATAATTTGTGTAAAATCATAAGAAATGATTTGTGAAGATTTAGGATGAAAAACTCCATATTTGAAAAGATAAAAATAGGTTTTTATCGAAATGAACTAGTTTTGAACTAGAAATATAATTCTATTTATTTTTAAATAAATAAATTGAATTTGAAAAGGGTTTTAAAAATAACCAAAATTTCCAATGATTGCATTGGAGTGGATTTGAATCGAAATTGTCTTCGGAATATTTCGATGTTGGAATTCGTGATTATACAGATGTTGTTATGGGAATTTGAAAGATATACATTTATATCGTTATTTCAATACGACATTTGTTAATCGTAGAATTTGATATTGAATATAAGCCGATATATTTTCTATTCAGAGCCTTATATTGAATATCAAATGTGATTTTGGGTTTGTCGTGAATGGTGTCTTCACTAACACTGTTCTTGAACCCAGTTGAGAAAAGATTAAATCTTTTTATTTAGATTTAATGAAGTGTACCAATTAAATAATATTTAATTGGAATTGAATCGATATTGATTTTTGGGTTTATCGTGAACAGTGTTTTTAAATAACACTCGTTCTTTAACCCAATAATTAATGAACGTGATTTTGGGTTTATCGTGAACCGTGTTTTAAAATGACACTGATTCTTTAACCCAGTCGAAGATTAAAACTAAGTGGAGTTTTAATGAATCTTTAATTAGATTGAAATGATCGAAAATGGAGTATCACCAGTTTTGCTCCAGGCGATAGTTAAATCTTTAATTAGATTTGAACGTGAAATGGTAATTGAATTTACTGATAACACTGTGGCGTTAGATATGAAGTATTACCAGTTTTACTTCATGGGATAAATAGGTTGGGATTGGGAAATTAAAACAAATGATTACTTCGGTAAGGTTCGCTAATCCCGACTAGTTTGAATTGATATTCAAAAGTTGATTAAAGAATAAATTCAAGAATTTATCTTTGATAAAATTAATGGGAATCTTTCCCTATGAATGTGAAATTTAGAAACTAACTGTCGGTTAGCCAAGCAGAATGGTTTTCTGGATATTGATATGATGTTGGTTTCGGCCTTCGGGGTTAATATTTGGGAAATTATTCTCTTGATTAATTTATGGTTAGTGACTAATGAATTGGAATGAGGCGTATGTTGTGTTTGTGTAACACTTATTTAAAATATACGCGAGTTATTCGGAAAGACCGGGTTTATCCCATTCTGAATAACTGATACGACGATAAGTCGAAGATGAAGACGATGGTCGAAGACCGGAAGTCTTCACGTCGTTTGGGTGATAACTGATGATCTTGATTGGGCTGTACACCCAAGAAGATGGAAACAGTTAGTGATCGTCCAGACGTACTTAGAGATCGATGGATATGCGAGGTACTAGGTGCCTCCGGTTTCGTTCAGACCCAGAACGGACTTGTAAATGGACTGTGTGTCTGACATTGGATTTTAGTCCGTGTGATTGATCTCTATTAAATATATATCTGTTTGGCGGCGGAGAATTTATTCTTTTGCTTAACGCCCTTCTCTGAGACGTACGAGCTCAGGGGTTATATATTGATGGATATCAATCGCATGGAGTGAATTGCCTGTGTGGCATGCTAAGATGCAAATGATCAAGGCTTCTGTTGAAAAGCAAAGTCTTGTGGTTGATGATCGAAGCACGGCCTTTGTGGCGTAGCTTTGTGTAACGTTGATTCGCGAGTATCACACCCGGTATGAATCAAAAACGGGAGAAGGACCTCAGGGAGGGCATGCGTTTCTTTCTAGTTATGAGTGGCGTCAGTGCTTGAACTGGCTGACGAGTTTGACTCATGTGGATGTTACTTATTATTACTTGCTGAAAAGCGAGGCGCCTCGTGATATCGGTTTCGGCCGATGCTTCTGGTCGGCTGACGGGCCAGGCTTACGCCCCAAAGGGCGGGGAAACGCAGTGTTCAGGAATTTTAATCCACATCAGTGGACCGGCCCTGACGATCCAAGGGTCGATGCGCTCTGACCCTGAGGCTCGGACTAGACAGTCTCGAATCGGTTGAGGATCTTGCCCCTAGCCTCGGTTCATACCATAAATGATAACCCAACTTCCAATACGACGTCTTGCGGTTTTGATTGTAAACTTATATATGGCGACATAGTGTTATGGGGCATTCATGCCGCCTATGATTGATACTTATGATTTGAAGTTGTTTTATACAGTAAGCACTTATAATAGTATCAAATGATTTGTTTTAAACGTATCAAGCATTCTTTGGCTGTTATAAGGGAAAACCCTATCCCCCGGCTTGCGTTGCATTGTGTGATAGGACCTGGGTCTTATAACAGCTTCATTTTTCTTTATTTAGCATTGCGCTGTTGTTTTATGCACTGGTATTCTTGGGAGGAAACCCGTTCCGTGTTATACGGCGTGGTCCCTTGATTTACCTAATGATTTAAAATAAAGATTAATAACTGTTTTAGTTCTCACACCAGTCACATGACTGACCTGGAGTTTATTGTTTTAACCTAAACTCTGGGTGCCCCTATTTTGACACGGGCAGCTAGTAGTTTTGGTTTTGCAGATTTATATTCACAGGATCCTGGTTTACAGCTGGAACGATATCCGAAAAGCTTTGTATCCGTATATCTACTTCTAGTTGTGTATTGTATTATTTTCCGCTGCTATGTATTTAAATGTAATTTAAATCTCTGATATTTCTGTGTAATATTCGTTTATACTCTGTATATCCTTGTAATCTGATGCATTGTTGTAATATACAATGAAATGTTCTTCTGTTTGCGTTCTGCTGTGGCTTGTTCTCGAACTATCCGACGCTTTCCTTTACGGGGAAGTTGCGGGTCTTTACACGTGGTATCAGAGCTTTGGTTTACAAAGCTAGAGAACAAGACACATTAGAACCATACGAAAGAATTCATCAGATATTGGATTAGTAAAATCCAATGGGAATGACTCGTTAGAGATGGGATCAGTAGTATCCTCGAACGAGTGTGAAGAGTATATTTTTTTTCAAATGAAAACAAGTTTTGTTTTGAAAATTTAAATCAATTATTCGTATCTGATTATCTATTTATATTGAGTTGGACAGTCCAGTATATAAAGATTTTGCGTATACGTCTGATCCGCGTGTATTCGAAGTTTTAATATATTGGATAGATATAGAATCATACTCTAGTGGCCCGAAGATGATTCTGATGGTTGAGTACTCATCGTCAGAATTTATATTCGTGTGACGAAGGTGTGATATCTATATATTTCCATTAGACTGGTGTGAGAACCAAAATTAGATAGGGCCTATTGTTGTGATTTGGCATCAAAAACATGATTTTCGTATATGTATCAAAATTATGAATTTCAAATGATAATTCACTAATTGATAGATGTTTGTGTTGTATGTTTATTTGTTTGCTAATTTTTAGCCATTATGCCTAATTGAACCTAATATTGAACGATATTGAAAATTAGTCGCATTTGCTTGCATATACTTGTACTTACACTGAACAGGTCATAGCAAGGAGGCTAGAGCAGAGAATAAAATTTGTTTCCCCGACAAATAGGTACATGTTTACTACATAATTTCCTGTTTTGTTTGGGTGATGATGATTTTGTGAGCCTATTGGCTAGCCGCTTGGCTTTTTCTTTTTCTTTTTGAGATCTGAAGGACAAGGAAGCTATTTGAAATTCCCCGATGCTCCCGGTGCAGGGGAGGTTATGGCGAAATTTTTCGAAAATTTAGGGTGTTAGCCAAATTTTTGAAATTTTGAAAATTCTCAGAAACTGAAAAGTTGGAGAATGAAAGCCAGATCGAACGTAGAGCTGAATAATCAAACCACTTTCGACTTTGTTCCTTTTCGGGGACGAAAAGTTTTAAGTGGGGGAGATTGTAACAACCCGAAAATCTGGGCCAGTTTGAAATTTTTATTTTGGCAATTTTAGCGAATTTTGATTATTTAAAATGAATTATTTTAAATAATAGCGACGAGAAATTTATTTTGAATATAATTAGAACGTATATATTATATACGTCGTCGTTAGAATATATAATAATTATATATAATTATAAAAGGAATTGAAAATGACGCGGTAGTTCGAAAATTCGATTTCTAATTTCAAATGAATATACAGAATTCAATATAAGTCGGAATTGAACGAAACAAGGAATATTTGAATCTGTATAACTATATCTTTGTAACGAAATTAACAAACTGAGATTTCATCTTAGAAATGATGAGATATGTCCAGTTTAAAATTAGAAATAGTCGCTGTGGAATTTATATATATTTTTATATATATAAGGCCCTTAAAAATAGCAATTTTGCAAACGACCTCGGATTTCGACGAAACCAGTTTTGTAGGGTCCGTGATGTTAAATTATTGCTAGGTTTCAAATTTCATAATTTTTCGAATCAATATGTGAGCGTGGCAAAGGAAAACGCGTTTGACCAGTTTCAGTTGATTTTAATCGACTGGAAATTGGCCATTTTTCCAACGGTCTCAGAATTCGACGAAACTAGTTTTGTTAGGACCGTATCGTCAATACGAAGCTAGAAAATATTTTTCGAGAATTTTTAGAGTTAGTATGTAACCCCAGTAATTCAAAATCTACGTTTAAAATTCAATATAAAGATTTATATTTTAAATTTAACGGAAACTGATTGTAACAGCCGAGATGGCTTACGAAACATATCCCGTTGTGTTCAAAATGGGGTTATTATGCTAGGGGCGACACTCGTTAGGGTTCGTTTGAAGATTGGAATGTTAAACTTCGAGATTTTGAAACAAAGGAATTAAATAAAATAATAAATAAAATATATAAACCCCCCCCCCTCTTTATTTCTCTCCCTCCACCCCGTTGACTATTCAGCAAAATCCAAAAAGGGGAAACCCGATTCCCCCTTTATCAGCCCCCCCTACCTCGACGGCGCTCAGACGCTCCTCTCCAGCCGCGCTGCCTCGCCTCCAACTCCGGCGCTCCTCCTCCGCTGGTCCTTCTCCTCCCTCCGCCGTTCTCCCCCCCTCCTATTGAAAACAATGGCCTTCTAAACCCCCACGACCCCCCCCCCCCACGTCAAAGAGCAGCCACCACCGCAAGCCCCTCCGACCACGACCTCCTAGCCACCGCCGCAGTCCATCATCGAAGCCCCCCCGGCGCCGACCTCGCTACAGCCCCCCTGTAAGTTTACTGTCTTTTTTCTGATTTTTATTTTACTGTCTTTTTTCTGATTTTTTTATTTTACTGTTTTTTTTACTGATTTTTATTTTAAGTGTAAAAACTGATTTTTATTTTAAGTATAAAAACTGAAATTTTTAAAGTATAAAAACTGAAATTTTTAAAGTATAAAAACTGAAATTTTTAAAGTATAAAAACTGAAATTTTTAAAGTATAAAAACTGAAATTTTTAAAGTATAAAAACTGAAATTTTTAAAGTATAAAAACTGAAATTTTATAAAGAATAAAAACTGATGTTTTAAAAAGTAAAAACGGTTTTTTTATAAGATTTTAAAACTGATTTTAAAATAAAAGTAAAAACTGATTCTATAAGATTTTAAAACTGATTTTAAAATAAAAGTAAAAACTGATTCTATAAGATTTTAAAACTGATTTTAAAATAAAAGTAAAAACTGATTCTATAAGATTTTAAAACTGATTTTAAAATAAAAGTAAAAACTGATTTTTAGAAAAAGGTTTGAACTTTAAAATTGAAAGGATCGGGTTTTTAGAATAGGAAAGATCATATTTTTAAAATAGAAAAGGCGAAATTTTTATTGGGTAGAAGAAATAAAAATATAGTTTTTATATGTTGAACTTAGAAATAAAAATATAGTTTTTATATGTTGAACTTCGAATTAAAAATATGATTTTTATATATTGAACTTCGAAATAAAAATATGATTTTTATATATTGAACTTCGAAATAAAAATATGATTTTTATATATTGAACTTCGAAATAAAAATATGATTTTTATATATTGAATAGCGAAGTAAAAATTCGATTTTTACATAGGTAGTGAAAGCGGGCAACGAAGATGACGAAGATGCGATAGCGATGAAGATTCCTATCAATGAAGTGCCGTGGAGCTAGGATAGCTATATGTGAGAACTTCTCACCTTTCAATTTAATTTTTCTAGTTATATATATATATACTAGGATGTAGACGGTGTTTAGTAGCACCCGACACAATCGTCCACAGACCATGGACTTGTTTGTTTGGTTGCATAGATTAGTTATATTATTTGATTAGAAATTGGTTGTTTGGTGAAATTGATTGATGTGTGAATGGCGTGGGCCTTCACTAGACCGGGGATAAGGCTAGGTCTTGTCCCGTTTCTAGTATCGTGCCGTTATGCCGCCGAAATTTTCTAAAATAGGTTAGAAAAATAAAAATATCATTTCATTTAAAGAATGAACTGAATAGAAATTCATATGTGGGAATAAAATGTTTTATCGTTAAAAATATAATTTTTAACGCGAATGTGAATAAATAAATATTCATTTACAAACCAGACGGTTTGTTTATGTACACCTATTTGAAGGACATTGATTGGGTCGATAAATTTTACACATCGCCCAACAGCACAAATAAAATATGTGTTTGATTGTTTGAAACCCCACACGGGTGTTAGGATGAAATATGCAGTTCACTCATCCTGATTGATTAAAAATGTCGATCGATTGATTGACAGGCTGTTATAAGCGTTAGATATTTATATTTGATGCTTATACAGTGTAGTGCACTTTGGTTGATGGTTGATTATTTTTCAATGCTATTATATACATGTGTTGTATGAAAATCCATATAATTAACTCTATATGGTAATTGATTGGGCCTCATTCCAATTTGAAAAACAAAGAACAATATAAAATAAAAGTTCATGTGTTGACAGTACTCATCCATTAAGATTGGTCATGTGTTGAACGAAATATTTTAGTAATAAAATTTACATCTTTATCAATATAAAATAAAAGTTCATGTGTTGACAGTACTCATCCGTTGAGATTGGTCATGTGTTGAACGAAATATTTTGATAATAACAACTATTTTGAAAAAGAAATATTTGAAATAGAATATTTGAAAATAGAAATTTATGAAGCCGTGTTGATTAGATTGACGCCATTTTGACGTGAACGATATTTATATCGATTTTATTCATTTTGAAATGAATATTGAAAAGTGATTTCGAAATCGAATATTTCGAAATGAATTGAATTGAAAACGATTTCGAAATGAATTGAATTGAAAACGATTTCGAAATGAATTGAATTGAAAACGATTTCGAAATGAATTGAATTGAAAACGATTTCGAAATGAATTGAATTGAAAACGATTTCGAAATGAATTGAATTGAAAACGATTTCGAAATGAATTGAATTGAAAACGATTTCGAAATGAATTGAATTGAAAACGATTTCGAAATGAATTGAATTGAAAACGATTTCGAAATGAATTGAATTGAAAACGATTTCGAAATGAATTGAATTGAAAACGATTTCGAAATGAATTGAATTGAAAACGATTTCGAAATGAATTGAATTGAAAACGATTTCGAAATGAATTGAATTGAAAACGATTTCGAAATGAATTGAATTGAAAACGATTTCGAAATGAATTGAAAACGATTTCGAAATGAATTGAATTGAAAACGAATTCAAATTGAATTGAAATGAATTCAAATTGAATTGAAATTTGAATTGAATATAAATGAATTTTGAAAGGAATTTATAGAGAAGAATTCAATTTTGATTTGAATTGAAACGGAAGTTGAAATTGCTTTTGAAACGAATTTAAAACTATTTATATAATTCGTTTTAAATAGAAATCGACGAAATATATTATATATATATTATATATATAATATAATGGCCTGAATAGAACGCGCCGCGCCGCGGCAGTTCGTGAATTTCGACCATTTATTTCAAATGGACATTGCGGGAGATCCGACCGTCGGATTCTCCTAAAATCGGAACCGTTGGGTTCGTATCGAAAAGAGCTTTCTAACGAATATTAGAAATTTGAAATCTAACGGTTGGATTTGGAGATACGTCCAAATCAAATTCGAAAAAGGTCGCTGTAAGTGCAGTTCGATGGCCATTGATGGAAATCGACTGTACGGGCCTTGATAAAATTATTAAAAATAGCAATAATTTGTGTAAAATCATAAGAAATGATTTGTGAAGATTTAGGATGAAAAACTCCATATTTGAAAAGATAAAAATAGGTTTTTATCGAAATGAACTAGTTTTGAACTAGAAATATAATTCTATTTATTTTTAAATAAATAAATTGAATTTGAAAAGGGTTTTAAAAATAACCAAAATTTCCAATGATTGCATTGGAGTGGATTTGAATCGAAATTGTCTTCGGAATATTTCGATGTTGGAATTCGTGATTATACAGATGTTGTTATGGGAATTTGAAAGATATACATTTATATCGTTATTTCAATACGACATTTGTTAATCGTAGAATTTGATATTGAATATAAGCCGATATATTTTCTATTCAGAGCCTTATATTGAATATCAAATGTGATTTTGGGTTTGTCGTGAATGGTGTCTTCACTAACACTGTTCTTGAACCCAGTTGAGAAAAGATTAAATCTTTTTATTTAGATTTAATGAAGTGTACCAATTAAATAATATTTAATTGGAATTGAATCGATATTGATTTTTGGGTTTATCGTGAACAGTGTTTTTAAATAACACTCGTTCTTTAACCCAATAATTAATGAACGTGATTTTGGGTTTATCGTGAACCGTGTTTTAAAATGACACTGATTCTTTAACCCAGTCGAAGATTAAAACTAAGTGGAGTTTTAATGAATCTTTAATTAGATTGAAATGATCGAAAATGGAGTATCACCAGTTTTGCTCCAGGCGATAGTTAAATCTTTAATTAGATTTGAACGTGAAATGGTAATTGAATTTACCGATAACACTGTGGCGTTAGATATGAAGTATTACCAGTTTTACTTCATGGGATAAATAGGTTGGGATTGGGAAATTAAAACAAATGATTACTTCGGTAAGGTTCGCTAATCCCGACTAGTTTGAATTGATATTCAAAAGTTGATTAAAGAATAAATTCAAGAATTTATCTTTGATAAAATTAATGGGAATCTTTCCCTATGAATGTGAAATTTAGAAACTAACTGTCGGTTAGCCAAGCAGAATGGTTTTCTGGATATTGATCTGATGTTGGTTTCGGCCTTCGGGGTTAATATTTGGGAAATTATTCTCTTGATTAATTTATGGTTAGTGACTAATGAATTGGAATGAGGCGTATGTTGTGTTTGTGTAACACTTATTTAAAATATATGCGAGTTATTCGGAAAGACCGGGTTTATCCCATTCTGAATAACTGATACGACGATAAGTCGAAGATGAAGACGATGGTCGAAGACCGGAAGTCTTCACGTCGTTTGGGTGATAACTGATGATCTTGATTGGGCTGTACACCCAAGAAGATGGAAACAGTTAGTGATATTCCAGACGTACTTGGAGATCGATGGATATGCGAGGTACTAGGTGCCTCCGGTTTCGTTCAGGCCCAGAACGGACTTGTAAATGGACTGTGTGTCTGACATTGGATTTTAGTCCGTGTGATTGATCTCTATTAAATATATATCTGTTTGGCGGCGGAGAATTTATTCTTTTGCTTAACGCCCTTCTCTGAGACGTACGAGCTCAGGGGTTATATATTGATGGATATCAATCGCATGGAGTGAATTGCCTGTGTGGCATGCTAAGATGCAAATGATCAAGGCTTCTGTTGAAAAGCAAAGTCTTGTGGTTGATGATCGAAGCACGGCCTTTGTGGCGTAGCTTTGTGTAACGTTGATTCGCGAGTATCACACCCGGTATGAATCAAAAACGGGAGACGGACCTCAGGGAGGGCATGCGTTTCTTTCTAGTTATGAGTGGCGTCAGTGCTTGAACTGGCTGACGAGTTTGACTCATGTGGATGTTACTTATTATTACTTGCTGAAAAGCGAGGCGCCTCGTGATATCGGTTTCGGCCGATGCTTCTGGTCGGCTGACGGGCCAGGCTTACGCCCCAAAGGGCGGGGAAACGCAGTGTTCAGGAATTTTAATCCACATCGGTGGACCGGCCCTGACGATCCAAGGGTCGATGCGCTCTGACCCTGAGGCTCGGACTAGACAGTCTCGAATCGGTTGAGGATCTTGCCCCTAGCCTCGGTTCATACCATAAATGATAACCCAACTTCCAATACGACGTCTTGCGGTTTTGATTGTAAACTTATATATGGCGACATAGTGTTATGGGGCATTCATGCCGCCTATGATTGATACTTATGATTTGAAGTTGTTTTATACAGTAAGCACTTATAATAGTATCAAATGATTTGTTTTAAACGTATCAAGCATTCTTTGGCTGTTATAAGGGAAAACCCTATCCCCCGGCTTGCGTTGCATTGTGTGATAGGACCTGGGTCTTATAACAGCTTCATTTTTCTTTATTTAGCATTGCGCTGTTGTTTTATGCACTGGTATTCTTGGGAGGAAACCCGTTCCGTGTTATACGGCGTGGTCCCTTGATTTACCTAATGATTTAAAATAAAGATTAATAACTGTTTTAGTTCTCACACCAGTCACATGACTGACCTGGAGTTTATTGTTTTAACCTAAACTCTGGGTGCCCCTATTTTGACACGGGCAGCTAGTAGTTTTGGTTTTGCAGATTTATATTCACAGGATCCTGGTTTACAGCTGGAACGATATTCGTAAAGCTTTGTATCCGTATATCTACTTCTAGTTGTGTATTGTATTATTTTCCGCTGCTATGTATTTAAATGTAATTTAAATCTCTGATATTTCTGTGTAATATTCGTTTATACTCTGTATATCCTTGTAATCTGATGCATTGTTGTAATATACAATGAAATGTTCTTCTGTTTGCGTTCTGCTGTGGCTTGTTCTCGAACTATCCGACGCTTTCCTTTACGGGGAAGTTGAGGGTCTTTACAGGTAATAATGTTTAATTTCCCCGAAAAAATAAAGATGTCAGGATACGCGTACCTCTTATGTAAAAGACTTAGCTTTAAGCTAATTAAAATGCAATAGATGTAAACCTCCTAAAACCTCGTATCTAGATTTTTTTTTCCAATTGACTTAGGCGTTAATCAAGATGCGATGGTACTCATTTGTTTTTGATTGATATATGTGTATTTGTGTAAGAGATATGCATACTAATTTCACTGTTATGGAACGATGTTACTGGTAGAATCATGTCTAACAAAAGCCCTGCTAATGAGAAGACCCAATATTCCAAGGGCTCCCATCCTAAGAAGGCATTCATGCCTAAGCCGTTCTTCATCGTTTCTCAACATTCTGTGGATGCCATATTGGGTAGCTTTGGCATAGCGGATATAGATGCTATGATAGCTTCTGCTTCGAATTTCCTTGAGAATCCCCCAGAAGGGTACTTTGCATATTCGGCAATTCATATATGGCATGGAGGCATTCTTCCTTCCCCCTTACTGCATAAGCTCATGGTTTACTTGAAAGTTTCTCCTATTCATCTTTCACCTAATACGTACACAACTCTCTCGTGCTTGGAGACTCTAGCGGTCGTTTCGGGTCAAGGATCTCTAAGTCGTAAACTCATCCGCCATATGATCCGTTTTTCAAAAAGCTCCAAGTCGCCGATATAGAGAGCCAACCCCGTGAAGAGACTGGTTAATGATGGTATTAATAAAAACAAGCCATGGGAGGATCAATATTTCCTTGTTAAATGTTCCCCTGATATATCAGGAAAATTTGTTGATGACGGTAGTGTCTTATATTAGAAGGTAACATGTCTCATACTTGTGGTTTTAGTTTATTGGTATCTTCCTCTTATCGCAAAACCCCCCTCCAAAGATGATATTTTAACCCCGAAGGAGGCGTGAGTGGTTGATGCTATTTTTAATGTACCGGTGAAGCACATGTGCCGATCATTTCTGTTGACTACTGATAGGCTTCATGAATATGGCTTGCTACCCTCCGGTCGGAAGATATTGGGCCAACCTCCCATTCAATTCTCTAGCTCTAAAGGATTACTGTTGAACTCTAATTTCTTCAACGGAGGTTCTCCCATCCATGCAGGTGATTTGGATGAGAATTGTTTATTTTTTCGGCAACATCCGTTATTCTTTCTCTTGTTTTCCAATTGTTGCATTCTCTAATTCATCCTTTTCTTTGTCTAGGATCTTCAACCCCTCTGGACACAACTGCCTTTGCTGCTTATAGCTGGTCCAGTGTTCAAGCCATGAAGAGGCTTGTCCAATCTGCCATTGATCCTCCATCGAAGAAGTCTAAGTGTGACAAGCCAGTTGGTTTCTCAGGAGACGCTGCTACTACTTCGAAAACAAGGCAGACTTTTGATCCTTCTACTGTAGCTGATGAACAAGTGGTTGATATTGATGCTTCCCCCGAAGTCTCTCCGAAAGGTAAGTCTACGGGCAGCCCTGTCCCCTTCGATGCTCTCAGTGAGATAGGTGGGAGAAGGCTTGATCTTCCGGGCCCTTCCTCCTCTTAGACTATTTCTTCTTCTGTACCTCCTCCGTCAGTCTTATATTTTGATATACTTGTAAAACTGGCTCTTTTACCTCCCGAAGTAGCTGATATTTCCTCGGCTTCTGCCTCTTTGGACTCAGATGATTTCCACAGGCAACAAATCAGGGATTACCTTTGGTATTATACATATATGCCCTTTTTTGAGAGATTTAGCCTACTTCCCTTCTTTAGATAATGAAAACTTGGTACGTCTCACAGGGATTAGCTTCCACCTCAACGGCTGAGGTCAACACTCTAAGGGAGGAGAATAGTGTGTTGTCGGATAGGATGAATGCTTTGTTGTAGGAGAAGACAGAGGGAGATAACGAACGCAAGGAGTTGGCAGCCTCATTAGAGGGGGAGAGGAAGGTAAAAGAGGTGTTGAAGAAATAGGTTGAGGATCTTAAGGCAGAGAAATCGGAGCTGGAGATTGATTATGTTGTCGTGGTGGACAAGATGAACACTCAGCTCTCTACCGCAAAAAGAATCATTTACGAGGCCGAGGATATAATTTCTAATTTTTTGAAAGTCCACCTTAACAACATAGCCATGGAGTAATATGAAAATGCCCTCATCCTTGCTTTCTCAGACAATCTTTTGGAATTTAACTTTTCTTCAATTGATCCCTCCGTCCGAGACAGAGTTCTAGAGAAGATCGAGCAAGTGAGACGGGAGCATAAGGTTCCTTCAATGAACAAGATAGATCCCACGTCACTTTTGTTTATTGATGAATTTTCTGAAGATTATGAGGAAGAAGAAGAGGAGAAAAACACAGAAGAAGGAGATATAGAAGGTCACGTGGGTCAGCCAGATGTGTCCGAAAAGGGTGATGGAACATCCTCTCTCGCATTAAAGGAGTTGCCCTCTAAAGATGGCGGTTCTTTAGATTCCGAGAAGAAAGGGACTCCCGATTGGTCTGATGTTGATGTCACACAGTTACGGCGTTCTCTTTCGAAGTGCTTTCCTTCTCCTTGAATGGCTTTCTGAGTATCGATCTGATGTTGGTTTCAACCTTCTGGGTTGATACTAAGGGAGCTTTTTACTTACTAGTTCACGGTTAGGGACTGATGGACATGGAAGAATAAATGAGTAAATAAGATATGGAAATGTTTTCCAATGTTAACAACGTATATTTTCGAAATACGGGAAATAAGGAGTAGTGAGTATATAGAAACGTTTTCCAAGAAATCGTGAGAGACTAAGCGAATGGGAATAATATTTGGGAAATTGGGAAATGAAATGATTATTGATAAATATATTTGAAGGGGCCCAATATTGATTGGTGATTGATCGGTAAGATTTCAATTTGTTGTTTGTATGTATGTTTTCCTTTTATAGTTAAATAACTGGCTATTAAAGTTTTGACCATTTTTCCATTGTCAGTACAGAGAGATTAGGATCAAATTTATTATCTGAAAACCACTATGTATGGGCATTAGCATTGCAAATCAAGTATGATGAAGATAATTAAAGATGGAGTTTATGCAAGGGTTGTTCTGGTAACCCTAGGTAGAAATTTCCTAAGATGGATTTATAGAATAGTGCCTTCGGTTTGTCCAGTCCCAGGACAAGCTGAATGGACGAATGTCTGACAGAGTATATCTTACAGATCTCGTAAGTTGATCTCTTTAAACGTATTTACGTTGGTGGTGGAGGAATTCATTTCTCTTAGCCTTAGACTCGTAGAAGTTTTGGGGAAATCAATTTGTGATATGGAAGGTATGATGATATGGCATTTAAAGTTAATGAAGAGTGATCTGTCGAATGGTATGTTATGACGCCAAGCTTCATCAACCGGGAAATGACAAAAATTGGGCAAGCAGCCTGGCTAAGTGGATCGCACCCAATTAGGGTATATTGTCACTATCTAAAGAATATTCACATTTGTTACTCCTTCCTCTTCTGTATCTCCCGAGAACGGTTATGTAGGTATACCAACTGCAAGGTGACAATTTATTTGGAACATTCAAACGAAATCAATGGCCAGTCATGTGTGGCTGAGTTGCAAGATGTCCTTGTTGAACTACATTGTATCTCCTCTTGAGTACACTGATCGGAAGGTAGCTCTATACCTTGTCATAGTTGGAAATCCATTCCCAATAAGAAACCGCGGTTTTGATTGTATATTATATATGTAGAATGTGAGATGCAAATGTTTTCTGTAACACCCCATACTTTTAAAAGTATACTTTAATAATAAAATAAAGAACACTTAATTAAAATTTTGGGAATTAAATAAAATGGACTGCACCATTGTGTTCTTCTTGGAATTCTTCTTAAGATAGACTCTGAGTTTGCGTAAAACAGACATCGTATGAGGAAGTTATTAAGCTTAGAAGTTTCTATATGTATAAGAGAATTATATATAAACAAATCAAGTCCAGAATTCAAAATAATTCAAAAATCACAATTGGAAATCGAGGCGGGATTTTGGCCTGTTGGGGGTCGACCCTAGTGTTGACCCACCCTAGATCCGAGCCAGATTCCTACCCTGCACATGGACATGTTTCGGACCGAGATTCGTTGGTGGTAGGCTATAAAGAGGACAACATTTCTACAGTTTTATTCACCCAAAACAATGGAAAACCGAGATGTTGCCCCTGCTTGGATTGAATTAACCTATTCTTCTACAACAACGACTTATACATATTCAAGAATCTCTGCTTCAACATCAACATTCTTTTCTATGTCCTTTAGATCCAGTCCCAGTGAATTCATGTTATTTTTAGATATAAACATTTAAAAAGTGATCCTGACATGTAAATAAATCTAGACCTAAAATTATGCATGTTATGAATCTGATTCATACCTAAACCGATCTGCCATTACGTGTAATCAGATCTACTGCTTAGTTCTCATACACCTATTCTGTTATTATTCTTGTTTCTATCATCATATGCCTATTCTGTTATTATGCCTATTTCTGTCATCATATGCCTATTATGTTATTATGCCTTTTTCTGTCATCATATGCCTGTTTTGTTATTATGCCTATTTTTTCATCATATGCCTGTTTTGTTATTATGCCTATTTCTGTCATCATATGCCTGTTTTGTTATTATGCCTATTTCTGTTCTCTTCTCTATTTATTTCCCTTTTTATTTTTATAGCCTAGGCTACCTTCGAGCCTAGGACTATCACTGAAATATGCGAACAGACAAAATTGGGAACGGTTAGGAAAGATAAATTAGCACATAATTTCTATCGTGAATCAGGATTGGGATTTGGGGGCAAAACCTGTGATGAACATGAATAATTATTTAAGAATGAATGGGCCTAAATTTGCATTAAATAGAAATTGTAACCACACTTAGACACGTGGATAAATTCAACTTGTGATAGAAGTTTGCACGGAACCGCTCGACAAATCCAGCATCCACTAGTGGTTAATTTAATGTGAGGGATCTAGTGCATAAATGTACATGTAATGGTGTAAATACACGAGGTTAAGTCCAACTTGTGGTAGAAGTCTTCTCGGAACCGCCCGACATATCCAGCATCCACAAGTGATCAACTTAATGTGAGAGGTCTGCAGCATTAACATACATGAACGAGAAACGATAATAAACTGTTAACCTAGAATACTTAACCTATATAAATCTATGGGTGTTATATGAACCTGTCAAATTGTGTAAGTGTTAAGTAAGCTTGTCTGAATCAATTGGGGATTAAATAAATTTGTTAAATCTATGGGGGGTTATACGAACCCGACAAACTTGACCTGTTTTATATGTTGGGGTTATATGGACTTGTTAAATCTATTAGGCATAACGTGTCAAAGTCCTAGTAGTGGGGAAGCAAGCCTAGGGGGTGGCGTGTATCATCAGTTGTGTGGGATCCGTATCAGTCAGTAACCCATACTAGTATCCAAAGGGGGACCTTGTAACACCCCGAATTTTTAACAACATTAAAGAAGATAAATTAAAGAATAATTAATTTAATATCTAGAATTAAGGGAAACAGATTACGTCATTGCATCCATCTCGAAATTCTGGTCAAGATAGACACATGGTTTGCCTAAACGGATAACGTATGAAGAAGTTACGGACGATAAAAAGTTGAAAATCAAAACTGGGTATAACTGGCGCACTTGCCAAGTGCGTCAAGGCAATTTTTCACTGGCGCACCTGTAAAGTGCACCCAGAATTGTTTTTGGGTATTCGGGCCTTTTTCCAAAGTGTGAGGCGACCCGCAACCTGATTAACCCTAGGGCTTATGTAGCAGTCGGTTCCAGATGGTTCTGCAGCTATAAATATATGGCCATTTCACATATTTCTTCATTAGAAATCATGGCGGCCAAACTATGATGGATTATGAACCAAACTAGGGTCTCTCATCTTCTTCTAAAGCATATCAAATTTTGAGATTCAAGCACAGACTCAGCACCTTTTCTGTCATCTTAGCAATTCAATCACAGTGAGTTCTAGTTGCTTTTAGGTTTAGATAAATAATAGTGAATTATGAAAGACTATGATTTGGATACGTTGTAGACTCTGAATCTATGTTATTATTAGATCTTATGCTATGTCATGATAGATCTATTTCTCTAGATCCAATTCAATTGTGATTGTTCTACTATGTTATTCTTATGGATCTTGGTTTGTAACTTTTATGATATGCTATGACGTGGATGTGTGTAGATCTATTTTATGTGATCTAAATTATCACCTTAGATCTATTCTATGTGATCTAAAATTGTCACCTTATGATTCATGTTAGATCTATTCTATGTGATCTAAAATTGTCACCTTATGATTCATGTTAGATCTATTCTATGTGATATAAAATTGTTACCTTAAGATTCACGTTAGATCTATTCTATGTGATCTAAAATTGTCACCTTATGATTCATGTTAGATCTATTCTATATCATCTAAAATTGTCACCTTATGATTCATGTTAGATCTATTCTATGTGATCTAAAATTGTCATCTTATGATTATGTTAGATCTATTTTATGTGATTTAAATTGTCACCTTATGATTCATGTTAGATCTATTTTATGTGATCTAAATTATCACCTTATGATTCATGTTAGATATATTTTATGTGATCAAAATTATCACCTTATATTAACATGTTAGATCTATTTTATGTGATCTAAATTGTCACCTTATGTTAACATGTAAGACCTATTTTATGTGATCTAAATTATCACCTTATGTTATCTTGTTAGATCTAAACCGATTGGACTTCTAAATTGCTAATTTAGATATTTTGACATCATAGTTCATCAGTTTATGTCCACCTTGTTATGATGACAATTTCATGTCCATGCTAGTATGTATGTTCACCTAATTATCATACAAGTTTATGTTTATGCCAAGATGATCATTTTAGTTATGTTCCAATTATTTTCTCTATTATCTTTTATGACTAGGCTATTGTCTAGCCTAGGCATGTTGCCAATTTTGTAAGGGCGCTAGTTAAGGAACGGAGGAAAAAGGGTTTAAAATGGCATAATTTGAATATGAACATTTATGGACATGTAATTCAAATTATTGGGTAAAATAGGTATTGACACCTATAAAAGGACAGGATTAATTAGTTGATTAATTAATTAAAAATGGAATTTATAGTAATTACAATTAGGAATTGTAATTGTACTTATGGCACGAGGTTAGGTTGCATTAGTGGTGGAAGTCTGCCCGAACCCGACCGGCATATCCAGCAACCACTAATGGTGAACCTAATATGGGAGGTCTAAGTACGTAAATACGAATTGGGCTATGGCACGAGGTTAGGCCCAACTGTGGAATAAGTCTGCCCGGACTCGACCGACATATCCAGCATCCACATGATGTAGACCTACTGTGGGAGGTCTGGCTCATTATGAAACTATAAATGGACATGGTAAAGAATTGGACTACTTAACCTAAGTTAATCCACAGGGATTGTATGAACTTAAATTTAAGTTGTGGGTTAAGTAAACATGGTTGAGGGGTGGGTTAAGTAAATCTTAAGAGGGGATGGGTAATAGACCCACAAACTTAATTCGTTGAGGTTATGTAATTAAAGACACCTTGTGGCATACATAATCGGTGGAAATAATACGGTTATGTAATTAAAGACACCTTTTAGGATAAACATAACTTGTAGAAGTGATAGGGTTATGTAATTAAAGACACCTATAGGTAAGCATAACCGATTGGAAGATTACGGGTTATGTATTAAAGACACCTATAGGTAAGCATAACCGGTAGAAATAAATAAGGCTGTGTAATTAAAGACACCTAGTGGTATACATAGTCAGTGAAAACCTAGTGGGGGACACAAGACAAAGGGGAGAGCTTGTATCATATTGTGTGGAAGCCATTTCAGTCAGTAACCCGGAGTAGGTATCAAACAAAGTACTCCGTACTAGGCGGAGAAGGGGCACGCTTACTGATTGATTATAAGAGATCCAAACATGGAGGACGGTGTGGGCAGCGCAAACTGACCGGGCCATGTGCATGCATGAGCCGGGTAAAGGGGGATAAGACGACTGTGACACTTGTAGATATGGTTGTGCACATTATTACGACGAGGGGTTTGCCACTTTAGGAAGTGATACCTCCTATTGTGGGGCCAGTACAAGGTATCCACGAGGGTTAGGGAACCGATCGATCAGGGTAGTAGTAAGGATACATTTGAGCGTATACCTAAGTCTACCACCTTATAGTTGAAGGGATCATCTCTTTCAGAATATACTTGTAATAGTGCAGAGTAATCATTAGTGAGGCATGTACACCTTATCTTGCTTACTTTGTCACACCTGCCATTTATGTAGTGATCTCTCTGTTATCCACTTTATATGCCTATCATGTTACTTTTATTTATCTACTGGCTAAAAGTAACTAGACTTGCCAGACTTTATGTCTGACCCTTTTTGTTTCTCCTTCTTTCTTATGTTCCCTCCCCCCTCAGGTTCTCTGGGAGGAAACACCCAGGCTTAGTTAGGATTCAGATATCACCTTGGTAGGAGCTACTTCTGAAGTATGGATCAAGTTCTTGTCTCTACTATGGCTTAACTCTTTCGATTGGGGAATTATGTTTTTAAATTTTATGTATGCTGATGATTCAAGACATAAGTTATTTTATTGTAATGGTTTTGTGACTTATGGTATTGTGGACCACGGTATTATGATTGAAACAAAAATTTAAATTTCCGCTGCTATCTTATTTATATCTGTCTTGTAACTATTCTATGTATGATTACCTATAACGCTTCGTGGAACTTAATGCATTCCCTTACTGAGTGACATTAACGGACGTGTGGTGTCACACTTGGTATCAGAGCTGAAGGTTACCAGATTAGATAAAAGCTTTTGAAAATTATTTTCAAAAAGGTTTTAAAAAAATCTGTTTTGAAAAACATTCCTTAAAAAGCCATATGTAGTATCCTTCGGTCCTTCATATAAATTTCTTCCTTTTCCCTTTTTCAGCATGTCTGGGAAACAAAACATCCCTAATATCCCAGAGGGCGTCACATTGCCAGATGGTTCCATAGGTATTTGGAGGCCACGGCGTCGGCCGAAGGCCATAGAGACGTTCCTCCCCCAGCTGCACCAGTCATTCCTCCTCCCCCTCCAAAAGCAGATAACTTCGCCAAGATCTGTAAGAACTTCCGTGCTATAGGAGGGAAGCCATTCCATGGGAACAAGACATTCATGGAAGCTCGGAATTGGCTTAAGGAGACAGAGGACTTATTCGTAATATTTGAAGTGGAGGACGGAAGAAAGATTCAGTTAGTTGCTTCACTATTGAAGGACGAATCCTCATTTTGGTGGGAAATCACCCAAGCTGGACGTCCAATAGAAACTTGGGATGATTTTAAACAGAGGTTCGAAATGAAATTTCTTTCCCAAGCTGAAAGCAGCATGCAGAGAGATTCTCAGCACTCAAACAAGGAAACTTGATGGTGAAAGAATATGTGAACAAATTCAACCAGCTAGCAAGGTTCGAGTTAGTGTTGGTGGATACGCCGCACAAAAAGGCTTTGTGGTTTGATAAAGGGCTGAATGAACCCCTTCATGGGTTAGCCATGTCCCATATTCCAATGGGGGCTACTTTTGAAAAACTTTTCGATATGGACCTGATGCATGAGGAGGACAAGGGAGAGAAGAAGGAGGTAAAAGCCGAGGGGACATCGCAAAATAGGAATGTGTGGCCCAAGAAGGGGCAACAGCAGCAACAACAACAGAAGAAAGGAGGGAAAAATGATAAAGGCAAGGATAAGAGAAAGTGTCACCATTTTGGGAAGGAAGGTCATCTAGTTAAAGACTGTAAGTGAAGGGATAATTCTTGCTTCCACTGTAAAGAGGCCGGACACTGCTAAAAAGTGCTCGAACAAATGGGGATCACAAGGACAAGGTCAAAGGGTAGGAAATTTTGTAGGGCAAGTGCATGCTCTCGCGATCAATGCTCCTGATAGAGGTAGAAAAATTTCTATGGAAGGTTTAATTTCTCTTTCAAACCATCCTATTAGAAAACTTTTTTATTCTGGTTCCTCACATTCATTTATATCAAGTTTTGTAGTTGAATCTCTACACTAAATTATTAGTATGGTAGTAGATCCTGTAGTTTTTTCAAACCTCATTGGTGGTTCGGCTCATTTATCGATGATTTGTCAGGGTTTAAAAATATCTATGTTAGGCGTCGAGTTTGAATGCGACGCGTATGTTCTCGGGTTTATGGCTATGGGTTGATTTTAGGAATGGATTGGCTTACCACTCATGGTGCCATTCTGGATTGTGAGAAGAGGATTGTTAGGCTTCTGACTTGTCATGGGAGAACCCTCGAGATTTCTTGTGACCCACAAGGGTCGGTTATGCTTAGTTTCCTAGAGTCTCTTGATGCATCTACCGACGATCTGCAATTTGTTCCAGTAGTCCGAGATTTTTCTGATGTTTTTGATGAGGTTCGAGGTTAACCTCCAAGGCACGAGATCGACTTTCGCATATATCTAGTGGACAATGCAAAGCCAGTTGCGTTACCAGTGCACCACATGGCTCCAAGGGAAAGGAGGGAGATGAGTAAGCAAGTAGGGGAGCTACTTGAGAAAGGGTTTATTAGACGAAGAATATCTGAATAGGGTGCACCAGTAGTATTCGCAAATAAGGCGGACGGTTCGCTTCATTTGTGTGTTGATTATAGGGAGCTGAATAAACTCACTAAGAAGAATAGGCACCTACTTCCGAGCATTGATGATTTATTTGATCAGCTTGTTGGTGCCTTGGTATTTTCCCCGTTAGACTTGGCAATGGGGTTCCATCAGTTGAGGGTGGCTGAGGACAGCATAGATAAGACTACTTTTAGGACTCCAGATGGTTTCTTTGAATGGCTAGTTATGCCTTTTGGGCTGATGAATGCACCCACCTATTTTGTTAATTTGATGAGTAGGGTGTTTTGGGAGTTCCTAAACAAATTTGTCGTAATCTTTGTTGATGATATCTTAATCTTCTCGAAGAGCGAAGAAGAGCATGCCCAGCGTTTGAGAGAAGTTTTGAAAACTCTCCGCGACCATAAGCTTAAAGCAAAATACTCCAAATGCCATTTTTGGAGAAAAGAGGTAAGATTCTCAGGGCATGTGGTTAACAAAGAAGGAATAGCCGTAGATCCCGCGAAGGTGGTTGCAGTGCAAGATTGGCAGGTTCCTAAAAATGCAACCGAGGTGAGAAGCTTTCTTGGGTTAGCAGGTTACTATAGGAAGTTCATTGAGGACTTCGCAAAGATATCAGCCCCACTCACCAGGCTGATGAAGAAGAACTTGGCATTCTCATGGGGTATAGACTATGATATTGCTTTCCAACAACTGAAGAGGGCTCTGACAACAGCCCCAGTCTTGACCTTACCTGACGGGAATAAAGTGTTTACCGTTTACACAGATGCATGCGGTACACGGCTTGGTGCGGTTCTAATGCAAGAAGGGAAAGTAGTGTGTTATGGGGGTAGACAGCTGAGAGTTCATGAAAAGAATTACCCAACCCATGATCTAGAGCTAGCTGTCATAGTGTTTGCGTTAAAGACGTGGTGTCATTATTTACTTGGAGAGAAGTTCGAGTTATACACCGATTATAAATCTCTCAAGTATCTGTTCTCGCGGAAGGTTCTCAATTTAAGGCAACAACGGTGGATGGAGTTTCTAGCTTCTTATGATTTTTAGATTTCTTATACCCCTAGCAAAGGTAATGTGGTGGAAGACGCACTAAGTAGGCAGAGGGTGGCCCTGAGTCCTCTGTTTGTGGAAAGAAAGAACTTGGAGTTCATATCAGCTTTTGATTTTAGACCCTCCATCGAGATTTTTCCTGATTTGTTTGCATCCATACGACCGACTCTTATGGACCAGATAGGAGCTTCGCAACAAGGTTACCCACAGATTCTAGACATCATGGATAAGCTCAGAAATGGGGAGACTTCTAGTCACCTCAGCAGATATGCCATAGATGAAAAGGGGTGGTTGCGATGAGATGGAAGGCTTTGTGTTCCTCAAACTGGAAGCTTAATAAAGGCAGTCCTAGGAGAAGCCCACCATTCTAATATGACCATTCATCCACGTGGTGATAAGATGTACATGTACATGAAGAGGGTTTTATTTTGGGCTGGGATGAAGAAAGATGTGGCCGAATTTGTTTCCCAATGTTTAGTTTGCCAACAAGTCAAAGCTGAGCAAAAGAAGCCCGCTGGTTTACTTCATCCTTTGGAGGTTCCTTAGTGGAAATGGGAGATCGTCTCTATGGATTTCATATATGGTTTGCCTAGATCGAAGAAAGGCAACACCAGTATCTGGGTTGTGGTAGATAGACTCACTAAGAGCGCTCACTTTATTCTAATTAAAAGTAAGAGGATGGCATCATGGTTAGCAACAATTTATATCCGAGAGATAGTTCGTCTTCATGGAGCTCCTTACAGCATCGTGAGCGATCATGACCCCATCTTTACCAGCGAATTTTGGAGGAGCTTGGAAGAAGCATTAGGTACACAGTTACGTTTGAGCACCGCTTATCATCCTCAGACCGATGGGCAAATGGAGAGGGTGAACAGAATTCTAGAAGATCTTTTAAGGCTGTGTATCATAGACTTCGGAGGGACTTCGGAAGAGCATCTTCATTTAGTAGAGTTTGCCTATAACAACAGCTATCAGGCCAGCATCGGCATGGCACCCTTCGAAGCATTGTACGGACGACCCTGTGGATCACCAACTTGTTGGTAGGAATCTACAGAAAGATTACTACTTGGACCGGATATGGTTAGAGAAACATCCAAAAGGATTGACCTTATTCGACAGCGGATGAAGACAGCTCAAGATAGGCAAGAATCCAATGCAAACAAGAGAAAGACTGACCTCGAATTTAAAGTAGGAGACTTGGTTTCTATCAAAGTGTCACCTCTGAGGAATATGGTTCGCTTCGGATCAGTAGGGAAGTTGGCACCTAGTTTTGTGGGACCATTTTCCATAACCGAGAGGATTGTCCAAATGGCCTATAGAGTAAACCTTCCTGAAAATCTATCTGGTGTTCATGATGTTTTCCATGTTTCTCATCTGCTGAAGTGCTTGCATGACACCGCGGAAGTTGTTGAGCCGAGTATATTGGAAGAGGTAGAAGTGGAATGGGAGGCGACAGTTAGGCGAGTTCCTTCCCGTATTCTGGGATTAGAAGTTAAAAAGCTACACAATAAAGAGATCAAGTTGCTAAAGGTTCAATGGGAGATAACCCAGAGGATGTGACTTGGGAGACCGAAGGCAAGATTCGTGCTTCGTACCCTTTTCTCTTCGAGGGTATATTCTTAACTCCTTTTTCCAAAAGCTTATCAGTACTGGTTTCTATCATTTGAGTATATCTTATCTATAGTATTTTTCGACCTTTAGATAGGAATCCTATGGATGTAAACATGTGTCTGGTACATGTTATGATTGATGGATGGAAGTGGATGCAAGTGTTTGCTAGTGGTTGCCTGTGAACGCATATACACACATTAGGCACTAAGATCGGCTTAATCACTCTCATAGTGCATATGGATGTGTGTGTGTTTTCTTTTCTTTTATGGATGGAAATGGATGAACTAGCATATGGATGTAGAGCTTATATGTTATAATAGGCTTATTTGCATACATATTGGATTCATGGCACTAACATATATTGCATTAAGGAGGTCAACTGAATCAGTAGACCGCCTGATCTTCGCATTAGTGCTGGGATATATACACACACCTTTGCATATATTCACGAAAGCATTAGAAATCTTTAAGGACAATTGATTCCAGTGATTGATGGATGAGTAGATGGATGATGGATGGTAGGATATGCATTCTTCTCAACTTGGAGATTTCGGAGACGAAATCCTTTGAGTAGGGGAGAATGCAACACCCCGAATTTTTAACAACATTAAAGAAGATAAATTAAAGATAATTGATTAAATATCCAGAATTAAGGGAAACAGATTATGTCATTGCATCCGTCTCGAAATTCTGGTCAAGATAGACACCTGGTTTGTGTAAAACGGATAACGCATGAAGAAGTTACGGACGATAAAAAGTTGAAAAGAAAAACCGGGTATAAATAGCGCACTTGCTAAGTGCGCCAAAGCAATTTTGCACTGGTGCACCTGTAAAGTGCGCTCGTAATTGTTTTTGGGTATTCGGGCCTTTTTCCAAAGTGTGAGGCGACCCGCAACCTGATTGACCCTAGGGCTTATGTGGTAGTCGGTTCCAGATGGTTCTGCAGCTATAAATATATGGCCATTTCACATATTTCTTCATTAGAAATCATGGCGGCCAAACTTTTCCGGATTCTGAACTAGGGTCTCTCATCTTCTTCTAAAGCATATCAAATTCTGATATTCAAGCATAGACTCAGAACCTTTTCTATCATCTTAACAATCCAATCACAGTGAATCTAGTTGCTTTTAGGTTTAGATAAATAATAGTGAATTATGAAAGACTGTGATCTGGATACGTTGTGTACTTTGATTCTATGATATTGTTAGATCTTATGTTATGTCATGATAGATCTATTTCTCTAGATCCTATTCAATTGTGATTGTTCTACCATGTTATTCTTATGGATCTTGGTTTGTAACATTTATGATATGCTATGATGCGGATGTGTGTAGATCTATTTTATGTGATCTAAATTATCACTTAGATCTATTCTATGTGATCTAAAATTGTCACCTTATGATTCATGTTAGATCTATTCAATGTGATCTAAAATTGTCACCTTATGATTCATGTTAGCTCTATTCTATGTGATCTAAAATTGTCACCTTATGATTCATGTTAGATCTATTCTGATCTAAAATTGTCACCTTATGATTCATGCTAGATCTATTTTATGTGATCTAAATTGTCACCTTATGATTCATGTTAGATCTATTTTATGTGATTTAAATTGTCACCTTATGATTCATGTTAGATCTAGTTAATGTGATCTAAATTATCACCTTATGTTAACATGTTAGATCAATTTTATGTTATCTAAATTGTCACCTTATGTTAACATGTTAGGCCTATTTTATGTGATCTAAATTATCACCTTATGCTATCATGTTAGATCTAAAACGATTGGACTTCTAAATTGCTAATTTAGATATTGTGACATCATAGTTCATCAGTTTTACGTCCACCTTGTTATGATGACAATTTCATGTCCATGCTAGTATGTATGTTCACCTTATTATCATACAATTTTATATTTATGCCAAGATGATCATTTTAGTTATATTCCAATTATTTTACCTATTATCGTAATGACTAGGCTATTGTCTATCCTAGGCATGTTGCCAATTTTGTAAGGGCGTTAGTTAAGGAACGGGGGAAAAGGGCTAGAAATGGCATAATTTGAATATGAAAATTTATGGACATGTAATTCAAATTATTGGGCAAAATAGGTATTGACACCTATAGAAGGAAAGGATTAATTAATTGAATAATTAATTAAAAATGGAATGTCTAATAATTACAATTAGGAATTGTAATTGTACTTATGACACGAGGTTAGGTTGCATTAGTGGTGGAAGTCTGCCCGAACCCGGCCGGCATATCCAGCAGCCACTAATGGTGAACCTAATATGGGAGGTCTAAGTACGTAAATACGAATCGGGCTATGGCACGAGGTTAGGCCCAACTGTGGAATAAGTCTGCCCGGACCCGACCGACATATCCAGCATCCACATGTTGTAGACCTACTGTGGGAGGTCTGGCCCATTCTGAAACCATAAATGGACATGGTAAAGAATTGGACTACTTAACCTAAATTAATCCATAGGGATTGTATGAACTTAAATTTAAGTTCGGGGTTAAATAAACATGGTTGAGGGGTGGGTTAAGTAAATCTGAAGAGGGGATGGGTAATAGGCCCACAAACTTAACCCGTTAAGGTTATGTAATTAAAGACACCTAGTGGTATAAATAATCCGTGGAAATAATAAAGTTATGTAATTAAAGACACCTTTTAGGGTAAACATAACTTGTAGAAGTGATAGGGTTATGTAATTAAAGACACCTATAGGTAAGCATAACCGATTGGAAGATTAGGGGTTATGTATTAAAGACACGTGTAGGTAAGCATAACCGGTAGAAATAAATAAGGCTATGTAATTAAAGACACCTAGTCGTATACATAGTTAGTGAAAACCTAGTGGGGGATACAAGATTAAGGGGAGAGCTTGTATCATATTTTGTGGGACCCATTTCATTCAGTAACCCGGAGCAGGTATCAAACAAAGTACTCAGTACTAGGCGGAGAAGGGGCACGCTTACTGACTGGTTGTAAGAGATCCAAACGTGGAGGACGGTGTGGGCGGCAAAAACCGACTGGGGCCATATGCGTGCAAGAGCCGGGTAGAGGGGGATAAGACGACTGTGATACCTGTAGATATGGTTGTGCACATTATTACGCCGAGGGGTTGCCATTTTAGGAAGTGATACCTCCTACTGTGGGGCCAGCACAAGGTATCTACGAGGGTTAGGGTACCGATCGATCAGGGTAGTAGTTAGGATACGTTTGGACATATACCTAAGTCTACCACCTAATAGTTGAAGGGATCATCTCTTTCAGGATATACTTGTAATAGTGCAGAGTAATCATTAGTGAGGCACGTACACCTTATCTTGCTTACTTTGTCGCACCAGCCATTTATGTAGTGATCTCTCTCTTATCCACTTTATATGCCTATCATGTTACTTTTATTTATCTACTGGCTAAAAGTAACTAGACTCGCCAGACTTTATGTCTGACCCTTTTTGTTTCTCCTTTCTTCCGTTTCCCCCTCCCCCCAAGTTCTCACGGAGGAAACACCCAGGCTTAGTCAGGATTCCGATATCACCTTGTTAGGAGCTACTTTTGAAGTATGACTCAAGTTCTTGTCTCCACTATGGCTTAACTCTTTCAGTTGGGGAATTATGTTTTTATATATTTTATGTACTCTGATGATGCAAGATAGAAGTTATTTTATTGTAATGGTTTTTGTGACCTATTGTATTGTGGACCACGGTATTATGACTGAAATAAAAATTTAAATTTTCGTTGCTATCTTATTTATATCTATCTTGTAGTTATTCTGTGTCTGATTACCTATAACGCTTCGCAGATCTTAATGCATTCCCTTAGTAAGTGACATTAATGGACGTGGGGTGTCACAGACCCCGAACTAGGTATGAGTCAGAGGCACGCTTACTGTGCTGATTATAAGAGTTTCATATGGGTGGAGTTGTTTGATGGCACATTCCAACAGAGTAATATGCATGCATAGGTCCGCCTGATCAGTAAAATAAGACACTTTGACACCAGAAGATAGGGTTGTGCCTATCGGGGAAGATGGTTGCCACTTTAGGAAGTGATACATCCTAATGTTGCGCTAGCACTGGGTATCTATGGGATATGGAGCTGATCCAACGGGGGTAGTAATTAGGGTACATCTAGTCCTGCCTATTTAGGAGCCTGTCATTATCATTTAAGGTAACACTCGTTCTTTCTATTGGGCTTCCTGTTATTATTGTTGGGGGTAAAACCCATCACTAGAAGTATACCTAAGTCTACCATTATGTTTCTGTTGGGATCATTCTTTTTCTGTAATACTAATATTGGTGTAGAGAAAAGTGTTTAGGGGAAGCGTAAGCTATTCTGTTCTGTTTATTCTACTTATCTTGCTCAGTCTGTTATACCTATCATATGATACTGTTATCTCTCATCCAGTTTATATGCCTGTCATGATGCTTTTACTTATTTATATGCTAAAAGTGACTGGACTCATTGGACTTTATGTCTGACCTGTTTAGTTTCCTTTTCTCTCTCTTCCTTCCCCCCTCCTCATGTTCTCATGGTGGGAATACTCAGACTTGATTAGGATTCTCCCTTCTGTTTCTGCTTGGAGCTTCTTAGATATACCGCTTTGATTTCCTGTCTACCTTGCTATGGCTATTTTCGGGGACTATGATTTTATATTACTATACTCTGATGGTTTTAGTACAAGGCAGATATTTTAATTTGATGTAATAGGTTTTCAGTATTTCAGACTTATGCTGTAACTGGATTTTGGACCACAATGTTTTATGTTAGAAAACTATAGTTTTAAATTTCGCTGCTATTTTATATTTGTCTTTTGATGTTTCTGTTCATGTTTACCTATAACGCTTCACGGAACTTAATGTATTTTGTTAAAGAGTGACATTAACGGACATGGGTTGTTACATTTGGTATCAGAGATGAAGGTTACAAGATCAGATAAAAGATTTTGAAAATTGTTTTCAAAAGGTTTCCAAATGAAAGTATTTTCAAAGAAAAAGTCTGTTTTTGAAAAACATATTCCCAAAAGCCATATGAAATATCTTTCGATTCTCTGTTTGAATCCCTTTTCCTTTTCTTTTCAGCATGTTTGGGGAACCAACTCTTCTCGAGGGCGTTACGATACCGACTTGGTTCCGTAGGTATCTTGAGGCTACGACGCCTGCCAGAGGCCAAGCAGACGCCCCTCCACCAGCTGCAACTGCTATTCCTCCTCCTCCGCGAGCCGATAATTTCTTCAAGATATGCAAGGATTTCTATTCTATGGGACGAAAGCCTTTCCGAGGAATTGAGACTTTTGTAGAAGCAAGGAATTTTCTTAAAGAGACGGAGGATTTTTTTGAGATTTTTGAGGTTGACGATTGTAGGAAGAATCAGTTGGTTGTTTGGTAGCTAAAGGATAAGGCTTCGTACTAGTGGGAAGTGACGCAAGTAGGGTATCTAGTTGAGACTTGGGGTGATTTCTGACAGAGATTCGAGATGAAGTTTCTTTCTCAGGCAGAAGAAAATATGCAAATGGAAAGGTTTCCGGCACTTAAGCAAGGAGGCATTTCTGTCAAAGAGTATGTCAATAAGTTCAGTCATTTAGTGAGGTTTGTTTTGGAGCTAGTGAGTACCCAGCACAAGAAAGCTTTCAGGTTTGCAAGAGTGTTAAATGAACCCCTTCATGAGTTGGCTATGTCTCAAATTCTGATGGGGGCAACTTTTGAGAAACTCGTTGATATGACATTGATGCACGAAAAAGATAAAGGAGAAAAGAAAGAGGCTAAGATCGATGAGACACAAAACAAGAAAGTGTGACCCAAGAAATAACAACAACAACAACAAAAGAAAGGAGGAAAGAACGACAAAGCTCGAGACAAGAGGAAATGTCATAGTTGTGGACTCGCGGGTCATTAGGCTTTTGACTTGCCATGGGAGGACTCTTGAGATTTCTTATGACCCTAAGGGGTTTTTCATGATTAGTTTCCTAGAATCGCTTGATGCTTCTGCCAATGATTTACGATCTATACCAGTAGTCTGTGAGTATTCAAATGTTTTTGAGGAGGTTAGGTGCTTACCTCCGAAGCGCGAGATCAATTTCCAAACATACTTGTTGGACAATGCATAGCCAGTCGCATTGTCTGTGCGCCACATAGCTCCTAGGGAGCGGAGGGAGCTCAGCAAGTAAGTAGGGGAGCTATTTGAGAAATGATTTATTAGGCAAACATATCTAAATGGGGTGCTCCAGTCGTCTTTGCAACTAAAGCGGATGGCTCGCTTCAGTTATGCATGGACTACAGGGAGTTGAATAAGCTCACTAAGAAAAATATGCACCCACTTCCGAGGATAGATGATCTGTTTAACTAGCTTGTTGGTACATCTGTTTTCTCCCACGTAGACTTGGCTATGGGGTTCGTCGGTTGAGGGTGGCCGAGGACAGTATAGACAAGACCACTTTTAGAACTCTAGTTGGTTTCTTCGAGTGGCTCGTCATTCCTTTTGGGCTGACGAATGCACCCGCCTATTTTGTGGATTTGATGAGTAGGTGTTTTGGGAGTTTCTGAAGAAGTTCATTGTGGTCTTTGTGGATGATATTCTGATCTTCTTGAACAGCAAGGAAGAGCATGCCCTACATTTAAGGGAGGTCTTGAAGACTCTCCGTGCGCATCAGCTTAAGGCAAAATTCTCCAAATGTCAATTTTGGAGAAAGGAACTGAGATTTCTAGGGCATGTGGTCTCTAAGGACGGGATACCAGTGAATTCCGCGAAAATAGTTGTAGTTCAAGATTGGCATATTCCAAAGGATGCAATAGAGGTGAGGAGTTTTCTTGTTTTAGCGGGCTATTATAGGAAGTTTATTAAGGACTTTGCAAGGACATCAGCATCACTCACCAGACTAACGAAGAAGAATTCAATCTTTTCTTGGGATATTAACTGTGAGGGTGCTTTCCAGCGATTGAAGAGGGCTCTGACAACAACCCCAATCTTGACTTTGCCTGAAGGAAACAAGTTGTTCATAGTATACACTGATGCATATGGCACAGGGCTTGGTGTTGTTTTGATGAAGAGCGAAGGGTAGTATGTTACGGTGGTAGACAGTTGAGAGCTCATGAGAAGAATTACCTTACCTACGATTTAGAGTTAGTTGTCATAGTATTCATGCTTAAGACTTGCCGTCATTATCTACTAGGAGAGAAGTTCGAGTTGTATACCGATCATAAATCTATCAAGTATTTGGTATCGTAGAAGGATCTCAATTTGAGGCAACAAAGATTGATGGAGTTCCTAGCGTCCTATGGTTTTGAGATTTTTTATACCTCGGGCAAGGGTAATGTAGTGGCAGATGCGTTGAGTAGGAAAAAATGACTTTGAGTCCACTATTTGTAAAGAGACGGGGTTCGGAGTATATATCAACCTTTGATTTTAGGCCATCTACGGATTTTATACCTGGTTTGTTGGCATCCTTAGAGGTGCGGCCTACTCTAATGGATCAGATAGGAACTTCACAGCGGTAGGACCCACAGATAGTAGACATCTTGGAAAGGATCGGTAGAGGAGAGACTTCTAGTCACCTCAGTAGATATTCCACGGATGATAGAGGGTGGTTGCGACGAGATAGAAGGCTTTGTGTTCCCCGAGTTAGGAGTCTGTTGAAGACAGTCCTTGAGGAAGCCCATCATTCTAGGATGACTATCCATCCAGGCGGTTATAAGATGTATAGAGATATGAGTAGGGTTTTCTTTTTGGCTGGCATGAAGAAAGATGTAGCAGAGTTTGTTTCTCGATGTTTGATTTTCCAACAAGTCAAAGCTGAGCAAAGGAAGCCCAACAGTTTACTTCATCCTTTGGAGGTCCCACAGTGGAAGTGGGTGAGTGTCTCTATGAATTTCGTTGATGGTTTACCTAGATCAAGGAAAGACAACACCAGTATTTGGGTTATAGTTGACAAGCTTGCTAAGAGCACTCATTTCATTCCTGTTAAGATGACGACATGGTTGGCATCAGTTTATCTTCGTGAGATAGTCTATCTACATGAAGTACCTTCCAGTATAGTGAGTATCCATATTCACTAGTGAGTTTAGGTGGAGCTTGCAGGAGGCATTAGGTACACAGTTGTGTTTGAGCAGCGCTTATCACCCTCAGAATGATGGGTAGACGGAGAGGGTGAATAGAGTTCTTAAGGATCTTTTAAGACTATGTATCCTAGACTTCGGAGGGACATGGGAGGAGCATCTTCCTTTGGTAGAGTTCGCTTACAACAACAGTTATCAAGCTAGTTGTAATGACCCGTAAAGTTTAGATTCTTATTATCGATACTAATGCATATCCGGTGTCACATATCGACCAACCAAACATTAGAATTTAACATTGTTAATAAAAAGAAGTTAAAGGATGAGCAATAGAAAGAACGAAAGTTAGAATAGAAGAAAAAGAAGAACGGAACACGATAGAATCAGAGTACACACATATCTCACAGCGGAACTGAATAAAATATATTATATAACAATACTTGAAATAAAAAATTGGTATTCACACATAAAAGCAGACACCGGAAATAAACTTTATATATTAAATGTTAAAGCCTCTTGCTCTGAGCTCCTTTAAGTAAATCTGTAAAATCCTGAAACCACTTGACTGCCCGTATAAATTTGGGCACCCAAGAGTTTAGGACAAACATAGAAAAATAAACTCTGGTTCAGTCATGGGACTGGTGTGAGTAAACGATATTAAAACAGATTGATTTAACGTTCAAAAACCCTTTTGAAATAATGATAATCGTAAGACCGATCCACACATAAATACGAATGGTTTTTATCTTACGATAACCCGAAACATTTCTTGATATAAAAAATATTCTGATATTATAATAGTGTCTAAATCAAGTAAATAACAATCTAGCAGAACGCTTGCATCTCACGCTCTACATATACAATATACAATCAAAACCGCGGGTGCTTATTGGGTAATGGATTCCAACTATGACAAGGTATGGAACCACCTTCCGATAGTGTTTCTCTAGAGGAGAATACACTCGGTTCAACAAGAACACCTTGCAACCCAATTACACATGACCGACCACTCATTTCGCTTAAGTGTATTGAATGTATATCACCAACGGTTGGGCGCACCCGCCATTCCCGAAAAGGGACAAAATCGAAATGGATTAAGGAAATGTATTTTCTCTAGGTAGGTGATAATACACTGTAATGGGAGCGACCCATATAGCCATGCTACCTACTCGATTTTTGCCATTTCCCGGTTGTAAGGCTTGAGGTTAGAATTTAAATTCAAAACATCTGGCCACATTTGCTTTGAATGCCACATTGTCAGATCCGTCAAATCACTAATTCACGTCCACAAATATACTCTGGATGCAAAAGAAGGGTTATTCTTAGCCATCAACTTGGTATATTCGTAAAAATCAACGTACGTGGTCTTTGGGAAATACTGTCATACATTCATCCATACAAGTCATCCAGGAACAGGATGAACCGAAGGCACTCTCCTACTGCATCCAATATAGGAATCGCCCAAGGAATGAGTAGCGAGTAGTCCTTGCAAATCGGAAGATTTCAATCACGATAAAATCGTTGTTGAAATATCACTGGGAGCTAACCAGAGAATTTCAACAAGTATTTCTTTTGCTTCTAAAGATCTACGGTCTTCAATTCTTTAAATGTACAATTGTCCCTGCAAGTTAGTTTATGTAAAGGTCGGTTCGAAGTGGTATTGGGTCTAGTTCCCATCCTTGTCCCTTCAAATTAACACGTTAGGAATATTGATTTGATAGTTGGTGTTTTAACTATCAAATTTAAACAGTGTGAATAAGTAAAACTATTTATATAAATTATTCCATATTTAGTTTACATGACATGTTAATCCAATTTATTTCATAATAACAATTTAACTTAAATAGAATGTGTCAATCGTCTATTTTAACAAATTCGGATTTATTTCTCACTTAATAGCATAACAGATAAATTAACAACATCCATTCATCACAACAATAACAGTCAACGATGATTCGACGTTAAATTTCAACTAATAATTGTTCAATCTCAAATAGCGACTTATTTCACATCACTTATTTATCAAAGATCTTTGGAAATAAATTAGTCGATTTTATTTATATTTCTTTTTCTTTTTAATAGACTATATATAAATATATAAATATTGCACATTCAAACTCACATTTACACGACAACGTTTATTATGCAATAATTCGGCAGATTCCTGATCCTTCTTTCTATTATTATCTTTCCATTTATTTATTTATAGCCTTATCTTTAACTCCAATTTAAATTTTATTTAAAAACTTGATGAAATATATTATAAGACCTAATATGGCCCGTATAACCAAATCATCTCCTCTCGACTGCCATGTCCTCATCTTCTCTGCTTCTTTACTCTATCATATATGTAAAAATGTTTTTAGTTTAAATTTTAAGATTAACACAACACATTTTTTCTCTCTTCTACTTATTCGTCGGCTCAACTCAAAGCCCATCAAGGAAACCCATCCTGCATTTCTTCCTCTCCAAGTCCTTACGTGGTCTTTCTTCAACCAAACCCGTGCTTTGATCAACATGTTTACCTGCCCTATTTTTTTATTTGTTTCCCATGCTAACCGATAAAATTCAAAGGAAAAATTTATGGCTTTGACAACATAAAATCATTAAAAACTCTAATTTGGCACGCGTTGCACACCCTAATTCTTTCTGATCCGTTCCTTTGCTTTTCTTCTATCTCTAAATGTTCTCCCTCACCGTGCACAACCTACACCTGTACACATGCACCACTGCGCTTTTGACAATCTCGCCTCCAATTCCACCATCGCAAACTCCTTCTTCTCCTCCCAACCCATTCCAGATCCCAAAAACCCGTTTCATCGTATCAATCAAAATCTGTACCTTCAACCCATGTTTTACCATACAGATTCTCCTCAAAAGGTCACCTCACACCGCCACCTCCTTCAATTGTATGCCCTCCAACTTCGTCATCGTGAAGAGGACACCAAGCCACACCACCACGCTGAAAACGGCTGCACTCGATGCTGCCACCACCGTCCAGTTCATCATCACAAACATCACTTTAAAAAACAGTATAAAAACCCTATTTTCGTTCCAGTCTCACAAATCCACTTATGGAAATTTAATTTAACATTTTTCCAATGATCTTCGATCATCCAAACTTCTACAACCCAAATTTTGGATACTCCGATCAATTTGATCATCAGAAAAAGCCCATGTTTCATTTTCTGATGAACTCGGAAATTCTACACAACCACAATACTAAAAATTGAGGTTTTTCTATTAATATTCATGATTTCTAAATACCCTTGCACTATAGATCTAAATCATGAGTTTATGTTATTCGAAAATTTGAGTTTATTTCTTGTTTTACTGAATTTTAATGAATTCTAAGGATATAAGAAACTGGCTTATTTGAGACAATTTTTAGAGCATATAACAGACAAAAATAAGTATCTTTTTTTTTTTAATCTCACTCTCTAAAACACGCTAGAATCCATGCACTTGATTTTTAAATTCTTGGAGATTTGTATATTCTCTATGTTAAACCACTAGACAAGCTTTCACTATTTTCCAGGGAATCAACCAAGCAAGAATAGTTGTGTATGATGTTATACAGTAGAAATGAAATAAATAACATAAGTTTAAATCCACTTATGGTCCAATATAAACTGTGGAAGGTTTCAAGTATTCCTTCCTAAAAAAATACTATCATATTTATTTGGTTACTGTCTTTATCATTTTATCTTTGTTTTCCAGGTTTATTTAAACTAATTATTCCTAGGTGTTTGCAAACAAATTAAACAATTATAAACAACTATTCAATTCGTTCGTCTTTCCTAAACAACAAGGGTTGTGGTAAAGGGTGTCAAACTCCGGGACCAAAAATTATTTTACTAATAAATCCAATCAAGTTATTCCGAAATTTTGATTTTTTGAAAATAATAGAAATTAAACAAAAAGAGGGTTTTTTTATAATAAATGAAAGTAATTAGGGGCAATGACATAAACTAGATTAATATGATTCAATAGCCAAACAAATTATTCTAGATCTAACTCATGTTTTTGTCACAAACATGAATCAACAACAATTAGGATTTTAGAAACAAACATGTGAATAATGACAAGCATAGCCTATGCAGGAGCTAAACTCTTAAACAACCATAGGCTATCAGGATAGATTCACTACTTTATTCCTAAAACCCTAAAAATTTGATCTAAATCCAATAAGTGTTAGATCGAACTCGAATATACCCTGTGAAGGAGCACAATTCTTAAACGACACGGAGTATGAAGGTTCAGATTTAACCCTTGGTTTAGATCTAGATCTATATACATGAAGTTCTAACCTTTTTGGTTATGTGATTCATATTGAATCTAATCTAAGTGTCATCACCCCCTAATTAAAGGAAATCAGCTAGAAATAGCTAAAAAAAGAAGATAAAAAGAAATAAACAACATAAACATAAATAAAATAAAATAACGACTAAGAAGAGAAGGAAAACAATTTTATTCCAAGAGAAGTTATACATAATAAAACCCAATGGTTTCTAAATGAACAAGATATAAGTTCATTTATAGCTGATATGACAAAGACTAATTGGCTAATTACACAATGTGGGACTAAAGATTTAGCCCAAATAAGCCAATGTGAATGCAGTTGTAGAGTGAGAGGCCTTGCAAATGAGCCAATGTGAACGCAGCATGAGTCTTTAGCCAAAATCTACATAATTGAACTCTATTTTCAACTGTTCTTCAAGCTTTAAACTCTTTAAGCTTTAGTAATTTCAAACTTCACTCCTTTTAAGAAAATTCTTCATGCTTTATCCACCAAATCTTTAAACCATGCTTTTTATCAACAATCTGAAAACACAACTATAAATACACAATATCAATTATTTTAAAGGAAAAACAAGATAAATAAGCAGATAAAATATACACATTTATGTGTATATCAAATACCCCCACACTTATCTTTTTATTCATCCTCGAATAAACTAAACTAAAATATGTCACACTTTAGTAGGAAACGCGATTGCATTTAGCGTATGTAACAAGCCGTTAAACCCCTAGGTGTCCCTAGTAGGACGAGTGTTGTCTCGTGAGTGTTTTCAGCATATACTACCCGCAAAATCCAAAGCGTCTTATATACGCGGATTAATCAAATAATATATTTAAGGTCTTTCAAATTCCAAGGACTTTACCTAACTTCACTAACAACGGTTTAGTCCTATGTTGTCCATCCCATTATTAGTGCAAAAATGAATAAAAGCTTTCATGCCGAATCGTAATTCCTTGATAACACTGTAATTATCTTGAAGGTTAAGAGCATGGTGTCAACCAAAGTTCTACATATTGATAATGTGCACCTAATCATTTATTCATTCTTTTTTTTTTTTTTTTGAATAATTTTGCACCACTGTAATTGTAATGTATTGGATGTGAGTTATGCATAAATGAAGAAAAATTTGTAAGTTCTAAAAATAGTATCGATAAAATGGCAAATGTATTAGTTGAACTTCAAGCTACAAAAGATAAAGTAATACTAAGGCACATATAAACATGTTTGTTTCCTTTCATCTCCTCAACTACAATCTTGCTTCTAAATACGGTATGATGGATGTGGATGGAATGGAAATGAATGCTTTATAGTCTAGAATGGTGGATGACTATTTTATTCTGAGAGTTTTTCTCTTCAATGCATTTTTCTTTTTTTTTCTTTTTTTTTACATAATGAATGATGAGTGGAGACGGAATGGAATGGTACTGTGTTATTTCATTTGATTCCTCCTCTACTAAGTGAATCATAACCAACATTTCATGCAAGGAAAGTTTTGTGCCCTACTTACTTTACTTTTATAACCCTAATTCAACACACAAGTCTAGATTGACGTTACATACAAAGATGAAAGGAAAGATAAGCAAAGTTTCATAAGATAGATAACCCATAAAAAGTAAGATGTGGTATATGGTTATTCTATCTTAAAACAAGTACGGAGTGGGTAGTATAATATTGTTATAGAAGTGATGCTTTTAACCTTTGAAAATAAAAGGTTCTTTAGTATACCAATATGAGAAAAACTTGTTGAAACATGGATGTAAATCAACTAAAACTTGGGTTTGAATAATCTGGGGTATCGAAGAAGAACACTACAATGAGTCATTTCTCCTTAATTGGGCCAAGTGGACTTTAGAACTTACAAGTTTGAAAATTTGAGTAAGAAAAAATATTATGCATGAAAACGAACTCAGAAAATCCAACAAATGTAGGTGCAAAATCATTTTTATTTCATGAATTTTTTTTGGATCATTTTTACTTGCACATTCTACATGTATAACAAGGGTTGACATGCTTACTCTAGAACATAACTAACATCTACACAGTCTCAAGCTAGCATCTGAAAAAGACACATTACGACTCAATGAATAAATAATGTTTGTTCCCATTACCCAACAACAACTTATCAAACACGAACCAAGGCGTTATTTGTGAATTTTAAGTTAGTCCTTGTTCAAGGAGTGACCAGGTTCATAAAATTTGATTGCTGATGTAATGTAAATTCCCCCCACACTTTAGTGTGACTGTATCCTCACAGTCATTAATCGGGCATCTCTTATTGAAAGAAAAAAAAAGAATATTTACATATGTACAAAAGAGGGTTAGTGCGTCTTACCGAATGTAATGTAGCTCATGGAGGACCATGAGCTCTTCCTTTTGGTTGGGTATTGGTTCCATGTAAGGTTTAAGTCGTCGACTTTTGACCTTATAGGATGATCCATTGGTTGGATTCTCAATTTCTACTGCACCATACGGAAATATAGTTCGTACAATGTAAGGTCCTGTCCATCTAGATTTTAACTTACCCAGAAATAAATGCAATTTTGAGTCATACAATAGAGCTTTTTGACCTGGCAAGAAAGTTTTACATAAAATTGATTTATCATGAAAAACTTTCATTTATCGTTATAAATTCATTCATTTTCATAGGCATCATTTCGAATTTCATCAAGTTCATTAAGTTGAAGCTTCCTATGTTCACCTGCTTGCTCTAAGTCAAGATTTAGAGTTTTTATTGCCCATAATGCCTTATGTTCTAGTTCAACTAGCAAGTGACATGGCTTACCAAAAATCAACAGATAAGGACATACCTAAGTTTGTTTTGAAAGCGGTGCGCTAAGCCCAAAGTGCATTAGTTAACTTTTAGGACCAATCTTTGCGATTTCGATTCATAGTTTTCTCAAGGATTTGCTTAATATGCCTATTCGATACTTCAATCTGTCCACAAGTTTGAGGATGGTAAGGAGTGGATAACCTATGGGTTATCGAATACTTTCTCATGAGGGCTTCAAAAGAAAGATTATAGAAGTGTGTTCCGTTGTCGTTGATTATCGTGCGAGGTGTGCCAAACCTAGAAAAGATTTCTTTTAAGAAGTGCACGACAACTGTGTTATCATTTGTTTGGCAATGAACAACTTTGACCCATTAAAAACATAATCAACAACTAAGAGAATGTAAAGGTTCCCAAAAGAATTAGGGAAGGGTCCCATGAAGTCTATACCTCAAACGTCAAAAAATTCGACTTCTTAAATGGGGTGTAGGGGCATCATATTTCATTTACCAATTTTCCCTAAGAATTGACATCAATCACACGTTTTGCAAAATTCATAAGCATCTTTGAAAAGGTTGGGCTAGTAGAAACACGATTGGAGAACCTTTTCAGCTATCTTTTTGGGACCGAAGTGATCACCACAGGCTTGGTTGTGACAGAAAGAGAGGACACTGTGAGTTTCAGTGTCAGGAACACACCTTCAGATGATTTGGTCGGGACAATACTTGAAAAGATAAAGGTCATCCCAATAAAAATGTTTCACTTGGGAAAAGATTTTTTGTTTATCCGGCTTAGACCAAAAAGAAGGGGTCTTCTTGGTGACTAAGTAGTTGACAATGTCAGCGAACTAAGGATCAGTGGGCAAAGAAAAGAGTTGTTCATGCGGGAAGTTCGCATTGATCGGAAGAGAAAAGACGAGGCATTTGGAAGACGAGACAAATGGTCCGCAATAATGTTGTCAGATCCTTTTTATCCTTAATGGTAAGGTAAAATTCTTCTTGTAGAAGGATCCAACGAATGAGATGAGCCTTAGCATCCTTTTTAGAGAAAAGGTACCTAAGTGCGGAATGATCGGTATGAACAGTGATGTGTGAGCCAACTAGATAAGGTCCGAATTTTTCTAGAACGAAACCGACTGACAAAAGTTCTTTTTTCAGTGGTTGTATAACTGATTTGAGCATCGTTCAAAGTCTTACTCGCATAGTAAATGACATGAAGAATTTTATTGATACGTTGTCCATAGACAGCGCCTACAGCGAAATTCGAGGCATCACACATGATTTCCAAAGGCTTCTTCTAGTTGGAAGAGCAGAAGATACGGGCAGAGACAAGTTCATTTTTGAGATGCTCGAAAGATTAAATACAGTCAGAGTCGAAGTTAAAAGGAACATCCTTACCAAGAAGATTAGTCAAAGGTTGAGTGATTTTGCTAAAATCATTTATAGCGACGGTAAAAGCCAGCATGACCTAAAAAGGATCGGATGTCCTTAATCGATTTGGGAATGGGAAGATTAAAGATAACTTCGATTTTGTCTTTGTCCACTTCAATTCCTTTATTAGAGATGACATGTCCTAAACCAATGCCATGTTTGACCATAAAGTGACACTTTTCCTAATTGAGCGTTAAGTGTTTATTTTTGCAATGATTAAGGACAAGATCGAGGTAATGTACACACTCAGTGTAAAAGTCCCCAAAGATGGAAAAGTCATCCATGAAAACTTCCAAAAATCGCTCGATCATATCAGAAAAAATGCTAATCATGCACCTCTGGAAGGTTGCAGGATCATTACAAAGACCAAAAGGCATACGACGGTATGCAAATGTACCAAATAGATAAGTGAAAGTGGTTTTCTCTTGGTCCTCAAGAGCGATAGGGATTGATTATAGCCCGAGTACCCGTCAAGGAAACAATAGTACTCATGACCAGCTAGTCGTTCTAACATTTGATCAATAAATGGCAGAGGGAAATGATCCTTGCATGTTACAGTGTTGAGTTTCCTATAGTCAATGCAAAGATGCCAACCAGTCTGGGTATGGGTTGGGATAAGCTCGTTAGCTTCAATTTGGATCGCAGTTATCCCTGATTTCTTAGGTACAACATGAATCGAACTAACCCATTGACTATCGGAAATCGGGTAGATGATTCCATTGTCAAGACATTTAAGGATTTCAGCACGAACTGCTTCTTTCATGATGGGGTTTAGTTGACACTAGGGATCACGAGTGGATTTGGCATCATCTATAAGGACTAATCCCCTTAATATCAGCCATGGACCAACCAATTGCTTCCTTATTTTTCTCAAGGATGGGAAGGAGCAATTATTCCTGCTCTCTAGTAAGGTCAGAAGCGATAATGATAGGAAGAGGTTCATTGTCTCCTAAGTAAGCGTACTTAAGATGACTCGGCAGCGCTTTGAGTTCAAATTTGGGAGATGACTCAACCGAAGAGATTGGTTGAGGGATAAGCTCAGTTGTGAGTGGTTCGACAGGAATTGATTCAGAGACATTTTCTGGTATATCTTAAAACGATGTTTCGTAATTCGATTCAATTTCGTTGTTCATATGGTTGAGCTCAGGTTCATCGTCGTGGACTGCATGGATTTCAGAAAACTGATCCACATAAGAGTTAGTAGAATTTTCAGTTCTAAAGATCTTTAGCTCAACAGTCGGGTTACCGAAAGAAAGTTTCATAGACCCATTTCTATAGTTGATAAGAGCATTAGAGGTTGCTAAGAAGGATCGTCCTAGAATCAAAGGGATCTGGTTTGCAGGATTGCTTACCTATTGAGTTTCTAGAACAATGAAATCAACTGGAAAGAGGAATTCGCCTATTTTGATCAATACATCCTCGATTTCGCTTACAGGTTTCTTAATTTAACGGTCAACAAGCTGAAGGGTAACCTTGGAGGGTTTCAGTTCTCCTAATCCTAATTGGAGGAAGATAGAATATGGAAGCAAGTTAACACTAGCACCTAATTCTAGCAGGCATCTATCGATTTTCTTGTCCCCAATAGTACATGATATTGTGGGGAAGCCAGGATCCTTATATTTCACTGGCTTTGATTGGGACAAGACTTCGCTTAAAGTTGCAGCTAGAAACACTTTCTTATGTACGTGTGTATGACGTTTTTGAGTGCACAAATCTTTTAAAAATTTTGCGTACTTTGGAACTTGTTGTATAATATCTAAAAGAGGAATGTTAACTTTAACTTGTTTAAATATTTCCAGGATCTTTTTTAGCTGATCCATCTTTTTCCTTGGTCGGAGTCTATGAGGAAATAGATCAGACAATTCAGTGGGTTGGGCTACCTGAGTTTGAGGATGGTCTTGATCAGAAATTGGCTCAATGTTTTGATCCGAGTTGGTCGAATTTTCGGAAGGGTTTGGAAGATTGTCCGGTAAATCATTAGGGTTGACCACATGATTGTCAATCTATTTGCCGTATCTAAGGGTCGTGACCGCATTCAAGTGATAACATTTGAATCTTGAATGATGTGAATTTGGTTGGGGTTTGAATTTTGTCCTCTATGGTTTTGGATGGATTAACTTGGAAATGTACCCTTTTCCCTTTTACTTAATCTAGCGTTAAGTTAAGACATTTGTTTTTGAAGTTCACTCATTTGTTGATTCATGTTTATCATATATGAGTGTAACAAGTTTTCTAGTTTGTTTTGATTTTTAGCACTTTCTTGATCATTTGCACTAAAAGTTTACTCGCCTCAGATAAATTCTCCTCAATCGTAGAAAAGCGTTTTTCATATTGGGTGCAGTCGTTTGATTGTGGAAAGGCACCTGGATCGAATTGTACTGATTTTGCCGAAAGGGAAGCTTCGAAGCATTGTTCGGAAATTCTTGATTCGAAGGTGTATTCACTAGGGGGTTATTTGGACCATAAGAAAGATTTTGGTGGTTGTTGGGTTTGTTGAAAGCGTTTACTTGCTCAAGGGACTGGGGACAGTCATCCGCCATATGATTGGATTTAAGACATATGTGACACATGGCTTGGGAAACGCAATTAGCATGAGTGTGTGTTCTAACAACAATCAGTATGGCATCTAGAAGAGTATTAGAAGAAGATAATTCAATAGAATTGCTACTCGAACGTGAATAGAGAGATTTTTCATTGATTCGTTCCCATTGTTTCGATTTTTCTGCTAAATCATCCAGAAATTCCCAAGCTTCTACGTCAGTCTATTTTAGGAAATTTCCCTAACACATAGACTCTAAAATTTGCCTAGAACCATTATCGAGCCCATCGTATACAGTCCGACACAATGACCATCTTTCATACCCATAATGGGGACAACTTAACAATAGTTCTTTAATTTTTTTGAAATATATACAAAAAGATTCCCCCATTTTTGGTGGAAATTAGTGATTTCACTTCTGACTCTTGCTGTTTTTTTAGGAGGGTAGAACTTTTTAAGGAAAACTGTTGTAAATTCATCCCATTTTTTAATTGAATTTGGAGGTAAGCTGAGAAACCATTTTTCTGCGGAGTCGGTTAGTGCGAATGGAATCAAACAAAGTTTAATATCATCCTCACATAATTATTGTAATTTAAAGGTTGCACAAGCATATTCAAATCTCGTTAAGAAACTGTATGGTTCGTCGTGAGAAAAATTACCGAATTTGGGGAGGATACTTATCTGACTCGACCGGATTTCGAAGTGATTACCCACAGGATTGGGTAACTGAAAGCAAGAAGGGATAGAAACTCTATCGGGAAGAATTATGTCCATCAAGGTACGAGGTGCGGGCTCATTAGCCATTTCTAAGGGTCATTCCAGTAAAATGGGTTTAGAGGAAAGAGAAAGTGGTCTGATTTGAACTAAATGATGAGATTCTTAGTCACGGGTCCAAGTTTGCATGCACCAGAAAGAACAAAAGAGTTCGCCAAATATTTTAGACAATGGAGATGTTCGGAAAGAGGTGAGATAAAAAAAATTTTGAAAAGTGGGAGTTTTTAGAAAATTACAACCTACAGAACTAACAAGGGCTAAAGAATAAAAAAATAAAAGATTTTTTTTATGGGTTTTTATTTTTCAAATTTTTTTCGCTTTTTAGGAGTTTTGATTTTTTTTTATTGCAATTCACAAACAAATCAGATACACAGAAATTAGTTACAATGAAATTTTATGTCCTTAATAGATCCTTACCCAAAATTATATAGTGACACGTTTGATTACTTAAAACAAAAGATTTCTCAGCCAGTTAACGGATAGGAGTTATCAATGCACTGGGAATCACCCTAGCAATGCAGCCGAAGGTTTAAGAACCTTTAGAGTAACAACCGATATAATATTTATGAATCACTGTAATATTTACAAAAGGTTATTTCTCTTCCATAGTCTAGACACCAAGAAATAATTCGTTCCAAATAAATCAACTATCAAAATACAATAAGGCCCTAGATGAGCCTGCGACTCCCTTAAGTCCAACGTCTAACTGTTACTATTAGTCAGATTCTACGATGAAATGCAATTTGTGTTGTTGAAGTCGAAATTCGTTTCAACACCAAAGGTGCATAAAACACTTCACCAATCCATTAAGGAAGAACAAAGTGGGGCAACAATCACAAACATACAAAAAGCATAAAAGTAAGAATACGGAGTTTTTATTGTTGTTCAATCCAATGAGGATCTACATCCATTTTTCCATAAGATTCCATTATCAATATGTTTATTACAAGGTTTGATCCACTCTTACAACAAGTCTTTTCACTCTCTCACTTATAGATCTCACTTTAATTGACAAAAAGTGATGGAGAAATGGATTGACCAGCGAAGATATGGCGTGACTAGAAAGGAATTAGAAGGATCTCTTCAAGTGTTGAGCTTGGATGATGAGATTTTAACTCTTAGATCACTTAGATGGATTTGATGGAAGCTATGATCAATGAATTGTTGAATCTTCACTTGATGATGGAGGATGAGTGTTAGAATTGCTTGAAATAGTTGTGGAGAAATTTGAGCAGCACTTTGTGGCCAAAGAACTCGATCCCCCTTCATGAAGGAATTAGGGGTTATTTGTAGGTGAGATTCGGGCCAGGTGGAAATTTTGTAATTATTCTGAACCCTTTTTAGGTCGTCGGCGGGCTAAAAACACTCCAAAGCATAGTGGCATGAGCCAAAGGATGCAGAGCGCTGCGGAGCAGGCTAAAGAATGCGGAGCATAGCGGAGCGACCCAGCTTCATTCGATGAAAGGTGGAGCGATCTAAAGCATCGGAGGAGTTAAAAGGCTTCGTATGGAACTCCAGAACGACCCATGCTCTGGCCGAGCGGGCTAAAGCTTTCAGCGAGCTAAAGAGTTAGGTGAGCTATAAAGGCGGGGCGAGCTAAGGAACTGGATGACTTAGACCAATGAGGAACGGGCTAAGGCCTCGTGTGCTGTGGTGATGCGGGCTAGAGCATGATGCGGGCCAAGAAGCATGATATATCATGGGCCTTTCGTGGGTTAAAGACTGGCATCCCAAAGGATCTAAGGTGTCAAAGAACTGTAACGGGCTAACCCAAGGCGACCTAAAATGCATGTTGAGTTTAGGGACCTTTAGCGAGTTAAGAAGCATAACGACCCAAAGATGATTAACAACTTAAACCATTCGAACGAGTTAAATGTTGTAACGAGCTAGAAGTGATCCAAAGCTTTGCAGCGACCTAGAGGTCTACAACGACTTAAACACATTGTAACAATCCGAAAAATTAGAACCAATTTAAAATATTTATTTTGGCAATTTCAATGAATTTTGAATATTTAAAATGATTTATTTTAAATAATAACGACGAGAAATTTATTTTGAATAGAATTATAATGTATATTTATTTGAAACGAAGTTAGAATATTAATATTTATTTTAATTATAAAAGGAATTGAAAATGGCGAGGTAGTTTGAAAATTCGATTTCAAATTTCAAATGAATGTACAGGATTCAAAATAAACCAGATTTTAGTGAAACCAAAAATATCAGAATCTGTTTGAAAATATCTTTCCAGTGAATCTGAAAAATCCAAATTTCATAGTGGGAATAAAAATTTATGCCCAGTTGAAAATTCAGAATAGTCACTATGGAATTTTAGCCCTTAAAAATAGCGATTTGCAAAACACCTCCATTTTCGATGAAACTGCTTTTGTTGGATCTGGAATGTCAAATTATTGATAGATTCCAATTTTCATAATTTTTGGAATCAATATGTGAGCGTGGCAAAAGAAAACGTGTTTTGATAGTTTAAGTCAATTTGGATCGACCAGAAAATGGCCATTTTTCAAACGGTCTTCAAATTCAACGAAATTAGTTTTGTTTGGACCGTGTCGCTAAAACATTGCCAGATTTATTTTTCTGGAATTTTTAGAGTCAGTGTGCGGCCCCGGTAAATTAAAATGTGCGTTCAAATTGAATATATATTGATTCAAATGTTAAATTAAACGAAAGCTGATTGTAACAGTCGAATTGGCTTATGGGGCATATCCCATTGTGTTCGGAATTAGGGTATTATGTTGGGGATGACAGTCGTTGGGTCCGGTTTTGAGTTCGTATACGAAAGCACATATTTTGGAATTAAAATATTAATAAAATAATATATATATAAATCCCCCCTTCTTCTTTCTCCCCCCCCCCCCCTCTTACCGTTGACGAAAAAAAAGAAAATAAAAGAAACAAAACCCACTTGATCGTGCCTTAGCCTCATCCACGCCGCCGACACCCACGACGCCGCCCACCGGAATTTGCCACGCCACCTCCCCCACATCGACAGCACCCACTCGCGCTTCCCCGGCCTCTTCTCCTCCACCCACATTTAAGAAAAGCCGTGCAGCCCCAAACCACCCAAAATCCACTGCACCACCCAACCAGGCCCACCGCCGCCGGCCAGAGTTACCCCCCTACCTCGCCTGCCGACCCCCTGACCTCCCTCCAGCTCGAGTTCGACAGGGAACGGTAAGTTTTTCATGATTTTATTTATGCAAAACTTAGTTTTTTCTTGATTTTAATTTATATAAAACATAGTTTTAAAAAGCAGTTTTTATTTATATATAAAACATAATTTTAAATTTCAGTTATTATTTTTATTTGTTTATGTAAAAAGATTTGATTTTTTTACATTAAAAAGAAGTGATTTTAATCCTATAGAAATCTATGATTTTAGTTAATGAAAGCTTTGATTTTTATTTATATAGCTTTGATTTTTAACAACATAAAGTTATAATTTTTATCGTATGTGAAGATTTAATTTTTGTCATGAAGTAGCTATAAAGATTTGATTTTTATTTATATTTTTAACATATAAAGATTTGATTTTTACTTATATTTTTAACATATAAAGATTAGATTTTTAAATCAGAAAAGGTGAGATTTTTAAATAAGAAAAAATATGATTTTTATTCAATAAACATTGGCATAAAAATATGATTTTTATATGTAAAGCTGAGATTTTTATATATAAAAAGATTTGATTTATATATATATATAACAATGGAAAAAGATTTGATTTTTATATATATAACGATGATAAAAATGTAATCTTTTTTTTATATAGGTATCGATATAAAAATGCGGTTTTTATACATATGAAGTGGCGATATAAAAATGTGATTTTCATATATATAACGATACGATAAGAATGTGTGATTTTTAAAATATATAGCGTTGCTAAAAATATAATTTTTAACATAAACTGCGTGAAACAGATTACGTGGAAATCATAAAGAAGAACGCTACGCACTGGAAATGAAACTGTTCAGAAATAAAGAATGAAGTAGTGGATCCCAAAGGTGAGAACTCCTCACTAAAATTTTCTGTTCAGTTATCTATTTTATAACTGCGTATATAAACTGCTCCCCGTCGTCCACAGACCATGGACGACTTGTTTGTTTGGGTTGATTTGTTTGTGTGAATTTGGTTTGTGATGTGGAATGGAAATAAAACATTCATGTGTTGAAATAAATATTTTATCATTAAAAATATAATTTTTACCTTCGATCTATATTTTGTGGACTAACATTTGCCGCTCGAAGCTTGTATCTATTGAAAATGATATAGGCTTCGATTTTGATAGCTTCGATGTGTGTTAGGGCATGTTAACCTTCAAGTCGCGCTATGCTTTAAACTGTTGCATGCCTTGGTTCATATGGCTCTTTGGGTCGTTCTGTCCCATGATATCTTTGCCTGGGTCGTCTTTGACTGTTATCTCGCCATTAAGTCGTTATGGGCCATCCAGGCTTGGTCCATTACCATCGTTTTTCTATATTCCCACTTTTAGGCCGCTATTTCTTTCTAACTCTTTTTCCTTTCTGGTTCGAAGCTTGTTAATGGTGGATTGCTAAAATCAATTAAATTCCAACCGACCTCCCAAACCAAAGGAAGTTCGATTCAGAGTACCACCGATCTTTCCAGCAACTGTATCTCCAGCAAATCCGATTTCTTTAGTAGCCGATTAAAAGATCAAGCCAATGTTGTATATAACAGTGTTGTATACACAATTATATGATTTTTGTTTGATGATAACAACCAAATATATTATTGAATGTGTTTGTAAATGTACTGGTATATATACATCACAAACAGAAATATAATATTTATATTTAAATAGAATATGATTGTACAGACATTCATATATTCATACAGTATTTTATTCAAAATAAATATTATATTTCAAACATTCAAACAGTACAACTATTTATAACTCCACTATTTACAAATTACTTCAAATATTTTTGAATATTTCGACATGACACATCACACATGAAAGAATTCAAATAAAAAACAAACAGATTAAATTGAACACAATAAAATAATATTTTATTTCAACCAAATATGTTTATTACATACAATCAGTACAATTCTTTCACAGCTCCTCATTACAGTTCATTCATTACTTATACAATCACTTTATACATTGACACTATCACTCAGTTAACATTTCAAATACAGACACACACTAGCACTGTTCTTTTCTTCATCTTCATTCTTCTATTTTCACAGCTTTCAGTCGGTCCATCTTCATACCTGTCACATACAGAAGAACACACACAGTAGACTGCAACAAAAATAAAATTAAATAAAAGCAAATAAAAATTTATTTTTAAATTTTATTTGCCTCAGAATTACGGTGTGTTTCTCATCATTTTTCTAGACGTGGTCTGATATGCAGGGACAGAAAAACTCGTCTGATGGCTGCATGTACATACGTGTATACACATGTGCACTGCCTCGCCAATCAGTGTGCAACTGAGGAGCAGCCACGTGGACCAACTCAACTCAGCGCATGGCAAACATAAATGAATCAACAAAAATGACCCGAGCCACATAAACATATATATATATACATACATGGAGTGGTCGAACGCAAGGCTAGTAACAATATCAAAGTTATAAAAATGCAAAGTTTCAGGAAGCATGCAACAAAACAGTCCAGATCAGACTCAAGGCATGGGTGAAAAGACAAATACAAGGACAAAATAACATAGTATGGTGAAGAAGGAAAATGCAAATGCCAGATTACATGGGTACAGCTAAATGGTCAGATCACATGAACTCAATGAGGTCAACATAGGAGTTTATTTAAGGTGCCAGACAATCAAGTTCAAGTGGCAGGCATGGACAAGTGAGCATGGGAAAATTCATCAGTGCAGTGTAACAAGTGCATGAAGCAAGACAGTATGGATTTGGTGCCAAAAACAGTGTGCATTTCAGTTGCAATGAATAATTTTTTTAAGCAATATGTTCAAAATCATTTTTACATGATTTCCTGGTCAAGTGCAAAAGTGCAAGGCCAAGAACAAAGAAAATGCAAATGGTTTTGTTTCAAGTTCATGATTCAAGCACAAGTTATATAAATGTTCAACCAGAAGTCAAGTGTGTGCAATTATTCATGTCAAGCCAAGATTGATGCAACACAATTTATATACATGAATATAGTACACAAGGATAATGAAACAAGGATGGAAACATTCAGCAGTACTAGTAGTGTGGAGGAGCAACAAGTCAAAGCAGCAGTTCACATACACAAGCTAAAAAGCAATGTCAAATTAGTTTCGAATGTGCATGGACAGGGGGGGTGTGTGTGCATAATATAATGCAGTAGTAAACTACAAAGTGTTGAAGATAGTGGAGTTCATGACATTAGCTCAAGCATGGAACACAAACAGGAAATTCTCCAGAAATCGTGATTTAAGACAAATCCCAGTGTAGTATCAACTCAAAACAAAAGGAAAGTACTTAAGTAAAATATACATTTACAAGTTCAGATTTGGCATCAGAGTTCAAAGTCGAGAATACAAGGCATTATCAAATTCAAGTGTTGATTCTGTTCAAAGGAAGATCAAGAGCAGTACCCATTTTTGATCAATAAAGAGTTACCATAGTAATCAAGCATAATATCAGTTCTTAAAAAAATCAAGGCTATATCAAGAAAAACATCAGGTTTTAAAATACAAGAATAATCAAGATAGAAACTGCTCTTATCAGTTAAAATTAGATTCAACGATCAAGCTCTGTTAAAAGTGAAAAGAATTTTTTCCAGAAACTCAAGACTCGATTAAAAGCCCAAAATTCACGCAAAATATATATTAATCACAAGTTCAAACCAAGGAATTCGAAGTCAAGGAAGACTCAATCAAAGTTCCAGAAGCATACGAGGCAAGAAAGAATTTATCTTGCAAAATATTCGGTTTTGTTTAAGCAGGGAGAAATTCAAAATCAAATGCAAGTTTCTCACGCAAGTTTGAAGATTTCAAATTCCAGAAATCACGCTAATTCAAAGCCAAAGATCAAAATTTACGCAATATACGTTCAGATGTAAAGCTGACGAAAACTCCAGAGTTTCAGAAGATTTCAAAGCCCCAAAATTCATGAATATATCATAACCAAATCAACTACGGAATCAGAGAAATTTTAGGACTTTTAAAACCCTTTAAATTTACACCAATCATCATCGGCAGAATTGATCTAAGTTTCAACGCAATCAAAGAAAAATTAGAAGTCGAAAAATCATACCAATATTCACTTGGATCTGGATCGAGTGAATTTGCAAATCGAAGAACCAGAAAACCATCAGAGCACGAGACCAACATCAGCAAAACATCAGAGCAAGAGTACGATCAATCATTTTGCAGAGAATCGGATTCCAGAAGGAAACCCTAGATCGCAAGAAGGAAACCCTAGATCGCAAACCCTAGGCCGCCATTTTTTACAGAGACAAGGAGATCGAGCCAAACAAAATAAAGTGGTGAAGCAGTAACAAAAGTGGCCAGCCAAGTTTTATTTGAAAGGGGATGACCCATTTATTTTAACTCCTAAAGGCTTTTTAAATTGTTAAATTTGTTTCGTCTTTCGTTTCAATTTGTAATCAGTCTACAGTTTTCTAGTTTGTCTCTAAAACTAGGGAGACGAATTACAGGGTTTGTAATTCGGGGAAATCTGGTTTTGGGGATAAAAACCAGTGCAGGGTTTTGAGCGTAGGGTTAAGAACAGTTGGGAGCGAGTGTCGCGAGTTTACAGGGGATTGTAAGCGTAGAGATTGTTTTAACTCCTAGTAGAAACCTTGGGGAATGCAGCAGTAGGCAGGGTTTTGCCGAAGCTGGGTAAATCTGTGTGTTATTTATTTTCCGCATTTATTCTGTTTTTAATCTGTGTTGTGATTATTTAATTACTCTGTGAAAATCTGTGATAAACCCTATTCATCCCCCCCCCCACCTCTAGGGTTAATTTTGATCCTTCAAGTGGTATCAGAGCAGGTATTTTTTATTTTATTTTAACTCTAGAGTCATGAATCTGTCTAATAACGCGTTTTCTGAGGGTCAGTCCATAGCTAGGCCACCAATGTTTAATGGAACTGGTTATGCATATTGGAAAGCTAGGATGAAAATTTATTTGAGTTCAATCGACTATGACATGTGGGATATTATTGAAACGGGTTATACATCCCCCACTGTTATAGTTAGTGGTGTAGAAATTTCTAAATCAAAAGACAGGTGTGATGCTAATGATAAAAAATTATTTTCAACTAATGCCAAAGCGATGAATGCTTTAATCTGTGCTCTTGATAAAACTGAATTTAATCGAATTTCTCATTGTGAGACTGCGCAGGAAATATGGCATACGTTGGAGGTTACACACGAAGGTACATCTCAAGTGAAGGAATCTCGTCTCGCTCTACTCAGCAACGAATATGAAAATTTCTCTATGCAAAGAGACGAAGATATAAAAGAGATGTATGGACGCTTCTCGTCACTAGTCTACAATGCAAAAGCTCTTGGCAAAACCTATACTGAAGTTGAATTGATCAGAAAAATATTGAGAGTGCTACCAATGAATTTTGAAGCTAAGGTGACAGCGATACAAGAATCAAAAGATCTGAACAAAGTAAGCATAGAAGAGTTGATCGGAAATCTCATCACTTACGAGATGGAGTTAAAAGCAAGAGAAGAACGAAAGAATTCTGAATCAAAGAAAAAGACGATCGCTCTAAATAATTCTGTTGAAAGTAATGATGATGATCCCGCTGAAGAGCTGGCCATGGTTTTTAAAAAAGTGGGCCAAAGGAAAATACAAACCACGAAATAAGAATTCAAAAACTGACAAGTCCGAAAGTTCAGATAGTTCAGACGATGAAGTATTTTGCTACAACTACAAGAAACCCGGACATATCAAACCAAATTGTCCACAGCTCAAAAATGAAAAGAAGAAGAAGTTCAGAAGAAAGAAGAAAGCTTTTGCTGCTACATGGGATGACGAAGAAGGAGAAGAAGTTTCTGATAGTGAAGAAGAGGAAGCTAATTTGTGTCTTATGGCTCAATCTGATTCAGAAAGTAGTGAAGAGGATTCAAGTGAGGTATCGAATTTTACTTATAAAGATTTAATTTTAATGTGTCACGATCTCACAAAAACCGTTGATTCTTTTGAACTAAAAGTTAAGAAATTAAAATCTGATAGGTCAAAACTAGTTCAAGAAAATAACAATTTAGAAACAAAACTTGAAAAAGTTAAGAATTCACCGTTTTCAGAATGCGAAAAATGTCAATTTTTGAGTAACGATTTTTTGAAATTAAAAACTAATCTTGAGTTACTTAAAAGTGAAGACATGAATTTGAAAAATGAAAATCATGATTTTGAAAAGGTGATTGAAAGGTTTAGAGAATCTGAAAAACTTGATTTTGAAAGGCGAAAACAATTTGAAATTGAAATTTCCAAGTCTGATGCCAGAATCAAAGCACTTGAAAACGAAAATTTGATTTTAAAACAAACTGATGCTGAAAAGAGGAATGAAACACCCCACCTCCGTTAGGGTCACTCTCAAAGGGAATGCCCTAATTTTGGTGGAGGTTTATAAGTACAAGTCACAGATATACAAGACAGATATAAGAACACATATTTGTAAACAGCGGAAGAACAACAAACTTTTATTTCACAAAGTCAAATACGTGTTACAACAACATCCTTTCCAAAAACATAACATAACACTTTCATAATCTGTCTTGAGTACATTATTTAAAGAAGCATAAATAAAACATAGATAAACTGCAAAAGCCCCATAGTGGATTGTCCAAAGCCATAGTTCAAAACAGGAAAGTCCAAGCAATACATTTCTCTTCTTCAAGCTGGATGTTAAGGTTGGTCAAGCTGCTGTGTTCCCTCCCTGTGGACCTGGGGGGGAAACGGAAGAAAGAAGACGAAAGAAAAGTAGAGTCAGACATAAAGCCTGAGTAAGTCTAGTACTATTTTGTCTATGAATAAAGAACTGGGTATGATAAGTAAAACAAGAAGTGGGCAAGCACTATAAACTTGGTTAAGTTGTCTAGGGTCGAATATACCATCGTACCCCATGTTAATCTCTGAACCCATTTAACTAGTTTCCAATTGGCACCCCATAATCAGGGTGAAGTGATCCATTCAATGATGATCGGCTCCTACTCGCATAGTTACATGTGTCTTACGGCCCCCGATGTTGTAGCTACCTATGCTGGTCCCACCATGGGGTCTATCAAGTCCCGTGGTGGCGGCCCGACACAACCTTAGAATGCACAGGTATGCTGCTGGTGTCCAGTGCCTTATTTTTCTGCACCGGAGTGTGTGCACGCCCGCACTCCGTTAGAACCTACACTGCTACACCACCGCCGTCGATTTGACCTCTTACAATCAGCCCAGTAATCGTGCCCCACCCTGCCTAGTTTCAGGGTATCCTGATACACCTTTTAGGGTTACTGCTGAAAAGGGTCCCCCGTTACTAGGTTTTCTATCTCTAGCCAACATGCTAAGTTGGTTAAGTGTTTTCTAACCTAACCCCCACCAGTCCGTTTAGTTTAGAATGTTCCATTTTGATTAAGCCTTTAGTTCACTTAATCCTAACAATCCTGACTCAGCCTTAATTGTCTTATTAAGGCCCTGACCTCTCACATTAGACAGGTATTGTTGTGGCTGCCTGTTGCCGGTTGGTTCCGGGCAGTCTTACGCCACAACTCAGTCTAACCTCGGGTCCTTATTGGGCTCCATGTTTAACCTCCCACATTGGATAGGTATTGTTGTGACTACTGGACAGCCGGGCGGTTCCGGGCAGGTTTACATCACAACTCAATCCAACCTCGGGTTAAACACATCGTCTTTTCTACATTTACATATTTTGTCATTCTTCTTTATTTCTTATATGTAAATATTTGCGGCCCATTATTAAGTTAATGGTGTAAAGGTTACACCAATCATGGGCCCAACCCATACTTGAACTTGGGCCCTTCTATTTTATATTTTCATTCATTAGTAATTTTAACCCAACGTTATTTTCCCCCGTTTTACACGTCCGTTTATATATATTGGGCTTAGCCTTTTAAAGCCCAATTTAGCCATGCGAAAAGGGAGGCTCAAAGCGTGATACACACACAAAGAGGGGAAGGTGAGCGCATGAACTTGCAATATGACGTTGGAAATACAAAATAGAAACTGGTGTACTTGCATAGTGATAACATATACTTTGGTCATAAAGCATAGGTGATATGAATCAAAGCATGTAAACTTGCATAGGCTTAACTACAACATAAACTTATATTTTATTTAGGCCTAATATCAAACATAAGCATGGCATAAATGTTTCTAACATAGGCATGGCATAATGTCAAACATAAGCATGGCATAAATACTTCTAGCATAAACATGGCATAATGTCAAACATAAGCATGGCATAATATCAAACATAAGCATGGCATAAGTATAGTTAAATTTGTTCACATAACCATGGCGTAAATATTTCTAACATGAAATCATGATTCTTACTTTAGTCATGTAAACTTACAAAAAGGGATTTTGAATCTAATCCTAACTATGTACCACATATGTCATCATATAATTCTTGTAAACAAGATAGACTTAATCATGAATTTCAATTATGCCAAATATCATTCATAGTCTAGCCATATTCATAAGTTTGCAAATAGGTTTTCTAGTACAAAAGCATGGCTTAATACATGATGCCAAATTCTCAACATAATTTCATATGGATTATAATAACCAAACTTGTTTTAATTACTTACAAATTGATTTATGCACAAAAATATACATCATGATGGCATAGTAGCAAAACCCCAAACTTGCATGAATTTAAATCGACTGCATACATGTAGCTTCAATATGGATTACATAATTTGCGAAATATTCCAATCGTATACTTGCATAGAACTACCGCATGTAGTTCTTTATAACATGAATAACATAATTCAAGAATATCCAAACGTATATAATATTTCAAATTGATAAGAACGCACAAATATGAATAACTCTATTGCCACAATTCAAGCATACAAACCAACACAATTGTTTATTCATACCAAAGTAATACTCTACTTACAATGGTGTGACGAACTCTCTAATTAAGAAATATGATTCCTTTGTTGAATTGATTTGATTTAGGTCTCTTTAAGCTTTAGAATCTTCCTCCTAACCCTCTCTCTAGTTGGCGGCTACTCTTTGTCGTTCCTCAGCAACATGGCGGCTATGATCTTATTTATGAATGAATAGATTAGGGTTTAGTCTAGGGTTGTTTATATAGAGGTTAGGAACTGATTAGGACCATTGATGTTGCCTGGATTGATCGTAGCCATTCATTCGATAGAGAGACCAATTAAAACTTGCCACCTAGCCCTAGTGACAAAGCAGACCACAGAAAATCGGCCAAACACAGACCTGGCCAGCCAGGTTGACTGGGCTCGACCAGGTCGATACCCCTGTCGACAGGGCTGTCGACAGCCCTGTCGACATGGGTAGCCCAGGTCGACAGCCCAGTCGACCTGGGTGGCCTAGGCGGGTGTTTATCCGCCCTGGCCCATTGGGCCCGATTTTTAATTATTTTATTCTGTTTGAATTTTAAATTTAATTCAAAACTTCCGAAGGCCATATCTTCTTCATACGGACTCCGTTTTTCGAAAACTCGGACTCTATTTCGCATATTTTTCCGAGACGAACGCAATGGCGTATCCCGTTTCCCTTAGTTCTTTGATTTCAAATTAATTATACTTTAATTTGTTAATTTCACAGTTATAAAATTTTCGGGGTGTTACATTCTCCCCCACTTAAAAGGATTTCGTCCCCGAAATCTTCAAGTTAGAAGGAATGTATATCCTAACATCCAATCATCCATCTACTCATCCATCAAACACGAGCATCCGTTGTCCTTAAAAGACTTCTAATGCTTCATGATCATATGCGAAGTGTGTGTGTATATGAACTTATCTAATGCAAAATCAGGCGGTCTACTGATTCAGTTGACCTCCTTAATGCGAATTATGTAAGTGCCATGAATCCATTATGTATGCAAATTTTCCTATTCTTGATTCTACATGAGTGCACAGTCATTCAATACAAATGCAACATCCATATGACGACACATTAAAGTTCAACCATATACGAATGCAAACATATATGCATATGCAATATGAAGTGACTGAGCCGATCTAAAACCTAGATTGTGTGTGTATATGCAACCACGAGCAACCACTAGCAATCACTTGCAACCACTTGCACCCATCATCCATAACATGTTTCAACTACATGTTTCCATCCAAAGGGTTTCTACCTAAAAGATATGGTCGAGGAGATATACCTAAAAAGATAGATAAAAGTGCAACTTAAGGAAAAAGAAAGATCAAGGATGTACCCTCGAACAGAAAAGGGTAGGCAGTGCGTATTCTAGCTTCAGTTTCCCAAGTCGCGTCTCCCTCGGCGTCGCTCCACTGAACTTTGACGAGCTTGACTTCACGGTTGCGTAGCTTCTTCACTTCCGTTCCTAAGATGCGGGTTGGAACTTTTCTTATGGTTGCTTCGCGTTCCACTTCGGCCTCTTCGAGGATATTTGGTTCTACCACTTCAGCTGACTCATGTAGACATTTTCGGAGATGTGAAACGTGAAAAACGTTGTGGACTCCGGCCAACTTCTCGGGTAGCTCTAATCTATAGGCCATTTTCCCAATTTTCTCGATAATAGGAAATGCCCCTACGAACCTTGGTGCTAGCTTTCCTGTGGTTCCAAAACGAACAACGTTTCTTAGTGGTGATACCTTGAGAAAAACTCTGTCTCCAACCTCAAATTCAAGGTCGGTCCTCCTCTTGTCGGCATAGGACTTTTGTCTGTCTTGAGCCGTCTTCATCCTTCTTCGTATTAAGTCTACTTTCTCTGAGGTCTCTCGGATCATGTCTGGTCCAAGTATGAGCTTATCCGTGGACTCCCTCCAACAAGTGGGCGATCGGCACGGTCTTCCATATAAAGCTTCGATGGGCGCCATTCCGATGGTTGCTTGATAGCTGTTGTTGTAGGCAAATTCCACCAAAGGAAGGTGGTCTTCCCATGTCCCTCCGAAGTCGAGGACGCATAGCCTTAAAAGGTCTTCCAAAACTCTGTTCACTCTCTCTGTTTGGCCGTCGGTTTGGGGATGATAGGCTGTGCTTAAGCATAACTGCGTTCCTACTGCTTCTTGCAGACTCCGCCAAAACTCACTGGTGAAGATGGGGTCTCGGTCACTAACAATGCTAGATGGTATCCCATGGAGTCGAACGATTTCCTTGAGGTAAAGTGATGCTAGGGATGAGGCAGTTCTTTTACTTTTGACAGGTAAAAAGTGGGCGCTTTTAGTAAGCCTATCCACTATTATCCAAATGCTAGTGTTGCCTCTCCTAGACCTAGGTAGTCCATTGATGAAGTCCATTGAGATGCTATCCCACTTCCACTGTGGGACCTCTAGAGGATGCAGCAGTCCGCCAGGCTTTTTCTGTTCCGCTTTAACCTGTTGGCACACCATACACTTAGAAACGAATTCTGCCACGTCCTTTTTCATGCCGTTCCAGAAGAAAGTCCTTTTTATTTCTTTGTACATTTTATCTCCGCCTGGGTGTATCGTCATCTTGGAGTGATGTGCTTCCTCGAGAACCTTCTTTATTAAATCTTTCGTCTGTAGGACGCATAGTCTTCCGTCTCGTCTTAGTAAACCCTTATCGTCAATGGAGTATCGGTTGAGGTGACTTGAAGTCTCACCCCTAATTAGCCTATCAATCATTTCCATAAGCTGAGGGTCTTCGCGTTGTGCTGCCCCTACTGAATCCACTAAAGTTGGGCGTACTTCGAGAGATGCTAGCAAGCCCGGTACGAAATCGGAGGAGTGCCTAAAGTCGAAGCTGGCTATAAACTCTAGGCTTTGTCTTTCAACAAACAACGGGCTTAGGGTCAATTTCTTTCGGCTCAACGCGTCTGCCACTACGTTTCCTTTGCCCGGAGTATAGGAGATTTCGAAATCGTACGAGGCAAGAAACTCCATCCATCTTTGTTGCCTCAAGTTAAGATCCTTCTGCGAGAAAAGATATTTCAACGATTTATGGTCAGTGTAAAGTTCGAACTTCTCACCTAGGAGATAGTGTCGCCAAGACTTGAGTGCAAAGACGATTGCGGCTAACTCAAGATCGTGGGTTGGGTAGTTCTTTTCGTGCACCTTCAACTGCCTCCCGCCATAAGCTACTACCCTTCCTTCTTGCATTAAGACGGCGCCTAGCCCTGTCCCACATGCATCCGTATAAACAGTGAACATCTTGCTCCCATCTGGCAGCGTCAAAACTGGGGCTGTTGTAAGAGCCCTTTTTAGTCGTTGGAAAGCAAATTCGCAATCCAAGTCCCAATTGAACACTAGATTCTTCTTAGTCAATTTCGTGAGCGGAGCTGAGATTTTCGCAAAATCCCTTATAAACTTTCGATAGAAACCTGCTAGTCCTAGAAAGCTTCGGACCTCAGTTGCATTCCTTGGTGTCTTCCAATCTTGTACCGCCACTACCTTAGCAGGGTCCACCGCTAACCCTTGTTTGGATACTATGTGCCCAAGGAACCTCACCTCTTCTCTCCAAAAGTGGCATTTGGAGAATTTGGCTTTTAATTGATGGGCTCGCAAAGTTTCCATGATTGCCCTTAAGTGCTGAGCATGTTCCTCTTCACTCTTTGAGAAGATAAGGATATCATCTACGAAGACCACTACGAATTTGTTGAGGAAATCTCTAAATACCCTACTCATCAGGTCCACGAAGTAAGCAGGTGCATTTGTCAAGCCGAAAGGCATGACAAGCCATTCAAAGAAGCTGTCTGGGGTTCTGAACGCCGTTTTATCGATGCTATCTTCAGCCACCCTTAGCTGATGAAAACCGGTTGCTAAATCGAGTTGGGAGAAAACAGACGCTCCTACAAGCTGGTCAAACAAATCGTCAATTCTAGGGAGAGGGTGCCTATTCTTTTTCGTTAGCTTGTTGAGCTCCCTATAGTCAACACATAGACGGAGTGAACCATCCGCCTTTGTAGCGAACACCACTGGAGCGCCCCATTCTGAAATGCTCCTCCTAATGAACCCCTTTTCTAGAAGCTCTTTAATCTGTTTACTGAGCTCTTTCCTTTCTCGTGGAGCCATATGTCTAACGGGCAACGCAACGGGCTTTGCATTATCTACAAGATATATGCGGAAGTCTATTTCCCGCTTCGGAGGCAAGCCCTTCACCTCTTCAAAGACATCCGGATATTCCCGGACCACTCTAACTGATTGCAAATTTTCAACAGAGGCATCTAGCGATTCAAGATAACTAAGCATAACCGCATGCGAGGGATTACAAGAAATTTCCAAAGTATTACCGAGCTGGGTTAGGAGCCTAACAACCCTTTTCTCACAATCAAGGATGGCCCCATTACTGGATAGCCAATCCATGCCCAAAATCAAACCATACCCCGAAAAGCCCAAAACAAAGGCACTACATTGAAATTCTACACTTAGAATGGAAATTTTCAATCCCAAACAGATCATAGACAAATGAGCTGGGCCCCCAATTGGGTTTGAAACAATTAAGGGGTCCTCTACCATACTAGTTTTTAGGTGCAGAGATTCTACTAAAGCAGACGAGATAAAGGAGTGTGATGCGCCAGAATCAAATAAAGTGCGAACGGGGTGATCATAAAGATAAACTACACTTTCTACAGAAGTATTTATACCTCGCTGTTGCAGAGGTGGCGCTTCTAGCACATGAACCTGTGCCCCTGGGGTGGATCCAGCCCTCTGCCCCTGTCCTCGTTTCTTTGGGCAGTCCTTAGCCCTGTGGCCTGTCTCACCGCAAGAAAAGCACCCACCATTCTCCTTGGCCTTCTTTTTCCGGCAGTCCTTTACTAAGTGCCCCACTTTGCCACAGAAATTACACTTCCTCTTCTCTTTGTTGCCTTTTCCGCCTTTCTTAAAGTCTGTCTTCTTAGGCTGCAAACCCTCTTTCTTCTTGCCCTTATCCTCTTCATTCAGCAATGCCATTTGCACCAATCTTTCATACGTGGCTCCCATGGGTATATGGGTCATGGCCAAACTGTGTAATGGCTCATTCAGCCCTTTAACGAAACGGAGAGCCTTCTTGTGCGGGGTGTTGACTAGGTCAAGCCCAAACCTAGCCAGCTCATCGAACTGATTCACATACTCTCTGACTGTCTTGTCCCCTTGCTTAAGAAATAAGAATTTTTCTAACTGCAAACTTCTTTCTACATCTGAGAGAAATTTAGTCTCAAACCTTGCCCTAAAGTCCTCCCATGTCTCCACTGGTCTTTCAGCATTAGTGACTTCCCACCAGTAGGAAGCCTCGCCCTTCAATAGCCATACTGCCAATTGTACTTTTTGTCTATCTTCTACCTCAAAGATGATGAATAGGTCCTCCGTTTCCTTCAGCCAATTTCTAGCTGCCACGAAGGACTCAGTTCCATGGAAATCCCTTCCTCCCATAGCTTTAAAATCTTTACATATCTTAGAAAACGTGTTTCCCCGAGGAGGAGGTGGAGGAAAAGGTGCCGCCGCAGCTGGATGATTCCCTGCAGCTGGGGGAGGAGGAACGGTAGGACCTGGCTGAGTGGCCCTTGCTTCTAAGAACCGTCTAAACCAACCAGGTATTGGCACCCCTTCTGGCAAGTTAAGTTCTTGGGACATGCTGAAACAAAAAGGATAGATTCAAAACGAAGGATAAGAGATAGTACCTATGGCTTTGGGGAGTGGACTTTGCCTTTTAAAAATAAAATAATATTTTTCCCTTAAAATTGCTTCTTTAAATTTCCTTTTTGAAAATAATTTTCAAAACTTTTTATCTTATCTGGTAAACCTATGCTCTGATACCAAGTGAAACACCCCACCTCCGTTAGGGTCACTCTCAAAGGGAATGCCCTAATTTTGGTGGAGGTTTATAAGTACAAGTCACAGATATACAAGAAAAATATAAGAACACATATTTGTAAACAGCGGAAGAACAACAAACTTTTATTTCATAAAGTCAAATACGTGTTACAACAACATCCTTTCCAAAAACATAACATAACACTTTCATAATCTGTCTTGAGTACATTATTTAAAGAAGCATAAATAAAACATAGATAAACTGCAAAAGCCCCATAGTGGATTGTCCAAAGCCATAGTTCAAAACAGGAAAGTCCAAGCAATACATTTCTCTTCTTCAAGCTGGATGTTAAGGTTGGTCAAGTTGCTGTGTTCCCTCCCTGTGGACCTGGGGGGGGGGGGGGAACGGAAGAAAGAAGACGAAAGAAAAGTAGAGTCAGACATAAAGCCTGAGTAAGTCTAGTACTATTTTGTCTATGAATAAAGAACTGGGTATGATAAGTAAAACAAGAAGTGGGCAAGCACTATAAACTTGGTTAAGTTGTCTAGGGTCGAATATACCATCGTACCCCATGTTAATCTCTGAACCCATTTAACTAGTTTCCAATTGGCACCCCATAATCAGGGTGAAGTGATCCATTCAATGATGATCGGCTCCTACTCGCATAGTTACATGTGTCTTACGGCCCCCGATGTTGTAGTTACCTATGCTGGTCCCACCATGGGGTGTATCAAGTCCCGTGGTGGCGGCCCGACACAACCTTAGAATGCACAGGTATGCTACTGGTGTCCAGTGCCTTATTTTTCTGCACCGGAGTGTGTGCACGCCCGCACTCCGTTAGAACCTACACTGCTACACCACCGCCGTCGATTTGACCTCTTACAATCAGCCCAGTAATCGTGCCCCACCCTGCCTAGTTTCAGCGTATCCTGATACACCTTTTAGGGTTACTGCTGAAAAGGGTCCCCCGTTACTAGGTTTTCTATCTCTAGCCAACATGCTAAGTTGGTTAAGTGTTTTCTAACCTAACCCCCACCAGTCCGTTTAGTTTAGCATGTTCCATTTTGATTAAGCCTTTAGTTCACTTAATCCTAACAATCCTGACTCAGCCTTAATTGTCTTATTAAGGCCCTGACCTCTCACATTAGACAGGTATTTTTGTGGCTGCCTGTTGCCGGTTGGTTCCGGGCAGTCTTACGCCACAACTCAGTCTAACCTCGGGTCCTTATTGGGCTCCATGTTTAACCTCCCACATTGGATAGGTATTGTTGTGACTACTGGACAGCCGGGCGGTTCCGGGCAGGTTTACATCACAACTCAATCCAACCTCGGGTTAAACACATCGTATTTTCTACATTTACATATTTTGTCATTCTTCTTTATTTCTTATATGTAAATATTTGCGGCCCATTATTAAGTTAATGGTGTAAAGGTTACACCAATCATGGGCCCAACCCATACTTGAACTTGGGCCCTTCTATTTTATATTTTCATTCATTAGTAATTTTAACCCAATGTTATTTTCCCCCGTTTTACACGTCCGTTTATATATATTGGGCTTAGCCTTTTAAAGCCCAATTTAGCCATGCGAAAAGGGAGGCTCAAAGCGTGATACACACACAAAGAGGGGAAGGTGAGCGCATGAACTTGCAATATGACGTTGGAAATACAAAATAGAAACTGGTGTACTTGCATAGTGATAACATATACTTTGGTCATAAAGCATAGGTGATATGAATCAAAGCATGTGAACTTGCATAGGCTTAACTACAACATAAACTTATATTTTATTTAGGCCTAATATCAAACATAAGCATGGCATAAATGTTTCTAACATAGGCATGGCATAATGTCAAACATAAGCATGGCATAAATACTTCTAGCATAAACATGGCATAATGTCAAACATAAGCATGGCATAAATACTTCTAGCATAAACATGGCATAATGTCAAACATAAGCATGGCATAATATCAAACATAAGCATGGCATAAGTATAGTTAAATTTGTTCACATAACCATGGCGTAAATATTTCTAACATGAAATCATGATTCTTACTTTAGTCATGTAAACTTACAAAAAGGGATTTTGAATCTAATCCTAACTATGTACCACATATGTCATCATATAATTCTTGTAAACAAGATAGACTTAATCATGAATTTCAATTATGCCAAATATCATTCATAGTCTAGCCATATTCATAAGTTTGCAAATAGGTTTTCTAGTACAAAAGCATGGCTTAATACATGATGCCAAATTCTCAACATAATTTCATATGGATTATAATAACCAAACTTGTTTTAATTACTTACAAATTGATTTATGCACAAAAATATACATCATGGTGGCATAGTAGCAAAACCCCAAACTTGCATGAATTTAAATCGACTACATACATGTAGCTTCAATATGGATTACATAATTTGTGAAATATTCCAATCGTATACTTGCATAGAACTACCGCATGTAGTTCTTTATAACATGAATAACATAATTCAAGAATATCCAAACGTATATAATATTTCAAATTGATAAGAACGCTCAAATATGAATAACTCTATTGCCACAATTCAAGCATACAAACCAACACAATTGTTTATTCATACCAAAGTAATACTCTACTTACAATGGTGTGACGAACTCTCTAATTAAGAAATATGATTCCTTTGTTGAATTGATTTGATTTAGGTCTCTTTAAGCTTTAGAATCTTCCTCCTAGCCCTCTCTCTAGTTGGCGGCTACTCTTTGTCGTTCCTCAGCAACATGGCGGCTATGATCTTATTTATGAATGAATAGATTAGGGTTTAGTCTAGGGTTGTTTATATAGAGGTTAGGAACTGATTAGGACCATTGATGTTGCCTGGATTGATCGTAGCCATTCATTCGATAGAGAGACCAATTAAAACTTGCCACCTAGCCCTAGTGACAAAGCAGACCACAGAAAATCGGCCAAACACAGACCTGGCCAGCCAGGTTGACTGGGCTCGACCAGGTCGATACCCCTGTCGACAGGGCTGTCGACAGCCCTGTCGACATGGGTAGACCAGGTCGACAGCCCAGTCGACCTGGGTGGCCTAGGCGGGTGTTTATCCGCCCTGGCCCATTGGGCCCGATTTTTAATTATTTTATTCTGTTTGAATTTTAAATTTAATTCAAAACTTCCGAAGGCCATATCTTCTTCATACGGACTCCGTTTTTCGAAAACTCGGACTCTATTTCGCGTATTTTTCCGAGACGAACGCAATGGCGTATCCCGTTTCCCTTAGTTCTTTGATTTCAAATTAATTATACTTTAATTTGTTAATTTCACAGTTATAAAATTTTCGAGGTGTTACAAGGAAAATCGCTATTAATCATTGTTCAAATTTAATGAAAGAAAATAGCGATCTTAAATTTAAAATTCAACGACTTGAGTCAGCTTTGACTAAATTTTCTAAAGGAGAGAAATCGTTGAATATGTTGTTAAAAAATCAATTTTTTGTTCAGAATAAAAAGGGACTTGGATTTGAATCAGATCAAGTTAAAAAACAAAATTTTAATGATTTTAAAAATCCTTTAATTGGCTTTGAAAACAATCAAATTGAATTTTTGAAATTTAATTATTTCAAGGGGTTTTTAAATCATAAACAAATTGATAACTCGTTTAAAAACAATTCATTTAAATCTGTTTGGATTCCAAAAATTAACAAAATAAATTTAAGCAAATCTAAACAAATTTGGGTTCCAAAGGGTACGCTAGTGAATAGTAATGGATTGTTATATAAACGAGTTTGGGTACCAAAACGTGTAAACGAAGATAAGAGTGGTAAAACAACTTTTGTTAGACCACTCGATCATATAAGCATTTAGGTATCGTAGGAGGCTAAGGAACAACTGTGCTTAAGTGAGATAAAATTCAAGTTGATTCATATATCGAATTATTTGGAGTTCCTTAGCCATAGATTCAGAGTTGGAGATTCATTGCATCACGTTGATTACGGTAAGTCAGGTATGATCTCTAAACTCGTACTTTTATTCCTTTTAGTTTATTTTTACTTGGCTGTTTTTGAAATCATTCGTTATGGATTGTTGAAATTCTTGGATTATAAAAAAAAATGGTGATTTCAAATAATTATCTTCAGATTTGATAAGTTGACTGTTTCTTGAGTTTGTCCAAAAATTCTCAGAAAATATCACTTGTGATTCTTGCTTTGAAAATAATCTTGTGCTGCTCCGATAAGGAAATTGATTTGATTCATTGGTGATTAAATGATAAGTTGGAAAATCAGTGACTGGATTTAGTTAAAATTCATAGGCAATTTGAATTAAATTAATATATAAATGGTTTTAAAAATTGTCTACGAGCAATCAGTGTTAAAAATATTAGAAAATTTCATTTTTTTAACTGATTGATTTTTTTTTAAGCTGATTTTCAACTTGCATTTTCAAAAAATCCTCTTGAAATTAATATTTTCAATTTTAAAATTATTCTTGATTATTTATTCAAAAATTGAAATTATTGATTAATTTGAACCATTTTGTGACTCATCAAAATCGTTAATAGATTTATGAAATTGTGATGAGTTGTGACTATGGTATAATTCTTAACGAGAGGAGATCTTATTTTAAATCACATGATGATTGGACAAATTTTATAATATCTTTGAATTAGAGCTTATTTCACGACCATCCTCTATATCTACCATGTTTCTGTCATTCATCAGGGTTTTATTTAATTTGGGGAGTTCTAATTATTCTTTAAATATAAAAATATAAATAAATAAATAATTTATCCTTGGTACTCACTCCCATTTAAAAGTCCTCGCGGTTATGCGTGGGTGAATTACCTTAATCTCTATGTGCTTCTATTCTCACTTAAAAGACCTATGGGTTGTGCATGGATAGAACTCATTGAGAGGATAAAGTTAAGTTACTACTAACCCCATTTAAAAGACCTTTGGGCTATGCGTGGTTAGCAAGTGCTTAACGCATTTTGAGCATATTTAAAATCTTCAAAATTCGTATTAAAATATTCAATTTTTATTGAACTCTCCCCATTCTATAAAAACCATCGTAAATCCATTCACTCTGAAAGTGAAATTTGCTTCTGATTTAAAGATTATTATGATTTTTGTTTGATTAAATGGGTTTTACGATATATATTCTCTCTTTGAATATGAATTTATATTTTTAGTCTATATTCATCACTGTTTCGATTTCTATTATCCTTTTGATGATAACAAAAGGGGGAGAATGGTCAAGATTTTGATTAATGAGTATTTAATTCAAAAATATTTTAGTATTGGAAATTAAATATCTAGAGGGAGAATGGTCAATTGGATTTCATCGGGATTTCATCGTCATATTTTCCACATATATAGGGGGAGTTCAGTTGTAGGGGGAGCATACAAATAGGGGGAGTAATATATTTCACGTTCAAACACATTCAAAATCTTTTATTTGTTTGTCATCATCAAAAGGGGGAGATTGTTGTATATAACAGTGTTGTATACACAATTATATGATTTTTGTTTGATGATAACAACCAAATATATTATTGAATGTGTTTGTAAATGTACTGGTATATATACATCACAAACAGAAATATAATATTTATATTTAAACAGAATATGACTGTACAGACATTCATATATTCATACAGTATTTTATTCAAATTAAATATTATATTTCAAACATTCAAACAGTACAACTATTTATAACTCCACTATTTACAAATTACTTCAAATATTTTTGAATATTTCGACATGACACATCACACATGAAAGAATTCAAATAAAAAACAAACAGATTAAATTGAACACAATAAAATAATATTTTATTTAAACCAAATCTGTTTATTACATACAATCAGTACAATTCTTTCACGGCTCCTCATTACAGTTCATTCATTACTTATACAATCACTTTATACATTGACACTATCACTCGGTTAACATTTCAAATACAGACACACACTAGCACTGTTCTTGTCTTCATCTTCATTCTTCTGTTTTCACAGCTTTCAGTCGGTCCATCTTCATACCTGTCACATATAGAAGAACACACACAGTAGACTGCAACAAAAATAAAATTAAATAAAAGCAAATAAAAATTTATTTTTAAATTTTATTTGCCTCAGAATTACGGTGTGTTTCTCATCATTTTTCTAGACGTGGTCTGGTATGCAGGGACAGAAAAACTCGTCTGATGGCTGCATGTACACACGTGTATACACGTGTGCACTGCCTCGCCAATCAGTGTGCAACTGAGGAGCAGCCACGTGGACCAACTCAACTCAGCGCATGGCAAACATAAATGAATCAACAAAAATGACCCGAGCCACATAAACATATATATATATATACATGGAGTGGTCGAACGCAAGGCTAGTAACAATATCAAAGTTATAAAAATGCAAAGTTTCAGGAAGCATGCAACAAAACAGTCCAGATCAGACTCAAGGCATGGGTGAAAAGACAAATACAAGGACAAAATAACATAGTATGGTGAAGAAGGAATATGCAAATGCCAGATTACATGGGTACGGCTAAATGGTCAGATCACATGAACTCAATGAGGTCAACATAGGAGTTTATTTAAGGTGCCAGACAATCAAGTTCAAGTGGCAGGCATGGACAAGTGAGCATGGGAAAATTCATGAGTGCAGTGTAACAAGTGCATGAAGCAAGACAGTATGGATCTGGTGCCAAAAACAGTGTGCATTTCAGTTGCAATGAATAATTTTTTTAAGCAATATGTTCAAAATCATTTTTACATGATTTCCTGGTCAAGTGCAAAAGTGCAAGGCCAAGAACATAGCAAATGCAAATGGTTTTGTTTCAAGTTCATGATTCAAGCACAAGTAATATCAATGTTCAACCAGAAGTCAAGTGTGTGCAATTATTCATGTCAAGCCAAGATTGATGCAACACAATTTATATACATGAATATAGTACACAAGAATAATGAAACAAGGATGGAAACATTCAGCAGTACTAGTAGTGTGGAGGAGCAACAAGTCAAAGCAGCAGTTCACATACACAAGCTAAAAAGCAATGTCAAATTAGTTTCGAATGTGCATGGACAGGGGGGTGTGTGTGTGCATAATATAATGCAGTAGTAAACTACAAAGTGTTGAAGATAGTGGAGTTCATGACATTAGCTCAAGCATGGAACACAAATAGGAAATTCTCCAGAAATCATGATTTAAGACAAATCCCAATGTAGTATCAACTCAAAACAAAAGGACAGTACTTAAGTAAAATATACATTTACAACTTCAGATTTGGCATCAGAGTACAAAGTCGAGAATACAAGGCACTATCAAATTCAAGTGTTGATTCTGTTCAAAGGAAGATCAAGAGCAGTACCCATTTTTGATCAATAAAGAGTTACCATAGTAATCAAGCATAATATCAGTTCTTAACAAAATCAAGGCTATATCAAGAAAAACATCAGGTTTTAAAATACAAGAATAATCAAGATAGAAACTGCTCTTATCAGTTAAAATCAGATTCAACGATCAAGCTCTGTTAAAAGAGAAAAGAATTTTTTCCAGAAACTCAAGACTCGATTAAAAGCCCAAAATTCATGCAAAATATATATTAATCACAAGTTCAAACCAAGGAATTCGAAGTCAAGGAAGACTCAATCAAAGTTCCAGAAGCATACGGGGCAAGAAAGAATTTATCTTGCAAAATATTCGGTTTTGTTTAAGCAGGGAGAAATTCAAAATCAAATGCAAGTTTCTCACGCAAGTTTGAAGATTTCAAATTCCAGAAATCACGCTAATTCAAAGCCAAAGATCAAAATTTACGCAATATACGTTCAGATGTAAAGCTGACGAAAACTCCAGAGTTTCAGAAGATTTCAAAGCCCCGAAATTCATGAATATACCATAACCAAATCAACTACGGAATCAGAGAAATTTTAGGACTTTTAAAACCCTATAAATATACACCAATCATCATCGACAGAATTGATCTAAGTTTCAACGCAATCAAAGAAAAATTAGAAGTGGAAAAATCATACCAATATTCACTTGGATCTGGATCGAGTGAATCTGCAAATCGAAGAACCAGAAAACCATCAGAGCACGAGACCAACATCAGCAAAACATCAGAGCAAGAGTACGATCAATCATTTTGCAGAGAATCGGATTCCAAAAGGAAACCCTAGATCGCAAGAAGGAAACCCTAGATCGCAAACCCTAGGCCGCCATTTTTTACAGAGACAAGGAGATCGAGCCAAACAAAATAAAGTGGTGAAGCAGTAACAAAAGTGGCCGGCCAAGTTTTATTTGAAAGGGGATGACCCATTTATTTTAACTCCTAAAGGCTTTTTAAATTGTTAAATTTGTTTCGTCTTTCGTTTCAATTTGTAATCAGTCTACAGTTTTCTAGTTTGTCTCTAAAACTAGGGAGACGAATTACAGGGTTTGTAATTCAGGGAAATCTGGTTTTGGGGATAAAAACCAGTGCAGGGTTTTGAGCGTAGGGTTAAGAACAGTTGGGAGCGAGTGTCGCGAGTTTACAGGGGATTGTAAGCATAGAGATTGTTTTAACTCCTAGTAGAAACCTTGGGGAATGCAGCAGTAGGCAGGGTTTTGCCGAAGCTGGGTAAATCTGTGTGTTATTTATTTTCCGCATTTATTCTGTTTTTAATCTGTGCTGTGATTATTTAATTACTCTGTGAAAATCTGTGATAAACCCTATTCACCCCCCCCCCCCCCCCTCTAGGGTTAATTTTGATCCTACATCCAACACTAAAGCGATTCAAACTTGAAGCTTTGGATTTCAGGTTGTCTTTTGATTTTGAATTTTGAATTGGCTTCGAGGATTGCAATATTGATTCATAATGTTATTAAAAGTTGTCAATTTGCTGCGATTGAACTGTGTATTTGAGAACGATGCCGAAAGCAATCTTCTTTGTAACTTGAATTTGATGTTTGTCTCATAAATTCAAGCTATATTAAATTTCTAACCACTGCAATGCCCTTATTAGATTCTTTAGATCATTGGGTTTTAAGTCGTTACTAAGAACATTCCTATTTAAGCTGCTACAATCACTTTGCAATTATGTAGTAATTTCGATTTTAAGCCCTAGGTCGTTTTCTCCATTAGAGTTTTAGGTCGTTTCCATTTTTCAAGTTTTAGGTTGTTTGCGACCTAAACAACTTGAAGTGGAAAACAACCTAAGACATTGGTTTGTAATTGCAACCCAGGATTAACAACTATCGCTCTAGGTCTCCTGAATAATTTGGGAATTTAGATTGTTAAGGTGGCTCGTGAGTTTTAGACCGTGAGACGTCCTAAAAGCTTTGATGCCAAGAATGACCTAAAACATTAAAGTTCAGAGCGACCAAAATGTTAATGGTTCAGCACGATCAAAGTATTGATTGGATTGAACCAGTTGATTTGAACATTTTTGCTTATGCTCCACTTTGTTTTCCTATTTTCAAACAACAGCATATGTTTGTGCAACCTGGACTTGTATTCTATCATTGATCGTCCATTTCGATGATGGATTAATTTGACATATCTTAGAATTGAAAGATGTATGCATGCAAATTAGTATTACTTAGTAGCTTAATTTTGTTGAAGTTTCTTACTTGCATACGCACAACATTTTACCTTGAGTGATTAACGATGCTTTTATATTCCAAATCTTTTAGGCCGTGAATGAGGCCTTACGCTTTTAAGTTGTCATTGACTCAAGGCTTAAGCTTGTTATCACGACCTAAGTATGGTGTCAAAATTATTTAAGTCACTGGACTATCATGGCGACCAAAACCACTTGAATTGAAGAACGACCCAAACTTCTGAACCATAGAAATGACCCAAAGCTTTAAGTTGTGAAACGAACTTGATACTTTAAGTTGTTACAACGCCCTAAAATTGGCGATCATGACCTGAAGCTCTCGGTCTCTATATTCTTTTAAGCTTTAGCTCTATTTACTGTAAATCATTTATGAATGAAATCATTTGTGTAGAATGAACACTAGGCAGCAATTATGCAACCAGACTGAGGGGACATCGTCTGCCCAAGCTGTTCCTTCTACGAAAACTGTTATTCCCCAACCCTTTACAGCACCCGTTCCTTTAGCTAATTTTTCCATAGAAAGACACTTTACCACTTTGGATCAGGAAAACTGTGAGCAACTGTGTATCCTATTTGGAATTCCTACAAAAGATGCAATATTGCCAGGTGAAGGCGTATTTGCCTATCAACCTCCGGCAGGATACGTAACTGTAAATCGTTTTATGCTAGCCGGTGGGGGTGTTCCTCCTTTTAACCCTTTCATAAAAACAATCCTGAACCATTTGGCCATTGCTGCTTTCCAACTACATCCAAATGGCTATACCATCCTTTTAGGGCTTTATATCCTTTTTATGCAAGTTAAAGGGCGTGAACCGACCTTTCGGAAGATTTGCTTTCTTTGCTCATTTAGGAAAAGGAAGGACACCACATATATTATACATGCCGAGGGTGCTAGAAACCATAGGCTTATAACCAACTTACCAGAAAGAGTTTCAGGATACCTAACTCAGTTTTTCTTTGTCCGATGTCCTGAGTCCTTTCGCGGGAATTGGACCAGAGGAGGTAAACACATTCTGCGAATAGTTTTATCTCACTTTACTTAGATAACATACCTTTATAATTCTCTTTTTTTTTAAATCTAGTTGCCCCAACCCCGATTAAAGATAACAAAGCATCTGCCCCACTCAGGGCTGTATTTGAAACCCTGAAAGTTGTTGATGAGACTACGAAAAGAAAAAGAGTTTTAATTACAGAATCGTCACTTCACCAATACAAACTTCTCCATCCCTTGAGAAAGTTTCTGTCTAAGGGAGGACCTCCAACTCCAAAACCAAATCCTGCAAACCCGGATATTGGTGCCTCCGGTGGCGATAATGAGACTCAAGACCAAATTACTGATCAAGTGTTGACCCTTCCTTAAAAAAGTGTTCAGAGCCTATTAGTGGTGGAAGATTGCCCTCGTCAATGACTTTGAATAAGGATGACAATCTTAACCGTTGTAAGGGCAAGGATCCTATAACGTCAACTGAATTGGTTGAGGAAGAAAATGCCTCCCCAGATCCTGAATCAGAGACCGAATCCGAACAGAATGAGGATGATAACGTGGAGGCGAATACTTCAGAACCTGAGCATGAGATTGAGTATGGCGGGGAAGACGAAACTGCATTAGCGATTGACCCAAATGTCGAAATGACAACTGATGACCTTCCCGTACAAAATGTACCAAGGGAAGATTCTGCAGGTACATTTGGTAATTTGGGGGATCTTAATATAACTAAGTATCTTAGCCAAGACAATATTGTAACTCAGCTTCTTGATTCCCATGACACAATCACAACAGATAGCATAATGGAGAATCCTGCCTCTAAGATAGGAAAGTTGCTGAAATCCTTAGGAATTCCCTTAGGACCAATTAGGAAGACCGGTTCGTTAGCAACAACTTTTTCAGAAAACATTTCCAACATTCAGTCTTTCCAATAATTACATTTTATAAGTTGCCCTGAGTATTTTGCGATATTTTGTGATCAATCACTGAAGTCCATAATGGTTTTATTTCAGGTGATTCAGATATGCACAGGAAACGCTCATCAGGTTTTAGATCGGATTTTAGCAAGAAGAGCAAAGCCATTAACCCAAAGCTCTTGTTATACTCTGATCCTCTTCGGCCATCCCATCATTACAAACAAACACATCCTCCCCCACCTTCGAAATCTTCTTACCAGCTCTTAAATATACCAGAATCAGACTTGACTTAGGAACAAAGGCAGAGGATTTGCAAGGAAGAAGAAGAGGAAGCTAGAAGACGTGCTTAGCTCAGAGAGGATACTCCTGATGAAGAGACTAGAGAGAAGAAGCGAGGAAAGGACAATCCGGGGAAAAGTGGCTCGTACAAACATTCTCGAACAGAGAAGCTTCCCATTAGACCTCGTCCGATCCCATCCTCTGGTCCTCCTGGCCCTTCGGATGAGATCCACTCAATCATTCATAAACCTTGCCATGATCTCGGACCAATAAGCATTCCTCTTTCTGAATGACTCCCAGGTTGGAATCTGAAGGGGCTCAAGTTTGATCGTAGTGTGAGTTTGACCCATGCTGATGACCTATTAGGGGAGGTAGATGCATTAATAAGGCAAACACATACTCATTTTAACAATGCCAAAATACAGCTCGATACAAAATGGAATATTGTCAAGAACAGTGCCAGGAGAAAGTTACATGGATGGAGAAAACTTGGTGATGATCTCCAAAGACGTCATGACACTAACCTTGTTAAAATCGCCGAGTTGGAGAGTGACAAGGCCAAATGGGAAAAAGTTTTGGATTCTCGCGATGCCACTATTGTGATACTCAACAAAAGAGTCACGGAGTTAGAAGCATTAGATAATGAAAACAAAAAACTACGAGAGGAACTTGAAGCTACCAAACAAAGAGAAAAGGAAACCTTAATCGCCAAATGCAATGCCGAAGCCACAATATCTGTAGAAAGGGATTTTTCCAAACAGTATCGGGACGAAGTCACCTAAATTAGGAAAACCATTGACTCATTAAAGGCTTCCAATCAAGCACTAACAGCTAAAGTTGAATCTCTCGAGAAAAATAAAACCACCACCGAAGAAACTCTTAATCAAGCCATAGATAAGGCTGAAGATGACATGTTTCGATTTTACGTCTTCAGCGTTATGAGTCGCGGGAGTTTGCACTACTTGGGGGCCAGCTTTTTCACCATTCTAGTGCTTGTTTAGGGAAGAGTGCTTGAAATTAATGGTGACAACTATAGTGAGGATGATCTCATTGATAGACTTTTAGACAATAAGTCTAAGAAGGCTTTGGCAGGGGGAAAAAATTCTATTAGCGAACAAGAGGGTTTGTACTTCTGGAGATCCAATTCAAAACCAACCCGATACCAATCCTCCTATTGATCCCGTGGACCCTGGAGCTTCTGGTTCGTAGACACTGGTCGACCCTCCCGATGTTCCGAAAGAGAAAGAAGTAGTTATTGAGGGGACTGCCAATATAGAGAACGTTACTGAGGAGCATCATGGAGATGATGAAGCCGATGACGAAAACACTGAGAACTGGAGAATTGAGCACAGGAATACCCAGGAAAATCTTTTAGATGCAGGTAAAATCGAAACCAAATATACCGTGTCATACTTAGAGTCCATTTTTGATTCTCCTAGGTCTCTTTCCACTTATGCTCATTATCTCCATAATCTAGGTTTAATTTCACCCCTATCTTCTCCCACTATAGGCAATGCAACAACAATTGAAGCTGCTATAACTGATTCACCCTTAATCACCATTCCTCCTGCTTCCGTTATCACTCCCCCTCCTCTAAGTAACACTTCCCTGCTTGTGATTACAGCTCCCGGGTCACATGATGCAAAAATCGAAGCTTTCTCAGATTTAGATAACGTTGATTACAATCTTAGTGACGATCTTGGGGCCAATGAAACGGATGAAAGCCCGAAGGATGTTGATAAAGGCAAGAAAGCTCCTAAATATTCATTGTCTAAGAAGCCCAAGAGGAAGAAGAAGAAAGACACGGAAGCCATTGCTTTATCCTCTCATGAAAACCCGAGTAATGTGGAAGAGACCCCTCCTCCTTCTCTTAACAAACCAGCTTTAAGGTCAGGTGATAGGAAGAAGTAGTAGTGCTTGGAACCGACTTATTGTGTTTCTCGATCATTACCTTCCACATGTTGTATTCAGACCGGTTGTATATGCAGGTGTTGGTCCCTGCTTTTTACTTTATGCTTATCTGTGTCTGATACTTTTGTGCTGGATTTATGACTTTGTTATCTGACTATGTGGCACTGAAATGGCATTGTGTTCTGATTTCTGTATTTAAGCTTTTATTTTTAGCTTTTTTGTACCTTCCTGTTCTGCATCTCACACCTATTTTCTTTTCATACTTGCATTATCACAAGTTGTTTTCTTTTGCAATACTTTGTATTGGAATGATTTTGTGGCAGTTTTGGAAAATTGATTTTTCAGTTATAACCACAAATTACTATCGGTTGGACCTAACTTGACCAATTTTGCTGGATTTCCTTGATTCTGACTGTTGCAATTTTTAAGATTTATATGAATAACCACCTTCATGCTTGCTATAATATCGAGGTTATCAATTTTTCCTTTGTCCTTTCAAAGTTCATCTTTTATTGCTCAAATCAATTCTTGTAGGCGCTTAACCTTTAATCTTGAAATTGTGACAAGCTTGTGGTATGTCTTGAGAAGTGGGAATTGTTAAAAAAAATGTGGTGGTGATGCCGCCATACCAAAATTCGTTACAATTTTAAAAGTTTAGTGTGGTGTTGTGTGACCAATTTTATTTGGAATCTTTTGACCATGTGTTTTTGCCCTTGTTGGATTTTTAGGCTTAGTTCTGATCAAAGGTTTCTAGTTTTATTGGTCCCATTCACGCCCTTTTACGGAGATGGGCGCTTATTTTTGTGTCCCTACACGATAGGTCTTATATTCCACTCCTTCGTAGTGGTATTTGTAAACCTGTTATTCATTGTGACTGAATGACTTAGTCACTTGTTGAATTTATAGGGTGCCTTCAAGAACGGCATTAGGTCTGCCATTAACTGGATCTGGAAGACCTGTAATCAATAGCTGGGTTTGGAAGACCTAGCATCTGATCGGATGCCCCTGAAGGGGTCTTTTAGAAACCAGTGTTCGTATCGTTATCCAACCATGTATTTATGGTTTCGTTGATTGGCCGAGTGCCCCTCGGGAATGTCTTTGGTTTTAATGCCCGGTGTTTATATCGATATCCAACCGTGTATAAATGGCATTGACGATGAACCGGGTGCCCCTCAGGGAGGTCTTTGGTTTTAATTCCCAGTGTTTATATCGCTATCCAGCCATGTATAAATGGCATTGACGATGAACCGGGTGCCCCTCAGGGAGGTCTTTAGTTTAGAAATCCAATATTTGTCGCAATCTTCCCATTTATTATTGCCATTGGCGATCAACTAGGTCCCCCCAGGAGGTCTTTGTTTTAAAATTGCGTTGTTTCTCGAGGATTACATTAGTTCGTTGATTGGGTTTTACCACGATTTGTCAGAACTTAGGCCTGGAACACTGTAATTAAGAAGGTACCCCTTTTACGAAACTTGCGGTTTTATCTGTAACTTTGAACACCATGCCATTTGACCAATTAGTCCCTGGTGTTTCTTCCTTGCATTTCTATGCTTCACATCACCGAGTTGATTGTGAATGATGTTTTAAGCATTGGGCAATGAATACTTGAGCTATCCCAATCGAGATATGCTATAGTAACCACCTGGTCTTATTAGGTCAAAAATGCGTTAGAATTCTTTTAATGGACCTGCAATCAAAATCGAATCTTAGCAAACTATTTGCAAACCATACGATTTCGGCAAGTAAAGCAATTCTTGTCATTAGTATGTACAAAGCTTGTAATGATGTTGCATGGTATTTACAGTGCATGATATTTACAACTTTTTCAAATCATGTGAAAGAAACATTAAGTGAAGTAGCGATAGAGGTGTATAGCATTCCATTCTCTCGGAAGTTGGATTTCGTCCATCGTTTTCAGCTCAAAAGTACAATCGGAGAATTTTTGGCTAATCATATATGGCCCCTCCCAATTAGGTCCAAGTACCCCAGTTCTTGTCATAATTCTTTTCAAGACAAGGTCCCCAATGTGGAAGGTTCTGCGCTTTACTTTAGCATTGAAATAACGCGATATTCTTCTCTGATGCGCCATGACTCTGAGTTATGCTTCTCTTCTTTTTTCATCAAGTAAATCGAGTGCCTCGAGTTGCAGCTTCTCATTCTCTTCTTGGTTGAAGTGAATCCTTCTATGTGTTGGGACTTCCAGTTCCACTGGGATCATTGCCTCGAATCCATACGCAAGCGAGAATGGAGTGTGCCCCGTCGCAGTTTTATGAGTGGTACAATATGCCCATAGTGCAAGTGGAAGCTCGTCTACCCAAGCACCCTTAGCTTTTTCGAGTCATTTCTTAATGGTTGACATCAAGATTTTGTTGATTGCTTCAACTTGCCGATTGGCCTGCGGATGGGCAACAGCTGCAAAACTATTCTTGATTTTGTACTTGGCACAGAAATCTCGAAATTCACTGCTCTCAAATTGAGTTCCATTGTCAGTGATTACTTTCTGTGGTATACCGAACCTATAGAAGATGTTCTTCAAGACAAAATTGATCACCTTCTTTGAAGTAATAGTAGCTAGCGGTTCAGCTTCAGCCCATTTATTGAAATACTCAACTGCCACTATTGCATACTTCATATTTGATTTAGCTGTAGGTAATGCTCCGATCAAGTCTATGCTCCAGACGGCAAATGGCCACGGGCTTACCATGATTCAATTCAGTAGGAGGCGCTCTTGGAATTTTTGCAAATCTTTGGCATATGTCACACTTTTTAACATAGATCATCGCATCCAGGTTCACATCGGGCCAAAAGTAACCATATTGCAGAAACTTCTTAGCCAGTGTTTGACCACCTATGTGACCTCCACAATCTCCTTCGTGTAACTCCGCCAATATCGCTTTTGATTCCTCCTTTGTTACACATCGAAGCAATGGCATAGAAAATCCTCGTCTATATAATCTTCCATCCTGAATAAGATATAGTGGAGCCTTGCATAATATCTTCCTTAGCTTTTTTGTCTCTTCGGGGAGTTTCCCATTGAGGATATATTCCTTGATCGGAGTCATCCATGACATGGGCTCTTCAAGCATCTCCATGATCCAATCAACATCTTCTTCCTCAATGGTGGGAGTTGAAAGGACTTCAACAGGAATAAGATCTAGCAACTGTGCATCTGAAGAGCTGGCATATTTGGTAAGAGAATCTACCTTCGAATTTTATTCCCTTAGAATGTGGGATATAGTGTAGTGGTCGAGGTCATTGAGAAGTTCCATGGCTTTGACAAGATAAGAAGGGAGGTTTCCAACTTTAATCTAGAATTCTCTAAGGACCTGACACTACCAGCTGAGAATCACTAAAGATTTGCAAGGTTTTCAAATTCAACTCCTTTACTAACTTCATCCCTGTTATTAATGCTTCATATTCGGCCTCATTATCTGTCGATGAGAACTCCAATCTCAATGCATAACATAGAGAATGGCCATCCGGAGTTTTTAAGGCAATTCCGGCCCCTGAACAATAATCATTCCTGGACCCATCAAAGTATAGCTTCCAGGTTGTCGCTATCTCTGCTGGTTCTTTAATTTATTCTCCCATGTCCATGAACTCGGCAATGAAATCCGCTAAGGCTTGCTCATTAATAGCTCTTCGGGGGTGATAAGTGATGTCATAATGACTAAGCTTAATGTTCCACTTCAATAACCTTCCCTAAGTTTCTGGGCGAAATAGAACTTGTATTAACGGTTGATCGGTGAGAATTTTTATAGGATGGGATAAGAAATATGGTCTTAACTTTTTTGAAGCAAAAAATAGACAGTATGTAAATTTCTCCAACTTTAGGTAATTTAACTCTGCTCTAGCGAGCCGCTTGCTAATGCAATAAACTGGCCATTGGACTTTAGCATCCTCTCGGACAAGTGCGGCGCTTAAGGCATGTGATGAGATGGCTAAATATAAGAAAAGCTCCTCTCCATCTCTAGGTTTGGAAAGCATCAGTGGTGAATCCATATGCTTAATCAATTCTTCAAGAGCTGTTTGACATTCAGGAGTTCACTGGAAATCTTTCTTTCCCTTTTTCAAAGCATCGAAAAGCGGGATATACCGATCGGTTGGTTTGGAGATGAACCAGTTAAGGGCGGAAACTTTCCCATTCAGGCTTTGAAGCTCTTTCTTTGTCCTTGGAGCTCGCATTTCCCATAATGCCGTGACTTGGGAAGAATTCGCCTCAATACCCCTAGCGTTGACTATAAATTCGAGAAATTTTCCTGATGAAACTCCGAATGAGCATTTGAGAGGATTTAACTTCATACCATACTTTCTGAGGATATGAAACATCTCAGCTAGATTCTCAAGATGATTTTCCGCCTTTCTGGATTTCTCCAACATATCATCTACATAAACCTCTATAGTGTTCCCAATTTGGGATTTGAACATGGAATTCACAAGGCATTGGTAGGTTGCTCCCGCATTCTTTAGTCCAAATGGCATAACTTTGTAGCAACATAAGCCTCTATCAGTTATGAAACTAGTGTTTTCTTCGTCCGACTTATGCACCATGATCTGATTATACCCAGAGTATGCATCCATGAATGATAACAGTTCATGCACCGCAGTTGCATCAACAAGTTGGTCAATTTTGGTTAATGGGAAATTGTCTTTGGGACATGCTTTGTTAAGGTACGAATAGTCTATGCACACTCTCCATTTGCCGTTAGATTTCTTAACAAGGACCGGATTGGAAACCCAAGCGGGATACGTGGATTCTCTTATAAATTATTTTTGAAAAATCTATCTACTTATTCTTTTAATGCTACAGATCTTTCAAGTCCTTGCATTTGTCTTTTTTGTTTTACAGGAGTCAAACTAGGATTAATATTCAACTTGTGAACAATTACATCTGGTGATATTCTGCATATGTTAGAGTGCGTCCATGCGAAAACATCTAAGTTTTCCTTTAAAAACAATATCAAATCCTTCTGCAATTTTAGGCCCAACTGAGAAATTATCTTCAGGACTCGATTAGGATCTTTATCGTGTACTGGCACGAAGAGGGTGTCCTCAGCCGGTGCCGCTCTGCTTTCCCCCATACTGGCTTTTCTTGGATCAATTTCCTTCTGGGCTCCACTGTGCTCACCAGTATGAGGGCCCTTCCTTAATTGCTATAAGGGAGGATCACGAATGCGGAGCGCATGCTCCACATATTTCTTTGCCTCCTTCTTTCTTGCCTCGGCGAGCTCAACCAAATAGCACTCCCTTGCTGTCTGTTGGTCACCCTTGGCTGTGCCAATTTCGTTTTCAGTAGGGAACTTCATTGTGAGACGCCACGGGGCCATCGTTATTCAGAATTCTGCAAGGGTTGGCCTTCCAAGGAAGGCGTTGTAAGCAGAGAACTCATCAATTATAACAAAATCTTGTTTTCGTGCCGCCATACACTCTCCTTCTCCAACCTCGACAAGCAGGTTGATGACGCCAATCGGTTGAACGGCTTGCCCCGTGAATCCGTGAATTTTATTCTGACAGGCTTTCACATTGTCCATGGAGAGTTTCATTCTATGAAATGCACTGGTGAAAAGGACGTTGACCGATGCCCCACTATCAACTAAGACCCTTCTAATAATAACCGGACCCAAACCAATAGTTACCACCATGGGATCCACCATTGGAGTTATGAGTCCGTTTGCATCCTCATCTTTGAACACAATGTCATCCCATGGAATTCTCGGCATCTTTGCTGACAAGGCCTTATTCATGATCATAAACTCTTCCTCTTTCGGAAGATCGTTCATTTCATTAGAGTATTTCACAATGTCCCCCCAGCTCTTCCTGGCTATGAGCAGCCCACCTGATATAGTATTGATAATCATCCTTGGAGTAGCAGCGACCGAAGCATTCTCATTTTGTTTAGGTTGTCCCACAGAAGTTCCTTGGCCTTGAGCATACAGGGCATTTTGTGAGTTTTTTGTGTACTGCTGAAGTCTATTTTTCCTCATCAGTTCTTCGATCAAGCTTTTCAAGTGCCTACACTCGTTTGTATTATGACCTGGCTGGTTATGAAACCGGCAGAACCATCCTGACTTAATTGCTACATCACTAACCTTCACTTATTTTGGTACTGGGTAATCTTCAGTACCTTTGGTTTCCATGAAGATGTTTTCAATAGTATCATTCAAAGGAGTCAATTCCGAATACTTAAAGAAACAAATCTTTTATTAGGTCAGTTGTCTCTTTCGTCATTCCCTCTTTTTTGATTACCGGGATTCTTCTGACTACTCTCCACATTATTACTCTTCTTCTCGGGTTGTATACTGCTTTCTGGAACATCCATGGTATAGACTGGATCTTCATCCATGCCTATATATTCCTCGGCTTTATCGAATAGTTCCTCTAGAATAGTTGGTTTCTTCTTTTTGATCAATCGTCCGAGCTTGGTTTTCTTGCTTATGGCTCCCTTCAAAGCCAAAAACCAAACGTGGCTCATAGTTTCCAACCTCATCCGTGGCGATGTTGAAGTGGGTGAGAAAAGCCCTTATTTACTCCCTTGGTCTCTGCTTAAGCTCGTTTAACTCCATGACATCTTGCACTTTCGTCGCTTGGATCCTGAATTGTTCTCGAAACAATTTGGCCAAGGTGGAAAAGTCATCCACAGATCTGGGTGGTTGCTTTGTGAACCAAAGCGATGCCACTCCCTCGAGATAAGTTGGAAAATATAAGCACTTCAACTCGTCAGTGGCCCATGCCCTATCCATATGCTGATCGTATTTGAATAGAAATATGTTGGGATCACTTGTTCCATTGTAAGCCTGGACTGTTGGTGGTTTAAATTTATTTGGATATAGTGTCATTTTTATCCTTTCTGTGAGTGGTGTTTTGGTGGGAGCAAATCCCCAATCCTTCTCATCATCCGGCTTCTTTGAGGTTCTTTCCATAATTCTGCACACCATGTCCATTATGTGTTCTTCTTCGTTGAGCTGGCCCACAGAGTGGACGCCTTCATCTTTACCGGATGTTTGCCTAAGCAAACGACCATGGTCTGAAATCCGGGGCCCACTTTGGTGGCACCAAGCGCTTGTCGAGAAGTCACTTTATCGGATTAATGGACGCATGTTTGAGGCTTTGCTTCCCTTCGAGGACCGTTAGGATTTGTGACCTCTTGAACGGAATTTCCTCGATTCGGGCTCAAAGAAGAGGAAGCTGCGTTTTCAATATGATCCACTTGAACAGTCTTAGCATGGGTAGTTTCCATGGTGAATTTTGCCATGACGGCTTGCATGGCAAACATGGACTGGAGTTTTTTCATCATGACTTTGTTCGCAATTTCCATTTGGCTTGTTAAAGTTGCGGCAACTTCATCCAATTCTCGTCTTGTTATAGCGGCTTCGACCTTAGAACTTTCCCCAACATCAAATTGCTTGGTGAGAGGAGTGTTCTCATTGTTGGCGGCATTATCATCATTCTCGACATTTTGACTAATGACTTTTTTTAATGGTCTACCTGGTTTACCCACGATTTCAGAAAAAGACTTGAACTAGATTGTGTTGAGATAGGCTTAGATTCTCAATGCACGGTCTTGAACTTTGTGAGAGAACGGAAGATTGAATCGGCCCCACGGTGGGCGCCAAATGTTGAAGTCGAAATTTGTTTCAACACCAAAGGTGCATAAAAACACTTCACCAATCCGGTAAGGAAGAACAAAGTGAGGCCACAATCACAAACATACAAAAAGCATAAAAGTAAGAACACGGAGTTTTTATAGTGGTTCAATCCAATGAGGATCTACATCCACTTTTCCATAAGATTCCATTATCTATATGTCTTTTACAAGGTTTGGTCCACTCTTACAACAAGTCTTATCACTCTCTCACTTATAGATCTCACTTTAATTCACAAAAGAAGATGGAGAAATGGAATTACCAGCAGAGATATGGCGTGATTAGAAACGAATTAGAAGGATCTCTTCAAGTGTTTGAGCTTGGATAATGAGCTTTCAACTCTTACATCACTTAGATGGATTTGATGGAAGCCATGATCAATGAATTGTTGAATCTTCACTTGATGATGGAGGATGAGTGTTAGAATTGCTTGAAATAGTTGTGGAAAAATTTGAGCAGCACTTCATGGCCAAAGAATTCGATCCCCCTTTGTGAAGGAATTAGGGGGTATTTATAGGTGAGATTCAGGCCAGGTGGAAATTCTGTAATTATTTTGAAACCTTTTTTGGTTGTCCACGGGCTAAAAAGACTCTGAAGCATAGTGGTAAGAGCCAAAGGATGCGGAGTGCTGCGGAGCGGGCTAAAGAATATGGAGCATAGCGAATCGACCTAGCTTCATTCGATGAAAGGTGGTGCGATCTAAAGCATTGGACGAGCAAGAGGGCTTCGTATGGAACTCCAAAACGACCCATGTTCTGGCCGAGCGAGCTAAAGCTTTCAGCAAGTTAAATAGTTAGGTGAGCTATAAAGGCGGGGCGAGCTAAGGAACTGGGTTACTTAGACCAATGCGGAACGGGCTAAGGCCTTGTGTGCTGTGGTGGTGCGGGCTAGAGCATGGTGCAGGCTAAGAAGCAGGATATATCATGGGCCTTTCGTAGGTTAAAGACCGACGTCCTAAAGGATCTAAGGAATCAAAGAACTGTAACGAGCTAAGATCAAGGCGACCCAAAATGCATGTTGAGTTTAGGGACCTTTAGCGAGTTAAGAAGCATAACAACCCAAAGATGATTAGCAACCCAAACCATTCGAACGAGTTAAAATGTTGTAACGGGCTAGAAGTGATCCAAAGCTTTGCAGTGACCTAGAGGTCTACAACGACCTAAACACATTCATTACCATCGATCTATATTTTGTGGATTAACATGTGGGCTAAGGAAAGGGTGATGAAATCCCTCATCTTATGTGAATTGTGATACTGCCCTTAACAGAATGAATAAAGATGCAGAAATAATGATTGCAGAAATTAAAAGATTTTACAAGAAAGCCGTTGCCCTTGTAGAAGATTTTTACACGCAATGTCTATATTTTTTTTAAGCAGCAGTAGACCCTGTAGAGTTTAGAAAATTCTCACCTAGTTCGGCAATCCGTCCAGTGCAACCGAGTAGCGCTTGCGCGTTCACACCCCACTTAGTGTGCAAGCGCTCCAACAATTCAAATTCTGCTAATATGTTTGCTTTACTCTATTTCGATTCCTTGTTTTATTACTTGAATTTTTGTTCTCTTTGGCTTTTGATTTTCTGTTGAGATTTCTTGAACTCTGTTCCTCTTGTTTTTGTCTTTGAATTATTATTTTTAAAAGAAAATCAAAATGAGATTAAAAAAATTAAATTGAGTGAAAAAAGAAATGAAAATAAAATGATTGGAAATCAAAAGAAATCAAAATAAAAGCAAAAGGCAAATTACTATAAAAAAAAATTCCTTTGTTTAGATTTTTTTTTTAAAGAAAATAAGAAAAAAATGAAATGGGAATTAAAAAAAACTAAACTAACCTAAAAAAATGAAAAGCGAAGCTCAACTAAAGAAGAAAAACTAAGCTTAAAAAAATGTCAAAAGAACTAAGCTAAAAAGAAAAATCTAGGCTAAAAAACAATGTAGACAAAGGCTCAAGCCACTCAACCTCCCTAATTAAAAAAATGCACTAAAATGGAGCCAGTTCACCAAAAAATACGCTCAGAAATGATTTCTCACAAATCAATTACCCAAAAAAAATCGGTTTCACAAAACACAACAAATTCCTTTTTTAGAATCGATTAACCAAAATTGAAGTTCAAGCTTTGATTTGAATTTTTGGTCTTTTGGGTTCGACTGTTGCGGATGGGTTTTTGGAGCGGGGATTGTTTATGGATGGAGGGGAGGTTGCATTGTGGTTTGGCAGATTGACTTGCGGTGTAGCGTTGTTTATGTTTGGTGATGGAAAATTGGTGTGATCTGGTTGTGGATTTTGAGAAGTGCGTTGTGGTCAATGGTATTGGGTTTGGTTTGCTGGAGGGGTGATGAAGTTTGGGTTTGTTTGTAAGGCAATGAAAAAAAATGGTGGCGGAGTCTGTGACAGAGAGAGGTTTGCTATCTTGTAGAAGGGATGGTGATCTGTAGAGGAGAAGTGGGTGAGATTGGTGAAGAGAATTTGGTAGGGTGGTGTGATGGGCTCCGTGGTTGTGGAGTTTTGCGAGGCTTGAAATTGGTACGGGCTATTTGTCTATTGAACGTTCTGGAGCTTTGGTGATGAAGAAGGGTGTGAGATTGCGATTGGTTTTGCAGGTGGAAGTTGTTTACTATGGAGTACGGGGTATGAATATATGGACTTGTTGGGAACAGTTCAATGAGGATGGTAGGTGGTCGGACAAAGTGGACCGATGGTAGTTGTGGCGGCAATTTGTTGATGATCAGGTAGGTGAATTGTTGGTGTATGGATCAGAGTTGATGGTGGGAGCGATCTACGCATGGTGAGGTTGATTATGGCAACAGTACACTAGAATGATGGCAATCAAGTTTTATGGGTTGCGGAGAAGAAGAAAAATAAAAAAAGATTTTTTTTAATTATTTGAAAGGATTGTAAAAGAAGAAAAGAAAGAAATTGGAAAGAGATTGTAAAAAAAGGCAAGAATAAAGGAAAACAATTGGAGAGAAGAATGAGAAATAAATTAGAAACGAAATGGAAAGTAATTTTTTTTTTGAAACTTGTGACAGAAGAAAAGGGAAAGAAATGTATCGAAAAATGGAAAGGCTATAGAGAAATGAACTGAAACAAAAAGGCAAGATTATTTTTCTCTTAATTGGAAGATTACGGTATCAGTGAATAATACCTAATCAAATCAATCAAGAATTTTCTTCTATATATGAAAGAACTAAAAAGGAAAAAAATAAATATATATTTTTTGTTTTTTTTATATGGAAAAAATAGAAAATAAAAATATAACCTGAAGGATTTACTAATAGAAAATATTTTAGTCCCCGGCAACGGCGCCAAAATTTGTTTGCGAACAAATTAAATAATTGTAAACAACTATTCAATTAGTTTGTCTTTCCTAAACAACAAGGGTTGTTATAAAGGGTGTCGAACTCTGGGACCAAAATTATTTTACTAATAAATCCAATCAAGTTATTCCTAAATTTTGACTATTTGAAAATAACAGAAATTAAACAAAAAGAGAGTTTTTTTATAATAAATGAAAGCAACTAGGGAGAAATGACATAAACTTGATTAATATGATTCAATAGCCAAACAAATTATTCTAGATCTAACTCATGTTTCTGTCACAAACATGAATCAACAACAATTAGGTTTTCAGAAACAAACATGTGAATAACGACAAGCATAGCCTATGCAGGAGCTAAGCTCTTAAACAACCATAAGCTTTCAGGACAGATTAACTACTTTATTCCTAAAACCCTAAAAATTAGATCTAAATCTGATAAGTGTTAGATCGAACTCGAATATACCCTGTGAAGGAGCACAACTCTTAAACGACACGGAGTATGAAGGTTCAGATCTAACCCTTGGTTCAGATCTAGATCTATATACATGAAGTTCTAACCTTTTTGGCTATGTGATTCATATTGAATCTAATCTAAGCGTCATCACCCCCTAATTAAAGGGGATTAGATAGACATAGCTAAAGGAAAAGAAGATAAAAAGAAATAAACAACATAAACATAAATAAAATAAAATAAATAACAACTAAGAAGAGAAGGAGAAGGATTTTATTCCAAGAGAAGTTATATAGAATAAAACCCAATGTGTTTCTAAATGAACAAGATAAAAGTGCATTTATAGTTGATATGACAAAGACTAATTGGCTAATTACACAATGTGGACTAAAGATTTAGCCTAAATAACACATAAGCCGGTCTGAACGCAGTTGTAGAGTGAGAGGCCTTGCAAATGAGCCAATGTGAACACAGCATGAGTCTTTAGTGAGCCAAATCTACCTAACTGAACTTTATTTGCAATCGTTCTTCAAGCTTTAAACTATTCAAGCTTTAGAAATTTCAAACTTCACTCTTTTTAAGCAAATTCTTCATGCTTTATCCACCAAATGCTTTAAACCATGCTTTTTATCAACAATCTGAAAACACAGCTATAAATACACAATATTAATTATTTTAAAGGGAAAACAAGATGAATAAGCGGATAAAATATACACAATTACGTGTATATCACTAGGAGTTGAACATTCATGTTGAATTTAAGATAATGACTACATATCCTACACCAATAATTTAAATATAAACTGGAAAAAAAAAGTTCGAGTGTTTACACACTGAATTTATTCAATTTCTTGCCATTTTCATTTCTATTCTTTCATGCTATGTCTTTGTTCAATTCTAATCTTTTTCGCTTTTGCTTTCTCCTTCAAGCCTTGATTTCAATTAGCCCACCTCACTTGTGTTTGTCATTGTTTCCCAGGATTCTGTATCTAGTTTGAGTTATAGGTTTTTGCTTTGCAATTCTCACTGTTTTCCCCTCATTTATTCATTCTCTGTTTTAGCTTTGTATACTCTTATTTTCAGATGGAGTTAGTGTGTGTTGTAGTGGGTTTTATATGTGTATTTATTGGTGAATAAAGGTAGGCTTATATAAGGTAAGTGTTTAGTTGGTTACAGGGTACATGTTCTACACCCCTTTCAAATGAATGAGACAGATTTTTGAGGCCTTAGTTATATACATTTCCAGGCTACCAGTGCCGCTAGCACGAATTGATGTTCATATATGGTCCTAGAAGCTATGTGCCATGTAGAGGATAGGTGCTGATTTGAAATTATGTCAAGTACTCTTGTATCATTTAGTTAACCATGTACAAAATCTGAGCATATATATTGTAACAAATCTTAACACCCAAGCTAGTATAAATCTATAAATTGACCATTTTCCTAGCTTATTCAATATGTACTCACTGTTTTAAACAGCATCAAAGACAATCAAGCCTTTTTAAAGACTAAGACCTTCTTTGTTTTCAGCAATGTTTGACATTATAGGTAGATGTACCTCCACATGACTAAAGCTATCTACATGATATCGAATTTCAGGGTCGCCTTGTTTGAATAGGGAATAAGATTATTTCTTTTTATTTCCATTTGGTAGCCTTATGTCGTTTTCTATCTTGATTTGCATCTGCTCGTATCTTTTATTATTGATTTCCTAGATAAAATCTAAGTTAAGTTTCCCTTTCAAGTCATTTCAAACTTTGTGCATATATTTAAATGCATGAATAGCTTAAATCCATACTTGTCAAGTGTCTTATATATTTATTATATTATTTATTTTCATATTTTCAATTTGCATAAACAAGGTAGATATTAACATTGGAATTCTATGTAATATATATGCAATATATAAAATGTTTTGAATTCTAAGCTTTTTCTTATGTGACTTGCATACATATATTTTCACATATATATGTATTTATCTATCAAAGCAAATATTCTAAGTTACTTGCTTTAATTTAGTTTTATTAATTTTTCTTCTTATGTGTGCTTATAGAATATGTCGTATTTTGTATAAAACAAAATATTACCATGGAATATTTTAATCTCGTGTTACTCCTATGAAGTAATTAAATTTTACTCAAGTAACTTCTATTTTAACTTTAAGTAAAAATCTAAATTAAATTATACATGGAACAATCCCATTTTCCTTTTTTTTATGCTTGGGTAATATTAGATTCACACATGAGTTTAAAACAAATAAAATGATAAAACAAAATGCTAAAACATTAATCACTTTCCTTATATACAAATATACATTTGTTAAGAAATTTTAAATTATCAACAAATATATTTATTTGGAATTTTCCTGTTATTTTTCCAAATATGTAAATCTTATTTAATTAATTAAATTAAATTACCAATATAATCTATACATTATAGATCATAGAATTAGTCCAAAAACCGGGTCCTTACAATCTACCCCCCTTAAAAGAATTTCGTCCCCGAAATTAATGAGTAATGAGGAGATTCTAGTTATATTCCCAAAATCATAGATTTATATGCATATATAAGCTATATACCAAACAACCATAGCAATTGATCATACAATCTGCATAAATTATCTACCATCCTCCATAACAACAAAACATCCCATACATCAGTAATTAGCTATTTGTCATAGTTATTTCCATAATTAGAAATATCTATTATTATAGTTGGAAAAACAATTCCATTCCATATTCACGCCTTACTATTCTTCCACACTCATCTGTTTCTAACTATAAACCAGTAATAAGATAATTCTCTAAGTATCAACCTCGAAGACCGAAATCAACATCAGATCAATACTCAGAACATCATTTATCTCAGCCAGTCCCCAGTTGGGTTCCAATTCCTTAACTCTGTATTTTAATTCCTTATCAACCCCAAATATATCTGATTATAATTGATTATTTATTACAAAACTAATTAGTTTAAATCATATTTTTTCAAATATATTTATCTCCTTCAAATTTTCCCTTTTAAACTCAATCCTATTTAATTTTATTCAATTTAACCACAGTCAATTCTAGTCCATTCAATTCACCTTTACTGCCTTAATCCACTTGAATTGTTTTATTTAAATCATCAAGTTCCTAAATCCAAATTCCCAATTTTTAATTCAAATAAGTTTGAATATAGTTTGAAATCACCTTTCTTATTTCCAAAACCTTTGAATTTCCCAATACAATTTATTTTTCCAAACAATCTTCCATCAAAAATCTTTCTAACTTCCGAGAATTCAAATTCAAGTTCCAGTCTGAATTTAGTTTTGGTTTGTCTCAGTTATATATCTTATTCGTACACAAATCCAATTTGGTTATACAATCATTTAAATGTCATAATCTATTATCAAATTTTAACAACAACCAACTCAATATAAAACATTTTTTGTATAATCTACAAATACGTACTCATACATATATACTCAAACTCAATCAAGAGTATAACTAATCACATATCTATCGAGTTATTCCACAGAGACAAGTTATTACTAAACCAAGCTCTGATACTAATTGTAACGACCGGAAAAGTTCAGATTTTGATTTTTGATACTAATACATATCTGGTATCACTATCGACCAATCAAGCATCAGAATTTAATAGATCATTAATAGAAATAAATTAAAGGACGAGAAATAGAAAGAAAGAAAGTTAGAATAGAAGAAGAAGAAGAAGAAGAACAAAACACGACAGAATCAGAGTAAACATGTATCTCACAGCGGAACTGAATGAAATATATTATATAACAATACTTGAAATTCAAAACTGGTATTCACACTTACAAGCATTATAATATACAACACAGCGGAAATAAACTATATATATTAAATGTTGAAGCCTCCTGCTCCGAGCTCCTTCAAGTAAATCTGTAAAACCCTGAAATCATTTGACTGCCCGTATAAATTTGGGCACCCAAGAGTTTAGGAAAAACATAGAAAAATAAACTTTGGGTCAGTCACGGGACTGGTGTGGATAAACGATTTTAAAACAGATTGATCTAACGTTCAAAAACCCTTTTGAAATAATGATAATCGTAAGACCGATCCACACATAAATGCGGATGGTTTTTATCTTATAATAACCCAAAACATTTCTTGATATAAAAACTATTCTGATATTATAATAGTGTCTAAATCAAGTAAATAACAATCTAGTAGAACGCTTTCATCTCACACTCTACATATACAGTATACAATCAAAACTACGGGTGCTTATTGGGCAATGGATTCTGACTATGATAAGGTATGGAACTACCTTCCGATAGTGTATCTCTAGAGGGGAATACACTAGGTTCAACAAGAACATTTTGCAACCCGGCCACACATGACTGACCACTCATTTTGCTTGAGTGTATCGACTGTATATCACCAATGGTTGGGTGCGACCCACCATTTCCCGAAAAGGGACAATATCCATAGATTAAAGAAGGAAATGAATTTTCTCTAAACAAGTGATAATACACCCTAATGAGAGAGACCCAAATAGCCATGCTACCTGCTCGATTTTTGTCATTTCCTAGTTGTGATGCTTGAGGTTAGAATTTATCATTAAAACATCTGGCCACCATTTTCTTTGAATGCCACATTGTCAGATCCATCAAATCACTAATTGACGTCCACAAATATACTCTAGATGCAAAAAAGGGCCATTTTTCGCCATCAACTTGGTATATTTGTAAAAATCAACGTATGTGGTCTTTGGGAAATACACTGTCAGACATTCGTCCATATATGTCATCCAGGAACAGGATGAACCGAAGGCACTCTCCTACTGCATCCAATACAGGAACCACCCCATGGATCAGTAGCAAGTAGTCCTTGCAAATCCAAAGATTTCAATCACGATAAATCACTGCTGAAATATCTCTAGGAGCAAACCGGGGAATTTCAACAAGTATTTCTTTCGCTTATGAAGATCTACGGGCTTCAATTCATTAAATTGTATAATCGTCCCTGCAAGTTAGTTTACGTAAAGTCGGTTCAAAGTGGTTTTTGGTCTAGTTCCCATCCCAATCTCTTCGAATTAACACGTTAGGAATATTGATTTGATAGTCAGTGTTTTAACTATCAAATTTAAACAATGTGAATAAGTAAAACTATTTATATAAATTATTCCATATTTAATTTACATGACATGTTAATCCAATTTATTTCAAAATAATAGATTAACTTAAATAAAATGTGTCAATTGTCTATTTTAACTGATTCGTATTTATTTCTTACTTAATAGCATAACAGATAAATTGACAACATCCATTCATCACAACAATAACGATCAACGATGATTCGACGTTAAATTTCAAAAAATAATTATTCGATCTCGAATAGTGACTTATTTCACATCACTTATTTATTAACGATCTTTAGAAAAAAATTAATCGATTTTATTTATACTTCCTTTTCTTTTCAATAGACTATATATAAATATTGCAGATTCAAACTCACGTTTACACGACAACGTTTATTGTGCAATAATTCGGCAGATTCCCGATCCTTCTTTCCATTATTTTCTTTCCACTTATTTATTTTTATGCTTATCTTTAACTCCAATTTAAATTTTATTTAAGAACTTGATAAAATATCTTATAAGACCTGATATGGCCCGTTTAACCAAATCATCTCCTCTCGACTTCCAAGTCCTCTTCTTCTCTGCTTCTTTACTCTATCATATATGTAAAAATGTTTTTAGTTTAAAATTTAAGATTAACACGCATTTTTTTCTCTCTTCTATTTATTCGTCAGCCCAACTCAAAGCCCATCAAGGAAACCCATCCCGCATTTCTTCCTCTCCCAGTCCTTACGTGGGCTTTCTTCAACCAAACTCGTGCTTTGATCAACATGTTTACCTGCCCCATTTTTTTTGTTTGTTTGCCATGCTAACCGATAAAAGTACAAGGAAAAATTTATGGCTTTTGAAACATAAAATCAATGAATCTGGCACGCACTGTGCACCCTTATTCTTTATGATCTGTTCCTTTGCTTTTCTTCCATCTTCTGTCTCCAAATGTTCTTCCTCACCGTGCACGACCTACACCAATACACGTGCACCACCGCGCTACTAACAATCTCTCCTCCAACTCCATCACCACAAACTCCTTCTCCTCCCAACCCATTCCAGATCCCAAAAACCCGTTTCATCATTTCAATCAAAATATGCACCTTCAACCCATGTTTCACCAAACAACTTCTCCTCAAAAGGTTACCTCGCACCGCCACCTCCTTCATTTGTATACCCTCCAACTTCGTCATCGTAAAGAGGACACCAAGCCGCACCACCATCCTGAAAACGGCCGCACTCGATGCTGCCACCACCATCCAGTTCACATCACAAACACCACTTTATAGAAATTATAAAACCCTATTTTCTATCCAATCTCACAAATCCACTTATGGAAAATTAATTTAACATTTTTCTAATGATTTTCGATCATCCAAACTTCTATAACCCAAATTTCAGATACTCCGATCAATTTGATCATCAGAAAAAGCCCATGTTTCATTTTCTGATGAACTCGGAAATTCTACACAACCACTATACTAAAAATTGAGATTCTCCTATTAAAATTCATGATTTGTAAATACCCTTGCATCCATAGATATAAATCATGAATTAAAATTATTTGAAAATTTGAGTTTATTTCTTATTTTACTGAATTTTAATGAATTCCAAGGATATAAGCAACTGCCTTATTTGAGACAATTTTTAGAGCATATAGCAGAAAAAGGTAATTATCTTTTGTTTTAATCTCACTCTCTAAAACAAGCTAGAATCCATACACTTGATTTTTAAATTCTTGGTGATGTGTATATTCTCTATTGTTAAACCAATAGACAAGCTTTCACTATTTTCCAGTGAATCAACCAAGCAAGAATAGTTGTGCATGATGTTATACAGTAGAAATGAAATAAATAACATAAGTTTAAATCCACTTATGATCCAATATAAAGTGTGGAAGGTTTCAAGTATTCATTCCCAAATAAAATACTGTTGTCGTATATATTGGGTTATTGTCTTTACCATTGTATCTTTGTTTTCCAGGTTTATTCAAACTAATTATTCTTAGGGGTTGAACATTCATGTTGAATTTAAGATAATGAGCACATATCCTACACCAATAATTTAAATATAAACTAGAAAAAAATTAAGTGTTTACTCACCGAATTTATTCATTTTCTTGCCATTTTCATTTCCATTCTTTCATGCTTTGTCTTTGTTCAATACCAAGTTGTTTCTCTGTGTTTCGCTTTCTCCTTCAAGCCTTGATTTCAGTTAACACACCTCACTTGTGTTTGTCACTATTTTCATGCTTCTGTATATACTTTGAGTTACAAGTTTTTGCTTTGTATTTCTCACTATTTTCCCCTCATTTATTCATTCTATGTTTTAGCTTTGTATACTCTTATTTCCAGATGGAGTTAGTGTGTGTTGTAGTGGGTTTTATATGTGTATTTATAGGTGAATAAAGGTAGGCTTATATAAGGTTGGTGTTAAGTTGGTTATAGGGTACATGTTCTGCACCCCTTTCAAATGAATGAGAAAGATTTTTGAAACCTTAGATATCTACATTTCCAGGCTACCAGTGCACAGCTAGCACAAACTGATGTTCATATATGGTCCACGAAGCTATGTGATGTATAGAGGATATGTGCTGATTTGAAATTATATCAAGTACACTCGTATCATTTAGTTAACCATGTGCTTATATCTAAGCATATATGTTCTAACAAATCTTAACACTCAGCTTAGTATAAATCTATAAATTGACCATTTTCCTAGCTTGTACAATATGTACTCACTGTTTTAATCAGCATCAAAGACAATCAGCCCTTTTTAAAGACTAAGACCATCTTTCTTTTCAGCAGTGTTTGACATTATAGGTAGATGTACCTCCACATGGCTAAAGCTATCTACATAATATCGAATTTCAGGGTTACCATGTTTGAACAGGGAATAAGATTGTTTCTTTTTATTGCCATTTGGCAGCATTATGCCCTTTTCTATCTTGATTTGCATCTGCTCATATCTTTATCATTGATTTCCTAGATAAAATCTTAGTTAAGTTTCCCTTTCAAGTCAATTCAAATTTTGTGCATATATTTAAATGCATGTATAGCTTATGTCCATACTTATCAAGCATCTTCTATATTTATTATATTATTTATTTTCATATTTTCAATTTGCATAAACAAGGTAGATATTAACATAGGAATTCTATGTAATATATATGCAACATATAAAATATTATGAATTCTAAGCTTTTTCGTATGTGACTTGCATACATATATTTTCACATATATATGTATTTATCTATCAAAGCTAAAATTCTAATTTACTTGCTTTAATTTAGTTTTATTAAATTTTTCTTCTTTTGTATACTTATGGAATATGTCATATTTTGTATAAAACAAAATACTACCATGGAATGTTTTAATCTTGTGTTACTGCTATGAAGTAGTTAAATTTTACTTAAGTAGCTTCTATTTTAACTTTAAGTAAAAATCTAAATTAAATTATACATGGAATAATCCCATTTTCCTTTCATTTATGGTTAGGTAATATTAGATTCACACATGAGTTTAAAACAAATAAAATGATAAACAGAATGTTAAACACTTGCCTTATATAAACATATACATTTGTTAAGAAATTTTAAATTATCAACAAATATATTTATTTGGACTTTTCCCAATATTTTCCTAAATACATAAATCTTATTTAATTAAATTAAATTATCAGTATGGTCTATACATTATAGATTATAGAATTAGTCCAGAAACCGGGTCGTTACACTAGTATATAGCATGGCATCCTTCGAGGCATTGTACGGTCGACCTTGTAGATCACCGACTTATTGGTAGGAGTCTACTAATTGGCTTTTACTTGGACTTGAGATGATTATAGAAACTTCAGAAAGATTGATCTCATCCGGAAACGCAAGAAGACACCTCAGGATAGGTAGAAGTCGTATGCAGATAAGAGAAGGACTGATATTGAGTTTGAGGTGGGAGATATGGTTCACATCTGTAACAACCCAGAAAATCAGAACCAATTTAAAATTTTTATTTTGGCAATTTTTATTGAATTTTGAATATTTAAAATGATTTATTTTAAATAATAACGACTAGAAATTTATTTTGAATAGAATTAGAACGTATAAATTAATTTAACTCGAAGTTAGAATATAAAAAAAAATTAATTATAAAAGGAATTGGAAATGGCGTGGTAGTTTGAAATTTCGATTTCAGATTTCAAATGAATGTACAGGATTCAAAATAAACAAGATTTTAGTAAAACCAGAAATATTTGAATCTGTTTGAAAATATCTTTCCAACGAATGTGAAAAATCCAAATTTCATAGCGGGAGTAAAAAGTAATGTCCCGTTGAAAATTTAGAATAGTCGCTATGGAATTTTATATAATATATAGCCCTTAAAAATAGCAATTTTGCAAACGACCTCCATTTTCGACAAAACCACTTTTGATGGATCCGTAATGTTAAATTATTGCTAGATCCCAATTTTCATAATTTTTGGAATTAATATGTGAGCGTGGTGAATTTAAACGTGTTTGGTAATTTCAATTTGAATTTAATCGACTGGAAAATGATCGTTTTTCAAACGGTCTCCAAATTTGACGAAATTAGTTTTTTTAGGACCGTATCGTCAAAACATAGCTAGATTTATTTTTCTGGAATTTTTGGATTCCGTATGTGGCCCCAGTAAATTAAAATGTACGTTAAAATCAAATTTGAATGTTATATTGATTTATATTTTAATTTTTATGAAAATTGATCGTAACAGTCGAATTCGCTTACCGGGCATATCCCATTGTGTTCGAAATGGGGGTAATTAGCTAGGAGCGACAGGCGGTGAGTTCAATTTGGAGTTCAAAATAAGAAGTTACTTTTTGGAAATTTAAAATAAATTAAAAATATACTATTAAATTTGGTCAAAGCTCCTTTATCTCTCCTTCCCCCTCCCGTCGTTCATCTCAGGAAAATCGAAAAAAAAAAAAACACGCGCGCCCCATACTCCAGCCCACTCCCCGCCGCCGCCGCTGCGGCGCTACCACATCAGAGGGCCGCTGCTCCCCCCTGGCCTAGCGCCGCCAACGCAGACCCCCCACCCCCCGGTTCTCTCTCTCCTCTTCTGAACGCCGTGGCCCCAAACCCCACCTAAATCCGATTCTTCCAGCCACCGTGGACAGCCTCTACCACCATCCTCCGAAGCCGAGGCCAACAACGCCACCCCTCTCTCCGCTGCTCCTCCACCTCGCCCCTCTCTCCCTTTTCATGCAACACAGTGAGTTTTTTTAAATTTATTATTTAATTTTCTTTTTATTTTTTTTATATAATATAAATAAAAAGTAATGATTTTTATAAATAAAAAGTTATGATTTTTATAAATAAAAAGTTATGATTTTTATAAATAAAAAGATTTGATTTTTATAAATAAAAAGATATGATTTTTATATTTGAAAAGATAAGATTTTTTATAGGAAATAGCGATATAAAAATTAGATTTTTATATAAGAAATAGTTATATAAAAAAATTAGATTTTTTTATATAAGAAATAGCGATATAAAAATTAGATTTCTATATAGGAAGTAGCGATATAAAAATTAGATTTTAATCTATGAAGTAGCGGCATAAAATATGACTTTTATATATGCATAGCTTTGTAAAAATATGATCTTTATAATATATGCAGTGAGATAAAAATGTGATTTTTATTCTATATATAGCTTTAGTTAAAAATATAAAAATGAGATTTTCAAAAATATAAAAATGAAATTTTTATTGTATGAATCATAATATTTTTGGTTATATAAAAATTCGATTTTTAGTTAGATAAAAATTCAATTTTTAGTTATATAAAAATATGATTTTTATTATATATATATAGTGATATAAAAATGTGATCTTATATATATATATATATAGCGATATAAAAAATGCGATTTTTAATTGTATAAACATCATATTAAAAATGTGATTTTTACTATGAACAGCGTGAAAAAGACTGCGTTGGAATTTCAGGGCAAACCCAAACGGTTCAGAAATTCAGAAATAGAACTGGAGGAGTGGATCCCAAAGGTGAGAACTTCTCACTCTAACTTTATTTTCTAGTTAAATATATATACCAGCATGCAGACAGTGCTTAGTAGCACCCGACACCTTTGTTTGAAACCATGGTTGTTTGGTTGTTTGCTTTGATTGTTTGGTTAGTTTGAATTTGGTTTGTGATGTGAATTGAATTGATTAGAATTGGTATGTGTATGGAGCGAGCCATTATTAGGCGAGTGATAAGGCTAGACCTTATTCTGGTTCTAGTATCGCGCCGTTATGCTGTCGAAATTTTCTAAAAATGTTAGAACAATAAAAATATCATTTTTATTGCATAAATGAACTGTATAAAATATTCATGAGTTGAAATAAATATTTTATAGTTAAAAATATAATTTTTAACGTGTATATGAATAAAATAAATATTCATTCACAAATTGGACGATTTGTTTATGTACACACATTTAATTGATATGGATTGGGACAATATATTTTACACATCGCCCAACTGCACAAATAATAATCAGTGTTTGTTGTTTGAAAACCCTACACGGGTATTGGGATGATATTGGACATACACTAATCCCAATATTTAGTTGTATGTCAATCGATGGGTTGACAGACTGTTGTAAGCTTTAATTATTTATATTTAATGCATATGCAGTTGTGTAACGCACTCTAGATGATGGTTTACTGTGTTTGATTAACATTGTGTACATGCGTGTATGAAATCCATATAAATAAAATTATATGGTAATTGAGTGTGTCTGATTCCAATTCGGAAAGAACGAATATTTTAAATTAATGAATATTTTAAAATGAAGAATAATGAATATTTTAAAATAACTAATATTTTAAAATAATATTCAGTAATGGATCAAAATATGATTTTGATGTCCGATTTGGGATGGACACGAAAATATTGAAATATATGAAGCCATGTTGATTAGATTAATGTCATTTGATGTGAATGACATTTATATCGATTTCATTCATTTTTATAATGAATATTGAAAAAGAAATGATTTCAAAATCTGGTATTTTGAAAATATTATCACTTATATATTATAATGATAAGGAAAATTCAATTTTGATTTAAAATTGAAACTAAAATTAGAATCGTTTTAAAATGAATTTATGAAATACAGATTAAATGGAAATTGACGATATATATATATATATATATATATATATATATAATGGCCTGAATAGAACGCGTTGCTCCGCGGCAGTTCTCAAATTTCGACCATTGACTTCGAATTGACATTACGGGAGATCCGACCATCAGATTCTCCTAAAACTGGAACCATTGGGTTTGTATCGAAAAGAGATTTCCAACGAATATAAGAGATTTGAAATCTAACGGTTGGATTTGGAATTATGTCCAAATCAAATTTGGAAAAGGTCATTGTAAGTGTAGTTCGATGACCGTTTATGGAAATCGACTGTAAGGGCCTTGATAAAATTATTAAAAATATTAATAATTTGCGTAAAATCATAATAAATGATTTGGAAATAATTTGGATGAAAAATTCCACGTTTATAAAGATAAAAATGTATTTTTATCAAAATGAACTAGTTATGTACTAGAATTATAATCCAATATTTTTAAATATATAAATTGGATTTGAAATGGTTTTAAAAATAACCAGAATTTCCAATATATGAATTGGAATTGAAATTATCTTCGTAATATTTCGATATTGGATTCCATGATTATATGGATATTGTGGAGGAATTTGGCATATATATATATCGTTATTCCCGATACGATATTTGTTGATTTCAGAATTTGATATTGAATATAAGCCGATATAATTTCTATTCAGAGCCCTGTATTTAATATTGAATTGGATTTTGGGTTTGTCGTGAATGGTGTCTTAAATAACATTGTTCTTAAACCCCGGGTGAAAAGAATAAATCTTTTAATTTAGATTATTAGAGTTTCCAGTTAATTAACATTTAATTGGAATAAAATGGGATGTGAATTAGGTTTATTTGAACTGTGTTTCGTTCTTTAACCCGATTTACAGTGAAATGTGATTTGGAATTTATAAATCTTTTTATTAAGATTTAGTGGAAATTTTCCAAAGTATAGTTTTCCAATTTAATATATTAAATTGGAATTGAACGGAATTCGATTTGGTAATAATCGAAGTGAACTTCTGTGGAAGAAGACTGTTAATATATGTGGAATTTAAAAGGTTTTGTCATTATTCCATTTATATTATTAGTCGAATACGGAAATTGATATCGATTATATATTGATCTATTTTCTGTGAAGATTCCATAATTAATGGAATGTGATTTGATTTTGTCGTGAACCGTGTTTTAAATGACATTAGTTCTTTAACCCACTTAAAGACAGGATTACATGTCTAACATTGTATTTCAAACTGTATGGTTGATCTCTGCCAAATATATATATATATATATATATATGTTTGGTGGTGGAGAATTTATTCTCTTGCTTAACACTCTTCTCTAAGACATACGAGCTTAGAGGTTATATATCGGTAGAAATCAATAGTACGGTGTAGATTGTCGATGTGACATGTTTGTGTTTCCAAAGTTAAATCATCATTAATATTGATTTTTGGAAAGATTAAAACTAAGTGGAGTTTTAATGAATCTCTAATTAGATTGAAATGAGAATGTGATAATTTAAATTGTCAAATTCGGAAAATGATCAAGAATGGAGTATCACTAGTTTTGCTCCAAGCGATAGTTAAATCTTTAATAAGATTTGAAAGTGAAATGGTAATTAAATTCACCGATAACACCGTGGTGTTAGATATGGAGTATCACCAGTTTTGCTCCATGGGATGAATAGGTTGGGATTGGGAAATTAAACAAATGATTACTTTGGTAAGGTGCGCTAATCCCGACTAGTTTGGATTAACCATAATTTGGTTTGAATTGATATCCAAAGGAAGATTAAAGAATAAATTTAAAGAATTTATCTTTGATAAAATTAATGGGAACCTCTCACAAAGTATAAGAATATTTGAATAAAAGAATATTATGGATTGGAATGAGGCATATGTTGTGTTTTTATAGCACTTGTTTATTATATACACGAGTTATTCGGAAATGTCGGGTTTATACCCATTCTGAATAACTGATTCGACGATAAGTCGACGATGAAGACGGTGGTTGAAGACTAGAGGTCTTCACATCGTTTGGATGATTACTAATGTCTTGATTGGGTTGTACACCCAAGACAAGGTAATAAGTGGTGATCGTTCAGACGTACTTGGAGAATGACTGGATATGCGAGGGCCTCTCTCCTGTATTGGACATATGGGACGAGGAATAAGGTGCCTCCGGTTTCGTTCAAACCCGGAACGAACTTATAAATGGATGTGTGTCTAACATTGGATTTTATTCTATGTTGATTGATCTCTATTAAATGTATATCTGTTTGGCGGTGGAGAATTTATTCTCTTGCTTAACCCCCTTCTCTAAGACATACGAGCTCAGAGGTTATATATCGATAGACATCAGTCGCATGGCCTGAATTGCTTGTGTTGCATGCAGAGATGCAGTGATCAAGGCTTTCGTTGAAAAGCAGAGTCTTGTGGTTGATGATCAAAGCACGGCCTTAAAGGGCATCGCTTTGTGTATAGCGTTAATTCGTGAGCCTCACACCTCGGTATGAGTCAAAAATGAATCAGGGACGTAGGGAGGACATGACGTTTCCTTCTAGCTATTGGTGGTGTCATGGTATAGAGCCCAGACATTTATATACTTTTACCTATGTGGATGATGGATAGCGAGGCGCCTCGGATATGTCGGTTACTACGGAACCGATGGATAGGTCCTATAGGACCGGGAAACGTGTGTTCAGGAATAACTAATCCTCAAACGTAAGGGAGGACCGGCCCTGCATAACCAAGGGTTGCCCAGAGTGTGTAGTCCTGAGGCATTTGCTAGAGTGTCTCGAAGCGGTGAGGATCCATCCCTGGCCTCGACTCATAGATGGAATCCAATTTCCAATATATGACATTTCAGTTTTCATTGTAGAGCCTAGTACGGCGACATGATATATGGTACCCATGCCATCTATGATTGATACATTTATATTTGAAGTTGTTTTATACACTATGCACTTATAATAGTATCAAATGATTTGTTTTAAACGTACCAAGCATATTTGGCTATTATAAGGGAAAACTCCATCCTTCGGCTTGTGTTGCATTATGTGACGGGACCTGAGTCTTATAATAGCTTCATTTTTCAAAAAACATTGCGCTGTTTATAACTGTTTATGCACTGGTATTCTTGGGAAGAAACCCGTTCCGTGTTATATGGCGTGGTCCCATGTTTTACTTTATTTTAAAGTAAAGATTTAATAACTGTTTTAGTTCTCACACTAATCACATAACTGACGTGGAATTTATTGTTTTAACCTAAACTCTGGGTGCTCCTATTTTCCACACGGGCAGCTAGTAGTTTGGGTTTTGCAGATATTATATTCACAGGATCCTGGATTTACAACTGGAACTATATTCAGAAAGCTCTGTATTCGTGTATTTCTTTCAGTTGTGTTTTGTATTATTTTCCACTACACTGTAATTTTTAAATCTCTGAAATTTTTCTGATGCATAATATTTATTCATAATCTAATATATTCTGTGTAAATTGTTGTAATAAGCAATTAAATGTTCTTCTGTTTGTATTCTGATTTGTCATGTTCTCAACTCAATCCGGGCTTTCCCGTAAGGGCGAGTTTGGGTTGTTTCAACATCAAAGCATCACCTTTGAGGAATGTGGTTCGCTTTGGATCTGTAAGGAAATTGGCGCCAAGGTTTCTAGGGTCATTTCCTATAACAGAATGGATTGGCCAAATGGCTTATAAGCTGAAGCTACCAGAGAGATTGGTGGTTGTTCATGATGTTTTCCACATTTCTCATTTTCGGAAATGTGTGCACGATATAGCAGAGGTATTTGAGCCGAGTATGCTTGAGGAAGTAGAGGTGGAATGAGAGGCGACAGTTAGACGAGTTCCTTTCCGTATTCTTGGATCAGAGGTTAAGAAGCTACGCAACTGAGAGGTCAAGTTGATGAAAGTTCAATGGGGAGAAGATCGTGAGGATGCAACTTGGGAGACTGAAGACAAGATTCGCGCTTTGTACCCTTTTTCTTTTCAAGGGTATGTTCTTAACTTCTTTTTCCAAAGCTTTTATTCATACTTTCTTTTATCATTTAAGTATATCCTATCAATCAGTAACAACCCAGAATTTGGGGCCGATTTAAAATTTTTATTTTAGAAATTTTAAGGGATTTCGAATATTTGAAATAAATTATTTCAAACAAAAATGACTAAAAATTTATTTTAACTGAAGTTAATACGAATATATTCAATTTAATTATAAAAGGAATTAGAAATAGCACGGTAGTTTGAAAAGTCAAATATGAACTTTGACTGACTGTACAGGATGCAGAATAAATCGGATTTTGGTGAAACCAAAAATATTAGAATCTATTTAAAAATATCTTTCCAACGAATCCGAAAAATCGAAATTTCATAGCGGGAATTAAAAGTTATGGCCAGTTGAAATTTCAGAATAGTCGTTGTAGAATTTCTATATATTTTTAATATTAAAAATAGCCATTTTTCAAACGACCTCTGTTTTCGACGAAACCACTTTTGTTGGATTCGGAATGTCAAATTATTGCTAAGTTTAATTTTTCATAATTTTTAGAATTAATTTGTGACCGTGGCAAAAGATTTCAGTTTGGTCAATTTCGGTCAATTTTAATCGATTTGAAAAAGGCCATTTTTCAAACAGTCTCAGAATTCGACGAAATTAATTTTGTTAGGACCGTATCATCAAAACAAAGCCAGAAATAATTTTTCTTGATTTTTCTGAGTTCGTATGTGACCCCGGTAGATTAAAGAGTACGTTCGAAGTAATATTAAAAAGATTTATTTTAAAAATAAAAGAAACATGCTGTAAACATCAGAAGTGGATTTCGGCACTAGCGCCATTGCGTTCAGAAGGCGTCAAAACATATTGTTCGACAGTCCTTGGGCTCCGTTTGGAGATCGGACGGAAAAACCCTAATTTTGGATTTAATTAAATAAAAAAGGAAAATACGCTCATACCCATATAAATACGCACGCTACAGTGCTTCTTCTTCCCGTTCTCTTCACGCCACAGTAACCCATAACACATCAAATCTTCTTCCTTCGATTTTTCCTTCGTTTCTCAACGAAATCCTTCGTCGTAGTACAACTTTTCGAAGAGATTTTCGTGCTCTTCGATTCTACACCAAAATCGGACCCTCCCGAAGCCTACAGCCGCCGCACCAGCGCCATAAACCCGCCGCTATTCGCACCTTCCCGGGCCCATCACACGCCGCCGCACCCTCCCCCCTTTCCGGCGCACCTCCCCCTCTCCGAGCTCTCCAAGGTCGCGCAAACATCTCTGAAAACCATTGCCTCAATCTCCTGAAAGGTTGGATCAAAGATTTGAACAAATTGAAATTATAAAGGTATGAACATTTCATATTTTGCGACGCTTTTATCTGTTACAGTAGCAGTTGTGAAAAGTAATTGATAATTTGTTCATATGAACTTCAAACCAAAAAATTTCAGATTCGAGAGAACCGTGACTTCAAATAAGACTTTTTAAAAAAGCGACTGGTTCAAATTCTTATCCAATCAAGGTGAGATTCTATATTAAATAATTAAATTAATTTAATTATTAATTTTCCGTTTTTATTTAAATAATTGAACGGTGAATGAAGTAGATCTGAGATGTGATAATATTCTGAATGATTGTTTGGTTTATCTGTGTGTATAATTCCAGATCTGCTAGTTAAAAATTTCAGATCTGTATGTGATGAAAATTTGAATAATCATTTTGTTTAAATTTTGTCGAATAATGTTTTGTTGATATTCTATGAATCATGTATATATAAAAATATCACCTTATTCATGTCTTTGAATTGAACTAGAAAATTTCAATTCAATACCACCTTGTTGTTATTTGATTTGACTAGACCTTTTTAGTTCAAATATAATATTGATATGATGTTTGTAGGATTGAAATATGACGATATGAAAGAAATTACATTTATATTTAATGTAATTAGGACATGAATTTTTCACCACAATAAAAATTACATTTGTAGGTGAAAAATAAAAGTATGATTTTGCGATGAAATATAGATTACATTTTCTTGTAATGTAAAAAGACATGAATTTGCATTGTAAATTAAAGACATGAATTTGCATTGTAAATTAAAAACATGAATTAGCATTGTAAATAAAGACATGAATTTGCATTGTAAATAAAAAGATTAGATTTTTGCATTGTAAATAAAAAGATTAGATTTTTGCATTGTAAATAAAAAGATTAGATTTTTGCATTGTAAATGAAAAGATGAGATTTTTGCATTGTAAATAAAAAGATGAGATTTTTGCAATGTAAATAGACAGATGAGATTTTTGCATTGTAAATAAAAAGATGAGATTTTTGCATTGTAAATAAAAAGATGAGATTTTTGCAATGTAAATAAAAAGATGAGATTTTTGCAATGTAAATAAAAAGATGTGATTTTTGCATTGTAAATAAAAAGATTAGATTTTTGCATCGTAAATAAAAAGATTAGGTTATTACAAAGACATGAAATTTATACCGTATAGAAAATTACATTTTTATATGTAATTAAAAGACATGAAATTTATACCGCATAGAATTACATTTTTATATATAATTATAGAAATAGAATTTACATGAAAATTAAAATTACATTTTTATATGTAAATTAAGAATGAGAAGTTGCATTAAAAATAAAATTACATTTTTATATGTAATTAAAGAATAGGATTTTACATTGTGTAACGACCCGGAAAAATGCGATCTTGGTTATCCGATATACAACACATATCGAACATCCAAGGATCGAAAATAACCGAATAGTTAATGAAAGAAAATAGTGGGTGAGGATAGATAAGATAGAAACTTAGAATATAAGAAGAAGAAACAAAACATCAGAGTAACACGAACCTCACGACGGAACGAATAACATATAATAGATAATATATCCTTGAGATAAAATCAGTATATGTATATAATAACATTTTCAGAGTACAACACTTACAACACAATGAAAATAAACTATAGCTATATGATCCTGAAGCCTCCTGCTTCAGCTCTTCAAGTATCTGTAAATCCCGACTACTTGACTGCCCGTACAAAATAAGGCACCCAAGAGTTTTGGGAAAACAAAACAAAATAAACTCCGGGTCAGTCATGGGACTGGTATGAGTAAAACAGTTTTAAACGGTTTGAACAAGTAAACGATATCTCATAAGACCACGTCGTATAACGGAACGGGTTTTTCCCTTATGAGAATCCAAAATATCTTTATATCAAAAACCTTTTGATATTATAATAATGTCTATCAACCACAATTTAATAATCATTTAGCAGAAAAGCTTTTATCTCACGTTCTACATGTATAATATAAAATCAAAACCGCAAGCACGTATTGGGTAATGGATTTCCAACTATGACAAGGTATGGAACCACATTCCGATCAGTGTACTCTAGGAACGATACACTGGAGTTCAACAAGAACATCTTGCAACTCAGCCACACATGACCGACCACTCATTTCGCTTGAGTGTATCGAATGTATATCACCAACGGTTGGGATCAGCAACCGTTTCCCGAATGGGACAGCATCTGTAACACCCCGTATTTTCTGTGAACTTAAGAATTACAAATCTGAGTATAATTAAAATATAAAATCAGAATCAAGGGAAACGGGCTGTGCCATTGCGTTCGTCTCGGAAAAATACGCGAAATAGAGTCCGAAATTTCGTAAATCGGAGTCCATATGACCAAGTTATGGCCTTCCAAAGTTCAGAAAAAAAAATTAAACAGCACAGACCAGGTCGACTGGGGAGTCGACCCTAGAGTCGACCTGCCCCCAGGGGGTCGACCCTAGAGTCGACCTGCCCCCAGGGGGTCGACCCTAGAGTCGACCTGCCCCCAGGGAGTCGACCCTAGAGTCGACCTGGGGGTCGACCTGCCTCCCGAATCTGCTTTTCTGCCTGGGTGCGTTCTGATGTATCTGGTCTCGTTTTCTATCTAGATTCGTCTGCCTAAACCTATTTAAACAGCCCCAAACCCAGCCTTCTCTGCACACAATTCTATTCTGCTTCTACTCTGCCTCTGTTCTAAATTAAAATTAAAAATGGCGTTGCTACTCTGCTGAAATCAAAACTAGAAGACAATCAACATCAACCTAAATTCAATTAGAGATTAGAGCTTCTGCAACGGTTCTACAACAACTAGAGTTCTTTCTTTAATCCAATTAAGGCAAGTACAGTTATTTTCCGCTATAAACGTTAATTTTGATTGTGACATGAATTCTAAATCTGAATCTGAGGTTATATCTGTTCTGTTCTAATTTGATTTATTTTATTCTGTACCTCTTTCCTCTTTCTGTTTTATAGCCAGGCTACCACGAGCCTGAGCCAATCTCATAAGAGATTAACCTACGCTAAATTGTTTGGGACAGTAAAATGAATGATGCATGAATTTTGCATGGCCAATAGGTGACTGATTTGAGGAAAGAAATGGACTGTAGCTAGAACATAAATCTGAGATGATTTGACATGTTATGTTTATAACATAAAAAGGTATTGAACATATGATTTGTGGACACGACATAAAAAGGTATATAATTGGACATAAATGTAGACTGTATTGAACATATAATTTGAAGGGAATATGGCTTAGGTATAAAGACTTACATGGAAGTAGGATATCTATTATGTAAATAAACACCTAAGTAGGGGATCTTTGGGATATATGACATGCATAGTAATCTATGGCTATATTTGGTATAATTTATATATGGATCTTCTGTACTATGCAAGTTTAATAAAAATTGAAACATATGATATATGGTAAATTATGACCATAATCTATGCTATGTAAATATAATGCAAACATGGGGTATATGATTATATTGTGCATCACGACTATTATTTATGCATGTGAACTTAGGCAAGATTTATAATTAGGCAAGATATATTTGTGAAACTTTAAGAAGTGAGTAAATCTGTTATATTTGCCTAATTTGTTAGTTTTGTTACATTGCCTAATCTGCTAGTTCTGTTATATTGCTTAATCTGCTAGTTCTGCTCTACTATCTAGTCTGCTAGATTTGTTCATCTGCCATCTGCTAAGTCTGTTGAAAATGCTAAATCTGCTAGTCTGCTTAATCTGCTAAGTCGCCTAGTCTGAGAAATCTGTTATCTGCTATATCTGTTGAGTTGATATAATTAGTCCACTATTGACATAATCTGAATTGGCTATAGTTATGAATAATTGACATGTATATTAGGCATGGGTATAAATGGGAAATCATTAATTAATTGGCCGCAAAGATAAACATGGCTAACTCGAGGTTAGAATGAGTTTACGGCGTAATTCTGCCCGGAACCGCCCGGCATATTCCAGTGGTCGCAAACAATAGGTTCTAATGTGAGAAGTTAGTCATAACGTGCTTGAAACCCGAGGTTAGACTCAGTTTGCGACAGAAACCTGCCCGGAACCAACCGGCCTAACCAGTAGCCGCAAACTGTCAGTCTAATGTGAGAGGTTTGGGCATTAATACTTAATTAATGAAAATCTGAGATAATTATGATGTCTAAAACGTGTTGGGTAAGGTTAAACCAATTGGACCAATGAATCTGATAAACCCGTTTCGTGAATCCGTAGGCCCAATACAAAGTTAGATAATCTATAACCAGTTAATCTGTAAGTCTGTTAATCTGTAACAAGTTAATCTGAAGCCTGTTAATCCGAACATCTGATCCGTTAGTCTGAAAACCTGTTAACTTGATTTGTCTGATCTGTGAACTAGTTAATCTAAATTTTGTATGTCTGAAACTTGTAGACAAGTTAAGCTGAAATCTGTTAGTCTGGGGACACAAGGTTAGGAGGGGAATCACTTGTGTCATCTATTGTTTGGGACCCATATTAGTCAGTAACCCTTTCTGGTATCAAAACTTTGACCCAACAGTAGGTAGGGTCCGGGAACGCTTACTGAACTAATTATAAACGGTTCATTCTGATAATGGCGAGGGGTGTTGATGGTGCGTTCCAACCGGGTCATGTGCGTGCATAGATCCCGGTCTGCCTCTGAGGATGTAAGACGCCGTGACATCTGTAAATAGGTCTGTGCCAATTGGTTGTCACTTTAGGGAGTGATACACCCTACTGTGGGGCCGACACAGAATATTTATGTATTAGGGAGCCGATCGCTTGGGGTAGGGTTTTAGGGTACACTTAGTTCTGTCTGTTTCTGTTGGTACCGTCTGTTTCTGTTGGGTAGTAACACCTGTCTGTTTCTGCGTGGTACCGTCTGTTCGGGTGGTAAAGGCCCATTACTAGTGTACACCTAATTCTACATTCTGTTTCCGTAGGGATTAATCTGTTTCTGCTTCTGTCTGTTTCTGATCAGGAAGTAAAGGCCCATTATTAGCATTCTGTTTTTGTTAAATTATTCTGTACCCGTTCCTGCTTCAGTTTAGACATTAGGGTGACACCTAATTATGTTATACTAGTATTAGTGCAGAGAAGTGTAAAGCAATAGTTTATGTCATTCTGTTCTTCTGTTATATCTGCCACACCTGTTACAGTTATCCCTCATCCAGTTTTATGTTCATGTCATATTATTATTATTATCTGTTCATATGCTGAAAGTCACTGGACTTGCCAGACTTTTTGTCCGACCCTTGTTGTTTCGCCTCCTTTCTTCCGTCCCCCCCCCCCAGGTTATCCAAGGAGGGAATACTTTAGCTTGATCCGGATTTCTCTTTGCTTGAAGTGCTTAAAGTATGGCTTGGCTCTGTATAGCTTCCGTTCTATGGGGATTATGATTTTAAACCATGCATTTTGAAGGCTTTTGTACAAGACTGATATTTTGTACTTGAATTCTGAGATTTGAAAGGATGTAACCATATTGATGTCTGTTTCCGCTGTAATAAAGTTAAAAATTTTCAAGTACTGTTTTATCTGTCTTGTAAGTTTCTGTTCTGTTTACTAAAATGCTCCACCAAAGTTAAGGCATTCCCTTTGTGAGTGACCTTAACGGAGGTGGGGTGTTACAGCATCAACAATAGATTTTTAGAAATAAATGAAACTCTAGATCAAGTGATTATACACCCTAATAGGTGCGACCTACATAGCCATGCTATCTGCCTGATTTCTGTCATTTACCAGTTGATGAGTCTTGAGGTTACGCTTTATCATCACATCAGATTTCACTTTGAATGCCACATTGTCAGATCCATCGAAAATCACTAATTGACGTTTACAACAGTACATTACGTGTTAGCTAAAGAAGTTTCCTTCTCCGCTTCCACTCTTGGTACGGTTGAAGAAATCAATGTACGTGACCTTTCTGGAAATACTCTGTCAGACATTCATCCATACAAGTCATTCAGGAACAGGATGAACCGAAGGCACTATTCAATACATCCATCTTAGGCACTGTTCTCTAAGACTTATACAATAGCCTTTGCACTTTACTCCGTCTTCAAATATCTTTGGCATATATGATTCGCAATGCTTATGCCAATACAGAGTGGTTCTTTGGATAATAATCCAACCGGTCTCTCCATATTAACAATGTTAAAATGGTCAAAACTTCGATAGCCTGTGATTTAACCATCAAAGAAAAACACGTGTGCAAACAACGATATTATTTCCAGATGGAAATTCTATCAATCAATCATCAATCATATATGAATATATCTATATATATATATATACTCATGTTTCCTATTTCAATATTTGATTACGTTTCTGATTCTATTTGGAAAACATTTCCAAATCTTCTTTACTTGGATTTAAAACAGATGTTTAAATCAACATCGCGACGACAACTCAAACCACTATACTTATTTACTAAATCACTTAACCACTTTTACTCTCGAACCTTAACCATTTCTAAATTAAAAACGAAGTCAATCAAGCTGGGGTATAACTACCTCTCAGACCTTAACTGAACAACATTTCAAATCCCTAAATAGGGTAAGTTCATCTTTTAACCCTTTAACACTTCCTTACGAACCCCCTTCTTTTACAAGTTTACGTGATTATAACAATGGTGTTATAATCTCCTACATCCGAAATACATTATCTTTAATATGACTTTCATTTCCTAATTCGAATAATATAACGACAACTAATTTATTTACTCCTATTCGGTTAACTCTAATCTATAACTCTTATTTGAATAACTCCAACCTAAGAATTCTTACTGGATTAACTCTTATTCGAATAACTTATATTTGAATTGCTTACTTTCGAATACTTATATTCGATAATCTCTTTCTTTGAATATTTTTGATTCGATTATCTCACTTCGAATATCTCTGATTCGATTATCTCACTTCGAATATCTACTATTCGATTATCTCACTTCGAATATCTACTATTCGATTATCTCACTTCGAATATTTCTGATTCGATTTATTTCTTCGAATAACTAAATTCGATTAACTCATTTCAACTTTATTCGAATAAACTAAATCCGATTAACTCCATTTGAATAACTCTAGTTCGATTTAACTCTATTCAATAACTCTAGTTCGATTTAACTCTATTGATTAACTCTAATTCGATTTAACTCTATCGATTAACTCTAATTCGATTTAACTCTATCGATTAACTCTAACTGATTAACTCTAACTGGTTTAATTCTAACTGATTAACTCTAACCGGTTAACCCTAATGGTTTTACTCTAATTGGTTAACTCTAACTGGTTTAATTCTAACTGATTAACTCTAACTGGTTAACCCTAATGGTTTTACTCTAACTGGTTAACCCTAATGGTTTTTCTCTAACTGGTTAACCCTAACTGATTAACTCTATTCAACCAACTTGACTCGACTAACCCCTTTCGAATAACATATTCGATTTACTAACTTTCGAATACCATATTCGATTTAACTCCTTTCGAATACCATATTCGATTTAACTCCTTTCGAATACCATATTCGATTTACTGACTTTATTCGCTTTATAAAGATTTCCTTTTTAACAATGTTTATTCATTTTTAAAGATTTACTTTTAGTAACGGTTCTTCACTTTAAAAATGATTTCCTTTTTATAATGTTTTCCCTTCTTATAACGGTTTTCTTTATATAACGTTTTCCTTTTCATTTCTATTTATTCCCTAAGTAAATAATACCTTTATAATATCTTATTTATTAACCAAATAAATAATTCACTTAACATGTCCTAATTATGAATAAATATCTCATTTAACACCTCCTATTTACTTAACAAATAAATATCTCCTTTATAAAATCTTATTCTACTTATTTAACAAATAAATATCTCATTTTCTTATCTTATTTATTTAACAAATAAATATCTCATTATCTTATCCTATTTATTTAACAAATAAATATCTCATTTTCTTATCTTATTTATTTAACAAATAAATATCTCATTATCTTATCCTATTTATTTAAGAAATAAATATCTTATTTTATCTTATTTATTTAACCTAAATAAATAATTCACTTTATAAATATTCCATTTTTAAATATTACCCTTCAGTTATAATTCCACTTAATAATATTCCCTATTTATAGATATTCCATTTATAAATAAGTTCCATTTATAAATATCTCCATTTATAAATATCTCCATTTATAAAATCTTTGTTGATTTTATAAATATTTTCTCTTTTATAAAATCCTCCTTATTTATAAATATCCCAATTTATAAATATTTCTTATTTATAAATATTCCAATTTATAAATATTATGTTTACAATATTACTTTGAAAATCTCTTTTTCCCATTCCGATATTTATGGTACTTAACACATCAAATCATGATGACCAATATCATCCAAACACATATAATCAACCACAGATTATAAACTACATCATATATCACAATATATGAAGAACAATAAAATAACTATTGAGGAATCCAGTCGGATTCCTCCAACCTGTTTCCCTGCATCCACAGATGTTACACAATATGATTATCATCACTTTCAGTTCAATACGAATTATTCTGTTAACAGAATCAATATATATGGATTTAACGGTTTATATATATATATAAATATTTATATACATATAATTTCCACTAACTGACTAGCAGTTCAATCAAACAGTCAACACACAGTCAATCAGCCAATATTTAACAGTCCTAAAAAATACGACATGAAAATATAAACTGTTCAGAGTTAGTGAGATTTACTCAATTTGGATGATCATCGTTAATAACGATAACCATCGCTTGATTTGATTCAGATGGATAATTTATTTTACAATTTATTTTACAATAAATTATAGCGAGCTCGGATTCATTCCCAGTCAGCTCCTTTGGGTTGCTCCCGTCCATAAGATCCCGACGGATCTTGATTTTCTGAATTTCGTTAACGTATGCTCAAGTTATAACATTTCAAAGTTTGAACACTTATTAAATATAAAAATAAAACTTATATTAAAACTTCCAATGGGCTTTTACCCGTAATCCTTGGCCCATCCTCGCTAATAAGAACCCGACCGTATTTGCTTTCTTTCCAAATGGAAATGCCGTAACCTGCTCCTTTTCTCACTTGCCATTTCCGCATCTTTGACTCCTCCTTCCTCATTTATACACAACCAAAAATTCAAACGAAAATCAACACGTTCATCTCCATGGAAATCTCCATCACTTTATCACCTCAAAGAAGAACTCGAGCCCATCTTCATCCTTTCGGTTTCTCAGTCTCGCGACAACCCTTCCGAGACCAGCGACACTTTCTCACTCAGAATTCCATAAAAAAATTCCACATAAGACCGAAATCAAACACTCAACCCAAATATCATTTTTAAATCATCGATCGAAGTGTATACCTCATCAATGACTGAACCCTAACCTCGGCTGTTGTTTTTTCCAGCGAAGACAGAACAAGACCGAACCCACCCAAACTAGTATAGAATAGAAGAGGACCATCCCAGCAACACAAATACACATATATATTTATTTATAAATTTTTGTTTGAGTTTAAATGAATTTTCAAAGATCAACTTTTCACTGTAACATGAAAAACCCGAAGGTGCAAGTTTAGTTGACCAGAAGAAATAGATTTTTAGGGTTAACAGATGTTGGGGTTATCTATAGCATTTGGATTGGAATATCCCCTTAGCATATTCCATTTATTTATTTATTTTGCTATATGTTCTTATCGAAATAAATTTCTTATGACCACACACGATACCCGTGAATCATGAAAATTGACATGCACCTTCAGTTCGACAATACGGTCCTAACGAAACTGGTTTCGTCGAATTCCGACTCCATTTTCTCACACAGCGTATTTTTAACCATCAAAATACTGACTGTTTTTCACTCTAAAAATCCGTACGGCGACACAGTGACTCTAAAAATCACGGAACTTGGAATCTAGCAATAATTTGATGTTGCGGATCCAACTAAATTAGTTTCGTCGATTTCCGACTTCGTTTGCAAAACCAGCTATTTTTAAAGCTCTGAAGGACCCCTTTAAGTATATAAATATATTTAAATTAAATATTTATAAATAAATATTATCGTATATATTCACAGTGGAATACCATACAGCTCATATTGGGTTTATAACTCGATATTCCGAATCCTGTGTTACATCGATATTCGATTTATATTGAAATTCCTTTTAAAAAATATAAATAATTCCTTTATAAATTATAAAGGAATTCCACAGCGACTTTTCTAAAATTTGATTTAGACGTAAATCAAAATCTACACGACGAAATCCCAATTTTTCTCTTCCACTAGAAAGATATACTCCACCAGCTCCACACGTTTCTTGTTTCACAGAAATCCGGCTTAAAACGAATCATGTACATTCAGTTGAAGTTCGAATCGCCAATTTGCGAACTACAGCGCCATTTCGAGCTCGATTTTAACTATATTATAACTCTACGTTCAAGCTGTCATTTATATAATATACTCATTATTCAAATTCAATTCTAAACTGAATAAAATATCACAGATGATCCAGATCACACCATATCGCCATTTCAGCCAATTTTGATTATTTCAGAATTAAATATATTATTTAATTTATTATTTTAAATTAAATATTCACCATTATTTAATTAAACCACCATTTAATTCACTATATCACTATTTATATAATTAAATTAATTAATTGTAATACCTCTGGAAAATGCGGGTCGTTACACATTGTAAATTGAAAACAAGACTTGACATGCAATATTAATTACATTTTTAATGTAATTAAAAAGCAGAATTTGACAGTGTAATTAAAATCACATTTTTAATGTAATTTATAAAGATGGAGTTTTTCACCATTATGTTAATTACATTTTTAATGTAATTAATAAGAGAAATTTTACAATGTAATTAAAGGATAGAGATTCTACATTATAATGTTAGTACAATTTACACTGTAATTAAAAAAGGGAGATTTTGCATTGTGATAAAAGAATGGAACTCAACATTGTAATATAATTTACATTTCTATGTGAATATAAGAATTTAAGAATAAATGGAGAAATTGGACTTTGAATTTTAATTTACATTTTTAATGTAAATATAGGAATAAAAGAATGTATTTAAGATGTTGAAATATTGTCTTCATTTTTAAGTGAATTAAAATTGAATGGAGATCAGTAGTTGTTGAGCTCGTTGTTAAATTGAACGACGTTATTATGGTTAATGGTTTATATTTATATATTTATATATAAATATAAATAAATTTTAATGAATCGAGCGCGGTAGTTCGCGTTTTGAAATCGTACCTTTAAAAGACTATATCAAAAGATCCAACCGTTGGATTTTCCCAAAATGAAAACCATTAGGACTGCTTTGGGAAGATCTTTCCAATGAAATAAATTACGTTAAAATCCAACAGTTAGATTTTGAGAAATGTGTAAATAAAAATTGGTTGAAAACAGCGCCAGGGTCGCACCTTTGACCCGAAGCGTCGTTAAATAAAGATTTAATTATTTTAAATAATTAACGTAAGTATTAATCGTTATAAAATAATATAACGACATGAAGTGGGTTTTCTCAAATTATATACGCGAGAATTATTAGGAAAGTCTAAGTTAATCTCATTCCAAATAATCAAGCGACGTTAAAAATCGAAGTGTGAAGACAGCGAATAAAGACCGTAAATCTTCCCTCGAATGGACAACGATCAAGACCCTGAATTGGATTGCTCCCAATCCAAGGGTCAGGGTAATTGTCCAAACATACATGTTGATTTCACGGATATGCGGGTACCTCCTTTCCGTACTGGACATACGGGACGAGAATATCTCCAGTTTCGTTCAGACCCAGAACAAGCTTATAAATGGAATGTGTGTCCAACATTGTACTCCTTTATATCGTATTTATTGATTTTTTGCCGAGTGTATGAATGTTTGGTGGCGGAGAATTTATTCTCTTGCTTAACACCCTTTTATATATTTCGGCAAATGATTGATTGTATGATATGGATTGACAGTGTGGCATACCAAGATGCAATGATCAAGGTTTCTTATTGAAAAGCAGAACCTTGTGGTGACGATCAAAGCACAGGTTGAACAAGCATAGCTTTGTGTATTACGTAGCTTTACGAGCCTTACAACCCGGTTAAGTCTAAAACGGAGTAAGGCAACGCAGGGAGAGCAGCACGTTTCTTTCTAGCTAGAAGTTGTGTTTGGGTTTTACACGGCCCGACATTTTACTTATGTGGATGATGGAATGAAGCGCCTCGGATATTAGGTCCTATAGGACCGGGAAATGTGTGTTTAGCAATTGTCAATCCACAAAATCATATGTGCGGACCGGCCCTGCAGCTTTCCAAGGGTTCACTGCGGGGATCCTGGGACATTAGCTAGAGTGTCTCGAATCGGTAAGGAGATTGTTCCTAGCCTTGACTCATGATGGAAAACCAAATTCCCAATACGACCCTACGGACTTGATTGTATTACTAGTATGGAGGCATAGTATATGGTAGCTATGCTTCCTAGGATTGATACATTTATTTTGAAATGTTTTTTATATACACAAATAATAATATCAAATTCGTTTTTATTATACCAAGCATGTTTAATCATCATAAGGTAAAACTCTATCCTCTGGTTTGCGTTGCATTGTGTGATGGGACTTTAGTCTTATAGTGATTCCATTTTTCCAAAAGCATTGCATTGTTTTACGATTTATTTATTTATCTGTTCTATCACATTAAATTATGCATGGCAATCCATTGAAATAAACCCGTTCCGCGTTAGCGGCGTGGTCTTTGGATTTGCCTTATTGCTATTAGTTAAATTAGTTAAGAATTCTCACACCAGTCCTATGACTGACCCGTTGTTTTTTTTCACCTTTGCAAACTCGGGTGCCCTCTTTTCCATATGGGCAGCCAAGTAACAGGTTTAGTCTTTCTTTGGAGCTGCTTATCTATCTGGGAGTTGCTTACTTTGGAGGTGCTTGTGTTGGACCACGAAGACTATCTCTCAATTAGCTTTTATTTGCATTTTATCTTTAGACTCTGAGACATCCAAACTTATTTTATTTCCAGTTGTTCCATCTTGAAGTTGAAACTATTTCCTTTTTGCTGAAACCTGATGTAATAATTTAGATCTCTGTGACTATGGGATTCTGTGTTTGATGACATTCATATTTCCGCTGCTATGATGTTATTATTCTATAGTTTTCCTATGCTATGTTGTATCTGTGATCTGTATTATTGTATTTATGTTGTATTCCAAATGATTATTCCTTACTTTCATTCCATGGAAGTTTGGGGTTATCACAGTTGGTATCAGAGCTTTGGTTAAACCTATCTTTCGAATATAACATATTTATAATAATTCATTTACGTAGAATCACAATATTCTATGGAGAACATTTCATGAGAATGCATAATAATCAGTCATTTTATCGCCGTCCTTTTATCCATCCTTTTATCTTTATCATTTCTTAAAATCACCATTACAGTTGTTCCGACTCTTTCCTGGATCGTATAGAACTAACTAAAAATGAGTAATGCTCCCGCTAGAGCTAGAGCAAGGAGGCAAAATGTTGCTGAAACTGAGGAGGCCACAGTTCAACAGCCACCACCACCACCACCGCAGCCCTTTGACTTGGATAGGGTAGCGAAGAAGTTCAAGAATTTAGGTGGAGTTCCATTCATTGGTACTGAGACCGTGACACAGGCTCAGGCATGGCTTAAGAATTGTGAGAAGATATTTAGAGGGCTAGAGCTAGAAGATCAAAGAAAGAGATTTACGGCTTCATGCTGCTACAAGGCGAAGCACAGAATTGGTGGGAATTTGTCAATATAGGAGGTGATGAAGAAAATATGACTTGGACCAAGTTTAAAGAGTTGTTCAATGAAAAATACGTTCCAAGGCAAGAAGTGGAAAGGTTGCATGACGAGTTCGCCAACTTGAAGCAAGGCGACAAAACTATCTCTGAGTATGTAAGAAGATTTGAAGACCTCTCTCGCTATGCCCCAGAATTGATTCAGGATGATTTTCAAAAGAACAAGAGGTTCATTAATGGACTTGCTAGGAAGTACACTGATAGGGTTACTGCTCACATTGACCTTTCTTTTAATAAGCTGATTGAGTTTTCTTGTCGCTATGAGGAGAACGACAAAATAGTTTCATAGCAAGATAGAGAAAGGAGCTTGGCCAACAATAATAATAAGAGGAAGCAAGCCAAAAAGAAGAATGAAGGAAGCGGTTCTGGAGCTGCTAAAACCCATGATAAGATAAAGGTGCAATGCTACAACTGCCAGAAGTTTGGACACTACAGCAAGGATTGCAGAAATCCAAAGAAGGCCAGAAGTGATGACACTAAAGAATGCTATAACTGCCACAAAAAGGGTCATATCAAGCCTAATTGTCCACTGTTGAGAGGATCTCAGATTGCACATGTGTACGAGGGGGCAAGTGATTCATCTTCTTCCGCACCTACTTCTTCTGAAGGAGTAGGTAAGCTTGATGTTTTAGGTGGTACTATCTCTGTTAAAAACATTCCTGTTACTGCTTTGTTTGATACTGGTGCCTCGAGGAGTTTTATTTCTAGCAATATAGTAAAGAAATTGAAATTAAAACAAAGAAGCCTTAAAGAGACAATTAATGTTCATAATCCTGTAGGAGGTTCTATCGTCCCTGATTTATATTGTAGGGTGCTTATTTCCTACTCTTACTTTCAGTTTCCTTTTGACTTGACTATCATGAATTTTTCTGAGTTTGATATCATCCTTGGTCTTGATTGGCTAGCAAAATATGGCGCTGAAGTGCTATGCTCAGAAAGAATAGTGAAGGCGAAAACAGAATTCGGAAATACTATTGCTATACCTTGCCATGGTTCAAAATCTGATAGAAAGGCATTTTGTCTTCTCTTGAGATCACTCCCATTTCTTTAGAAATATTCCTGTAGTCAAAAATTACGCGGACGTATTTGAAGGAGTAGACAATTTACCACCACGAAGAGAAATTGATTTCAGAATTGATCTTGTTCCAAATGCAAGGCATGTAGTCCATGCTATCCGAAGGATGACCCCTAAAGAAAAGGAAGAGTTGAAAACCCAAACTAAGCAGCTCTTATGGAAGGGACTCATCCAGCCTAGTTTTTCCAATTGGGGTGCAGCTGTGGTGTTTGTTCCCAAGTCTGACGGTACTCTACGGCTCTGTGTGGATTACCGCGACCTTAATAAGCAAACATTGAAGAACAAATACCCCTTGCCTCGCATAGATGATTTAATGGACCAATTAAATGGAGCCAAGGTGTTTTCTAAGATGGACCTAGCCACAGGTTTCCATCAACTTCGCATAGCCGAAGAATGCATACCTTTTACAGCCTTCAGAGGTCCTGACATATTCTACGAATGGCTAGTAATGTCGTTCGGCCTATGCAATGCTCCAGCCTATTTTGTTGACTTGATGAATAGAGTCTTCTGAGATGTTTTAAACAAATTCGTCCTAGTCTTCATTGATGATATCTTAATATATTCTAAAACTAAGGAGGAGCATGAAGGACATTTAAGGGAAATATTGGAGATTCTGCGAAGAAATGTTCTAAAAGCGAAATTTTCCAAATGCACATTTTGGCAAGAGGAAGTAAAATTCTTGGGCCATGTTGTGTCGAAAGAAGGAATTGCTATTGACCCAAGTAAAATTGCCGCCATTTGATATTGGAAGCAATCCAGTACACACTGAAGTAAGAAGCTTCCTAGGATTGGCTGGATATTATAGGAAATTCGTCAAAGACTTCTCCATACTGTCTGGCCCATTAACAAAGATCACCAAGAAACACACCAAGTTCATCTGGACAACGGAGTGTGAGGAGGCCTTCCAAAAGCTAAAGGTGAGTTTGAACACTGCTCCCGTACTAACCATCATCGATGGCAACCAAGATTTAGCCGTCTACACCGATGCTTCTCAAAGTGGTGGTCTTGACGTAGTATTGATGCAAAGAGGCAAAGTTGTTGCTTATGCAAGTCGTCAATTAAAGCCGCATGAGAAAAATTATCGTGTCCACGACTTAGAGTTGTTGGTCGTAGTCTTTGCTTTAAAGATTTGGAGACATTATCTTTTGGGAGAAAAGTTTGAATTATTCACAGACCATCAATCTTTGAAATATCTCTTCGATCAAAAGGGTTTGAATTTAAGGCAGCAACGATGGCTAGAATTTCTTGCGGCATACGATCTTGACATCTTATATACTCCGGGGAAAGCCAATGTTGTGGCAGACACACTCAGTAGAAAGAATGCCATTGTCGCAAGCCTCATCGTTACCCCTTCTTTGATTGATAAAATTTCTGCTCTTCAAAAGGATGATGAGTTTATTCAAAGAATTATTAAGAATATTCAAGAAGGTGAAAACACGAGCTTCCAAATAGATGGCAAGGGAGTCCTTAGACTGCAAGGGCGGATTTGTGTTCCAAATATCCCAGAGCTCATAAGGGAAGTTTTAGATGAAAGTCACAAATCAAAGCTTAGCATCCATCCAGGCATGAGCAAGATGTATCAGGATCTAAAGCGCAAGTTTTGGTGGAGATCTATGAAGAGGGATATATCCATTTATGTAAGTAGATGTCCTACATCCCAACAAGTAAATAGCGATTAACAAAAGCTGGCAGGATTGTTGCAACCATTGGAGGTTCCAAATTGGAAGTGGGACCAAATCTCCATGGATTTTATAGATGGTTTGCCCCGTACTAGGAGAGGAATGACAGCATATGGGTGATCGTGGATCGCTTCACCAAGACCGCTCATTTCATACCTGTCAAGTCCACTAGAACTGCTCAAAGTCTAGCGCAAATTTATTACAAAAAAATAGTCAGGTTACATGGGTTATAAAATTAAATCTTTCCTTTTCATCATTATATGAATGGAAATTTCCATTTTTTTTCTAAATAATAAGGAAAGAATAATCTTTTGTTTTAAAACAGAGTTCCTAGTTGCATTGTTAGCGGCCGTGATCCTATCTTCGCTAGCAAGTTTTGGGAAGCATTCCAAAATGAGTTAGGAACGAAGTTAAATTAAGCACCGCATATCATCCTCAGACAGATGGCCAAACTAAGAGGGTGAATCGCATTCTTGAAGATTTATTGCGAGCTTGCATACTCGATTTTAGAGGTTCTTGGGAGGATCACTTGCATTTAGTTGAATTCTCATACAACAATAGCTATCAAGGAAGTTTGAAAATGTCTCCATTTGAAGCCTTGTATGGTAGGCCATGTAGATCGCCAGCATGCTGGGTTGAAAAAGGAAATCGTCTTGTTTTGGGCCCAGACATGGTTCGAGAAGCTTCAGACAAAGTGGACTATATTAAGAAGCGATTATTGGTCGCCCAAAGTAGACAAAAGAGCTATGCAGATATAAGAAGAAGAGAATTGGCTTTTGAAGTGGGTGACTATGTCTATTTGAAAGTTGCTCCAATGCGAGGTGTAATCCGTTTTGGAAAGACAGGAAAATTAGCACCTAAATTCATCGGGCCCTTTCCTATTCTTGAAAAAATTGGTACCCTAGCTTACAGAATTCAGATGCCCGACTGGTTGCCTGGGGTGCACGATGTATTCCATGTATCTCAACTTCGAAGGCATATCCATGATCCGGATCTAGTTGTGAAGGAAGCAGCATAACAAGATTTGGAGATTACCCCAAGCCTTGCAGTGAGAAGGGAGCCACTGAAAATTATTGGCAAAGAGACTAAAGAGCTGAGAAATAAAAGAATCAACCTAGTTAAAGTGCAATGGAGCGACGATCCTATAGACTGCACTTGGGAAACTGAGGAGAGTATCAAACAAGCCTATCCCAATTGCAGAGTAGATATCTCCGATTAGATTTTGTTTGGAGGTACGCTTAAGATATTTTGCATTCTCTGTGTTGGTTCCTACTCTTCTATTTTTCCTTTTTCCTTTTCGAGGACGAAAAGTTCTTAAGCGGGGGAGATTGTAACAACCCGGAATTTGGGGCCAATTTAAAATTTTTATTTTAGAAATTTTAAGGGATTTTGAATATTAGAAATAAATTATTTCAAATAATAACGACTAAAAATTTATTTTAATCGAAGTTAATACAAATATATTCAATTTAATTATAAAAGGAATTAGAAATTGTAACACCCCATAAAACAGTTAATACTAATATTCACAAATGAAAGAATAATTAATTTCAAATATAAGAATATTGGGAAACGGGCTGCGCCATTGTGTTCGTCTTGGAAAAATACGCGAAATAGAGTCCGAAATTTTGTGAATCGGAGTTCGTATGACCGAGATATGGCCTCGAGAAGTTTCACGAAAAATTCAAATTTTAAAACAGAATTCAAAAACACAGAAATGGAGACAGGCGGGAAAACTCCCGCCCAGACCAGGTCGACCTGGGGTCGACTTGGGAGTCGACCTGGGGGGGCAGGTCGACACTAGAGTCGACCTGGGTGTCGACCTCCCTGGTCGAGCCCAGGTGACCTGGGTGCATCTGGTTGGGTTTTCGGGCTGTGTTTTGAAGGCTGGACGAAATCTAATGGCTCTAATCTATTCTAGGGTAAATCTAATGGCCTAAATGCATCCTAACATCTATAAATAAGTGGGTAGACTCTAACCCTAAATCACTTGAAAAATTGGAGAGCTACCGACATGCCGTTGTCATGGAGTTCAGCGTAGCCGTCACAAACTAAAGAAGAAGGAGAAAGCCTAGCCTACAACTAAATCTACTCAACAAATAAATTAAATCAAAGACTCTTTCTATTTCTCTTCTTTAAATTGTGAGTATGATGATTCTCACAATGTTATTATAAAATAATTCGATTAAGTTATGAATGGATCACAAGAAAGTGATGTGAATTGTAATTGTAAATTCTATATTATGGATCTCTTGTTATGTTATTATGTTGTCATATGTTATATGTTGTAAATTCTCCTATGCTATGCCATGCTATGATGAAAATCATGCTATGCTATGTTATGCTATCATGCCATGCTATGATGAAAATCATGCTATGCTATGTTATGCTATCATGTTATGCTATGTGTAAATCATGCTATGTTATGTCATAAATCTTATATATGTTGTAGATCTCATGTTAACACATATGTTGGAAATCCATAAGTTATATGATTATGATATCATGTTAAGTTGTGTTGAATCGTACAAGTTGTAAAATCATGATGTTGTTATTTATGCAAATTGGATCATGTTTTAAAGTTTATGTTTTTTTTCTAAAAATTAAATGGATCATGATTATGGGAATTTGCCTATTAAGTTAGGTGTACCCATATACATGAATCCACAATTTAAATTGGATCTTGAATATGGGAATTTGCCTATTAAGTTAGGTGTACCCATATGCATGAATCTATGACTAAATGAATTTTTATTATGGGAATTTGCCTATTGAGTTAGGTGTACCCATATAAACCCATATTGTTAGATTAGATGATGTTGATTCACACATGTTCCTATGCAAGTTTATGAAATTTGATTGAGATCATATTATGTGAATTATTAACAAGTTGACATCTTTAGATCCATGACATGTATAATCCTATGCAAGTTGTACATATGCAAGTTTCACCCCTTATTATGATTCATTTAGTCATATATACATGTTGTTATTGTGATAATCTCTTTTATGCTATGAGTTAGACTATTCGAGTCTAATATATATTTTGCGAATAAACGTTCAAACGTGGGGTAGGGGTGATATTAGGAATTAATAAATTGGGTGCAATTTTGTATGATTTTGCATGCCTTGAATGGATGTCCATAATTGAGTCAATTATGGACATTGTTGAATTTGGAATTAATTAATAATTCAAGTAGGGAATTATTAAAATTGGGGAAAGTGGATTATTAATAATAATCAATGCTTAGGACACGAGGTTGGACCCGTTTGTGACGTAAACCTGCCCGGACCCGCCCGGCAAATCCAGTAGTCACAAATGTCGGCCCAATGTGAGAGGTCCTAGGCCCAAACTAAAGCATAACAGTTGTAAAGACACGAGGTTAGACTCTTTTATGGTATAAGACTGCCCGGACCCGCCCGGCAAATCCAGCTGCCATAAATGCCAGTCTAATGTGAGAGGTCTTTATGAGGTTATGGCCTTAATGAATTAAGAAATACTTAGCCAGATAATCATGTAAGGTGGGACATGGGGGTTAAGTAGGTGCCTTGGGTGGCATGAGGAATCTAGTGGTTGCCTTTAGAGGCATTTGAAATACGATTAGACTTAACCAAATACACATGTAAATGAACATGACTAAGTGGGTTAAGTGGATGGACTAATGGGACAAGCTTAGGTGGAATGCTTGTGGGAAATAATGGGGGGGCCATTTCAACCAGTATCCCAAAACGTATCTTTGTGGGCTCGACCCAAGTCGAGGACGGGACACGCATACTGGGTTTGACTATAAGAGGCCAAAACAGGGAGCAGTGGCAACGCAAGTCCAACGGGTTTCATATGCGTGTGTGGACCCGGGCTGGTAGGTAAGACGTTGTTGCATCGTGTAGGTATAAGCCGTGCATCTCCGTTATATCGGGTTGCCACTTTAGGGGAATGATACACCCCACTGTGGGGCCAGCACGGGTATCTACGAGTAGGGAGCCGATCGAAAAATGGAAAGTGGGGTACACCTAGTGGAGATAGGGGCAGGCGGCACCTATGTAGTCAGCTGGAGTACGTAAAGCCATTAAGAAAGTTTCTAAGTGAAGCTAAGTGGGATCAATCTTTAGGGTGACTGGTGTGGTGCAGTATAGTGTTTATCCTTTAGTATTTAGGAGCGCCTATAACGTTTCCTTTAGCGATTGTCTATGTCCTTAATCTGCTCTTTCATAGACATTTCCTTGTTTTCCAGCTTATGCCTTAGTCCAGTTATTTTGATAATAGTATTGTAGAATTATCATACTCGCCAGACTTTATGTCTGACCCCCTCTTTTCCATCTTTTTTTTCCTTCAGGTCCTCAGGTTGGGCCAAGTTCTAGTGGAGTCTAGTTGGATCGCTTATCTCTTGGAAAGCTTGGACTGCAGAAGTGAAGTCCAGCTTGTTATCTTTCTTTTAATGGATATTTATTGTAATGGGATTATGTATTTTGTTTTTGTGAAGACGGATATTGTATTTGGTTATGATCTATGGTTTTATGATGTAACAGACATATTTAATTTCCGCTGCAATAAAATGAAGTTTTAGATTTTCAAGTGCTATTTATTATCTGTCTTGTTGTAATTTCTCTGTTCTATATTCACTTATGACCTCCATGGAAGTTAGTGCATTCCCCTGGTGAGTGACATTAATGGACGTGGAGTGTTACACGTGGTATCAGAACATAAGGTTACCAGAACAGATAAAATTTTTAGAAAAATATTTTTCTAAAGTATTTTTGGAAGAAGTGCTTTCAAAAACATGTTATTTAGAGAGAGTTTTTATGAAAAACATAATCCCAAATAGCCATATCCTTATCTTTATCTTTCGAATTCTCCATTTTGAATCTTTCCTTTTTCGTTTCAGCATGGCTGAAGATCTTAATCTCCCAGAAGGTGTGACGGTTCCAGGGTGGTTTAGGAGATATTTGGAGGCTAGTGCCACCACTGCAGGCCCAGCAGATGCTCCTCCACCCCCAGTTGCACCCATTCCTCCTCCTCCTCCTCCTCGTGTTGACACATTTGCAAAGACGTGCAAGGAATTTAAGGCTATGGGAGGAAAAACTTTTCAAGGGACTGAGACGTTTGTGGAGGCCAGAGACTGGCTTAAGGAGACTGAGGAATTATTGGATATCTTTGAAGTGGAAGATGGGAGGAAAGTCCGTTTAGCTGCTTGGTTAATGAAGGGAGAGGCCTCGTTTTGGTGGGAGGTCACTAACAGGGAACGTCCAGTTGATTCATGGGCGGATTTCAGACGAAGGTTTGAGGCAAAGTTTCTTTCAAGGGCAGAGGAGAATTTATATATGGAAAAATTCCTGACATTAAAGCAAGGGTGCTTATCAGTGAAGGAATATGTCAATAAATTTAATCAGTTAGCAAGGTTTGGCTTGGAGTTGGTGAACACGCCAGAGAAGAAAGCTTTGAGGTTCGTTAGAGGCTTGAATGAACCGTTGCAAGGGTTGGCTATGACCCACATCCCTATGGGAGCCACCTTTGAAAGGCTAGTAGAAATGGCACTTATGCATGAGGATAAGGCAGTTGAAAAGAAAGGGGATCAGAAGAAACCCCAACAGCAAAATAAGAAGGGTGGTAAAAACAATAATGGCAAAGGGAAGAAGAGATGCTTCAATTGTGGGACGTCTGGCCATCTCAGCAAAGATTGTAGAAAGAAAAAGAAGACTGGTTGTTTTCATTGTGGAGATGCGGAACATTTGGTGAAGGACTGCCCAAAGAAGGGGCAGAGGGCAGGGTCTACCTCGGGAGGACAGGTGCAGGCTCTTATGGCACCAGGGCAGGCAAGGGGCAAGTTCAGGCTATTGCGGTCCCACCGCTGCAAGAAAGAGGTAGAACAATTTCTCTTGAAAGCTTAGTTTTTCTGTTTGATCATCCTGTCCGTACCTTATTCGATTCTGGCGCATCTCATTCGTTTATCTCTGCATCATTAGTTGAATTACTGCACTTGAACACCAGTTTAGTAGAGGACCCCTTGGTTGTTTCAAATCCAATTGGGGGTTCGGCTCATTTGACCATGATATGTTTGGATTTGAAAATCTCTGTACTTAGCGTTGAATTTAGATGTGATGCTTATGTATTGGGCTTCACGGGCTATGGGCTAATTTTAGGAATGGATTGGTTATCTAGAAATGGGGCCATTCTTGATTGTGAAAGGAGAGTAGTTAGGCTTGTGACTCGCCTTGGTAACACTCTCGACATCTTTTGTAATCCCATAGATTCCGTTATGCTGAGTTATCTTAAATCGCTTGACGCGTCTGTAGAGAATCTGCGATCGGTAGAGGTGGTCCGGGAATATCCAGATGTGTTTGAGGAGGTGAAGGGCTTACCTCCAAAGCGGGAGATAGACTTTCGAATTTATCTTGTGGATAATGCTAAACCCGTATCTTTGCCAGTGCACCACATGGCTCCTCGTGAAAGGAGGGAACTCAATAAGCAAGTGAAGGAGTTGCTTGAGAAAGGGTTCATAAGACGTAGTATATCGGAGTGGGGTGCTCCAGTAGTATTTGCTACAAAGGCGGATGGGTCCCTTAGACTTTGTGTGGACTATAGAGAACTAAACAAGCTTACTAAAAAGAACCGACACCCACTGCCGAGGATTGATGATCTCTTTGATCAGTTAGTTGGCGCCTCAGTGTTTTCGCAGTTGGACTTAGCCACTGGCTTTCATCAACTGAGAGTGGCTGAGGATAGTATAGATAAGACTGCTTTTAGGACTCCTGATGGATTCTATGAATGGCTAGTGATGCCCTTTGGTTTGACAAACGCCCCCGCATATTTTGTTGATTTGATGAGTAGGGTGTTTAGGGAGTACCTTAACAAATTCGTGGTAGTCTTTGTGGATGACATCTTAGTCTTTTCTAAGAATGAAGAAGAGCATGCCCTACATCTTAGCGAAGTGTTGGAAACCCTTCGAGCGCATAACCTTAAGGCAAAATTTTCTAAGTGTCACTTCTGGAGGAAAGAAGTACGGTTCTTAGGGCACGTGGTTTCCAAGGAAGGGATAGCAGTGGATCCTGCAAAGGTGGTGGCCATCCAAGATTGGAAGGTCCCTAAAAATGTAACCGAAGTAAGAAGTTTCTTGGGGTTGGCTGGCTATTATAGGGAGTTTATCAAAAACTTCGCAAAAATATCAGCTCCATTAACACGGTTAACGAAGAAGAACCTGGTTTTTACGTGGGACGAAGATTGTGATGATGCGTTCCAACGTTTAAAGAGAGCCTTAACTTCAGCCCCAGTCTTAGTGCTGCCAGACGGGAATAAACCGTTTACCGTCTATACTGATGCTTGTGGGATGGGACTTGGCACGGTCCTCATGCAAGAGGGAAGAGTAATAGCCTATGGTGGAAGGCAGTTGAGGGTTCATGAAAAGAATTACCCTACGCATGACCTTGAGTTAGCCGCAATTGTTTTCGCGCTTAAGTCTTGGCGTCACTATCTTCTTGGTGAGAAATTCGAACTGTTCACTGACCACAAATCATTAAAATACTTATTCTCTCAGAAGGATTTGAATTTAAGGCAGCAACGGTGGATGGAATTCTTAGCCTCCTACGATTTTGAAATAGCATATACCCCGGGCAAGGGTAACGTGGTAGCAGACGCCTTAAGTAGGAAAAGGTTGTCCTTGAGCCCGTTGTTTGTTGAACGACGAAGCTTAGAATTCATCTCCATGTTTAACTTTAGACCCTCCGTTGACCTAGTACTTGGTTTGTTAGCATCCTTGGAGATTAGACCTACACTTCTAGGACGAGTTGGTGAGATACAGCAAGACGACCCACAGTTGGTTGAGATAGTAGAAAAGCTCAAAGGAGGGGAGTCGTCTAGCCATCTTCGTAGGTATACCCTAGACGATAAGGGTTGCTTACGAAGGGATAATAGACTTTGTGTACCATAAGACGAAGACTTAAGGAAGGCCATTCTTGATGATGCACATCGCTCAAAGATGACCATTCATCCCGACGGAGACAAGATGTACAAAGATATGAAGCGGGTTTTCTTTTGGGCCGGTATGAAAAAGGATGTGGCCGAGTACGTCGCTAGATGCTTGGTGTGCCAACGAGTAAAAGCGGAACAAAAGAAACCTGGTGGGTTGCTTCACCCATTGGAAGTTCCACTATGGAAATGGGAAAGCGTCTCAATGGATTTTGTGGATGGATTACCAAGATCAAGGAAGTGTAATACGGGGATTTGGGTTATAGTAGATAGACTTACTAAGAGCGCCCATTTTATTCCCGTGAAAAGTAAGAGGACTGCTCCGTGGTTGGCTTCTGTATACATTAAAGAGATAGTTCGTTTGCACGGTATTCCTTCTAGTATAGTAAGCGACCGTGATTCCATCTTCACTAGCGAATTTTGGAAGAGTTTACAAGAGGCGGTAGGGACTCAGCTATGTTTGAGCACCGCATATCATCCTCAGACGGACGGCCAGACCGAGAGGGTGAATCGTATTCTAGAGGATCTTTTAAGGCTTTGTATCCTAGACTTTGGGGGTACATGGGAAGAGCACCTTCCGTTGGTAGAATTCGCATATAATAATAGCTTTCAGTCTAGTATTGGCATGGCACCTTTCGAAGCTCTTTATGGACGGCCTTGCCGTTCGCCTACATGTTGGTGGGAATCTACCGATAAAATCCTACTTGGGCCCGATATGGTTAGGGAAACCTCGGAGAAGATTGATTTGATTCGAAGGAGGATGAAAGCAGCACAAGATAGGCAGAAATCGTATGCTGATAAGAGGAGGACAGAACTTGAGTTTGACATTGGGGACATGGTTTTTATCAAAGTATCTCCATTACGGAATGTTGTTCGCTTTGGGTCCGTTGGGAAATTAGCGCCAAGGTTTGTAGGGCCGTTTCCTATAAAAGACAGGATTGGGAAGATGGCGTATAGGGTGGAGTTGCCTGAGAAACTTAGTGGAGTACACGACGTATTCCATGTATCACATTTGAGGAAGTGTTTGCACAAGACTGCGGAGGTGGTAGAGCCGAGCTCGCTTAAAGAGGTGGAAATAGAGCGTGATGCAACAATTAGACGAGCTCCTACATGCATTCTTGGGTCGGAGATCAAAAAGTTGAGGAATCGAGAGGTTAGACTAGTTAAAGTGCAATGGGGAGATGATGAGAGCAACGCTACTTGGGAGACAGAAGAGAAGATGTGTTCGTTGTACCCTTTTCTTTTTGAGGGTATGTCTTTTAATTTCTCCTTTATCGCTTAGCTTATCTTATCTTATCTTTAGTATGTCCTCTCATTAGTATCTTTGACCTTTAGTTAGGATAATCCTATGGTTGAAACATGTGTTTGAGACATGTTATGTATGATGGATGCAAAATGGATGCAAGTGTTTGCTAGTGGTTGCTCGTGGATGCATATATACACACACTTTAGATACTAGATCGGCTCAGTCACTACATATTGCATATTGCATAAATGAATGTATTTAGTATAATGGATGTATAATGGTTGTACCATCATATAGATGCTGCATTCGGTTGAATGGATGTGCACGCATATAGAAGTAGTATGTAAGCAATTAGGATCTTTTGCATACATAATGGATGCATGGCACTATCATGAATTGCATCAAGGAGGTCAACTGAATCAGTGGACCGCCAGATTTTGCATTAGATACGGACATATACACACACTATGCATTTAAACATAAAAGCATTAGAAGTCTATAAGGACAATGGATGCCAGTGTTTGATGATTGAGTAGATGGTTGATTGGATGTTAGGTTAAACATTCTTCTTGACTTGAAGATTTCGGGGTCGAAATCCTTTAAGGAGGGGAGAATGTAACACCCCGTAAATCAGTTAATACTAATATTCACAAATGAAAGAATAATTAATTTCAAATATAAGAATATTGGGAAACAGGCTACGCCATTGTGTTCGTCTCGGAAAAATACGCGAAATAGAGTCCGGAATTTTGTGAATCGGAGTTCGTATGACCGAGATATGGCCTCGAGAAATTTCATGAAAAATTCAAATTTTAAAATAGATTTCAAAAACACAGAAATGGAGGCAGGCAGGAAAAATCCCGCCCAGACCAGGTCGACCTGGGGGGCGACTTGGGAGTCGACCTGGGGGGCGACTTGGGAGTCGACCTGGGGGGGGGGCTAGGTCGACACTAGAGTCGACCTGGGTGTCGACCTCCCTGGTCGAGCCCAGGTGATCTGGGTGCATCTGGTTGGGTTTTCGGACTGTGTTTTGAAGGCTGGACGAAATCTAATGGCTCTAATCTATTCTAGGGTAAATCTAATGGCCTAAATGCATCCTAACATCTATAAATAAGTGGGTAGACTCTAACCCTAAATCACTTGAAAAATTGGAGAGCTACCGACATGTCGTTGCCATGGAGTTCAGCGTAGCCGTCACAAACTAAAGAAGAAGGAGAAAGCCTAGCCTACAACTAAATCTACTCAACAAACAAATTAAATCAAAGACTCTTTCTATTTCTCTTCTTTAAATTGTGAGTATGATGATTCTCACAATGTTATTATAAAATAATTCGATTAAGTTATGAATGGATCACAAGAAAGTGATGTGAATTGTAATTGTAAATTCTATATTGTGGATCTCTTGTTATGTTATTATGTTGTCATATGTTATATGTTGTAAATTCTCCTATGCTATGCCATGCTATGATGAAAATCATGCTATGCTATGTTATGCTATCATGCCATGCTATGATGAAAATCATGCTATGCTATGTTATGCTATCATGTTATGCTATGTGTAAATCATGCTATGTTATGTCATAAATCTTATATATGTTGTAGATCTCATGTTAACATATATGTTGGAAATCCATAAGTTATATGATTATGATATCATGTTAAGTTGTGTTGAATCGTACAAGTTGTAAAATCATGATGTTGTTATTTATGCAAATTGGATCATGTTTTAAAGTTTATGTTTTTTTTCTAAAAATTAAATGGATCATGATTATGGGAATTTGCCTATTAAGTTAGGTGTACCCATATACATGAATCCACAATTTAAATTGGATCTTGAATATGGGAATTTGCCTATTAAGTTAGGTGTACCCATATGCATGAATCTATGACTAAATGAATTTTTATTATGGGAATTTGCCTATTGAGTTAGGTGTACCCATATAAACCCATATTGTTAGATTAGATGATGTTGATTCACACATGTTCCTATGCAAGTTTATGAAATTTGATTGAGATCATATTATGTGAATTATTAACAAGTTGACATCTTTAGATCCATGACATGTATAATCCTATGCAAGTTGTACATATGCAAGTTTCACCCCTTATTATGATTCATTTAGTCATATATACATGTTGTTATTGTGATAATCTCTTTTATGCTATGAGTTAGACTATTCGAGTCTAATATATATTTTGCGAATAAACATTCAAACGTGGGGTAGGGGTGATATTAGGAATTAATAAATTGGGTGCAATTTTGTATGATTTTGCACGCCTTGAATGGATGTCCATAATTGAGTCAATTATGGACATTGTTGAATTTGGAATTAATTAATAATTCAAGTAGGGAATTATTAAAATTGGGGAAAGTGGATTATTAGTAATAATCAATGCTTAGGACACGAGGTTGGACCCGTTTGTGACGTAAACCTGCCCGGACCCGCCCGGCAAATCCAGTAGTCACAAATGTCGGCCCAATGTGAGAGGTCCTAGGCCCAAACTAAAGCATAACAGTTGTAAAGACACGAGGTTAGACTCTTTTATGGTATAAGACTGCCCGGACCCGCCCGGCAAATCCAGCTGCCATAAATGCCAGTCTAATGTGAGAGGTCTTTATGAGGTTATGGCCTTAATGAATTAAGAAATACTTAGCCAGATAATCATGTAAGGTGGGACATGGGGGTTAAGTAGGTGCCTTGGGTGGCATGAGGAATCTAGTGGTTGCCTTTAGAGGCATTTGAAATACGATTAGACTTAACCAAATACACATGTAAATGAACATGACTAAGTGGGTTAAGTGGATGGACTAATGGGACATGCTTAGGTGGAATGCTTGTGGGAAATAATTGGGGGCCATTTCAACCAGTATCCCAAAACGTATCTTTGTGGGCTCGACCCAAGTCGAGGACGGGACACGCATACTGGGTTTGACTATAAGAGGCCAAAACAGGGAGCGGTGGCAACGCAAGTCCAACGGGTTTCATATGCGTGTGTGGACCCGGGCTGGTAGGTAAGACGTTGTTGCATCGTGTAGGTATAAGCCGTGCATCTCCGTTATATCGGGTTGCCACTTTAGGGGAATGATACACCCCACTATGGGGCCAGCACGGGTATCTACGAGTAGGGAGCCGATCGAAAAATGGAAAGTGGGGTACACCTAGTGGTGATAGGGGCAGGCGGCACCTATGTAGTCAGCTAGGAGTACGTAAAGCCATTAAGAAAGTTTCTAAGTGAAGCTAAGTGGGATCAATCTTTAGGGTGACTAGTGTGGTGCAGTATAGTGTTTATCCTTTAGTATTTAGGAGCGCCTATAACGTTTCCTTTAGCGATTGTCTATGTCCTTAATCTGCTCTTTCATAGACATTTCCTTGTTTTCCAGCTTATGCCTTAGTCCAGTTATTTTGATAATAGTATTGTAGAATTATCATACTCGCCAGACTTTATGTCTGACCCCCTCTTTTCCATCTTTTTTTTCCTTCAGGTCCTCAGGTTGGGCCAAGTTCTAGTGGAGTCTAGTTGGATCGCTTATCTCTTGGAAAGCTTGGACTGCAGAAGTAAAGTCCAGCTTGTTATCTTTTTTTTATGGCTATTTATTGTAATGGGATTATGTATTTTGTTTTTGTGAAGACGGATATTGTATTTGGTTATGATCTATGGTTTTATGATGTAACAGACATATTTAATTTCCGCTGCAATAAAATGAAGTTTTAGATTTTCAAGTGCTATTTATTATCTGTCTTGTTGTAATTTCTCTGTTCTATATTCACTTATGACCTCCATGGAAGTTAGTGCATTCCCCTTGTGAGTGACATTAATGGACGTGGAGTGTTACAGAAATAGCACGGTAGTTTGAAAAGTCAAATCTGAACTTTGACTGACTGTACAGGATGCAGAATAAACCTGATTTTGGTGAAACCAAAAATATTAGAATCTATTTAAAAATATCTTTCCAACGAATCCGAAAAATTGAAATTTCATAGCGGGATTTAAAAGTTATGGCTAGTTGAAATTTCAGAATAGTCGCTGTAGAATTTCTTTATATTTTTAATATTAAAAATATCCATTTTTCAAACGACCTCTGTTTTCGACGAAACCACTTTTTTTGGATTTGGAATGTCAAATTATTGCTAAGTTTAATTTTTCATAATTTTTAGAATTAATTTGTGTCTGTGGCAAAAGATTTCAGTTTGGTCAATTTCAGTCAATCTTAATCGATTTGAAAAAGGCCATTTTTCAAACAGTCTCAGAATTCGATGAAATTAATTTTGTTAGGACCGTATCATCAAAACAAAGCCAGAAATAATTTTTCTAGATTTTTCTGAGTTCGTATGTGACCCCGGTAGATTAAAGAGTACGTTCGAATTAATATTAAAAAGATTTATTTTAAAAATAAAAGAAACATGCTGTAAACGTCAGAAGTGGATTTCGGCACTAGCGCCATTGCGTTTAGAAGACGTCAAAACATATTGTTCGACAGTCGTTGGGCTCCGTTTGGAGATCGGACGGAAAAACCCTAATTTTGGATTTAATTAAAAAAAATGGAAAATACGCTCATACCCGTATAAATACGCATGCTATAGTGCTTCTTCTTCCCGTTCTCTTCACGCCGCCGTAACCCATAACACATCAAATCTTCTTCCTTCGATTTCTCCTTCGTTTCTCAACGAAATCCTTCGCCGTAGTACAACTTTTCGAAGAGATTTTCCTGCTCTTCGATTCTACACCAAAATCGGACCCTCCCGAAGCCTGTAACTGCCGCATCAATGCCATAAACCCCCCGTCGTACGCACCTTCCCAGGCCCACTACTCGCCGCCGCACCCTCCCCCCTTTCCGGCGCACCTCCCCCTCTCCGAGCTCTCCAACGTTGTGCAAACATCTCTGAAAACCATTGCCTAAATCTCCTGAAAGGTTGGATCAAAGATTTGAACAAACTGAAATTATAAAGGTATGAACATTTCAGATTTTGCGACGCTTTTATCTGTTACAGTAGCAGTTGTGAAAAATAATTGATAATTTGTTCATATGAACTTCAAACCGAAAAATTTCAGATCTGAGAGAACCGCGACTTCAAATACGACTTTTAAAAAAAGCGATTGGGACAAATTCTTATCCAATCAAGGTGAGATTCTATATTAAATAATTAAATTAATTTAATTATTAATTTTCCGTTGTTATTTAAATAATTGAATGGTGAATGAAGTAGATCTGAGATGTGATAATATTCTGAATGATTGTTTGGTTTATCTGTGTGTATAATTCCAGATCTGCTAGTTAAAAATTTCAGATCTGTATGTGATGAAAATTTGAATAATCATTTTGTTTAAATTTTGTCGAATCATGTTTTGTTGATATTCTATGAATCATGTATATATAAAAATATCACCTTGTTCATGTCTTTGAATTGAACTAGAAAATTTCAATTCAATACCACCTTGTTGTTATTTGATTTGACAAGACCTTTTTAGTTCAAATATAATATTGATATGATGTTTGTAGGAATGAAATATGATGATATGAAAGAAATTACATTTATATTTAATGTAATTAGGACATGAATTTTTCATCACAATAAAAATTACATTTATAGGGGAAAAATAAAAGTATGATTTTGCGATGAAATATAGATTACATTTTCTTGTAATGTAAAAAGACTTGAATTTGCATTGTAAATTAAAGATATGAATTTGCACTGTAAATTAAAGACATGAATTTGCATTATAAATAAAGACATGAATTTGCATTGTAAATAAAAAGATTAGATTTTTTTCATTATAAATAAAAAGATTAGATTTTTGCATTGTAAATAAAAAGATTAGACTTTTGCATTGTAAATAAAAAGATTAGATTTTTGCATTGTAAATAAAAAGATGAGATTTTTGCAATGTAAATAAAAAGATGAGATTTTTGCAATATAAATAAAAAGATGAGATTTTTGCAATGTAAAGAAAAAGATGAGATTTTTGCATTGTAAATAAAAAGATGTAATTTTTGCAATGTAAATAAAAAGATGAGATTTTTGCAATGTAAATAAAAAGATGAGATTTTTGCAATGTAAATAAAAAGATGTGATTATTGCATTGTAAATAAAAAGGTTAGATTTTTGCATCGTAAATAAAAGGATTAGGTTATTACAAAGACATGAAATTTATACCGTATAGAAAATTACGTTTTTATATGTAATTAAAAGACATGAAATTTATACCGCATAGAATTACATTTTTATATGTAATTATAGAAATAGAATTTACATGAAAATTAAAATTATATTTTTATATGTAAATTAAGAATGAGAAGTTGCATTGAAAATAAAATTACATTTTTATATGTAATTAAAGAATAGGATTTTACATTGTAAATTGAAAACAAGACTTGACATGCAATATTAACTACATTTTTAATGTAATTAAAAAGTAGAATTTGACGGTGTAATTAAAATCACATTTTTAATGTAATTTATAAAGATGGAATTTTTCACCATTATGTTAATTACATTTTTAATGTAATTAATAAGAGAAATTTTACAATGTAATTAAAGGATAGAGATTCTACATTATAATGTTAGTTACAATTTACATTGTAATTAAAAAAGGGAGATTTTGCATTGTGATAAAAGAATGGAATTCAACATTGAAATATAATTTACATTTCTATGTGAATATAAAAATTTATGAATAAAGGGAGAAATTGGACTTTGAATTTTAATTTACATTTTTAATGTAAATATAGGAATAAAGAATGTATTTAAGATGTTGAAATATGGTCTTCATTTTTAAGTGAATTAAAATTGAATGGAGATCGGTAGTTGTTGAGCTCGTTGTTAAATAGAACGACGTTATTATGGTTAATGGTTTATATTTATATATAAATATAAATAAATTTAAACGAATCGAGCGCGGTAGTTCGCGTTTTGAAATCGTACCTTTAAAAGACTATATCAAAAGATTCGACCGTCGGATTTTCCCAAAACGAAAACCGTTAGGACCGCTTTGGGAAGATCTTCCAACGATATAAATTACTTTAAAATCCAACAGTTAGATTTTGAGAAATGTGTAAATAAAAATTGGTTGAAACAGTGCCAGTGTCGCACCTTCGACCTGAAGCGTCGTTAAATAAAGATTTAATTATTTTAAATAATTAAGGTAAGAATTAAACGTTATAAAATAATATAACAACATGAAGTGGGTTTTCTCAAATTATATATGCGAGAATTATTTGGAAAGTCCGAGTTAATCTCATTCCAAATAATCAAACGACGTTAAAAATCGAAGTGTGAAGACGGCGAATGAAGACCGTAAATCTTCCCTCGAATGGACAACGATCAAGACCCTGAATTGACTTGCTCCCAATCCAAGGGTTAGGGTAATTGTCCAAACGTACGTGTTGATTTCACGGATATGCGGGTACCTCCTTTCCGTATTGGACATACGGGACGAGAGTATCTCCAGTTTCGTTCAGACCCAGAACGGGCTTATAAATGGAATGTGTGTCCGACATTGTACTCCTTTATATCGTATTTATTGATTTTCTGCCGAGTGTATGAATGTTTGGTGGCGGAGAATTTATTCTCTTGTTTAACACCCTTTTATATATTTTGGCAAAAGATTGATTGTATGATATGGATTGACAATGTGGCATACCAAGATGCAATGATCAAGGTTTCTTGTTGAAAAGCAGAACCTGGTGGTGACGATCAAAGCACAGCTTGAATAAGCATAGCTTTGTGTATTACGTAGCTTCACGAGCCTTACAACCCGGTTGAGTCTAATACGAAGCAAGGGAACGCAGGGAGAGCAACACGTTTCTTTCTAGCTAGAAGTGGTGTTTGGGTTTTACACCGCCCGACATTTTACTTATGTGGATGATGGAATGAGGCGCCTCGGATATTAGGTCCTATAGGATCGGGAAACGTGTGTTCAGGAATTGTCAATCCGCACAATCGTATGTGCGGACCGGCCCTGCAGCTTTCCAAGGGTTCACTGCGGGGGATCCTGGGACATTAGCTAGAGTGTCTCGAATCGGTAAGAAGATCGTTCCTAGCCTTGACTCATGATGGAAAACCAAATTCCTAATACGACCCTACGGACTTGATTGTATTACTAGTATGGAGGCATAGTATATGGTAGCTATGCTTCCTAGGATTGATACATTTATTTTGAAATGTTTTTTATATACACAAATAATAATATCAAATTCGTTTTTATCATACCAAGCATGTTTAATCATCATAAGGTAAAACTCTATCCTCTGGTTTGCGTTGCATTGTGTGATGGGACTTTAGTCTTATAGTGATTCCATTTTTCCAAAAGCATTGCATTGTTTTACGATTTATTTATTTATTTATCTGTTATGTCACATTAAATTATGCACGGCAATCCATTGAAATAAACCCGTTCCGCGTTTGCGGCGTGGTCTTTGGATTTGCCTTATTGCTATTAGTTAAATTAGTTAAGAATTCTCACACCAGTCCTATGACTGACCTGTTATTTTTTTTCACCTTTGCAAACTCGGGTGCCCTCTTTTCCATACGGGCAGCCAAGTAACAGGTTTAGTCTTTCTTTGGAGCTGCTTATCTATCTGGGAGTTGCTTACTTTGGAGGTGCTTATGTTGGACCACGAAGACTTTCTCTCAATTAGCTTTTATTTGCATTTTATCTTTAGAGTCTGAGACATCCAAACTTATTTTATTTCCAGTTGTTCCATCTTTAAGTTGAAACTATTTCCTTTTTGCTGAAACCTGATGTAATAATTTAGATCTCTGTGACTGTGGGATTCTATGTTTGATGACATTCATATTTCCGCTGCTATGATGTTATTATTCTATAGTTTTCCTATGCTATGTTGTATCTGTGATCTGTATTATTGTATTTATGTTGTATTCCAAATGATTATTCCTTACTTTCATTCCGTGGAAGTTTGGGGTTATCATACAATCGATTATTTGACCTGTAGGTAGGGAACCAATGGATGTAAACATGTGTTTGAGACATGTTATGTAACAACCTAGAAATTTCAGAACAAATTTAATATATATTTCTCTTAAGAAATAATAGTTTCTTAAGGAAGTGGTAGCTATCAAACTCAGAATTCGACGAAATCATTTTCATTAGATTCGGAATGATGAAATTAGATAGCAACCAAGTTTTATAAAAAAAGGGCAACCATTAGATATGTTAAATTTGCAAAAGATTCAAAATTTGAATTAAAAACGGACGATTTTGAGGATATCTTGAGAACGAAATATACCTAGATTGTGAGACCACCTCCATTAGATCCAGAATAGTGAATTTTAGTATTTAGGCATGTTTCACGCAAAACGACATCCGTATGTGGAAAAGAAAAAATAAAAGGCCAAAATTTGTACTAAAATTTGACGATATTGGAATTTGATTATCCTAACGGTAAAAATAGAACCTGAGACCTATCTAGAAAAATTCTAAACGTTGGATATTAGCTATGTATAAGGTCTGAGGAAATTCCTTATCGAATATAAAAAGTTATTAACAAAACAAAACTAAAATAAATAATCTAAAAATGCAATCGAACTCAAATTTTGGATCTGAACACATAGGATTGAAGTACGTTAGAATCCAGACGATACGGTGCGAGAATATCTGAAAACCGTTATCATTTGATACTCCGACGCGAGACCGGAAGGTGTTTGAGAAAACACACTTTACTATTTGAATGGATAAGGATGAATTATATCCATTCATTTTCCATCCTTATCCATAAGGACACGTGTCATGCATCCATGAAATTGAGCTTCCTTATAAATACCCTCCACCCTTATCTTCTTTACCATCTCATTTCCTTTCTTCCCTTGAAAATCTTCTTCTTCCTCCCCTCTCCATATTTGCTCACGTTTTCCCCCCTTTTAAATAAAAAAAGAATTTTTTCAAGAAAATAAAGAAGAAAGGAAAGAGAAAACCTAGGAGACGGATCTATACATCCTAGGCAAAGTTCTTGAAGCTTTTAGGTGAGAAAAACTAAACCTTTAAAGGGTTTTGTTGCTTTATTGTGTGATTGCGTATAAGGTGTTCGTTGAAATTTTTTTAGTGTTTTGGTGGTGAACTCGTGAATAATTTAATGGTATATGATTGCTAAAAATCCTAAATAGGTTCATGAAGGAAAAATGACAATTTGTTTGGAGTGAAAACCTTTATGTTAGGTTCACAAAGTTGAACCCTTATGGAATATCATAAATATACATGCTTTGATTTAATTTTGGTAATATGTTTGGGTTAGAAACTCCTAAAGGTTCATTCTTTATAGATTAATTCACATAAAGATGTGCTTTTGGTTATGAATTCCCCATTATTTAAAGGAAACCATGACCTTTTATTTAAATTCATGAAGTTGAACCTAATGTGATAAATACTTGGGTTGATAGCTAGGGTAATGAACATCAGAAACTTATAACATAGTTTTGAGCATCATGACATGCTTGTGTTGAGTTGTTAATCTCTAGCTAATGAATATTATTCATGTTTGGAATTCGTTGGATGAGGTTGATTTGGTTTAGATGTTTTTGATGGATCAATGGTTATGAATACCATTTGGTTGTTAATTAATAAAGTGAGACCCAATTTTGACATCAACAACTGATCTTAAATAATTAACGAGTTTAGTTACAGCTCGTTAGACACATGACATCTTGTTTATGTTTATTAGATGTTTATAAACTCCCAAATTCTCGGATATATGGGAGTTAAATGTATCCCATTCCAGAAATTGGATTTTAAATGATTATTTTAATAATAAAACAATCAGGAAAAATGAAAGTATTTTAGACAATGATTTAAATAATAAACACCTATTTTGGTTGAATATGCAGAAATCATGAGTAAGTCTGCCCCGAGTGTCAAATCCGGAAAGATAAACGGGGTGTTTAACAAGGTAAGGAATGCTACAGCCAGTGCGCTGAAGTTACCTAGCCTACATTTATTGATCTGGGTGAGGGTCGGAATGGATCGAAAGGAAAGCCCAGATGATCATTTAACAGTTTATTAAACGTTAAATATAAGAAAGATATTCATCTTTGTATAATGAATCCAAAATAAAGATAAGTGAACACTGGAGTTTTTCAATTAGTTAAATTAAATTGGAATCAAATGGAAACCGTTTTGGTCAATGATTGAGATAAGTCTCCTTAGATGAATACTAAGACTATTTGAGGAATTTGAAAGGCGCTAGCCAATATTCCGCTTATAGTGTTGGTTGGATACGGAGATTAATATTAATTGTAAGCAATTATAATTTCCATGAAGATTCCATTTTAAGTGGAAGATGATTTTGGGCTTATCGTGAACTGTGTTTTAAGTGATATTGGTTCTTTAACCTAGTTAAAGACGTAATTATTTTCCTAAGATTGAATAATCATTAAGTAGTGATTTTTGAGATTGAAACTAAGTGGAGAGTTCTAGTGAATCTTTAATTAGATTGAAATGAGAATGAGGTAACTAAATTTACCAAATTCAAGAAATGTTCGAGAATGGGGTACTGCGATAGTTAAATCTTTAATTAGATTTAAAACGTTGAATGGTAATTGAATTTACCAGTAACACAATGGGTGTTAGATATGGAGTACCACCAGTTTTGTTCCATGGGATGAATAGGTTGGGATTGGGATAATAAATTGAATGATTACTTCGGTAAGACTCGTTAATCCTAACTAGTTGATAAACCTTAACTTGGTTTAGATTTTGATAATATATTGTAAAAAAATTTGCAATGGTTTTTCAAGGAAAGACTTAAACAAGAAGTTTAAATGAATTAAATCTTTGATAAGATTTGTAGGAATAATTCCCAATTCAATGAATATTTGAATAAAGGAATATTCTAAATTGGAATGAGGTTCATGAAATCCTGTATACCTATTGATTTTAAAGATGCGCTGGTTATTTGGAAAGATCGGGATTTTACCCATTCCGAATAATTATACGAGGTGATGTTGATGTCAAGATATCGAAGACGATGGTGGAAGACCCAGATTTCTTCACATCATATGGATGACCTATTGATGCCTTGGGCGGCCACCCAGGTTAAAGTAGCAGCCAATCTTACCGTACTTGAAGCGATTTGTTTTGCAAGGACTTGCACTCCCAGGCGGTGACGTGGAATTAAGTGCCTTCGGTTTCAACCCTAATCCCGGATTGGACTTGTTGATGGATTTTGTGTCAGACACTATATTTTATAAAATACAGACTGACATTTACTAAACATACCTCTGTTTGGTGGCGGATAATTTATTCTCTTTCTTAACGCCCTTCTTTGAGACGTACGAGCTCAAAGGTTGTATGTTGGTAAATAGTAGATTGTGTTTTAAAGAATGATTGTGTGGCATGATAAGTGGAAACGATCAAGGCTGTGGTTGAAAATCAGGGCCTTATGGTTGAAAACCAATGGATGTATTAAATACGTAGCTCTGTATATGATGTGACTTCTTGAGCCTCACACCCCGGAATGAGCTGAAATAGGATTATAGACCGTAGGGGTAGGGACTTAACGTTCCATCTAGCAAAAGGTAACGCCATAATATGGAGCCTAGGCATTTACTTATGTGGTTTGCTCGATGAGGCGCCTCGGAATAGGTCAATATACCTAAAAGACAGTCTACATACAGACTGAGGGATGTTTGTTACTTTAATCCATGAAGTAGGGTGGACCGACCCTGCCGCTCTAAAGGAGCCAGACGAGATCCTGGAACATAGCTGGGGGTTCCGGATTGGATTGGGAAGATGCTTAGCCCAAGCCCATTGATGGAAATCCAACTTTCAATATGAAACCCTTTATGATTTTCGATTGTATACCTATGTAGCCAACATAGTGGGATGGGGCACTATGCGAGCTAAGATTCATAAGTTTATTTTCGAAAAGATTTTTCACACCCAAGTCATTATAATAATATCAAATGTTTTTGTTTTGAACTATATCAAGCATGTTTTGCGATTATAAGGCAAACCCCTATCCTCTGGCGTGCGCTTGCATTGTGTAATGGGACCTGAGGCTTATAATCGTTCATTTTTCTAAAAGTCATGTTTTCAAGATATGGTTTATGGTTGCTATGTTTAGTTATGATTGCTATGGTTATGCACGTGTCTTTAAGAGAAAACCCGTTCTGCGACATGCAGCGTGGTCCCAAGATAACTTATTCACAATAAGGCTAAGTATCAGATTAGTAATAAAAGTTTTCTCACATCAGTCCCATGACTGACTCGATGTTGGTTTTCCCTTACAACCTCGGGTGCCCACACTTTCCATACAAGCAGGTTGATTAGCAGGTTATCTTGTTATCTTTTTGGGTTAGCTGCTAGTGCTTTTGGTTTGGAGTTAGAGCTAGATTTGTATTGCTCTGGATCTACTCTAGAAAACTCGGGTAGTTGGGCCTACCTCTATCCTTTATCCTTAATCTTTATTAGCCATGTACATTATGTTTTTGATTCCGTTGTGCTGTGATGTAATATATGGATCCTTGGAATATGTAACTCTGATGTAATATATATTATGTTTTTCTTTGGATGTAGTTATTATTATGTGTTATGTTCTGAAAGCGTCTCTTTCCCTTGAGTGGGTGCGGGTCATTACAGTTTGTATCAGAGCTAAGGTATAACCTTAGTTCTGGGACATAACGTATAATTACTCATTAGAGTCAGAATCAGTAGTATTCTAGGATGAGTAACTCATTAGAGATAGGATTAGTAATATCCTAGAATGAGAGCAGCATTCCTTTGATAATCACCTTTCTACAAATTTCAGGTTTTATTTGTTCATTCATGCTTCTTGTAATATTACATCTGTAGACTAACCCTTTTCCTTACTATGCAGATATAGTAGGAAAATGAGTGCTAGAAGAGTAGGAAGGCCCGTAAGAGGCATGAAGAGGAGTAATGATGTTGCCCAAGGTCTGAACCCAATCGGGAATCAAGCAGCAAAAGAAATAAATCCATCCCAACGCGAGCAAGATCTAGATGTTATCGCTAAGAAGTATAAAAATTTGGGCAGGAAGCCATTTACCGGGAAAGAAACATTACTTCAAGCCCAGGCATGGCTTAGAGATTGCAATAAGATATTCAAAGGCTTGAATCTATGCGATGAAAGGAAGCGCTATTTAGCTTCATGGTTGTAGAAGGAAGAAGCATCGGTATGGTAGGATACCTTGACCATACACGAGGATGAAGATAACTTTTCTTGGGAGCGGTTTCAGAGGGTGTCTGAGAATAGGTTCATACCTACTGAAGGAATCACCCGACTTTACCAAGAATTCTCCAATTTACAGCAGGGTGAGAAGTCCATGGAAGAGTAATTGAATAGATTTAATGAACATTCTTGATTCGCCCCCGAGTTGGTTCAAGATCCAAAAAGAAAGAATGAAAGGTTTATTCTAGGTTTACGTCCAAGATATCGAAACCGAATGACGAGTCACATTGTGCTCCCATTCGTTAAGATGGTGGAATTTGCGTATAGATACGAATACAATGATCAACTAATTGTTGCTGCAAGCAAAGGTCAATCAAAGAAGAATTCAGGCCAAAAGAGAAATCGGGATGAGGAGAAGTCTGAAATTAGTGGTGAAGCTAAGAAGAAGAAGAAGAAGAAGAAGGGAGCTTGTTTTAACTGTGGGAAGTTTGGACATCGTAAACTAGAGTGTAAGGCTCCGAAGAAAGTTGGGCAAGGTCAGGAAGGTAGGAAGAATGAAAGTAAGTCAAAGACTGACAAATTGAAGAATGTCAAGTGTTACAATTATGGTCAGACAGGACATTATTCAACACAGTGTACAACTCGTAAGAATCAGAAGAAGGATGGGCCTGGGAATTGCTATCAGTGCCATCAGCCAGGCCATATGGCTAAAGATTATCCACTAAAGAGGAAGGCTGCAGTAGCTAATGTGTACAACTTGGAGGCAACTCCAGTCTTTGTGCCGGAGAAGTAGGGCGGTGATGTTCTTGAAGTTATGTATAATATTAAGAACATTCCAGTAAAAGTTTTATTTGACACTAGTGAAACACCCCACCTCCATTAAGGTCACTCACAAAGGGAATGCATTAACTTTGGTGAAGCATTTTAGGTAAAAGGCACAGATAATTTACAAGACAGACATATAAACAGCGGAAAACTGAAATCATTTCATAGATAACGTGGTTCAGTCAAAACATTACAAGCATTGTCTCAAAACCCAACTTCTAAATTATTACAATAAAACATCTGTCTTGATTTAAAACTCCAAGTACATAAAGAATCATAAAACAGTAGTAAAAGCAGCATAAATCCCCAATAAAAGTGTAACCACATCCATAGCCCAAGAAAAGAGAATCCAAGCAATACATCTACTCTCTTCAAGCTGGAAAAGGTCTGCACTAAGCTGAAGTATTCCCTCCCTGTGGACCGGGGGGGAACGGAAGAAAAGAAGGCGAAATAAAACGGGTCAGACATAAGCCTGGTAAGTCCAGTGATTATTCAGCATGTAAACAGGTAAAAGGATCATGACATGAATAAACTGAACATAGGAAAATACCATAGCAATAAGATAACATAAGACAAGGCAAGATAAACTAAATATACTATCGCACTCATTTCCCTTTCTCTGCACCTACTAACGAATGTTTCAACTACCATCATGTGCTCATAACAAAGTGATCCCTTTTCCGATCGGCTTCTACTCGCATGCATTTATTTCTTGTGTCATTCGACCCCAGTTGGTTGTAGATACCTGTGCTGGTCCCACCATGGGGTGTATCGATTCCTATGGTGGCAAGCCGACACAAATTCAAGATGAACAGTGTATACTACTGATGCCCAGTGCCTGCTTTTTCCACTCCGGAGTACGTGCACACCCATACTCCACCAGAACCTACACTGCTGCACCACCCACCGCTATTTTGACCGCTTATAATCAGCCCAGTAGTCGTGCCCCACCCTGCCTAGTTCAGGGTACCGTGATACATCTATGTGGGTTACTGCTGAAATGGGTCCCCATTACTAGGGTTTCCTAATCAACATGTTATAATGGTTAAGTGCTCTCAAATTAACCTAACCCCACCCATCTATTTAATTAACATGTTGTATTGGTTAAGTGTTGCCTTAATTAACTTAACCCTACCATTCTTAGCCTGTCCATCCCTTAGCTTTAATTTATTCATTAAAGCACCAATATCTCACATTAGATCTATATTGTTGTAGTTGTTTGATGTGCCGGGTGGTTCCAGGCAGTCTTACACCACAACTCAATCTAACCTCGGGTTTTCGGGCTTAATGCGCTAAACTCTCGCATTAGATCTATATTGTTGCGGTCGTTGGATGTGTCGGGTGGCTCCTGGCAGTCTTACACCGCAACTCAATCTAATCTCGGGTAAGGCATGTTCATTTTTATCCAATTTACATATTTGTCATATGTGTCCAAGTTTAGGTCTTTTTATATCAATATTCTCCAAGTGTAGTAGTACAAGTTTTATGCCACATTCACTTGTTATGCCCAAAATTTACTTAATTAAATTATACCCAATTTTTCCCGCGTTATAATTGCACGTACAACGAGATTCAATCTAAGTTCCGAATGAACCTGGTATTCATAAAAGAAAATAAAAAGGGAGAAATAGAGAAGGAGCATAAGAATTGACATAAAGAAAAAAAGGCATGTAAAGGTGTACCCAATTCAAGAATCATATTTCTAATAGGCATGTTGTACGTTAACAATAAGTGCGAGCAAGCTAAGCAATTTATACCATAGGTATAAAGATTAGATAGAATTGGACTTAAGAGAATCACTAATTTTGATGTACAACATGATAAGTTTCATTATATCAATCACAATAGTCTCATAGGCATAGGATGTACAACATGATAGGTTCCATCATATCAATCACAACAGTCTCATAGGCATGATAGGTTCCATTATGTCAATCACAACAGTCTCATAAGCAAGATAGGTTTCATTATGTCAATCACAACAGTCCCATAGGCAAGATAGGTTTCATTATGTCGATCACAACAGTCTCATAAGCATAGGCAATTCAGATTTGACAAAAGGATAAGCACGAATCAGAATTAGGCATAGTTCTAGATCCGATTATTACAGTCATGATTTCTATTTAGGTGTTCAAATCGGAATAATAACTGAACTTATAGAAAAAGGATGGATCTTGTATTCTGGGATCCGATTTCTGAATTTGCTAAGCTTAACCCTTGATGTAGACGTTTGTTTCTCTAGTTTGGATTTGGTTTGGAGCTTTCTAACTTGATTTCTAGTTTGGAGAAGATGGAGGCTAGGTTAGCTTAGACATGGACAGCATGACGGCTTCATAGAATGAGGTCTAGGGTCGAGGTTTGGGGTGATTATATAGAAGTTTAGGATTAATATGGACCTTTAGATCAACCTAGGGGTCATCAGAGCCGTCTAGTCCAAGAAAATGTGTCATCAGTCAAATTAGAAGTCGCCACATAGCCTTATGACTTAGGAAATCGTCACTGTCCAGCACAGTTGGCAGGGGTCGACCCCTATAGGGGGGTCGACACCCATGTCGACACCCCTATAGGGGGGTCGACTCCCATGTCGACACCCCCTTAGGAGGTCGACACCTCTGAGAGGGAGATTTCCCGCTCAGCCGATTCATGTGTTTTGAATTTCGAACTGAAATGATTATTAATTATTATTTTTAATTTATTTTCTGCTTACACTAGAAAACTTCTAACCTCCATAACTTCTTCATACAGAGTCTGATTCACGCAAACTCAGACTCTATCTCAAGCAGAAATTCCAAGACGAACACAATGGAGTAACCCATTTCTCCAATTCTTCTTCTATAAATTAAGTGTTCTTAATTTTGTTATTTTAATATTCATGGAAAATACGGGGTGTTACAACTGGTGCTTCTCGTAGTTTCTTATCACACCAAATAATGGAAAGGTTAAAGTTAAAACCATTGAAAATTCGATTTACGTTAGAAATCCAGTAAGGGGTTTAGTTAATCTTTCTATGCTTTGTAAAGTACACATCTCCTATTCTCTCTATCAGTTTTCTCTAATAATGGTTGTTTTGGATTTTACGGAGTTCGCTATCAGTTTTCTACGCTTTGTAAACTCAAAATAGAGATGAGTTTTGGTATTCTCTGGATGTTTCCTTCACCCTTATTGAGGACATTCTAGTAGTCAATAAATATGCTGATGTGTTTGTAGAAGTAGTTAAACTTCCTCCACGAAGGGAAATATATTTTCGAATTGAATTGGTTTCGAACGCAAAGCCAGTAGTGCACCCTATTCGTAGGATGACACCAAAGGAAAGAGAGGAGTTGGAAAATCAAACTAAGCAGTTGTTATGGAAGGGTTTGATTAGGTCTAGCGATACACGATGGGGAGCAGCAATAGTTTTTATTCCAAAGTCTGATGGTACACTCAGGTTCTGTATGGATTATCATTATATTAACAAACAAACTCTAAAGAATAAATATCCTCTTCCCCGTATCAATGATCTGCTTGATAAGTTGAATGGGGCTCACGTGTTTTCTAAGATGGATCTAGCTATGGGATTCCATCAGTTAAGAGTGGCAGAAGAATGCATCCCTCTTACGGCTTTCAGAGGGCCAAATCTGTTTTACGAATGGCTAGTTATGCCCTTCGAACTATGCAACGCTCCAGCATATTTTGTGGATTTGATGAATAGAGTCTTTCGGGAGGTAAATAATAAGTCTGTGTTAATTTTTATTGATGCCATCCTTATTTACTCTAAATCAGAGGAAGAACATGCGAAGCATTTGGAACCCGTTCCGGAGATTCTGAGAAAGAACGAGTTGAAGGCCAAATTTGCCAAGTACCATTTTTGGAGAAGTGAAGTGATGTTTCTTAGGCATGTAGTAATGAAAGAAGGAATCTCGGTGGATCCATGCAAAATCTTTGGGATTCAAGAATGGAAGCAGTCCAAGGCACCGACGGAGGTTAGAAGCTTTCTCGGATTGGCTGGCTACTATCGGAAATTCATCAAAAATTTCTCAAAGATAGCTAACCCTCTGACAAAGCTGACCAAGAAGGATACCAGATTCCTTTGGACTCCCAAATGTGAAGATTCATTCAAAGAGTTAAAGAACAGATTGACCACTGCTCCAGTTTTGACAATTATTGATGGTAATCAAGATTTGGTTGTTTATACTAATACTTCAAGAGATGGGCTAGGAGCAGTATTGCTGCAAAGAGGGAAAGTGGTAGCCTATGCAAGTAGGCAATTGAAACCGCACGAGAAGAATTACACAACTTATGATCTTGAGTTATTAGCGGTTGTATTTGCGTTAAAGATTTAGAGGCATTACCTTCTGGGAGAAAAGTTCGAGCTTTATTCAGATCACAAGTCGTTGAAGTATTTATGCACCCAAAAGGATTTGAACTTAAGACAACAGAGGTGGCTGGAGTTTTAGCAGCCTATGACCTAGATATTCCATATACTCCAGGTAAAGCCAACATGGTAGAGGATGCCCTCAGTAGGAAGCATGCCATAGTTTCTAATCTAATCATCACTCCCTCTCTAATTCAGAAGATTTCTGACCAGCAAAAAGATGACGTGTTCATTCAGAAGATATGTAGGAGAATCAAAAAGAGTGAAATTATGGACTTTGAAGTAGATGAAAATGAAGTTCTGAGACTGAAAGGACGGATTTGTGTTCCAAACAATCCGGAGCTTAAAAGAGAAGTTATGGATGAATGCCATAAGTCAAAGATAAACGTCCATCCTGGGGTCCATACGATGTACACAGATCTTAAACGAACGTTCTAGTGGAAGGCTATGAAAGGGGATATTTCCATATATGTTAGCAGGTACCGAACTTGCCAACAGTTGAAAAGCGATCAGCAAAAGATGGAGGGATTATTACAGCCATTGGAGATTCCCAAATGGAAATGGGATCAGGTTTCCATGGACTTTATAGACGGGTTGCCTTGAAATCGCAAGGGAAATGAGGCTATATAGGTGATAGTAGATCGATTGACCAAGTGTGCTCATTTTATTCCGGTCAGAGAAAACCGGACACGGGACAACTTGGCTCAATTTTATGTTAAGGAAATAATCAGATTTCATGGTGTGCCTAGCAGCATTGTAAGCGATAGGGATTCAATTTTCACAAGCAAATTCTGGGAGGCGTTTCAAACCACGTTGTGAACAAAGCTAAATCTCAGCACAGCATACCATCCACAGACGGATGGGCAGACAGAAAGAGTGAATAGGATTCTCGAATATTTGCTTCGAGCATGTATTCTGGACTTTGGAGGCTCTTGGGAAGACAAACTGCATCTGGTGGAGTTTTCTTATAATAATAGTTATCAGGCTAGTATCGATATGTCCCCATTTGAGGCATTGTATGGTAGACCATCCAGATCTCCTGCATGTTGGATTGAATCTGGGGATCGACTAAATCTGAGTCCGGATATGATCAGGGAAGCATCAGATAAAGTAGATTTTATAAAGAAGAAGATGAAAGCAGCCCAGAGCATACAAAAGAGTTACGCAGACTCAAAGAAAAGACGTCTAGAGTTTGAAATTAGTGATATGGCTTATTTGAAGGTATCCCCACTCAGAAGAGTTCTTCGGTTTGGGAAGACAGGGAAGCTATCCCCAAGATATATTGGCCCATTTCCAGTGGTGGCATGAATTGGTCTTATGGCTTATAAACTTGAGCTAACTGAATGGTTGTCAGGGATCCACAATGTATTCCATGTGTCTCAACTTCAGAAAGCTATAAGGGACGAAGATAAAGGTTTAATTATTGAAGAGGCATCGCAAAAAGATTTGGAAGGTGCACCAAGTCTATCTATTCGAAGAGAACCACAGGCTATTACTGGCAAGGAAGTCCGTGAATTGAGGAACAAAAAGATCAACCTTGTCAAGGTTAGATTGAAGATCCTAGAGATTGCACTTGGGAAACAAAGGATAATTTCAAAAAGGCTTATCCCTAGTGTAAGGCGGAAATCCCTAGGTGATTCATGAGTGAGGTAATTTATCTCTTTCTTTATTCTATTTAGCTTTTACTTGCATCTAAATTTCGAGGATGAAATTTCTTAAAGGGGGGGAGGGTGAATGTAACGACCTAGAAATTTCAGAACCAATTTAATATATATTTCTCTTAAGAAATAGTAGTTTCTTAAGGAAGTGGTAGCTATCGAACTCAGAATTCAACAAAATTAGTTTCATTAGATCCGGAATGATGAAATTAGGTAGCCAACCAACTTTCATCAAAAAGGACAACTATTATATATGTTAAATTTGCAAAGATTCAAAATTTAAACTAAAAACGGACGATTCTGAGGATATCTTGAGAATGAAATATCGCTAGATCGTGGGACCACCTCCATTGGATCCGGAATAGTGAATTTTAGTACTCAGGCAAGTTCCGTGCAAAACGACATCTGTGAAAAAAATAAAAGGCCAAAATTTGAACTAAAATTTGACGGTAATTAGAATTTGATTATCCTAAATGTAAAACCGGAACCTGAGACCTACCCAAGAAAACTCTAAATGTAGGATATTAGCTATGTATAAGGTCTGAGGAAATTCCTTATCGAATATAAAAAGTTATTAACAAAACAAAACTAAAATAAATTATTTGAAAATGCAAACGAACTCAGATTTTAGATCTGAACAATAGGATTGAAGTACGTTATAAACCGGACGATACGGTGAAAGAATTTCTGAAAACCGTTATCATTTGATACTCCGACGCGAGGCCGGAAGGTGCTTGAGAAAATATACTTTACTATTTGAAAGGATAAGGATTAATTATACCCATTCATTTTCCATCCTCATCCACAAGGACACGTGTCATGCATCCATGAAATCGAGGTTCCTTATAAATACCCTCCACCCTTATCTTCTTTACCATCTCATTTCCTTTCTTCCCTTGAAAATCTTCTTCTTCCTCCCCTCCCTATATTTGCTCATGTTTTTTCCCCCTTTAAATAAAAAAAGAGATTTTTCTTGAAAATAAAGAAGAAAGGAAGGAGAAAAGCTAGGAGAAGGATCTATACATCCTAGGCAAAGTTCTTGAAGCTTTTAGGTGAGAAAAACTAAACCTTTAAAGGGCTTTGTTGCTTTATTGTGTGATTGCATATAAGGTATTTGTTGAAATGTTTCTTAGAGTTTTGGTGGTGAATTCATGGATGATTTGATGGTATATGATTGCTAAAAATCCCTAAATATGTTCATGAAGATAAAATGGTAATTTGTTTGGAGATTGGAGTGAACACCTTTTGTTAGGTTCACAAAGTTGAACCGTTACGGAATATCATAAATATACATGCCTTGATCTAATTTTGGTAACATGTTTGGGTTAGAAAATGATGATAAACTCCTAAAGGTTCATTCTTTATGGATTAATTTACATAAAGATGTGCTTTTGGTTATGAATTCACCATTATATAATGGAAACCATGACCTTTTATTTAAGTTCATGAAGTTGAACCTCATGTGATAAATAAATACTTGGGTTGATAGCTAGGGTAATGAACATCAGAAACTTATAACATGGTTTTGAGCACTATGACATGCTTATGTTGAGTTGTTAATCTCTAGCTAATGAATATTATTCATGTTTGGAAGTCGTGGGATGAGTTTGATTTGATTTAGATGTTTTTTATGGATCAATGGTTATGAATACCATTTGGTTGTTAATTAATAAAGTGGGACCCAATTTTGACACCGACATCTGATCTTAAATAACTAACGAGTTAAGTTACAACTTGTTAAACACATGACATCATGTTTATGTTTATTGGATGTTTATAAACATCCAAATTCACGGATATACAGGAGTTGAATGTGTCTCATTCTAGAAATTGGATTTTAAATGATTATTTTAATAATAAAATAATCAGGAAAAATGAAAGTATTTTGGACAATGATTTAAATAATAAACACCTATTTTGGTTGAATATGCAGAAACTACGAGTAAGTCTGTCACGATTGTGAGATCCGGAAAGATAAACGGGGTGTTTAACTAAGTAAGGAATGCTGCAACTAGTGCGTTGAACTTACCTGGCCAACGTTTAATGATCTGGGCGAGGATCGGAATAGATCGAATGGAAAGCTCGGATGTTCATTTAACAGTTTATTAAACGTTAAATGTAAGAAAGATATTCATCTTTGTATAAAGAACCCGAAATAAAGATAAGTGAGCACTGGAGTTTTCCAATTAGTTAAATTAAGTTGGAATCAAATGGAAACCGTTTTGGTTAACGATTGAGATAAGCCTCCATAGATGAAGACTTAGACTATTTGAGGAATTTGAAAGGTGCTAGCCAATATTCTGCTTATAGTGTTGGTTGGATACAGAGATTAATATCAATTGTAAGCAGATATGATTTCCGTGAAGATTCCATTTTAATTGGAAGATGATTTTGGGTTTATCGTGAACTGTGTTTTAAGTGACGTTGGTTCTTTAACCCAGTTAAATACGTAATTATTTTCCTAATATTGAATAATCATTAAGTATTTATTTTTGAGATTGAAACTAAGTGGAGATTTAGTGAATCTTTAATTAGATTCAAATGAGAATGAGGTAACTAAATTTACCAAATTCAAGAAATGTTCGAGAATGGGGTACTACCAGTTTTACTCCATGCGATAGTTAAATCTTTAATTAAATTTAAAACATTGAATGGTAATTGAATTTACCAGTAACACAATGGGCGTTAGATATGGAGTACTACCAATTTTGCTTCATGGGATGAATAGGTTGGGATTGGAATAATAAATTGAATGATTACTTTGGTAGGCCTCGTTAATCCTAACTAGCTGATAAACCTTAACTTGGTTTAGATTGTCAAAAGATATTATATAATCTTTTGCAATGGTTTTTCAAGGAAAGATTTAAACAAGAAGTTTAAATGAATTAAATCTTTGATAAGATTTGTGGGAATAATTCCCAATTCAATGAATATTTGAATAAAGGAATATTCTTACAATGAACATCAGGAAAATGATTAGCACCAATATAAAAACCTGTACTCGACTTATGAGTATCAACCTTTATTTGATCAATAGAAGAACTACTAAATCATCGCAACAGTTTTAACGACATCAAATTGATTAATGCTTCTATCCACAGTCGACATATGCTCAGATTCTCCTTTACCTAAGAAAACAACATACAAATCAAAAAACCCATTACCTTTAAACAGTCTCAAAACTGACTTCAACCTCACATTATCTACAACATGACACGTATATTAAAAGTTGAGATAAAAGAATTACCGAGCATATTCAACTTAAAGTTCCACATCAATTTTAAATTAAAGTCTACCAAATTGACACGCATATATACCAAAATGTGCATGTTTATCTAAAAAACATGCATAGTTATACTATTCTGTTCGAGACATAACCTGGCATTACCTTCATAACACAAGTGAATGGCATCATTGAAGGCTGGAGCAAAACCCGATTATCCAAGAAAAACATCACTGTAATCAAGCAAACTCGTACCCATATGAACATTCTTAAATTTCAACCAATATACCAAATATTCCACATTGTAAGTGGAGTCATTTCAAACAAAATGTGATTTTTTTTCAACAATAACAAAGATGCTAATTTTTTAAGTTACTCTTCCTGTATTGGGCCCTGACTGCCAGAAAACAAAATGAAGACATCACATAACCAAATTCCCATCACACCCTCCTCCCACATTCTTATGCCTCATCATAACCTCAAGCTGAGCTCTCTCACATTCTACATTCAAGCTCGGACTCCCTGAACCACCCATCCCGTCCAAATTACCATTCCTACCCCTACCCAACTTGGGAAATTCCACCCTCTTTATCCTCGTTTAATATGCAGATTCTTGACCTTAACAGGAGTCGTCTTCTCCATCAAAGCTCTAGCATCAGACAACTTCATGTGAACCCCCACCTCCCTCATCACATCCTCCATCCTCATCATCCTCCTCTCGTCCTCCGCCTCCTTCATCGTGTTCTCGTACTCTTCGCGTAAATTCTTAATCTCCATCCCCAACTTCCCACAATGTCCTTCCACCTCCATAGGTGTTTTTCTCTCCCTTAAATGTCCTTGATCAACACTTTGTTTAATAACTTTATCTTTCTTCGGATCCTGCGCTCCAACTCGAGTTCATAATTGATATGCTGATTGTGGTAGGTTAAGAAATGTATAAGAAGGTGGTATACATTAAATATGAATGCCTTTATAAATTAAAATGTTACCTTTGTTGCATCTATAACTTAAAATGTTACTGTACCATTCTTCAAAAAATGTATACCATTTTAATAATTTTATAGCAGGACCATCCATCTTATCCAATCTAACATCTCATATTCATAAACAAAGTTATTGCCGTCTTTAAATGATAGCCTTTACATGAAATCATTATATATAAAAAAAACTAATACCTTCAGATTTCAAAGGTAACTTTATTTCACAAACTTTCACTGCTCAAAATAATTACAAGGAAACAAAATAATAATTTATTTTATATATGTATCAAGTTTATTTTTGCATAACCTAAATCAAGATGCTACCTTAATATTGTTGCATCTAACTTTAAAACGTTACCATACCATTCATTGTATTTGTTATCATCTTCACAGCTAGGTGTATTAATTAATCGTTTCCTATGAAATCATAAAAAATAAACTAAAATAAATCTTAAAACTTCCTAACTTCACAAACTTTTTTTGTGAAATGGTAAAGAAACTATTGATAACACAAGTTTATCATTCTAGATTATTGATTTAGTAACTAAACGTCCTGAGATCTGATCTCATCACTATCATTAACAAAAAAAAATCAAACAAAAGAACTTACAGTGGTGGCAAACAACTCTGCACCGGGTTCTACAAACACGGTGAAGTGGGTAGTAAGAGAGAAGCGTCTACCGAGTCATTTGCCAGTAGGCATATACAACTACCCACCACCTTCACCTGAATATCTTCTCATATCATCAATGACAGCCATGAAAGCCTTTACCAGAAGTATCGCCAATTCCTGCTTTTCCATATTCTTCCAAATTCACAAAGTGATTTCTACAACCTGTTGCTTCTCTGTAATCTGTACAGTTTCCCTTTACTGTTATGCCAAGTATAATCAAAAGTAATATATCTTCCATGATCATAAGAAGAAGTATAAGAACGATAATAATCTACCTTCATTTTTATTTATTTCTTGTAAGAGGAATATGGAGGAAACTTAGAAGAGAGTGTTATATGTTGTTTGCTTAACAAACCATGTAGAAATAGTTTTGAACATTCTTCACCGTATTTTTTATCACATCAGTTGCGAAGTTAATTTTCAACATTAAAACCAACAGTACAATAATTCATTGAATGCAATAAATGTATATTTAACCATTTTAGATATTGTTTCATTGAATGAAAAAAGATTGAAAAGCGTAAATAAAAAGAGCAAAGCAGGAACCGAAAATAAGAAAAGGTCACGCATAGTTTTCTTTTATTTATCCCCACATTTGAATAACATCACATGCTTAAACCCAATCCGCTCCCTCTTTGTTCCGTCTTTCTTATTTTAACACAAATTTAATCATAATCTCTATTTTCCATTTACCTAAAATTGATTCCTAAACTGGATCTAATCGACGCCCTTTTGTACGAGTTGATTCGAAGCAGTAGAATTCAGCTAAGTACCAAAATCAAAATCAGCAGTAGGATTTTTTGAGTTAACCATTTTCAGCTAAGTTACCCATGTCGATAGGGTCTCCTTCGGATAAAATTAGAATCAAGCAATGCACTACTAAAAACGAAAATGAATTTGTGATATACACAGATATCTAGAGAATTTTGAGAAGATCCGTGTGGAAAGACCAACAAAACAATCATCAGTTGAGAGAAGGAAGCTCCATAATTGAAAAAGAATATTTGGGAGTGATCCAAAAAATAACAAAGTGCTCAAAATTAGATCTAAGGGGAGTGAATATAATTGGGAGAGCTGCGGCTAGGTTTTAGATTTGGGAACGGTTCTTTTGATTTGTGTTAGATAGGGTTGAGCACGTTATACAACAATATTCACATAACAACTAAGTAGACATTTATTTATTTAAATAATAATGGAAATAATGTTGAAAGCCTTATTTAGTATAGGAAACACTAGAAAAATGTTTTTGACATAGAAACACGTAACAACAATTTCAAAATAAAAATATCATATGTTTCTAATTTACATATTTGGTGTAGTGTCACCTTCCACTAACTTAAACTAATATAAACGAGAGGTGGATTTCAGGGGTGCTATTGGAGTGCTACATTTTTGGGGTGCCATTGAACGCTTGCATATATATATATATATATATATATATATATATATATATATATATTAACACCAAAATTCGCACTGGCTAAATATAAAGAAGCAAAATGGCCAGAACAGGAAGAAGCAAAGAGTTTCAGGTGGAGAAATATAAAATATGGAGAAAAAGGCCTTCAATAAGGCCATGGAGTTATTGAAAGGAAGGGGCGAAAGTTCTCAGTTTACGACTGTTACCACCAAATTCAACACCAACATAAGTTGATGGTGAGGGGGTGTCGATCCGTCACCAACAAAAAAGAGACAATGGAAACCACAGGCAACCGGTACCATCGGAAGGAAAGAAAGCTTCGAATCAATGGGAAGAAAGGATACCGGCAGCGTAGTGACGACATGAAAGGCAAAATCAATTCTGAAAGGGTTATCGGCATTAAATTGTTTAATGCTGATACTAAAGGAGATGAAAGAGTCAAAGGCACAAGAAACTGAAATATAGCTGGAGCTTCCTGGAAGCCAGCTGTCGAGACCGAAGGTTGGTAATCACTAAAAGGCAACTTCGGAAGTCTACAAGTAAAGTACCAAAAACATACCGTCGGAGGGACTAAACCTACCCCAGAACTTACCGAAGACAAACTAAACTTAGAAAAGAAAAAGGCATCCACACTGACTCGCTTAATATTGATACCGAAAGGGGTGACAGCTCCCAAAGCATAAGTATCGGGATAACAGAGGCAGCATCAACGAAAGGCCCCAGAGACCGAGACCAGCTCTCCTAAAGCCAATTCCGACGCCCTTTACTGACACTAAAGCCTTTATAATTCAATGTCAAAAGGCAAGCTAATAAGAAGCAAAGGATATTGGAACCATCACCAAGGAATAACTTTAAAGTCACCGAAAGGCATGCCGAAGGCATGCTGTCACAAAGTCAAGTTATCAGATATTGTAACTAAAAGGTATGGATACGGACCAAGACTGGTGGTCCTGAAACCAAGAGCCACCATAGTTAATCTCATTAGATCCGAGACCGGCGTTTTGCAATCTAGAAAGGCCCGATGACAATGTTCAGTAAAGAGTATGAAAGTGGCTGAAACCATGCTACCGGAACTAAGAGATACAAAGTGGCTGAAACCATGCTACCGGAACCAAGAGATACAAAGTGGTTGAAACCATGCTACCAAAACCAAGAGCTACAAAGTGGCCGAAACCATGTTTCCGCATCCAAAAAAGGCTTCTACTGGGCTTACAACAAAAGGGGGCCCGATTTGCCTATAAATAAGACCCAGAGGTCTCAATTTGGGAGGACTTTTCCCTCATTCTACAATCTTGCCCTCATTTCCTAGAGAGCTAACCCTAATTTGTAAACCCATTTGGGGATTTCTTATGCAACCTCCTCTATGAATAGAATGATCAAAGCCTTTAAAGTGGACGTAGGTTCAATCTGAACCGAACCACTATAAATCGTGTGTTCTTTGTTATTTCGCTTTATCATATTATGTTCTATTATGCTTCTGTATGTATTGTGTAATGCTTCACCAACTAGACCTTCAGCGGGTATCTAACTACCTTATGCTTTCCCACAACAAAAGCCTTTCCACACCACCTTTTCCTTTTACCTTAAACCATTAAGAAACCTACACCCCAAGGCAAATGTTGGTCCTTAAGTCCTGCAAGCGTGGTGCTCACCCTTTGAGGGGAGAGTAACTAATCTTCGGGCTTGAGACCTTGATATATATGAAATGGTGAACTAACTCAAGCTTATGGGAACTGAACAACCTCATTTTTCCTTGGGTCCATTTTCTTAGAGCTATCTCCGGTACTGACGAAAAATATCGTTAATAATGTGTGTGTGTGTATATATATATATGCATATATACATATACATATATATATATATATATATATATGTATGTATATATAAGTACCCAGCCTCGTTAATGACGATTGGTGACTTTTTCACCAGTTTTCTCCATGCGTGAGTGCCCTCCCTACCGTTCTTTACCTTCTAATTTCTTCAATCCTATTTACTTCAACAACCGTCAACGACTTTCCGTTGATAAGACTTTCAACTTCCATCTGTTTTTCATCAATTAAAGTTCAGATCCGAAATATTTTATTTCACCTTTTCTAACCTTGATTTTTTGGGATGATTTCTATCTGAATCGAATCACGAAGCGATTTTTTATCAACCACCAACGAAGATTGATTCGTTAATTACCTAAATATTTACTTCTCCGTTTCTCAAAGCTGGCTCGGTTTTCATTTATCTAATCTTTCTGGATTTAATCAGTTTGAGATTGGATGATCAAGCCATCACTAGTTTGGGTTTCGGCATTGCCGGCGCAACTGAATAGATTCAGTTCCAAGCTTTCCAACCGATTTTCCAATTTTGAGCTTCGATTGAGATTCAGTTGTATTGGATATGACTATTTTGGTTTCGGGTTTGGGTTTTTTGATCTTTGAGTATTTGATTTAGCTACTGTATACAACATGCCTTCCTTTGAGTTTTAATTTTAGTTTTAGTTTCAATAAGTCCTTCTTATTTGGAGATTAATGAAGCAGTTTGTCATCTTCATGATGTTATTTTCTGATTATTCATGGTAGTCCAGAAAACTTCTTTGTGAGTTTGGTAGATCTACATCCAGATTTTGAGAAACAATGAGTATCTGGTAATGGGTGAATATAAGGTGTTTTGTTCCAATATCATCAAGTTTTATCAAGATTTCTCATGTTAATTCAACCTTTCCCATTTGAGGTTGAAGTTTATGTGATGGACTCCTGATCTGATTTGCAAGTTGGGTTCATGAGCACCTCGTAGAATTGTTTTCTCCTATTTTTGAGGTGTGCTATCCTTACATCCAAAGTCTGTTAGTACAGTTCTATGGAGGCAATGGTGACTGTTAATCCATATTCAAACTGATTAATTCTAGCACAAGGATGGATTCATAGGAGTCTGTGAATCATCAACCAGACTTTGTGTTTAGAATTGCGTAATTTGGGATTTCATGTTTTGTTTACATAGCTGTAAGGACTTCATGCTAGCTTGGATGAATGGTACAAGACTGATGATCTATAAATGTATTCATTCAGCATGAAGATGGCATTGCATATGTGAGATGTAGATGGTTCGAGGTAGTGCAGAGTTGCACTTAAGAGGGATGATGGTCAAAGTGTGGGTTATATTATTGTTTCTTTGTTTTTCAGCTACTTATTTTTCAGTTTTTTTCTCTTATGTAAAGGTTAGTATGCTAACCTGTTTGCTGTACTTTCTGTTTTAGTTGAAATAAAGTGAACCAATTTTCATATATATATATATATATATATATATATATATGTATGTATATGAGGAAGGTTCAATGACACCTCAAACAGTGCAGCACCCCTTTGGTCTTCCTCTTTTCCACCACATAATCACTTTCTCTTTCCTTCACTAACTCTCTCTTCCCCTCCGCTACATTCTTTAATATAAACGAGAGATGGAAATCAAGGGGCAAATTAGGTGCTTCAATTTTAAGGTGCAACTGAACGCTAGCGCATATATATATATATATATATATATATATATACACACACACACACACACACACACACACACACACACACACACACACACAAACATTGTGGTGAAAATGATTGTTCAATGAACAACTATCAAGAAATAAATTTATTAGAAAATTGAGTTTAAAAAAAAACGGAAAAGTGTTGTAATATATATATATATATATATATATATATATATGTATGTATGTATGTTAAGGGTGTATACGCTTAATGCAAGGGACATTATTGTAATTGCTAGGACATGTGAAATCTATAAATAGAGAGCTCATGTATGTTGTAATCTCATCTGAATGAATAAAAATGTCCTCTCTCTTATTTCTTCTGTTCATTGTTTGTTTTACAACATGTTATCATCACGATTCTCTATAATATAATATAAAATTATATTTTTATTTTATATGTGCAATCGAATTTTTAAAGGATCTGAGATATTTTCTTTTTGACTGTTTCTTATGTCAGACTGTTTGAAAATGAAAGGTATATTCTAAATATCTTTCTTTTACCTACTCTCTAGCATCCCAATTCTGCAGTCGGTTTACTTAATTTATATCATTATATATATATATATATATATATATATATATATATATAACCAGCGTCTTCTCTTTAGACATATATTAAACACATTCTTCTTCTTCTCCTCCTTTTCCATCACTTCACCTTATACAATCCAAGGTATAGTGTTTTATTTTATTTTCATTTGACTCTGTAGCATGAAGCTTTAGTTTCATACAGCACATGAACGGTGAAGTTTTTGACAATATTTGCACATATTTTGTCTTTACCTTTACACTTGCTATAAGGTATTCTCTTTTGTTGCTACAGCCTACTTTGGAAAGAAAGTATTTTATATATAAATCAAATCTACTAATTTGTATGAGAATTTAAACAAGTTCTGGTTTTATCCTATCCTATTGTACTTGAATCTTTTGTTTGTTTAACGCCATGCGTTTTTTAATGATAAAGCTGCTATGTTGTCATGTTTCGTATATTGCTCATGCATGGCGTACTTATGTTTCATTATACTTTGTTGTGTACTTACAAACCAAGGTTTATTTCATTAAAAAAAAAATTAGTTTTGCTTCACGCATAGTAATCTTCAATTTTCACGCACTGTTTCATTAGAGAACCGAACGCGATTTCCAGTTTTTGTTCAATGTTACCAATTTACTATCTATTATATCATTGTTGTTATTTCTATCTTTCAATTTATATTGTGTAATTTTTTTTGTAGTTCGAAAAATGTCGAACATCGCTAAACTTGAATTTAAGGCGTTGGACTATCTGGAGACAATTATTTGTCATGAATACTGGATGTCGAGATCCATTTGCAATCTCAATGCTTAGAAAATACTATTAAAATGGTAATAATATGTCCTAGCAGGACAAAGCAAAGACTCTAATATTTTTAAGACGTCACATCCACGATGATCTAAAAACAGAATAGTTGACTAAAAAAATATCCTCTCTACTTATGGCACTCCCTAAAGGAGCGTTATAACCAGTTGAAGACAGTCATACTTCCAAACATAAGGTAAGAGTGGTTGAACATGAGATTTCAGGACTTTAAAACTGTAAGGGAATACAATTCCGTTACGTTTAGAATTACTTCTAAATTGAAATTATGTGGAGAAAAGGTAGATGATGCACAAATATTAGAAAAGGTCTTCTCAACATTTCATGTCTCGAATGTACTCCTACAACAACAATATTGAGAGCGTCATTTTACAAAATATTCTGAACTCATTGAATATTTGTTAATTGCTGAGCAAAATAATGAACTGCTTATTAAGAATCACTCCTCAAGACAAACTGGTTCAGCTGCATTACCAGAAGTTAATGCTAACATTGCCCACTCCGGAAGATGTCATGGCAGAGATAGAGGTAGAGGTAGAGAACGTGGACGTGGTCGTGGATACAACCCAGCAGAAGTGGTTATAGTGGTTTTGGAGGCAACAAAAGTACTGATTTTAAAAAGAAGCAAAAAAAAGAGCCTGAAAATAGTAATGATTCTACTGCAGAAAAAAAACATTATGAAGAAGTTTGCTATAGATGCGGGCGCACTGGTCATTGGTCACGTACTTGCAGATCATCAAAGAAAACAGTGGAAGAATATCATAAATAAAAAAAATATTGAGACAAACAATACCGAGGGATTGTCCGATAATACTGACTTGACGTTAGATGATTTCTTTAAAGATTATGATGGAATTTATTAAGCGATAAAAATTTAAATGCAATATTCAAAGATATGACCGAACCAGACTATTATGTGATTTTTTTTGTTTAATTTCTTTTCAGCATATATTAGTTTGGAACTTTTGTTTATTTGTTTTTCTTTTAATTTATTCTTATGGAATTTCAGAAATAATGTGTAATGTTAGACTTTGATAAGTAGTTTATTCTCATGGACTTTTATTTATATTTATAAGTTATTTCAGTTATTGACTAGTTGTATTGCTTTTACTTCTTAAGGTATGGATTGATAGTGTTTAAGTGATGATATATGTCTGGCTGATAGTAGAACTACTCATACGATATTGAAAAATCCGAAGTTTTTCTCAGAATTATCTGAAAATATTTCATATAAAGTTTCAACTATAATTGGTTCAGCCAATATAATTGAAGGGTCCGGAAGAGCCCATACAGTGTTACCAAATGGTACACATATATTCATTTAAAATGCATTATATTCAAGTAATTCTAAAAAAATACGCTTAGCTTCAAAGATATAAGAACGAATGACTATCATATGGAAACTATAAATGAAAACAACAAAGAATATCTTTATGTTATTGCTAAAATTGAAAGCCAGAATCTTATTTTAGAAAAATTTGGTACAATTTCAACTGTATTATATTTTACCAAAATTGGCATAGTTGAATCTCATTTTATAAACATGAGCTGAAACCTCATAGATAAAAAAAAAAAAAAAGAGTCTTTGGCATGATCGTTTAGGTCATCTTAGATCAACTATAATGCATAAAATTGCTAAAAACTCAAATGGACATGATTTATCAAATCAGTTGAATTTACCAGGCGACCACATGTGTACCTCATGTGCACAAGGAAAATTAGTTCCTCGACCTTCATACAATAAAATCACTTCTGAATCTCCAGAATTTTTGCAAAGAATTCAAGGTGGTATATGTGGTCCAATTCATGTAGGAGAATTCACTTCTCAAGTATTGTTGATTATTGTTTATCACTGAGAATTGAAGTTGAACATCCAGTAGCTCTTGTTCATACTCAAAATGGTCTGACATAATCATTAATTAAGCATTTGGAACTTATTGCAAGAACTTTACTTATGCAAACAAAGTTGTCTGTTTCAGTTTGGGGACATGCAATTTTGCATGCATCCAAATTGATTAAACTTAGACCAATAGCTTATCATCAAATTTCATCATTACAGCTTTTAAGTGGATCCCGACCAAATATTTCACATCTACGAAAATTTGTTTGCGCTATGCATGTACCCATCAGTCCCCCACTTCGTACTAAAATGGGTCCTCAAAGAAGATTAGTATTTGACTCACCTTCGATAATTCGTTACCTTGAACCTCTTACAGGTGATGTCTTTGCTGCAAGATTTGCAGATTGTAAATTTGTTCCAGTAGAACGACGTGAAATTTCATGGAATAATCCATCTATATTTCATTTGGATCCACGTGCCAAACAATTTCAATACGAGGTACAAAGAATTTTGCATATTCAAAATATTGCAAATCAAATGCTAGATGCATTTAATGATGTTGCAAAAATAACTAAATCTCACATTCCAACAGCAAATGCACCAGCTAAAATTGAGATTCCCGAAGGACCAATATCAGCAAATGAATCTAAAGCTAGACAAAAACGTGAAAGACCGATAGGTTCAAAAGACTTGGCATCTAGAAAAAGAAAATCTAATGAAAAATCATCAATTAGCAAACCTTCCGAAGAGGTTATAAATAATCCAAAGGATAACTCAAATGAAAATTCCCATTCTGCAAGAATCAGTGAAGTAACTATTATCCCAGAAGAAATAATGGAAGCTTCCAAAAACAAAACGATACCTAATAATAGTGAGATCTCAATATTCTATACGAATTATGGAGAAATGTAGGATCGAAGTAAAATAACAATTGATGATGTACTCTCATTCGCAGTAGCTACTGAAATAACTGAAAGTCATGACTATAATGAAGATAATGATAATGAACCAACTAGCATAAACAAATGTCGAAAAAGATATAATTGGCCAAAGTGGAAAGATGTTATTCAGGTTGAAACGGATTCACTTCAAAAACATGGTATATTTGGATCATTAGAGAAAACACCAGAAGATGTTAAATCAATCGGTTATAAATGAGTATTCGTTAGAAAACAAAATGATAAAAATGAAGTTGTGAGATACAAAGCAAGGCTTGTTACACAAGGTTTCCTGCAGAGACCAGGTTTTGACTTCAAAGAAACATACTCTCTTGTTATGGATATCATAACGTTTCGATATTTAATAAGCCTTGTAGTTTCTGAAAAGCTTGATATGAGATTGACTAATGTTGTGACATCTTATCTATACGGTGAATTGGATACCAATATTTATATGAAAACCTCATATGGATATAAATGCTTGAAGCAAAATTAAAGTCAATGTATTCATTAAAATTGAGACGATCACTATACGATTTGAAACAATCCGGAAGAATGTGGCATAACCGTCTTAGTGAATATTTAGTAAAAGCTGGGCATAAGAACAATCTCATTTGTCCATGTGTCTTTATAAAGAAATCGGTAAATGGATTTGCTATGTATATGTTGATGATATAAATTTGATTGGAACTCCAAAAGAGATTAATAAAACAACAGATTACCTAAAACAAGAATTTGAAGTGAAAGATCTTGGCAAAACTAAATACTGCCTTGGTCTACTGATTGAGCACAATAAAAATGGTATACTAATTCATTAATCAAATTACATTGAGAAAATCGTAAAACGTTTTCAAATGAATAAGCATATCCACATAGTACGTCTATAGCTGTAAGATCACTAGATATTAAAAAGGACCCTTACCGACAAAAAGAAGATGATGAAATTGTACTTGGTCTAGAAGTACCTTATCTAAGTGCATGCATTGTTATATTTAGCCCAATGCACGAGACCGCATATTGCATTTACAGTCAATCTTCTAGTAAGATATAGTTCTGCACCAACTAAAAGACACTGAAATAGCATAAAACATATCATGAGATATTTGCGAGGACCACAAATTTAGGCTTGTTTTATTCTAACATAGGCAATAATCTGATTTTAGTTGGTTATGCTGATGCAGGTTACATTTCTGATCCACATAAAGTAAGATCACAAACTGGATATGTATTTACAAACAACAATGCAGCTATTTCATGGCGATCTACAAAGCAAACATTGGTAGCAACATCATCCAATCATTCAAGATACTAGCACTACATGAAGCAAGTCGAGAATGCATTTAGTTAAGATCATTAATCGAACATATTCGAAACACATGTCAACTTCTCTCAACTACAGAAAGATCAATCATTATTTATGAAGACAATGTCGCATGCGTATATTCAAGCAGGATATATCAAAGGTGATAGGACGAAGCGCATTTCTCCTAAATTCTTTTTCGCACATGAACTTCAAAAAAACAATAAGATAGAAGTGAAGCAAATTCAGTCTTAAGAAAATCCAGTAGATCTATTCACGAAGGCACTCCCAAAACCAAAATTTCAGAATATGATATACAAATTTGGTATGCGTCGCTTGCATTACCAAACTATTTTAGTAATGCGTTATGAATCAGAGGGAGCATATAAAATTATGCTACAATGTACTCTTTTCCTTCACTAATATTTTTCCCATTAGATTTTTGTTAGTAAGGTTTTTAATGGGGCATTATCTTGATTTAGAAGTATCAACTCAATATGTTACCTAGAGATAAAATAAAATTGTACTCTTTTCCTTGTTTATGATTTTCCCATAGGGTTTTTCATAAAAAAGTTTTTTATGAATCAATTAATCTTATCATCTTTGCATACACATATGTTAAGGGTGAATACGCTTAATGCAAAAGACATTATTGTAATTGCTAGGACTCGTGAATCTATAAACAGAGAGCTCAGATATGTTGTAATTTCATCTGAATGAATAAAAATATCCTTTTTTTTATGTCTTCTATTCTGTGTTTATTTTGCAACAAAAAGAGGCAAATTCTATTAACACCTCTGTTTTTGCCTTTCCCACCCCGTTGAAAATTAAAAGAATAAAATGGTAAATATACCCTTATTTATTTTTCTATTATGTTACTTTAATTATAAAAAAAATATTGACACTAATATATTTTGAGAAGACAAATGATTCCATGAAGAAAAAAATGTTTTTTCTCAAAATAAAATAAAATAGTGTTTTATTTTAACTTTATTCTTTTTCAACTTTATGTTTTTTCTTAACGTTGTTTAATTTTATGATTTCTGTTGTAATATATATTTCAATCATTTTTAAATTGAATTGAAATGCAATGTTTTTTTAGACTGCAAAATGAATAAAAATAAATGAATATGAATTACTGTTTTTTTGTTATGGATCTATCTTTTATTTTCATTGTTAACGTAGAGTTATTTGTGTGTGAAAATATAAATTAAAGGGTAGTTTTGGTAATTTTTGGGGTGTGAAAAGCAAAAATTAAAGTGAAATGTTTTTTGTTTAAACAACGGGGTGTGAAAGGCAAAAGGCAGGATGCAAATAAAATTGGCCACAAAAAGAAGCATGTTATACATTACACATCAACTAGAAAGCAAACGTACAAAAATTCAATCACGTTTGTAGATCAGACTCTTTTCTTAAGTGAATTATTTCAATTTTACAAAATAGGAAGTTGATTTTTTAAGGTGTGGAGTTAGAACGGAGGAGAGATTGACGTCGAAAGGGGAGGATGAAAACAAGAGAGGAGATGTTTCGACATACTCAGAACTGTACTAATGTTACGTGCGTTTCTCCTAATTTCCAGCTAGTTACATTATAAGCACGCTCGATTTTCCCGTCATCAGTCTGAACCTTTAAGGACAAGTTTTGGGTATGGATTTCTCTGCCAATTCATTCATCAATTTCCACTCATTAGTCACTGCTGGCAAGTGTTGTGTTTTTTTTTTTTTTTTTTTTTTTTTTTTAAATCCTTCGATCCTTATGTTTGTGAATTTCCGAGTGCCTGCTATGTTAATCACTAGAATTAGCTCGAAGTAGTTTCGTCCATTGATTGGGAACCTCATGTGTCCTGTTCTGCCTCATTAAACCCTGGGTTTTGATGTACACTACTAGAAAAGGCAACATGGTGAATTTGTGATTCTTGAGCGATCTTGCTTAACTTATCACTTATAAGTGCTAATCTTGTCACTATAGCAAAATACCTTCTGTAATTTTACAGGCACAATCCCTCCTCTATGAATGACCATCGTTTCCCAAGAAGGTTGAGCCATATCAAAATGCTTTCTTGGTGGGTTGTACCACCTACTATTGTCATTATGAAGATTATAATTTGTGGTGCAAAAATTAGTGGCTGTAATTGTAGTAGACGTTCCCTTTTTGAACCATCTTGACTTACCTGCGTCACATACTGCTTGAAAGCTTGTACCACATGATGCCCCACTGTTGAAAAGTGCAGTACTTAGTTCGGCCTTTTTCACACCATAACCATCTCTGTACAAGTTACCATACCCCCAAGCTCCATCTCCATTTGTTTAGTTTATTGGTTCAGTAATTTGAACCTAGAAGAATCAAAACTTCAGCATTGCTTGTAATGAAACTGCATTGTTGTGTTATGTTAGTTTAAAGACTTGCTTTATTTGTAATATCCACCCACTGTGCCTGTAGCATCACTTCCATCATAAAAAGTTGCAGAAGTGGGAGTCCCTGTCCATTGTGCAGTCGATTCTCTAGCCTCAGAAGCAAACAATGTCAAAAGAATGAGTAATGCACCTCCAAATATAACAGCCATCTCTAAATTATTCAATGTTTTATTAGGGGTTTTAGATTTTCTATGTTAAGCTTCTGCTCAATTGCACGTATTTAAAGTGAAAAAATAGTTTGAACTTTATGTTTACTTGAACACGCTCATGGGTTAATTTTTTTCACACAGAATATTTTTGTTGACTTGCAGGAATATTTTAGGTAATGTCACATGCTTAGCTCAGACCTCAAATGGCTTTGGAAGAATGCTTGATTCCTGTCATTTGAGGATAAAAAGGTACACATTGGTACTTAATAAATGCGGAAGCATTTCATTTCTTTATTACTGCTTTTTTGTTTTCTTGCAACCAGTGGCCATGTTTTTCTTGTTATGGAGATTAGTTTATGATTACCTTCATTCTCATTTAGTTCATTGAATACTTTTGCACTATATTAACTTATCTTTGTACACTAACTGCTATTTTATAAGAGGCGTGTAGAATCACTGGTCAAAAATCAGTTTGAACGACAACACAATTCATGCACATGGAAGTTTAGCAGTCTGGACCAAACCTCGAATTAACTGGCAACCTGAGCTCATGTAAGCCATTGCTCTAAAAGTAGTCCTTTTTCCTTCTTCCCTTTTCTCTATTTAGGGCATTTCCAAAAGTGGATCTTCTCAAAAATCCGACCATTACTTTTTAATTAGTTAATTAGATTATATAAGTTTGGCATAAATGTACGACTTAAGATATGTTGTTACCAAGTGGATGTAACTTATAAGTTATAACTAAAATTTATTTGGAGTGCAGCCAAGAGCATCCAAACTTATTTATGCAAAATATTAATTTTACTAAATTCCAAATATTACATTAATGATAGTATGATATTTCTTAACAACGGGAAGTCATGTCTTGATTTAAATCCCAAAAAGTCATTGGGCAATGTTTCACCCAATAAACTTTTACTGATTTGATGATGCAGTACTGAAAAAGCATGAGTGATCTGGGGTGGGATCACTTGGACTAGAATTACCCTGGTACCAGCCAATCAAATCACCCCATTTTGGGGGTGATTTACACTTTGCCCCCCTGAATTACTCCCGAATTTTTTGGGGGTAAAGTGTAAATCACCCCAAATGGGGTGATTTAATTGGTCCGGACCAGGGGAACATGGACCCCCCGGTCCAGAGGATCCGCGCCCGAGTGATCTCATTCAGCAAAATTTTGCTTGACATCATTTATTCCTTGGACACATTACCTAATAATGAACATGGTATCTTGAAGTGTAAAATTTCCGGAGTACTGATATTTTAAAATATGGTATGAAAAGGAAAAAAGTAAAGAAAATGAGGTTTGTTAAGTACACTATATTTAAAACTGATATATTGAAAGGAATGATAAATAACTGGCAGATTACGTGGATACTATATCCTTATAGTTAGACTTTTAGGCCCTTTGCACATGAGAGAAGGCGAACGTTAGCCAATCATTGTAATGTATTTATTGAAGTTGGAGGCAACTTGAAGTTGTTTAATAATATCATATGTATACAGGTACCCCTTATTAATTTTTTTAAAGGAAGTTGACATCGAGCTTTTTAAAATTTGAATTACTTACTGGATAATAGCGATGATATTGTATCACAAATTCACAATTTATGGCTTGGAGCAGTGGAGGATGCAAGGGAGGGCCGGTGGGTTGGGTTCTCCTATGTAGTAACTATAAATAACGTGAAATTTTGGGGTTTATCTAATTACAAAAACATGCTTCTTTTTCCTTATATCAGCATTTTATAATTGCGCAACATAAATTTGCACAAACACAATTTTTTTTTTTAATGTCTTGTGCAATTTCAAATTGATACAAACTGGGATTTTGTGCTAGCACACTTCAAAATTGCACAAATATGAATTTTGGCCTGGATCTATTTTTGTAACTAATTTTATGCAAGGCCTAAAACTGAAATAGTTCTTTTTTTTCCTCAGGACTGTAAGTCTATAAGTAAAATTTGTCCTTGTCTAACTGCAAGGATGATGGCTTGTATTCGTAATTACTCCGCCGAAATTCATAGATGTTGTCAGTATTAATGTCAACTGTACTAAAGTTTATAAATCACATTATAGAATTTGCATTTGTCATGTATTAGGACTCTTAAAATCGCTTTGCAAAAAACTATGATCTTGATATCAAAAGGTGAAGTTAATGAACTTATTTCAGCAACAGTAACCTTTGTTTTTGTAGTTTTTGTACATGAAACCTATGATTATTTAGTTTTACAGAATAATACATGTGTTTCTTCTCATTACACATATGAAGAGCTTAAATGTTGTTTAGTTGAGTAAGCTGGGTTTCTGAAAGCTTTCTCAATTGGGGCTCCAACATTAATTGGGTTTCCTCATTTGCTTATTTCTTAAGTTATATTCGATTGTTGGAATTTGATATAGGGAGGAGAGTGATAAAACGTAGAATAATTGAATGACTACATTTTATTTTTTCACTTTTCTTTCATACAACAAATGAGATATTATATCCCTTTTATAACATAGCCAACTTCTATATTTTTCTTTTCTAGATTGTTCTTGCATTCCCTAATTTTCAATAATTCCCTTCATAAAACATTCTCTTGAATTTTCTAATTTAAAGACCTAGAATTTGTTACTACTTAATTTTGACTTTCCTAAATACAAACATTAAATTTGTTGCATAATTAATATTTCCATATAAAACCAAGTTTATTTTCAACATTCTCCCTTAACTTGATTTTATTACTCCAAACAGATTGCTTGATTCTCTTCTTCTCTTTGATTTGTGATGCACTTCTCATCACCTTCAATTGTTGAAGCACGTATCTTCAACTTTTTTTTTTTTTTTTTTGGTGATGCACTTCTCATCCCCTTCAATTGTTGAAACATGTCTCTTCAACTCTACTCTTTGAATATTGAAGCACTTCTCACCCACAACTCTAAAAATAAATTCTCTTCCACAGACATTTGTGCCATGTTCTCTTGCTCTTCATCTTTGAACCGTTTTCTTGCTTTTGTTGTGCTTCAGCTGGTCCGACTTTGAATTGTTTAAAAATTATGTTTTTTTTTGCTCTTTAAATATCTCTCTATCCCCTCTCATCAACGTAGCTCTGATACCATACTTGTAGTGCTTGTTTTAGCCCATAAAGCGTTTTCTTTAGTTTGTAAACTTTTCCTTCTCGTCCTTCAATCTCAAATCCTTGAGGCTGCTCCACGAAAACTCTTCTTTCAATTCTCCATTCAAGAATGCCGATTTTACATCCAACTGATATAACTTCCATCCTTTTTGGGCTGCAAGTGATATTAAAGCTCTAATGGTGTCAAGACATGCCACTGGAGTGAATGTCTCTTCGTAGTCAATATCGGGCTGTTGAGAATAGCCCTTTGCAACGAGTCTCCCTTTGTTCTTTTGAACTGAATCATCTGGATTATGCTTCACTTTGTAGATCCATTTTACTCCAATGGTTTCTTTGTTTTTTGGCTTATCAACCAACATCCATGTTTTGTTCCTTTCAAGTGCTTCCATCTCTTCTTGCATTGCCTTCCTCCAAGCATCTTCTTTAACCGCTTCTTCAAAATTTTCTGGTTTCACTGCGCAATAGTTGCACCTAGCAAAAATATCATCCAAACTCCTCATTTTTATTGGGGTTGAGCATGGAGATGATTAATTATGGCTTGCTGAGGATGAAGTGCTAGATGAAGCATTTAAATTATGTTGAAAATAAACTTGGTTTTGTAAGAAAATACTAATTATACAACAAATTTTATGTTTGTATTTAGGGAAGTCAAAATTAAATAGTAACAAATTCTAAGCCTTTAAATTAGAAAATTCTAGAGAATGTTTTGTGAAGGGAAATATTGAAAATTAGGGAATGCAAGAAAAATTTAGAAGCTGACTATGTTATAAAAGGGATGTAATATCTCATTTGTTGTATGAAAGAAAAGTGAAGAAATAAAATGTAGTCATTCAATTATTCTACGTTTTATCTCTCTCCTCCTCTCTATATCAAATTCCAATATGGTATCAGAGCCAGGTTAAAAGAGTTGGGAGAGATGAAAATAGCTAACTAGTCAAGTCAGCAAGAGAGTTCAAAGAATAATTTTCCAAAAAAAAAAAAAACACAATCGGAAAGCGTATTTGATTTCCATGGCCGAAGCGGTAGAAGAAGAAGAGCAAGGATCTCCGCACACCATTGATCCAGCATCCCAGAAGCAGAAGAATGGAAAATCTGAAAAGTCTGTCGAAGAAGATGAAAACGAAGAAGACAAGGAGCTCCTAAAGACAAGAGCTTTGGCGAAGAGAAAACAACATACTTGCAGCATCTATCGAAGTTGTTGTTGAGCATGACACAAGTGACTGTAGAAGAAAATTTATTTTAGAATTGTGGGTGAGAAGTGCACCATGGAGAGAAGTGCACCATGGAGAGAAGTGCTCCAATATTCAAAAAGAGAGTTGAAGAGACGTGCTTCAACAATTGAAGGTGATGAGAAGTGCATCACAAATAAAAAAAAAAGGAAAAGAAAAAAAAGGAGTTGAAGAGATGTGTTTCAACAATTGAAGGTGATGAGAAGTGCATCACAAATCAAAGAGAAGAAGAAAATCAACGAATCTGCTTAGAGTAATAAAACCAAGTTTAAGGGGGAATGTTGGAAATAAACTTGGTTTTAATAAGAAACAAATAAATTTGGTTTTAATAAGAGACACTATGGAATAAAGTTAATTATTGTATTAAGGAAAGGTTAAAATATATGGTAAGAAATTTTAGATTTATCAAATGAAGAATTCTAGAATTGATTTGTTGAGGAAAGTAGAAATTAAAGAATAGAAGAAAACTCTAGAATAAGAAGACTCTAGATACTTGGCTATATTATAAAAGGGTTGTACTCTCTCGTTTGTGTAATAAAGAAAAAGTGAAGCAATAACAATGTAGTCATTCAATTGTTCTACCTTTAATCTCTCTTCTCCTCTCTATATCAAATTCCAACATCGATCAACCTTGGGAACGAAAATCAATATATTGCTCCCTGTCTTATACAAGAAGAAAAGTTCTTAGTGTCCAACTTATTTTGCATTAAATTATACATGCAGTTACAGGAAGGCTGCTGTAAATAAAACATGCAGCAACTAGCTCAAATAATTTAACTTTTTGTTTTATGGTATTATCTTCCTATGATGGGCTAATTCTATTCCATTGCCACATTCTCAAATTTTATCAGCCTTACAAATGTAAACTAGTAGAAATAGTTGTTTGTTCAAAACTGTACTGATGTTGCGTACGTTTCTCCAAATCTCCAACTGGCAGGTGCAACATTATACAAAGTCTTGATTCTCACATCATCAGTCTGAACTCTAAAAGACAAACTCTGGCCATTTAGATAAGAATTGCTCTGCCAATTCATCCCCCAATTTCTACTCATTATTTGCCAGTTTGTTTTTGATCCTTTGATCCACATATTTGTGATTTTTCCTGTGCCTGCTACATTAGTAACCAGAACTAGCTCGAAGTAGTTTCGTCCATTTATTGTGAACCTCATGCCTCCTGTTCTACCGCATTTAACCCTGAATATAGATGTACACAATCATAAAAGGCAACATGGACAATACAAGATTCTTAAGCGATTTTGCATATCTGTCCCTTTTATGTCCACATGTAATATGTTAGCTTAATGAGTGGTTTTTCTACATTTTATTCATTAACGAATTAAGATAAACTGTTAGTTTTTACACTTACTTTTTGCTGACTCAAAGCATCATCATATGCATAATTGGGATTTTGTTTCCTTCTGGGGAAAATAATAATACCGTTCACGCATTTTGAATTTACTCAATCCAATGTTTTGATAATTTATATGGCAATACATAAATTATCAACACGTCCATTTGTAGAATAACCTTTTTAGTTCAAAATGTCTACCCTCAGCACCAAATCAAGCTTATATGATTTTTAGTCTGATCTTTACTAGCATGGAAAAACTTAACTGTGGCCATTGTAGCATTTGAAATTCATCTCTTCTCAAGTTTTCTAATAGAAACTATAATGCAAAGTGTTAATTTCACTATAGGAAATTACCTTCTGTATTTTACAGGCACAATCCCTCCTCTATAAATGCCTATTGTCTCCCAAGCAGGCTGAGCCATATCAAAATGCTTTCTTGGAGGGTTGCACCACCCGCCATTGTCATTAGGAAGATTATAATTTGGAGGGCAAAAATTAGTGGCTGTAACCGTAATAGACGTTCCTCTTTTGCACCATTTTGACTTACTTGCATCACATACTACTTGAAAGCATGCACCACATGATGCTCCACTGTTGAAAAGTGCAGTACTTAGTGCTGCATTTTTCACACCATATCCATCTTTATACAGGTTTCCATACCCACAAGCTCCACCTGCAGTTGTTCGGTTAATTGGTTCAATATTTTGAGCTTAGAAGCATGAAAACTTCATATTTCTTTTAGTGCATTATTATGGTGTATTAGTCTAAAAATGACTAGAACTGATTTGAAGTACCCACCCATTGTGCCTGAGGCATCACTTCCACCGTAAAAGGTTGCAGAAGCAGGAGTCCATGTCCGTTGCGCAGTTGATTCAGTAATCTCAAAAGTGAACAAGGTCAAAAGGATGAGTAATGCAGCTCCATATATTACAGCCATCTCTATCTATTTAATGTTTTTGGTGTATTTGTTTTCTGTGTTAAGCTTCTGCTCGTCTGCACCTATTTATAGTGTAAAAAGTTATTTGAATTGTCTTAAGTTGACCGAACAAACTTATGGGTTCATTTCTGTTCATAATATTTCTGCTGACATTCACTTGCATTCATGGATAACAAGGTACAAATTGGTACTTGATAAATGATAAAGCATTCACTTGCATTGTTATCATATTTCTTTCCCCAAGTCAATCAATTTGCAATTTTTTTATTATGTTAGTTGGAAGTAACATGCATTTGCGTAATTCAACTAGGCATTTTTGTTGTTTTTTCAACCAATTGCCATGTTTTTTTTTCTTTGGAAATTAGAGGGTTTGGGCATAATCTGGTCGTTGTTATTAATTTATATTAACCATATAACTTCTATTCTAGGCTCAGTTCATCGAATATGGTTGCATGATATTCACGTATCTTTATCTTGTCCCTTTTTAGGTATATATATTCACCTGCCAAGAATCGGTTTGAAGTAACAATGCCACAGCTACAGATACAAGGATTAAAAGTTTGCATATGAATCAGAGCCTGAAATCTTAATTGACAGCTAAATTTGTGTAAGTTGTTGCTTTAGAAGTGGTCGTAGTAGTTTTGAAGCATTTTACAAACTCATGAATCTTGTTAAAATTTAAGCAATGTATTATTTGAAGTATTCGGATGATAAGAACATGGCATATACTGTATCTTATGAAGTGGTATTAAGTATAAACAATAATCTAGTGGGTGGGTGGATATAACAAGTCACTAAAATATAATCAGTTAATGTAGACTATACGGATACTTTATTTATTATACTTGGCAAACTTGGCTGCTTTTGCACATGGAAGAAGATCGGTAACCAATCACTGTAATGAATTTGATCTGATTCAAGTCGATTTAAAGTTGGGGGTAATTCGAGGTTGTTTGTTTCAGGATGATGATAAGTTTAGAACTTTAAAACAGCCCTTAAGGATTTTTCAAAATGAAATTCAGATCATATTTTTTCATTAAAAATTCAACTGTTTTTCCTTTCTTGGAGCATCTGGGGAAGGAGGGTTGGGTTCTCCTTTATCTATAACGAAATATAGTTGCATAGTTAAATTTTCAACTCTAAAGAACAAGAAACGCGCATAAGCACTTAATAGTAAAACAATGGCTCCTTACATAAAACAAATTGATGGGTCAAACTACCTTCATTAAGCATTTATTGCTACCAATCATGATGCACATGCTATATCTAGTGGTTGGATATGTTGGAAAATTACGCAGATTTCCTTATAATTATGTTTGCGAAGAAAAGAATTAAAATGTAAAATGGTAAGACACACAAACTTTGATAACGGAGTTCGACCAATTATGTCTCCATCTCCGGGCTGTTGCGGATCTTTCATTTAAGAGAATATTACAAAGTGATTACACAAAACACTTTTCACTCAACACTTAATCTCACTCTAAGCTTTCCTTCTTATCTTTCTTATTGGATTTGAGATGAGATGAAAGTTATGAAGAATGATGTATATATAGGGTGAGAAGATGATTGGTGGCTTGGTTGGTGGCAGCCTCATGTTGAACACATGGACTGCTGGGGGGTTGCTGTGAGCAACTGCTACACATGCAACATTCTAACAATCTCTCATTTGAAGACCGATTTCTATCCGTCTTCACACCTTGATCGATGCAACAACCATTCTGATCTTTTTACTCTAACAGACCAACTGAAGTTGAACACAACGCACGTTTATCGGTAGTTACCGTCTTTGTTAACATATTTGCTAGATTCTTACTCCCTTCGATCTTCTCTAGTATTAACACATCATCTTCTATTAGAGATCCGATGAAGTGATAACGAAGCCCAATTTATTTGGTTCTGAAATGAAATGTTGAATTCTTTGCCAGGTGTATTGCACTCTGGCTATCATTGTATAACACATTCTTTTCCTGTTTGAATCCGAACAGTTAACAAACCTTGAAGCCATATCATCTCTTTACTATCTTAGGTGATTGCTACATACTCAGCCTCTGTAGTGGATAAAGCGATAATCTTCTGTACTTATGATATCCAACTAACAACCGTAGTTCCAACCGTGAATACATAATCTGTAGTGCTTCTTGGATGATCGACTTCTCCTCCAAAGTCTGTATCTACTCAAAATCCACTTGACTGCTTCCTAATGAGCTTTTCCCGGATTTGACATGTACCTGCTAACAACTCCCACTGCATGACCAATGTCTGGTCATGCATCAAACTTCCAATGGCTGAGGAATAAGGAACATCAATCATGAAATTTCTTTCTTTCTCCGTTTCAGGGGACTGGTCCTTGGATAAGCAAAAGTGATTGGCCAACGGTGTACTGACTGGCTTAGCAGCGTCCATGTTGAATTTCTGTAAAACACGATTGATGTAATCTGCCTGAGATAGCTGCAAGAGTCCTTTCTTCTTATCTCTAGCGATTTGCATTTCGAGAATCTTCTTTACTGGACTTAAGTCTTTCATGTCAAGCTCCTTTGATAGTTGCTGCTTTAACCTTCTGATATTATCTATATTTGATCTTGCTACTAACATGTCATCAACATAAAGCAGTAAAACGATATAACTGGACCTATATCTCTTGAAGTAGCAACAATGATCAGCAGTGTATTTTTGGAAGTTTTCCTTGTGCATGGATTCATCAAACTTTTTGTACCATTGTCTTGGGGCTTGTTTCAGGCCGTACAAACTTTTCTTTGGTTTGGACACCATGTTCTTCTTCCCTTTCTCGAAGAAACCTTCTGGTTGGTGCATGTATATCTCCTCATCCGAATCTCCATGAAGAAATGCAGTCTTCACATCTAACTATTCATGATGAAGATTTAATAGCAACAATACTTAATACTGACCTGATAATATTAAGCTTTACAACGGGAGAAAAAAAATGTCATTGTAGTCTACTCCTTCTTTCTGTTGGAATCCTTTGACAACTAGTCGAGCTTTGTATCTCTTGGAACCATCATGCTCCTCTTTCACCCGATCACCCATTTATTATGAAGTGTCTTTTTTTCTATGAGTAACTCAACTAGTTCCCATGTCTGGTTGGAGATAAGAGACTTCATCTCATCTTTCATGGCAAGCTCTCACTTTCTAGCATCTTCTGTCTGAGAAGCTTCATCATAGCATTCAGGTTCCCCAGGATCGGTCAACAACAAATAGTTCATGTATCTTTTGTTAGGTACATAAGGTCGAGAAGACCTTCTCAATACAAGAGCTGGAGTATGATGTTGTGATGGGTCAGACTGATCCACAATGCTCAAATCAATGATTTCATCAGGTTGAGGATTTGCTATAGTCGGTTATGTTATTAGACTATTTGGAATATCATTCGAATATGCAAATAGTGGCTCACTCTATTTTGAGTCGTTGACTTCTGTTTTATGCCTGTCTTTGTATATTACTCTTTCGTTAAAAATCACATCTCGGCTACGGATCACCTTCTTGTTTTCATCATCCCAAATGCGGTAGCCAAACTCATTTTCGCCATGGCTGATGAGAGTGCATTTTTTGGATTTGAGATCAAGTTTATTCCTGCCTTGATCACTAATATGCACATATGTTATACATCCGAAAACTTTTAAATGTGATAGTTTTACCTCTTTTCCAATCCATAACTCCTCTGGTATTTTGTGCTTTAATAGAACCGAAGGACCTCTGTTGATCAAATAAGCTGCTGTGTTGACTGCTTCCGCCCAGAACTGCTTTGGTAGACCTGATTGTATATGAATGCTCCTGACTCTTTCTGTCAATGTTCGATTCATATGCTCAACTACACCATTATGTTGAGGCGTATCAGACACGGTTCTCTGCATTTGGATCCCGTGCTCATAACAGAACTGCTTGAATCTGGTATCTTCATATTCACCTCCATTATCAGTTCTAAGATTTTTGATCTTTAGATTTGTCTCATTTTCAACCATAGCTTTCCATATCCTGGAAGCCTCAAGCACTTCGGATTTATGCCTTAAAAAGTAAACTCACCTTTCGCGAGTGATTATCGATGAAAGTAACGAAATATTGCTTTCCACCAATGGATGAGATGGCGTTGGCCCCAAATATCGAAATGAACAAGCTCCAAATTTTCCTTTTTTGGGGGTTTACCATTTATTTGAAAGCTGACTCTCTTCTGCTTTCCAAATATGCAATTTTCGCACATGCTTATTTCCGCTGACTGTAGATCTGGAAGTCTTCCCTTCGATTGCATAATATTCATTCCCTTTTCACTCAAATGGCCTAGCCTCTGGTGCTATATGTTGAAATTTTCGTTGCTAGCTACAACAGTGATCGAACATCGTGCTCCTGCTGTCATGTAAAGAGTGCCACTCTTCTTGCCTTGAGCAATCGTCATTGGACCCTTCGAAATTTTCCAGTCATCACCATGGAAAGTCGTAATACAACCTTTACTAGTCAATTGTTCTACGGAGATCAAATTCATTCTCAAGTCAGGTATGTGCCTGACATCCTTTCGCTCCCAGACTGACGCATTTAACTTAAACAGCACCTTTACCAATGATATCGCAAGGTTGATCGTCATCAAGATATATCTTTTCAAGATTTCCAGAGACGTACCTTTCGAAGAATTCTTTTTGCAAAGTGGCATAAAACGATGCTCCAGAGTCTAGCATCCAAGACACTTCCTTGCTCTCCAAAGAACATATCAACGCTTTATCTACTCCTAAGGTAGAGATAACATTTTTCCCTGCCTTCACCTCCTAGTCTTTTGGTGCACTTCTGCATTGATTTTTATAATGCCCAGTCTTTTCGTAGTTCCAACACTCAATGGTCTTTGAGCTATGGGAAATGTTGGGGTTTCTGGATTTAGATCTCCAGTTCTTCAACCTACCTTGGTAGTTCGATTTGCTATTTTCATTTCCTCGTGTTGAATTTCTTCCTCTTCATTATGTATGTAAAATTGAAAAAATTGATGACTCACCAGAATCTCTTCGTCGGGTCTCTTCATTAAGAACCATATCACGAATATCACCAAATTTTAACTTATTTCTTTCCGATGAACTACTCACTGCCGTGACAGTAGTATTCCAACTTTCTGGCAGGAAAGACAAAAGTATCAATGCCCGTACTTCTTCGTCAAACTCAATTTCAACTAAACTTAGCTGAGAAGTAACTGTATTCAGTTCATTGAGATGTTGAGCTACCGATGCACCTTCTGTCATTCGTAAATTGAACAATTGCCTCATCAAATGAACTTTTTAGAGGCCGATGACTTCTCATACATACCGGAGAGAGTCGCCATAAGACCTGCCGTGGTCTTTTGCTTTGCTATGTTGAAAGCAACATTGCGAGATAACGTCAATCAAATAACTCCAAGGGTCTGTCTATCAAGAAGTGTCCAACCTTTATCTTTCATATTCTCTGTCTTCTTTTCTGAGAGAGGTTGATAAAGCTTTTTTTTGATATAGGTAATCTTCAATTTGCATTTTTCAAAAGCCAAAGTCTGCTCCATCAAACTTTTCGATTTTCACCCTTCCTTCATCTGCCGTCATTGCTCCCACTCGAATTTGATTTTCTTTCTAACAAATTATGGCTTTGATACCAGTGGTTGGGAAATTACGCAAATTTTCGTATAATTAGGTTTGTAGAAAAAGAAATAAATGTAGAATGGTAAGACACACAAACTTTGATAACGAAGTTCGACCAATTTTGTCTACGTCTCCGGGCTGCTGCAGATCTATTATTGAAGAGAATATTAAAAAGTGATTACACAAAACACTTTTTATTCAACTCTTAATCTCACTTTAAGCTTTTCTTCTTATTGGATTTGAGATGGGATGAAAGTTATGAAGAAAAAGGATGTATATATAGGATGAGAAGATGGTTGGTGGGGTTTGGTACCTTGGTTGGTGGCAGCCCCATGTTGAACACATGGGCTGCTGGGGGGCTGCTGTGAGCAGCTGCTGCACATGCAGCATTCCAACAGGATATTACATAATGAGGAATGAAACATTGCACCCTAAACAGTGCAACACGTCATAATGCCTCTTGATTTCAACCACAAGTTCTGTTTCTTTCTCCACCCCTACCCACACCTCCCCCCTCCCCCAATTATCATTTAAATGGAAACTTGTGGGGTAAGATGGTGGCGTTTCTGAGGTGCTGCAAAACATTGATGCTGTGGAGTGCGCCTCTTGAATAATTTATACTAAGCTTCTTTACTGGGTAATTTATATATGCATTCTATTTATTAGGAATGTAATTGTTTTTAATCCACAATGGGCTCCGCTTCAGAGCTATGGGTCTACATTAATTGTTATTTGTAGAGCGCAAAATGAACCTGATTTAATCCACAAAGTGGTAATGTAGGTTTGTAGCAAATGCTTCAATTTGCATCTTATTAAGTTGAACCGACTTTGGAAATGGATTTCTTTTTTCTTTTCGTTAATGAAATATTACGTGCTACTTGTTACCTTAAGCCATCGTTTGTTGGTTAAAATTTACCGTGCATCTTTTGAACTGCTTTTCGGGATAAACTACATCAGTATGATGCTTGCATTTCTGTAAATGATTATAGAACTATCATCCTGCATGTTTCCATCACCAAATATTGTGGTTATACTTATAGTAATTAACTTCATTCATAGAAATATTTCAATTGTAGACAGAAATTCAAAAAAGGCACCATTTTAGTCTCTTGCTATTTTTGTTTAAATTATGTTTTTATATTCTTTTTTCCTATTTCCAAAATGCATAGGAATTAGGATTCATCGTATGAATTTTAAAAGTTTCTTCTCTATTCCTAAGATACACACACTCAAAGCAAGCTGTAATATTACATTGATCATGTATGCTCAAAGTTTCGAACTAATATTGAACCTTTGATGTTTTGGATGTATGTGTAGTATTTATTCATAATTCAATATGATAAATACTACAAGAAAATATTAAATTTTGCAATGTTAAATTGGGGCCAAAACAGCGTTGGAAACATATTTTTGACATCATTCCGACATCAATAACGACGTTATAAAAACATGCATGAGAGAAAATTTTTCCAATGATACAAGCACGGTGTTTTCCAATGCCGTACTTATGACTTAGATATCATATCGATATTTTTTCGAATATTATTTGAACATGGCAAAAATCAAAATTTCTAGTGTCATTTTAACGAATTGTCTGTAACATTTTTGTATTTTACCGATGCATTTCTTTTCCTTAGCCATAAATCAAACCAATATCATGAGATAGTCATTTTGACAATGTCAAACGTGAAGTAATAACATATTCACATACATATTTACACACGCATAAAGGATAATTCAGTTAAAAGCGACACATAGTTGAATCAGTTATAATCAGCTTGTTTGAATAATAACACAATGTCCAAAACAAACACTATACTCCTAAGTTCCAACATCTACTAGCAATTCTACGTAGAGTCCACCTTACACATTTTGTTTGTGTAATGTTATATTAAGTGCTTAGCGATGTGAGGCGATAGAAGTTTCGCTTCGCTTAATTTGCTTAAGCCTCACCTAAACACTGCTTAATTTTTTGACCTGCATTATTCGTGTTTATGTAAAGTTATGACAAAGGGATTAGGTAAATTTACCATCTATACATGCACAAATTGATCGCAAGTTTATAAAGTTAACTTAAAAGTTCGTATATTGCAAAAGCTAGATTTGGCTTTTACTTTTCAATAAAGATAAGCATGCTCAAATCGAGTACAAACTGTACACGCTTGTCAAATAAATATAATCATATCTTTATGCAAAAAACTACTCGCCATCCATTGGCCCATATCATAGAAAATGTGATAATTTTGTAAGAAATGTGACTTTTCTGCTATATTCCTTTTTTATCTAAAGGAATAATATTTATTATTGTTATTTTTCTTAATACTTATATCATTGCTTAAATTTAAGTAAAATGCAAATAAGCATCAATTAAGCATATTTTATTCTTTTGCTTTTTTCAAAAGATTAAGATTGCACATGCATTTAGCGCTTAAGCATGTTTTCATTATATTTATGGGTTCTTTATAGTAGTATAATATGTTCTTTATTTTATATTTATGTTATTATGACTTTATGTTTATATTTTTTTTTAGGGGACTAGTTATAGTTGTATCATATGTTTTTATGTTTATATTTATATGTTTGTATTTATATGTCTATATTTACAAGTTAAGTGTATACATGTATCATTTATGTGTATATCATTGTGCTAAATTTATAATTATTCTTTACACAAATAAAGGAAAAAAGTTATAAAACTGTATAATTTAAAAAGCGTAATGTTACACAGAATAAACCATTACATGAAATAAATTGGTACATCAGATAAACCATTAGATCAAATAAAACTCTACATCGGATGAAATACAACATTACTTATTATCCATATGTTCTTTTTTCACTCTTGCATCCATTGAACTACGCACTGAATCTTGTTTGAGCAGTAAACTTATGTAGATATGTTTGTAAATTGATACGGATTCAATGTTGAACCTTATTTTGAGTTATATCCGTTGTTCAGATTATTATACATTTATACTTACATTGCTAACGCTGCTAGTATTAAATTGGTTTTTTTGAAGTTCGTTATTGATTTCATCTTCATTTCTAAAGTTAGTTTTGAAATTTTCATCAAATGGTTAGTTTAATATCTGCTGAGTTACTGTAGTTTTTTTATTGTATATCACTTTGATCTGAAAAGTCTATGATAATGCCTTCATTGTATTTTGGATCCAATTTTTTAAATTGTTTGTTTTTTTAATAAAACAATTACTTCCAGGAATAAAGTATGAAAGTTTGGGTTTAGGTTTATAAAAAAAAATCCGTATCGAATCTTTTTGATGGAAGGATGTGCTCACTGCTCATGCCCCAATTGGAATGTAGCAACCTTAGGTGTCAAGCGCATTAGAAATAAACAAGTAACCTACTGGTAACTCCAATTTCATTAGTTTGAATCAAAGCTTCTGGTTTAAGATACTAGTATAAGTAAGCAAATGTTCTCTTAAAATAATGGACTCCAAGAACCTACCATTTCAATCCACAAATCCTTAGGTAAAGAACTACCATTTAGCATTGTTTTAGCATATTCTTGTAAAGTGTTATTTTCACATTTAACAACTTCCTTTTGTTAAGGGGTTACGGATAAATGAGCGGTCATGTGTTATCCATCTTCTATTACTTAAATTTGAAAGCTTTCGTCCTAATCATGATTCATATGCTATATCTAATAGTGGGTATTTTATACAAATATTCATACCGAATTTTGAATGATCTCCTTATTTGTTACAAGCATTATTGTTTTTATTACAATGGGTCTTGAGCTTTATTTTCTCTCCAGGGTATGGATTTGCATTTTACTTTTTTACATAGTGAACGTGAACCTGATTCACGCTGCAAAGTGGTCATGTAGGTTTGCCGTAGATACTCTAATTTATAGAATATGGAGTTGAATGATCTTTTATGCATGCTACTCTTTAAGAAATAATGGGTAGTTTCAATTTTCATCTTGGAAATCATATATTGCATACCTAGTTAGCCAACCTCTGTTGGCTTGATGTAAAATTTCCCATGCATCTTTTGCTGCTTCTAGGTTAGAATGCATTGATTAGTTGCATATATATTTGTGCAATCAATTTGTTAGAGCAAATATTACGTGTGTTTCATTTCTGTAGTATTAATGCTCCCCCAACTGCTATTGTGGTTATAAAAGATATAAAGTTAATTTTCGTTCGCACACAGAAATTCAAGAATGCCAGGGCTACGAGTTGGCCTCTTGTGTTGTTTAACCATGAAAATTACTACTCTTACCCATTATACAATGTCCACAAACTATGCCAACTTATTTCAACCTTGGGCGCCTTCTTCCAAGAATAAAGTACATTAATAGATATCCTTTTTCTTATATCAACATTTTAAACCAGCACAATTTGAATTTGCACAAGTACAATTTTTTAAAAATTTGTTCTTGCACGATTTAAAATTGATACAAATTGAGAGTTTGGGCATGAACTGTTAAATTTGGTGATACAAAATCATAAATTGATTGGAACAAATTTGCAAAGAATGAAAAGTAAATATTTTTATAATGGGAATGCATTAATTGCATTTGATGAGATGGTAGAGAAATAAATGAAGAGATTAATTTCTTCCATCTATGCTAAAGAAACGGATTGATTTACTTCCTATGTTTGCACATTTGTTGTTATAGTAATTTGTCTCCATTATATTATTACCGTGTTGGTAATTTAATTGATGACTCACATAGATTTGCACTAGCTATATATTGAAGGGTAGACTTTAGTGTAAATTCATCCTGGCCTGGAGCCAGTGATCCCCAATGGTGTCTCTTCTTGTTAAACCTGATTGAGGTTTGGATATGTAAACTCTTGTAGTTCTCTCATGTGGAATAAAATCTCTCTCTGTTGGACTGGACGTACGCTATCTCGAGGATAGTGGAACCAGTATAAATATTGTGTCTCTTTGTTTCTCTGCTATAGTTATTTACTATTTTGTTGATGTAATAGAATAATTGCTAACATATTAGATTGATGTACGATTGACAAATCTAGATCCTGCTTATTGCGCTTCCACATGTGCACAAAAATCATAACAGATTGGTATCAGAGCGAGACGATTTGTTTTAAATTGTGCATCAATTATTTCTACAAAGGTTGGTAGATTCAGTGGTGATTATGCTATTACTATTTTGGAGAAAAGGAGACTTTGGTGGAGGAGATTATGTTGAGAGAGAAGAGCGTTCCAATCTGGGAACTTTGACGTGATATGGAGTTTACTGTGTTGAAGGGACTATTGGATTTGTGAAGTTTTGATCATGTTTCTGACAAGGGTCTTCATGTTGATGATGCTCGAAGGATCCAAGATGATCAAGAAAGGAGCTCAGGTCAAGTGATAGACGGGTGTCGAGACAGAGATCATTGTGGTTTAGACAGGGGTCTTCACGTTGATGATGCTCGAGGGATCCGAGATGATCGAGGAAGGAGCTCAAGTCAAGTGTTAGACGGGTGTCAATGTTATTGCAAACATTTTTTAGACCGTTTGTTGATGCACGGTGCAACTCAGGTGGTTGATGCATCTTTTGCAGGCGGTGGGTTGTGTTTGCAATTGAGGTGTGGTCGTAGTCCTTTCAAATCGACTGGGTGTATCTCATTGCCCTGAAATCGAGGTTGGTTTTAATTGAGAGAATAATTTTTTGGTCTTGGTGGTGCTGAGATTACTTTGGAATCTGCCTTTTTTTTTTTTTTTTTTTTTTTTTTTGGATATTTGCAACATTTTGTTGGCGGACGGGAACGTAGTCTGAGCTCGTTAACAATTGTGTGATGGAGGGTGGCTTTGTTGGAACCCATTTGGTAAATATTCATTTTTTGTATATCTCGTTGTGAGATTTTGATTGAAAGTGGAGTTCTGTTGAAGAGTTTTATGATGAGAAGAGAATTTAACTCAAGGTGAGGTGCTGGAGATATGTGATTTTGCATCAAGGTGGAGTGTTAAATTTGGTGATACAAAATCACAAATTGATTGGAACAAATTTGCAAAGAATGGAAAGTAAATATTTTTATAATGGGAATGCATTAATTGCATTTGATGAGGTGATAGAGAAATAAATGAAGGGATTAATTTCTTCTATCTATGCTAAAGAAATGGATTGATTTACTTCCTATGTTTGCACATTTGTTGTTATGATAATTTGTCTCCATTATATTATTACCATGTGTTGGTAATTTAATTGATGACTCACATAGATTTGCACTGGCTATATATTGAGGGGTAGACTTTAGTGTAAACCCATCCTGGCCTGGAGCCAGTGATCCCCAATGGTGTCTCTTCTTGTTAAACCTGATTGAGGTTTGGATATGTAAACTCTTATTTTGTAAACTCTTGTAGTTCTCTCATGTGGAATAAAATCTCTCTCTGTTGGACTGGACGTACGCTATCTCGAGGATAGTGGAACAAGTATAAATATTGTGTCTCTGCTATAGTTATTTACTATTTTGTTGATGTAATAGAATAATTGCTATCAGATTAGATTGGTGTTCAATTAGCAAATCTAGATCCTCCTTATTGCGCTTTCGCATTTGTGCAATTTTCATAACATGAACACTTTAAAATTGCACAAATACAAATCCTGACCTAGTGAAAAGCAGATCTATTTTGTAACAAGTTTTGAATGAGGCTTAAAATTGAAATAGGTTTTCATTGATCAGCTCTGTAAATAAAATTTGTCCTCATCTAAATGCAAGGTTGATGGCTTGTATTCATAATTACTTAGCAAAATTCATCAAAAATGTTGTCAATATTAATGAAAATGGTACCAAAGTTTATAAATCACATTATAGAATTCGCATGTGTCGTGCCATATATCAGTGTTCTTGAAACAGTCATTGAATCGCTTTGTAAAAACGCTATGATATTGATGTCAATATGCGAAGTTAGTGAACGTATTTTAGGAACAATATCCTCTGTTTTTTTATAGTTTTCGTACATGAGATCTATTAATATTTATTTTTATTTTTTCCAGAATAATACTTATATTTCTTCGCATTACATTTACGAAGACCTTAATTTGACAAGATGTTATTTAGCTAAGTAAGCTGAGTGATGCTGAATTCCCAAATGCTTCCTCATCACGTGCTCCACTGCTCCTGCTGAATTCTTGAATGCTTTCTTGGTGAGTTGCAGTTGTCATTATGAAGATTATAATTTGTAACAAACATTAGTGGCTGTTAGAATAATAGACGTTCCCTTTTGCACCATCTTGACTTAATTGCGTCACATACCGCTTGAAAGCATGTACCACATGATGCCCCACTGTTGAAAAATGCAGTACCTAGTGCTGCCTTTTTCACACCATAACATATCTGTACAGGTTACCATATCCACAAGCTCCATCTGCATTTGTTTAGTTTATTGGTTCAGTAATTTGAACCTAAAAGAATCAAAAGTTCAGCATTGCTTGTAATGCAACTGTATTTTTGTGTTATGTTAGTTTAAAGACTTGCTTTATTTGTAGTATCTGCCCACTGTGCTTGTAGCATCACTTCCATCATGAAAACTGGCAGAAGTGGGAGTCCATGTCCATTGTGCAGTCGATTCTCTAACCTCAGAAGCGAACAATGTCCAAAGAATGAGTAATGCACCCCCAAATATTACATCCATCTCTAAATTATTCAATGTTTTATTAGGGGTTTTAGATTTTCTATGTTAAGCTTCTGCTCAATTGCACGTATTTAAAGCGCAAAAATATCTTGAAAATATCTTTACTTGAACACACTCATGGGTTAATTTTTTCGCACCAAATATTTTTGTTGACTTGCACGAATATTTTAGGTAATGTCATATGCTTAGCTCAGACTTCAAATGGCTTTGGAAGAATGCTTGATTCCTGTCATTTAAGGATAAAAAGGTACACATCGGTACTCAGGGGCGGAGGCATGTTGTGCCTGGCCTGGGCACGTGCACCCCCCAGAAAATCAAATAAATAAATAATTAAAAAAAAAGCACTGTTTTGAAGACCTCTTCAAACCGCATCAAACCGCATCAAACCCTCACTGAATTGCTGTTTTGAAGAATTTTTGTGCTTAATCTTCATATACTACTATAGATTTGGGAGATTAATTTATCTGAATGGGTTTCGATTGAAAGAAGGAAATCTCGAAAGAAGATGAAGGACGATGAGCAGCAAACCAGGTATCTGAGTGGAGATCTCGTTTAGCATACAGGTCCTAATATTTTTACAATTTGTGTTAAAAAAATTTGCAATTAGGTCTGACTTTTATTACTATTTTGCTATATATTTTCATTTTGCACCCTGTTTCGGACTACTTTTATATTAGTCTCTAATATTTGTCAAAAATAAAATAGGCACCGTTCCGACGGTTCAACCGATCATACCATAAAAAACTCCGAACTTAGGCCGTTGCTTTAACACTTTTGACTGTAGAACTAATATTTTATTGGTGTAAATTTGGGATTGTTAGATTGGATGGTTTGTTGGTTGATTTAATGGCTGGTTTAATTTTGTTGTATATATAATCAAATGCTGAATAATGAAGGGAATTTTTTCTTTTCGAGGGCTACTGCCCCCGAACCCCCCCAATCTTTAATATCTTGCCCCCCCCCCCCCCCTCCCCTTCCAATCTGAACTTTCTGACTGTGCCACTGTCGATACTTAATAAATGCGAAAGCATTTCATTTCTTTATTACTGATTTGTTGTTTTCTTGCAACCAGTGGCCATGCTTTTCTTGTTATGGAGATTAGTTTATGATTACCGTAATGTTTTCATTCTGTTTTAGTTCATTGAATACTTTTGCACTACATCAACTTATCTTTGTACGTTAACTTCTTTTTTATAAGAGGCGTGTAGAATCACTAGTGAAGAATCAGTTTGAATGACAACACATGGAAGTTTAGCAGTCTGGACTAAACCTCGAGTTAATTGGCAACCTGAGCTCATGTAAGCCATTGCTCTACAAGTAGTCCTTTTTCCTTCTTCCCTTTTCCCTTTTTTGGGCATTTCTGAAAGTGGATCTTTTCAAAAGTCCGACCATTACTTTTTAATTAGTTAATTAGATAATATGAACTTGGCATATATCTACGACTTAAGATATCGTAACAATATTCCAAAGGATGTAACTTATAACTAAATTTATTTTGGAGTGCAGCCAAGAGCATCCAAACTTATTTATGCAAAATGTTAATTTTACTAAATTCCAAATATTACATTAATGACAGTATGATATTCTAAATAATGGGCGGTCATGTCTTGATTTAAATCCCAAAAAAGTCATTGGGCAATGTTTTCACCCCATAAACTTTTATTGATTTGATGATACATTACCGAACAAGCATGATGCTAGGATTGCCTCGCGTGTTGTTAAGGAGGGGTGATGGTTTGGAATTAATAGTCCCACATCATGGAATAAATCGAAGGAATTGTGTACAAATATGAGCTGGTAGACACGTAACAACAGGGATTCCTTTTGTTATATGGGAGTTGTGTGTCAGCTCATATGCGTGCAAGGTAGAGGGGCTTTGTTCCGACCGTCATTACATAACAGTGGTATCGGAGCCGAAGGTTCGGACTGGGCCATGCGGGTAAGGCAGTGCTCTCAAAAGATACTCGTAGGATGCGAGTCAAGGGGGAGACTGTTAGGATTGTCTTGCATGTTGTTAAGGAGGGATGATGGTTTGGAATTAATAGTCCCACATCATGGAATAAATTGAAGGAATTGTGTACAAATATGAGCTGGTACACACGTAACAACAGGGATTCCTTTTGTTAGGTGGGGGGGGCTTTGTTCCGACCGTCATTACATAACACATGAATGATCTCATTCAGCAAAATTTTGCTAGGCTGCCATTTATTCCTTGGATACATTACCAACTAATGAACATGGTATCTTGAAGTTTAAAATTTCAGGAGTGCTGATAATTTAAAATATGGTACGAAAAGGAAAAAAGAAAAGAAAACGAGGTTTGTTAAGTGCAGTGTATTTATAATTGATATAATGAAAGGAATGATAAATTACTGGCAAATTATGCGGATACTATATTCTTATTGTTAGACTATTAGGCTTTTTGCACATGAGTGAAGGTGAACATTAGCCAATCATTGTAATGTATTTATTGAAGTAAAATTGAAGTTGGAGGCAACTTGAAGTTGTTTAATAATATCATATGTATACAGGTACCCCTTATCAATTTAGTATCATATGTGTACAGGTACCCCGTATCAATTTTATTATCATATGTATTAATGCATACAGGTACCCCTTATCAATTTTTTTAAAGGAAGGTGGCATCAAATTTTTCTAAAATTTGAATTACTTACTGGATAACAGCGATGATATTGTATCACAAATTCACAATTTATGGGTTGGAGCAGCGGACGATGCAAGGGAGGGCTGGTGGGTTGGGGTTCTCCTATATAGTAACCATAAATAACGCAACAAAGCTAATTAAACGACCGAAGTATTTTACGTCAGTTAATACGGGGGAGAGATAAATGAGTAAGACCCCCATGAATTGCGCCTCAAAAGTAGGAGGTGGAACCCCATCTTTTTCTCTCTATTTCGCATGATTAGACCGCATTTTGTTTTGTCCGCCTAGCATTACTCTAAATAACGTGAAATTTTGGAGCTTAACTAATTACAAAAACATGCTTCTTTTATCTTATATCAGCATTTTATAATTGTGCAACATAAATTTGCACAACCACATTTTTTTAAAAAAATATTCTTGTGCAATTTCAAATTGTTACAAACGGGGATTTTGTGCTAGCACACTTCAAAATTGCACAAATATGAACTTTTGCCTGGATCTATTTTTGGAACAAGCTTTGTGCAAGGCCTAAAACTGACATAGTCCCCCCCCCCCCCCCCCCCCCTCTTGGGACTGTAGGTCTATAAATAAAATTTGTCCTTGTCTAAATGCAAGGATAATGAGATATATTCTAAATTACTCCGCCAAAATTCATAAATGTTTTAGTATTAATGACAATTGTACCAAAGTTTATAAATCACATATAGAATATGCATGTGTCATATGTTAGAACTTTTAAAATCGCTTTGCAAAAAGCTATGATCTTGATGTCAAAAGGTGAAGTTAATGAACTTATCTCGGCAACAGTAACCTTTGTTTTTGTAGTTTTCGCACATGAAACCTATGATTATTTAGTTTTACAGAATAATACAAATGTTTTTTCTCATTGCACGTATGAAGAGCTTAAATTTGACAAGATGTTGTTTAGTTGAGTAAGCTGAGTTATGCCGGGTTTCTGAAAGCTTTCTCCATGGGGGCTCCCACATGAATTGGTTTTCCTCGTTTGCTTGTTTCTTAAGTTATATACAATAAACCTTGGGAACAAAAATCAATATATTGCTCCCTGTCTTTTACAAGTAGAAATTTCTTAGTATTTCTTAGTATTCAAGTTATTTTGCATTAAATTATACATACAGTTACAGTTACAGGAAGGCTGCCATCAATAAAACATGCAGCAACTAGTGCAAATAATTTAATTTTTTGTTTCATGGTATTGTCTTCCTATGATGGGCTAATTCTATTCCATGGCCACATTCTCAGATCTTATCAACTTACAAATATAAACTAGTAGAAGTAGCTGCTTATTCAAAATTGTACTGATGTTGCATACGTTTGTCCGAATCTCCAACTGGCAGGTGCAACATTATACAAAGTCTTGATTCTCCCATCATCAGTCTGAACTCTAAAAGACAAACTCTGACCATTTAGATAAGAATTGCTCTGCCAATTCATCCCCCAATTTCTACTCATTATTTGCCAGTTTGTTTTTGATCCTTTGATCCACATATTTGTGATTTTTCCTGTGCCTGCTACATTAGTAACCAGAACTAGCTCGAAGTAGTTTCGTCCATTTATCGTGAACCTCATGCCTCCTGTTCTACTGCATTTAACCCTGGGTTTAGATGTACACTATCAGGAAAGGTAACATGGACAATAAAAGATTCTTAAACGATTTTGCATATCTTATCCCTTTTATGTCCACATGTAATATGTTAGCTTAATGAGTGATTTATCTACACTTTATTCATTAACGAGTTAAGATAAACTGTTAGTTTCTGCACTATTACTTTTTGCTGATTCAAAACATCATCATATGCATAATTGAGATTTGCTTTTCCTTCTGGGGAAAATAATAATACCGGTCACGCATTTTGAATTTACTCAATCCAATGTTTTGATAATTTATATAGCAATACATAAATTATCATCGCGTCCACTTGTAGAGTAATTTTTTTGGTTCAAAATGTTTACCCTCAGCACCAAATCAAGCTTATATGATTTTTAGTCTGATGTACATCTTTACTTGCATGGAGAAACTTAACTGTGCCCATTGTAGCATTTGAATATTCAACTCCTGTCAAGTTTTCTAATAGAAACTATAATGCAAAGCGTTAATTTCAGTAGAGGAAATTACCTTCTGTATTTTACAGGCACAATCCCTCCTCTATAAATGCCTATTTTCTCCCAAGCAGGCTGAGCCATATCAAAATGCTTTCTTGGAGGGTTGCACCACCCGCCATTGTCATTAGGAAGATTATAATTTGGAGGGCAAAAATTAGTGGCTGTAACTGTAATAGACGTTCCTCTTTTGCACCATTTTGACTTACTTGCATCGCATACTACTTGAAAGCATGCACCACATGATGCTCCACTGTTGAAAAGTGCAGTACTTAGTGCTGCATTTTTCACACCATATCCATCTCTATATAGGTTTCCATACCCACAAGCTCCACCTGCAGTTGTTCGGTTAATTGGTTCAATATTTTAAACTTAGAAGCGTGAAAAATTCATATTGCTTTTAGTGTAACTGCATTATTATGTTGTATTGGTCTATAAATGACTAGAATTGACTTGAAGTACCCACCCATTGTGCCTGAGGCGTCGCTTCCGCCGTAAAAGGTTGCAGAAGCAGGAGTCCATGTCCATTGCGCAGTTGCTTCAGTAATCTCAGAAGTGAACAATGACAAAAGAATGAGTAATGCAGCTCCATATATTACAGCCATCTCTATCTTATTCAATGTTTTTGTGTATTTGTTCTCTATGTTAAGCTTCTGCTCGTCTGCACCTATTTATAGTGTAAAAAGTTATTTGAATTGTCTTAAGTTGACCGAACAAACTTATGGGTTCATTTTGATACATAATATTTCCGCTGACTTGTATAGCAAGAATATTTTACATAATGTCACATGCTTAGCTCAGGCTTCAAATGGCTTTGGAAGGATGTTTGATCGCCGTCATTCATGGATAACAAGGTACAAATTGGTACTTGATAAATGATAAAGCATTCACTTGCATTGTTATCATATTTCTTTTCCCAAGTCAATCAATTTGCAATTTTTTTATTATGTTAGTTGGAAGTAACATGCATTTGCGTAATTCAACTAATTAACCAACTTTTTGTTGTTTTTCCAACCAATTGCCATGTTTTTTTTTTCCTTAGAAAATTAGAGAGTTTGGGCATGCAGAATCTGGTCGTAGATATTAATTCATGATCATGATAACCATATAGCTTTCATTCTAGGTTCAGTTCGAATCTGGTTACACGATATTCATGTATCTTTCACTACTCCCTTTTAGGTCCATATGTTCACCTGTCAAGAATCGGTTTGAAGTAACAATGCCACAACAGCAGATACAATGATTAAGAGTTTGTATATGAACCAGAGCCTGAAGTCTTAATTGACAGATAAACTTGTGTCGGTTGTTGCTTTAAAAGTGATCGTAGTAGTTTTGAAGCATTCTACAAACTCATGAATCTTGTTAAAAATTTAAGCACTGTTTTGTTTGAAGTATCCGGATGATAAGAACATGGCATATACCGTACTTATGTAGTGGTATTAAGTATAAACAATAATCTACTGAGTGAGTGGATATATAAAGTCAGTAAAATATAATCAGTTAATGTAGACTATACGGATACTTTATTTATTATACTAGGCACACTTGGCTGCCTTTGCACATGGAAGAAAGAAGATCAGTAACCAATCACTGTAATGAATTTGATCTGATTCAAGTCGATTTAAAGTAGGGGGCAATTCGAGGTTGTTTATTTTGTGATGATGATAAGTTTAGAACTTTAAACCAGCCCTTAATGATTTTTCGAAAGGAAATTCAGATCATGTTTTTACATTAAAAAGTCCCAACTGTTTTTTCTTTCTAGGAGCACCTGGGGGAAGGAGGGTCGGGTTCTCCTTTATCTATAACGAAATATAGTTGCATAGGTAAATTTTCAACTCTAAATGTTAAGAAACGCGCATAAGCACCTAATAGTAAAACAATGGCCACTTACAAAAAAAAAATTGATAGGTCAAGCTACATTTATTAAGCATTTATTGCTACCAATCATGATGCACATGCTATGTCTTATAGTTGGATATTACATAATGAGGAACGTTCCGTTGCACCCCAATTAGTTGGATATTACATAATGAGGAACGTTCCGTTGCACTCCAAATAGTGCAACACCCCAAATGGTACATAGTCGCCTAGGGACCTGATGTAGCACATTACAGAATATCGTATGCGAGGGAAGTTGCGAAACAGTGAAGCAAGGCTACGACCATAAGCAATAGATTCTACAGGGGAGGTACCACACTAGTAGGGTATGAAGGTTAGACTGAATCAGGGTGGGTCAAGGGTTATCGGTTAAGGCTCGGAGTGGAATGGAAATTTGGGGAAAAAAATTAGGGTTAGATCTGAAACTAAGAACTTGGTTCGGATGAAGAGCCACGCAGACAAAAACAGGGATGATGAGAAGAGAGTGAGAGTATTTGTGTTGCGATTTGAGTGGAGGAGGGAGAGAATGAATGAAGAAGACGAAGAACGGTAGAAAAGGGACGAAGTCCATGTCGCCATTAACGACTCTTATCCGAACCAAAACCAAAAGAAGTGACGCACTCACAAATATACGTGAGTCACACCTAAAATTATATGTATGTGGGTTATTTATAGTAGTATATCATATGTTTTTTTAATAATAATTATTATAATTATATGTTTTTATTTATATGTATTCATTTGCAAAGTTTATATTTATAGTTTGTCGTTGATGCATTTATCATTGTGCTAAATTTACAATTATTCTTTATACAAATAAAGAGGAAAAGTTTAAAACTATATTATTGAGAAATACATAGAATAAACTTTTACACGGAACAAATTGGTACATCGAATAAATCATTACATCAAGTACAACTCTACATCGGATGAAATATAACACTGCGTATTATCCGTATGTTCTTTTATAACTATAGCAACATTGATATCCTCGTTGAATCTTGTTTGAATGATTATCGTATGCAAATTTGTTTTTAAATTGATAGGGACTCATAGTCGAACCTTGTGTTGAGTTGTTCCATTGGGATTTTGGGCTCCGCGCTTTGAAATTCAGCAAATATAAATCCTGACCTAGTGGGAACTAAAACTAAATATACCTTTGTAACAAGTTTTGAACGAATCCTAACATTAAAATAGGTTTTCTCCTCCACTCTACAAATAAAATGGCCTTATCTAAATGCAAGGATAATGGCTTGTATTCATAATTACTTAGCCAAAATTCATTAAAAGAAAAAGTTCAGTATTAATGACAATTGTACCAAGTTTTTAAATCTAATTGTAGATTTCACATGTGTCATGTTCAGTCGCTTTGCAAAAAATTATGATATTGATGTCAAAATGAGAAGTTGATGAACTTATTTCAGCAACAGCAACCACTGTTTTTGTAGTTTTCATATATGAAATGTAAGATTACTTGTTTCTACTGAATAATACATCAGTTTCTTCGTATTACAGATATTAAGAGCTTAGTTTGACAAGATCTTATTTAGTTGAGTAAGTTGAGAGATGCTTTCTCCCTGACCACTTTCTTTATCGCAGGCTCCTCCATGAATTAGTCCAGCTTCCTCATTTGCTTAATTGCCCTCATTACTTAAGTTATATATGATTAGCCTCGGGAATGAAAATCCATATATTTTTACTATCTTATATAAGTAGAAAAATCCTTGATGTTCAAGTTATTCTGCATTACATTATACATACAGTTACAAGATGGTTGCCATCAATAAAACATGCGGCAACCAGCCTAAATAATTTGACTTCCTATTTCATGGTATTGCCTAATTCCTATGATGGGCTAATTTCCTTTCCATGGCCAGATGCACAAATATTACCAACCTTACAAATAGAAAACAATATAAATAATTGTTTATATATTCAGAACTGTACTGATGTTGTATACGTTTGTCCAAATTTCCAGCCAGCAGGTGCAACATTATAAGCAGTCTTGATTCTCCCATCATCAGTTTGAACTTTAAAGGACAAACTTTGACCATTTAGGTAAGAATTGCTCTGCCAATTCATCCCCCAATTTCTACTCATTATTTGCCAGTTTGTTTTTGAACCTTTGATCCACATGTTGGTGATTTTCCCTGTGCCTGCTACGTTAGTTACTACAGCTAGCTCGAAGTAGTTTCGTCCATTTATTGTGAACCTCATGCCTCCAGATCTACCACATTTGACCCTAAATTATTTACATGTACATGGTTAGAAACAGCAACATGGCAAATCAATGATTCTTAAGCCATTTTGCAACTGATCACTTATAACTGCTAATTTTGTCACTATATCAGTTACCTTCTGTAATTTACAGGCACGATTCCTCCTCTGTAAACGGCTATCGTCTCCCAAGCGGGTTGAGCCATATCAAAATGTTTTCTCGGAGGGTTGCACCACCCCCCATTGTCATTGGGAAGATTATAATTTGGAGGACAAAAATTGGTGCCTGTAACAGTAATAGATGTTCCCTTTTTGCACCATCGCGACTTGCTTGCATCGCATGCTATTTGGAAGCACGCACCGCATGATGCCCCACTGTTGAAAAGTGCAGTGCTTAGTGCTGCGTTTTTCACACCATACCCATCTCTGTACAGGTTTCCATATCCACAAGCTCCACCTGCATTTGTCCGGTTAACTCAATATTTTGAACTCAAGTGCCAAAATTTCAACATATTTGCATATTAATGTCCTGCACTTTCATGTCTTACTGTAAAATTAAAATTATATGATTGACTTTTGTACTACTCACCCATTGTACCAGTAGCATCACTTCCACCGTAAAAAGTTGCAGAAGCAGGAGTCCATGTCCATTGTGCGGTAGTTTCAGTAATGAACAATGTTAGAAGAATGAGCAATGCACCTCCAAATATAATAGCCATCTCTAACTTACGCGATGTCCGTTTACAAGATTTATTTTCTGTTATTAAGCTTTTGCTTATTTGCAGCTACTTATAATGCCGGGTATTATTAGAATATTTTCGTTTGGTTGACTGAACAAACTAATGGGATATATTTTATACAGAATATTTCCATTGACTTCTTGCTCAACTCAAACTTCAAATGATTTTAAGAGGATGATTGATTGCCGTCATTTATGGATAACAAGGTACGTATTGGTACTTGACATACAAAGCGATTTAACCAAGTCAATCAGTTTTTAATTATTTTGGTAATTAGAAGCAACATGCAATGCATGTTGCAACTTGGCAACTAATTATTTGTTTTCTTTCAACCAGTGGCCATGATTATTTTTTTCTTGGAAAATTAGAGGGTGCATGTTGAAACTGGTTATAGAGATCAGTTTATGATAACTATAAAACCTGCATTCCAATATCAGTTCATTGAGTACTGTTGCACAATATTCACATTACATACCTTTGTATAATTCCATTTCTTGGGGTTGTGTACTCACTTGTCAAGATTCAGTTTGAACAATGGCTTAACCAAGGACACGAGTCAAAACTAAAATCCCAGGTCTCAGCTGACTTGCTAAACTCATGTAAGTCATTTCTATAGCATTAGATAATAAGAATTTCGGTTATATCTATCACTTAATTATGAGATGGTATTAACTATTAAGTACAAACAAAATTCAAGCGGGTGGGTCGGTGGATATAACTTATCGCTGAAATATATATTTAAGTAAAGCTTATATTATGAGATGGTTGAGAGTTAACGGCGGAGTATACGGATTCTTTATTATCGATCCTAATTGGCGGACTTTTAGATAGTTTTGGACATAGGAAAATATGATCATTAACCAATCATTGAAACTAATATGTTTCAAGAAGATTTGAAATGAAGCAACTAAGGATTGTTTCATATTGTGATATATTTAAAGCATAAGCTGCCCCTTGAGCAGTTTCATTTGGAAGATCTGGTCTTTTTTCAGCATATGTACTATCCAAATTAGAGAGGGGACAATTGCTATATTAAGAAGACTAAATATATTAAACTATTCACTGCAAAATTCACTTTTTCTTGACGAAAATGCAAAGTTAAGAGGGATCAGCCGACCCTTCTAAGTAACATATATAACAAAGCTGTTAGGTCAGACTACATTCATTAAGCTGTTACATAAGCGCACACTTTTACACCAGCGCACATAGCTGGCATAGCTGTTAGGTCAAACTACACTTCTGTTAATAATCCATTGCTATTAATCATGATGCACATGCTGTATCTAATAGTGGAGGTTCATATAATATATACTAAGAATTTGTACTCGTAACTATGCAGATAAAGCCTCGCAAAATTCTTGTAATAGCGCATAGTATTGTTCGTCTGCTAGACTATTTCGATTTAGCATTATTAAATAGTCGATCCGCTTTAATATTCACTATTTTCTGGTGCATCCACTAAATTAAAGTATTTTTTAGCATTCGTTTTAGCTATATCAATATCAAATATTGATTTGAGTAGTCCTATTCTAAATTAAATTAACGAAGTTATGGTAAAAACCTAAGCTTGATACACAAGTGCTCACCATAAGTTGGAAATCAATTGTAATCCTCGAATCTAGTCTAGATAAATTAAAGTATTTTTTAGCATTCGTTTTAGCTATATCAATATCAAATATTGATTTGAGTAGCCCTATTCTAAATTAAATTAACAAAGTTATGGTAAAAACATAAGCTTGATACACAAGTGCTCACCATAAGTTGGAAATCAATTGTAATCCTCAAATCTAGTATAGATAAATCTTGGTATTCTTCAATTCAGTCATATATGACTAAATGATATCTTAATCTCCTACAAAAGTAATGTGAGAATCAGAGCAAGTTAATTTTACATATTTTTTTTCAATAGCCAATGAAGCATTTTGCATATCCGTTACATTTCCTTTTTAGACTCCAATTTTATGCATTTACAGCTATAAAACTGTTGAACGATTTATCTAAACAGCTCGGTAATTCATTTAAGCTCCCTGTTTATTACAAATATAAGGTTTTGTTCACAATCGACAACGAGCTTAAATTTCAGTCCGAAGCTAGGGGTCCGCGTTAATTATTATCTATGGAATGAATAGCAGATCTTATTTACACTCGAAGCAGTCATGGTTGCTTTGCTGTAAATATTTTAAGTCATAGGTTATGAAGTTTAATGGTTACTTATGCATACTACACTTTAAAAAATGGTATATGCATTGAATTTATTTACTAAAGGGAAAAACAATGCGTTTGAACTTCCTTTTTTTCAATATTCCATTAAGATCACAGCGGATAGGGGTTATTTTCGAAACTGTTCTTTGTTTTGAATATGAATCAAAACTTAGGAACAACCAAGAAGTTTATAATTTTTTTTTTTTTTTAATGTTTTGCTAGATAAACAAGTACATGTCTCTACCCGTGTGGACTTCACTATAAGTAAAATTTAACATTTATACACAATGATTATGATTAGCAACAACTACTATAAGTTGTTTACTTATTCAAAAAAATATGATACACGACATATGGTTCTATACAAATTTAGGGTTCTATATTAGGCTTGGTATAATGTTGATCATATTTTAGTTTATAAATTGTATAGCTATTATTTTAGGCTAGTTCTATTTATACACATAATTTTGCTTTTCTTACACCGGATTTTTTTTTTTAAAAAAAAATTATGGACAAAAACACCTTAATGTATGATAGCCGTAAACTATACATTGTAATTATATTTTTTTTAAAACCCTAGCTTGCTAATTAATTAGGTTAAAGATAGAAACCAAAATTCAAACTTATAGCAATGGAAATTGTCGAAGAAGAGAGAAATTTAGGGTTAGGATTTATACACGTTGATCATTTTGATGTAGAAACCGTAAAAAATCATGATTTTAGAGCAAAATATGCAGATTAGGTTAGTTATTTTCAGTTTTTTGATCAGGTAGCGAAATCGACGTCGACACAGCGGCGGTGCAATGTTGTGTGCTGACCGTGCATCCTGACTGGGTGGAATGATTTTTTCTCCGCACCCTGTCTACTAGGTTTTCATCTTTTCCCCGTAGTTACTGTCCGAGGGTTATTTTGACTTCATCCTAACATTAAGGATATAATGGGAACATACAGATGTAGGCAAAGTAAAAAACGGTATTTAAATTTTCGGCTTAACGTTTGGTGTATGTAAGGCAAAATTAGGTGTGCAAATAGAATTAGCCATTTTAGTTTGTAGTTAATCAAAATAATTTTCTCAACAAACAAGAGATGGGAAACTCGTGGGTCTCTTACATCCGTTTTTCATCTAGTCTTCACTGATTTATTTTACAATACAAAAGAGCAGTATAGATTTTAATTTAAGTGCAAATCAAGCTCAATTCGTTGTGCAAGCGAATTGATATTATAGAAGAAGCTGTTTTATCCTAGAGGCAGCGGCGAAAGGTACGAACTGCTTTGCACCATTGAGCAGATCGTCGAACGTCTTCAAGAGAACGACTTTGTACGTGACTCAGCCAATAGTTTTCCAACATACTGAAAGCGTTCAGACAACTAATGGCTTCCGCTTCTTCTGCCGCTGCAAACAACAGGTTATTAGAGTTGCAGTTTCATGAGCTTTAGAAAATAGCTCATGAGGTCATCTCCAAATATATGACTTTGTATGAACAATTTCAGATTGCTGTAATAATTGACAAATTGCCCCCATGATGGAAAGATTTTTTAAGAATGTGCTAAGGCACAAAACTAAGAATTTTCCTTAGAGAGCTTGATTATTCGCCTCCATAATGAGGAAGAGGCACGCAAACAGAACCGGAAAAAAGGAAGTGCTAGTTGTCACAAACAACAACACTAAAAGACCAAACCCGTTATTTTGAAACCGATCGTGAAAGCATTCAAAAATCAAAATTATCGCAACAAACAAAATTGGAACCCGTAAGGGAACCCAAAAGGGTAACATCGACCATCCCAAAAGAGTGAATCTAGGTAGTTCTTTCTCTGTTACAAGTGTGGAAAACTTACAACTGTGGAAAAGCAGGTCATATGGCACGTAAATGTCAGAACAGATCAGGTCCTACATCGCATGCTAACCTGACTGATGAGCATTTAACGACTATGATTACTGAGATTCACCTTATTGGTGGATCAGAGGGTTGGTGGGTAGATACCGGTGATTCTCGCCATGTCTGCTATGATCGTGATATGTTCATTACGTACACGGCTACTGATAATTAAAAGGTGTTGTTAGGAGACTCTCACACCACTAAAGTTGCTGGGGTTGGAAATGTAGAAATCAAGTTTACCTTTGGAAAAGATGTAATGTTGGAATTTTATAATGTTATATATTAACCCGAGTAAATTACGAGGACGCAATTTCTTTAAAAGGGGGAAGGGAGTATGTAACAACCCGAATTTTTGAAGAGCGATAGTAACAACTCAGAATTTTGATATTAAAAATATATAATAAGTTAAGATTTAACGTGGAAATAAATATTTATATTGGGAATTTTATCTATTTTGGACGATATTTGAGTTTATTTTTAAGATGGTTACTTTCGTAATGAACCAGTTTTTTTTCCAACATTTAAATATATGAAATTTATTTGAATTGATATTTAGGAAATTTATATTTGGTCAAAATGGCAGGTCGTTACATCGACAGCATGTTGGTGTTCAATCTAACTTAAAATCATTTCACACAATACTCCTTTGACATAAACAAACACCAAATTCTGTAATTTTTAAGCCAAGTAAGACATGTTATTGCATTGTATCTCTTTTCAACATCACGCAAGAAACATGAACTTCGAGTTCCTAGGGCTATTAGCTATACTATGCTCTGTATACCATAGCGCATATATATATATATATATATATATATATATATATATATATATATATATACATATATATATATATAATGTAACAAGTATTCTTTTGGAAAAAGGATTAGTTGGTCTCAACAAATAGATCACTTGAAACACGAGCATGAATCCATTTGGATGATTAAAAAAAAAGATTCTGTACAAATTGCCTATGATCCTATAACACATTTCGGCTATCAAGTATCATGCGCATACCCAGTGGACTCCAAGGATACTGCATACTATTGGTTACAGTCAAACAAAGTCATGTACGCTTGATTCATAGTTTTTGGGACACTTTCTCACCGAACACCGGGACTGCGAATGAAAGCTCTTACTATGTATATTTCACCTAGTGCATGCATGTTTGTGTATTTGCTAATATATTAAACTAGTATATAGTTAGGTAACAACTTGCCATACAAACTGGAATCTATTATGCTGCTAATATTGTTCCCATTGACTCCTGTTATATGCGTATGTACCCACTTAAGGTTGATTCCCCATATTTAACCTGATAGTTTATTCTTTGCATTCCGGTTACCATTTGTGCAATATATATATATATATATATATATATATATATATATATATATATATATATATATATATATATATATATATATATCATGGACATGTTGCATTCCATGGGTATGTTAGCTATTACGTGTAGTGTAAGACCAGTTTGTACAAATGGATAAGTCTTAGGCAAATAACTTGGGGTGCCAGTCTACATTGTGAATTTTATACCTGGCTTAGGTATATTTTTTTAAAGTTACATTTGAATATCAACTTAAACACTAAAATAGGAAATTAATACCCTGTTAAAGTAGTAACTTTTCATGCTATAGGGTATTGAGTCCATGCATTTACCTATTTATGCCGTGGGAAATAATCCCGTACTCATGGTTTAGCAAATGTCAATATCCACTTTAGACGTGGGTATATTCAACAAATATGATAAGTTGATGGGGGCACATCTTGGTCGGGTTCATCTTGCATGTCCCTTGTTAAGGACACGCGCAAAACTTCATGTGACCAAAAAATACTTATGGCATTAATCATGTTAATAATTTGTTGTACCGTTAGTGCATGTGTGAAGCACCCCTTGACTATACAATTTAGTAGTGAGTCTCTTGCATCCCTTATTATCAATATGCAACAGTATTTTAATCCTTACTTGGTTCATTGATTTCCTATTATGTATGAATGGAAACTATTTGTTGATCTGCTTGCTGCCGGTTTTGCTGCATATTGCGCGCACTCTATGAACGTTATCGCACTTGTTATTTGTGTTCCTGGGATGTTGGGGCAGTGCACGCGTGTACGTGTACACGTATGTACATGCAGGCTTCCGCGACCATATTTTCCCTGAATGAGCACATATATTATACTTGATTTTGAACTGATACTACATTAGATTTGTATCTAGTTAAGCTGAACAGAACAGATGCTATACCTGAATTTTATTTGTTATAGAACAGACACTACACAGTGATAAGAACAGATATTATTTGTTGTTAGGATTAACTATTATTTCAGTTTATATTGAAGTTAATTTACTTGAACAAATGATTAATCTTGACTCAGTGTTTTATTTTTTTGCATGGAATGCTCGGGTCAGACCCGAATGTTACAGATTTTAAAGATTACAGCTTAGGATTCGAAGACTGGCAAAGTTGGGGATTCCGGAGATGCGCACTCTAAAGTTTTTAAATAGTAAATATTTCTTTTGTATTTAAACTGTATATTTCATTCCGCTGTATAGAAAATCTTGTATCAAAAATTTTGATTATATATAAAAAGTTTATTTTGTTGTTCAATACTGTGATATTTATTTATTATGTATTTTTCTGTGTTGATTCTGATTTAAACTCTGTAAGCTAAATAACGGTCCGTCGGTTTGAAGGTTTTAAGTTAGTTTAATTATCGATTTGAAGCGCTCAAAAAGGCAGGGCATTACAAGTGGTATCAGAGCTTTGGTTTATTCAATGCCTAGCTTATCGGGTTTAAATGAAAGAAGAAGAAAGAAAGAAAAAAAGATTTTGGAAGTAAAAAGGTTTTGAAATATAAATTTTGAAAGTGAAAATTTATTTGGAAAGGAAAATTATTTTGGAAAATATTATTTTAAAAATTAGTATTTTGGAACGGATACAGCAGAAATAAAAATTTGTTTTGAGATTTAAAATTTCTCGGAATCCTCAGCCCTCGAATCTAGATTTGAGATAGCTATTCTTCGATAAGTCCCTTAGGTTTGAATTTTGAATTCGTTACCGAATGGTATCAAGGGAAGATAAGTATAAGAGAATCAATAAATCGATTTATGTGATTGTGTATTTTAGAAATCAAGATAACTGAAATTGATTAGTAATAAGAATTCCGATGAAAATTTAAATAAAAAGGGAAATATGGAATCGTTTCAAAAATGAAACAATGGATTTTATTTTGATATTTGTGATAGAAATAAATGAAAATAAAATCGGAAAAGTGACATAATTGGAATACGACTGTGTTAAATCTAATCAATTTATTCAGAACGTGACATGATAAATTATAATTTGTTTCAAACCAATGATGTATGATCGAATATATGAATTCGATAGTAAGTATGAACTTGTTAATTAGTTAACAAGGAGTGAATCGTTAACGATAATTGTAAATAAAGCAATGTATAAATGAAGATTGTGAAGAGATTTGAATCCATATTTAAATGAAATCAAAATTAAATTGATGTGATGAGTTCAAATTTCGATAAAAGGAATAATATTTACTTTTTAAAATAAATAAGGATTGAAAGCATAAATGTTGCAAATAAAATTGAGGATGAAGGAAATGGAGTTGACCAGTACGGTGAGATTTTTCCGAAGTTCGGAATATATTGTCGAATAAGAGATTATTCGAAGAAAGTTATTCAGGGGAGTCAACTATGTTGAATTCCAGGAAATATTTCTTACTTAACGTTTTAATCCAAACTTAATAAATTATTAACAAATTGTTTATGTATTTAGATCGAAGGCGTGAATTATTGTTATAATCCACGATTTTCGTAAAAGGAGTGAATTCTCAACTTGAATTCGAAAGTTACGAGAATAAATGTTTTGTTGGTATTCGAAGTTGTGAACTTGATCTATTTTGAAGTTAATAATGTAGTTCAATTAAGGTCTGAGAGGTAAATATACCCCAACTTGATTGACTTTGTTGACTAAGAAATAGTTTAGGTTCGATAACAATAGTTGGTTAAGAGAAGTAAGTTAATAAGTGACAACAGTTAAGTGGAAATAACGATGTTTTATTTAATATCTGTTTAAATTGAAATAACGAATTTAGAAATGTTTTATGAGGATACAGTATATTTTCGATAGAAAATAAAGATTTGTGAATTTATGGAAATATTAATAAGAGATTTTCTAGAATTATAGAAGATAAGTATGGTAATTGGAAATGTTTTTTTAAAAGATCGTGAGAGGCTAACGGGTTTGATAAATCTGAATGACAAAAATGGAAGAACAAAAAGCCGCATGTCGAGAATGAAGAGCGGCAGAATGTAAAAGTAGGGAGGAACTGATTTCGGAATATGAGAAAAGGACTAAAGAAAAACAGTTAGTTGGCCCCTATGATAATGTCGGTTGTTACAGATATCAGAAAAATGGGCGTTACGCAGCTACGTGCAGACAAAGGGACAAGGGAAAGAAGAAAGAAGGAAAATTATATCAATCCGTTTTCTGTTTTAAATGTCGAGAGAGGGAACATTTTCCCAGTCGTTGTCTTAAGATAAAGTAGAAGAAGCCTGCCATTTCTAAGAAGTCCAATGGAACAATTGTTTGTTATCATTGTAAGCAAGTTGGACATATAGCTCGGAACTGTTCCGAGAGGCAACAAGAAAGATAGGCAGTGTTGTGTACCGCTAGACAGAAAACGGTGAAGTACATAGATAAAGATGACTCTATCTCGTATTATTGTAAGAACTGCAAGGAGTGGGGTCATGTCAATGAGGAATGCACTAATCCTTTTGTGAAGACTCCAGAATGATGAATATCGTGAAGTAGTGGATTATTGATCAAAAGCAGACAATCATCGATGATTGTGGATCCTAATTAAGCTGACTATGTTTTATAATACTATCCTTTGTAATCTCCTATGTACGTGTTTTGAATAAATCGAGACTATGTATAATTATTTAAATAAAATGGTTATGGGAAATTTCGATTAGTGGTTTAATCTCCTTGTATGAAGTTATTCAAGAATCTTGAATAGGAAAGAAAATCGTAAATACATTTTATGAGGAATGAAGTTAAGGAATTTAAAAACTGACTGAAGACTAGTTGAAGTTGAAATATTTCTTAAGTGTTAATCTGATGTTTGTTTCGGCCTTCGGGGTCGATACTTAGGGGATTATTCGCTTGATAATTTACGGCCGAAGGATGTGAATATGGAAGAGTAATAATGCGTGAATGAGAAATTTGTTATAAGAATTGTCGGAATTTAAAGCGATAACATAATGGAAATCGCATTGATGATATCAACTTATGAATTGGTAAAGAAACGATGGTTTGAAAATGGAAACTGTATATGTCTATTCTTATTTTCCTTGCGAGTTCCATTGAAATGGAATAAGAAATAGTGAATTTGAAGGTGTTAAGTTGCTAAAAGAGATGAAAAGGAACGTATTCCATTCAACCAAATAAATGATTGATATAATTGAGGAAATCATTAAAGAAATGAAAAGGCGTATTTGAAATGAAGCCAGAGTGTGAAATAAACTGCATATCAATCTAACTGCAATTAAGGAGATCGGTTGATTTGATTAGGGAATTCAATTCCCGAATATTTTGCACTTGATTTCGATTGTTTGGAAAATCAATATTAGTAGTATATACAAATATTTTCAAATAGAAATTGTGGAGAAAAAACATTTTAGTAGCTTTACTGCTTATTTGTTTTGGATAAGACAAATTGATTTCTGAAGTTTTGTTTGATATACAAATATGTATATATAATTTTAAACATTTGAAACAAAATTTGGAATTGATTATCGAGTTGGGTTGGATGGTAATCCAATATATCAAAATAATGAATTTGTATATCTTAAGAAATGTTTGGTGGGAATAATTAAATTCGTAATTTCCAGTTACTGAATTGAAAAGTAAATTTCTGATTATTGAATAATTTAACCTTTGTAAATAAAGATTTAGATTTTAAGTTGAAATGAATTGGAAGACTATTTTAAAAACCTAAAAATAAGAGAAAGATTTAAATAGTGATTGAAATTGAATTCGAGCTTACAAGAATGTATGAAATCAAATAGTTAATAGATTTGACTGAAAAAGTTCAAATTGGCAAGGTTTGGAACTAAGTAATGAATTTAATAATGGGAATTTGGAAGAGAATTTGGTTTGTAACAAACAGATTCGAAAATCTGAGTTTGAAAAGATATCAGGTATCTGAGTTAAGTAAGAGATCAAAATTGAAATTTTAAAATTTGAATGGAACTTGAGGATATCCGATTTTAAATATTGAAAACAAAAATTTATGAAACTTGTATGAAGAATTATATGTAAGAATATAGCGAATTCGGAAACTACTGATTTGGAAGGTAATGGTTTGAGATAAAAGCTTTTATATAGCAGAATTTATATAAGAATGAAGAATTGAAAAATATGATTTAGGAAAATGTGTTGAGAATTTTTTTTAAGTATGAGATATGCGGAAGGTAACAGAAGTACTATATGTACATAATGCTATATGTTTTCAAAGCAAAATAAGGAAAGTACCTTCCTTCTCCTATGAATTTCGAGCTTAGTAAGATGTGCCATTGGTGGTAGTAAGTCGCCCGGACATAAAACTCGAGTTATCATTGTTTCTGGAAGAACATGACCGTGTAGCGTAATTCACAGGGCTATAGATGGCTACGGCTGATGGATGTTTCTTGGGGGAACCAAACATAACCATTGTGTCTGCTACGATCTACATTCGTGATAATGGCATAATCCACAGAGCTTTGAAAGCTTACAGGTATGGATGTTTCCTGGGGGACCTAATCGTAACCATTGTATACCTGCGGTCCACATGTCATATCTACAAGTAAAAGAGATGCAACTACTAGAGTTACTAAAGGTCGAATGGAGTCATGCAATGTTGAGATATATCAGTGAAGTTGAGCCACATGTTTGATGCAGCACTGTGTCTTCGTGACTGGATTTGTCTTCGTAACTTGATTGGTCCTCATGACCTGATTTATCTTCATAATTTGATGATTTGTTTTCATGACTCTAAAATCGAGCAGCCAGTGCTTTGTGACCTCAGTTATCTTTTGATTCTTTAAATATGTTGTGTTGATTTGTCCATGACGAAATTCACGTGGAAGTGAATTCCTACGGATACAGATGTTTACTGGGGGATCCAAACGAAACCATTGTGCATCTGGGATTCATGAACAATCAACATATCAATATCACATTGGTACTTTCCGTATCTTTTTCTTTAAAAAGAAATTTTGAAATATTTTACACTTGGAGTTGAAGCAGAAATATTCAGTACTTGGAGATTTTAGTCGTACGCCTGGCCAGCGTACGCCTAACATCTGTGAGAACAACAATAGACTTGTCAAACTTTGAGTTATCAAATATTTTCAGATCAATAATTTTGAAATAAAAATAAAAAATAGAATTTCGGAGTATTTTCAAGTCTATAGCTTTGAGATAATAATACAAATATTTTCTGTATAAAAATTATAAATGATTTCAGATTTTTGGAGATTTTCAGGTCGACAATTTGTGACTTAAAGCGGAGATGTTATGTACACTCTTAAATGAGTGTTTGGATAGGATTAAATGGATAAAATGAGATTTGATTGAACTTGGATTGTAAGGAAATTTGATTAAATGATGAGATTTATAAAGAAATTTGGAATAATTTGAAACTGAAGAAGAGATTGGTTTTGAAAAGAAATTTGATTTTTTTCAAGAATAATTGAGTACGATGGATAAACAAAGAGGATCGATGGCTTAAATATTGATATTTAAATTAGTGGTGGAAAAATTTCACACAAATGTGAAAATTGGAAGTATATATTGGTAACTCTAACGATCTCTCCTTTTCGAGGTCGAAAAGTTTTAAATGGAGAGAGATTGTAATGTCCCAGAAATTTTGACAACTGGAAAAAGAATTAATTAAAGATTTAAATATGAATAATCAATTTTATAACTGATACATTGATTAAAAATTTAAAATCAAATATATGGTTTTGAATAAGAATTGAATTCAATATTTAATTTAGAACGGTTGGTTGGAAATCATATATTTATTGTTGAATATTTGAATTGAACTTGGTTAGATACTCGAATTGAATTTGGAATTCGATTGGAAAATATAAATAGTTGAATTTAAATTTTAAACAAATTGAAAATTTTATTGATAAAATATATCAGAAATTGGCTTGGATATGTGTGTATTTGTAGATATAAAGAAATTGAATTTAACCTTTCAAAGTTGGAATGAAACGGAGTTGTTAATGGACAAACGAAATAAAATCAGTGAACCGATAAAATAAAATAACCTCACATAAAAATAGAGTTAGAATTCGACTAAACTAATTTTATTGGACTCAGAACGCGAAGACGAAGAGGGATGTATAATTTTAGACGTATTCAGAGAATTTGTCAGTGATACGAATTAGAATGTTCCATGGTAACTCAGGGTAAAATTTATTACTAAATTAAATTTAAATATAACCTACCTCACATACGAATTGCGCCGACCTATCATTCCCTATTCTCTGAAGACCACAACTACCATAATTTGTTGAGTTAATATTGTTTTTATCTTTATTCGTTCCTCCTATAAAAAAATTTGCATCCTCTCCATTTTCCTCAAAAAAAAATTTCTTCAGCAATGAAAAATCGTCTCCTTTCATTTTAATGGCTTCTGTTCAAGTCACCATCGCCTCCTCCTTCATCACTGTCCTCCTTCACTCAACAAGCAAGTGCTCCTCCCTCCTTTAATTTCCAATTTTTGTTAGTTTTGCTTCCTCCAAATCGGATTTCGTCCATCCCCAAATCGATCGACCTGCGCTAATGATGCCCTCTTCTCCTTTTAAATTTGGTCACCGTCCTCCTTGTCATTAGCCATTCCATCTTCGAAGCTCCACGCAGTAGCTGTAGTAAACGTGACCCACCTCAAAGCTCGGCAAACCCCAAGTTGTCGCCTCCAACAACGTGACCACCTCCAACGTTCATAACGAGAAAATCCATCGCTGCGACTATTGAAGGTGAGATTTTTGTCATGATTTTTTTTCCATTAAAGTGACTTGACTTTAGTTAATACTAAATACAATAGTTAAACCTGACGGGTTGAATTCCCATGTTTGAAACTTGCTTTATGTATTGGTATTGTTGTTATTTCGCTGCTATTTGGTTGGTTATCACTGTGATGTTGCATCTGCCACGATTTGTGGGACATTGACCTATTTCTCCCTTGTGAACCCCTGCCCCCTATTCACCGTGACCTATTTCACCCTATATTTTTTTTAGGCATGGTCCTGTATATGGTTTTCCTGTAATAACCCGGAAATTCTGGGCCAGTTTAAAATTTTTATTTTGGCAATTTTAGCGAATTTTGAATATTTAAAATAGGTTATTTTAAATAATATCGACGAAAATTTATTTTGAATGTATTTCGAACGTATATATTATATACGTCGTCGTTAGAATATAATTATATATATAATTATAAATAGAATTGAAAATGGCGCGGTAGTTCGATAATTCGATTTCAAACTTCAATTGAATGTACCGGGTGCAAAACAATCTGGATTTTAGTGAAACCAAAAACATTAGGATCTAATTGACAATATCTTTCCAACGAATCCGAAAAATCAAGATTTCATAGCGGGAATCAAAAGTTATGTCCAGTCAAAAATTCTGAATAGTCGCTATGGAATTCAGGCCCTTAAAAATGGGAATTTTGCAAATGACCTCGGATTTCGACGAAACCACTTTTGTTGGATCCGCAGTGTCAAATTATTGCTAAGTTTCAAATTTCATAATTTTTCGAATCAATATGTGAGCGTGGCAAAGGAAAACGCGTTTGACCAGTTTCAGTTGATTTTAATCGACTGAAAAATGACCATTTTTCCAACGGTCTCAGAATTCGGCGAAACTAGTTTTGTTAGGACTGTATCGTCAATACGAAGCTAGAAAATATTTTTCGAGAATTTTTAGAGTCCGTATGTGACCCCAGTAATTTGAAATGTACGTTTAAAATTCAATATAGTGATTTAAATGTAAACTCAACGGAAACTGATTGTAACAATCGAATCAGCTTACAATACATATCCCATTGTGTTCGGAATGGGGGTAAAACGCTATAGACGACAGGCGGTGGGCCTCGTTTAGAGGTCATAAGTAAAAGTCAACGTTTTGAAATTAAAAATAATAATAAAAAAAAATATCTCCTTTCCTATTACCCTGGCCCCCCCTTTCCACGTTCAGATTCAAAAACAAAAAAAAAGGGAAAGAGGAGGGCGACGGGTGGTGAGCCGCCGCCTCCATCGCGCGCCCCCCCTGGTGTTCGACGCCGCCTAGGGCCACCGTCCTCCCCCTCGTTTCCTCCTTCAGACCGCACCCGAACCCCCCCCCCCCCCAACGGCGCGACAACCGCGAAGCCCCCCCCCCCCCCAAAACCGCACCCTCCTCCGCCCCTTCTTCCTCCTCCGCCGACCACCGTCCTGCCTACCGCCACTTCCAGCTCCTCCCCTACCCCGAAGCCGACTGTTTCACCCCCTCCTCCGATCAAAGTAAGTTTTAATTACTAATCTAATTTTATTTTCAGTTTTAATTAAAATTAGCATAGGTTAAAACTGATTTTAATATGATTTTTATATTTTTAAAGTAATAAAAATATGGTTTTTATATTTTTAAAGTATTAAAAATATAATCTTTACTATATAGAAGATGTAAAAATACGATTTTTGGTTAGGTAGAGAATTAAAAATATAATTTTTACATGATAGGAATATTAAAAATATCATCTTTATATGTGTAGAAAAATAAAAATGAGATTTTTATAAAGATGAAATCTTTAAATTTGAAAAGGCAAAGTCTATGTTTTTATAAAGGCGAAATCTTTATTTTAGAAAAGGCGAAATCTTTATATGGAAAATAGCGTGATAAAAATATAATTTTTATCTATGTAACATAGTAGTAAAAATTCGATTTTTATATATTGAATAAAGGAATAAAAATTCGATTTTTAAATGTAGGAAGCGATTATAAAATTATGATTTTTATTTTAAAGACATCAGCAAATATAAAAATGTGTGATTTTTATATATGTAGTGGCTACGGGCAACGAAGATGACGAAGATGCGATAGCGATGAAGATTTCTATCAATGAAGTGCCGTGGAGCTAGGATAGCTATCTGTGAGAATTTCTCACCTTTCAATTTCTTTTTCTAGTTATATAAATATACTAGGATGCAGACGGTGTTTAGTAGCACCCGACACAACCGTCCACAGACCATGGACTTGTTTGTTTGGTTGCATAAAATTAGTTAGATTATTTGATTGAAATTGAATTGTTTGGGGAAATGAATGGATTTGATTGATGTGTGAATGGCGTGGGCCTTCACTAGACCGGGGATAAGGCTAGGCCTCGTCCCGTTTCTAGTATCGTGCCGTTATGCCGCCGAAATTTTCTAAAATAAGTTAGAAAAATAAAAATATCATTTTTATTTGGTAAATGAACTAAATAAAAATTCATACGTTGAAATAAAATGTTTTGTCGTTAAAAATATAATTTTTAACGTGAATGTGAATAAATAAATATTCATTTACAAACCGGACGGTTTGTTTATGTACACCTATTTGAAGGACATTGATTGGGACGATAAATTTTACACATCGCCCAACTGCACAAATAAAAATCTGTGTTTGATTGCTTGAAACCCCACACGGGTATTGGGATGATATTTGACGTACACTAATCCCGATTTTTTAGTTGTATGTCGATCGATTGATTGACAGACTGTTATAAGCATTGAGTATTTATATTCGATGCCTATACAGTGTAGAATGCACTTTGGATGATGGTTGATTATTCATCGTTGTTATTGTATACATGTGTTGTAGAAAATCCATATAATCAACATTATATGGTAATTGATTGGGCCTCATTCCAGTTTTGAAAAAGAAATATTTGAAAAAGAAATATTTGAAATAGAAATATTTGAAATAGAATATTTGAAAATAGGAATATATGAAGCCGTGTTGATTAGATTGACGCCATTTTGACGTGAATGATATTTATATCGATTTTATTCATTTTTCAACGAATATTGAAATAGATTTGAAATTCGAATTAAGTTGAATAGATTTGAAATTGAAATCACATTGAAATGAATTCGAATTGAAATTGAATATAAAACGATTTCGAAATGAATTGAATATAAAATGAATTCGAATTGAAATTGAATATAAAACAATTTCGAAATGAATTGAATATAAAACCAATTCGAATTGAATTGAAAACGAATTCGAATTGAAAACGAATTGAAGTGAAATCAAATTGAATCGAAATTTGATTTGAATAGAAAACCACTTTGAATTGAATCGAATTGAAAACGAACTCGAATTGAATTTAAAGCGAATTGAAATGAATTCAAATTGAATTGAAATTTGAATTGAATAGAAATGAATTTTAAAACGAATTTATAAAGAAGAATTCAATTCTGATTTGAATTGAAATGGAAGTTGAAATTGCTTTTGAAACGAATTTAAAACTATTTATATAATTCGTTTTAAATAGAAATCGACGAAATATATATTATATATATATAATATAATGGCCTGAATAGAACGCGCCGCGCCGCGGCAGTTCGTGAATTTCGACCATTTATTTCAAACGGACATTACGGGAGATCCGACCGTCGGATCCTCCTAAAACTGGAACCGTTGGGTTCGTATCGAAAAGAGCTTTCTAACGAATGTTAGAAATTTGAAATCTAACGGTTGGATTTGGAGATACGTCCAAATCAAATTCGAAAAAGGTCGTTGTAAGTGCAGTTCGATGGCCGTTGTTGGAAATCGACTGTACGGGCCTTGATAAAATTATTAAAAATAGTAATAATTTGTGTAAAATCATAAGAAATGATTTGAGAAGAATTGGGATGAAAAACTCCATATTTGAAAAGATAAAAATAGATTTTTTATCGAAGTAAACTAGTTTTGAACTAATTCTATTTATTTTTAAATAAATAAATTGAATTTGAAAAGGGTTTTAAAAATAACCAGAATTTCCAATGATTGCATTGGAGTGGATTTGAATCGAAATTGTCTTTGGATTATTTCGATGTTGGAATTCGTGATTATACGGATGTTGTTATGGAAATTTGAAAGATATATATATATATATCGTTATTTCCAATACGACATTTGTTAATCGTAGAATTTGATATTGAATATAAGCCGATATATTTTCTATTCAGAGCCTTGTATTGAATATCAAATGTGATTTGGGTTTGTCGTGAATGGTGTCTTCATTAACACTGCTCTTGAACCCAGTTGAGAAAAGATTAAATCTTTTTATTTAGATTTAATGAAGTGTACCAATTAAATAATATTTAATTGGAATGGAATTGAATTGATATTGATTTTTGGGTTTATCGTGGGTAGTGTTTTAAATAACACTCGTTCTTTAACCCGATAATTAATGAATGTGATTTTGGGTTTATCGTGAACTGTGTTTTAAATGACACTGATTCTTTAACCCAGTTAGCGATTAAAAATAAGTGGAGTTTTAATGAATCTTTAATTAGATTGAAATGATCGAGAATGGAGTATCACCAGTTTTGCTCCAGGCGGTAGTTAAATCTTTAATTAGATTTGAACGTGAAATGGTAATTGAATTTACCGATAACACCGTGGCGTTAGATATGAAGTATTACCAGTTTTACTTCATGGGATGAATAGGTTGGGATTGGGAAATTAAAACCAATGATTACTTCGGTAAGGTTCGCTAATTCCGTCTAGTTGAATCAAAATTCAAAAGAAGATTAGAGAATAAATTCAAGGAATTTATCTTGGATAAAATTAAGGGGAACCTTTCCGTATGAATGTGAAATTTGGAAACTAACTGTCGGTTAGCTAAGTAGAATGGTTTTCTGGATATTGATCTGATGTTGGTTTCGGCCTTCGGGGTTAATATTTGGGAAATTATTCTCTTGATTAATTTACGATTAGTGACTGATGAATTGGAATGAGGCGTATGTTGTGTTTGTGTGACACTTATTTAAAATATACGCGAGTTATTCGGGAAGACCGGGTTTATCCCATTCTGAATAACTGATACGACGATAAGTCGAAGATGAAGACGATGGTCGAAGACCGGAGGTCTTCACGTCGTTTGGGTAATTACTGATGATCTTGATTGGGCTGTACACCCAAGAAGATGGAAACAGTTAGTGATCGTCCAGACGTACTTGGAGATCGATGGATATGCGAGGTACAAGGTGCCTCCGGTTTCGTTCAGCCCCAGAACGGACTTGTAAATGGACTGTGTGTCTGACATTGGATTTTAGTCTGTGTGATTGATCTCTATTAAATATATATCTATTTAGCGGCGGAGAATTTATTCTCTTGCTTAACACCCTTCTCTGAGACGTACGAGCTCAGGGGTTATATTTTGATGGATATCAAACGCATGGAGTGAATTGCCTGTGTGGCATGCCTAAGTGGCAATTGATTGAGGCTTCTGTTGAAAAGCAAAGTCTTGTGGTGATGATCAAAGCACGGCCTTTGTGGCGTAGCTCTGTGTAACGTTTACTTCGCGAGTTTCACACCCGGTATGAACCAAAAACGGGAGACGGGCCTCAGGGAGGGCATGCGTTTCCTTCTAGCTAAAAAGTGGCGTCAGTGGTTTTACACGCCCTGACGAGTTTGACTTATGTGGTTGTTGCTGTTGCGAGGCGCCTCGGTTTGATCGGACGATCCGGGTCCGATGGAGTCATTCGTTGGCTCATTTACGCCCCAAAAGGCGGGGAAACGTAGTGTTCAGGCAATTTAATCCACATCGGTGGACCGGCCCTGACGATCCAAGGGTCACTCGAGCTCTGATCCTGAGACTCGGGCTAGACAGTCTCGAATCGGTTGAGGACTATCTTTTGCCTCGGTTCATAGATGGAAATCCAATTTCCAAATACGTGACTTTGCGGTTTTATTTGTAAACCTATATATGGCGACATAGTGGCATGGGACGCTCATGTCGCCTATGATTGATACTTATGATTTGAAGTTGTTTTATACACTATGCACTTATTACAGTATCAAATGATTTGTTTTAAACGTATCAAGCATTCTTGGCTATTATAAGGTAAAAACCCTATCCTCCGGCTTGCGTTGCATTGTGTGATAGAACCTGGGTCTTATAATAGCTTCATTTTTTCTTTATTTAGCATTGCGCTGTTGTTTTATGCACTGGTATTCTTGGGAGGAAACCCGTTCCGTGTTATACGGCGTGGTCCCTTGATTTACTTTACTTTGAAAATAAAGATAAATACCTGTTTTAGTTCTCACACCAGTCACATGACTGACCTGGAGTTTATTGTTTTAACCTAAACTCTGGGTGTCCTTATTTTGACACGGGCAGCTAGTAGTTTTGGTTTTGCAGATTTATATTCACAGGATCCTGGTTTACAGCTGGAACGATATCCGGAAAGCTTTGTATCCGTATATCTCTTCTAGTTGTGTATTGTATTATTTTCCGCTGCTATGTATTTAAATGTAATTTAAATCTCTGATATTTCTGTGTAATTTTCATTTATACTCTGTATATTCTTGTGATCTGATGTATAGTTGTAATATACAATGAAATGTTCTTTTGTATGCGTTCTATTTTGTCGTGTTCTCAAAACGATAGGGCGTTTCGAACGGTCTGGGTCGGTTTAGCGACTGGTTCGGACCGAGCGAAATTCCTTTCCGTCACATTTCCTCTATCATGTAGGTTATCTTGTTTATTTGGAGTTGCTGCCATGTCACTAGACTTGTAAGACCCTGAAATCTATGAATTGTTTTGGTCATGAATATTGGGTAGGTATACACATATATGTTGAGACAGCAAATGTATATGTATTGTTGGGTTCATTTGAATGTCCTACTATCTTGCTTTTGTGGAAACTTTGTTGCATGAAATTGTGTGTTCTAATCGACAACATGTTGGTATTCAATCTAACTTAAAATCGTTTAACACAATACTCCTTTGACATAAACAAACACCTAATTCTGTAATTTTTAAGCTAAGTAAGACATGTTATTGCATTGTATCTCTTTTCAACATCACGCAAGAAACATGAACTTCGAGTTCCTAGGGCTATTAGCTATACTACGCTCTGTATACCATATCAACATACATATGTCATAGAATATACATAATGTAACAAGTATTCCTTTGGAAAAAGGATTAGTTGGTATCAACAAATAGATCACTTGAAACACGAGCATGAATCCATTTGGGTGATAAAAAAAGATCATGTACTAATTTCCTATGATCCTATAACACGTTTCGGCTATCAAGTATCATGCGGATACCCAGTGGACTCCTAGGATACTGCATACTATTGGTTACAGTAAAACAAAGTCATATACGCTTGATACATAATTTTTGGGACACATTCTCACCTAACACAGAGACTGCGAATGAAATCTCTTATTATGTATACTCCACCTAGTGCATGCATGTTCGTGTATTTGCTAATACATTAAACTAGTATATAGTTACGTAACAACTTGCCATACAAACTGGAATCTGCTGTGCTGCCAATATTGTTCCCATTGACTCATGTTATATGCGTATGTACCCACTCAAGATTGATTCCCCATATTTAACCTGGTTGTTTATTCTTTGCATTCCGGTTATCATTTGTGCAATTTTTATATGTATATCCTGAACATGTTGCATTCCATGAGTATGTTAGCTATTACCTATAGTGTAAGACCAGTTTGTACAAATGGATAAGTCTCAGACAAATACTTATTTGGGTGCCAGTCTACATTGTGAATTTTATACCTGGCTTGGGTATTTTTTTTAAGTTACATTTGAATATCAACTTAAAACTAAAATAGGAAATTAGTACCCTGTTAAAGTAGTAACTTTTCATGGTATAGTGTATTGAGTCCATGCATTTACCTATTCATGCTATGGGAAATAATCCAGTACTTACGGTTTAGCAAATGTCAATATCCACTTTTAACGTGGGGATATTCAACAAATATGATAAGTTGATGGGGGCACATTTTGGTTGGGTTCATCTTATCTGTCCCTTGTTAAGGACACACGAACACTTCATGTGACCAAAAATTACTTATGGCATTAATCATGTTAATAACTTGCTGTACCATTAGTGCATATGTGACGCACCCCTTGATTGTACAATTTAGTAGTGAATCTCTTGCATCCCATATTGTCAGTATGCAGCAGTATTTGAATCCTTACTTGGTTCATTGATTTCCTATTATGTATGAATGAAACTATTTGTTGGTATGATTGCTGCCGGTTTTGCTGCATATTGCACACACTCTATGAACGTTATCACACTTGTTATTTGTGGTCCTTGGATGCTGGAGCAGTGCCCGCGTGTACTTGTACACGTGTGTACATATAGGATTCCGCAAGCATTTTGTCCTTGAAATAAAAACTGATGAGCACAGATATTATACTTGATTTTGAACTGATACTATATTTGATTTGTATCTAGTTAAACTGAGCAGAACAGATGCTGTACTTTAATTTTAGCTGTTATAGAACAGACACTGCACAGTGATAAGAATAGAAATTTTTTTTGGTTATGATTAACTATTATATTTCAGTTTATGTTAAAGTTAATTTACTTGAACAACTGATTAATCCTGACTTGAAGGTTTTATGTTTTTGCATGGAACGCTCAGGTCAGACCCAAGTGTTACAGATTTTAAAGATTACAGCTTAGGATTCAAATACTAGCAAAGGTGGGGATTCCATAGATGCCCACTCTGAAGTTTTTAAACAATAAATATTTCTTTTGTATTTAACCTGTATATTTCATTCCGCCGTATAGGAAATCTTGTATCAAAAATTCTTATTATATATAAAAAGTTTATTGTTCAATATTATGATATTTATTTATTATGTATTTTTCTGTGTTGATTCTGATTTAAACTCTTTAAGTTAAATAACGATCCGTCGGTTTGAACATTTTAAGTTAGTTTAATTACCGATTTGAAGCGGTTAAAAAGGCAGGACGTTACATTACGATAACCCAAAACAGTTTTGAATTAAATATCTTTTTTGATATTGTAATAATGTCTAAATACAAATAAATATCAATCTAGCAGAACGCTTGCATCTCATGATCCACATACATAGTATACAATCAAAACCACGGGCACTTATTGGAGAATGGATTTCCATGGCAAGGTATGGGCAACCACCTTTTCGACGGTTTATCTCTAGAGAGGAATACACTGGATTCAACATGAACATCTTGCAACCCAGGCTAAACATGACTAGCCATTCACTTCACTTGAATGTATCATATGTATTGTCACCTACGGTTGCTAGCAACATAACCATTCTCGGGAGATACAGAAGCAAAAAGAAGAACAAATACGAATATCCTCTAGATAGTGACAATACACCATAATGGGAGTGACCAACATAGCCATGCGACCTACCCGATTTTTCCATTTCCCGGTTAATGAGTCTTGAGGTTATAATTTATTTATTTATTTTATTATTTTAGAACATCTAGCCACCATTCACTTTGAATGCCATATCATCAGGTCTTCCAGATATCACTAATTGACGTCCATAAAAATACTCTAGTTGTTAAGTTAAGAGAAGGTGTCTTCTCCGCCACCAACTATGGTATGTTTGAAGAAATCAACGTAGATGACCCTGTTAGAAATACTCTGTCAAACATCTATCCATACAAGTCATCCAGAAACAGGATGAACCGAAGGCACCCTCCTGCCACATACTAGGCATCACCCTATGTGTTAGTAGCGAGTAGTCCTTGCAATCCGTCGATTTCAACCACGATAGGATCGCCCTTAGAATATCTCCGGGCGCGATTCTAGAGAATTTGACAAGTAGTCCTTTCGCTTATGAAGATCCAAGGTCTTCGCTGCTCCATCTTTAATTAGCATCTTCCACGTATTCGTTGGTTCGGAATGGTTTTCAAACATAAATTCAATCCCGGTCTTTCCGTACCAATAATCATATGGCTCAGATTTGATAGTTGGTTATTTAACTATCAAATAAACAATCATGAGAATAAAATGAGCTCACTGATTCAGTACTCGGCATTACTTTGTCTCTTTAATTAGAAATAATTAGCAATGGTTAATTTAAACCTCTTAAATCTTTCAATATTACGAATATATCTTTTCACTTCTTATTTAACATAAGATTTATTTTCAAAACTATTTTATTTTTATACAAAGGAAAATATCCTATAATCATATCTAATTTTCTATCTTACTATCATTTTCAAAACATCTGCTACATCACTTATCATTATCTATAATTAAGAAAATCAATTCAACTTATCATTTGTAAAATAATGTTACGAAATATCTTTTGTTTCATTATTTGAAAACAATAACCAACCCTTATGCTTTTAGAATAACCCATTCGAAAACTCCACTTTTCATTTCCTTTTTGCCTCGAAAATATTGTTTTAATTTCACACAATCTCCTTTTACTTTGGAAATATCATTATATATACTCTCGAATCTTCTCATTTCCGTTACTTTGGAAATTTCATTATATATTCTCAAATCCTGCAATTAATGTTGCGTTACTATTTGTCAGATGGAAATAATAAATTATTATTAACCTCTTTCCCATCGCAACTAATATCATCCTCAGATGATCCTGAAGTCATTCAAGTTGGGGTATTTATTTACCTCTCAGAACTTGATCAACAACGTTATCTTAAGATTGATATGAGTTGTAATCAAAAACTGATATTTGTTCTAATATCAAACCAAATCCCATTTAACTATTTCACTTGAACCATGAATTTAAAATCCATTATTTTTTTAAATCTCCTTAATCAAAGCCATCTAATATATTTAATTTATTGATTTACTAAATACTTATTAAACATCCCCATTTACTTTGAAATCCATTAATCAATTTGACACGACCCAAACTCCCTTTATCTCCGAAGAGACGGATGCAGGCTGATATAGTTGAGAACACGACAAATCTGAACACAAACAATAGAACATTTCATTGCTGTTACGACAATTTTCATCAAAGTACAAGAATATAGCAGAGTATGAATAAATATTGTACATTAGATAAATATCAGAGATTAAATTACAAAGCAGCGGAAAATTAATACATAACACAACTAAAAGAAATACACTGATAAAGAGCTTTCCGAATATAGCTCCAGCTGTAAACCAGGATCCTAAAAAAGAAATATCTGCAAAAACCTAACAACTAGCTGCCCGTATGAAAAATAATGGCACCCAGAGTTTAGGTTAAAATAATGAACTCCAGGTCAGTCATGTGACTGGTGTGAGAACTAAAACAGTTATTTAATCTTTACTTTAAAATAAAGTAAATCAAGGGACCAAGCCGTATAACACGGAACAGGTTTCCTCCCAAGAATACCAATGCATAAAATAATTTATAAACATCGCAATGCTAAACAGAAAAATGAAGCTATTATAAGACTCAGGTCCCATCCCACAATGAACGCAGTCGAAGATAGAGGTTTACCTTATGATAGCCAAACATGTTTGATACGTTTAAAACAAATCATTTTGGTATTACTATAAATATATAGTATCAAAAACAACTTCAAATACAAGCGCATAGTATCCTATGCTACAATGTCGGCTTACTAGTTTTATAGCTAAAACCGAAATATCACGTATTGGAAATTGGATTTCCGTCATGAGTCGAGGAAAGAGATGTACTCCTCGCCGGCTTCGAGACACTCTAGCAAATGCCTCAGAGCTCCCCGCAGTGAACCCTTGGATCCTCCAAGGCCGGTCCTCCCTTACGTTTGAGGATTAATTATTACTAAACACACGTTTGTCGGTCCTGTAGGACCTATACATCGGCTCCGTAGTAACCGATATATCCAAGGCGCCTCGCTATCCATCATCCACATAGGTAAAAAATATAATAAATGTCTGGGCTCCATACCATGACACCACCCATAGCTAGAAGGAAACGTAGTGCACTCCTTGGGCCCCTTATCCCGATTTTGACTCATATCGAGGTGTGAGGCTCGCGAATTAACGCTATACCCAAAGCTATGCTATTAAAAGCCGTTCTTTGATCATCAACCACAAGACTCTGCTTTTCAACAAATACCTTGATCATTTGCATCTAAACATGCCACATATGCAATTCATGCCATGCGATTGATGTCTATCGATATATAACCTCTAAGCTCGTACGTCTTAGAAAAGGGTGTTAAGCAAGAGAATAAATTCTCCGCCACCAAACAGATATATATTTAATAGAAATCAATCAACACAGAACAAAGTCCAATGTCAGACACACATCCATTTACAAGTTCGTTCTGGGTCTGAACGAAACTGGAGGCACCTTATTCCTCATCCCATTTGTCCAATAAAGGAGAGAGGTCCTCGCATATCCGGTCGATCTTCAAGTACGTCTGGACGATCACCACTTATTACCTTATCTTGGGTGTACAGCCCAATCAAGACATCAGTAATTATCCAAACAATGTGAAGAACTCTGTCTGCAACCACCGTCTTCGTCGTCGACTTATCATCGAATTAATTATTCAGAATGGGTATAAACCCCGCCTTTTTGAATAACCCGCGTATATTATAATCAAGTGATATAAACACACAACATACGCCTTACAATTCAGAATATTCTTTTACTCAAATATTCATATTCTTTGGGAAATGTTCCCATTAATTTTATCAAAGATAAATTCTTTTAAATTTATTCTTTAATCTTCCTTTGGATATCAATTCTAAACCAAACTAAGGTTTATCAACTAGTCGGGATTAGCGCACCTTACCGAAGTAATCATTTGTTTTATTTTACAATCCCAACCTACTCATCCTATGGAGAAAAACTGGTAGTACTCCATATCTAACACCACAATGTTATCGGTAAATTTAATTACCATTTCACGTTCAAATCTAATTAAAGATTTAATAATAGCCTGGAGTAAAAATGGGGGTACTCCATTCTCGATCATTTCCCAAATTTGATAATTTAAATTATCACATTCACATTTCAATCTAATTGAAGATTCATTAAAAATCCACTTAGTTTTAATCTTCCCAAAAATCATTATTAATGATCATTTAACTTTGGGAAATAAAACATGTCGCATCAACAATCTACACCGTACCATTGATTTCTGCCAATATATAATCTCTGAGCTCGTACGTCTCATAGAAGGGTGTTAAGAAAGAGAATAAATTCTCCACCACCAAAAAGATATATATTTAGCAGAGATCAACAATACAGTTCGAAATACAATGTTAGACATGTAATCCTGTCTTTAACTGGGTTAAAGAACTACTGTCATTCAAAACGCAGCTCACGATAAACCCAAAATCACATTCCATTAATTATGGAATCTTCACGGAAAAACAGATCAATATATATAATCGATATCAATTTCCGTATCTGACTAATAATATAAATGAAATATCGACAAAGCCTTTAAATTCCATATATATTAACAGTCTTCCTCCATAGAAGCCACTTCGATTATTACTAAATCAAATTTCATTCAATCCCAATTTATTTTATTAAATTGGAAGACTTTACTTTGGAAAATCCCATTAAATCTTAGAATAAAGGTTTATAAATTCCAAATCTTAACTTCACTGTTAATCGGGTAAAAGAACAAGTGTTATTTAAAACACTGTTCACGATAAACGCAAAAATCCAATTATTAATTCAATTCCAATTAAATATTAATTAATTGGTAAACTTCTCTAAATCTTAATTAAAAGATTTATTCTTTTCTCAACTTGGTTTAAGAACAGTGTTACTGAAGACACCATTCACGACAAACCCAAATCCTATTTGATATTTAATACAAGGCTCTAAATAGAAATTATATCGGCTTATATTCAATATCAAATTCTGAAACCAACGAATATCGTATTGGAAATAACGATATAAATATATCTTCCAAATTTCGATATCAATATCCGTATAATCACGGAATCCAATATCGAAATATTCCGAAGATTATTTCCATTCCAAATCCATTACAATTCATTCCAATATGTTATTGGAAAATTCTGGTTATTTCCAAACCCATTTTCAAATCCAATTTATTTATTTAAAAATCGTTAGATTTTCTATTCTACTTATTAACTAGTTCATTTTGATAAAAATATATTTTTTCTTTAAAAACATTGAATTTTTCATCTAAATTCTTTCCAAATCATTTATTATGATTTTACACAAATTATTAATATTTTTAATAATTTATCAAGGCCCTTTTAGTCGATTTCCATAACGGTCATCAAACTGCACTTACAACGACCTTTTTCAAATTTGATTTGGACATATTTCCAAATCCAACTGTTAGATTTCAAATCTCTTACATTCGTCAGAAAGCTCTTTTCGATACGAATCCAACGGTTTGGTATTAGGAGAATCCGATGGTCGGATCTCCCGTAATGTCAATTCGAAGTCAATGGTCGAAATTCGCGAATGGTCGCGGCGCGACGCATTCTATTTGGGCCATAAATATATATAATATATATATATTTCGTCGATTTCCATTTAAACCGTATTTTATAAATCGTTTATAAGTTCGTTTTAAAATGATTCTAACTTAATTTTCAATTTTAAATCAAAATTGAATATTCCATATCATTATAATATAAAAATGATAATATTTTCAAAAATCAGATTTGAAATAATTTCCTTTTCGATATTCATTATAAAAATAAATAAAATTGATATAAAAATCATTCGCGTTAAAATAGCGCATATCTAATCAACATGGCTTCATATATTTCAATATTTTCGTGTCCATCCAAAATCGGGCATCAAATTCACATTTTAATCCTTTACTGAATATTATTTTAAAATATTCGTTATTTTAAAATATTCGTTATTCCTGAATTTGAATCAGACACAATCAATTAAAATATAATGTTATTTATATGGATTTCATACAACACATGTACATAACAATAATGATACACAATCAACCATCATCCAGAGTGCATTACACAACTGCATAAGCATTAATTATAAATAATTAATACTTACAACAGTCTGTCAACCTATCGATTGACATACAACTAAACAATTGGGATTAGTGCACGTCAAATATCATCCCAATACCCGTGTGGGGTTTCCACCATTAAATAATAATTATTATTTGTGCACTTGGGCGATGTGTAAAAATTATCGTCCTAATCGATATCACAAAAATAGACGAGCATAAACAAGTCGTCCGACTTGTAAAAGGATGTGTAAACTTTTTTTAACTATCCAATAAATATATAGAATTTATAACTTTTCTTATAAAAGTCTATATAATGCGTAAATAATTTTATTTAACCCAGTTATAAACCAAAAATAATATTTTTAGCGAACTAGTATTTACTCCATAACATAGCCATTTTATATATCTCATATATATGTTAAAAGTAATATTTTTAACTAGCTATTAATTTTTCTAACACATTTTAGAAAATTTCGACAGCAAAACGGTGCGATATTAAAACCGGAATAAGGTCTAGCCTTATCCCTGGTCTAATACTGGCTCGCGCCATATACAAACCAATTCCAATCAATTCACAATCAATTTTACCATCAACATCCAAATTTCGATAATACAATCCAAATCAAACAACATGGTTTGTATAATAAATAGTGTCGGGGGCTTTTAAGCCCCATCTGCAACCTAAAATATTTTTAATTGTAAAATAAATTAAGTGAGAAGGAGTTCTTATATTGGGATCCACTCCGTCGTGCTTTTCTAACGTTCTAATTCGCTTTTTTGATCCTACAATTTGCAAACGAGCTCTAATCTTCACGCTTACTTATTTTATAGCCTAAACGCGTCATTCCAGACAACTTTCTCCTAATGGACTTTTTCCCGAAATTGGTCCATTTCGCCAGAAATCGCGAAAAGACAGTATTTGGACAAGTTTTCTGAACAACTCCGCAATCCAAAATCTGACTTTCATATACTCAAATCGAAGTGAAAATCATGCTCTTCGATTTTTGTATTGTGGAGTTTTGGCCAAAATGCTCGGTTTGGAAGATATTGGTTAAAACCGTTCAGGGTGTTAATTGCAAATATGGAAAATATAAAAATTGGGTTTTTATTCGGAGGGTCCATGGTCGGAGCTGATGGTCGGAGGAGGGGCGGTGGGGTGCTAGAAGGTCGGGAGAGGTGAGGTCAGGCGGGTGGTGGCGGTTTTGGGTGGAGATAGGGTTGGGGGCGCGGTTTAAATTAGAAGGGAGGAGAAAGAGAGAGAGGAGCTGAAGTGGGGGCGACCGATCGCCGGAGGTGGAGGGGGTTGCAGTGGCACGCAACCAATGAGGGGGCGATCGCCTAAGCGGCGGCGGCCTAGGATTCGATCGATTTTTATTTTTTTTATTTTTCTTCTTCTGAGCACGGGGAGAGAGAATGTAGAGGGGGAGTGTATATAATATATATTTAATTATTTTATTTTCCAAAAAGTCGATTTTTCGTTCGAACTCCGATTCGAACCCAACAACTGTCTCCCTTAACTAAATAACCCCATTCCGAACGCAATGGGATATATTCCGTAACCCGATTCGACTGTTTCGATCAGTTTTCATCAAAATTAAAATATAAATTAATATAACGTTCAAAATTGAATTCAACGTACATTTTAATTTACCGGGGCCACATACTGACTCCAAAAATTCTAGAAAAATAAATTTAGCTATGTTTTGATGATACGGTCCTAACAAAATGAATTTCGTCGAATTTGGAGACCTTTTAAAAACTGGTCAATTTTCAGTCGATTAAATTCAAACTTAAAGTGACAAACACATTTAAATTCACCATGCTCACATATTAATTCCAAAAATTATGAAAATTGGAATCTAACAATAATTTAACATTCCAGATCCAACAAAAGTGGTTTCATCGAAAACGGAGGTCGTATGCAAAATCTATTTTTAAGAGCTATATATTATATTAAATTCCACGGCGACTATTTCAAATTTTAAACTAGACATAACTTTTTATTTGCGTTATGAAATCTGAATTTTTTACATTCGTTAGAAAGATATAATTAAACAAATTCAAATATTTATGGTTTTACTGAAATCCGATTTATTTTGAATCCTGTACATTCAATTGAAATTTAAAATCAAATTTTCAAAATACCACGCCATTTTAGGCTCGTTTTATAATTTAAATAAATTTATATGTTCTAACTTCGACTTAAATAAATTTTTAGTCGTTATTATTTAAAATAAATCATTTTAAATACTCAAAATCCATTAAAATAGCTAAAATAAAAATTTTAAATTGGTTCTGAAAATCCCGGTTGTAATAATCTCCCCACTTAGTTTCTTTTCGTCCTCGAAAAGGTACGGAGCTGAAACCTGTATAACCATCCTACTCAACTTTCATTCTTCAGTTTTTCAGATTCTAAGAATTTTCTAATTTCTCAAAAATTTGGCTAATGCCCTAAATTTTTGGAAAAATTCGCCATAATCCTCCTTTGTATGGGCTAGTATTTAAAACCACAACTTGCCTCACAGGGCCCTCATCAATCCGAAAAAAAAAGCCAAGCAGCTAGCCAGTCGACTCATAAAATCATCAAAACCCAAGAAAACATTAAACATGTACCTATTTGTCGGGCAAACAATTTTATTCCTCTTCTTAGCTTCCGCACTATGGCTTGTTCACACATATTTATGTACATGTATGCAATTCTAACAAATTCCAATTCAATTCAATATTTGATTCGATTTGACTTTATTACGTTTTGTTTTCTTATTGGCTTTATCATTCCAATATTTTTATTAATCAAACTAATAATCACACATCACAATCAGCAATCAATTAGTTAATTAACTTTTTAAATTCATAACTTTGATATATATATATATATATATATATATTCAAAATCACGTTTTTGATGCCAATTCACAACAATAACCCTATCTAAATTTTGGTTCTCACACCAGTCAAAGGAAATATATAGATATCCCACTTTCAAAACTCGAACATAAATGCTGATGATGCTATAGTGATCATCAGAATAATCTCCGGGCGCTTATAGTGTTATTCTATATCTATCCAGTATATTTGAGACTTCAAATATACGTTCGCGAGACGTATATGCAAAATCTTCATATACTCGATTGTCCAAATCAATATAAAATAAAATATTCAAATATGTATTATATGATATAATTTTCAAAAGTAAATTTGTTTTAAATTTTATTTTCAAAATAACACTCTTCCAACTCATTCTAGGGCATTACTAACCCTATCTCTAACGAGCCATTCTCATTGGATATTACTAGTCCAATCTTTGATGAATTCTTTCGTCTGGTTCTAATGTGTCTTGTTCTCGAGCTCTGTAAACCAAAGCTCTAATACCAAGATGACACGACTCAAACTCTCTCTATCTCTGTAGAGATGGATGAAGGCGGATTGAGTTGAGAACACGACAAATCAGAATACAAACAATAGAACATTTCATTGCTGTTACAACAATTTTCATCAGAGTACAAGAATATAGCAGAGTATGAATAAATATTATACATCAGACAAATATGAAAGATTAAATTATAAAGTAGCGGAAAATTAATACATAACACAACTGAAAGAAATACATGGATACAGAGCTTTTCGAATATAGCTCCAGCTGTAAACCAAGATCCTGGAAAAGAAATATCTGCAAAAACCCAACTACTAACTGCCCGTGTGGAAAATAGGGGCACCCAGAGTTTATGTTAAAACAATAAACTATAGGTCAGTCATGTGACTGGTGTGAGAACTAAAACAATTATTTAATCGTTACTTTAAAATAAAGTAAACCAAGGGACCACACCGTATAATATGGAACGGGTTTCCTCCCAATAATACTAGTGCATAAAACAATTTATAAACAATGCAATGCTAAACAAAAAATGAAGCTATTATAAGACTTAGGTCCCATCACACAATGAATGCAATCGAGGATACAATTTTACCTTATAATAGCCAAACATGCTTGGTACGTTTAAAACAAATCATTTTGGTATTACTATAAATATATAGTGTCAAAAACAACTTCAAATATAAATGTATCAATCATAGACGACATAGTATCCCATGCGACTATGTCGCCATACTAGTTTTACAACTAAAACTGAAATATCACGTATTGGAAGTTGGACTTCCGTCATGAGTCAAGGCAAGGGATGTACTCCTCGCCGGCTTCGAGACACTCCAGCAAATGCCTCAGGGTTCCCCGCAGTGAACCCTTGGATCCTCCAAGGTCGGTCCTCCCTTATGTTTGAGGATTAACTATTCCTGAACACACGTTTCCCATTCCTGTAGGACCTATCCATCAGCTTTTTAGTAACCGATATATCCGAGGCGCCTCGTTATCCATCATCCACATAGGTAAAAAATATAATAAATGTCTGGACTCCATACGATGACACCACCCACAGCTAGAAGGAAACGTCGTGCACACCTTGGCTCCCTTATCCTGTTTTTGACTCATACCTAGGTGTGGGGCTCGCGAATTAACGCTATACACAAAGCTATGCTATTTAAAGCCGTGCTTTGATCATCAACCACAAGACTCTGCTTTTCAACATAATCCTTGATCATTTGCATCTTAACATGCCACGCAGGCAATTCATGCCATGTGACTGATGTCTATCAATCAACACAAAATAAAATCCAATGTCAGACACACATCCATTTACAAGTTCGTTCTGGGCCTGAACGAAACCGGAGGCACCTTATTCCTCATCCCATATGTCCAATATAGGAGAGAGGTCCTTGCATACCCGGTCGATCTCGAAGTACGTCTGAACGATCACCACTAATTACCTTGTCTTGGGTGTACAGTCCAATCAAGACATCAGTAATCATCCAAATGATGCGAAGAACTCCGGTCTTCAACCACCATCTTCGTCGTCGACTTATCGTCGAATCAATTATTCATAATGGGTATAAACCCGGCCTTTCCGAATAACCTGCGTATATTATAATGAAGTGATATAAACACACCACATACGCCTCATTCCAATTAGGAATATTCTTTTATTCAAATATTCATATGCTTTAGGAAAGGTTCCCATTAATTTTATTAAAGATAAATTCTTTTAAATTTATTCTTTAATCTTCCTTTGGATATCAATTCTAAACCAAATTAAGGTTTATCAACTAGTCGGGATTAGCGCACCTTACCGAAGTAATCATTTGTTTTATTTCCCAATCCCAACCTACTCATCCTATGGAAAAAAACTGGTAATACTCCATATCTAACACCATGGTATTATCGATAAATTTAATTACCATTTCACGTTCAATACTAATTAAAGATTTAACTATCGCCTGGAGTAAAACTGTGGGTACTCCATTCTCGATCATTTCCCAAATTTGATAATTTAACTTATCACATTCACATTTCAATCTAATTAAAGATTCATTAAAACTCCACTTAGTTTTAATCTTCCAAAAAATCATTATTAGTGATTATTTAACTTTGGGAAATCAAACATGCCGCATCGACAATCTACACCGTACCATTGATTTCTACCGATATATAACCTATGAGCTCGTACGTCTCAGAGAAGGGTGTTAAGCAAGAGAATAAATTATCCGCCACCATACAGATATATATTTAGGAGAGATAAACAATACAGTTTGAAATACAAGGTTAGACATGTAATCCTGTCTTTAACTAGGTTAAAGAACTAATGTCATTCAAAACGCAGTTCACGATAAACCCAAAATCACATTCCATTAATTATGAAATCTTCACGGAAAAACAGATCAATATATATAATCGATATCAATTTCCGTATCCGACTAATAATATAAATGGAATAACGACAAAGCCTTTTAAATTCCATATACATTAACAGTCTTCCTCCATAGAAGCTCACTTCGATTATTACTAAATCCAATTCCATTCAAGCCCAATTTATTTTATTAAATTGGAAAACTTTACTTTGGAAAATCCCATCAAATCGTAGAATAAAGATTTATAAATTCCAAATCTTAACTTCACTGTTAGTCGGGTTAAAGAACAAGTGTTATTTGAAACACCGTTCATGATAAACCCGAAAATCCAATTCTTAATTAAATTCCAATTAAACATTAATTAATTGGTAAACTTCTCTAAATCTTAATTAAAAGATTTATTCTTTTCTCAACCGGGTTTAAGAACAGTGTTACTGAAGACACTATTCACGACAAACCCAAAATCCCATTTGATATTAAATACAAGGCTATTAATAGAAATTTTATCGGCTTATATTCAATATCAAATTCTGAAACCAACAAATATCGTATTGGAAATAACGATATAAATATATCTTCCAAATTTTCATAACAATATCTGTATAATCACGGAATCCAATATCAAAATATTCCGAAGATTATTTCCATGTCAAATCCATTCCAATTCATTCCAGTATATTCATTGGAAAATTATTCTTATTTTAAAACCCTTTTTCAAATCCAGTTTATTTATTTAAAAATCGTTGGATTTTGTATTCTAGTTATTAACTAGTTCATTTTGATAAAAATATTTTTTTATCTTTACAAACAAGGAAATTTTCATCCAAATTCTTTTCAAATCATTTATTATGATTTTACACAAATTATTAATATTTTTAATAATTTTATCAAGGCCCTTTCAGTCGATTTCCATAAACGATCATCGAACTGCACTTACAGCGACCTTTTCCAAATTTGATTTGGACATATTTCCATATCCAACCGTTAGATTTCAAATATCTTATATTCATTGGAAAGTTATTTTCGATACAAACCCAACGGTTCCGGTTTTAGGAGAATGCGACGTTCGGATCTCCTATAATGTCAATTGGAAACCAATGGTCGAAATTCGCGAACGGTCGCGGCGCGGTGCCTTCTATTCGGGCCATTTAATAAATATATATAATATATACATATATATTATATTTCGTCGATTTCCATTTAAATCGTATTTTATAAATCGTTTGTAAATTCGTTTTAAAACAATCCTAACTTCATTTTCAATTTTAAATTAAAATTGAATATTGCATATCATTATAATATTAAAATGATAATATTTTCGAAAATCAGATTTGAAATCATTTCATTTTCGATATTCATTATAAAAATAAATAAAATTGATATAAAAATCGTTCGCGTCAAAATGGCGCATATCTAATCAACACGGCTTCATATATTTCAATATTTTCGTGTCCATCCAAAATCGGACATCAAATTCACATTTTAATCCTTTACTGAATATTACTTTTAAACATTCATTATTTCAAAATATTCGTTATTTCTGAATTGGAATCAGACACAATCAATGACCATATAATGTTATTTATGTGGATTTCATACAACATATGTACATAACAAAAATGATACACAATCAACCATCATCCAGAGTGCATTACACAACTACATAAGCATTAAATATAGATAATTAACGCTTACAACAGTCTGTCAACCTATTATTGATTGACATACAACTAAACAATTGGGATTATTGTATGTCAAATATCATCGCAATACTCGTGTGGGGTTTCAACCATCAAATAATAATAATTATTTGTGCACATGGGCGATGTGTAAAAATTATCGTCCCAATCGATATCACAAAAATAGGCATGCATAAACAAGTCGTCCGACTTGTAAATGGATGTGTAAACTTATTTTTTACTATTCAACAAATATATAGAATTTTATAACTTTGCTTATAAAATTCTATACAACGCCTATATAATTTTATTCATCCCAGTTATAAACTAAAAATAATATTTTTAGCAAACTAGTATTTACTCCATAACATAGCCATTTTATATATCTCATATATACATTAAAAATAATATTTTTAACTAGTTATTAATTTTTCTAACACATTTTAGAAAATTTCGGCAGCATAACGGCGCGATATTAAAATCGGAATAAGGTCTAGCCTTATCCCTCGCCTAATACTGGCTCGCGCCATACACAAACCAATTCCAATCAATTTTACCATCAATATCAAAATTTCCACAATATAATCCAAATCAAACAACATGGCTTGTACAATAAATAGTGTCGGGGGCTTCTAAGCCCCGTCTGCAACCTAAAATATTTTTAACTGTAAAATAAATTAAGTGAGGAGTTCTCACAATGGGATCCACTCCGCCGTGCTTTTCTGATGTTTTGATTTGCTGTTCATTCCTAGATTTGCAAAATGAGCTCCAATCTTCACGCTGTCTTTTTTTTCTAACCTGAACGCGCCATTTCGGACAACTTTCGCCTAATGGACTTTTTCCCGAAATTGGTCCATTTTGCCAGAAATCGCAAAAAAGACAGTATTTGGACAGCAGATTTTGGACGTATTTTCTGAACAACTTCGCAATCCAAAATCTGACTTCCATATACTCAAATCGAAGAGAATATTGTGCTCTTCGATTTTGGTATTGTGGAGTTTTGGCTATAGAGGCTCGGTTTGGAAGATATTGGCTAAAAGAGTTCGGGGAGTTAATTGCAAATATGAAAAATTTAAGAATTGGATTTTTATTCGGAGGAGGTTCCATTGTCGGAGATGATGGTCAGAGGAGGGGCGGTGGGGTGCTGGAAGGTCGGGGGAGGCGAGGTCAGGCGGGTGGTGGTGCTGTGGGTGCCTTAGTTAACCCAAAAAACAGTTATTTCGTTATCTGATTCCAATTAGTCCTTCCTTTAAATTAATTAATAATATATTTAATTTAAATAATTTCATTTAATTATTTCTAAAAAACATTTTCCAAATCCTAACCGTTAGGTTAATTTCTGCTCATTTGCTTATAAATCTTATTAACATCAGAATTTCCTTTATAAAATCATTTAATAATAACTTATAAATTTAAATAATAAATAATAAATAATAAATATTTATTTTCATTTAATAACTTTTATTTAAATAAATAGATTTAAAAATTTATCTTCTGTTATAAAATAAATTTTATAACTTCATTTCTGTTTATTCACTTGACGATAAATTGATATTTATAAAATGATTAATTTATAGGCCATATACTGCCAATTACTCAACCAACATTGCCCATTGGTTAAAACAAACGTTGATATTCCTGTCAATGGTCAACAATCAAATCAATCATCCAATCAGAACAGTTCACATAATGATAATGTGAAAATTAATAACATCTAATATATTTGAGGAATCCAGTTGGATCCCTCCAACCTGTTTTTCCTTGCATCCAAATAGGTTATCTCAAATGATATTATTCAATTCAGTTTAACCGATTATTTCTATAATAATAAATAATGACTATTTAACATCAACCAATTTATTTAATATTAACAAAACAATTCAAACAATCCATTAAATTAAACACATTTATTTTATAAATGTGACCAACAAGGTAAGTTACCTCAATTGGTTCCAATCGTTAAAGTAACGATTTGGTTTTTCATCGAAATTAAACAATGTTTAATTTCATCGGTTCAAACAATATATGAGTATAACTAACAAACAATCAACCATCAGCAACCATAGCACACATAATAAAAACCCAACTTATATAAAATATAAGTGGGAAGAACTGAGTGAGTTTAACTCACCTTGCTTTGATTTTTTGTTTAAATGGTTGGTTTTGGTTGGTTTTAATTAAATTAAATGAGTGAATAATTTAATTAAAAATCTTGGTTGATTTCAATATCGTCCAATTCTGTTCAATGATGTAGTGCTTGTCAACACAATTCCAACGGTACCTTGCTTGCCCGATTCTAATAATATATGGTTGGTTATAAATATTTTAGTATACACGTTTTTAAATTAAATAATAAACCTTAACAATATATTAATTAACTTAATTACATTCTTTAAGAATAACCAGGGCCGAACCCTTTATTTTCGTTCAACGCTTCGTTCTCCGCTGTTCGAACATCCAAACACCGACAGCAATTTAATTTTGTAAAGTAAGACTTAATTAAACTGGTTATTACTCTTAATTATAATTAATTAACAAACTATATTAGTTAATTACATTTGGATAAAAAATACAACAATCTTCGAATTCATCTTTCCTTATTTGTTGCAGATATCAACCCTTGCACCGCGTTCAACCATCCGATCGTCGAGCCAACCTTTGATCACCAGAGACCCATCACGACCCGCCACCTGATGCGCCTCCTCTTACTCCTTCTCTGACCCCCAATGCCACATAGTCCGGCTTGCCTTTCCTCCAGCAACGACCCTATAACCGCGCTACACTACAAATCAAATTCCGGCCACTACAGATCGGCTTCCCTGATCATAGCCGTCCAGATTCACGAGCTCAATGAGCTGAGCACGTTTGGTGTTGAAAGACTTTCAATTCGAGGTGAGGATTTGAAGATCGAGTGGAGGAAATATCAAAAAATGCTGGCCGTCGGTTGATTTCTCAGGTGGAGGCGTGTTTTGTATGTTGATTGTGCAATGCAGAAAATAGGGTTTGACCTATTTTGTGGTGCATTTATTGTGTGAACGTATTAACAAAATAATATTAACGGAACTTCGTGTTGAAGTAACAGATAAAACCCACCACAAATGACCTCTGATCGAAATGAAAATTTGCATCCTAGCATATTTAAATATTTAGACACAATGAAAATAGTTTCATCGCATTCCGAGAACGTTTGTGAAAATTCCTTTATAATTGCACAACTTGAATATGTATATATTAAAATTGTATAGATCACAAATTAAATCCAAAAATGTTGAAACTTGAAATACTAACAAAATAAATCATTACAGATTTTATAAAATTAGTTCATTGGAAACAGAGTTCGTTAGATAATCAATTATTCTAAATTTCCAATTTAAATCGACAAAACAATTATATTTAAAACAGATACGTTTTTTACTACCGAAGTCACATACGACATCGATTTGCCATGAAATTTAATATCGTATAATAATTTAACGTTACGGTTCCAATGAAATTAATTTCATTGAAAACCAAGGTCATTTGCAAAAATGGTTATTTTTAAAGGCTTATAAAATATCCATAAAATATTAATCAAATTCCATAATAAATCCAATAAAATAATAATAAATTATCATTATCGTAAATATCCAAATAAAATATATGTTACCTTCAAATATAAACTAATATGGGATATACAACTCAATATCATCAATATCGAGCTAAAACAGATTCAAATTATGTATAAACCCTATTAAATTTATTAATTAAACGTTATTGTTTGTTAACAATTTCCATAACGACTATTTTAAAATTTGATTTCGACATAACTAACAATCTGTAACATGAATCTCAAGTTTTTTTTCCATATGAAAATTTTAAACAAAAAGATTCAAACGTTTCTTGTTTCATAGAATTCCGACTTATGTCGGATCCTGTATATCAATTAAAGTTGAAAACTCAATACTACGAACTACCACGCCATTACGAGCTCGTTTTATATTAATTATAAATTTAATGTTTAAACTTCATTTTAGATAAATGAATTTAATACTAAATCGATTAATATTCCAAATATAACATTTAGAATAGATTTAAATAAATTATTTAACTACCAAAAACACGGGACATTACAGCTTCAAAGCCATCCAGACCTAATTTGAAAATATGCACTGTCTGACCCGAGCATTATCGCAAAATAATGCTCATGTCAGGATTGAAAACCAGCATGAGAAAATTCAAGTAACTGGAAACTTATTCCTTTTAAATTTGATTCGGTAGCCGATCATATAACTATCAAGCTGTTCCAAACAACCATGTACAATTTTTAGGAAATTACTAAGCCTCATATAATTGTTACCTATTCTTTTAATCTTTTTAATTATTTTCTATTAAAATAATTAATATACTTAACTCTATGATATATATATATATATGCATTAACACACTCAAAAAAGGTTCTCATCCAAATCGTTAAACTAGGTTGAACAAACATTATTTAAAAGCATTTGTTATAATTAGCGAAACTATTTATTTATAAATTAGACTTTCCTATGTCCACAGATTTGTTTAAGGAATTATGTTTAATTTCAAAATACCAATCTATCAAGCTAATATTATTAATCGAATAATAATGAAGTTGTTCAAATTAGGGTATTATTGCCTCTTAGACCTTGACTGACAACATTCTTATCTTTAAGATGGATAAAAGTTTGTTATCTTAAAATTAGGTATCAAATAAATAATTTCAGAAGTTCTATTCCAAGTTTAAAAACTAATTGGTTTCTCAAATATCTTTCCAATTTTAAAACTAAGCAAATTTCTTTTATTAAACAAAAATCCTTTGTAATAAATCACTTCACAAGTTAATTTGATTAACTTAAATGTCATTAGTAAATTAAATTAATTTACTTAAACATCACTTATAAAAATGATTAATTAATTTTTAACATCCTTTATAAGTAATTGATCAATTTAAAATTTTGTTAGCAAAGAAATTAACATTGTCAAACCAATAATTAATTATCTTAAATACCATTATTTAAAGCAATTGTAAACTACCAAACCATTTTTAATTACCAAATGAATTAACATAAGTCAGTTACTAATTTAAAAGGAAACTATCAAAAGTATTATTAATTAAAATAATAATTAACCTTTAAACCATTATTAATTTAATAATAATCCATTTTAAAATTATTTACTCTAAATCATTGTTAACTAAATAATAATTAACTTCTAAAACATTTGTTAATAATTAACTTCTAGATATTGTTAGTTAAATAATAATTCACTTCTAAAATGTTATTAATATAATTAACAATTAAAACATCCTTAATAAATGATAATTTGTTAAATTTGAAGTCAACACTTAGATTGGTTTTGAAATCAATAAAGTACTGCATTACTGCGAAGAGGCTCAGTAATCTCGATGGTACTTGAACAAGCTACCACTAAATTCAATAACGACATTTATGTCGTAACAGATGTATTTACATAATTAACGGATATGTAAATAATTTATATTATGATATGGGTCAATTTATGTTGCAGCGGTGGTTTCTGTAGTAGCAATTGGTTGTTCCATTTGAGCTTGGCTATGGTTGTGGTGTTTGTTGTGTCTTTGTGGTAGTGTTTTTATCTTTCTTGGCTTCTTTCTGCCGAGGTCTGGCAGTAGTAAGCAAATTCAAGCTATGTTATTTTTGTTTTTCGGCCATGCTTGATTTATTTTACTTGATGCCGAGCAACACTAGGAAGATCTGGGAGTAGTAGGACTTTCTGGCAGTGCAATTTTTGTTGTTTGGTTGTTCTTGAGTTTTTTTTAATATGTTGATGCTGAGCAACACATGAAATGTGTTTTATTTGGTGATTCTTTACAAGTTATGTTGTTTATGTGAGTAGTGCTTGGATTTTCCAGTAGTGCTACCATTCTATGCAGTGGCTGTTTGTTTGCCGGTAGCTGATGTTGCTTGTTGTGATAGTGAGAGTGTTTTCTCACTACTTTAGGTTCATCTGCTGAAGTGACTACGCAAGTAGCTTGGTGTGTTTTCACAGTTTCAGCAGTGGTGCTGTGATTGTGTGTAATTGTTTTTTCATTTTTTGATTGCTAAGTCGCACCCTACGTGGTGACGTTTTAGTTTATTCTAGTTAGTTTCTATTGTGGATTAGCTTTGTAAAATGGTTGTAATAGATAGACGATCTGTCTATCTCCTATATTTTGTTGTTCTCATGAGTTGTTTTAATGAAAAAGTGTTACATATCACTTTAAAAACCAGTTGGTCTTGCCAAAAAAAATATGGGTCAACTACCAAATTATACATGCCCAGTTTACAAAATGGCAAAACAACAGTTTATTCTGATGCATAGGTGTCAAAAGAATTCAATTCAACTTAACTGTAGCACAAATAAAATTTAGCTGATGTCAGTAACAAATTTATAATTACGAAATGTCATAACATACATAACTCATTATAATTCATCATTTATTTATAATAAATGTGTTCTATATGACAATACAAATCCAACTTAGAAATGACACATCAAAGGGATTCCAAACGAAGAAGTTATGAGTTTTCGAAGTTGAATTACTGCTTGGGCTGAAGCCCATAACTAACTGTTTGCTCCAAATTTGGGATCAAACACCAAGGGTGTAAAAGACAACACTTCACCGATTCGGTAAGAATTTGGGACCACGTAATTGCTAAAATAAACGGATAAAAGCAAGTAAGAACACAAAGGAATTTTTATAGTGGTTCGATTCTATATGAATCTACATCCACTTTCAATCAACTCTCATTATAATATTCAAGCTTACAACATATGAATTTTCCCTCATTACAATCATTTCTTTCTCCTAACTCTATTTATGACTTAACTTCTCTTAAATTTGGTGAAGGGAAGAAATTTGGCTTTGTAATGAATCTTCAATCACTTGTATGCTTTGATCCTTTCTCATGATCTTCATAGATTCCATAATGAATTAGCATTCGATTTAGGCTTTAAAGAGGATTAGAGATCCTTTGAATGATGTTTGAGAGATTCATCTTGTAGCTTGAATGAGATTGAAGGTGCTTAGATCCAATTGTAGAAAGCTCTCATGATTATTGACTTAGATTTGATCTTCATGAAGTTAGAAAAGTGTTGATGAATTCATAGAAGCCATTAGAGAAGTTGTAGATGAGCTTTGAATTTGACGGAGTCTCCTCGTAAGAATGAATTTTCGGTCCCCCTTCCAAATGAATTATGAGGGGGTCTATAGGTGATCTTCAGACCAGATGGCAGTTTCGTAATTATGTAGAAAAACGCCATGAATATGCCGCCGCCGACATGACTTGGACTTCCGTCATAACTCATATTGCCAGCGACATGATTCATATCGCATAGCGGGTTAACTCTTGGCGTCTTGTGCTTGTGACACGATATGACTTTCCTTGGCATGATTCATATCGTTCGGATGATAACTATTGATAATATGGTAAATGCTGGATGCGGCATGAGTAGGTCACAACATGGTTCGGTTCAGACTTTAAATAAAGACTGACCCTTTATGTCGTAGAACGACATGGTGGCAGGGCGGTATGACTCATGTCGTACGTCCCTATGTTTCTTAGCGCCTTGAGCTTATGGCATGTCATGGTGCTATGTCGCATGACGACTTAACTTTGACGTTATGAATGGAGCATGACATGGAAGGACGCGACATGACTGCAAGCGACATGATGTGGTATGGATGAACCTCCTCCTTTGCGACACGACTCTAACGGCTTGCCTTTCATATCTTGCGGCATAAGTAGGTCACGACATGGTTCGTATTGGGATCTTAAGATACTAGCTTGCTCTTCATGTCGTTGAATGATATGGTGGATGGACGACATGGCGTGTTTCCTGAATCCGACCTGGCTTTCTCGACACGGCTTTAGGCCGACATGAATTATAGTCGAGATAACGACTTGCGACATGACTGCTAGGTGTGTTTACCTCGCCTTCTCATCATAAATGAAATGCGACATGACTTGGTGTCGTCCTGGTCTTCTTGGAGCGACATGGTAAGGTACGACATGGCTTGACGCTGTTCTTTTGCCCTGCGATATGGTCTTGACGCGCCTTGGCATCCATGCTATGAACTCGATTTCGACTTGGTTTCAATCCAATGACTTGACTAATAACGACATGATTTCAACGACATATAAAATGCATATTTTTATGGGTTTACATTTGCCCCCGGAAGTCCATGTTATTATAAATAGCTTGGGCTTCGGATCCTTATAACTTATGTCATTTTTTTTAGTTAAGTCGTTAGAATACTTGTGGATTCATGTTGCAAATTAACACCATGTCGCGACTTGCCTCAGCCTTTCCATGTGACATGCGAGCCTTTAAGTAATTTTTGGGCTTTAACCTGAATTGGCCTTGGTCCGGTTATTTTAGCACTTTATATATTATTCCGAATACCCATATGTCCATTCCTATCCCTTTTCTCATCCTAAAGCGTCAACTTGTTAATGGCGGACTAAATCAGAGAAACATCATTGCCTCTCTCATAAGTGGCTTATCCAATCGAACCGGTGCCTCCATCAAATTCATCGCAACCAGATTTCGACCAACTTCAACGAGCTTCATCAATTCAATTTACGACCTATACTCTTGATCTTGAAGAACCCTTCCTTCGACAATCATTCAAAAATCATTGCAAGTAATTTTCGGATTTGAATTCTTCTTTGTCCTTCTAAATTCTAGGATTTGTATAGGATTTAAAGAGTTTTACTTATTTCCGATAAAGTGATGATTTTGTGAACTGAATTTGACTGCTTTGTGTTATTGAGATGCTTATGAATCGAAAATGAGTTGAATTTGATCGGGTATAATGTGTATAAGGGCTTAGAAATTCTTTGGTTCTCTTTGAACCTTGATTTTTGTGTGATACACACGACTTGAGCCTTATGCCGTTCCAACGACATGAGTTCCAGACCATGCTTAGCTAACTTAAGTTTCCTTAACGACTTGTTTTTCCTTTTAATCTTTAGTACCCCCATCACGGATTGTTCGTGCCGCTTATACGATTTGGATAACCATGCCCAAATAATGAGTTTTTTGTTTTATCTTAGATATTGTATGATTCTTCTTAAAACCAGGACCTTCGTACCGTCATTGAATTGCTTTTCAAATTCCAAGTTATGAGTTGACATGGGTCTCAGGTCATGAATCGACATGAACTTCATGTCGTGAACCGACATGAATCCCATACCGTGGGAGCGTCTTAAGCATGCCATCGTGTCGCTATTACGGTATGGTAATCATGTTAATTCGACTTACCCCTAATGCCGTCGAACGACTCAATTCAAAGTCTATCACCTTTGTCTTCATGCTTTAACGTGTTTTGGTGAGTTTAAGCTTGAATAGGACCACTTAGTGCTTTGAAAATCTTAGAACGACCTAAAGCCTTGATTGCTTCTAACGACCCAAAACCCTGATTGGTTTCAACGACCCAAAGTGTCTTAACTGGGTTGAACACTTCTGCACATGCTTTTCCTCTTTCTTTTCTTTACGAATGCAGCTGCTTATGCAGGATGTCTTCTAGCCATAAGATGAAGGGTCCTTTGAAGGAGAATGGTTCTCGGAAACATCGTAAATCAAATGAGCCGCTTGAAACAGATGCTTACTCTACTTCGGACCCTCCCGCTTATAATGCTCCATCTCTTGAAGACCTGCAAGCCATCATGGATAGACCTCGCTATGCTTCCGAACCATGTCATCCTGAACTTGCTAGTTAATTCGAAGGATGGTGCTTACAGGGTGCTCGTGTGTAGGTAGACATATACCCGTCCGACAAACAAGTTGTTCCTGATGATATAGATGTCATACAACGTAGCGCGCTTGCCCAGCTTGATAATACCAGAGATTGGTTTGAGAAGCACACCAATCTCCTTGAGAATTATACTGCAAAGAAAATGATTGGTTGGAACATGCTCGCCTGTGACCTCCAGAGACTGAACAGAGAAAATCTTGAGCGAATTTCTGTTCTGGAGGATGATAAAGCCATGCTTATCCGAGCTTTGAAGTCTAGAGATAGAGTCATTGCCGAGCTTCTGGGCCAGGAGGGAAAGATTGATCTGCCTCCCTCTCCTTCTGCTTAGGGGGTGGTTTCATGATGGGAAGGAATCGCGACTTTCATGACTTTCTTGTTCCGCTTTTTGGGTTGTCGTCTTATGCGTGTAAATTATTAGACTGGATTGTATTATGCGAGTACCAGTCCTCGCTTATGACTTTAGCTTATGCGATTGATCCTGCGTTTTACTTGCTTGGTGGATGATGTACTTTTGGTTGTGTGTATGTTATGTTATCCGATGCCGTTAGAATGAAGTTGTGTTCTACTCTCGTACTTAAGCTTTTTCTTCTAGCTTCGTTGTATCTTCTTGTTTTGCCGTCAGGAAATTGTATCCTGCTTTTCACGCTTTAAGTTTTTTCTCTTAATGTCGCTGTACTTCTTTACTTTGCATTTCTGCCTGCTTTATATTTGCAATATAGGTTCTGCATCACAAATTGTTTGTTATGACAGGCTGAGCTAATCCAACCAACTTTACTGGATTTCATTGGATCTCAGTCATTCCACAAAATCCAGTTTTGTTGGTTGGAACGGTCTAATGTCGGGATTTCATAAAATTGTGGCCGGATTGTGGTATGCTTAAGAGAGTGTTATTAAATTTCATTAATGTGATGGTAATGCCCCCATACCACAATTGGCTTCAAAATTTTGAAAATCATGCATGATATTTATAGTCAAATAGAGAAATCTGTTATTCCTCTTAACTGAGCGGGTTAGTTACTTGTAGGATTTATCATATTTCTTTGAGGAAAGTCTTTAGTTCCGTCACTAACCGAATTTGGAAGATTCGGCTTATGATCGTATGCCTTCGAATGGGTCTTTGATCCATTGTTCGTTGAGTCTGAAAAACTCAAACACTTGTTGAACTTATCGGACGCCTCCGGAGAGGTCTTTGGGTCCGTCAGTAACTTGGTTTGGAAGACCCAGAATCGATAGCTGGATTTGGAAGATCCAGCATCTGAACGGATGTCTCCGAAGAGGTCTCTAAAAACCCTGTGTTTGTACCGCTATCCAGCCATATCTTTATGGCGTTGGCCATGAACCGGGTGCCCCTCGGGGTGGTCTTTGGTTTAGAAGCCCGGTGTTTGTATCGCTATCCAGCCATATCTTAATGGCATCGGCGATGAACCGGGTGCCCTTCGGGGAGGTCTTTGGTTTAGAAGCCCGGTGTTTGTATCGCTATCCAACCATATCTTAATGGCATCGGCGATGAACAGGGTGCCCCTCGGGGAGATCTTTGGTTTAGAAGCCCGGTGTTTGTATCGCTATTCAACCATATCTTAATGGCATCGGCGATGAACCGGGTGCCCGTCGGGGAGGTCTTTGGTTTAGAAGCCCGGTGTTTGTATCGCTATCCAACCATATCTTAATGACATCGACGATGAACCGGGTGCCCCTCTGGGAGGTCTTTGGTTTAGAAGCCCGTTGTTTATATCGCTATCCAACCATATCTTAATGGCATCGGCGATGAACCGGGTGCCCCTCGGGGAGGTCTTTGGTTTAGAAGCCCGGTGTTTGTATCGGTATCCAACCATATCTTAATGGCATCGGCGATGAACCGAGTGCACCTCGGGGAGGTCTTTGGTTTAGAAGCCCGGTGTTTGTATCGGTATCCAACCATATCTTAATGGCATCGACGATGAACCGGGTTCCCCTCGGGGAGATCTTTGGTTTAGAAGCCCGGTGTTTGTATCGCTATCCAACCATATCTTAATGGCATCGGCGATGAACCGGGTGCCCCTCGGGGAGGTCTTTGGTTTAGAGTTGCATTGTTTCACGCGGCAGGCGCTAGTTCATTTATCGGGTTCTGCCACAATTTGTTAGAACTAGGGCCAGGGACCTTGCAATTAAGAAGGCGCCCCTTCGATGAAACTTACAACTTGTTTTTAACCTGAATGTTACATTATTTGGCTATTCAGTTCCTGATTCCCCTTATTTGCCAGGCTGTGCTCCACACCTTCATGTTTGCCGTGAATAATGTTTCAAGTACTGAGCAGTGAGCACTTGAGCTATCCCACTCGGGATGCGCTCCAATGGTCACCAGGTACTGCTAGGATACGGATGTGTTAACGTTCTTTTTAGAAGACGGTTGCTTCAACTGCTTCCTTCTTCTTTTCTCCCTTGTCAGTGAACTTCAGTGATGAAACCGGCTAAAGCCTATCCATTTACAGTTCTTCGAGGATGGTAAGTGATGTAATATTGACTAAGCTCAATATCCTACTTTAATTATCCTTCCAAAGCTTATGAGCGGAAGAGAATTTGCTTTAGCGGCTCGTCGGTAAGAACTTTGATAGAACGAGCTTGGTAGTATGGCCTTTTCTTCTTTGAGGCAATGAGCAAACAATATGCTAACTTCTCCAACTTAAGGTAGTTCAGTTTTGGCCTGGTAAGCTTTTTGTCAATGTTGTATGCTGGCCATGGTCTTTTTCCTCGGAGAAATGTCCTTTGAGTGGAACCTATAACCCTTTAGTTCGTTTACTGTGACACTTGCTCACTGTTTGACCCTTCACAACCCCTTCCTTCTACTTTTCAAGGCAGTGCTTTTTATCTCTATACTTAGGTATATTCGTCACTTGGACTGGTGTTTTTAGTGGTCGTGAAGTATCGTCGATTTTCTACGGAACAAACGCTCGTCAAGCGTCATTTTTCACAATCAGACCGAGCAAATTCGGATTTGGCGATCTTGTTAAATTCACTGCTTGACTTCCCTTTTTCGATTTCCCGGATGATGCATTACATCTTCGCTTTACATGCTGAATGGTGCTCGTTGCACTTGATGCTTGAAATATCATTGTCGAGGCGTGTTATAAATACCACTCAGACTTGTTGAACCACAAGGATGTCAACATTCCTTGAACCGCATGGTGTTTATCTTGGCTAGTGACTTGAAGTTGGAGATTTGATGTTTCCAACTTCCTACTTTAAGTAGTACCTCTTTAATGACATATGCAGCTCTATGACACAGTGCCTATTTGCTACGCTTTTCATCGTCAAACTCTGGATAAAATTTTCATTTGATTTGCAAAGTGGCATTTCACATCACCGGGTTTACTCCATATGATGCTTTCGGTACCCAACACTTGGACAGTTCAAATTGGGTATGTTAGCAAGGGTCGCAAGAATTTACCAGATCGCGGGACAGTAAGTGTCCTACAGTATTAAATCAATTTTAGTGACTTTCGATATAATGGAATAATCGAAGTACAACAAATGCAAGCTTATATTATATGAAAATCGACATAGTAATTGCTTAGTTACAATCCCCCTTTTTACCATAGGAGGTTAATATTTGTAAAGGGAAGCATAATAATTTTTCATAAGAACTAAGTAGTGTTTTTACGTAAAATGTTGTCACATGCAGTCATTATTCCGGATTCCCAGTATTGAAACTTCATCAAAGGTCAACAGTTTGTTGATGCCATTCAGATGCTCTTGGCTGATAACATATGACCTTTGCCGGTTAGACTCAAATATTTCAACACAGGCTTTTACTGAGTTTCGGTACGGAAGTGTCGGGCGATCATTGGATGAACAGGAGCTTGTAATTCCATTGGGATCATTGCCTTTGTCGGGTTATACCCTTGAGAACTTGCATACCTTTGCATCTTCCCCCAACTTTTATTGTCTGAGCGAGAACTATTTGCCGTAATATTGAACATTGACTCTGCACGGTTACTCGTTGGAGCCTCTCCACCTGGGCTTGATCGTTTGATGGATATGCTTCTCTTTTGTGGAGTTGAAAGAGGATTTGTCGTATGCGATTTTCTGACATATTTCTGCAGCTTTGTAACAACCCGTATTTTCAATAACCTGTTATAACGTAAATCGAGGCAGAATTTAATTTATAATTCTGAATCAAGGGAAACGGGCTTTGCCATTGCGTTCGTCTCGGAAAAATACGCGAAATAAAGTCCGACTTTTCGAAAATCGGAGTCCGTATGACCCGATTAAGGCCCAACGAAGTTTTCAGAAAAATTCAAAGTAAAAACAGATTTCAAATTCAAGTTTGAATTTGGAAATTAGGGTCAGATTGGGCCAGGCGGGAAAATTCCCGCCAGAGCACCCAAGTCGACAGCCCTGTCGACTTGGGAGTCGACTTGGTTGGACCCAAGTCGATAGCCCTGTCGACTTGGCTGTCGACTTGGTTCAGCCGGGCAGTTTTGCCTGGTGCACCATTTTGGAGTTGTGTTGAGTTTGGGGGCCAGATTCGGTTTTGAGGGCTGAGATTGGAACTAGAGTTTAATCCTAAGGCTAAAACTAATCCTAATCTCTATAAATAAGCCCCTAACCTAACCCTAAATCATCATTATTCATTCAAGTAACTAAACTATGGCAAAATCATTCCTCTCATGGCCTCCACTCTCTTCATAAAATTCCTAAATAAATTTCTATGAGAGATTTTCAATGCATACAAGTGTTTTCAAGCTTGTATGAGCATCATTAGCTTGCATTCAAGTCAAGTTTCCATATTTACATCATAAAGCTAGGGTTTTGATCATTTTGGCTCAAGGGTTTTTCTATTGGAGCTTGCATTTTGGGTTTATTTGATTGCATAAGGGCTTAGTCTCAATCTATATATATATTTTTGTGTCTTCATAAGCATTGTAAGCCCTTTTCTACTTTCATATTTATACTCTAAAGTTAAATGAATGATGCAAGTTTGGTTGATCATTATGATATGCAAGTTTGCCATGATATGCAAGTTTACTATGTCATGTTATGCAAGTTTGATATGTTATGATATGAAAGTTTGCCATGTTATGTTATGCAAGTTTGCCACGTTATGATATGCAAGTTTATCATGTTATGTTATGCAAGTTTGCCATGTTACGATATGCAAGTTTATCATGTTATGTTATGCAAGTTTGCTATGTTATGATATGCAAGTTTGCCATATGATATGCAAGTTATGTTATGAAAGTTTGGGTTGATCATTTTGCTCATGTTATCATGTTATGCAAGCTTATCTTGGGTTTATGAGCTTAAAGCTTCAAGCTTTATGCTAAAGGTTGCATTTTGGCAACATGTAAGTTATCATATCTCTTATGATAACTTGCATGTGAGGCTAAATGCGAACTTATGGCAACTTCTACATGTCATTTATCACCATGTATCACCAATATGCTAAGTTTGGTTTTATGCATGCTTTTGAGGCCTAAAAATGTAATATGCAAGTATATGAACATATGTACATTTCATATGCCACCATGTTAAACTTGTGGCTTCAACACCTTTATGTCATGATTATGCCAAGTTCCCTCTTCCTATCCTTTATGCGCTATTGCGATATGTAAGCGATGGGATTGCGTTTGGGGTTGGGTAAACTGAAAAGACATAGAAACATAAGATTGGGAATTTACCTATTAAGTTAGGTCTACCCATTGGGAATTTACCTATTAAGTTAGGTCTACCCAAATGCTTGAAAACTTGTAATATGTTTTGTAAACATAATGGACATGACACTTAGAAAATATAAGTGTGACCAACTCGAGGTTGGGTTCAGTTTGTAGCGTAAAGCTACCCGGAACCGACCGGCTTAACTAGTTGCTACAAACAATAGGACCCTATGTGAGAAGTTGGTCATGTTGTACCTTGAACCCGAGGTTAGACCAAGTTGTGGTGTAAAGCTACCCGGAACCGACCGGCTTAACTAGTAACCGCAACAAAGTCTAATGTGAGATGTTAAGGCACATTAATTAATTAATGCTACATGATAAGGTTAAGTAAATTTGACTTATGACACTTAACCAATCTGAACTCGGTAAATTAACGGGGTTAAGTTAACCTACACTTAACCAATCTGAACTCGGTAATTTAACGGGGTTAAGTTGAACTATACTTAACCAATCCAACTCAGTAATTTGGTAAGGCTGAGAACCAATTTGATACCTGGTCCGGATAAACTAACTTGATTGATAAATTAAACAAACCTGTTTTGCGGATCTGTAGGACCCACACCAAGTTAGGCAAGTTTGTAAATCTGTTATCTGATCCGTTAGTCTGAAAACTGATTCGTCTGAACTTTGTATATCTGAACTCTGTTAATAAGTTAATCTGATTCTGATAGTCTGGGGACACAAGGGGGAATACTTGTGTCATTTGTTGTTTGGGACCCATATTAGTCAGTAACCCTTTCTGGTATCAAAACTTTGACCCAACTGTAGGTAGGGTCCGGGCACGCTTACTGAACTAATTATAAGTGGTTCATTCTGATAATGGCGATGGGTGTTGATGGTGCGTTCCAACCGGGTCATGTGCGTGCATGGATCCCGGTCTGCCTCTGTGGATGTAAGACGCCATGACATCTGTAAATATGCCTGTGCCAATTGGTTACCACTTTAGGGAGTGATACACCCTATCGTGGGGCCGACACAGGGTATTTATGTATTAGGGAGCCGATCGCTTGGGTAGGATTTAGGGTACACTTAGCTCTGTCTGATTCTGTTGGTACCGTCTGTTTTGTTGGGTGGTAACACCCGTCAGTTTCTGCGTGGTACCGTCTGTTAGGGTGGAAGAAGCCCATTTTTCCCAAACTCTATCTCTGTATGGACCATTCTGTTCCGTCCTGTTTCGATGTAAACATTGGGGTAACACCTAATCCTGTTATACTAGAATTGGTACCAAGAAGTTGGATCTTGATTTAAGTCAAACACCTGATACTGGGCCAAGTTTAGGCCAAGGGATAAATTCTTGTTTATACATGACATGTTAGAATGCTGGTACACCTGTGGTGAAAAACTTCACCTTGATTATGCGATGACTCCTTTGAACTATCTGTTAGATATTCACCATGCTAGTATGTAATTATCCTTATGTTCATCTCTGTTCCTCGTGCTAGTTAACTTTATCAGTTTACATTGATTGTAGTAGGGCTTACTCAGTCTTTTTGACTGACCTGTTTTTCTTTCGCCTCTTTTCTTCTGTTTCCCCCCCCCCCAGGTTCTCAGGGAGGGAATATTGGAGCTTAGCTTGGATTTCTGATCGCTTGCTTGTGGGATTTTAGCTCATGTACGGTCTTGACATGAAGCTAGCTATGGTTATCACTTATTTTGGGGATAGTACTTATGTATTTCAGTTTTTCAGTGATGTTGTTTTTATCTAGACTTGTGTATTTGGAAAGTTGACATTATGTTGTCCCAGACTTGTTTTGAAATAGTTTGAAATCTTCCGCTGTTTTACTTATCTTATTTACTCTGTTTACGTATATACATATGTTCTTGTTCTGCCTTGATATATCATTATGCATGTTTACCCGGTACAAACACCCCTCAAAAGTCAGAGTGCTTGCAAGAGCCACCCTGGCGGAGGTGGGGTGTTACATTTGGTATCAGAGCATATGGTTTACGAGAAGGAACAAAAAGGTTTTTTTTTTACTTTTGGAAAACTATTTTCAAAACCAAGTATAAAGTATTTTCCAAAGAAAAGTCTAGTTTATTTTAAAGGATATTCCCAAAAAAAAAAGCCATTAGCAAAATTCCTTCGTTTTTCTCCATTCTGAATCTGTCTTTTTCTTCGTTTTCAGTATGGCCGATAACTTTGCTATTCCGGAGGGAGTACACGTACCTGTTTGGTATAGGAGACTTTTGGAGGCTAGGGCGACCGAAGCCGGCCCCGCAGATGTTCCTCCTCCTCCTCCTCCGGTAGTTAATGTTCCTCCTCCTCCTGTCGCTGAGGTTCCTCTTCCTCCTCCCCCTCAGCATCCTCCAGTAGAGTTCACGAAGATTTGCAAGGACTTCAAAGCAATGGGTGGCAAGAACTTTCTAGGTACCGAGACTTTTGTAGAGGCCCGGAATTGGTTGAAAGAGACCAAGGATTTATTCGCTATCTTTGGATTAGATGATCAGAGAAAGATCTTGTTGGCGGTTTGGCTTATGAAGGATGAAGCCGCTTATTGGTGGGAGATCACCACCGCGACTAGGCCCATTGAGACTTGGGCCGATTTCAGGACAAGATTCGGGCTTAAGTTTCTGTCTTCTGCTGAAGAGAATTTGCAAATGGAGAGGTTTATTGCTTTGAAGCAAGGAGACATGTCTGTCAAAGAATATGTGAACAAGTTCAATCAGTTAGCTCGTTTTGGCTTGGATATGGTGAGTACTACTCAGAAGAAGGCTCTTCGTTTTGCTAGAGGATTGAATGAGCCGTTACAGGAGTTAGCTATGTCTCATGTGCCCATGGGGGCCACGTTTGAGAGTTTGGTAGATATGGACCTACTCAATGAAGAGAACAAGAGTGCAAAGAAGGAGGTCAAGGTGAATGAGTCTCAAAACAAGAAAACGGGGCCCAAAAAGGAAATGCAAAAGAAGGAGGAGAAGTCTGAAGATAAGAAGGAAAAGAAGTGCTTTACTTGTGGAAGCTCAACTCATCTAAACAAGGATTGCAGAAAGAGGAAGGGCACTTGCTTTAACTGTGGAGAGATGGGACACTTCACTAGGGACTGCCCGAAGAAGAAAGGGACTACATCGGAAGGAACGGTGAATACTCGCATGGCGAGTGAATAGATTAGGGCTAGAATAATTTGTCTGTAGGATGTTTAATTTTCCTTGTCTGATTTTCAGTTTGAAACTCTTTTTCTGGTATTTTGATTCTGTAATGGAAACTCGGTACTTTAATGCTAGTCTTGCTTCTGATCTGGTAATAGTCTCAAACTCCCTGAGAGTTATAACTCATCTGTTTGTGATAAATTGGGGTTTGAGAGTATCTGTGTTGGGCATGAGGGTGACTATGACGAATACATTCTGGGTTTCTACCATGCTTAGTTTCCTAAGAATCATTTGGGGAAATCTGATCTGTACTAGTAGACTGTAAGTATATGTACCAAGTTTTTGTTTTATCTGTACTCGCTTCCATCACTCGACTGTATCTTGTTGAGATAGGAATCCTATGGATGTAAACATGTGTTTGAGACATGTTATGTTTGATGGTTGCAAGTGGATGCAAGTGGTTGCTAGTGGTTGCTCGTGGATGCATAAACACACACTAGGCACTAGATTGGCTTGAAATGCACTCTCATATTGCATATGGACGTGTGTACATTTTCAATTCTTATGGTTGCAAGATGGTTAATTCAGCACATGGATGTTGCATATGGATGTATGTTATGTGCACACATATAGATGTTATACAGTATGTTAGGAATTGCATACATATGGATTCATTTCACTAACATAATTTGCATTGATGATATTTGCATTAGATAAGTACATATACACACACCTTTGCATATGTTCATACAACATTTAGAATCTTGTAAGGACAATGATTGCTCGTGGATGATGTTTTGAGTAGACGGATGTTGGATGGTAGGACACGTTCTTCCTAACTTGAAGATTTCGGGGACGAAATCCTTTAAGGAGGGGAGAATGTAACAACCCGTATTTTCAATAACCTGTTATAACGTAAATCGAGGCAGAATTTAATTTGTAAATCTGAATCAAGGGAAACGGGCTATGCCATTGCGTTCGTCTCGGAAAAATACGCGAAATAGAGTCCGAGTTTTCGAAAATCGGAGTCCGTATGACCCGATTAAGGCCCAACGAAGTTTTCAGAAAAATTCAAAGTAAAAACAGATTTCAAATTCAAGTTTGAATTTGGAAATTAGGGTCAGATTGGGCCAGGCGGGAAAATTCCCGCCAGAGCACCCAAGTCGACAGCCCTGTCGACTTGGGAGTCGACTTGGTTGGACCCAAGTCGACAGTCCTGTCGACTTGGCTGTCGACTTGGTTCAGCCAGGCAGTTTTGCCTGGTGCACCATTTTGGAGTTGTGTTGAGTTTGGGGGCCAAATTCGGTTTTGAGGGCTGAGATTGGAACTAGGGTTTAATCCTAAGGCTAAAACTAATCCTAATCTCTATAAATAAGCCCCTAACCTAACCCTAAATCATCATTATTCATTCAAGTAACTAAACTATGGCAAAATCATTCCTCTCATGGCCTCCACTCTCTTCATAAAATTCCTAAATAAATTTCTATGAGAGATTTTCAATGCATACAAGTGTTTTCAAGCTTGTATGAGCATCATTAGCTTGCATTCAAGTCAAGTTTCCATATTTACATCATAAAGCTAGGGTTTTGATCATTTTGGCTCAAGGGTATTTCTATTGGAGCTTGCATTTTGGGTTTATTTGATTGCATAAGGGCTTAGTCTCAATCTATATATATATTTTTGTGTCTTCATAAGCATTGTAAGCCTTTTTCTACTTTCATATTTATACTCTAAAGTTAAATGAATGATGCAAGTTTGGTTGATCATTATGATATGCAAGTTTGCCATGATATGCAAGTTTACTATGTCATGTTATGCAAGTTTGATATGTTATGATATGCAAGTTTGCCATGTTATGTTATGCAAGTTTGCCACGTTATGATATGCAAGTTTATCATGTTATGTTATGCAAGTTTGCCATGTTACGATATGCAAGTTTATCATGTTATGTTATGCAAGTTTGCTATGTTATGATATGCAAGTTTGCCATATGATATGCAAGTTATGTTATGAAAGTTTGGGTTGATCATTTTGCTCATGTTATCATGTTATCCAAGCTTATCTTGGGTTTATGAGCTTAAAGCTTCAAGCTTTATTCTAAAGGTTGCATTTTGGCAACATGTAAGTTATCATATCTCTTATGATAACTTGCATGTGAGGCTAAATGCGAACTTATGGCAACTTCTACATGTCATTTATCACCATGTATCACCAATATGCTAAGTTTGGTTTTATGCATGCTTTTGAGGCCTAAAAATGTAATATGCAAGTATATGAACATATGTACATTTCATATGCCACCATGTTAAACTTGTGGCTTCAACACCTTTATGTCATGATTATGCCAAGTTCCCTCTTTCTATCCTTTATGCGCTATTGCGATATGTAAGCGATGGGATTGCGTTTGGGGTTGGGTAAACTGAAAAGACATAGAAACATAAGATTGGGAATTTACCTATTAAGTTAGGTCTACCCATTGGGAATTTACCTATTAAGTTAGGTCTACCCAAATGCTTGAAAACTTGTAATATGTTTTGTAAACATAATGGACATGACACTTAGAAAATATAAGTGTGACCAACTCGAGGTTGGGTTGAGTTTGTAGCGTAAAGCTACCCGGAACCGACCGGCTTAACTAGTTGCTACAAACAATAGGACCCTAAGTGAGAAGTTGGTCATGTTGTACCTTGAACCCGAGGTTAGACCAAGTCATGGTGTAAAGCTACCCGGAACCGACCGGCTTAACTAGTAACCGCAACAAAGTCTAATGTGAGAGGTTAAGGCACATTAATTAATTAATGCTACATGATAAGGTTAAGTAAATTTGACTTATGACACTTAACCAATCTGAACTCGGTAAATTAACGGGGTTAAGTTAACCTACACTTAACCAATCTGAACTCGGTAATTTAACGGGGTTAAGTTGAACTATACTTAACCAATCCAACTCAGTAATTTGGTAAGGCTGAGAACCAATTTGATACCTGGTCCGGATAAACTAACTTGATTGATAAATTAAACAAACCTGTTTTGCGGATCTGTAGGACCCACACCAAGTTAGGCAAGTTTGTAAATCTGTTATCTGATCCGTTAGTCTGAAAATTGTTTTGTCTGAACTTTGTATGTCTGAACTCTGTTAATAAGTTAATCTGAATCTGATAGTCTGGGGACACAAGGGGGAATACTTGTGTCATTTGTTGTTTGGGACCCATATTAGTCAGTAACCCTTTCTGGTATCAAAACTTTGACCCAACTGTAGGTAGGGTCCGGGCACGCTTACTGAACTAATTATAAGTGGTTCATTCTGATAATGGCAATGGGTGTTGATGGTGCGTTCCAACCGGGTCATGTGCGTGCATGGATCCCGGTCTGCCTCTGAGGATGTAAGACGCCGTGACATCTGTAAATATGCCTGTGCCAATTGGTTACCACTTTAGGGAGTGATACACCCTATCGTGGGGCCGACACAGGGTATTTATGTATTAGGGAGCCGATCGCTTTGGTAGGATTTAGGGTACACTTAGCTCTGTCTGATTCTGTTGGTACCGTCTGTTTTTTTGGGTGGTAACACCCGTCTGTTTCTGCGTGGTACTGTCTGTTAGGGTGGAAAAAGCCCATTTTTCCCAAACTCTATCCCTGTATGGACCATTCTGTTCCGTCCTGTTTCGATGTAAACATTGGGGTAACACCTAATCCTGTTATACTAGAATTGGTACCAAGAAGTTGGATCTTGATTTAAGTCAAACACCTGATACTGGGCCAAGTTTAGGCCAAGGGATAAATTCTTGTTTATACATGACATGTTAGAATGCTGGTACATCTGTGGTGAAAAACTTCACCTTGATTATGCGATGACTCCTTTGAACTATCTGTTAGATATTCACCATGCTAGTATGTAATTATCCTTATGTTCATCTCAGTTCCTCATGCCAGTTAACTTTATCAGTTTACATTGATTGTAGTAGGGCTTACTCAGTCTTTTTGACTGACCTGTTTTTCTTTCGCCTCTTTTCTTCCGTTTCCCCCCCAGGTTCTCAGGGAGGGAATATTGGAGCTTAGCTTGGATTTCTGATCGCTTGCTTGTGGGATTTTAGCTCATGTACGGTCTTGACATGAAGCTAGCTATGGTTATCACTTATTTTGGGGATAGTACTTATGTATTTCAGTTTTTCAATGATATTGTTTTTATCTAAACTTGTGTATTTGGAAAGTTGACATTATGTTGTCCCAGACTTGTTTTGAAATAGTTTGAAATCTTCCACTGTTTTACTTATCTTATTTACTCTGTTTACATATATACATATGTTCTTGTTCTGCCTTGATATATCATTATGCATGTTTACCCGGTACAAACGCCCCTCCAAAGTCAGAGTGCTTGCAAGAGCCACCCTGGCGGAGGTGGGGTGTTACAAGCTTGCTCTTCCTAACCAACATCTCGATTGAGCTTTTCAGATGTCTGCAATCATTAGTATTATGACCAGGTTGGTTGTGATAATGGCAGAAACTTCCAGATGTCGCTGCTTTGTTTGAGATCTTTAATATGGGTGGTGGCTCTGGAAAGAACCCTGCGCCTTTAGTGGAAAAGAAGATGTTCTTTGAGGTATCATTTAATGGAGTTAATTCTTTAGACTTGAAAAAGTGAAATCTTTTGTTCGCTTTTTCTCCTTTGTCTCCATATGTTCTTTTTCGCCCTCCGGCATCCTTCTTGGGGCTTACTGGATAGGTAAGGGAGGAAGGTTGCTTGGGCTTGCTTTCCTTATTATCATGATGACCATAATTCTTTATACGAAAATCTGAAACAGTAAGGTACATGCTCCTTTCCATACCAAGTTGTTCTACATGGTTTGTGAGGCTGGCTTGAGTGGTTTCGAGAGCCCTTATTTGATTCAGCAACATCTCCTTTGAAGCATCTATTTTCTGGTGCAAACAGGTCATAGCGGCAACAAATTCTTTTTGAGTTACATAATCCCTTGGAGTTTCATTCGTGGTTAGATTGTTGGCTTGGGAATCGACAGGAGTATCCATAATAGCATTGTTAAAGGTTCCTACATGCTTAATGTTATTTCCTGAGATAGGCTCCTTGTCTTTGCATTGTTCCATGGGGCAGACATCGGCCCTTTTCTTTGACATTCGTTCGGGCAGGCAATGGCGGCTAACAAGATAAGTGCATGTACTTCTGGTCTGAAGAAATGCCCCTTCATTAGGATTTGCAACCTTCTGGGAACCGTACTCGTTCTCGTATCTTTTCTTTGACGGGACTTGTTTGAACACTTCGAGATTTGTTTTGAAATCTTCAATGTTGGTTTCATTTCTAATATTCGACTGAACATCAACTTCATTTACCTCGTGACTGTGATTATAATCTAACACCAACGAGTGTTCATTTCCTTTTAAGTCAGTTTCAACTTTGCGAGGTGCTGGAGTTGCTCGAGCAACAAGAAGAGTTTCCATCTTATCCACCGAAGTTTCATCTTTCTTATTGGAATCGGTGTCAACAGCTTTGAACTTGCTAAGCGTTATTCTAGCTTCCACAGTTTCAGCGACAGTCGGGTTATTAGTTTGTGGAATGACAGAGACATATTTTACAGCTTTACCGAATATTTGCGAGTCAACTTTTGAAGTTATGAGATTCGTTTGAGTGGCCAGAAGAACATCAAGCTTATCCATTAAGGCTTTGTGTGAAATCGCCATTTGTTGATTCAAGTCGCCCACAACCGTATCCAATTGATCTTGAGTTATGCCAACTCCACAACCCAAGGATCGATCCACATTTGAAAGATTAGCTCGTGGGTTGGTGATAGCTTCATAATCGACACTTTTCGAACATCTAGCGGACTTATTGTCGTACTTTTTCGGTAGAGGCATAACTTCGTGCAACTCTTCGGATTTTGGCAGAGACCTTTTGAACTTGAAAGAGAGTTGGTCGATTAGTTTGGATAGAGGACTTATGAAATCTACGGTAGAAGTAGGCTTAGAACTTCAATGGAAAGGCTCTTAAGATTGAGAGAAGTGTGAACGCGGCCCCGCGGTAGGCGCTAAATGTTTGCTCCAAATTTGAGATCAAACACCAAGGTGTAAAAGGCTACACTTCACCGATTGGGTAAGAATTTGGGACTACGTAATTGCTAAAATAAACGGATAAAAGCAAGTAAGAACACAAAGGAATTTTTATAGTGGTTCGATTCTATATGAATCAACATCCACTTTCAATCAACTCTCATTATAATATTCTAGCTTACAATATAAGAATTTCCCTCATTACAATCATTTCTTTCTCCTAACTCTATTTATGACTTAACTTCTCTTAAATTTGGTGATAAAAGGGGAAGAAATTTGGCTTTGTAATGAATCTTCAATCACTTGTATGCTTTGATCCTTTCTCATGATCTTCATAGATTCCATAATGAATTAGCATTCGATTTAGGCTTTAAAGAGTATTAGAGATCCTTTGAATGATGTTTGAGAGATTCATCTTGTAGCTTGAATGAGATTGAAGGTGCTTAGATCCAATTGTAGAAAGCTCTCATGATTATTGACTTAGATTTGATCTTCATGAAGTTAGAGAAGTGTTGATGAATTCATAGATGCCATTTGAGAAGTTGTAGATGAGCTTTGAATTTGACGGAGTCTCCTCGTAAGAATGAAATTTTGGTCCCCCTTCCAAATGAATTATGAGGGGTATTTATAGGTGATCTTCAGACCAGATGGCAGTTTCGTAATTATGCAGAAAAACGCCATGGTTCATGCCACCGTCGACATGACTTGGACTTCCGTCATAACTCATATCGCCAGCGACATGATTCATATCGCATGGCGGGTTAACTCTTGGCGTCTTGTGCTTGCGACACGATATGACTTTCCTTGGCATGATTCATATCGTTCGGATGATTACTATTGATAATCTGGTAAATAATGGATGCGGCATGAGTAGGTCACAACATGGTTCGCTTCAGACTTTAAATAAAGACCGACCCTTTGTGTCGTAGAACGACATGGTGGCAGGGCGGTATGACTCATGTCGTACATCCCTATGTTTCTTAGCACCTTGAGCTTATGGCATGTCATGGTGCTATGTCGCATGACGACTTAACTTTAACGTTATGAATGGAGCATGACATGGAAGGGCACGACATGACTGCAAGCGACATGATGTGGTATGGATGGACCTCCTCCTTTGCGACACGACTCTAACGGCTTGCCTTTCATATCTTGCGGCATAAGTAGGTCAAGTCATGGTTCGTATTGGGATCTTAAGATACTAGCTTGCTCTTCATGTCATTGAACGATATGGTGGATGGACGGCATGGCGTGTTTCCTGAATCCGACCTAGCTTTCTCGACACGGCTTTATGCCGACATGAATTATAGTCGAGATAACTACTTGCGACATGACTGCTAGGTGTGTTTACCTCGCCTTCTCATCATAAATGAAATGCGACATGACTTGGTGTCGTCCTGGTCTTCTTGGAGCGACATGGTAAGGTACGACATGGCTTGACGCTGTTCTTTTGCCCTGCGATATGGTCTTGAAGCGCCTTGGCATCCATGCCATGAATTCGACTTCGATTTGGTTTCAATCCAACGACTTGACTAATAACGACATGATTTCAACGACATATAAAATGCATATTTTTATGAGTTAACACTAACACTTGGACTAAGGTACATGCTTTCTTTATCAAGCCCTTCCCATGTAGACATCATTTCCAGAACTAACAACTGAACACAAACAAATTCCCAGTTTTTTTGGGTTGTTTATGGTACTCCAGTTTTGGTTAAGTGGGGAGAGGGAGAATTTTAAGGGGACTCCTTATTTATTATTTGCTAATAGGCAGTTGGATATAAAAAATAAAAATAAATAGAGATCAAACTATCATTCCTTACATATCATGTGCTGGTAACTTAACTTTTTAAGTTCCTTGACCATGGTTCAAATGAAGATGATGAAGAGAAAGCAATCAAATTTTGGAAAGATTAGTTCAATGGTTTTTTTTCTTGAAATCGAATGTTTTGGTTAAGAAGAGGAAAAAGGTGGAGGGTTGCAGTGTATATTGATGAAAGAACATTTGGATTATAAGATTATTGTTGCAATTTTTATTTATTGTTTTGAGGGGAGGCTAATTTATTATGTTCCCCATGACAATTTTAAAATAAATTAAAATTGTAACCCCTTAACTAAAATTTGTGTCTGATTAACGATCCCTTTTTTCCTCTAAAGTTCAAATTGCCTTTTCCCTTTATTTATTTTTCTTTTTAGGAAATTGGTCATAGCTCATCAACCAAACCTAGTGTTAAGGAATGCGGATCATTACGTAAAACTAACAGGAGAAGGGGGGTGAATAGTGTTTTCAAGGAATTTAATAAAATCTAAAAATTATATGATTTACTATATGAATCACTCACCACAGAGATGATCATAGACACAGAATCAACCACAAACGCAGAAATAAGCAAAAAATTGCAAAAAAGGAAAGAGCACACCGGATTTTATACTTGTTCGGATTGCTCTTACATTCAATCCCACGCAACGCTGTATTGCGCAAAGTTTTATCACTAGATCAAAATCTAAGTACAATCCCATTGATTTCATGGATACAAGGTTAATACCATTTCCACCACCCTTGATTTCACGACTACAAGGTTCACACCATTTCCTTTCCTTGATTTCACAGCTATAAGGAACACACTGTTTCCCAAACAATCCCAAATGATCACAACAGCTCTATAACTCTTCAATATCACTTCAATTCAGAGAGTAATGAGTAGAGAGTGAGAAGAGAAGAAGTTTTATGCATTTAGAATAGAAATCTGCAGAGTAGAAGTGTAGATATCATAAAAAATGAAACAGTAATAGAGGAATGAAAATGGATGAAGATGGAGAAGAAGAATAGTTAAAAAATTTGAAATCAACCCCTGTTTGTATGATTTGAAAGGTTGCAACGCTTCTGGAACGTTACAAATAGAGAAAAGACACATCCATTCATGGAAATATAACAGTTGTATGTCGACATATGCTTCTATGTATGTCGGCATATATGTTTTAAAATTTTGAATTTGAATATTTTTCATGTGTTTTTCAATATATATAATTTTGGAAATTCTTGAATTAAAACATAATGATATAAATGAGTATTATAAAGTAGAAAATTGTAACAACCCAGAAAATCCGAACCAATTAAATTTTTTATTTTGGCAATTTTGATGAATTTCGAATATTTAAAATGATTTATTTTAAATAATAATGACGAGAAATTTATTTTGAATAGAATTAGAACGTATATATTTATTTGAATCGACGTTAGAATATAAATTATTATTTTTAATTATAAAAGGAATTGGAAATGGCGCGGTAGTTTGAAAATTCGATTTCAAATTTCAAATGAATGTACAGGATTCAAAATAAACCGGATTTTAGCAAAACCAAAAATATTAGAATCTATTTGGAAATATCTTTCCAACGAATCTGAAAAATCAAAATTTCATAGCGGGAATACAAAACTATGCCCAGTTGAAAATTCAGAATAGTCGCTATGGAAAATATAGCCCTTAAAAATGGAAATTTTACAAACGACCTCCATTTTCGACAAAACCACTTTTGTTGGATCTGGAATGTCAAATTGTTGCTAGATTCCAAAATTCATACTTTTTGGGATTAATATGAGAGCACGGCGAAGTAAAACGTGTTTTGACAGTTTTAGTCAATTTGGATCGACCAGAAAATGGACGTTTTTCAAACAGTCTCCATATTTGACGAAATTAGTTTTGTTAGGACCATATCGTCAAAACATAGCCAGATTTATTTTTTTGGAATTTTTGGAGTCCGTATGTGGCCCCAGTAAACTAAAATGTATGTTTAAACTAAATATACACTGATTTAAATTTTAATTTAAACGGAAACTGATCGAAACAGCCGAACTGGTTTATAATACATGTTCCATCGTGTTCGGAATGGGGGTAATTAGCTAGGGACGATAGTCGGTGGAGTTCATTTGGAGTTCGAATAAAAACCCTACCTTTTAAAGAAGAAATATAATATAATATAATATAATATAATAATTAAATAACTTATAAAACCCCTCTCCGCTTCCCATTTCCCAGTCAAACCGTTGACCCTCCCACCTCTCTCCAAATCGCGATTCAGCCTCCCCAACCTCGTCGGTCGTGCCGCCGCCTTCCAACCGCCATCGCCCCCCTCATCGCCACCTTCCCCTCCCTCTTCTCCTCCCATCGCGCCACCTGGATCAGTGACCGCACCCCCGATCGATGAGACCTCGACCGCGCTTCCACCCTCCTCCCTTGGGTTGAACCCACGTTGAGCCACCCGACCCCGCTTGGTGGTGATGTTACAATTAGCGGCAGTTTTTATATTTAGAGTGAAAGGTGATTGTTATTAATTTAGATACAACATTATAGTTAAATTCAGTTTTTATTATTTAAATTAGCATAGTTATTTTCAGTTTTCTTTTAAAATATAAAACTTAATTTTTATATCAATGATATTGTTTTTTATTAGTTTTATTAAAGAAAATAATTGTTATAAAAATATGATTTTTAAAATATAGAACAGTTTAAAAATATGGATTTTTGGATATATAGTGTTTGAAATAAAAAATAAAAACATGGTTTTTAATTTATATAACAGTTCATAGAAAAGTTATTTTTGATTGTAAACACAGTTTATAAAAATGTAATTTTTATTATATTACTAGTAAGATAAAAACTTAATTTTATTTTGGAAGTTGCGGTAGAAAAGATTTAATTTTTAAAAGTATAAAGATTTAATTTTTAGATGAATAAAAATAGGATTTTTAGTTGATAAAAAACCGATTTTTATAATATTGCATTGAAATAAAAATACAATTTATATATATATGAATTAGAAATAAAAATATGAATTCTACTTATATAATAGCGATGTATAAATGTGATTTTAATTATATAATCATCATAATAAAAATGTGATTTTTAATGTGAACAGCGGGAAAAGATGGAGATGGTATCGACGAAAATCAAAACGAAATCCGAACCGTTCAGAAATAAAGAATGGAGGAGTGGATCCCAAAGGTGAGAACTCCTCACTATAATTTTTCTATATAGTTATTTATTTTATAACTGCATATATGAACTACTTTCCGTCGTCCACAGACCATAGATGACTTGTTTGGTTGTTTGATTGGTCAGATTATTTGGTTGTTTGGGTGAAATGAATTAATTAGGATTGTTACATGTGTATGGCGCGAGCCAATATCAGGAGAGGGGTAATGCTAGACATTACCCGATTTTGATATCGCGCCGTTATGCCACAAAAATTTTCTAAAATATGTTAGAATAATAAAAATATTTTATCGTGTATATGAATAAATATTTTATCGATAAAAACATTATTTTTATTGTGTAAATGAATTAAATAAATATTTTATTGTTAAAAATATAATTTTTAACGTGTGTATGAATAAATAAATATTCATTTACAAATCCGATGATTTGTTTAATTGAGATGATAAATTTTACACATCGCCCAACTGCACAAATAAAATTCATTATTTTTTGATTGAAACCCCACATGGTATTGGGATGATATATGACATACACTAGTCCCAATAACTAGTTGTATGTCAATTGATTGGTTGACAGGTGTTGTAAGCGTTAAATATTTATATTTGATGCTTATGCAGTGTAGAATGCACTTTGGATGATGGTTGACTGCGTTGGATAGTTGTTGTATACATGTGTGTATGAAATCCATATAATAACATTATATGGTAATTGAATGTGTCTGATTCCAGTTCAGAAAGAATAAACATTTTAAAATAAAGATTATTTTAAAAGAATGAATATTTTAAAATAATATTCAGTAAAAGATTAAAATCTGATTTTGATGTCCGATTTGGGGTGGACACGAATATATTTAAATATATAAAGCCGTGTTGATTAGATTAATGCTATTTTGACGTGAATGATATTTAGATCGATTTTATTCATTTCTATAATGAATATCGAAAAAGAATTGATTTTAAATTCTAATGTTTTGAAAATATTATCAATTATATATCGATTATATGGAATATTCAATTTTGATTTGAAATTGAATATGAAGTTGAAATCGCTTTGAAAACGAATTTAAAACGATTTATAAAATATGTTTTGAAAGGAAATAGACGAAATATATATTATAATATTTAATGGCCTGAATAGAACGCGCCGCGCTGCGACAGTTCGCGAAATTCGACCGTTGACTTCGAATGGACATTACGGGAGATCCGACCATCGGATTCTCCTAAACCCAGAACCGTTGGGTTCGCATCAAAAAGAGCTTTCTAACGAATATTAGAGATTTGAAATCTAACGGTTGGATTTGGAATTATGTCCAAATCATATTTGGAAAAGGTCGTTGAAAGTGCAGTTCGATGGCCGTTTATGGAAATCGACTGTATAGGCCTTGATGAAATTATTAAAAATATCAATAATTAGTGTAAAATCATAAGAAATGATTTGGAAAGAATTGGGATGAAAAATTCCATATTTGAAAGGATAAAAATACATTTTTATCAAAATGAACTAGTTATGAACTAGAAATAGAATTCAATATTTTTAAATAAAATAAATTGGATTTGAAATGGTTTTAAAAACAACCGGAATTTCCAATATATGAATTGGAATGGATTTGAATTCAAATTATCTTCGGAATATTTCGATATTGGATTCCGTGATTATACGGATATTGTGGAGGAATTTGGAAGATATATATATCATTATTCCAATACGGTATTTGTTGATTACAGAATTTGATATTGAATATAAGTGGATATATTTTCTATTCAGAGCCTTGTATTTAATATTAAATGTGATTTTGGGTTTGTCGTGAATGGTGTCTTCATTAACACTGTTCTTGGACCCAGTTGAGAAAAGATTAAATCTTTTTATTTAGATTTAATGAAGTATACCAATTAGTTGATATTTAATTGGAATGGAATTGAAATTGGTCTTTGGGTTAATCGTGAACGGTGTTTTAAATAACACTTATTCTTTAACCCGATTAACAATGGAATAAGATTTTGGGTTGTCGTGAATGGTATCTTTAATAATACTGTTCTTAGACCCAATGGAGTTAAGAAAATCAGAAACTAACTGGAGATTAGTTAAGTTGAATGGTTTCCTGGGTATTGATCTGATGTTGGTTTCGGCCTTCGGCGTTGATACTTAGGGAATTGTCCACTTGCTAATTTACGGTTAAAGGCCGATGGAATGGAATGTGATTTTGGGTTTATCATGAACCGTGTTTTAAATGGCATTGGATCTTTAACCAAGTTAAAGACAGGAATAATATTTTGGGTTGTCGTGAATGGTATCTTTAATAATATTGTTCTTAGACCCAATGGAGTTAAAAAAAATCAGAAACTAACTGGAGATTAGTTAAGTTGAATGCATTGATCTGATGTTGGTTTCGGCCTTCGGGGTTAATACTTAGGGAATTGTTCACTTGCTAATTTACGGTTAAAGGATGATGGAATGGTATGTGATTTTAGGTTTATCGTGAACTGTGTTTTTAAACGACGTTGGTTCTTTAACCCAGTTAAATACAAGATATGATTTCCCAAGTTGAACAATCGTTAATATTGATTTTTGGGAAGATTAAAACCAAGTGGAGTTTTAATGCATCTTTAGTTAGATTGAAATGATATCCAAAGGAAGATTAAAGAATAAATCTAAAGAATTTATATTTGATAAAATTAATGGGAACTTTTCCCAAAGTATAAGAATATTTGAATAAAGGAATATTCTAGATTGGAATGAGGCGTTGTGTTTTTATAGCAGTTGTTTATTATATACGCGAGTTATTCAGAAAGACCGGGTTTATCCCATTCTTAATAACTGATTCGACGATATGTCGAGGATAAAGACGGTGGTCGAAGATCGGAGGTCTTCACATCATTTGGATGATTATTGATGTCTTGATTGGGCTGTACACCCAAGACAAGGTAATAAGTGGGATCGTCCAGACGTACTTGGAGATCGATCGGATATTCGGGGACCTCTCCCCTGTATTGGACATACGGTGGAGGAATAAGGTGCCTCCGGTTTCGTTCAGACACAGAACGAACTTGTAAATAGATGTGTGTCTGACATTGGATTTCATTCTGTGTGATTGATAGACATCGGTTGCATAGCGTGAATTGCCTGTGAGGCATGTTGAGATGCAAATGATCAAGGCTTCTGTTGAAAAGCAGGGTCTTGTGGTTGATGATCAAAGCACGACTTTAATATAGTGTAGCTTTGTGTAGCGTTAATTCATGAGCCTCACAGCCCGATGTGAACCAGAAACGGGAGAGGACTGCAGGGAGGGTATGTGTTTCCTTCTAGCTAGGAGTGGTGTCAGCGTTTTACAAGCCCTGACATTTTACTTATGTGGATGATGGATAGCGAGGCGCCTCGATTATATCGGTAAGGACGATCCCTTGCCTTGGTTTACAGATGGAAATCCAGCTTCAAATACGTGACATTTGCAGTTTTGATTGTAGAGCCTAGTATTGGCGACATGATATATGGTACCCATGCCGTCTAGGATTGATACATTTATATTTGAAGTTGTTTTAAACACTATGCGCTTATAATAGTATCAAATGATTTGTTTTAACGTACCAAGCATGTTTGGCTATTATAAGGGAAAACCCTATCCCGGCTTGCGTTGCATTGTGTGATAGGACCTGGGTCTTATAATAGCTTCATTTTTCCAAAAAGCATTGCGCTGTTTTGTTATATGCACTAGTATTCTTGGGAGGAAACCCGTTCCGTGTTGTATGGCATGGCTCCTTGATATATCTGATTTAAAGTAAAGTTTTAAATAACTGTTTTAGTTCTCATACCAGTCACATGACTGACCTTGAGTTTATTGTTTTAACCTAAACTCTGGGTGCCCCTATTTTCCACACGGGCAGCTAATAGTTTCGGTTTTGCAGATTTATATTCACAAGATCCTGCTTTACAGCTGGAATGATATTCAGAAAGCTCTGAATCAGTATATTCTTTTCAGTTGTGTTTTTTTATTATTTTTCCGCTGCTATGTATTTAAATGTAATTTAAATCTCTTATATTGTTCGAATGTGTAATATTTATTCATACTCTGTTATATTCTTGTATTCTGATGAAATTGTTGTAATAAGCAATGAAATGTTCTTCTGTTTGTGTTCTGATGTGTGTTGTTCTCAAGGCAATCTGTTCTTCCTCTTCTCCTCGGAGACCGGGGACGTGTTGGGTCCTTATAGGTGGTATTAGAGCTTTAGTTTACAAAGCTCGAGAATAAGACACATTAGAACCAAATGAAAGAATTCATCAGAGATTGGATTAGTAATATCCAATAAGAATGACTCGTTACAGATGGGATCAGTAGTATCCTAGAATGAGTCCGGAGAGTGTTATTTATTGAAAACAAATGTTATTTTGAAAATTTAAATCATATTATACGTATTTGATTATTTATTTTATTTGTGATTTTGGACAATCGAGTATATAGAGATTTGCACATACGCTTAGCTAGCGTATATACGAAGCCTCCAATATACTGGATAGATACAGAGTCATGCTCTAGTCGCCCGAAGATGATTCTGATGATTGACTAGTCGTCATCAGAGTTTATGTTTGAGTTTCGAAAGTGTGATATCTATATATTTCCAATGACTGGTGTGAGAACCAAAACTAGATAGGGCTTATTGTTGTAATTTAGCATCAAAAACATGATTTTATGTATATATGTCAAAATTATGAATTTGAAACGTTAATCAACTAATTGATTGCTGATTGTGTTGTTTGATTATTGTTTTGATTAATTAGAATTTGGAACCATTAAGCCAAATTGTATCAAATGTTGAACTGAATCGAAAATTGATTGAAACTGCATACATGTACATGCATATGTATTGAACACGTCATAGAAAGGAGGCTAGAGAAGAGGAATAAAATTGTTTGCCCGACAAATAGGTACATGTTTATTGTATTTCTTGGGGTTTTTGATGATTTTATGAGCCAATTAGCTAGCTGCTTGGGTACCGGCTTGGCTGTTTCTTTTTCTTATTGATTGGAGAGGCCTGTGTGGCAGTTTGGGGATTTTCCCCGTGCTCCCGTATAAAGGAGGTTATGGCGAAATTTTTCGAAAATTTAGGGTGTTAGCCAAATTTTTGGAAAATTTGAAAAGTTCTTAGAAACTGAAAAGTTGAAGAACTTAGGCCATAATTAAAATAATGAAAGTTGAGTAGGTTGGTTAAACAACTTTCAACTCCGTTCCTTTTCGAGGACGAAAAATTTTTAAGTGGGGGAGATTGTAAAAACCCGGAAAATCCAAACCAATTTAAAATTTTTATTTTGGCAATTTTAATGAATTTTAAATATTTAAAATGATTTATTTTAAATAATAACGACGAGAAATTTATTTTGAATAGAATTAGAACGTATATATTTATTTGAATCGACGTTAGAATATAAATAATTATTTTTAATTATAAAGGGAATTAGAAATGGCGCGATAGTTTGAAAATTCGATTTCAAATTTCAAATGAATGTACCGGATTCAAAATAAACCGGATTTTAGCAAAACTAAAAATATTAGAATCTATTTAGAAATATCTTTCTAATGAATCCGAAAAATCAAAATTTCATAGCAGGAATAAAAAGCTATACCCAGTTGAAAATTCAAAATAGTCGCTATGGAAAATATAGCCCCTAAAAATGGAAATTTTGCAAACGACCTCCTTTTTCGATGAAACCACTTTTGTTGGATCCGGAATGTCAAATTGTTGCTAGATTCCAAAATTCATAATTTTTGGGATTAATATGTGAGTATGGCGAAGTAAAACGTGTTTTGACAATTTCAGTCAATTTGGATCGACAAAACATGGCCATTTTTGAAACGGTCTTCAAATTTGACGAAATTAGTTTTGTTAGAACCGTATCGACAAAACATAGCAAGATTTAAATTTCTGGAATTTTTGGTTTTCTGGAATTTTTGGAGTACGTATGGGGCCCTAGTAAATTAAAATGTATGTTTTTTTAGAGCAAACGGATATGTAGCGCGTGGCTACACAGCCGGTTAATTAATAGATAACAGTATATATCCAACTGACATACCCAGTTGGTGGTCCAAAATACAATCCTCACAAAGTTTAAGATACATCATACAACACACATAGAGAGTAATGTGGGTACAACTACAAAAGCGATCAGAGCAAACTGTAAACCATCATAATTATACAAGTACTATGCTAAGAGGTAAAGCGACATCATCAGTCTTCACACGAGTTCCATACTAGTCTCTGTATCATTGCTGCCAACCGAAGTAGCTGGAGAAGAGGCCTCCGGCAGAGCAAACCGGAATGTATCAGCATGATTGACTCCAGAACCTGATGAGGATGAATAAATATGAATGATACGGTGACAGATAGATATGATCGAATTAGCCTTGTTGTTAAAAATTCGTGCGTTTCTTTCTTTCCAAATACACCAACTATAAGCAGCCAGTAAGATATCAAGAGAAGGACTAGAATCAGATTCCCAATGGGCAAAAAAAGAAGATATGATGGGGATGCAACCAATTAAATGGGAACTCACTGCAGCCCAGATTGGGAAGGAAAATTCGCAGGAGAAGAAGAGATGATGAATGGATTCAGAATGAGAATTACAGAAAGGGCAATTGGGATCAGGAGCGATGTTGCATTTGAAGAGTTTTTCTCTTGTATTGACCTTTTCGTGAATCAAACACCATTGGAAGAAGAGAATTCTCGGAGCCAGCTTGCATTTCCATAGTCTTGAGAATTTAAACCGTCTACCCGAAAAATTCAGGTAATTGTAACATGAGGAAACAGAAAAACCTCTAGAAGGAGAGAGAACCCAAACAAAATGATCATCCAAAGTATTTAACTGAGTGTTGCTAATGAGAGCAAAGATATTAAGCAACTGCAAAAGAATACTCCTATCAAAAAGTGAACCTGGAACTAAGCTTACATAATCATCATTAAAAGCATCAGCAACAGAAAGCGAAGGATTAGTTTGAAGAGAAAAGAGTGAAGAAAAGGAAAGAGAGAGAGGTAACTGACCAAACCAAATATCGTGCCAAAATAAACAGGATGAACCACACCCCAAAGAGACATGAAACAAGAATTTAATACGAGGAAGACAGGATAGAATCCCATGCAAGAAGGGAGAGATTATAGAGGAAGGACGATGATGCAAAACAAGATGGGGGTTAGAAGAAAAGTATCGAGCTAAAATCCAATCTTTCCAAATGAAATTCCCAGTGTTTAGGAGTCTCCAAACCCATTTGGCCAACAAAGCAGTATTGAAATGGTGAAGGTCAAGTACACCAAGCCCCCCTTGATCAGAGTGAAGGCATACCGTCCTCCAGTTAATTAATTTCTTGATTTTATGACCATTCCAAAGAAATGAACTTCGAATTGAATCAATCTTGCAAATTACCCACTTGGGGAGTTTGTGAAAAGACATCCAATGTGTAGGGATAGCGGAAAGCACAGATTTAACTAGAGTTAAACGGCCCATAGATGATAATGAATTTGCCTTCCAAGATGCTAATCTAGATTCAATCTTATTGATAAGGGGAAACCAATCATTTTTATGAAGCTTAGAGGGTCTGAGAGGTAAACCGAGGTAGGTCAATGGGAATTTTGCTACTTTGCAGTTGAGAGTAGAAGAAATTGAGTCACCAAGATGATCAGACTTACCAAGCATGTAGATAACACTTTTATTAAAATTAATGGAAAGACCAGATATCGACTCGAATACATATAACAGGATTTTGAGACACTGGATATGGAAAGGATTAGGTGAAGAGAAAATAATTGTGTCATCTGCAAATTGTAAATTGTTGATGCATAGGGGAGAATTTGGGAGAGAGATACCATCCAAGTAACCATGAGAAGAAGCTTGTTTAACCATTTGGTTAAACACATCAGCGACAAGCACAAAAATCAAAGGGGAAAGAGGGTCGCCTTGTCTAAGCCCACATTTAGATTTGAAAAGGTTTCCAGAAGCACCATTTACTGAAACTTTTGAGCAGCTAGAGTTAAGTATATTATCAATCCATGAACACCATTTATCTGAAAAGCCCCTGTGTTTAAAAACATCCATGACAAAGGGCCAACTTACTGAGTCAAATGCTTTGGAAAAATCTAGCTTTAGTAAAACACCAGGGGTAGATGAATGATGACAGAAGGAGATTATTTCTTGAGTTGCGGCGATACAGTCATGAATGTTCCTCCCCAAAATGAAAGCAGACTGTTCTGGTCCAACAAGAGTGGCAATAACAGACTGAAGACGATTTGCTAACACCTTTGTAATGATTTTAAAAGTAGTGTTTAGCAGGCTAATAGGGCGGAAAGAACATTAAAATGTATGTTTAAATTAAATATACACTGATCTAAATTTTGATTTAAATGGAAACTAATCGAAACAGCCGAACTAGCTTACAATACATGCCCTATCATGTTCGGAATGGGGGTAATTAGCTAGGGACGAAAGTTAGTGGAGTTCATTTGGAGTTCGAATAAAAACCCTACTTTTTACAGAAGAAAAATAATATAATAATTAAATAACTTATAAAACCCCTCTCCCCTTCCCATTTCCCAATCAAACCGTTGACCCCCCTCCCCTCTCCAAATCACGATTCAGCCTCCTGAACCTCGTCAGTCGCGCCGCCGCCTTCCAACCGCCATTGCCCCCTTCATTGCCACCTTCCCTTCCCTCTTTGCCTCCCATCACGCCACCTGGATCCGCGACCGCACCCCCTTTCGACGAGACCTCGACCGTGCTTCCACCCTTCTCCCTTGGATCGAACCCGCGTTGAGCCACCCGACCCCGCATGGTGGTGATGTTACAATCAGCGACAGTTTTCAGATTTAGAGTGAAAGGTGATTGTTTTTAATTTAGATACAACATTATAGTTAAATTCAGTTTTTATTATTTAAATTAGCATAGTTATTTTCAGTTTTCTTTTAAAATATAAAACTAAATTTTTATATCAATGATGTTATTTTTTTACCAGTTTTATTAAAGAAAATAATTGTTATAAAAATATGATTTTTAAAATATAGAACAGTTTAAAAATATGGGTTTTTGTATATATAGTGTTTGAAATAAAAACATGGTTTTTAATCTTTTTAAAAGTTCATAGAAAAGTGATTTTTGATTGTAAACATTGTTTATAAAAATGTAATTTTTATTATATTACTAGCAAGATAAAAACATAATTTTATTTTGGAAGTTGTGGTAGAAAAGATTTAATTTTAAAAGAAAAGATTTGATTTTTAAAAGTATAAAGATTTGATTTTTAGAAGAATAAAAATACAATTTTTAGTTGATAAAAATCCGATTTTTATAATATTGCGTTGAAATAAAAATACGATTTATATATATATGAAGTAGAAATAAAAATATGATTTCTATTTATATAATAGTGATGTGAAAATGTGATTTTAAATATATAATCATTATAATAAAAATGTGATTTTTAATGTAAACAGCGGGAAAAGATGACGATGGTATCGACGAAAATCAAAACGAAATCCGAACCTTTCAGAAATAAAGAATGGAGGAGTGGATCCCAAAGGTGAGAACTCCTCACTATAATTTTTCTATACAGTTATTTATGAACTGCTCCCCGTCGTCCACAGACCATGGACAACTTGTTTGATTGTTTGGTTTGGTTAGTCAGATTATTTGGTTGTTTGGGTGAAATGAATTGATTAGGATTGTTATGTGTGTATGACGTGAGCCAATATCAGGAGAGGCGTAATGCTAGACATTACCCGATTTTGATATCGCGCCGTTATGCCACCAAAATTTTCTAAAATATGTTATAACAATAAAAATATTATTTTTATTGTGTAAATGAATTGAATGAATATTTTATCGTTAAAAATATAATTTTTAACGTGTATATGAATAAACAAATATTCATTTACAAATCTGACGATATGTTTATGTACACCCATTTGACTGATATGGATTGGGATTATAAATTTTACACATCACCCAACTGCACAAATAAAATTCATTATTTGTTGATTGAAACCCCACACGGGTATTGGGATGATATATGACATACACTAGTCCCAATAATTAGCTATACGTCAATCGATTGGTTGACAAGCTGTTGTAAGCGTTAAATATTTATATTTGATGCTTATGCAGTGTAGAATGCACTTTGGATGATGGTTGACTGCGTTGGATTGTTGTTGTATACATGTGTGTATGAAATCCATATAATAACATTATATGGTAATTAACTGTGTCTGATTCTAGTACTGAAAGAATAAATATTTTAAAATAACGATTATTTTAAAAGAATGAATATTTTAAAATAATGTTCAGTAAAAGATCAAAATCTGATTTTGATGTCCGATTTGGGATGGACACGAATATATTTAAATATATAAAGCCGTGTTGATTAGATTAATGCCATTTTGACGTGAACGAAATTTATATCGATTTTATTCATTTCTATAATGAATATTGAAAAAGAATTGATTTTAAATTCTAATGTTTTGAAAATATTATCAATTATATATCGATGATATGGAATATTCAATTTTGATTTGAAATTGAATATGTAGTTGAAATCACTTTGAAAATGAATTTAAAACGATTTATAAAATACATTTTGAAAGGAAATCGACGAAATATATATAATATATATTATATATATTTAATGGCCTGAATAGAATGCGCCGAGCTGCGGTAGTTCGCGAAATTCGACCATTGACTTCGAATGGATAATACGGGAGATCCGACCGTCGGATTCTTCTAAAACTAGAACCGTTGGGTTCGTATCGAAAAGAGCTTTCTAACGAATATTAGAGATTTGAAATCTAATGGTTGAATTTGGAACTATGTCCAAATTAAATCTGGAAAAGGTCGTTGTAAGTGCAGTTCATTGGCCATTTATGGAAATCGACTGTACGGGCCTTGATAAAATTATTAAAAATATCAATAACTAGTGTAAAATCATAAGAAATGATTTGGAAAGAATTGAGATGAAAAATTCCATATTTGAAAGGATAAAAATATTTTTTTTATCGAAATGAACTAGTTATGAACTAAAATTATAATCCAATATTTTTAAATAAAATAAATTGGATTTGAAATGGTTTTAAAAATAACCGGAATTTTCAATATATGAATTGGAATGGATTTGAATCGAAATTTTCTTCGGAATATTTCGATATTGGATTCCGTGATTAAATGGATATTGTGGAGGAATTTGGAAGATATATACATCATTATTTGTAACGACCCAGAAAATCTGAACCAATTAAAAAATTTTAAATTGGCTAAAATAATGGATTTTAAATATTTAAAATAAATATTTTAAATAATAGCAATGAAAACTGAGTTTGAATCGACAATTGAAAATGAATATAATTAATTATAATTATAAACAGGGCCTGAAATGGCGCTGCAGTTTCAAAAATTGAATTCAAACTTTGTCGGACTGTACCGGGTGCAAAACAAAACGAATTTTAGCGAAACTAAAAATATTTAAATCTGTTAGTGAATACCTTTCTAATGAATCTGAAAAATCGAATTTTCATAGCGGAAAGCAAAAGTTATGGCCGAATGAATTTTCAGAAAGGTCGCTATGGAATTTATATAGCCCGTGAAATTGGCCATTTTGCATAGGACCTCGGAATTCGACGAAACCACTTTTGTTGGATCCGGGGTGTGAAGTTATTACTAGGTTTCAAATTTCATAATTTTTGAAGCTAGTATGTGAGCGTGGCAAAAGAAAACGTGTTTTGGTCAATTACAGTTAAATTGGATCGACCAGAAATGGGCCTTTTCGCAAACGGTCTCAGAATTCGACGAAACTAGTTTTGTTGGGACTGTATCGTCAAAACATAGCTAGATTTATTTTTCTGAAATTTTTCGAATCAGTTTGTGGCCCTGACAAAATGAAATGTACGTTCAAATCAAATATTGAATGTTTTATATTTTAATTTAAAGGAAAACTGACTGAAACATTCGAATGGGCCTTCGAGACATATCCCATTGTGTTCGGAATGGGGGTAAAACGCTAGGGACGATAGTCGTTGGGTTTGATTTCGAGTCCGTTTAAGAAAACCCCAATTTTTGAATAAATATATATATCGACCAATAGGAAAATTCTTTCATGAATAAAATAAAATAAAAAAAATCAGAAACCCCCCCGTTAAACGCGATCGACGGCGAAAGAAGCTCCCTTCTTCCTGGCCAAAATCCGACCGATCCCTTCATCAGTGACCCCTACCCCAGTTCAACTTTTCGAAGCTCTCTCCCCCCTCTTCAAATCAACACCGACTTCACCCCCTATCGTCGCACCATCGGAGAGAACGACCTCTCCAAAGTCCGCGCCGCCACTCCTCCAGATCGCCGACGAGTTCAACGGCGTGGGGATCCTCTAGCGCGGGTTTCGGAGCTCGACAACGTGGTGTGCTCCGATCGTCACCTAGCGCAACGGATTGAGAGCAAATCGTAAACCTAGTTTCGAAGATTACAAGCAGGTAACGACTTATATATTCTGAACTGATTTTAACACCTTTAAACTGTTGCAAACCTTGTAAAAATCATATCCTTTTCGTTTCTTGTCGAAATTCAGTGAAACAAGAGACAGTGGACTCGTGTGGACGTCTTCTACATTCTAGAAGAGACCGCATATTTTTCTGAGCCCTCTGCTATTTTTGGTGGAGTGGAACCCAATGTGAGATTTCTAATTTATAAACGATATAGAAAACGACGATGTATAAATTATATATTCGATGTATGAGTTATATAAGCATTGTACACCTCATGTATAAGCGTTGTATAAGTCGCACGTTCGATGTATAAGTTGTATATGCGTTGTAAAAATTATATATGTGTTGAAATAGAAGTGAATTGCTATATATACATACATACATACATACATATATATATATATATATATATATACGCCCCTCGTCCACAAACCATGGACGATATTTATTGGTTGTGATTGGTGTGAAAGTTGATTGATAGCGAATGGTTGTTTGGGATTGTTTGTGGTTGATATTGATTGATTGTGGTTGAAACATACCCGTTTGTGGTTGAGAAATATTTGGTTGAAACCACATAGGATTAGTTTGTGGAAATGAAATAAATATATACATGCCGCCTACGTGCGAACTAGATGCATGATCCCCATTGTCAAAAACCGCGAGGTTTTAAGGTAGAGCGAGGAGCCGTACTAGGGACGGTCCCGGTTTTAACTACCCTGCCATTATGCTGCCGAAATTTTGAATAATGTTCATGTGTTTGAATTATTTTCATTTGCTGAAACTATATTTATTCGTCGAATAGAAAACCTTCATGTGTTGAATCGATATTCATTCGTTGAATTAAAATTCATGTGTTGAATGGTATTCGTGTTTTAAATATAAAAATCACATTTTTATCTATATACAGAAACTATAGAAAACCTTCATGTGTCGAATCGATATTCATTCGTTGAATTGAAATTCATGTGTTGAATGGTATTCATATTTTGAAATAAATTGTTTTATAATAAAAATCACCTTTTATCATCTATATGAACTATGTAAAATGACCTTGTTTTAAAATAAATTGTTTTACAATAAAAATCCTATTTTTATCACTTATATACACTATATAAAATAATAGTGTTTTGAAATGAATTGTTTTACAATAAAAATCATGTTCTTATTATATACCTGAATTGTTGAAATGTGAAGTGTTAAAAATAGCCACTCATTCAAATAAATATGCATGAGATGAAATATTCATTAATTAGCTAAGGTTATGACTTTGCCTATGCATGCAACATTAGAATGAATGGTGCTTTTAAACCAAATGGAATCAAATATGAAGTTGAATGGAAAATGATAAGTAATAAGAACAATATATATGTACATGCATATTTATTGAACAGGTTATAGCAAAGGGGCTAGAGAAGAGGAATAAAATTTTGTGCCCGACAAATAGGTATACATTTACTGTTTTGTTTGGGTGATGATTTTATGAGCCTGTTGGCTAGCCGCTTGGCTTTTTCTTTTTTGACATGAGACGCCCATGTGGCTATTTGGGAATTTTCCCAGCCCCTCCCATACAAAGGAGGTTATGGCGAAATTTTCCAAAATTTAAAGGCGTTAGTGAAATATTTGAAGTGAAAACGATATTGAAATTGTTGAATGAACTATATTTATATAAATATATAAATATAAATAAAATTAAAACAAAACGTGGCCGCGTAGTTCGTGTTTTGAAACCATGATTTCAAACAATTATACCGGGAGATCCGACCATCGGATTTTCTTGAAATCGCAACCGTTGGGTTCGCCTTGGAAATATCTTTCCAACGGCACCAACTTTGTAAAATTCCAACGGTTGGATTGTATGGAATGTTTAATTCAAATCTGAAGAAAAACAGCGCCAGAATCGATTATATTTATATATTTATATATATATAAATATATTTAATCGAATAACGACGATGCAGTTCGTATTTTGAAATCGAAACTTCAAACGATTATACTGGGAGATCCGACCGTCGGAATTTCCCGAAACTGGAACCGTTGGATTCGTTTTGAAAAGATATTTCTAATGATGTAAATTTGGTGAAGATCCAACGGTTAGATTTTCAGATATGTGTAAATCAAATCTGAAGAAAAACAGCGCCACGGTCGTGTTATGGCCCGAAGCGTCGTTTTGAATATATTGGCTATTTTAAAATAAATAAAAATAGCGATAAATTGTTATAAAATATTATAAACGATATGGATGTAAATTTATAAATTAACTGAAGGTTGGCTAAGTCAAATGGTTTCTTGGGTATTGATCTGATGTTGGTTTCGGCCTTCGGGGTCAATATTTGGGAAATCGTTCTCTTACTGATTGACGGTTAGTGACTAATGAATTGAAATGATGCGTGTGTAGTTTAGTGTTGCACTTGTTTATTATATACGCGAGTTGTTCAGAAAGACTTGGTTTATCCCATTCTGAATAACTGAATCGACGATAAGAAATCGAAGATAAAGACGGTGGTCGAAGACCGGAGATCTTCACCTCGTTTGGATGGTAACCGAGGTCCTGATTGGGAGACATCCCGAAATATGGATAATGAGTGGTGATCGTCCAGACGTACGTGGTGATCGATGGGTTTGCGAGGTATTTAGTGGCTCCGGTTTCGTTCAGACCCAGAACGGACTTGTAAATGGACTGTGTGTCTGACATTGGATTTTATTCTGTGTTGATTGATCTCTATTAAATGTACATATGTTTGGCGGTGGAGAATTTATTCTTTTGCCTAACGCCGTTCTCTGAAACGCACGAGCTCAGAGGTTGTATATCGATGGACATCGGTCGCATGGCATGAATTGCTAGTGTGTCATGCCTAAGTGGCAAATGATCAAGGCTTCTGTTGAAAAGCAAAGTCTTGTGGTGATGATCAAAGCCCCGCCTGTGTGGCGTAGCTTTGTGTATAATGTGAATTCGCGAGCCTTACACCCCGGTATGAACCAGAAACGGGAGAAGGACCTCAGGGAGGACATGCGTTTCTTTCTATCTAGGGTGGTGTTAGTGACCTACCAGCCCTGACATTTATATACTTTTCACCTGTGTGGTTGTTGCTGTTGCGAGGCGCCTCGGTTTTATCGGACGATCCGGGTCCGATGGAGTCATTCGTTGGCTCGTTTACGCCCCAAAGGGCAGGGAAACGTATTGTTCAGGCATTTTAATCCACATCGGTGTACCAGCCATGTCGCTCCAAAGGCTTGACTGAGTACTTGCTGAGACATGGGCTAGATTGTCTCGAATTCGGTAAGGACTATCTTTTTCCTTGGTTCATGACGGAAATCCAATTTCCAAATACGTGACTGTGTGGTTTTGATTGTATACCTATATATGGCGACATAGTGGTATGGGGCATTAATGCCGTCTATGATTGATAGTTATGATTTGAAATTGTTTTCAAAACATATAAACACTAGCAATAATATCAAATGCCTTTGTTTTATTCATATCAAGCATAATTTGGCCATTATAAGGTAAAACTCTATCCTTCGGTTTGCGTTGCATTGTGTGATGGGAACTGAGTCTTATAATGGCTTCATTTTTATAAAAAGCATTGTGATGTTAAAAAGAAAGATTTGTTTTAAAGCACTGGCAATCCAATGGAGTAAACCCGTTCCACGAAAGTGGCATGGTCCTTTGATTAGCCATATATTAAATGTGTTGAGTAGATTTCTCATACCAGTCCCATGACTGACTCGTAGTTTGTTTCACTTTCAAACTCGGGTGCCCCTTTTTTCTACATGGGCAGCCTTGTATTTCAGGTTTAGCTTGTTCTTTCTGGATAGCTGGAGCTGAAGATGGATTCTATTATTTATCTCTTTTTATGCTGTTCAGCTCCTATTGTACATATTTTGTGTGTTTTCGCTTTAGACATTTATGTATAGCTGAACTGTATTTGTACTAAGTATGATCCTGTATACTGTGTTACTTTGATGATTACTTTTATCCAGTATATTCTATTGTTCATTATTTGGTGTATTTATTTAATTATGTTTTGCTGTTATCTGTTTATGTGTTATATTCCAAAGATTACCCTTGCCGCCGTCAGTACGGGAAATGGGGTTGTCTCAACGTGGTATCAGAGCTTTGGTTAAGCTTAGTTCTGGAATATAACATATTAACGATCTCGTCAGAAATAGAACCAGTAGTGTTCTAGGACGGGTAACTCTATACAGATAGGATCAGTAATATCCTAGTATGAGTAGCAGAATGAAATTACACCTCGATAGACACATTTACATTTGAAGTATATGTTTCTATGTTTTAAAATTATCTTTTCTGTGACCTGATACTTGATCTGCTATTTGCAGAAGTGCTAGAAAATGAGTGTCAGAAATAGAAGGAATACAGAACCGGATATTGAGGCCCTATTAATCAAATATCGAAATATGGGTGGAATACCGTTCTCTGGTGAAGAATCTATTATGAAGACACAGGCTTGGATTCGTTCGGCTGAAAAGATCTTTAATGGTTTAAAGCTGAGGGATGACCAGAAAAGATTACTGGCCTCCTGGGCACTCAAAGATGAAGCTTTGTTCTGATGGGATTCGGTTATAGAGAATAATCCAGAAGGTGATATCACCTGGGATAGGCTAAAAGTGATTTTCCTAGAAAGATTTACTCCTCCAGAAGCGACTGAGCGATTATGCGACGAATTTTCTTATCTGATACAAGGCGATATGACCATCCCAGAATATCATAAGAAATTCAACGAACTTTCTCACTTTGCTCCTCATCTGATCAATGACCCAAAGAGGAAGAATCTTAGATTTATTCACGGACTTCAAAGAAAATATCAGAACAGTGTGATGAGGGATGTGAAGCTTCCTTTCTCAGAAATGATTTATATGGCTTATCAGTATGAAGATCTCGATAGGAAAGGTATGTTGCGCGGCGAAGAAGAAGTCAGTTCTAGCGATAAGGTTGAATCAGAAACTGATCATCCTGAGGCCAGTACGATGTCTGAAGTCAGTAAGGAGCCTAGAACCAATTAGAAAAGGGCCAGATCAGGAAAACAACCGGTAACGACCGCCATATGCAACAACTGCCATAAGCAAGGGCATTTGCAAGGAAATTGCAGATCTTTAAAGAAGCAAGGAAAGAGCGGATCCAAACCTACGAAGAGGCAAAAGAACACACATGGCGAAAGGAAATGCCATAAGTTTCGTCAAGCAGGTCATATTGCACGGGAGTGCCAACTCTCAAAGAAATCTGAGGCAGTACATATAAATGAAGTATCAGAAACTTCTGAGCCCTCAGATCGTCAAGGGAGGTCTGATGTTTTAGAAGGAACGCTCAATGTCAAGAACATTCCAGTTAAAGTACTGTTTGACACAGGCGCGTCACGAACCTTTATTGCAAAGAGTGTAGTCAAGAAGTTGGATTTGAGATTGAAGAAGCTCAAAGAACCAATGACTGTCCAAAATCCAGTTGGGGGTTCCATCAATCTCAGTTGGATTTGTGCAGTACCTGTCTCTCTTTTTCTTGCTATAAATTCCCTATTATCTTTATCGTCATGAATTTTAATGAATTCGATATTATTCTGGGATTGGATTGGCTAACCAAATATGAAGCAGAGGTTAGATGCGCCGAGAGAGTTGTTAAGGCAAAGGCACAATCGGGGAATTATATAACCATACCATGTGAAGGCCCGACTTCAAATAGAAAGGACTTCTGGGCAGCTTTGGATGTTTCTCCAGCCCAAATAGAAAATATCCCTGAAGTCTCGGAGAATATTCCTGACCTCATCAAAGACATTCCTGTCGTCAAAAATTATGCGGATGTGTTTGAAGAAGTTGTTCGCTTACCTCCGCACAGAGAAATAGATTTCAAGATCGCTTTGATTCCCAATGCAAGGCCGGTAGTTCACACTATTCGAAGAATGTCCTTGAAAGAGAAAGAAAAACTTGACAATCAAACACGACAGCTAGTATGGAAGGGTCTGATCAGACCCAGTTTCTCTGATTGGGGTGCAGCAGTGGTATTTATCCCAAAATCTGACGGTACTCTACGGCTATGTGTGGACTATCGTGATCTGAACAAGTAGACAGTAAAGAACAAGTATCCATTTTCGCGGATTGATGATTTGTTGGATCGATTAAATGGAGCACAAGTATTCTCAAGGATGGACCTAGCTACAGGCTTCCATCAACTTCGAATCGCCGAAGAGTGTGTTCCAATGACAGCATTCAGAGGTCCCGACTTATTCTACGAGTGGTTAGTAATGCCGTTCGGCTTATGTAACGCTCCTGCTTACTTCGTCGATCTGATGAATAGGGTGTTTAGAGGGGTTTTGAATAAATTTGTTCTGGTTTTCATCGACGATATTCTAATCTTATCTAAATCAAAGGCCGAACATGAAAAACATTTGGAACAAGTGTTAGAAATCCTCAGAAGGAATGTATTTAAAGCCAAATTTTCCAAATGTATATTCTGGCAAGATGAAGTGAAATTTCTGGGCCACGTCGTATCGAAAGAAGGAATTGCTGTGGATCCAAGCAAAATCACAGCTATTCAGAATTGGAAACAGCCTAGTACCCCCACTGAAGTCCGCAGTTTTCTCGGATTGGCTACCGGAAGTTCGTTAAAAACTTTTCGAAGATATCTGGTCACTTAACGAAGCTTACAAAGAAGCACTCTAAGTTCAAATGGACTCCATAAAGTGAAGAGGCTTTTGAAGAGCTAAAGTTGAGATTAACGACAGCTCCAGTGTTAACCATCATCGATGGCAATCAGGATTTGAAAGTCTGGACTGATGCTTCTGGAGAAGGCCTTGGCGCAGTGTTAATGCAAAGGGGCCAAGTGATTGCTTATGCTAGCCGTCAACTGAAGCCGCACGAGAAAAACTATGTAACTCATGATCTTGAGTTATTGGCTATAGTATTTGCCTTGAAAATCTGGAGACACTATCTTCTAGGTGAGAGATTTGAACTGTTTACAGATCACCAGTCGTTAAAGTATCTGTTCACCCAGAAGGACTTGAATCTGAGGCAGCAACGTTGGCTGGAGTTTCTTGCAGCATATGACTTTGAAATTATATATACTTCAGGGAAAGCCAATGTCGTGGCCGATGCGCTGAGCTGAAAGAATGTAATGACTGCCAGCTTTATTATTATGACTTCCTTGATTGACAAAATATCTATTCTTCAGAAGGAGGATAACTTTATTAAAGATATGGTTAAAAGGATTCAGAAAGGCGAACCCTCGTGTTTTCAAATAGATAACGACGAGACCCTGAGGTTGAAAGGAAGGATTTGTGTTCTTGATATCCCAGAGTTAAAAAGGGAAGTGTTAGATGAGTGTCACAAGTCCAAACTGAGTATCCATTCCGGTGTGGCCAAAATGTACAACGATCTCAAGCGAACGTTCTGGTGGGAGGCTATGAAAAGAGACGTTTCAATATATGTTAGCCGATGCCCTACTTGCCAGCTAGTCAAAAGCGACCAACAGAAACTAGCTGGATTATTGCAACCGCTAGACGTTCCAGGCTGGAAGTGGGAACATATTTCTATGGACTTCATAGATGGTCTGCCCAGAACCAGAAAAGGAAATGACAGTATTTGGGTGATCGTAGATCGCTTCACGAAGACCGCCCATTTTATACCTGTCAGATCAAACAGAACTGCTCAGAGTCTGGCGCAGATTTACTTCAGGGAAATAGTTAGACTATATAGAGTGCCGCTCAGTATAGTCATTGATAGGGATACAATATTCGCTAGAAAATTCTAGGAAGCATTTCAAGTCAAGCTGAGAACGAAGTTGAACTTAAGCACCGCTTATCATCCTCAGACAGACGGTCAGACTGAGAGGGTGAATCGTATTTTAGAAGATCTATTGCGGGCTTGTGTTATAGATTTAGGTTGATCATGGGAAGACCATCTGCATTTAGCTGAATTCTCTTATAACAACAGCTACCAGGCGAGTCTGACAATGTCGCCATTTGAAGCATTGTATGGTAGACCGTGTCGATCTCCTGCTTGTTGGGTCGAACCCGGTAATAGACTTGTATAGGGGCCAGATATGATCCGAGAAGCTGCCGACAAAGTTGATTTTATTAAGAAGCGATTACTCGCCGCTCAAAGCCGACAAAAGAGCTATGCCGATAGGAGAAGAAGAGATATGTCCTTTGTTGTTGGCGACTATGTATATTTGAAAATTTCGCCGATGAGAGGAGTAATCTGGTTCGGTAAAATATGGAAATTGGCGCCCAAATTCATTGGTCCGTTTCCTATTCTGGAACGGATCGGAACTCTCGCTTATAGGGTCAAACTGCCTGATTGGTTGCCTGGAGTTCATGATGTATTTCATATATCTCAAGTTCGAAAGCACGTTCATGATCCATACTTGATCGTGGAAGAAGCAGCTCAACAGGACATTGAAATTACTCCAGAATTAGCTGTGAGAAGAGAGCCGCTAAAGATCATCGGCAAAGAAACCAAAGAGCTGAGGAACAAGAAGGTTCGCTTAGTCAAAGTGCAATGGAGTGGAGATCCGTGAGATTGTACTTGGGAAACTGAGGAGAGCATTCAGAAAGCTTATCCTAGATGCCGGGTGGATATCTCTGATTGACTCCGGTGCAAGGTACATTTACCATACTTTGCATTACCACTTAGTTCTCTATTCTGTTGTTATTTTCTTTCCATGGATGTGCACTTATTGTAGGTTGTGTTAGGTAACTGTAGATTTGATTAATTGAATTACTGAAACAATAGTTAATTTAATCAACAATAGAATTATGGCGAAATTTTTCGAAAATTCCTGGTGTTAGCCAAATTTTTGGAGAATTTGAAAATTCTCAGAAACTAAAAAGTTGGAGAGTTGAAACCAGATCGAACGTAGAGTTGATTAATCAAACCACTTTTGACTTTGTTCCTTTTCGGGGACGAAAAGTTTTAAGTGGGGGAGATTGTAACGACCCAGAAAATCTGAAACAATTTAAAATTTTTAAATTGGCTAAAATAATGGATTTTAAATATTTAAAATAAATATTTTAAATAATAGCAATGAAAACTGAGTTTGAATCGACAATTGAAAATGAATATAATTAATTATAATTATAAACAAGGCCTGAAATGGCGCTGCAGTTTCAAAAATTGAATTCAAACTTTGTCGGACTGTACCGGGTGCAAAACAAAACGGAATTTAGCGAAACCAAAAATATTTAAATCTGTTAGTGAATACCTTTCTAACGAATCTGAAAAATCGAATTTTCATAGCGGAAACCAAAAGTTATGGCCGAATGAATTTTCAAAAAGGTCGCTATGGAATTTATATAACCCGTGAAATTGGCCATTCTGCATACGACCTCGGAATTCGACGAAACCACTTTTGTTGGATCCGGGATGTGAAGTTATTGCTAGGTTTCAAATTTCATAATTTTTGAAGCTAGTATGTGAGCGTGGCAGAAGAAAACATGTTTTGGTCAATTATAGTTAAATTGGATCAACCAGAAATGGGCCTTTTTGCAAATGGTCTCAGAATTCGACGAAACTAGTTTTTTTGGGACCGTATCGTCAAAACATAGCTAGATTTATTTTTCTGGAATTTTTCGAATCAGTTTGTGGCCCTAGCAAATTGAAATGTACGTTCAAATCAAATATTGAATGTTTTATATTTTAATTTAAAGGAAACCTGACTGAAACATTCGAATGGGCCTTCGAGATATATCCCATTGTGTTCGGAATGGGGGTAAAATGCTAGGGACGACAATCGTTGGGTTTGATTTCGAGTCCGTTTAAGAAAACCCCAATTTTTGAATAAATATATATATCGACCAATAGGAAAATTCTTTCATAAATAAAATAAAATAAAATAAATCAGAAACCCCCCCACGTTAAACGCGATCGACGACGAAAGAAGCTCCCTTCTTCCTGGCCAAAATCCGGCCGATCCCTTCATCAGTGACCCCTACCCTAGTTCAACTTTTCGAAGCTCTCTCCCCCCTCTTCAAATCAACACCGACTTCACCCCCTATCGTCGCACCATCGGAGAGAACGACCTCTCCAAAGTCCGTGCCTTTAGCGCGCCGCCACTCCTCCAGATCGCCGACGAGTTCAACGGCGTGGGGATCCTCTGGCGTGCGTTTCGGAGCTCGACAACGTGGTGTGCTCCGATCGTCACCTAGCGCAACGGATTGAGCGCAAATCGTAAACCTAGTTTCGAAGATTACAAGCAGGTAACGACTTATATATTCTGAACTGATTTTAACACCTTTAAACCGTTGCAAACCTTGTAAAAATCATATCTTTTTCGTTTCTTGTCGAAATTCAGTGAAACAAGAGATAGTGGACTCGTGTGGACGTCTTCTACATTCTAGAAGAGACAGCATATTTTTCTGAGCCTTCTGCATTTTTAGTGGAGTGGAACCCAATGTGAGATTTCTAATTTATAAATGATATGGAAAACGACGATGTATAAATTATATATTCGATGTATGAGTTATATAAGCGTTGTACACCTCATGTATAAGCGTTGTATAAGTCGTACGTTCGATGTATAAGTTGTATATGCATTGTAAAAATTATATATGTATTGAAATAGAAGTGAATTGCTATATATATATATGTATGTGTATACATACATACATACATATATATATATATATATATATATATGCCCCTCGTCCACAAACCATGGACGATATTTATTGGTTGTGATTGGTGTGAAAGTTGATTGATAGCGAATGGTTGTTTGGGATTGTTTGTGGTTGATATTGATTGATTGTGGTTGAAAAATACCCGTTTGTGGTTGAGAAATATTTGGTTGAAACCACATAGGATTAGTTTATGGAAATGAAATAAATATATAAATGCCGCTTGCGTGCGAACTAGATGCATGATCCCCATTGTCAAAAACCGCGAGGTTTTAAGGTAAAGCGAGGAGCCATACTAGGGACGGTCCCGGTTTTAACTACCCTGCCATTATGCTGCCGAAATTTTGAATAATGTTCATGTGTTTGAATTATTTTCATTTGCTGAAACTATATTTATTCGTTGAATAGAAAACCTTCATGTGTTGAATCGATATTCATTCGTTGAATTAAAATTCATGTGTTGAATGGTATTCGTGTTCTAAATATAAAAATCACATTTTTATCTATATATAGAAACTATAGAAAACCTTCATGTGTTGAATCGATATTCATTCGTTGAATTGAAATTCATGTGTTGAATGGTATTCATATTTTGAAATAAATTGTTTTATAATAAAAATCACCTTTTTATCATCTATATGAACTATGTAAAATGACCTTATTTAAAAATAAATTGTTTTACAATAAAAATCCTATTTTTATCACTTATATACACTATATAAAATAATAGTGTTTTGAAATGAATTGTTTTACAATAAAAATCATGTTCTTATTATATACCTGAATTGTTGAAATGTGAAGTGTTAAAAATAGCCACTCGTTCAAATAAATACGCATGAGATGAAATATTCATTAATTAGCTAAGGATATGACTTTGCCTATGCATGCAACATTAGAATGAATGGTGCTTTTAAACCAAATGGAATCAAATATGAAGTTGAATGGAAAATGATAAGTGATAAGAACTATATGTATGTACATGCATATTTATTGAACAGGTTACAGGAAAGGGGCTAGAGAAGAGGAATAAAATTTTGTGCCCGACAAATAGGTACACATTTACTGTTTTGTTTGGGTGATAATTTTATGAGCATGTTGGCTAGACGCTTGGCTTTTTCTTTTTCTTTTTGACATGAGACGCCCATGTGGCTATTTGGGAATTTTCCCAGCCCCTCCCGTAAAAAGGAGGTTATGGAGAAATTTTCCAAAATTTAAAGGCGTTAGTGAAATATTTGAAGTGAAAACGATATTGAAATTGTTGAATGAACTATATTTATATAAATATATAAATATAAATAAAATTAAAACGAAACGTGGCCGCGCAGTTCGTGTTTTGAAACCATGATTTCAAACAATTATACCGGGAGATCCGACCATCAGATTTTCTTGAAATCGCAACCGTTGGGTTCGCTTTGGAAATATCTTTCCAACGACACCAACTTTTTAAAAATCCAACGGTTGGATTGTCTGGAATGTTTAATTCAAATCTGAAGAAAAACAACGCCAGAATCGATTATATTTATATATATATAAATATAATTATATTTAATCGAATAACGACGCTGCAGTTCGTATTTTGAAATCGAAACTTCAAACGATTATACTGGGAGATCCGACCGTCGGAATTTCCCGAAACTAGAACCGTTGGATTCATTTTGAAAAGATCTTTCTAATGATGTAAATTTGGTGAAGATCCAACGGTTAGATTTTCAGATATGTTTTAATCAAATCTGAAGAAAAACAGCGCCACGGTCGCGTTATGGCCCGATGCGTCGTTTTGAATATATTGGCTATTTTAAAATAAATAAAAATAGCGATAAATTGTTATAAAATATTATAAACGATATGGATGTAAATTTATAAATTAGCTGAAGGTTGGCTAAGTCGAATGGTTTCTTGGGTATTGATCTGATGTTGGTTTCGGCCTTCAGGGTTAATATTTGGGAAATCGTTCTCTTACTGATTGACGGTTAGTGACTAATGAATTGAAATGATGCGTGTGTAGTTTAGTGTTGCACTTGTTTATTATATACGCGAGTTGTTCAGAAAGACCGGGTTTATCCCATTCTGAATAACTGAATCGACGATAAGAAATCGAAGATAAAGACGGTGGTCGAAGACCGGAGATCTTCACCTCGTTTGGATGGTAACCGATGTCCTAATTGGGAGGCATCCCGAAATATGGATAATGAGTGGTGATCGTCCAGACGTACGTGGTGATCAATGGGTTTGCGAGGTATTTAGTGCCTCCGGTTTCGTTCAGACCCAGAACGGACTTGTAAATGGACTGTGTGTCTGACATTGGATTTTATTCTGTGTTGATTGATCTCTATTAAATATACATCTGTTTGGCGGCGGAGAATTTATTCTTTTGCCTAACGCCCTTCTTTGAAACGCACGAGCTCAGAGGTTGTATATCGATGGACATCAGTCGCATGGCATGAATTGCTAGTGTGGCATGCCTAAGTGGCAAATGATCAAGGCTTCTGTTGAAAAGCAAAGTCTTGTGGTGATGATCAAAGCCCCGCCTGTGTGGCGTAGCTTTGTGTATAATGTGAATTCGCGAGCCTCACACCCCGGTATGAACCAAAAACGGGAGAAGGACCTCAGGGAGGACATGCGTTTCTTTCTAGCTAGGGTGGTGTCAGGGACCTACAAGCCCTGACATTTATATACTTTTCACCTGTGTGGTTGTTGCTGTTGCGAGGCGCCTCGGTTTGATCGGACGATCCGGGTCCGATGGAGTCATTCTTTGGCTCGTTTACGCCCCAAAGGGCGGGGAAACGTATTGTTCAGGCATTTTAATCCACATCGGTGGACCGGCCCTATCGCTCCAAAGGCTTGACTGAGTACTTGCTTGAGACATGGGCTAGATTGTCTCGAATTCGGTAAGGACTATCTTTTGCCTTTTTTCATGACGGAAATCCAATTTCCAAATACGTGACTGTGCAGTTTTGATTGTATACCTATATATGGCGACATAGTGGTATGGGGCATTAATGCCGTCTATGATTGATAGTTATGATTTGAAATTGTTTTCAAAACATATAAACACTAGCAATAATATCAAATGCCTTTGTTTTATTCGTATCAAGCACAATTTGGCCATTATAAGGTAAAACTCTATCCTCCGGTTTGCGTTGCATTGTGTGATGGGAACTGAGTCTTATAATGGCTTCATTTTTATAAAAAGCATTGCGATGTTTAAAAGAAAGATTTGTTTTAAAGCACTGGCAATCCAATGGAGTAAACCCATTCCACGAAAGTGGCGTGGTCCTGTGATTAGCCATATATTAAATGTGTTGAGTAGATTTCTCATACCAGTCCCATGACTGACTCGTAGTTTGTTTCACTTTCAAACTCGGGTGCCCCTTTTTTCTACACGGGCAGCCTTGTATTTCAGGTTTAGCTGGTTCTTTCTGGATAGCTGGAGCTGAAGATGGATTCTATTATTTATCTCTTTTTATGCTGTTCAGCTCCTATTGTACATATTTTGTGTGTTTCCGCTGTAGACATTTATGTATAGCTGAACTGTATTTGTACTAAGTATGATCCTGTATATTGTGTAACTCTGATGATTACTTTTATCCAGTATATTCTATTGTTCATTATCTGTGTATTTATTTAATTCTGTTCTGCTGTTATCTGTTTATGTGTTATATTCCAAAGATTACCCTTGCCGCCGTCAGTACGGGAAATGGGGTCGTCTCATTATTCCAATACGGTATTTGTTGATTCTAGAATTTGATATTGAATATAAGCCGATATATTTTCTATTCAGAGCCTTGTATTTAATATTAAACATGATTTTGGGTTTGTCGTGAACAATGTCTTCATTAACACTGTTCTTGGACCCAGTTGAGAAAAGATTAAATCTTTTTATTTAGATTTAATGAAGTATGCCAATTAATTGATATTTAATTGGAATGGAATTGAAATTGGTCTTTGGGTTTATCGTTAACGGTGTTTTAAATAACACTTGTTCTTTAACCCGGTACACAATGGAATAAGATTTTGAGTTGTCGTGAATGGTATCTTTAACAATACTGTTCTTAGACCCAATGGAGTTAAGAAAATCAGAAACTAACTGGAGATTAGTTAAGTTGAATGGTTTCCTAAGTATTGATCTGATGTTGGTTTCGGCCTTCGGGGTTGATACTTAGGGAATTGTTCACTTGCTAATTTACGGCTAAAGCCTGATGGAATGGAATGTGATTTTGGGTTTATCGTGAACCGTGTTTTAAATGACATTGGTTCTTTAACCCAGTTAAAGACAGGAATAAGATTTTGGGTTGTCGTGAATGGTATCTTTAATAATACTGTTCTTAGACCCAATGGAGTTAAGAAAATCAGAAACTAACTGGAGATTAGTTAAGTTGAATGGTTTCCTGGTTATTGATCTGATATTGGTTTCGGCCTTCGGGGTTAATACTTAGGGAATTGTTCACTTGCTAATTTACGGTTAAAGGCTGATGGAATGGATTGTGATTTTGGGTTTATCGTGAACCGTGTTTTTAAATGATGTTGGTTCTTTAACCCAGTTAAAGACAGGATATGATTTCCCAAGTTGAACAATCGTTAATATTGATTTTTGGGAAGATTAAAACCAAGTGAAATTTTAATGCATCTTTAATTAGATTGAAATGATATCCAAAGGAAGATTAAAGAATAAATCTAAAGAATTTATCTTTGATAAAATTAATGGGACCCTTTCCCAAAGTATAAGAGTACTTGAATAAAGGAATATTCTGGATTGGAATAAGGCGTATGTTGTGTTTTTATAGCACTTGTTTATTATATACGCGAGTTATTCAGAAAGACCGGGTTTATCCCATTCTGAATAATTGATTCGACAATATGTCGAGGATGAAGACGGTGGTCGAAGATCGGAGGTCTTCAAATCGTTTGGATGATTACTGATGTCTTGATTGGGCTGTACACCCAAGACAAGGTAATAAGTGGCGAGGACCTCTCCCTTGTATTGGACATATAGGGGAGGAGTAAGGTGCCTTCGGTTTCGTTCAGACACAGAACGAACTTGTAAATGGATGTGTGTCTGACATCGGATTCCATTTTGTGTGATTGATAGACATCGATTGCATAGCGTGAATTGCCTATGTGGCATGCTGAGATGCAAATGATCAAGGCTTCTGTTGAATAGCAGGGTCTTGTGGTTGATGATCAAAGCACAACTTTAATATAGCATAGCTTTGTGTAGCATTAATTCACGAGCCTCACAGCCCTGTGTGAACCAGAAATGGGAGAGGACTGCAGGGAGGGCTTACGTTTCCTTCTAGCTAGGAGTGGTGTCAGTGTTTTACAAGCCCTGACATTTTACTTATGTGGATGATGGATAGCGAGGCGCCTCGGTTATATCGGTCGTTCTGGGGCCGATAGTTTGGTCGGGATATGACTAGTTTACGCCCCATAGGGCGGGGAAACGCATTGTTAAGGCATGTTAATCCACATCGAGTGGACTGACCCTGAAGATCCAAGGTGCAGTTGCGGCTGTTCCTGAGACACGGGCTAGAGCGTCTCGAAGCAGTAAGGACGATCCCTTGCCTTGGTTCACAGATGGAAATCCAATTCCAATACGTGACATTTGCGGTTTTGATTGTAGAGCCTAGTATTGGCGACATGAAATATGGTACCCATGCTGTCTAGGATTGATACATTTATATTTGAAGTTATTTCAAACACTATGCACTAATAATAGTATCAAATGATTTGTTTTAACGTACCAAGCATGTTTTGCTATTATAAGGGAAAACCCTATCCCCTGGCTTGTGTTGCATTGTGTGATAGGACCTGGGTCTTATGTTTTAGTTCTCACAACAGTCACATGACTGACTTGGAGTTTATTGTTTTAACCTAAACTGTGGGTGCCCCTATTTTCCACACGGACAGCTAGTAGTTTTGGTTTTGCAGATTTATATTCATAGGATCCTGGTTTACAGTTGGATTGATATTCGGAAACCTTTGTATCTGTATATTCTTTTCAGTTGTGTTTTGTATTATTTTTCCACTGCTATGTATTTAAATGTAATTTAAATCTCTGATATTGTTCGAATGTGTAATATTTATTCATACTCTATTATATTCTTGTATTCTGATGAAATTGTTGTAATAAGCAATGAAATATTCTTCTGTTTTTATTCTGATGTGTGTTGTTCTCAAGGCAATCCGTTCTTCCTCTTCTCCTTGGAGACCGAGGAAGTTCTGGGTCCTTACAAAAATCATATGAAATAATGAATATAAATTATATTAACATATTTAAGAAAGTATAAAGTTTAAAACTATATAAATATAAAATTATAAAAGTATATAAATATATAAAAACTAATAAGCTTTGAAACTTAAGTTTAAAATCAAAGGTAAGATAGAAAAACTAATTAAAATTGGAATTTGAATTTTGAAAATTAAATTTGAAAATCAGAATTTGAAAAACCTAAAATTTGAATTTGAACCTGGAATGTTATTCAGAGTCTTACATATAAACTAGACACTATTACTATATTTGTCTCGAACTCTTGATTTCTTGATTACTCACGAGTCTTTAATCTTCTCTGAATTCAGAATCTTTTGAATCTTTAAAACTGTAGAGTCTTTAGTATTAATTCCTATATACAAATCTTGCATATATATATATATATATTCAAGATAGAGATGTTAGTATATATTTTATAATCAATTAATATTAAAATAAGGTTGTTGTCATCAAAACTCCATTCTCCAACAATCTCCCCTCTTTCGATGATGACAACCTTAGTTTATAGATTATTCATACCTGTTGATGCTGATCCTTCTGGTACTCCCCTTGTCACTATGAATCCTATATGTTCCATTTAAACTAAGTCTATATTTTATAATTTCTTCCCCTTTGGTATTATCGAAAAAATTCTAAAAATACTCCCCTTAAATCCTATATTTATCTATAATTATTCTTATGGTTTACAATATTTGATTCTATAATAATATACTTAATGTATGTATGACTCCCCCTACATACATGCCTACTTAACAAATTATTTAAATGTTTACAAACGATAAAACAAGCATTAAATTAAACATAGTTTTTAATACAAACGATACATACCAAAGCAAATTACATAAACAATTATACACGTACTATACAGAATAAACGAAAAAGAATCCTATCTTCTAATGATTCTTTACGATAGGGGATTTAAGGATTGGACAATCGGGGTAATGGATACAAAAATCCCCATTTCGTTCAATTATATTTCCATGCGGATCAAAAGAGACTTCACCAACACATACAACTTGATCATCTTCGTTCATGACTTCTTGTTGTGCCTATTCTGTTTTCTCTTCTTCCACCATTTCTTCCTCCTCCTCTTCTTCCTCTATTTCTTCTTCCATTGCTTGATTATCATCTTCGATAATGATTGGATTCGCTTGATTATCCATTACAAACTTATGAAGATTCCGTATCATTTTTCCTTGTTTAATTTTCTCTTGATTCATGCGTATTTGAAGTACTTGAATCTCAGTAAGCATTTGAAGAGTATACTCTATTTTCTCTTCCAATTTGATTACACGAGAGAGGGTAGAACGTTGTAGTGGACCTTCGAACGGTCCAATGGATGATTCGTGGTTAATTTGGTTATTATAATTAGTGGAGGCCATGATTTATTTTGGGTTTGAATTTTTACAGAAGTGAAATAGGAAAGTGAAGAGGAAAATTCGAAGTGGAGAGTTTAAATGGTTATTGTAACTAACTTTTGGTGGGAATTATTTTTTAAAGTCTAGCAGTTATATGTCGACATACATGCAGTATAATTTTATTTTTCTGAATTTTTTAATGTTATTCTTATATATATTAATCTATTTAATTATTCTAATTCACTTAGTGAAAAACTACCTAATTCTCTTCTAAATCTAGTAAATGTTGCTTCATTTAACGGCTTTGTTAATATATCTGCTATTTGTTTATCTGTTTCTATAAATTCGAGTGAAATTTTCTCTTTACTTACGTTATCTCTTAGAAAATGATGTCGTATATCAGTATGCTTAGTTTTTGAGAGATGAGTTGGATTTTTATATATATATAGCACTGGTATTATCATAGTATATTGGTGATTTATTTATTTTTAATCCAAAATCATTTAGAGTTTGTTGCATATATATTACTTGCGAACAAGCCAAAGCAGCAGAGATATATTCTACTTTAGTTGTTGACAAAGATATAGTATTTTGCTTTTTACTAAACCATAAGACTAGTAAATGTCCTTAGAAATGACATGTTCCACTAGTGCTTTTACAATCGGATTTACATCCCACATAATCAGCGTCACAATAAGTAATTAAATCGAATGAATCAACCTTAGGATAAAATAATCCAAAGTCCGATGTATGTTTTACATATCTTAGAATATGTTTTACAGCTTTTAAATGTGTTTCCTTGGGTTGCGATTGATATCTTGCATAGAGACATACACTATGCATTATATCTGGTCTACTAGCGGTTATATACAATTACGATCCTATCATTCCTCTATATAATTTTTGATCAATGTCATTTCATGTATCATCTTTACTTAAGGCTATATTAGTTGCCATTGGTGTTGGTCTCCCTTTAGTTGTTGTTAAATTATATTTATTAATTAAATCTCTTGCGTATTTTTCTTAATTAATAAATTTTCCATTCTTTAATTGACAAATTTGTAAGCCTCAGAAGAATGTTAGTTCTCGCATATGACTCATCTCAAATTCTTGAGTCATAATATCTGAAAATTCTTTATTGATCTTATTATTTATTGATCCGAAAATTATATCGTCAACATATATTTGCACTAATTGTATATCCTTATTATTCCTTTTAATAAACAATGTGTTATCTAGTTTTCCTATTTCAAAGTTGGATTGTAATAAGTAATTTCTTAATCTATCATACCAAGCTGTAGGAGCCTGTTTTAATCCATATAACACTTTCTTTAACTTATATACGTGATTTGGTAATTTTTCATCTTCAAAAAGAGGTGTTGCTCTACATATACGTCTTCTTTAACAAATCCGTTTAGAAAAGCACTTTTAACATCCGTTTGATATAATTTGAAATTATTATGGTTTGCAAAGTCTAGCAATATCCTAATTGCTTCTAATCTATCTACGGGGGAAAAACATTTCATCATAATCTATTCCTTTTTCTTGAATTTAACCTTGCGCTACTAATCGTGCCGTATTTTTGTGACCTCATCATGTTCATTCATTTTATCCGTATAAACCCATTTAGTTCCTATTATAGTTTTATCTTCTGGTCCAGGAACAATTTCACATACATCATTCCTAGTAAACTGATTCAGTTCTACTTGCATGGCAAGGATCCATGGATCATCAGACGATGCTTACTTTGGATTCTTAGGTTCTGTAGTTGAAATAAACGCAGAATTACTCATATTATTTAATTGATTACGGGTCCTAGTGACGGATCCAATATCTCTTAAGATATTTTCTACAAGGTGGTCTCTTGGTAATCTAATTCTTTTATTTGGTTGACTATCTACATTGTTTGTTTCATTAACTTCATTTTCACATTCATCTTCGTTGTGTTGTGTTATACTTTTATAATTTTCGTCAAAGGATACGTTTAAGGTTTCTTCTATAGTATTGGTTCTTGAATTAGAAACTCTATATGCCTTACTTCTCTCTGAATATCCAATAAATATTCCTTTATCGGATTTCAAGTAAAATTTATCCAAATTTTCTTTAGTATTAAGTATAAAACATTTACTTATAAATATTTTAAAATATGATACTTTTGGTTTCTTATTATACAAAAGTTCATATGTTGTTTTCTGAGTTAAGGGTCTGATTGAAATCCTACTTAAAATATAACAAGTTGTTGCAACTACCTCAACCCAAAATTCTTTGGTAAGTTACTATCAAATAACATGTTTCTCGCACAATCTTGTATTACATTCAACTACCCCATTTTTTTGAGGGGTTCTAGGTACTGAAAAATTATGGGTTTTCCCTTTTTATTACAAAATTTTTCAAAATTTTCGTCTTTAATTTCTCCGCCATGGTCACTATGTATTGTTTTGATTTTTAGTGATAATAATTTTTGAATTCTTTTAGCAAAAGTTTTAAACTGATCAAAAGCATCACTTTTATTTTTAAGAAACAAAGTCCAAGTAAATCTAGAAAAATCGTCGGCTATTACGTAAACATATTTGTTGTGATTTATCGATTGGGTTTGAGATGGACCAAATAAATCCATGTGAATTAACTATAATGGTTTCAAGATTGTAATTTCCTCTTTTGATTTAAATGAACTTCATTTTAATTTTCTGAACTGATAAGCATCGCAGAAACTGTTTACTTTAAATTTCATTTTGGGTAATCCCCTAATTGAATCTAATTTAGAATTCCTAGAAATGTGTTTGAAATTTATACGATCGAATCTCTTATGCCAAATCCAAGGGTTACATGTATTGGCCATAAGACATAAATTATCGTTGGAGATTTTCATACTCAATATATAGATATTTTTATCTCCTTCGAATATTATTTTTGAATTCCTATCTTCTATAAAGCATTTATCCTTTTCAAAGTTTATTTTATAGCCATAATCGCAAAGTTGACTTATACTTAGTAGGTTGTGTTTTAAATTCCTAATTAATAAAACATTAAAAATAGTAGGAGTTTCAGAATTACCGACATTGCCGATGCCAACAATATATCCTTTAGAGTTATCTTCGAAGTTCACTATTCCACCATCTTCATAGACTAGATTATTTAGAATTTCTGTGTTTCCCGGCATATGCCTTGAACAATCACTGTAACAACCCGGAAAATCAGAACCAATTTAAAATTTTTATTTTAGCTATTTTAATGGATTTTGAATATTTAAAATGATTTATTTTAAATAATAACGATTTAAAATATATTTAAATCGACGTTAGAACGTATATATTTATTTTAATTATAAAGCGAGCCTGAAATGGCGCGGTAGTTTGGAAATTCGATTTTTAATTTCAAACGAATGTATAGAATTCAAAATAAATCAGATTTCAGTAAAGCCAGAAATAATTGAATATGTTTAATTATATCTTTTTAATGAATGTGAAAAATCCAGATTTCATAACGAGAATTGAAAGTTATGTCCAGTTTAAAATTTAAAATAGTCGCTATTGAATTTAAATATATATAGCCCTTAAAAATAGCCATTTTGCAAACGACCTCCATTTTCGATGAAACCACTTTTGTCGGATCCGGAATGTCAAATTATTGCTAGGTTTAAAATTCCATAATTTTTGGAATTAATATATAAGCGTGGTAAATTGAAACGCGTTTGGTAATTTCAGTTTGAATTGGATCGACCAGAAAAAGGCCATTTTTCAAACGGTCTCCAAATTCAATGAAAATAATTTTGTTAGGACCATATCATCAAAACATAGCTAGATTTATTTCTCGGGAATTTTTGGGATCAGTATGTGGCCACATAAATTAAAATGTACGTTCAAATCTAATATTGAATGTTTTATATTTTAATTTAGAGAAAAACTGACTGAAACAGTCGAATGAGCTTACGAAACATATTCCATTGTGTCTAGAATTGGATTTAGCTAGGGGCAACAGTCGTTGGGTTTGATTTGGAGTTCGTATGGATTTATGGGTATTTTTGGAATTAAATGAATTAAAAATAATATATATATATATATTATCCAATCAGAATTTTCGTTAAACCTAATTCATTAAAAGCCCACCTCCAGGTCAATATCGAACGATAGAAAGAAGCTCAATCCTTCTCTCCTCGATTTCTTCAAAACCGCTCAACGAAATCGATAGATTCTTCAGGGAAATTTGTAGCTCTCAGTCCCCTCTTCAAATCCATACTTGTCTAGTATTTTATCATTGAGTATTTTCGTCGAATCGAGCCTCCAAATTTCTCCTGTTCATCGCTAGAATCCGTCACCACCTTGTGTGCGATTTTGCCGTCGTTCAAGGGAGAGGGGGCTGCGCCTCTCCTTGGTCTTTGGCGTGGTATAATCTGATCGGCTTCAAGCTCAACGGATTAGAAGATAAATTAAAACCTAAGTTTGAATCAAAACTGAAAGGTACGGGTTTTATATTTTAAAGGGTTTATAATACTTAAAAGCATTGCAAATTTAAACTTATTTATAAAAATCATATCTTCTAGATACGATGTCGAAATCTGATGAAACAGGAAGCATTGGCACTGGGACATTGTACACTACATTCTAGAAGTGATCGGAGGAGTTTTAGAGCTAGCCGTCAATCAAGAAGGAGTGGAACCCAATGTGAGATTTCTAAATTCAAATACATTGGAGATAAATATAATAGGTTGCAGACGGGGCTTAGTAGCTCTTGACACTACTTTATGTTAAACCATGGATGATTTTGTGATGATTGTGGTGCGAAATTGATTGTGATTATGAATGATTGATTGTGGTTGCAACAAAATTGATTGTGTTTGTGGTAAATTCATTGTGTAGTGAAAATGAATGGTATTGTGGAAATTATGGAAATGAAATTATTATAATTCTGCAAGGCCTAGGTTTGTAGAGGAGCCGTGCTCAGACACAGTGCCGGTGCTAAATATCCTGCCGTTGTAATACTGAAATTTTCTGAAATGAACTAAAAAATAGTTGTTGTTTGAAATAAATTGTTTGAACAATAAAAATAACATTTTTATTGTATATATGAACTATATAAAATATTCATATTTGAAATAAATTGTTTGAACAATAAAAATAATATTTTTATTGTATGTATGAAGTATATAAAATATTCATGTTTGAAATAAATTGTTTGAACAATAAAAATACCATTTTTATTGTATGTTTGAAGTATATAAAATATTCATGATTGAAATAAATTGTTTGAACAATAAAAATAACATTTTTATTGTATGTACGAAGTATATAAAATATTTTTGTTTGAAATAAATTGTTTGAATAATAAAAATAACATTTTTATTGTATGTATGAACTAAATAAAATAGTCATGTGTTAAAGTATATTTTTATTTGCTAAAAACGTTATTTTTATCATGTATATGAAGTGTTAAAAATAGTCATGTGTTAAAATATATTTTTGTCTGCCAAAAATATTACTTTTATCATGTATTTGAAGTAATAAAAATGACCGTGTGTTGAAATATATTTTTATTAGTTAAAAATATTCTTTTTATCACATGTATGAGGTGTATAAAATAACCATGGGTTGAAATAAATGATTATTCATTGAAAATATTATTTTTAACATGTATATGAAGTGTTAAAAATAACCATGCATGGAAATAAATATTTGTTTGCTAAAAATATTATTTTACGCATAGATATGCATATATACACACATGCTAAACAGTTAACTGGATTTGCTGTTGAGTAAAGAATTTATTTGCATGCCCGATAAATAGGTAAACCTTAATGAGTTGGCTGCGCAATTTTATTTATTATATAAACTCCTGTGAATGCCATTGGATGCGGTGTGTTGGTTGTTCTGTGTGAGATTATAAACAATGCCATAGGATAGTAACAATTAATTTTGAACTACACTACATGGCATACTTCTTGAAGATAGCATACTCTATCATATTCCATATAAGCATTTGGAGCTTGTATGACGAGGTTGGAATTACCATACAAGCGAGAGGCTTGTATGGCGATGACTACATTTCAGGTTGGACCGAAGACGAACTATTGATGTCAATGCATATCATATTCCATATAAGCACTTGGAGCTTGTATGACAAGGCTGGGATTACCATACGAGCAACACGCTCGTATGGCAATGATTGAATTACAGGTTGAACTGAGGACAGTTATGGACTAAATAAAATATAATGGTAAATGGCAAGATTAATAAAAACCCCACACAGATCTGTAGATGACAATAATTCACGTCTCTCTAGTTATTAGATATAACACATGGATTATTTATTTTCCAACATCGGACAAGGTGATGAGATTTATCTCTGGAGTTATGATCTTTACACACTCCCTTGGGCATAGAATAGGTCATTACAAATTGTGTACGCTGTTTTTGGATTTATTGGGTGCCTAATATGGCCCAATAAATTTTCAAAACGCTCTTCGAACAAAGGAGGCTACGGCGAAATTTTCCGAAATTTAAAGGCGTTAGCCAAATTTTTGAAGTGAAAATGGTCTGGAAATCATCGAATGAATTATATATATATATATATATATATATAATAAAATAAAACTAATCGCGCAGCTGCAGTTCGCGTTTTGGAATCATAACTTTAAACGATTATACTGGGAGATCCGAGAGTCGGATTTTCCGGAAACCGAAACCTTTGGGTTCATTTTGGAAAGATCTTTCCAATGAAATTAAATTTGTTAAGATCCAACAGTTAGATTTTGAGAAATGTGTAATTCAAATCTGAATAAAAACAGCGCTAGGGCCGCGTAATGACTGAAGCGTCATTTAATTGAAATGGGTTATTTGTATATAAATAAAAATAGCGATAAATCGTTTTAAATATTCTAAACGATGTGGAATGGAAATAAACTGGTTTTACTTGGTTTATCAGATATTTCGATGGTTGGATGTATTTGACATGAAAATTATATTAATGAACTGAAACGTGAAAGTCAAATAGTTTAACCATGGAAAGAATTGATTTGAATTCTATGTATACGTGAATTATTTGAAAAGGCCGAGTTAATTCTCATTTCAAATAATTGATCGACAATTAAAAGACGAAGATATGAAGACGGTGCAAGAACAGTGATCTTTACATCAAATGGATTACTACTGATGCCTTGGATATGGGTAGATTCCATGAAGTGGTTATAGTGGTAGTGGTCGGACGTATTTGTTGATTGTTCAGAAGTGCGAGGGCCTCTCTTCCGTATTGGACACATGGAACGAGGAATAAGGTGCCTCTGGTCTCGTTCAGACCCAGAACGAACTAGTAAATGGATGTGTGTCTGACATTGGATTTCTTTCTGTGTTGATTGATCTCTATTAAATATATATCTGTTTGGTGGCAGAGAATTTATTCTCTTGCTTAACACCCTTCTCTCTAAGACAAACAAGCTTAGAGGTCATAGATTGATAGACATCAGTCGAATGGCGTGGAATGTCAATATGCCATGCTAAGATGCAAGTGATCAAGGCTTTTGTTGAAAAGCAGAGCCTTGTGGTTGATGATCAAAGCACGACTTTAAATAGCACAGCTTTGTATATAGCGTTAATTCGCGAGCCTAACACCCCGGTGTGAACCAGAAATAGGAGAGGACCTCGGGCAGGACATGCATTTCCTTCTAGCTAGGAGTGGTGTCATGGTATGGAGACCAGACATTTTTACTTATGTGGATGATGGAAAGCGAGGCGCCTCAGATATATGTCACTACGGGGCCGATGGATGGTACGGTCGATATACTAACCAGATTTACGCTACGTAGGGCGGGAAAGTGTATTGTTCAGGAATTATAATCCACTAACATAAGCGTGGACCGACCCTGATGCTCCTGGTGCAGTTGCGGCTGAATCCTCAGACACGGGCTAGAGCGTCTCGAATTCAGTAAGGATGATCCCTTGCCTTGGTTCTTGATGGAAATCCAACTTCCAATACGACATTGTGCGGTTTTGATTGCAAACCTACATATGGCGACATGATATATGATACCCATGCTGTCTATAATTGAAACATTTGATTGAAATTGTTCTTGAAACATGTAGATACCAATAATAATATCAAATGATTTTGTTTTATATGTATCAAGCATATTTTGGCCATTATAAGGTAAAACTCTATCCTCCGGCTTGCGTTGCATTGTGTGATGGGACCTGAGTCATATAATGTATTCATTTTTGTAAAAAGCAGTGAGTTGTTTAAATGATTTACTTGTTTTATGCACTGGCAATCCAATGGGGTAAATCCATTCCGCATTAGCGGCGTGGTCCTGTGATTAGCCTTATTATTAAATAAGCTAAGTAGATTTCTCATACCAGTCCCATGACTGACTCATAGTTTGTTTCACTTTGCAAACTCGGGTTCCCCTATTTTCTACACGGGCAGCCTTGTATTTAGGTTTTAGCAGCCTCATTCGGGATAGCTATGGGGCTGAAGATGGATTCTATCATTTCTATTGTGTTGTTAGACTTCATTATGTATATTATGTTTGATTCCGCTGCAGACATTTTATATTAAGCTGAAACTGTATTCTGTACTAAGTATGATCCTGATATTTGTGTAACTCCGATGATTATGTTATTTCCAGTGTATTTTGATGTACATTATCTGGTGTAATGATATATTTCTGTTCTGCTGTTATTGTTTATGTGTTATATTCCATTGATTATCCTTGCTTCCGTGGCACGGGGGTTTGGGTCGTCACAGGTTGTATCGGAGCTTTGGTTAATCTTAGCTCCAGAATATAACATGTTAACGACTCATCAAAAATAGAATCAGCAGTATTCTAAGACGAGCGACTCATCATAGATAGGATTAGTAATGTCCTAAAATGAGTATAGCAGAATGAAGTACACCCCCATAGATGCATTTATACTAAAATATATGTCTCTATGCTTTGTAATATCTTTTCTGTTGGCCTGACTCTTTGTCTGCTATTTGCAGACATAGTAGAAAATGAGTGGAAGAAGCCGAAAAAGTAATTCTATGGTTCAACAATCTAATGAGCCAATTGTGCTCCCATAGCCAGAATCAGATTTAGAAGTTGTAGTGAAGAAGTATCGAAATCTGGGTGGAGTACCATTCTTAGGCAAAGAATCCATTATTGAAACAAAAGCATGGATGCATTCTTGTGAGAGAATTTTTGAAGGCTTAAAGCTGAGAGATGATCAGAAAAGATTACTGGCATCTTGGGCACTCAAAGACAAAGCTTTAATCTGGTGGGAGACCGATACTGTGGAAATCCAGAAGGTAATATTACCTGGGATAGATTTAAAAAAAATTCAAAGAAAGATTTATTCCTCCAGAAGCAACTGAGCGGCTATATGATGAATTCTACCATTTGAAACAAGGAGATATGACCATTCAGGAGTATCATAATAAATTCAATGAACTTTCCCGCTTTGGCCCAGAACTAATTCGAGAACCTTTGAGGAAGAATCTGAGATTTATTAACAGACTTCAAAGAAGGTACGAAAATAGAGTAACTGCACTTGTGAATCTTCCTTTTTCTAAGATGATACAAATGGCTTGTCGCTATGAGAATCTTGATAAGCAAGGTGTTTTGGAAGATGAAGAGGAAGGCGGTTCTAGTAACAAAAGGAAGTTTGAAACTGATAGCACTGAGGCAAGTGCGAAGCCTGAGGCCAGTAAGAAGCCTAAAGCTAATAAGAAAGGGGTTAAATCTAAGGAAGAACCATTAACGACCGTCACATGCCTTAACTTCCATAAGAAAGGGCATTTTTCGATAAATTGCAAATCTTTAAAGAAACGAAGGGAGAAAGGATCTAAATCCAGTAAGAGGTTTCAAGAGAGAAGAGAATGCAATCTTTGCCATCAGGCTGGTCAAGTAAAGCAAGATTGCTGGCTTTTGAGAGTGACCAAAGCGGCTCAAGTTAATGAAGTGGCAAAAACTCCAGCACCCTCAGCTAGTAGGGAAAGGCCAGATGTTTTGGAAGGCACCCTTACTGTCAACAATATTCCAGTTAAGGTGTCGTTTGATGCGGGCATGTCACGAAGTTTTATTTCGGGTAATGTGGTTAAGAAATTGAATTTAAAATCGAGACGCCTCAAAGAACCCATCAGTGTCCATAATCCGATTAGGGGTTCCCTCGATCTTAGTTGGATTTATGGGGTGCCCGTCTCTTATTCTCGGTATCGATTCCCTTCCATCTCGATCGTCATGAATTTTACCGAATTTGATCTTATTTTAGGATTGGATTGGTTAACCAAATACGAAGATGAAGTTAAGTGCACCGAGAGAATTGTTAAGGCTAAAACTAAATTCGGGAAGTATATAACGATACCATGTGAAGGTCCAAATTCAGATAGAAAAGAATTTTGGTCAGCTCTTGATGTTTCTCCCACTTTAATAGAAAATATTCTTGACGTCAAGAATTATGCAGATGTGTTTGAAGAAGTGAATAGCTTACCTCCGCGTAGAGAAATTGATTTCAAGATCGATCTAGTTTCGAACGCAAGGCCAATAGTGCATGCAATTCGGAGAATGACCTTGAAGGAAAAAGAAGAGTTGGGCGACCAAACTTGACAATTGCTATGGAAGGGTCTAATCAGACCTAGTTTCTCTAGTTGGGGAGCAACAGTAGTGTTTATTCCTAAGTTAGACGATACTCTCAAACTGTGTGTATTACCAAGACCTCAATGAGAAAACGTTGAAGAATAAATATCCATTGCCCCGTATAGATGATTTATTGGATCGTTTGAATGAAGCGCAAGTGTTTTCAGGAATGGACCTAGCTATAGGATTCCATTAATTGCGTATTGCCGAAGAATGTGTTCCTTTGACAGCTTTTAGAGGTCCAGACTTATTTTACGAGTGGTTAGTAATGTCATTTGGCTTATGTAACACTCCTGCTTACTTTGTCGATTTAATGAACAAAGTATTTCGTGATGTCTTGAATTAATTTGCACCGGTTTTCATTAATGACATTTTGATCTTCTCTAAGTCCGCTAGCAAGCACGCTAACATTTGGAACAAGTTTTGGAAATTCTGAGAAAGAAAGTTTTAAAAGCCAAATTTTCTAAATGTATATTCTGGTAAGAGGAAGTGAAGTTACCTACTCATGTAGTATCAAAGGAAGGAATTTCAGTGGATCTAGGAAAAATTACAGCTATTCAAGATTGGAAGCCTCCTAGTACACCCACAGAAGTCAGAAGTTTTCTAGGATTGGCTAGCTAATATTAGAAATTCATTAAATATTTTTCAAAGCTTTCTAGTCCAATGACACAACTTACTAAGAAGCACGGAAGATTTAATTGGACTCCTGAATGTGAGGAGGCTTTCCAAGAGCTGAAATTAAGTTTAACTACTACTCCAGTATTAACAATTATCCATGGCAATCAAGATTTGATAGTCTATACAGATGCTTCTATTGAAGGTGCTGGTGCGTTATTAATGCAAATAGGCCAAGTAATTCCTTATGCTAGCCGTCAGTTGAAGTCGGATGAGAAGAGATATGCTACTCATGATCTTGAGTTGTTAGCCGTCGTGTTTGCTTTGAAAATATGGAGGCACTATCTTTTGGGTGAGAAGTTCGAATTGTACACCGATCATAAGTCGTTAAAGTATTTGTTCACCCAGAAGGATTTGAATTTGAGACAGCAGCGTTAGCTAGAATTTCTTGTAGCGTATGATCTATATATTTTGTATACTCCAGGGACGAACAATGTTGTGGCTGATGCTCTTAGCAGAAATAATGCGATCATCGCTAATCTTATTATTACGCCTTTATTGATTGATAAAATATATGTTTTTCAAAAGGGCGATCACTTCATTCAAAAGATCAGTAAGAGAACTCAAAAAGGCAAAGCCTCAAGTTTTCAGATTGATAGCAAGAGAATTATGAGGTTAAAAGGCCGAATTTGCGTTCCGAATATTCCTGAGCTTAAAAGGGAAGTACTGGATGAATGTCACAAGTCCAAGATTATTATTCATCCAGGAATGAGAGAAATGTATAATGATATCAAGCACACTTTCTGGTGGAGATCTATGAAAAGGGAGTTTTAATATATGTCAGCTGGTGTTCTACTTGCCAAAAGGTCAAGAGTGATCAATAGAAACTTGCTGAATTGTTGCAATTGTTGGAAATTCCAGATTGGAAGTAGGATCAAATTTACATGAATTTCATAAATGGTTTGCCCGGAACCAAGAAAGGAAATGATAGCATATGGGTGATCGTAGATAGTTTCACGAAGACCGCCCATTTCATTCCTGTCAGATCGATAAGAACAGCTCAAAGTTTGGCATAGATATATTTTAAAGAAATCGTTAGACTACATGGAGTGCCCCGCATTATTGTCAGTGATAGAGATCCGATCTTCGCTGCTAAGTTCTGGGAAGCATTTCAGGCAGAATTGGGAACGAAGCAGAATCTTAGCACTGCATATCATCCTCAGATAGATGGCCAAACTGAGAGGGTGAATCGTATTAGAAGATTTATTGCGGGCTTGTATTCTTGATTTTGGCGAATCATGGGAAGAACACTTGCATTTGGCTGAGTTTTCATATAATAACAATTATCAAGCGAGCTTGAAAATGTCACCATTCGAAGCATTTTACGGTAGACCATGTAAATCTCCTGCATATTGGGTAGAACTAGGCAATCGACTAGTATTGGTTCCTGACATGATTCGAGAAGCTTCAGATAAAGTCGATTTCATTAAGAAACGATTACAAGTAGCTCAAAGCCAACCGAAAAGTTATTCGGATTCTAGAAGAAGAGATTTGGCTTTTTCTGTTGGTGATTACGCATATTTAAGAGTTTCTCCGATGAACGGAGTAATCCGAATCAGGAAGATAGGGAAGTTGGCACCTAGATTTATTGGTACATTTCCTATACTCGAAAGGATTGGAACTCTTGCTTATAGGGTTCAATTACCAGACTGGTTGCCCAGAGTACATGATGTGTTTCACGTTTCTCAACTTCGTAAACATGTGCATGATCCAGACTTGGTCGTGGAAGAAGCAGTCCAACAAGATTTGGATATTACTCTGAAATTAACAGTGAGAAGGGAGCCCATAAAAATTATTGGCAAAGAAACAAAGGTTCTAAGGAACAAGGAGATACATTTAGTCAAAGTGCAATGGAGCGGAGATCCTAGAGACTGTACATGGGAAATATAAGATAGCATTAAAAAGGCTTATCCCAAGTGCAGAGTGGACGTCTCTGATTAGCTCTAGTGCAAGGTACATTTACAATTTATTCTATTTTCGTTTTGTTTCCTACTTTACTATTGTTTCCTTTTTGGGGACAAAAAGTTGTAAGTGGAGGAGATTGTAACAACCCCGAAAATTAGAGCCAATTTAAAATTTTGATTTTAGCTATTTTAATGGATTTTGAATATTTAAAATGATTTATTTAAATAATAATGATTTAAAATTTATTTAAATCTAAGTTAGAATGTATATATTTATTTTAATTATGAAATGAGCCTAAAATGGCGCGGTAGTTTGGAAATTCGATTTCTAATTTCAAATAAATGTATAGAATTCAAAATAAATCAGATTTCATTAAAACCAGAAATATTTGAATCTGTTTAATTATATCTTTCTAACGAATGTGAAAAATCCAGATTTCACAACGAGAATTGAAAGTTATGTCCAATTTAAAATTTAAAATAGTCGCTATGGAATTTAAATATATAGCCCTTAAAAATAGCCATTTTGCAAACGACCTCCGTTTTCGATGAAACCATTTTTTTCGGATCCGGAATATCAAATTATTACTAGGTTTAAGATTCCATAATTTTTGGAATTAATATGTGAGCGTGGTAAATTAAGACGCGTTTGTTAATTTTAGTTTGAATTGGATCAACCAAAAAAGGCCATTTTTCAAATGTTCTCCAAATTCGACGAAATTAATTTTGTTAAGACTGTATCGTCAAAACATAGCTAAATTTATTTTTCGGGAATTTTTGGAATCAGTATGTGGCCTTGGTAAACTAAAATGTACGTTCAAATCTAATATTGAATGTTTTATATTTTAATTTAGAGAAAAACTAACTGAAATAGTCGAGTGGGTTTACGAAACATATTCCATTGTATCCAGAATGGGGCTATTTAGCTCAAGGCAACAGTTGTTTGGTTTGATTTGGAGTTCGTATGGATTAATGGGTATTTTTCGAATTAAATGAATTAAAAATATATTATCCAATCAGAATTTTCGTTAAACCTAACTCATTAAAAACCCGCCTCCAGGTCAATATCGAACGACGGAAAGAAGCTCAATCCTTCTCTCCTCGATTTCTTCAAAACCAGTCAACGAAATCGATAGATTCTTCAGGGAAATTTGTAGATCTCAGTCCCCTCTTCAAATCCATACTTGTATGGTATTTTATCGTTGAGTATTTTCGTCGAATTGAGTCTCCAAAGTCCGCTCGTTCAGCGTCGTTTGGGGAGGAGGCGCCTCTCCTTGCTCTTCGACGTGGTATAATCTGATCGGCTTCAAGGTCAACGGATTGGAAGATAAATTAAAACCAAGTTTTGAATCAAAACGGAAAGGTACGATTTTTATATTTTAAAGGGTTTATAACACTTAAAAGCATTGCGAATTTAAATTTATTTATAAAAATCATATCTTTTTGATATGATGTCAAAATCTGATGAAACATGAAACATTGGGACCGGGACATCGTACACTACATTCTAGAAGTGACCGGAGAAATTTTAGAGCAAGCTGTCAATTAAGAAGGAGTGAAACCCAATGTGAGATTTACTAATTCAAATAAATTGGAGAAAAATATAATAGGTTGCAGACGGAGATTAGTAGCTCCTGACACTACTTTCTGTTAAACAATGGATGATTGTGTGATGATTGTGGTGTGAAATTGATTACGGTTGTGAATGATTGATTGTGGATGCAACAAAATTGATTGTGTTTGTGGTAAATTCATTGTGTAGTGAAAATTAATGGTATTGTGGAAATTATGGAAATGAAATTATTGTAATGCTGCAAGGCCTAGGTTAGCGGAGGAGCCTGCTCAGACACGGTGCCGGTGCTAAATACCTTGTCGTTGTAATGTTGAAATTTTCTGAAATGAACTATATAAAATAGTTGTTGTTTGAAAAAAATTGTTTGAACAATAAAAATAACATTTTTATTGTATGTATTAAGTATATAAAATATTCATGTTTGAAATAAATTGTTTAAATAATAAAAATAACATTTTTATTGTACGTATGAAGTATATAAAATATTCATGTTTGAAATAAATTGTTTGAACAATAAAAATAACTTTTTTATTATAAGTATGATGTATATAAAATATTCGTGTTTGAAATAAATTGTTTGAACAATAAAAATAACATTTTTATTATATGTATGAACTAATTAAAATAGTCATGTGTTAAAGTATATATTTGTTCGCCAAAATTATTATTTTTATCATGTACATGAAGTGTTAAAAATATTCATGTGTTAAAATATATTTTTGTTCTCCAAAAATATTACTTTTATCATGTATGTGAAGTAACAAAAATGACCGTGCGTTGAAATATATTTTTATTAGTTAAAAATATTATTTTTATCACATGTATGAGGTGTATAAAATAACCATGGGTTGAAATAAATGATTGTTCATTGAAAATATTATTTTTAACATGTATATGAAGTGTTAAAAATAACCATGTATGGAAATAAATATTTGTTCGCTAAAAATATTATATTTATCTTAGATATGCATATATATACACATGCTAAACAATTAAATGGATTTGCTGTTGAGTAAAGAATTTATTTGCGTGCCCGACAAATAGGTAAACCTTAATGAGTTGGCTGTGCAATTTTATTTATTATACAAACTCCTGTGAATGCCATTGGATGGGGTGTGCTGGTTGTTCTATGTGAGATTATAAACAACTCCGTAGGATAGTAACAATTAATTTTGAACTACACTATATGGCATACTTCGTGAAGATAGCATACTCTATCATATTCCATATAAGCATTTGGAGCTTGTATGACGAGGTTGGAATTACCATATAAGTGAGAGGCTTGTATGGCAATGACTACATTTTTGGTTGGATTAAAGACGAACTATTAATGTCATAGCATATCATATTCCATATAAGCATTTGGAGCTTGTATGGCGAGGTTAAGGTTATCATACTAGCAAGACGCTCGTATGACGATGATTGAATTACAGGTTGAACTGAGGACTGTTATGGACTAAATAAAATGTAACGGTAAATGGCAAGATTAATAAAAACCCCACACGGGTCCGGAGATGACAATAATTCACGTCTCTCTCGTTATTAGATACGACACATGGATTATTTATTTTCCAACGCTGGACAAGGTGATGAGATTTATCTCTGGAGTTATGATCTTTACACAATCCCCTGGGTATAGAACATGTCATTAAAAATTGTGTATGCTGTTTCTCGATTTATTGGGTGCCTTATACGACACAATAAATTTCCAAACGCTCTTCGAACAAAGGATGCTATGGCGAAATTTTTCAAAATTTAAAGGCGTTAGCCAAATTTTTGAAGTGAAAATGGTTCGAAAATCTTTGAATGAATAATATATATATATATATATAAGTTAAAATAAGACGAATCGCTCAGCTGCAGTTCGCGTTTTGGAAACATAACTTTAAACGATTATAGCAGGAGATCCGACCGTCGGATCTCCCAACACCAGAACCATTGGGTTCGATTTGGAATGATCTTTCCAACGATATTAAATTTGTTAAGATCCAATGGTAAGATTTTGAGAAATGTGTAATTCAAATCTGACCTGAAGCGTCGTTTGATTAAAATGAGCTATTTTTGTATAAATAAAATAGCGATAAATCGTTTTAGTATATTATAAACGATGTGGAACAAAAATAAACTGATTTTACTTAGTTTATCAGATATTTTGATGGTTGGATGTATTTGACATGAAAATTATATTAATGAACTAAAACATGAATGCCAAATAGTTTAACCATGGAAAGAATTGATTTGAATTCTATGTATACGTGAATTATTTGAAAAGGCCGAGTTAATTCTCATTTCAAATAATTAATCGACGATTAAAAGTCGAAGATATTAAGATGGTGCAAGACCGGTGATCTTATAACACCCCGTATTTTCTGTAATCATTATAGTAACGAATTAAAGAATACTTAATTATAAATTTGAGAATTAAGGGAAATGGGTTATGCCATTGCGTTCGTCTCAGAATTCTTCTTGAGATAGAGTCTGAGTTTGCGTAAATCAGACTCCGTATGAAGGAGTTACGACCTTCAGAAGATTCAAGAATTTAAATAAATTACAACAGTTTAAATTAAAACCAAAATTCAAGTTCAAACCTCGAAGCAGGCTGGGCGGGAAATTTCCCGCCAAGAAATCAGGTCGACCAGGGGATCGACCTACCCTCCTCGCCTAGATCCAAAAATGAGACGATGCTGACTAGTTGCTTAGCCTTTTCTGACCTATTGCTGAGTCACTAGGGCTTAGGTGGCAATTCTGGATAACTCTATCTAGTCTGGACGGTTTTGATTGCTCCTAAAATAATCTAACGGCTCACATAAGATTAAACTTCTATAAAAGCAACCCTAATCCTTAAACCCTAAATCACACTAATTCATTCCAAGGAGCCACCATGCTGCAATGAACGTTCTAGCCTTGCCACCATTTCTTCTACAATTAGAAAGCAAGTCAAAAGCTTCGAATCAAAACTTACTTAGAGAAAATGATAGTCTTCTTCAAGGGATTGCTTTTTGAATTCAGAAAACAGATCCCAGAAAAACAAGACTTTCTTTCCTTTGTAAGTCCTGTTACTATTTAGATCTGAACGATTAAAAGTTGTGATTTGTAATATAATGAAAACTAGAGTAATTCCTAGTTGTAAGATAATGACAATGCTGATTTATGCCTATTCTTGTAACGATTCTATCATATATGCTTGTGAGATTATTGTGGCTATTATGTTGATGTTAAACCAATCGTATATTATGTAATTTTGGTGACCTTTTCATGTTATGTAACATGCCAGTTGTTTAGATCTACATTTAGATCTATGTTTATTGAATCATGCAAGTTGTTAGGCTAAGACATATATTATGTTTAGATCTACATTTAGATCTATGTTTATTGAATCATGCAAGTTGTTAGGCTAAGACATGTATTATGTTTAGATTCACATTTAGATCTATGAAAATTGGATCCAAAAAATTAAAGCTCATATTTACATGCCTTGTTAAACTTGAGTAAAACCATATGCTTAAGATTCATGTTTGTTGGATCCAAGATAAAAGTTCATATTTACATGCCTTGTAAAACCTGTGTAATTCCATATGTTTAAGATTCATGATTATTGGATCCAAATTAAAGTTTACATTCACATGTCTAGTTGAACTTGTGCAATTCTATATGCTTAAGGTTTATGTTCATTGGACCCAAAATAAAAAGTTTACATTTACACACCTAGTTGGATTTGGGTAATCTCATATGCTTAAAGACTCATGTTAGTTGGATCCAAAATGCAAGTTCATTATATTATGCCATGTTTACATGACATATGTTTAGTTAGTTCCTTATTATTTTATGTTGTGTGAATGGTACGTGCTCCCTTTTTTTCCTTTTGTATATAATTAGGCTAAGTTACGAGCCTAACATTCTATGTGAATTTTGCGAACGTATGATGGGGGTAACGTTGGGAAAATCTTAAATTCATATTATTGGCATAATTTGGCCCATAAATATATGAATGATTAGTGGCATAAAATTTACATAATTTATATACCTAAAAATTATGAACATGATTTAGAGAGGAATTGGGCATGACTTAAATGACAATAATTTACATATAAACACAAAAGGTAAATATGTAAATTTAGAAAAAGACGAATATGCCTAACCCGATGTTAGATTGAGTTACGGTATAAGACTTCCCGGAACCGCCCAGCACATCCAACAACCGTAGCAATATATATCTAATGTGAGAGGTTAGTGCATCAAGCCCAAAATAACCCGAGGTTAGACTGAGTTGAGGTGTAAAACTGCTCGGACCCGACTGGCACATCCAGTAACCACAACAATACCTGTCTAATGTGAGTGGTTGGTACTTTAATGAATGAATTAAAGCTAAGACAGGAATGGTAGGGTTAAGTTAATTAAGGCAACACTTAACCAATACACCATCTTAACTAATCTGATGGGTGGGGTTGGGTTAAATTGGACACTTAACCAATTTAACATGTTGATTAGGAAACCTTAGTAACGGGGACCCATTTCAGCAGTAACCCACATAGATGTAACATGGTACCCTGAACTAGGCAGGGTGGGGCACGATTACTGGGCTGATTATAAGCGTTCAAAACAACGGCGGGTGGTACGTCAGTGTAGGTTACAACGGAGTGCGGGCGTGCACGTACTCCGGAGTGGAAAATGCAGGCGCTGGGCATCAGTAGTTATACACTGTGCATCTTGAATTGTGTCGGGTTGCCACCATAAGATTTAATACATCCCATGGTGGGACCAGCACAGGTATCTACAATCAAGAGGGGGCCGAATGACACAAGTGGTGAGCATACATGAGTAGGAGCCGATCAATAAAAAGGGGATCATTTATCTTGAACACATGGTGCTAGTTGAAACACTAGTACGGGGGTGCAGAGAAGTTGAAATGAGTGCGATAGCATATTCAGTCTTATTATCTTATTTCTAGGTTGTTGTCCTAGATTCAGTTTATTCAAGTCATAATCCTTTTCTTGTTTACATGCTAAATAATCACTGGACTTACCAGACTCATGTCTGACCCATTTTTCTTTCGTCTTCTTTTCTTCCGTTTCTCTCCCTCAGGTCCGCAGGGAGGAAACACCTCAGCTTAGTTCAGACCTTTTGCAAGCTTGAAGAGAGTAGATGTATTGCTTGGACTTTCTCTTCTTGGGCTATGGCTTTGGATACACTCTTAATAAGGATTATGCTACTTTATTATCGTTTTATGCTTCTTTATGTTTTAATCAAGACAGAGTACTTTGATGTAATGATTTGGAAGTTGTTTTGAGATAGTTTGTTGTAATGACTTTGTTATGAACCACGTATGAAATAAATTTCGTTTTTCCGCTGCTTATATGTTTGTCTTGTAAATTATCTGTGTCTTTTACCTTCAATGCTCCACCAAAGTTAAGGCATTCCCTTTGTGAGTGACCTTAACGGAGGTGGGTGTTTCACTTAGTATCAGAGTAAAGGTTTACCAAGTCAAATAAAATTTTGAAAACTTTTTTCAAAAAGAAGTTTAAAGAAGCAATTTTCAAGAAAAAGTGTTTTATTTTAAAAAGGCATAATAACCCAAAGCCATATACACTATCTTTCTATCCTTTGTTTTGAATCTTTCCTTTTTCGTTTCAGCATGTCAGGGGATCTTAACCTTCCAAAGGGCGTGCCGGTACCTGTCTGGTTCAAAGGTACCTAGAGGCTAGGGCTAATGTCGCAGGCCCAGCAGCCATTCCTCCTCCCCAAGCTGCAACGGTTCCTCCTCCTCCTCCGCGTGCAAATGCTTTCTCAAAAATATGCAGGGACTTTCGAGCCATGGGTGGAAAGAACTTCAATGGAAATGAATCCTTCGTGGAAGCAAGAAACTGACACAAAGAAACCGAGGATTTGTTTGTTATCTTCGAAGTGGACGATAGGCAGAAGATAAAGTTGGCCGTATGGTTGCTTAAAGACGAAGCTTCCTATTGGTGGGAAGTTACTAGCGCTGAAAGACCAGTTGAAACTTGGATGGATTTCAGAATGAGGTTTGAAATGAAATTCCTCTCACAAGCTGAACGAAGCGAACAGATGGAGAAGTTCTTTGCTCTCAAACAGGGAAGTATGCCGGTCAAGGAATACGTTAACCAATTCAACCAGCTGGCTAGAATCGGACTGGAGTTAGTGAACACTCCATATAAGAAGGCTCTCCGTTTTGTTAAAGGATTGAATAAGCCACTGCACAGCGTAGCTATGTCCCATATACCTATGGGTGCGACTTATGAGAGACTGGTGGACATGGCATTGTTACAAGAAGAAGATAAGGTTGGCAAGAAAGAGGCAAAGGAGGAAGTACCTCAAGATAAGAAAGTGTAGGGATCACAGAGCAAGAAGACAGATTCCAAAAAGGGCGGGAAGAACAACAAACCCCGTGACAAGAGGAAGTGTAATTTTTGTGGCATTCCTGGACATTTGGTTAAGGACTGTAGAAAGAAGAAGAGGAAGATGGGTGGTTGTTTTCGCTGCGGCGAGACAGGACACATGGCTAAGGACTGCCCAAGAAAGCAATGGCAAGGGCAGAGGACTGGACCTACTTCTGGACGGCAGGTTCACACTCTCATGGCACCTCTGCAAAGATAAGGTACAAATATTTCAGTTGAGAGTTTAGTTTATCTTTTTGATCATCCTATTTGCACACTCTTTGATTTTGGCGCATCGCACTCTTTTATATCTACTGCTTTAGTTGAATCTTTGCACCTAGACACCAGTTTAGTAGAGGATCCCTTGGTTGTTTCAAATCCAATTGGGGCTCAACTTATTTGTCAATGATTTGTTTGGATTTGAAAATTTTTATAATAAGTGTTGGGTTTAGATGTAATGCCTATGTTTTGGGCTTCACGGGCTATGGGTTGATTCGAGGCATGGATTGGTTATCCAGTAATGGTGTCATCCTCGATTGTGAAAAGAGAGTGGTTAGACTCATGACTCGCCTTGGTAACACTCTCGAAATTTCTTGTAATCCCATGAACTCTGTTATGCTTAGCTATCTAGAATCTCTTGATGCGTCTGTTGAGAATTTGTAGTCTATTAGAGTAGTCCGTGAATACTCGGATGTCTTTGAAGAGGTGAAGGGGTTACCTCCGAAGCGGGAGATAGACTTCTGCATATACCTTGTTGATAATGCAAAACTGTTTCTTTACCCGTTAGACACATGGCCCCAAGGGAGAGGAAAGAACTCAGCAAGAAAGTTAAAGAGTTGCTTGAGAAGGGGTTTATAAGGCGAGTATTTCTGAATGGGGTGCTCCAGTAGTATTCATAACCAAAGCAGATGGTTCGCTTCGCCTATTCGTTGATTATAGGGAGCTAAACAAGCCGACCAAGAAGAATAGGCACCCACTTCTAAGAATAGATGACTTGTTCGATCAGCATATAGGTGCATCGGTTTTCTCTCAACTAGATCTAGCTATCGGGTTTCATCAGCTAAGAGTGGATGAAGACAATATTGATAATACCGCGTTCAGAACCCCAGATGGTTTCTTCGAGTGGCTTGTCATGCCTTTCGGCTTGTCAAATGCACCCTCTTATTTTGTTGACTTAATGAGCAGGGTGTTCAGGGAGTTCCTTAATAAGTTTGTGGTGGTCTTCGTAGATGACATTTTGATTTTCTAAAAGAGTGAGGAAGAGCGTGCTCAGCATTTAAAAGAAGTCATGGATATTCTTCGTGCACATCATCTGAAAGCCAAATTCTCCAAATGTCATTTTTGGAGAGAAGAAGTGAGATTTCTTGGACATGTGGTATCCAAAGAAAGGATAGCTGTGGACTCCACAAAAGTAGCTGCGGTACAAGATTGGAATGTCCCACGGAATGCAACCAAAGTCTGAAGTTTTCTCAGTCTAGTGGGCTTTTACCGAAAGTTCATCAAAGACTTTGCGAAAATATCAGCTCCACTTACAAGGTTGACGAAGAAGAACCTAACTTTTAATTGGGATTTGGATTGCGATGTTGCTTTCCAACGACTGAAGAGGGCTCTAACAACAACCCCAGTTCTGACGTTGCCGGATGGGAGCAAGATGTTTACCGTATACACGGATGCATGTGGTACGGGATATGTGCTGTCTTGATGCAAGAAGGGAAGGTAGTAGCTTATGGAGGCAGACAGTTGAAAGTACATGAGAAAAACTACCCAACCCACGATCCAAAGTTGGCTGCCATCGTCTTTGCGCTTAAATTTTGGCGCTATTATCTCCTAGGTGAGAAGTTTGAATTGTATACTGACCATAAATCATTGAAGTACCTTTTCTCGTAGAAAGATCTTAACTTGAGACAACAAAGGTGGATGGAGTTCTTGGCATCCTACGATTTCGAAATTTCCTATACCCCTAGCAAGGGCAATGTAGTAGCAGACGCCTTGAGTAAAAAGAAGCTGACCTTAAGTCCTCTCTTTGTAGAAAGGCAGAGCTTGGAGTACATAGACAACTTTGACTTTAGACCCTCTGTCGATCATGTGACTAGTTTGTTAGCATCACTAGAGGTGCGGCCTACTCTTTTGGATTCAATAGGAACCGCGGAACTTGAAGACCCTCAACTAGTTGATGTGATGGATAAGCTAATTAGGGGTGAGACTTCTAGTCACCTCAATAGATACTCCATCGATGATAAGGGTTGGTTGAGGCGGGATGGAAGGCTATGTGTCCCCCAAGCAAGGGATTTGGTGAAGAAGGTTCTCGAAGAGGCACACCATTCCAAGTTGACCATACACCCAGGTGGAGACAAGATGTATAAAGACGTAAAAAGGGTTTTCTTTTGGAATGGCATGAAGAGGGATGTAGCTGAATTCGTCTCTAAGTGCTTGATATGCCAGCATGTCAAAGCGGAGCAGAAGAAGCCTGACGGTCTGCTTCATCCTCTAGAGGGCCCACAGTGGAAATGGGATAACATTTCGTTGGACTTTGTTGATGGGCTGCCTAGGTCAAGAAGGGCCAATACCAGTATTTGGGTAATAGTGGACAAGCTCACTAAAAGCGCTCACTTTATACCCGTTAAGAGTAGAAGGACTGCCTCGCCTCTAACATCTATTTATCTTAAAGAGATAGTTCGACTCCATGGGATACCCTCCAGTATAGTGAGCGATCGAGATCCTATCTTTACGAGCGAGTTTTGGAAGAGTTTGCAAGAGGCTTTAGGCACACAGCTATGCTTAAGCACGACCTATCACCCCCAAATTGATGGCCAGACGAAAAGGGTGAACAGAGTACTAGAAGATCTCTTGAGACTGTGCATTCTTGATTTTGGAGGGACATGGGAAGATCATCTTCCTTTGGTGGAATTCGCTTACAACAATAGCAACCAAGCCACCATAGGCATGGCACCCTTCGAAGCTTTATATGGAAGACCATGCCGATCACCAACTTGTTGGTGGGAGTCTATAGACAAGCTCATACTTGGACCAGACATGATCAAATAAACTTCATAGAAAGTGGACTTGATACGAAGAAGAATGAAGACTGCCCAAGATAGACTGAAGTCCTACGCAGATAAAAGAAGGACCGACCTTGAGTTTGAGGTTGGAGACAGGGTTTTCCTTAAAGTATCTCCTTTAAGGAACGTCGTTCACTTTGGATCCGCAGGAAAGTTGGCACCAAGATTTGTAGTGCCGTTTCATATCATTGAGAAGATTGGGAGGATGGCTTATAGAGTAGAGCTACCCGAAAGACTGGCTGGAGTTCATAATGTTTTTCATGTTTCTCAACTACGAAAGTGCTTACATGAGTCTGCGGAAGTTGTGGAGCCAAGCATACTAGAGGAAGTAGAAGTGGAACGAGAAGCGACTGTGAGGAGAGTTCCAACTCGTATCTTAGGTACAGAAGTCAAAAAGCTACACAACCGCGAAGTCAGACTTGTTAAAGTTCAAAGGAGCGACGCCAAGGAAGATGCAACTTGGGAAACTGAGGACAAAATACGCGCAGCTTACCCTTATCTTTTTGAGGCAACATCATTGATCTCTTTTTCCTTAAGTTTATACATGTTTATATCTATCTTTCTAATATATCTCCTCGGTCCTATCCTTTATCCTAAGGTAGAAACCAATGGATATAAACATGTATTTGAAACATGTTATGATTGATGGCTGCAAGTGGTTGCTAGTGGTTGCTCGTGGATGCATATACACACACATTAGGTGTTAGATCGGCTCAGTCACTTTCATATTGCATATTCATATATGTATTTGTATATGGATTGAACTTGATGTGTTATCATATGGACGTTGCATTTGTATGAATGATTGTGCACTCATGTAGAAAGTATGGTTAGGAATAATCGCATACATAATGAACTCATGGCACTGACATAATTTGCATTAAGGAGGTCAACTGAATCAGTAGACCGCCTGATTTTGTATTAGATAAGGACATGTACACACACTATGCATACAGTCATGGAAGCATTAGAAGTCTTTTTAAGGACAATGGACGCCTGTGTTTGATGGTTGAGTAGATGGACAATTGGATGGTAGGATATACGTTCTTCTCGACTCGAAGATTTCGGGGACGAAATCCTTTAAGGAGGGGAGAATGTAACACCCCGTATTTTCTGTAATCATTGTAGTAACGAATTAAAGAATACTTAATTATAAATGTGAGAATTAAGGGAAACGGGTTATTCCATTGCGTTCATCTTGGAATTCTGCTTGAGATAGAGTCCGAGTTTGCGTAAATCGGACTCCGTATGAAGGATTTATGACCTTCAGAAGATTCAAGAATTTAAATAAATTAAAACAGTTCAAATTAAAATCCAAAATTCAAGTTCAAATCCCGAAGCAGGCTGGGCGAGAAATTTCCCTCCCAGAAATCAGGTGGACTGGGGGGTCGACCTAGGTCACACAGGTCGACCAGGGGGTCGACTTGGGGGTCTACCTACCCCCCTCGCCTAGATCCAAAAATGAGACGATGCTGACTAGTTGTTGAGACTTTTCTGACCTATTGCTGAGTCACTAGGGCTTAGGTGGCAATTCTGGATAACTCTATCTAGTCTGGACGGTTGTGGTTGCTCCTAAAATAATCTAACGGCTCACATAAGATTAAACTTCTATAAAAGCAACCCTAATCCTCAAACCCTAAATCACACTAATTCATTCCAAGGATCCACCATGCTGTCAATCAACATTCTAGCCTAGCCACCATTTATTCTTTAATTAGAAAGCGAGTTAAAAGCTTCGAATAAAAACTTACATAGAGAAATTTATAGTCTTCTTCAAGGGATTGCTTTTTGAATTCAGAAAACATCCCAAAAAAACAAGACTTTCTTTTCTTTGTAAGTCCTGTTATTATTTAGATGTGAACGATTAAAAGTTGTGATTTGTAATAAAATGAAAAATAAATTAATTCCTAGTTGTAACATAATGACGATGTTGATTTATGCCTATTCTTGTAATGATTCTATCATATATGCTTGTGAGATTATTGTGGTTATTATGTTGATGTTAAACCAATCATATATTATGTAAATTTGGTGATCTTTTCATGTTATGTAACATGCAAGTTGTTTAGATCTACATTTATGTTTATTGAATCATGCAAGTTGTTAGGCTAAGACATGTATTATGTTTAGATTCACATTTAGATCTATGAAAATTGGATCCAAAAAAATTAAAGCTCATATTTACATGCCTTGTTAAACTTGTGTAAAACCATATGCTTAAGATTCATGTTTGTTGGATCCAAGATAAAAGTTCATATTTACATGCCTTATAAAACCTGTGTAATTCCACATGTTTAAGATTCATGATTATTGGATCCAAATTAAAGTTTACATTCACATGTCTAGTTGAACTTGTGCAATTCTTTATGCTTAAGGTTTATGTTCATTGGACCCAAAATAAAAAGTGTACATTTACACGCCTAGTTGGATTTAGGTAATCACATATGCTTAAAGACTCATGTTAGTTGGATCCAAAAATGCAAGTTCATTATATTATGCCACGTTTACATGACACATGTTTAGTTAGTTCCCTTATTATTTTATGTTGTGTGAATGGTACGTGCTCCCTTTTTTCCCCTTTTGTATACAAGTTAGGCTAAGTTACGAGCCTAACATTCTATATGAATTTTGCGAACGTATGACGGGGGTAACGTTGGGAAAACCTTAAATTCATATTAATGGAATAATTTGGATCATAAATATATGAATGATTAGTGGCATAGAATTGGCATAATTTTTATACCTAAAAATTATGAACATGATTTACAGAGGAATTAGGCATGACTTGAATGACAATAATTTACGTATAAACACAAAAGGTAAATATGTAAATTTAGAAAAAGACGAATATGCCTAGCCTGAGGTTAGATTGAGTTACGATGTAAGACTGCCCGGCACATCCAGCAACCGTAGCAATATATATCTAATGTGACAGGTTAGTGCATCAAGCCTAAAAGAACTCGAGGTTAGATTGAGTTGCGGTGTAAAACTGCCCGGACCCGACCGGCACATCCAGTAATCGCAACAATACCTGTCTAATGTGAGTGGTTGGTGCTTTAATGAATGAATTAAAGCTAAGACAGGAATGGTAGGGTTAAGTTAAATAAGGCAACACTTAACCAATACAACATGTTAACTAAACTGATGGGTGGGGTTAGGTTAATTTGGACACTTAACCAATTTAACATGTTGATTAGGAAACCCTTGTAACGGGGACCCATTTCAACAGTAACCCACATAGATGTATCATGGTACCCTGAACTAGGCAGGGTGGGGCACGATTACTAGGCTGATTATAAGCGGTCAAAACAACGGCGGGTGGTGCGTCAGTGTAGGTTCCAACGGAGTGCGGGCGTGCACGTACTCCAGAGTGGAAAAAGAAGGCATTGGGCATCACTAGTTATACACTGTGCATCTTGAATTGTGTCGGGTTGCCACCAAAGGATTTGATACACCCCATGGTGGGACCAGCACAGGTATCTACAATCAAGCTGGGGCCGAATGACACAAGTGGTAAGCATACATGAGTTGGAGCCGATCGATAAAAAGGGGATCATTTATCTTGAACACATGGTGCTAGTTGAAACACTGGTACGAGAGTGTAGAGAAGTTGAAATGAGTGCGATAGCATATTTAGTCTTATTATCTTATTTCTAGGGTGTTGTCCTAGATTTAATTTATTCAAGTCATAAAACTTTTCTTGTTTACATGTAAATAATCACTGGTCTTACCAGACTCATGTCTGACCCATTTTTCTTTCGTCTTCTTTTCTTTCGTTTCCCCCCTCAGGTCCGCAGGGAGGAAACACCTCAGCTTAGTTTAGACCTTTTGCAAGCTTGAAGAGAGTAGATTTATAGCTTGGACTTTCTCTTCTTGGGCTATGGCTTTGGATACACTCTTAATGGGGATTATTCTACTTTATTATCATTTTATGCTTCTTTATGTTTTAATCAAGACAGAATATTTTGATGTAATGATTTAGAAGTTGTTTTAAGATAGTTTGTTGCAATGACTTTGTTATGAACCATGTATGAAATAAATTTCGTTTTTCCGCTGCTTATATGTCTGTCTTATGAATTATCTGTGTCTTTTACCTTCAACGCTCCACCAAAGTTAAGGCATTCCCTTTGTGAGTGACCTTAATGGAGGTGGGGTGTTTCAGATCTTCACATCGAATGGATTACTACTGATGCCTTGGATATGGGTAGCTCCCATGAAGGGGTTATATTGGTAGTGGTCCGGACGTATTTGTTGATTGCCCGGATGTGCAAGGGCCTCTCTTCCGTATTGGACATATGAAACGATGAATAAGGTGCTTCTAGTCTCGTTCAGATCCAGAACGAGCTGGTATATGGATGTGTATCAGACATTGGATTTCGTTCTATGTTGATTGACCTCTATTAAATATATATTTGTTTGGTGGTGGAGAATTTATTCTTTTGCTTAACACCCTTCTCTAAGACATACGAGCTTAGAAGTTATATATCGATAGACATCAGTCGTATGGCGTGGAATGTCAATATGCCATACTAAGATGCAAGTGATCAAGGACTTTGTTGAAAAGCAGAGCCTTGTGGTTGATGATCAAAGCACGGCTTTAAATAGCATTACTTTGTGTATAGCGTTAATTCGCGAGCCTCACACCCCGGTGTGAACCAGAAACAGAAGAGGACCTCAGGGAGGACATGCATTTCCTTCTAGCTAGGAGTGGTGTCATGGTATGGAGCCCAGACATTTTTACTTATGTGGATGATGGAAAGCGAGGCGCCTTGGATATATCGGTCACTACGGTGCCGATGGATGGCATGGTCGATATACTGACTAGATTTATGCCCCATAGGAAGGAGAAACGTATTGTTAAGGAATTATAATCCACTAACGTAAGTGTTGACCGGCCCTGACGCTACAGGTGCGGCTGAATCCTGAGACATGGGCTAGAGCATCTCGAATTCGGTAAGGACGATCCCTTGCCTTGGTTCATGATGGAAATCCAACTTCCAATACGACATTGTGCGATTTTGATTGTAAACCTATATATGGCGACATGATATATGGTACCCATGCCGTCCATGATTGATTTTTTTTTGAAATATATAGACACTAATAATAATATCAAATGATTTTATTTTATATGTATCAAGCATATTTTGGCTATTATAAGGTAAAACTTTATCCTCCAGCTTGCGTTGCATTGTATGATGGGACCTGAGTCTTATAATGGCTTCATTTTTGTAAAAAACATTGCGTTGTTTAAATGATTTACTTGTTTTATGCACTGACAATCCAATGGAGTAAACCCGTTCCGCATTAGCTACGTGGTCCTGTGATTAGCCTTATTATTAAATAAGCTAAGTAGATTTCTCATACCAGTCCCATGACTTGCAAAATTGGGTGCTCCTATTTTCTACACGGGAAGCCTTGTATTCAGGTTTTAGTAGACTCATTGTGGATAGCTATAGGGCCGAAGATGGATTCTATCATTTCTATTGTGTTGTTCAGACTTCATTATGTATATTATGTTTAATTCCGCCGCAGACATTTTATATTAAGCTGAAAATGTATTTTTTACTAAGTATGATCCTGATTTGCTGTGTAACTCTGATGATTATGTTATTTCCAGTGTATTTTTATGTACATTATCTGGTGTAATGAAATATTTCTTTTCTGCTGTTATTGTTTATGTGTTATATTCCCCTGATTATCCTTGCTTCCATGACACGGTGGTTTGGGTTGTCATAATCGCTATCTAGTATCCATTTGTCCTTTTTTATTTCACCATTTGCTTGCCAGAATTTGAATTCTCAATAGCCATGTAACACACCATTTCAAAATTTGAATTTTCAACAGCCACTTCACCCATCTTATCAAATTTTGAATTTCCAATAACCATACAACACATCTTTTCCTGTAGTGGACAACATTTTAGTAGATCACTTGAATTTTCAACATAATTAAATGCAGACTCTTTCAACATTGATGCAATCCACGAGTTGATACTATTGTCAATAATCATTTCAAAATTTTCCATTTAATATTTTCAAAAATCAGATTATGAACTTTTTGAAAAACCTTTCTCTGATACCAATTGTTAGGGAACGCGGAGTGAGGTTCTTAAGAGAAAACTAACACTAGAAGGGAAGTGAATAGTGTTTTCAAGGAATTTAAGAAAATCTAAAACTTATATGATCTACAATATGAATTACACACCATGGAGATGATTATTGTTAACCGGCCTTTTGGTCCGGTTCCCAAAAGTACGCAAGACACGCTCGACTCAGCATATCGCATGATATTACAGCCCAAAGGCGTTGCCAGTACCAGAAGACCTGAGTCTAGCCACCAGCAGAATGTCGCATCCCTCGAACACGACCTCCATCAGTATCCGTTCGCAGCCGAGCCGAAGGCGAGCCGTTCTCCGAGCCAAAGGCGAGCTGTCCAGCGGGTCCGGGAGCAGCGTCGGTGGGGTTCCAAGGCCCCACAGTCCCGGTGACGATTGACCTAACCGGTTAGGTCAAAACTGTGGGCACCGCCCGATTCATCCAATTTCCGCCAACAAGTGTGTTGCCCAGAATCACTAGATCGACCCAAAGTCAGGATTCAGCCAACAACTTCCGCAACCTCGTCGCTCCTCCAAACATTGCTAAACAAAGGCCTCGCAGTCCGAACCGTTCCCGAGCCGATGCCTCAAATCCTAAAGGAATCACGAGTCTCGAAGCGCTCGAACCTGCGGTCCACACGCACCTCGAAAAGACTTCGCACCCAGCGGGTGCGAAATTTCACACCCATGCCCAGGTGCGAAATTTCGTACCCATGCCTGGGTTCGAAATTTCGAACCCAGCAGGCTCGAAATTTCGAACCTGACAGGTGCGAAATCTCTCAACCCTGCCTAGGTGCAAAATTTCGCACCAAAACCTGGGTTCGAAATTTCGAGGCGCGCGGGTGGCAGCCTTGAATTTCCTGCATGTGGTCCCTATTTCTACCTAATCCTACCTACTCCTACCTACTCCCACTCCTATAAATAGCCCATGGCCTCACACTTCAAAGGGGTTGGATTTTCTTCACTTGAGACCTCCCTAGAGCTTCATGAACTCCATTAATGACATCTCCTATTTGAGGAAGAAGGAGAATTAAATATTCTTTTTCCCAGATACCTAGCATATTTCAATTATGAAAGTGAATGTAATGAGCATGGCTCTACCTTGTAATTCTTGAGTGATTAATAAAAGTTCAACATCCTTCCAAAGTGGACGTAGGCCTAATCCACGGTCGAACCACTATAAATACTTGTGTAATTTACCGCTTTCTCTTAGTCTTGCTAACAAATTAACTATTCCTAGTAATAGTAATCTTTGGTGTTTACGACATTTTTTGCCGTCAACATTTGGTGCTTTCACTGAGAACTGAACTCAAGATTTGTATCTTTCTTCCACATTGTCATCTTGACTTCGACGAGCTTAAGGTTCCTTGCTCAACCTGCAGTCGAATCCGCTTACGATGGTAAAGAAGTCAAAGAACGCAATGGTCGGCTCTTCAGCCGTAGCCGAGGCTGGCACCTCCCAACCACCTAAAACGACGGATGTCCCGGCCACTAATGAAGCCGTCCCTCCCATATTGGACCCCAAAGAGCCCGCGACACAAGCTCAAATCCGCGTGCATAATGAAAGATATGAGAACACAGCGGTCGAGCTTAACCAAGCATGGAAGAATAACATCGACCTTATGCGACAACTTCAAGAAAGTCAGCGCATCGTCACTCGATTTCAACTAACTCGGAACAACGCTCGACCTCGACCAATTATATCGGAAACTTTTTCTTCCGAATCAAGGGGCCCGCATCAAAGAAGGAGGTTTAGTCTCATTAACGACGTCGTCGTTCACACCAACGCTCACGACAACAACAATGGCCCCGCCAACGGCAACGTGAATGGCAACGGCGACCAAGCTACAGTCACATATAGCGAGGGGCACAGTACCGAGACTGCTCTCGCTTGATTATCGACGACGGACCAGATCCTACAAACCAACCTCTTTCTCGACACAACTCGATGGTCGCTAATCAGGGTGATGGGCTTGCTATTCTAATGGCCCGCGCTCCTCCAGAACAGGATCTGCATCACCCTGCTCCACCTCGCCGTCCACACCAAGACCCAATAATAGATGTCGAGGATAAGGAGAAAGACGATCCGGACATCCATCATAGAAGGAGACCTCAAAACAGGACTCCGGAACCTTGCCAAAACCGATGGGTCCCAACGGCGGATCCCCATCCAACTTACCATCCCGGCATGGTCCGAAGAATAATGAGGGAAATGTGAGGGAACGTGCATGATTCATGGGAAGCGCACATTAGGCGCAACCCCTTCATGAGAAGGGTGAAAGAGGCTGAATGGCCGCAACACTTCAGCATGCCACAGATGCTGCTCTATGACGGCACCACGGATCCCTATGCCTTCCTAAATCAATATGAATGGTAAATGGGCTCGAACCAGGGCAACGATCCGATCAAATGCAAGTGCTTTCCAGTCTTCTTATCGGAAACCGCTCCACTTTGGTTCTCTTGCCTCCCACTTGATTCCATTGACAACTTCGGCTGGTTAGCGACATAGTTGGTCAAACAATCCAGGATGCATATTCCAACTCCAAAGAGTGCCCTCACCTTGTTCAACTTATACCAAGGACCCGCCGAGTCCCTCAAAAGATATCTCTCCCGGTTCAGTGTCGCCCTCGCTGAGGTCAAGGACCCAGATCCTCGCACCGTAATCTTCCAACTAGCGGAAGGCGTACTTCCCACTTCCGAATTTGGGGCCTGGATTGATCAGAAGCAGCCAAAAAACCTCAACATTTTCCATGAGAAGGCTAGGCAATACTTATGTCAAGAAGAAGCAAGACGTAACCGACTCTCCAGGGCCGGTCTTCCCAACAACCCACATGTGAATACCATAAATGATAGTGTCAAAGAGAAACGGATAACGAAGCTCTTCGATAAGGACAAGGGGGAAAGACCCTACAAACCAAGGCCGAATAGCAGTAGGCACGACGGCCGCAACAACGGCCAGGTTCCTACAGAACCCCAGAAGCCCGGATCTCACCGGACATATGAGATCTACACCCCGCTGAATGAAGACTTGGAAACAATCTACCGGGAATCGTGCAACGCGCTTTAATACAAGAAGTCGTACAACAGGGAATCCACTAACCATGAGAAGAATACCGGCAAGTACTGTCAATACCACGACATGTACAGGCATAATACCAATAATTGCCGTCAATTCAAAGACGTAATCGAAAGGCTTGTCCATGAGAAGCGCCTTGAGCAGTATGTCCAAAAAGCATCATGACACTCACCAGCATTAACCAAAATTCCGGCAAAACCAAATGCTTACTCCATTGGCCGCAATTGGCGCTGGTACCTCTCGCCAGTCCCGAGCAGCACAGGACCCGCTGGAAATGGATCTCCTTCCACTTGTGGCCCCCGAAGCCCCTACGACTCAAGCACGGATTCGCATGCTTATTGAGAAATATGAGAATGCAGCTCTCGCGCTAGGCGCTAAAGATTAACATCAACCTTATGCGCCAACTTCAAGAAAGTTGACACATCATCATTCTAATTCAGCTTGCTCAGAACCGCGCTCGCTCGCAGCACACCACATCGAGAATTTCTCCTTTCAAGACTAGGGGCTATGCCGAGGAAGAAGGTTCAGCCTCATTAAAAACATTGCCATCCGCTCCAACACTCGTACAGCGACAGCAACAGAAACAGAAATGAGATGATGATCGAACCACCATCACTTACGGCCAAAGAGCACAGTAACAAACCATGTCCGAACAACCAACCTTCTAGCCGGAATAGCCCAACTGTCGCCACTCACAACCAGAGTCCCACTCTTCCAGCAGCCCGTCGGGCCAGAGTACTTCCGGACCAGGGTGCACACCAGCTCGCCCAACCTCGACAACCATACTAAAACTAGACCATCCATGACATGAAAAAAAGCGAGCCGGATGTGTACAACAGAAAACGTCGACGGAATGGAAATCCCGAAATTCATCAGAACTAATGGGTTCCATAAGAAAATCCCCCTCCGGCATATCTCCCCGATGTGGTCCGAGTAATCATGAAAGATATGCGAAGGAACGCCGACAACTCAAGAGAAACCTACTTGAGGCGTAATCCCTTCACTAGGATCGAACACAAAGCTGAGTGGCCTCGATGCTTCAACACACCACATGTGGCATTCCATGAAGGCACGGCTGACCTCTAATCTCGGCAATGTTAGAGTCACTACCAAAAGTGGAACGCGTCATCCCGGCTGTCCCTGGCTTTGACGCTCAAGCCTCCGCTAGGCGGACTCGAGCTGCTTTGAGTCCATACTTACCCCTATGATTCTAGCATCCAACAAGGCCCAAGTTCACTTCAACTGACTTCCAAAACATCATGCAATCGAAGTTGGAGACTCACAGATTGCCAAAGACCTTCCGCCAAGAAGGTGTGCTAGGCTCCAAAGTCGTGGACTAGATCACGACCTCTATAATGCGACAGGAGCCTAAACTCCTATTATCGCCGACACGATCTGTGGGATCGTGAGGGAGCCACGGGGGCACGCCCACAACATCTATAAAACCAGTACGAGGCGTAACCTATTCACTTTGGCTATCCTTAACACTGAATGGCGCCAGCACTCGACACACCAACACTTACTCCATACTTAAAGTGGCCATGATTATCGAAGCTTCATTAGCCGCCACAAATGGCACGCGAGTTCATTACACATCGCCAACACCATAAAGTGCAAGTGCTTCCCCATCCTTATCCAAGATGGCACTATTCGGGTTCTCTCGACTTCCACCTTAAACTATCCCAACTCTCGATTAACTTGCCAAAAGATTGGTCGCGCAATCCCGGTTGCACATCACGATGCCTAGAGACCTTCTTTCAGCCTCGAATATTTACCAAGGCACCCATGAAAACTCTCAAAGGCTATCTCGCAAGATTCCACATCACCTTGGCTGAAGTCGAGAAACCTACTCCTCGATCGCACTCATCTAGCTCACAAATGGTATACTACCTAATTTCGAACTTAGTGCATGGACCGATCAAAAGCCATCAAAGATTCAGGAGATCTTCTGCATGAATGCTGGCTACCTCTTATGCCTAAATCCAGCCTACAGGAATAACGCCCCTACCCTCAACATCCTGCCTCATGACGGCATACAGAGCTCCAACAACTCTAATTCTATCGCTCTACACAATCTTGCTTGCGCCGGCAACATCAAAGGTAGTCGCAGCAATGGATGGAATCGTCTTCGACTCCCATCCTTCTGCAGCTGTACTGCACTTGGAGACACTTCCGAGAAAATCTATCTTGCAACATGTAACTCCTAACCACACAAAAGCTCAAGACCTAAAAGTCCGACGAGCGTACCAAGGGACTCCACAAAATATTGTTGGTTTACAGCATCGTGGATGCGACACGAGCATGCGACACGAGCATGCTGCGCCACTTACAAGACAAGCACGAGGAACTCATCTGCATGGGATCTCCAAGCCACTTAACGCTCACCAAATACTCCCGTTACACGGAATCTCTGAGCCACTTGACACTCATCGAGGATTCCCATTATGAGGGGTCTTCGAGCCACTCGATGCTCATCGGGGATTCACACCGCATGGGATCTCCGAGCTACTCAGCACTTATCAAAGATTCCCACTAAAAAAGAACTCGACTACGACAACTAATCCCTTAGGATCATCCCCCCGACTTGTCAGGACTACAGCTTCCATGGCGCAGTTGACTCTAGGTGGTCATCGGAGATGCCAGTTTGCAACTCCTCTCTACCTATGCCTCCCTCAATATCCGGCAACTTCGGGGCACAACTGGAAGCTTAACAAAAGGCCTTCTCGAGTGCACATCGACGATCTCATCTTCAAATGGGTCTTTCCCCCACCTGCAGGGCTCCCTCCCCGTTTGGAGGGCCCATACTCATACAATGGAAGCTTAGCGATGGAACTTTCAAACTCTCCACTATGGATGGAGCCTAACTCCTAAGGGCATGGAATAATTAACGTCTTCGCCTCTACTCTACATAACTTAATGTACAACTGTTCATGCCTTCCAATGATATTATGTTTTCCTATAATTCGAGGCATTGTAAAGGCTACTAGTACCAGAGTTATCTGTAGTAATGATGTTCAGTTCTCTATCACCCTTCCATGTTTACTCCGTGCATGACGTGTTTGGTTAATCCTGACAACCAGCTTGCGTACAAATATTTGTTCGCCGCATGGGCGCCCCGAGCACGGGAGCCGGTGCCTCCATTCGAACCTCGATCCAACATCGAGGCTAAACAACACTGGCTACGTCCGGTACCTCGAGCATGGGAGCCGGCAATGCTACTCGAATCGCCGGCCCACGGCGCGACCGAGTGTAAATAACAACTAACTCAAACCTTGGCCCAGTTCCGAGGCCAAGGATAAATCGTTCTGCATCCTAGTCCAGACGACTTGGCGCTACTCTGCTACCGACTAAGATCGATGCAAATCTCTCTTCGCTGGTTGCGGGTGCCGGTCGAATCTTGGCGTAGCACGAAGACCGACCTTAAATCGTTTCTCCCCGAAGCCCTAAAGGCTTAGGTGTAGCTCATGGCCACGATCGGACCCTATGAGCTGACGATCAGAGCTTTTCTACGCCGGCGAATAAACGACGCTTGGCGGCTCACCCCAACCCGATGAACGACGGGAGAGCCATACACTAGACGAACCGCACAACGCGATGTCATATGCCTTTGTTACACTTGGGATTAACCCCGGGCAACCCAAACACAGTAGGCGCTCAGCCTGGCTTCACAAACTACGGGTTTTCTAAGATGAGGAAAACTTACTAAAACCAGCGCTCTATCTCACCCCTGCAGAATAATTGACCCGGAGCGCGGTACACAATCACACCCCTTTGGAATAATTGACCCGGAGCGCGGTACACAATCACACCCCTCTGGAATAATTGACCAAGAGCGCGGTACACAATCGCTTTTTCGTTAGGTGTAACGATAAGTATGCTTATGCAAGTACGAGACGCCTGAAAACATAAGAAGAACATCCGAACACTTAACACAAATTGCGACTAATTCATATTTCATTTCTACACACACCTTGAATAGACTACATGTCTAACATTTCTTCTTTATGATAACAAGGTGTACATGAAAACCACACCATACATTTAGGGACCAAAAGCGAGGGTCAAACTCGCATATACTATTGGTTTACCTAACCCAAAGTATCTTTAATTCCTTTAACAATTATTGATGCTACTCATCTTTCTCTTGTCTTTTCCTTTTTCTGTACAGGTTTAGCACTTGACAGGTCACCACCAGCGATGGTCCTCTTCCTTCCAGAATCGCTTCCTCCTCCTTTGCTCTTCACAAGAGCAACATATTCATAAGACATCGATGCGCGTCTCCCGCCATTATCCTCGCTTCTTGTAATTATCATAACTTCCCCGAGAGCGATACATGGCAACGGCCTAGGGACAATGTCAAAGGGGAGGACCAATGCAGCCTGGGTTTTCTCCCCAAATCTTCTTAGCGCCCGACTCCGCTCTCTTCTCAGCATCTTCAGCGGTCTTCTAATAAGATAGCTCCCTAGGCTGGAGTCGCATAATTGCATCTGCTTCGAGTTTGCAAGGGGTCCCCTCACCCTCTTTTGGTGGGCATCATCGACGGTTTTCCTTTTTCCTAGCCTACTCAGAGGCCTTCTGCTTCACAGCCTCAATATCGGCCTACTTCTTCACCACCGCAGCAGTAGATTTTTCCTCGGCATCCTACCTAGCCTTTGCCCACCCATCGTGTATGACAGCCTCGTCCTGTCCCTCTTCCCCTTTGGCTCCTTAGACTTTGCCACCAGTCGGGCTTCCTGGTCTTCCATCATAGCTTGCATTGTTGGCAAACTTACGTCAGTTATGCCTGTCGCACGAGCACTTTGGCCAACCAAAACTTTTCCTCCTCCAAAGAGACTCATATAAATGTGGGATCCCGAGGCTACAGAATTTCCTACTTCTCCAGATTAGTCTCACTGTAACTCTAGCCGATACTCGGATGCCGAGGAGGCACGAGGAAAAGCCTGGTGTTGCCTTCGCTCCATGGGGGATTGCCTAGTGAAAGAGGCAACTATTGGACTCCTGAAGGTTCATCGCTCGCACCCTCTTCAATTGGCAAGTACCCGAGTTCGAGGGCAGTCCCCTACCAATCCTTTCGCCAGCTTACTCATCGCAGGACCTGAGGAAAATCCCCACCACCTCCCACGCTGGCATTTCCATCACCACAACCTTTGGAACAACCATTCCAAAGAGGAACATACACCTCGCCACGAGGATGATCCAGTCCCAAAAGCTCGGGTCTCGGAAACTTCCAACCCCCTTCCAATACTAGGTAGGTCGGGCATAGAGGCCCAAACCAAAGACAGGGGGAGCTACACAACCACTAGTTCCCCGAGGAACATGGGAATTTAGACAAGTTCTCAGCATGTGAAATAAAAATTCATATCTCGATGCAAGTTCTGGAGTTCCCACCGCCGGTTCATCGGGTTCCCAAAGTCTCTACGCCTTGCCAGCAAGCTCATACTTAAACGCAATGTGAAGCTAACTCAAACCCCCTCGATGCAACAGCTTCCTACCTACAAGCGCATCGAAACATGGTGGCGACCCCTAGTTTTAATAACCATGGCAGTGACTATCGGTAACCATCAACACAATTCTCGGGTCGTAAAATGGTTACAACGTAATTGGTTTGGAAGTAACGACTCAACCGCATGCCACATTCTACGTGCATATCCGAGCGATCAGTCTGAATAAGTTCATTTCCAGAATCATTCGCCAACTAGTTATGTTACGTTCAACTTCAATCACAAACCATACATGAAACGTTCAGCAATGATCCGGACTTGCTGGCCTGTAACACCCCACCTCCGCTAGGGTCACTCACAAAGGGAATGCACTAGTTTTGGTGGAGTATTATCCAGGTAAACATACACAGAGATATCACAAGGCAGAACATAAATAAAGCAGTGGTAGAAATTAAAAACCAAATTTCATTACTTTCAAGAAAAGAGTCAAAACCTCATATATCCAAAGTACAAATTATTCCATTACATCAAGTTCTAAATAAAGAAGCATAAACTGAAGATAACAAAAGTAAATTATTCCCCAAAAATAGCAGAAGTGCATCCATAGCATAGCTCAAGACCAAACCGTACATGAGCTGACAGAAAGCAAGCTAAATCCAAGCTAAGAGCTAGCGTTTCCTCCCTGAGAACCTTGGGGGTGGGGGGAAACGAAAGAAAAAGAGGCGAAAGAAAAAGGGTCAGTCATAAGACTGGTAAGCCCTAGTGACTTTCAGTATAAAAACTAGTAAAGTTAACAAGACATGAGTAAACGGAAAGTAAACATAGGGATGATAATAAGTTTGGCAAAATAACTAAGACAACAAGATAAATCAAGTCTAGCATCGCATATTCAAGATTCGCTGCACCAACTGTACTATTATTCTAACCCATGTCAAGTATTAACCATGAAATGATCCCTTGGCCCAATATCATGAAATGACCCATTACGGGGTCCTACGGTACGATCTACTAATCGATCGGCTCCCTACAAGTTCTAGCTCGTCATGTGTCTGTGTCATACGGCCCAATCACGAAATGTAGTCAGCTAGGTTCACCATAGGGTGTATCAAGCCCTAGGGTGCCAACCACCGACACGAATCAAGCACGCATAGTGTAAACCTACTGGTGCCCAATGCCTGCTTTTTCAACTCTGGACTACGTGCACGACCGTAGTCCGCCTGAACCTACAATGGCGCACCTACTCAGCCGTCGTTCTGGTCGCTTACAATCAGCCCAGTAATCGTGCCCCACCCTGCCTAGTCCTAGGGTATCATGATACATCTAAGTGGGTTACTGCTGGAAAGGACCGCGTAACTAGGATTTCTAATGGGTTAACTGTTGTCATTCAAATTCGTGACTTAACCCTACCCAAATCATGTATCAAGTTGGTTAAGTGTGTTCAAGCGGCTCATGGATTAACCCTACATAATCATCGTGCCAAATTGGTTAAGTATATTCAAGTGGTTCATGACTTAACACTATCCTGTAGCATAAGTTCATTAATGCACCCCAACCTCTCACATTAGACTAGTTGTCATGGTCACTGGATTTGCCGGGCAGTTCCGGGCAGATTTACACCACAACATAGTCTAACCTCGGGTTTTAGGTGCGATATGACCAACTACCCACATTGGATCCTATTGTTTGCAGTCACTGGATTCGTCGGGTTGTTCCGGGCAGATTTACACTGCAAACTCAACCCAACCTCGAGTTGGCCATTTTCAAGTTTATTCTAAATGTCATGTCCAGGTTCAAGTTTCGAGTCTAAATTCATGTCAAGTTTTCATGTCATGTTTCATGTCAAATCGTGTCAAGTTCATGTCCATATCCAGGTTCAAGTTATAACAATGTTCACATTTCAAATTTATAGTAAATCGAGGTTTGCCTAAACTACCCAAATCGTATTCCCATCGCACGTGAATTCGAATCGATACAAACAAATCTAATTAGGGAATAACATAGAAAGAACAGGCATAAGGTGGCAAAAGTGATTATAAGTCAAGCATGGTATAACTTGAGATAAATGACTACAACAATACTGGCATATGGAATAGTGGTCTCAAATATCTAACCTAGCAAAATAGGGTGATAGTCATGGTAACAGTTGACATATGATAATAACCCCAAACTTGTGAATAACAACTAATTCAACATCACAGGCATGTTAACATCATGGACATGAGGGGTTTAGGTTTACAACATGTTTAGGCCCCAAATCAATTTCATATAAATATTCCCACAAGTCAAGGTTCAAGACGAATAGATCCAAGGTGAATAATAGTAGATCCAAAATAATAGATCCAAAAGGAACAATAATAAACCCAAGATATACAATGATAGATCCAAGATAATTATCATACTTAGGTTCAATTTCAATTTACAACATGTCCAAATTAAGTTTAAAGTTTAGATCTAAAAGTAACCGGGGATTACAGATCGTGGTTTGATAATTAGAAAACAAAGAGGCGATGTTGAATCTCGAGTCTAATAGAAATCTCCCCAAACAGCAATACTCTACACGTAGCCTTGTTGGAGAAGAAACAATCCCTTTTCTCTAACTTTTCAACCAGAGTTTTAGCAGCATAAGGTCAGAGAGAATTTGTGTAGAGAGACTAGAGTTAGGGGCTGTTTATATAGGGTCAGGCCAATGAATTTAGACAGAAATCGGACTAGAAACATCAGAGTGAACTCTGACTCAAAAATGGGCTCGGCAACTAGGTCGACACCCAGGTCGACTCTATGGTCGACCTGGTCTTGGGCAGGTCGACACTATGGTCGACCCCCAGGTCAACCTGGTCCTGAGCGGGAAATTTCCCGCCCAGTCCGTTCTGGGGTTTGAATTTCGAAATTTGAATTCGAATTCTGAGCTGTTTTTGAACTTGAAAATTCCTGAAACTTCGAAGGGTCATAACTTGGTCATACAGACTCCGATTTTTGAAAACTCGGACTCATTTCCAAGAAGAATTTTGAGACGAACGTAATGGCGTAACCCGTTGCCCTTGATTCTTATTTTAAAAATTAATTCTACCTTGATTTATAGTTATAACACGTTATCAAAAATATGGGTTGTTACATTCTCCCCTCCTTAAAGGATTTCGTCCCCGAAATCTCTAAGTTAGGGAGGATGTGTCCAACCATCCATCATCCATCTATTCAAAACATCATCCACAAGCAACCATTGTCCTTAAAAGATTTCTAGTGCTGTATGAACATATGCAGAAAGTGTGTGTATATGTACTTATCTAATGCAAAAGATCAGGCGGTTACTGATTCAGTAGACCTCCTTAATGCAAAATATGTTAGTGTAATGAATCCAACATGTATGCAAAATTCCTAACATACTTTATAATCTCTACATGAGTGCACAAACATTCATTCATATGCGACATCCAAGAGATAGCATAACAGGTTCCATCCATGTACAAGTATAAGTACTCATGCATATGCAACATGAAAACGCGACTGAGCCGATCTAGTGCCTAATGTGTGTCATGCATCCACTAGCAATCACTTTCAAACACTTGCAACCATTTGCAAACATCAACCATAACATGTTTCAATCACATGTTTACATCCATATGGTTCTACCTAAGGTTCTCAAGATAAGATCAAGAAGCTAACAAGGCAAACATAGGTAGTGAAAACATGATATGAAGGTTTTCAAGTTTATAGGAAAAGAGATCGAGAATGTACCCTAAAAAAGAAGTGGGTAAAGCGCGCGTATCTTCTCTTCAGTTTCCCAAGTTGCGTCTTCTTGGGCTTTACTCCACTATATTTTAACTAGCTTGACTTCTCGATTCCTTAGCTTTTTGATCTCCGTTCCTAAGATACGAATCGGAACTCGCCTCAATGTTGCTTCTTTTTCCACTTCTACGCCTTCAAGGATGCTTGGCTCAACCACTTCGGCTGACTCATGTAAGCACTTTCGGAGATGCGAGACGTGAAAGACATTGTGTACTCCGGTCAGCTTCTCGGGTAAGTCTACCTTATAGGCCATCTGCCCAATCCTATCAGTGATAGGGAACGGTCCTACGAACCTTGGTGCTAGCTTTACAACCACTCCAAAATGAACCACATTGCGTAAAGGAGAAACTTTTATAAAGACCATATCTCCGACTTCGAATTCTAGGTCTGTCCTTCTCTTGTCCGCATAAGATTTCTGTCTATCTTGGGCCGTTTTCATCCATCTTCGTATCAACTCAACCTTCTCAGAAGTGTCCCTTATCATGTCAGGCCCAAGTATAAGCCTGTATGTCGTCTCCCACCATCAAGTTGGCGACTTGCACGGTCTTCCATACAGGGCTTCGAACGGTGCCATTCCGATGCTAGCTTGGTAACTATTATTATATGCAAACTCCATGAGAGGAAGATGGTCTTCCTAAGTACCACCAAAGTCAAGAATGCATAGTCTCAAAAGATCCTCTAGTACCCTATTTACCCTTTTGGTTTGTCCATCCGTCTGCGGGTGATAGGCCGTGCTTAAACTCAGTCGTGTACCCATTGCTTCTTGCAGGCTATTCCAAAATTGGCTAGTGAAAATCGGCTCATGATCACTAACTATACTAGAAGGAACCCCGTGCAACCGTACTATCTCTTGAAGGTAAACAGACGCTAGCCATGATGCGGTCCTCTTGCTTTTCACCGGAATGAAGTGAGCGCTTTTCATGAGTCTATCAACTATGACCCATATGCTAGTATTTTCCTTCCTTGACCTAGGCAGTTCATCCACGAAATCCATCGAGATACTCTCCCATTTCCATTGCGGAACCTCCAAAGGATGTAATAGCCCACCGGGCTTCTTCGACTCAGCCTTTACTTGTTGGCACACCATGCATTTTGAAATGAACTCTGCCACGTCCTTTTTCATTCCAGCCCAAAAGAAAATGTGTTTCATATCTCTGTACATCTTATCCCCTCCGGGATGTATAGTCATCTTCGAGTGATGCGCCTCTTCGAGAACTTTATTTACTAATTCTCCCACTTGTTGGACACATAGCCTTCCATCACGCCTTAGCCATCCCTTGTCATCTATGGCATACCTACCGAGGTGACTTGACGTCTCACCACTAATCAGCTTGTCCATGATTTCAACTATCTATGGGTCTTCCTTCTGTGAAGTCCCTATTTGATCTAGAAGTGTAGGTCTTAACTCAAGAGATGCTAACGTACCAGTCAATGACTCAACAGCAGGTGTAAAATCAAAGGTTTCTATAAACTCTAGACTTTTCCTTTCAACAAATAAGGGGCTCAAGGTCAACCTTTTCCTACTTAGCGCATCCGCCACCACATTACCCTTGCCAGGGGTATAAGCTATATCGAAGTCATATGATGCCAAGAATTCCATCCACCGCTGTTGTCTCAGATTCAAATCTTTCTATGAGAAGAGGTACTTAAGCGATTTGTAGTCGGTATACAGCTCGAACCTCTCCCCTAGAAGATCATGGCGCCAAGATTTAAGTGCAAAAACGATTGCCGCCAACTCCAAGTCATGTGTGGGATAGTTCTTCTCATGAACTTTAAGTTGTCTAGCCCCGTAGCAAATCACTTTCCCTTCTTGCATTAGGACATCGCCTAATCCTGTGCCACACGCATCTGTGTACACCGTAAACATCTTACTTCCGTTGGGTGATGCCAAAACTTGAGCTGTGGTAAGGGCTCTCTTGAGTCTCTGAAAAGCAATCTCACATTCCATGTCCCATGTAAACACTAGGTTTTTCTTCGTTAACCTAGTAAAAGGGGATGAAATCTTAGCGAAGTCCTTAATGAACTTCCTATAGTAGCCTGCCAAACCGAGAAAGCTTCTCACCTCCGTTGCGTTCTTAGGAATTCTCCAGTCTTGCACCGCAACTACCTTTGCGGGGTCCACGGCTATGCCTTGCTTAGAAACTACATGTCCAAGAAACCGAACTTCCTTCCTCCAAAAATGGCATTTGGAGAACTTAGCCTTTAACTGGTGTGCTCTAAGCGTATCCATGACTTCCTTGAGATGTCTAGCATGCTCTTCTTCATCCTTTGAGAAGATCAAAATATCGTCCACGAAAACCACTACAAACTTGTTAAGGAACTCCTGAAACATCTTACTCATCAAATCTACAAAGTACGCGGGTGCATTTGTTAACCCAAACGGCATGACGAGCCATTCGAAGAACCCATCTGGAGTCCTAAACGCAGTTTTGTCAATGCTGTCCTCAGCCACTCTAAGCTGATGGAATCCTGTGGCTAGATCGAGTTGAGAGAAAATAGATGCTCCCACAAGCTGGTCAAACAAATCGTCGATTCTTGGTAGTGGGTGTCTATTTTTCTTAGTTAGCTTGTTTAACTCACGATAATCTACGCATAGACGAAGCGAACCATCCGCCTTAGTAGCGAATACCACCGGAGCACCCCATTCAGAAATGCTTCGCCTTATGAAATTTTTCTCAAGCTACTCCTTAACCTATTTACTGAGCTCTCTTCTTTCTCGTGGGGCCATATGCCTAACGAGCAATGAAACTGGCTTGGCATTATCAACAAGATAAATTCGGAAGTCTATCTCGCGTTTAGGAGGTAACCCCTTCACCTCATCAAAGACATATGGATATTCTTGGAACACTCTTACAGATTGCAAATTGTCGATGGACGAGTCAAGAGATTCAAGATAACACAACATGATCGGATCCTTAGGGTTACAAGAAATTTCAAGGGTATTACCAAGGCGAGTCATGAGCCTCACTACCCTTCGTTCACAATCAAGAATGGCTCCATAATTGGACAGCCAATCCATCCCTAGGATCAAACCGTATCCCTTAAATCCGAGAACATAAGCATTACACGTGAATTCTACGCTTAAGATAGAAATCCTCAAATCCACACACATCATGGATAAATGGGTGGAGCCCCTAATTGGATTTGAAACACTAACAGGATCCTCAACTAGACTAGTACTTAGGTGCGGTTTTTCAACAATATCAGAAGAAATAAAAGTATGCGATGCGCCAGAGTCAAATAAGGTTCGAACAGGAAATTCAGAAATGTAAACAAGGCTTTCTACAGAAATATTACTACCTCGGTCAAGAGCTGGAGTGGTGTTGAGAGAATGCAACTGCCCTCCAGAAGGTCCTGCTCGCTGGGCCTGCCCTTGCCCCTGCTTCTTAGGGCAATCTTTGCTGATGATAAGAATTTAAGCCCAAACCTCTCTCTAAAGTCTGCCCAAGTCTCAACGGGCCTAGTAGCGTTGGTGACTTCCCACCAAAATGCAGCTTCTCTTTCAACAACCATGCTGCCAACTGAACTTTCCTATGATCCTCTACATCGAAGTTAATAAACAAGTTTTCAGTCTCCTTTAGCCAGTTTCGTGCCTCAACGAAGGTTTCAGTTCCAACAAAGTTCTTGCCGCCCATTGCTTTAAAGTCTTTGCATATTTTGGCAAAGGTGGTACCAGGAGGAGGATGAACTGCGACCACTGGGGGAGGAGGAGGAGGGATGTCTGCCGGGCCCGCGCCGTTGGCCCTAGCTTCTAAGTACCTTCGGAACCATCCAGGTATGGGTACTCCCTCAGGAAGGTTAAGATTAGACATGCTGAAAAAAAAAACGGAAAGAAAAAGATTCAAACGAGGAAACAAAGGAAAGTGCTAATGGCTTTTAGGGAAAAGCCTTTTTAAACATAAAACTTTTATTGAAAAATGCTTCTTTATAAACGGTTTTGGAAAATAGTTTTAGGAGGTTTTTAAAACTTTTGCCCCGTCTAGTAACCTTCTGCTCTGATACCAAATGTAACACCCCACCTCCGCTAGGGTCACTCACAAAGGGAATGCACTAGTTTTGGTGGAGTATTATCCAGGTAAACATACGTAGAGATATCACAAGGCAGAACATAAATAAAGCAGTGGTAGAAATTAAAAACCAAATTTCATTACTTTCAAGAAAAGAGTCAAAACCTCATATATCCAAAGTACAAATTATTCCATTACATCAAGTTCTAAATAAAGAAGCATAAACTGAAGATAACAAAAGTAAATTATTCCCCAAAAATAGCAGAAGTGCAACCATAGCATAGCTCAAGGTCAAACCGTACATGAGCTGACAGAAAGCAAGCTAAATCCAAGCTAAGAGCTAGCGTTTCCTCCCTGAGAACCTTGGGGGTGGGGGGAAACGAAAGAAAAAGAGGCGAAAGAAAAAGGGTCAGTCATAAAACTGGTAAGCCCTAGTGACTTTCAGTATAAAAACTAGTAAAGTTAACAAGACATGAGTAAACGGAAAGTAAACATAGGGATGATAATAAGTCTGGCAAAATAACTAAGACAACAAGATAAATCAAGTCTAGCATCGCATATTCAAGATTCGCTACACCAACTGTACTAGTATTCTAACCCATGTCAAGTATTAACCATGAAATGATCCCTTGGCCCAATATCATGAAATGACCCATTACGGGGTCCTACGGTACGATCTACTAATCAATCGGCTCCTTACAAGTTCTAGCTCGTCATGTGTCTGTGTCATACGACCCAATCACGAAATGTAGTCACCTGTGCTAGGTCCACCATATGGTGTATCAAGCCCTAGGGTGCCAACCACCGACACGAATCAAGCACGCACAGTGTAAACCTATTGGTGCCCAATGCCTGCTTTTTCAACTCCCAGAATTTACTAGTGAATATAGGGTCACGGTCACTAACAATATTACTGGGGACTCCATGTAGTCGGACAATCTATTTGAAATAAATCTTCGCCAAACTTTTTGTTGTTCAAGTCGATTTAACAGGAATAAAATGGGCGGTTTTTGTGACACGATCAACAATCACCCATATACTGTCATTGCCTTTTCAGGTTCGGGGCAAGCCATCAATAAAATCCATAGAAATTCGATCCCATTTCCAACTTGGAACTTGTAGCGGTTGTAATAATCCGACAGGTTTTTGTTGATCACTTTTGACTTGCTGACAAGTAGAACACATGTTGACATAAATGGAGATTTCTCTTTTCATAGACTTCCACCAGAATGTGCACTTGTGATCATGATACATCTTGCTCGCCCCTGGATGAATACAAAGCTTGGATTTATGACATTTATCCATTACTTCTCTTCTGAGCTCAGAGATATCCAGGACACAAATTCGACCTTTCAACCTCAGAACTCCCTTGTTATCAATTTGAAAACTGGAGGGTTCGCCTTCCCGGACTCTTTTACTAATTCTCTGAATAAATTCATCATCCTTCTGAAGAGCAGTGATCTTGTCAATCAATGTAGGTGTAATGATAAGATTGGCGACGTCCGCATTTTTTCTGCTAAGTGCACCGGCTACAACATTGGCTTTTCCTGGAGTATACAAGATGTCCAGATCATAGGCCGCAAGAAATTCTACCCAACATTGCTGCCTCAAATTCAAGTCCTTTTGGGTGAACAGATACTTCAAGGATTTATGGTCTGTATATAATTCGAACTTCTCACCCAAAAGATACTGTCTCCATATTTTCAAAGCGAACACGATGGCCATCAACTTAAGATCATGAGTGGGGTATTTCTTCTCATGCGGTTTCAATTGACGGCTAGCATAAGCAACTACTCTGTCTCTTTGCATTAACACTACGCCAATACCTTCTATAGAAGCATATGTCTAGACTTTCAAATCTTGATTGCCATCAATAATTGTCAACACTGGAGCAGTAGTCAACCTTATTTTCAGGTCTTGGAAAGCTACCTCACATTCAGGGGTCCAAATAAACTTTGTATGCTTCTTTGTAAGCTTCGTCAATGGACAAGCTAGCCTCGAAAAATCTTTAACGAATTTTCGATAATAGCCAGCCAATCCTAGAAAACTTCTGACTTCAGTAGGAGTGCTAGGCTGCTTCCAATCTTGAATGGCTGTGATTTTGCTAGGATCCACCGAAATTTCTTCCTTCGATACTACATGACCGAGGAACTTCACTTCTTCTTGCCAGAATATACATTTAGAAAATTTGGCTTTTAATACATTCTTTCTCAAAATTTCCAAAATTTGTTCTAAATGTTTCTCATGCTCGGCAGTTGACTTAGAAAAGATTAAGATGGCATTAATGAAGACCAGAATAAATTTGTTCAAAACATCCCAGAATACTCGATTCATCAAATCGACAAAATAGGCTGGAGCGTTGCATAAGCCGAACGACATTACTAACCATTCATAAAATATGTTTGGACCTTTGAAAGCTGTCAAAGGAACACACTCTTCAGTAATACGCAATTGATGGAAACTTGTAGCTAGGTCCGTCTTCGAAAGCACTTTCGCTCCATTTAAGCGATCCAACAAATCATCTATACAGGGCAATGGATACTTATTCTTGAGTGTCTTCTTATTGAGGTCTCGGTAATCAACACATAGTCTGAGGGTACCGTCTGATTTTGGAACAAACACTACTGCTGCACCCCACTCCGAAATACTTGGCCTAATCAGACCTTTCCATAAAAGCTGTTTAGTTCGGTTACTCAATTCTTCTTTCTCTTTCCATGTCATTATTCGAATAGAATGCACAACTGGCCTTGCATTTGGAACTAAATCAATCCTGAAGTCGATTTCTCTTCGTGGAGGTAAGCTATCAACTTCTTCGAACACATCCGCATAATTTTTGACGATAGGAATATTTTCGAGAGCCGTGGGGGTGACCTCAAGAGCAGCCCAAAATTCTTTTCTGTCGAAATCTGAGCCTACGCAGGGTATAACAATATCTCCAAGCTTCGTTTTGACTTTAACAACCCTTTCAGCACATTTAACTTCGGCTTCATATTTGGTCATCCAATCCAACGCGAGAATGATATCAATTTCCACAAGATCCATAGCAGTTAAATTGAAAGGAAACTGATAGCAAGAGCAAGAGACGAGCACTCTACAATATAGCCCAAGAACAAGAGAAGCCCCTATCGGATTATGAACACTAATCGATTCCTTAAGATTCTTTGGGGTTAGCTTTAACTTTTTAACTATGTTGCTTGAGATGAAACTTCGTGATGTGCCAGTGTCAAATAATACTATAACTGGAATATTGTTGACAGTAAGAGTGCCTTTCAAAACATCTGGCCTTTCCCTATTAGTTGAGGGTGCTGGAGTTTCTGCTACTTCATTTACATGGGCTACTTCAGACTTCTTTGATAGCTGGCAATTCTTTGAAAGATGCTCCGTATGATGGTAAAGATTGCATTCTCTATTCTCTTGAAACTTTCTATTGGATTTAGATCCATCATTTTTTCGTTTCTTTGAAGATTTGTAGTTTATCGACAAATGTCCATGCCTATTGCAGTTAGAGCATATGGCAGTCGTTAACGGTTCTTTCCCAAATCTAGCCTTTTTCTTATCAGCTTTAGGCTTCTTGCTGGCCTCAGGTTTTGTACTTGCCTCTGGGCTATCAGTTTCAAACTTCCTTTTGTTGTTAGAACTGCCTTCTTCTTCATCTTCCAAGACACCTTGCTTATCAAGATCCTCATAGCGACAAGCCATAGTTATCATTTCAGAAAAAGGGAGATTAATATGTGCAGTTACCCAATTTAGGTATTTGTTTTGAAGTCCTTTAATAAATCTCCGATTTTTCCTCAAAGGATCTTCGACAGTTCTAGGGCAAAGCGGGAAAGTTTCCCGAATTTTTTCTGATACTCCCGAATGGTCATATTACCTTGTTTCAGATTGTAGAACTCATCATATAAATGATCAATTTCTCCCGGAGGAATAAATTTTTCTATGAAAATTTCTTTGAATTTATCCCAATTAATATTACCTTCTAGATTCTCCTTTGTAATAGTTTCCCACCAGGATAAAGCTCCGCCATTGAGTGCCCAAGATGCTATTAGTCTTTTCTGATCATCTCTCAACTTTAAGCCTTCAAAAATTCTCTTAGCAGAACGCATCCATGCTTGTCTTTCAATACTGGACTCTTTGCCCGAGAATGGTTCTCCACCCAGATTTCGATACCTCTTTACTGGAGCTTCTAGATCTGGTTCTGGTTGTGGGAGCATGACTGGATCATTAGATCACTGAACCAAAGATTTACTTCTTCTGTTTCTGCCACTTATTTCTACTATGTCTGCAAATAGCAGACAAAGGGTCGGCCAACAGGATAGATATTGTAAAACATAGAGACATATATTTAAATGTAAATGAATCTATGGGGGTGTATTTTTACTCATTCTAGGACATTACTAGTCCTATCTATGATGATTTATTCGTTTTGGAATTCTACTGATTCTATCTCTGATGATTTTTTTAACATGTTATATTCCAAGCTAAGTTTAACCAAAGCTCTAATACCAATTGTGATGACCCCAAACTCCCGTAACACAGAAGAAAGGATAATCATTGGAATATAACACATAACAATAACAACAGAACAGAAATAGAGAATTACGGCAGATAAAGCTCATCAAATTACACTGGAAATAATACATCATCAGAGTTACATACCATTATAGGATCATAATTAGCATAGAATACTGTTTCATCTTAATATAAAATGTCTGCAGCGGAATAAAAACATAACATAATAAGTGAAGTCTGAAAAGAAAAATAGGAATGATAATATCCATCTTCAGCTCCATCGCTATCCAGAATGAATCTGCTAAACCTCTATACAAGGCTGCCCGTGTGGAAAAGAGGCACCCAAGTTTGCAAAGTGAAACAAACTACAAGTCAGTCATGGGACTGGTATGAGAAATCTACTTATCCTATCTAACAATAAGGCTAATCACATGACCATGCCGCTAACGCGGAATGGGTTTTCTCCATTGGATTGCCAGTGCATAAATAAAGTAAATCGTTAAACAACGCAATGCTTTTTAAAAAAAATGAAACCATTATAAGACTCAGGTCCCATCACACAATGCAACGCAAACCGGAGGATAGAGTTTTTCTTTATAATGGTCAAAATATGCTTGCGATAAAATGGATTTGATATTATTATTAGTGTATATATGTTTCAAAATCATTTCAATCATAATATATCAATCATAGACGACATAGCTACCATATACTATGTCGCCATACTAGTTATACAATCAAAACCGCATGAGTCGTATTGGAAGTTGGATTTCCATCATGAACCAAGGCAAAAGATAGTCCTTACCGAATTCGAGACTCTCTAGCCTGAGCCTCATGATCAGAGCTCGAGTGACACTTAGATCTTCAGGGCCGGTCCACAAATATGTTAGTGTATGCCTGAACAATACGTTTCTCCGCCCTACGGAGCATAGATAGAGCCACTAGGGACTCAAATAACCGAGGCGCCTCATTCCATCATCCACATAAGTAAAAATGTTAGGCCTTGTAAAACCATTACACCACTTCTAGCTAGAAAGAAACGTATGTCCTCCCTGCAGTCCTTCTCCCGTTTCTGGTTTATATCGGGGTGTGAGGCTCGCGAAATAACGCTATACAAAGCTATGCTATTTAAAGCTGTGCTTTGATCATCAACCACAAGGCTCTGCTTTTCAAAAATTAGCCTTGATCATTTGCATCTTGGCATGCCACACTGACAATTCACGCCATGTGACTGATGTCTATTAATATATAATCTCTAAGGGTGTTAAGCAAGAGAATAAATTCTCCGCCACCAATGGATAATTACTAATAGAGATCAATCAATAAGGAACGAAATCCAATGTCAGACACATATCCATTTACAATTCCACTCTGGGTCTGAACGAAACTGGAGACACCAAGCATATCTGGACAATCAATAAGTATGTCCGGACAACTACCACTGCAACCCCTCCTAGGAGCTAACCGATCCAGGGCATCAGTAGTCATCCGTTCGATGTGAAGATCGCCGATCTTCAACCACCATCTTCAAATCTTCGACTTCCAATCGTCGTATAATTATTTGAAATGAGATTTAACTCGGACTTTTCAAATAATTCTCGTACATTTATAATTTAAATCAATCCTTTTCATCCCATATCATTTATAATATTTTATAATGATTTATCGCTATTTTTATTTATTTAAAAATAGCCCTTTTTAATTAAACGATGCTTCGGGTCATTACATGGCCCTGGCGCTGTTTTTATCAAAATTTGTTTTACACATTTCTCTAAATCTAATCGTTAAATCTTAGCAAATTTTATACCGTTCGAAAGATCTTTCCAAAACGAACCCAAGGTTCCAGTTTTGGGATAATCCGATGGTCGGATCTCTCGATATAATCATTTGAAGTTAAGATTTCAAAACGCGAACTGCAGCAACGCGATTCATTTTATTTTAATTTATATTTGTATATATATCAATATAAATATAATTCGTTCGACGATTTCAAACTATTTATTCTTCAAACAATTTTGTAAACTTCATATTCTTGTTATTTTTAATGAACATAAGTCCATTTCAAAACATGTACATTTTCTTTATTCCTTACATGACAATAAAAATGTAAATTTTTATTGTTTATCATTTCTATTTCGAATGAGGTATATTTTCCTTCATTTATCTACATTATATTAAAAATGAAAATTTTAATGTTAACTTGTTTCATTTTAAAATAATGAACATTTTTATATTTCCTTTCTTTACATTAAAAATGTGACTTTTAATGTAATCATGTTTTTCTATTTAAAACATGACATTTTCTAATTTCTTCCTTTAAATTAAAAATGAAGTTTTTAATGTAAACATGCTTTTAATTTTTTTAAAACATGACAATTTTTCTAATTTCCTTTATTTAATGAAAAATGTAATATTTTCCTTTTATTCTTTTATTACATAATAAATGTAATCTTTTTCTTTCATTTCTATTTACATTTTTTTTTTGAAAGGAAAAGGTAGTGAATCAGCATGATTCACGCCTAATATATTACAATAGCATAACATGTCGTGTATATACAACATATGTACAACCAAAAAAACAGGCTATCGCTACAACACAGCGATCATAATAGGTACATACGGCCTGACAAAAAGAGAGAGCAAAAACTACATGACATTACAAAACATAATACTTAAAGCCAAAATAAGCAGCAGCTAACGTCCTTAAGCATCAGGACCGGTGGTGTGCCGCACACGCTTGCGCACCCGGTCAGCAATGCTCTCCACATACCTCTTTCTCTCCATGCTGCCCAGTCATAAACAAAGTTAAGTATGGAGTAAATGATACTATTAGGGGCTTTCATCTTGCTTTTAAATTTTCTAGAGTTGCGCTCATGCCATAAAATCCAAGTATAAGCAAAGTTCGGCAAAGCAAAAAGGAAACTGTTGTGTGAATCATCTAAGGCTGGGTAAATGAAGTGCCAAAAGTTATATTGATCATGAATGAAATCCCCCCAAAGCAAGTCCAAGTAAAGCGAAACTAGACACTTAGTCCAGATGTAAAACGCAAGGTAACAATTCAAAAAAAGGCGATGGTAGTCTTCGTCGTCATGTCCGCAAAACACACAGCCACCCACTACGTTTACACCTCTCTGTCTAAGCCTGGAGACCGTATTCAAACGACCATGCTTCACAATCCACATGTGGATTTTAACTTTATCTGGAATTTTGAATCGCCACATATGTATGAATCCCAACCTCTTAGTTCTAGCAAAATTAATCAATTTGTATAAACTGCGAACGCTGAACAACTTTCTCTCCCCGTCAAGCATCCATACAAAATCATCATGCTCATTGGATAAACTCACATTTTCAAGCAAGTCAAAGATACAACGCAACTGGACTAACGCATTACCATCCACCAATCTGGAGAAAGTTAGCTTCCATTTGAAACTCGGAGCATCAAAGTCATACATCTCGCCAACTGTGAAATTCTTGTTACAAGCAATTGCAAAAAGATCCGAAAACTCCACACACAAAGGGATAGGGGAGAGCCAATTATCAAACCAGAATGAAGTGATATGACCATTTTTCACCACAATTTTAGTACCCAACTTCAACCAATGAGCATGGACCATAACATTACGACAAAACGAAGAACACATTGAATAGTCAGAATTCCAAACAAAGTTACCGTTATAGCCAGAACTGATAATACATTCTTTCCATAAAGCCTTCTTATCAGAAATCATAAACCATAACCACTTACAAAGTAACGCTGAATTCATGGCTTTCAAATTGATGACACCAAGACCACCCTGCTCCTTCGATTTACATACCTGTTCCCATGAAATCAAACAGCTAAGTTTTTTGGTCTCTTTGTTTCCAGTCCAGAAAAAATTACGACGAATGGTATCAATCTTCTCCAGCACCCATCCAGGAAAGTTATAAAAAAACATCCAGTATAATGGGATTGAAGACAAAACTGAATTCACAAGTACGAGTCTGCCAGCTTTTGACAATGAATTTCCTTTCCACCTCGCCAGCCTTGTGTCAACCTTCTCAATCATATGTTACCAATCCTTCTTCATCAATTTCTTGGGATGAATGCACATACCCAGATAGTTCAAAGGGAAAACTTCGGCCTTGCAGTTAAACATCTCAGCACACGACCCGCGCAAATCATCACTACAACCCAGCGTGTAAACACTGCTTTTATGAAAGTTAATTTTTAAACCAGAAAGACTTTCAAAAGCATAAAGAATGAAGTTAAGAGCAGCAAGATATTTACAGTCCGGTTTATTGAAAATGATCGTATCATCAGCATACTGTAGAGAATTAATGCCCCCAACCACATCTTTTATTTACATTGAAAAATGTAATCTTTTATTCTATCTTTTATTACTTTGAAAAATGTAATCTTTCATTTCACCTTTAATTACATTGAAAAATGTAATCTTTTATTTCATCTTTAATTACATTGAAAAATGTAATCTTTTATTTCATCTTTAATTATATTGAAAAATGTAATATTTCATTTCACCTTTAATTACATTGAAAAATGTAATCTTTTATTTCATCTTTAATTACATTGAAAAATGTAATCTTTCATTTCACCTTTAATTACATTGAAAAATGTGATCTTTGATTTCATCTTTAATTACATTGAAAAATGTAATCTTTCATTTCACCTTTAATTACATTGAAAAATGTAATCTTTTATTTCACCTTTAATTACATTGAAAAATGTAATCTTTTATATCATCTTTAATTACATTGAAAAATGCAATCTTTTATTTCATCTTTAATTACATTGAAAAATGTAATCTTTCATTTTATCTTTAATTACATTGAGAAATGTAATCTTTTATATTCTTTTTTTAATTAAATCGAAGAAGTAACTTTTCCATATGCAATCCTTTCTTACATTAAAAATGTGAAATTTCTTATGTAAACACATTTTATACAACAATAATCATTTTAATGTTTCATTCAAAATAAAATGTGAATTTCAAAGCAAAACATTTTTATTAACCAATAGTCAATTTTAGTGTTTCTATGTTTTTATTCAAACAGTGAATATTTTTACTGAATTAATATTTACATTAAAAAGGAGAATTTTTAATGTTAACCTGTTTTAAATTTCAAACATTAACACTTTTTCTATATTCTACATTCACATTAAAAATGGGATTTTTAATGTAATCATGATTTATTTTAAAAACAATAACAAATTTTCTATATTCTTCATTCACATTAAAAATGGGATTTTTAATGTAATCATGTTTTATTTTAAAACAATGAACAATTTTCTATATTCTACATTCACATTAAAAATGGGATTTTTAATGTAATCATGATTTATTTTAAAACATGAACAAATTTTCTATATTCTTCATTCACATTAAAATGGGATTTTTAGTGTAATCATGTTTTATTTTAAAACAATGAACAAATTTCTATATTCTACATTCATATTAAAAATGGGATTTTAAATGTAATCATGATTTATTTTAAAATATGAACAAATTTCATATACAATTAAAATGTGAATTTTTATTGTTTAACTTATTTTCATTTCAAAACAATGAATATTTTCCATATTTCTATATTCAATAAAAAATGTGAATTTTGGATGTTCAAACAAATTTCATTTCATATATGAATATTTTACAACACATGAATATTTCAGAAAATTTCGACAGCATAACGGCAGGGTAATTAAAACCGGCACTATCCCAATGTACGACTCCTCGCGCTACGTGAAAGCCTCGCAGCTTTTGACAAGGAGGATTTCAATAATCTATTTCGTATATAGACGAATTTTTCCACAAACTAATCCTATTCGATTTCAACCAAAATCAACAATCAACCATTCGTAATATTCACCAAATTTCTAATCACAACTGAAACAAGTCATCCATGGTTTGTGGACGACGGGTGTCGGGAGTTTCTAAACTCCGTCTGCATCCTAATATAATTCTATTTAATTAATTCGGATTCAGAAATCTCACATCGCTTTTTATTTTCTCTAAAATTGTAGAAAGCTCCAAAAATTCTGCAGTCTCTTCTTAAATGTAGTGCTCGATGTCACAAGTCCAACGCTTCCTATTTCATCAGATTTCGATTTCATATGAGAAAGATACGAATTTTTAAAGGTTGATAACATTTTATTGGTAATAAATTAAATAATTAATTTAATAATATCCTTCTTCTTCCTCTGATTGTCCAGGCCGCGTTTAACCCAATCCTTCGAAATTAGGTTTCCACTTCGCACAAACCACGAGGGACCGGAGTCGAATCAATCATCACTATGCCGTAGAGCTTCGAACGATGCACCCGAAGGTCCTCCTCCTGCCGAACTCGATCGCACCCTGTGGTGGCGGTTTGCCGATGAACGACATCGGTTTCTGCGCTGAATCCGAGGAGAATACTACTTCTTATTCGATCATAACCGTTCAAGTTCTAGAACACAATCCCCTCTTTGATTTTTTTCTTTGATTGATTCTGAAATTATCGAATGGATTTCAAGGATTTGTGGCAAGAAATTCAGAGTTGTATGTCTATTGGAATTGAATGATGGCGGCTGCAGTATGATGTTATGGTTAATACAGTATACTGTGTTTTTTATGGTATTTATATTTATATTTTATTTATTTAATTATCATAAAATCCAAAAATGCCCATTTTCTAACATGAACTCCAATTCAAACCCGACGGGTGTCGCCCTAGCTAAATACCCCCATACCGGACACGATGGGGTATGTTTCATGACCCAATTCGGCTATTACGATATGTTTTTCTTTAAATTAAATAATAAATCGTTTTATTATTTAATTTGTTCGTACATTTTAATTTACCAGGGACACATACTGATTCTAAAAATTCCTAGAAAAATTATATCTAGCTTTGTTTTGACGATACGTTCTCAACAAAACTGATTTCGTTGAATTTGGAGACCGTTTGAAAAATGGCCATTTTCTGGTCGATCGAAATTGGCTGAAATTATCAAAACACATTTTCTTTTGCCACGCTCACATATTAATTCCAAAAATTACGAAAATTGGAATCTAGAAATAATTTGACATTCCGGTTCCAACAAAAGTGGTTTCGTCGAAAACGGAGGTCGTTTGCAAAATGGCTATTTATACTGGCCATATATATTAAATATATATAAATTCTATAGCGACCTTTCTGAATATTCAACTGACCATAACATTTGATTCCCGCCACGAAATTTCAATTTTTTTTGGATTCGCTGGAATGATATAATTAATCAGATTTAAATATTTTTGTTTCACTAAAATCCGATTTATTTTGCAACCCGTATAATCAGTCAAAGTTTGAATTCAGATTTTCAAACTACTGCTCTCTTTCTCACTCCTTTTAAAATCAAAATAAATATAATCTTTCAAACTTCAATTTAAATAAATTTTTAATTGAAATTATTTAAAATAAATTATTTCAACTATTCAGAATTTAATCAAATAGTCTAAATAAAATTTTTAAATTGGTTCTGATTTTTCGGGTTGTTACACATGGCAATCATGGGACCCGATCAGATCCCCTTCAGTCCCTGCACTGGCATCATCCTCACAGCATCCCTTGGCACCACCATCTTGAAAACGCTTTCACCTCGCAACGAAGGCAATCTAGAGCCAGAGTCTAGGCCTTGGAGGCTGTTCGGCTTCCCATCAGTGCCCAGACTCCATAAAAAGCAGGCGCTCCAGAACATGATGACAACCTTTAGCCTCAACAACTAGCGCTATGGCCATCACCAACCGCCAGCGCAATGCCTGAATCAAGATGCAACTACATCATGGTTGGGTTATTGATCAGATCCCAAGACTAATAGCTCAATTACATGTCGACATCCTAAGTTAAGCATCAGTGCCGACAGTCCAAGCAAGTTCACTCCTCAAGGACCGCATCACGAGACCGAAGCTCACTAATTGCTGCGACTCATCAGGTGCCGTGCAAATGTTTGATTTTACTAGCCTAAGCTTGGAGCCAAGACCAAGTCACCGAAACGCGAAATTATGCGTCGTGCTTCCACGCACTTGCTAGATTATTGCACCCCTCAAACCGACTTTGACCTCTTGAAAAACCATGAGGGTATATTAAGTGTCCAGGATACGAAGCTCACTCCCGTATTCACACATACTTGGCGATCTTTATCCGAATTCCTAATTCCATTTCCCAAGATCCGTTGCTCCACGTTCTTGAGTGCCAAATCCGAAAGCCCTCTTACTTTCCATATCTCTCTTCCCTTCTCCCAAAAACCTAACGACACCTCGAACATCCAAAGTACAAAAGAAGTATTTTGGCATCCTCCACGATGATTTTCTGTCCAGAGAAGAGAAGAAAGGAAGTAACGACATTAAGAGGATCGGTACGCCCTAAGCGAACGTTTCAGGATCAGAATTCGGGATCGTACACCAGGCTATAATCATATTCGCTTAACTTCGAAGCTCCAACTACCAAGTCACTCACGACTCAGCGACCACTTGTGTACTCAACGAGTGCTCAATCATTGAAGTGCACGCACCCAGCGTTTGGGTTCGGCCTCGCCTCAAGGGAAAATCATATGAATACATGCCACGACATATGACAAGTATTATCCTAACAATGGCATTCGCTTATATGAGTTGTCGAAACTTTGATCAATGGGACTAGCTTGAAACTTTGAACGACCATGGGTTCACAAATCCAACCGATTTAGCGGATACTCAAAACTATCAAGCTCCATCCTAATAACGTTTCAACAACCACTTAGGGCGATTGCATGCCTAAGCCCTGGCAATAACCATGCATACATGCTTTGGAAATCGCAAACGAGCAGACAGACTTGATCCAAATGCATGCCCATAAGCCTCAAGGGTTCAAATGTACACACCCAACAGTCGACTCTCGATCCGAAAGCTCCATAAAAAGCTAAAATGTGCGATAACAAGCCCATGGCACGCCATTCACCTTCATGTTACCTATTCCAGCTCAGATTGCGTCACAAAAACCACATGCAAACTCGCAATGGGATACGCAATTATGACCGGATAATGAACCATTTACACTATGACGCAATCGAGAGTCGGCAACTAATGTTTATTGTAACACCCCGTAGTTTTAAAACAGGACATAAGAGATAATTAAATAATAATTAATCTTTAAAAGAAGAATTAAGGGAATCGGGTTGTGCCATTTCGTTCGTTTTGGAATTTTACTTGTGATAGAGTCCGAGTTTGCGTAAAACGGATAAAGGATGAAGAAGTTATGGAGGTTAGAAGATTTCAGTTTAAACCAAAATTAAAATAAAATATTCAAAACAGCGAAGGCGGGAGTTGGAAACGCGGAACCTACCACGTTTGGGGTGTCGACCGAAGACAAGTTGGGTCGACACCTATGTCGATTCAGGCTCTTTGGGGTCGACACCGGGGTCGACATAGGTGTCGATACCCCTGTAGGGGTCGACCCCATTAGCCAGATCTGGGCAGTGATGAATTTTTGAAGCCCTGAGCTGATGTGGCCTTCTTTGATTGGCCTATGACTAATTTCTGAGGTATTAGGGCTTATGTGTCATGCTATGGTTGGCTGGATGACACATCTCTTTGGTTTGATGGCTCTGATTTCTCCTAGACTAATCTAAAGGCTAGAATTGGACTTAGACTTCTATATAATCACCCCAAACCTCGACCCTAGAACTCATTCTATGAAGTCGTCATGTTGTTCGTCTACAAAATGACCTAGCATCCATTCATCTACCCCAAACTAGAGAACCAAATTCAAACTAGGAATCAATTAGAAGAACTAGAGAATCAAACGTCTACATCAAAGGATAGCTTTTCAAATTCAGAAATCAGATCCCAGAAATCAAGGTCCATCCTTTTTCTGTAAGTACAGTTATTGTTTAGATGTGAACGCCTAATAAGAAATCATGATAGTAATAACTAGATCTAGAACTATGCCTAATTCTATTCGTGCCTAGCCTTTTGTCAATTCTGAATTGCCTATGCCTATGAGACTATTGTGATTGATGTAATGACACCTATCGTGCCTATGAGACTATTGTGATTGACATAATGCAAACTAACATGCCTATGAGACTATTGGATTGAAAAAATGGAACCTATCATGCTTATGGAACTGTTGTGATTTATTTATCATGTTGTACATCCTATGCCTATGAGACTATTGGACTAACACAATTGAACCTACCATGCTGTATATGCAAATTACATGATAAGTTATGTTCATACAAGCTTACTTGTTTAGATCCAAGCTAGTACCCATGTTTATGATCTATATAAGCTCATGCTCATACAATTAGATCTATGCTGGTTCGCATGTTAATTAGATCTAATTTAAATGTAATATCACGTTCATGTGCTTAATCAAGTTTATTTCGATATATCCCAAATTTATACTATGCATGTTGATCCATGTTGTTTAGGCCTGTTGGAATGTTACATGTCCCTTTCTTTTCCCTTTTGTTTATATGTTAGGCTAATTTGCGAGCCTAATGTTCTATGTGAATTATGCGAACGAATAACGGGGGAGATGGTGGGAAAAAATATTAAACTATATGCTATTGGCATAGATTAGCTCATAATCATGTAAATAATTAGTAGCATGAAATGGTAGAATTTGTATACCTAGAATTATGCACAAATTTAGAGGGTAAATGGGGCATGGCTTGAATTGAAAAACTTGTGGATAATTTACATATGAACATCAATCATAAATATGTAAAGTAATAAAAAAATGAATATGCCTAACCTGAGGTTAGATTGAGTTATAGTGTAAGACTGGCTGGAACCGCCCGACACATCCAACAACAGTAACAATATAGATCTAATGAGAGAGGTTAGCACATTAAGCCCAAAAACCGGAGGTTTGATTCAGTTGTAATGTAAGACTGCCCGGAACCGCCCGGCACATCCAGCGATCGCAACAATTTAGATCTAATGTGAGAGGTTGGTGATTTAATGAATGAATTAAAGCTAAGAAACTGACAGGCTAAGAATGGTAGGGTTAAGTTAACACAACAGGGTAACACTTAACCAATGTATCATGACAAGTGGTAGGGTTAAGTTAACACAAGAGGGCAACACTTAACCAATATAACATGATGTTTGATAGAGTTAAGTAACACAAGAAGGCAACAATTAACCAATATAACATGATGTGTGATAGGATTAAGTAACACAAGAAGGCAACACTTAACCAATACAACATGATGTGTGATAGGGTTAAGTAACACAAGAGGGAAACACTTAACCAATGTAACATGACAAGTGGATGGGTTAAGTTAACTCGATTGGATTGATGACACTTAACCAATATAACATGATGAACGAGTGGGGTTAAGTTAATAGGAAACACTTAACCAATATAACATGATGAATGAATGGGGTTAAGTAAATGGGAAACACTTAACCAATATAACATGATGAACGAATGGGGTTAAGCTAAGGGGAAACACTTAACCAATTACAACATGATTGAATGAGAAGGGTTAAGAAACACTTAACCAACATGACACGACGTGTGGATTGGTTAAGTTAACTTGAATGGACGGATAACACTTAACCAATTTGGGGGTATACGAATAGACCCTAGAAAACCCTAGTAACGAGGACCCATTTCAGTAATAACCCACATCGCGGTACCCTGAACTAGGCAGGGTAGGGCACGATTACTGGGCTGATTATAAGCAGTCAAAATAGCGGCAGGGGGGTGCAGTAGTGTAGTTTCGATGGACTATGGGCGTGCACGTGCTCCGGAGTGGAAAAGCAGGCACTGGGCATCAGTAGTGTACACTGTGCATCTTGAATCGTGTCGGGTCGCTATCATAGGGATTTATACACCTTATGGTGGGACCAGCACAAGGTATCTACATGCAAGAGAGGGTCGACTGACACAGACACAAGGAAAAATTAATACAAGAAGGGAGCCGATCGATAGGGTAGTAAGGGTACATCTAACATCTTCATGGCAATTAGGCTGATTGAGGTAAGATCCTCATACTAGATGTACACCTGAAGGCTACCACAATTGTGGGGTTAGGATCACCTTAATTTATAACATAGGATACTAGTTGGGACACTAGTAAGATATACAGATCCTTTTTCACAGGATACTAGTTAGGACACTAGTAGGGAATACAAATCGTTCTATAAAAGACACTAGTTAAAATGCTTGTTGAGTGGTGTAGAGAAAATAGGAAATCAGAGAAAGAACCGAAGCACATTCAGTGTATCTTACCTTGTCATATCTAACGATCATCATTTGTTGTCTTGCTATGCTTATTATCATGGTTATGGTCTGGTAACCAGTTTATTCATGTCATGATGCTTTTACCTATTTACATGTTGAAAGTCACTGGACTTACCAGGCTTTATGTCTGACTCTGTTTTGTTTCGCTCTCTTTTCTTCTGTCCGCCCCTCAGGTTCACAGGGAGGGAATATTACCACTTAGCTCGGTTGTCTTTCCAAGCTCGAAGATAGATGATGTATTGCTTTGGACTCTCTTTTCCACTACTATGGCTAGCCCATGCTTTATTAGGGAATATCATTGTCATTTTATGCTTCTTTATTTTGTTAAACAAGACAGATGCTTTGTTGTAATGGGTATAGGCGTTTGGGGTTGGAAAACAATCTTTGTACAAGATGTTTTACCAAACTGTTGTTTTATCAATAAAGTAAAGTTTTATTTATTTTCCGTTGTTTAAATTTTTCTCTATTTTGTAATTTATCTGTCCTATACACTTATGACGCTCCACTGAAGTTAATGCATTCCCTTTGTGAGTGACCTTAACGGAGGTTGGGTGTTACATTTATTGTCTTTAATCTACAGGAACTAAATGCCTTGGATAGGTTCCAACTCAAGTAAGCCAAAACTCTTAGCAAGATTGGAATCCTAAGCTCATACCAGCATATTCCGACAAGTCATCCCTGCCGCTCCAAAGCAGTGCGCTCTCGGTATACAACTCAAGAGAAAGGTCACAACCGATCGTTAAGCACCGCATGGAGATGTTTGTGCCCATATTAAGATTCATCTCATTTCCAAGAACGTCCCATTAATACAAGACATACTTTGAGGGGGCAAAGATTGACCGGCCTTTTGGTCCGATTCCCAAAAGTACGCAAGACACGCTCGACTCAGCATATCGCATGATATTACGGCCCAGAGGTGTTGCCAGTACCAGAAGACCTGAGTCTGGCCACTAGAAGAATGTCGCATCCCTCGAACACGACCTCTATCAGTATCCGTTCGCATCCGAGCCGAAGGCGAGCCATGCTCTGAGCCAAAGGCGAGGCGTCCAGGGGGTCCGGGCGCAGCGCCGATGGGGGTCCGGGGCCCCACAGTCCCTGCGGCAATCGGCCTAATCGGTTAGGTCGAAATTGTGGGCACCGCCCGATTCATCTGATTTCCGCCAACTAGTGCGTTTCCCAGAATCATCAGATCGACCCAAAGTCAGGATTCAGCAAACAAATTCCGCGAACGTCACCGCTCTTCCAAACATTGCCAAACAAATGCCTCACAGTCCGAACCGTTCCCGAGCTGAGGCCTCAAATCTTAAAGGAATCACGAACCCCGAAGCGCCCGAACCTGCGGTCTACACGCACCTCGAAAATACTTCGCACTCGGCAGATGCAAAATTTCGCACCCATGCCTGGGTGCGAAATTTCGCACCCATGCCTGGGTTCAAAATTTGGAACCCAGCAGGCTTGAAATTTCAAACCCAGCGGGTGTGAAATCATACAACCTTGCCTGGGTGCGAAATTTCGCACCCAAACCTAGGTTCGAAATTTCAAACCCAGCGGGCTCGAAATTTCGAACCCAACAGGGTGTGAAATTTCGAAAACAACGGGTGCGAAATTTTACACCCCTACCTGGGTATGAAATTTCGCACCCAAACCTGGGTTCGAAATTTCGAACCCAGCAGGCTGGAAATTTCGAACCCAGGCCCTCGAAATTTCGGGGCGCGCGTGTGGCGGGCTTGAATTTCCTATATGTGGTAACTATTTCTACCTAATCCTACCTGCTCCCACTTCAATAAATAGCCCATGGCCTCACACTTCAAAGGGATTGGATTTTCTTCACTTGAGACCTCCCTAGAGCTTCATGAACTCCATTAATGGCATCTCCTATTTGAAGAAGAAGGAGAATTAAATATTCTTTTTCCCAAATACCTAGCATATTTCAATTATGAAAGTGAATGTAATGAGCATGGCTCCACCTTGTAATTCTTGAGTGATTAATAAAAGTTCAACATCCTTCCGAAAGGGATGTAGGCCAAATCCGTGGTAAAACCACTATAAATACTTGTGTTATTTACCGATTTCTCTTACTTAGTCTTGCAACCAAATTAACTATTCCTAGTATTAGGAATCTTTGGTGTTTACAACATTTTTTGCCATCGACAATTATAGACACAGAATCTAACACAAATACAGAAATAAACAAAAATAAAATGCAGAAAAGGAAGAACACTCCATATTTTATACCGGTTTGCATTGCTCCTACGTCCAGTCTCATGCAACACTGGATTACGCAGAGTTTTATTACTAGATCAAAATTTACATACAATCCCCTTGATTTCACGGCTACAGGGTTAACACCGATTCCACCACCCTTAATTTCACGGCTATAAGGTTCACATCATTTCCTTTACTTGATTTCACAGCTACAAAGAACACATTGTTTCCCAAACAATCTCAAATGATTACAACAGCCCTATAATTCTTCAATAGCACTTCAATTCAGAGAGTAATGAGTAGAGAGTGAGAAGAGAAGAAGTTTTATGTATTTAGAATGAAATCGGCAGAGTAAAAGTGTAGAAATCATAAAAATATGAAATAATAATGGATGAATGAAAAGGGATGAAGATGGAGAAGAAGAATAATTAAAAAATTCGAAATCAACCCCTATTTATAAGATTTGAAAGGTTGCAACGCTTCCGGAACCTTACAAATAGTGAAAAGACACTTCCTTTCAATACTGAGAATATGACAGTCGTATATCGACATATGCTCCTTTGTTTGTCGACATATATGTTTTAAAAATTTGAATTTTGAATATTTTTCAAGTGCTTTACAATATATATAATTGTGGGAATTCTTAAATTAAAACATAATGATATAAATTAGTATTAAAAAGTATAAATCATATGAAATCATGAATATAAATTATATAAACATATTTATAGAATTATAAAGTTTTAAACTATATTAATATAAAAGTATATAACTATGTAAATATATAAAAACTAATAAGCTTTGAAACTTAAGTTTAAAATCAAAGGTAAGATAGAAAAACTAATTAAAATTCGAATTTGAATTTTGAAAATAAAATTTGAAATTTGAAAATCAGAATTTGAAAAATAGAATTTTAATTTGAACCTAGAGTGCTATTTAGAGTCTTACATATAAACTAGACTCTATTACAATATTTATCTAAAACTCTTGATTACTTGATTACTCATGAGTCTTGAATCTTCTCTGAATTCTGAATCTCTAAAACACTAAAACTGTACAGTCTTTAGTATTAATTCCTATATACAAATTCTGCATATATGTGTGTATATTCTAGATAGAGATGTTAGTATATATTTTATAATCAATTAATTTTAAAATTAGGTGGTTTCCATCAAGAATCCATTCTCCAACACCTAGTCCATCGTTCTTCTTTACCATCAAATACTCCATCAAAATGCAAAATTGTCTCGACATACTTGAACATCAGCACACGTGCACATGGTCTTTGCTTCGACGAGGTACTCTGCATTTGCTGCCAGTCATCAGCTATGTATTGATGATCATCGACGATACCTCAAACGAGCTCCTGATCAATTCCTCCTCAAAACAAAGGTCCACCCGAATGAAATATAAATATTAAATAAAAACCAGATCGAAGAAAACATTCTTTCTACCTCCTCTAACCAAGTTCCTACCTGACATGCCACCGCAACAATCTCCACTCAACTATGCTCCTCCACAAATGAATATCACCCAACCTGATTCTTTCAAACACTCACTTGAGCCACTTAAAATTGACCTAACCAAAAACTGACCCTTGCCCTAAATTTGTCTCACACCATCATCTCTGATCACCAGAGTTCTTGTTGCATTCAACATAACTCCACCTACCTCTAGTGACATTCCAACATCAATTATTCCATCAATAATTGATTTAATCAACAAAAACCTAATATTTCCAAAAAAAACTAGTCAAATCCATACACATTCAACATACCATTAGAAATCATGAAACTGGCATTAAAAATCACGATTTCCAAATACCAATCTGATCTTATAACCCATTAATCAAATCTCAATCAATGTTTTAAAGTTAAAGCTTCCCTACTTACTTTTATATGACGATATTTCTTGAGATACCTAACTAAAAATAATAAAACAAATTTTTACATAAACTAGGGGAGAATTTAGATAACTTCGTAGTTGGATCCTTATATTAAAATCAAGTAGATTTAATGAGTTGATTTTTGAAAGTAAGCTAGTCGTGTTAAGTTTATAAACTGAAAATGTTTTTTTCTTATTTTTTTCTTGTTTTGACGGTAGTAGGTTGTCATATTTTTGCTTTCTCCATTGCTTCCAGGCTTAAACTACTTCATGCATGAGCATTCCATGATTTTAAAACATGAACCCAACTCAGTACTAACATGATTCAAGATTTATCTTAAATAATTCATAGCAATATTTATTCCACCCAGCATGATGTTTTCTTTGTTAAACTATCCCTCAAATTCTGAGCATGTTTTATACAAACAAAGGCTATTGCGCTATATATATACACAAACACACACACACACACACATATATATACATATACACATAAACACATGAAACATATCACAAAACATGCTAGAAGGATCTTATATTTAAATCAATATGTTTACTCAGTTAAAATTAACTAGAGTTCTCACCTTTAACACAAGTTGCTGCCCTAAGATCTTACACTTCGAAAACATTAATTTTCTTTTGATTCTTGCTTGTTATTTTGGATTTTCCGTGATTTTTTTCTTCTCTTGTTTTCATTTATTTTCAAACTTTCTTTTCTTTTGGGCAAGACGCAAACTTTTTTGTGTTAACGAACAAAAAAAAAATGAATATATAGAAAATTATAAGTGAAACATGATCTTATAACAAGCTTACACTCCATCTTTATCGCATTATTAATACTTATGAAATTTATATATTATTTCATGTATTAGTACGGTATTTTCTATATGAGTACACTTGTATTTGAATTAGTACTTTTATTTTATTCAAACATCATTCCTTACTATGCCTCCTCTGTTTTCCATATAATTAAATATATTTATGTCACATCATACTTTTTAAATATTTAGTATATAATCTAGTTTAATAAAAGTACTTATATTTCTTAACATGAAAATTTCTACAAATAACAAATTTTGTTAAAACATGCATATGCATGTAATCATATTTACCTTTTCTTTGAAATTTTCAGGTATAATCATTCATTAATTTTAAACTACTATTTAAAATATTATTCATTATTAATTTTAACCAAATAATATATTTTATTATAAACATTATTTTACTTATATTGGATTATCAAAATTAAAATCAGTTTGCTAGTCGAATAAAAGATGAAAAATCAAGTAATATGTTTTGGTTTATTTTCTTCAGTTTTCAAATGAATAAATTATAATTTTAAATCTAATTCTAAGGTTAAATTCCAAATTATCACTTATAAATTTAAAATAGTTATTAATTTATGAAAACAAATTTAATGAATATTTAAAATAAATTAAATATTCATACATTTCAAATTGTAAAATTTTCGTGTTGTTACATTCTCCTCTACATAAAAGTAATAGGGTGATCAATCAATCAACTGGATTTTGTAACTTTTCAGCCTTGAAAAGAAAAGAAGTAAAAACTAGCATTTCCTATACGTATATTTTCTATGTTAGCCATTTTATAAATTAATTTATTCATTGCTCATTTATTTTAAATTTGGTGGTTCATAAATTTCAAACTATGCATTATTATAATGTTAGTCTGATATCAGAATACATTTATAACCCGATGCTTTTAACAAGATTATTCTCGTACTTCGGAGAATTTAGCCATACATTGATTAGGTGTAAGGCTAAATACCTCAAATACTTAGTAGACCTATTTCAACATCTAGTGAATATACTTGGAGACCTCTTCAAAATCAAATTAGGAAGTACTGCCCGATACATTAAACAATAGATCGTTGCTAAACGAAGATTACATTGCTAACCTAGCGAAACCTTAAGTAGATTGTAGGCACTGAATGCCCTCTGACTTCGCTATCTCAACACAAACTGGTAGAATCAAATCTACACGAAGATTGTGTTGCAATCCCAGCAAAACATTAGCAGAATATAGGCACTCACTGCTGCTCGATTTATGCCATCTCAAACATTATCAATAATTTCTTACTTTTAATTAAATCTCATTTATAATTAATGCCCAATATTCTTTCAAATATAGTTTCACATTTGCCTTTCAAGTAATTATAAATTCACACTCGAAATTATATAAAAATAATTTCATTAAAAATACTGTTTCTCATAAAACTAAGTTCCTTGCACCATTAAGGACTTTAACGATCAATAAGTTCAAAAATTACTTTAGTTGAACTTATAAATGGTCTTTTAAAATGTCATCAATCAAGACATCAAAAATTTCCTAGAAATCTAGGAATGAAAACAATCCAACTTATATTACAACCAACACTACATATCACCTTTAGAAGACTTAGTTTAAGAACCTAATAAACTTCGAACATACCATTACATTTTGACTTTTTAGAATTTAGGTAATAAGGCAAAAAAAAATTACCCTTTAATACTTGGTTTAACACGCTTATTGATTCCTACAAAAAATACAACTCCCGAGTTTTATATGCCTCAGGAAAGGGTGTTAAGTATAAGAAGGATTACCTCCTATAACGCGAATAGATGTACGTTTGTAAAAACCAATACATTAATTAGAAATGAATGTTCGACACATGTTCATACAAGTTGTTAACGCGAAAGACAAACCAAATGCACTATTCTTATTAGATACATACTCATTAGACAAAACTGATGAATGTTAGGATTAGAGGTGTTCTTATATGTTCTTGAAATTTACTTAGCTCATCCATTTATTTCAAAATTTTCATTATTTTCCTAACTTACTCATTTTACTTGCATAATTGTAATTCTTTAACCTTTTACATAATAAATAATTTCTTATTTCATAACATTTACAATTTTATACAAATATGTTTATAAAAATTATTTAAAATCTTTTAAATAAGAATCTAACAAGTATGCTCTCATAATAAATTCAACTCATTCTAGGATATTAATAACCATATCTCTAATCAATCCATCTCATCAAATCCTAGGTGTTCGCTCAACCTAATCTATGATACCATCTGTAGTGACCCGACTTTTCAATCCTTAGAAATTGATATAAATATGTCTGAGGTATTCACATGTCGAATAACCAAGTGTCAGAAATTTAGATAACTAGGGGGAAAGATAAAACAAAATATCATACTGAAATGAATAAAGTATAATATAAAACAATATTTACAGAAAACAAATTTGAGATTTTACATCAACACATCAGAGTACAACTTACAAATCTAAACTGGATAGTTACAACAATGTGTCTCTACGAACTCTAGTAATCTCAGGTAACGACATATACAGTGGAATAATATAGAATACGAGAATAAGCCTTAAATCTCCAGTTCATCCCTGGATGCTCCAAAGAAATCCAAACCTAATATGAAATATGCTTGGTCTTACCGGAGCATTATTGCAAAATAATGCACGGGTCAGGCTTGAAGACTAGTGTGAGAAAACTCAAGTAACTAGAAACTTATTTCTTTTGCATTAGATTCGATAACCAATCATATAACTGTCTATATGACCCAAACAACCACATACAATTTTCCAAGGAAATTACTAAGCCTCATATAATCGATTACCTATCCATTTAATGTCTTCAATTCTTTTCTCTTAAAATAATTAATGTACTTAACTCTCTAATATAAGTATGCATTAACACACACACCTCAGAAAGGTTCTCATCATAATCATTAAAATTGGGTTAAACAAATGTTATTCGAAAATACTAGTTATAAATAACCCAAACTACTTATTTACAAACTTGACTTTCCTAAGTCTACACATTTTAAGGAGTTTAAATCCAAAGTATCAATATTGATATCAAGCTAATACTATCAATCAGATAACAACGAAGTCGTTCAAGTTAAGGTATTATTAACTCTTAGACATTGACTGACAATATTCTTATCTTTAAGATAGATAAAAGTTTGTTATCTCTAAACCAAGTATCAAATAAATAACTTCATAAGTTCTATGTACAATTCCGTTCTAACCAAGTATTATAAACTAATTGATTTCTCAAATATCTTTCTAATTATAAACTAAGTAAAACTCTTTTATAAAACCAAAACCCTTTGCTTATAATAATTATTAAAGCACTTCTTAAGATAATTTGATTAATTTAAATATCATTTGTAAATTAAATTAATTTAACTTAAACATCACTTAGAAAAATGATTAATTAACTTTAAGCATCTTTTATAAGTAATTAATCAATTTAAAATGCTGTTAACAAAGAAATAAGCTTAAATAAATATGGCCAAATCAATAATCAATTATCTTAAATACCTTTATTTAAAATAATTATTAACTTCCAAACCTTTTGTTAATTACCAAATGGATTAACATAAGTAATTTACTAATTTAAAAGGAAATTATCCACACTATTATAAGTTAAAATAATAATTAACCATTAAATCATTATTAATTCATTTAATAATCCATTTCTAAATTATTTCCTACAAATCATTATTAATTTATAATAATTATCTTCCAATATACTGTTAATTAAATATTAATTAACTTCTAAAATATTATTAATATAACTAATAATGAAAACATCCTTAACAAATCGATAATTTATTAAATTTGAAACCAATACTTAGATAGGTTTTGAAATCAATAACTTATTGCATTACTAGGAAACGGCCCTACTAGTTAAAGGCGTGTTTTAGAATATGGGACAAGAAAAGATTGCAATGAGGGCGATAATTTGGAAATAGAAGGAACTCGGTATTAATTGACAAGAGGAATTCAGATATTCATAGAGATTAAATAAACTAAAAATTTTGAGGATTCGGTAAATAGTTGGATTGAATTATAAAAAATCGGATTAATTAAGGAGATAAGGAAATTAAATTCAACCCATATTTGTTAAAGAACGATCATGGCATTTTCGAAACTTTATAAAGAGTGTTGCAATACAATATTATTAAAAAGTTATTTTTAGAAAAATATAACAAATTTAGATAGTTGTTACCAAATAAGTGCTTGTAGTTAAAGATGAATGTTGAATTAATGATTGGGTAGAAAATGAGTATTAAAATATGGAATAATGATTAAAAGCTAATTTGAATATGAATATAATTTAAAAAGTCATTTGCATGATGTATTAAACAAAATGAGAAACTATGAAAATGAAAAGTTAGCACTAATTATAAAACATAAGAGCGTGAAATATCTTGAGCTTGGGTTGCATTTGATCATTGGACTAAAAGCCCATCCAATCGCTTCTCTTAAATTTGATAGGAAATCCTCTTGTCTACACATGTTGTATATCGGGGAAATCGTGAGATTTCACGATACTTTTAATTTGATTGTTGCGATTTGACTTTTGTGAGTAGTTTCGAGAAGATACTTTGAAAGGCTTTGGGAACAAAACTTGATCTCGTGATTCTTTCAACATATAGTCAGATATACTGATTGAGTGGATGTATCGTTTTCTTAAGAATTTCATTCGCGCATGTGTCTCGGACTTTGGTAATTTGGGAGGATCACCTTCTCCTTTTCAGTTTTTTTATACATATACATATTTTTTTTTGGAAATGGGTTTAGATTTTATTTAAGGCTTGGAAGCCCAAAAGAGACAAAGCCCACGGCTTCGTTACTACAATACACAAACCGACAACGATTTACTTTATTACACAGCGAGATTATTCTCGAAAGTTTCAGATCTAAACTCCTCACTCGCTTACTCTTCTTCTCCAACTTCTGTCATGGCAGCTAGAAAACGAAAAAGCTCGTGCTTGTACCTTGGAGAGGAACCGATGGCCGCAACAGATCCACGTCTCTATTATCGTCTTCTCCAGGTGCCGTTCTACTGGTATTCCCTTTGAACTTGCTCTTCCTCATCAACGCCAGTTTGATGTTTTGAATGGCCGTCTTGCTAACTAACTCAACTGTTTTTTCTTGTTTCTGAAAAATTCTGCTGTTTCTTTCCTTCCAAATGGACCACACAGCAACTGTAAGAGCGACGCCGTGCACTTCGGTTATCTGACTTACGCTCTGCCTGACGACTTCAAGGTGAGCCAGGATCTCTTGGATTTGCCTTTTGTTTGTGTTGAATTTTACAAAGTTACAGCAGTTTTCCCATACGCGTCTTGAGAAAGGACAATCAAAAAATATGTGTTTATGAGACTCAACCTCATTTTTACACAACATGCATGTGTCTTCCTGTATGATATTCCACTTGAAAAGCCGATCTTTAGTTGATAATCTTCCCAATATAGCTTTGTAATTACAACTTGCCATTTTAGGGACGTTACTTTTGCTCCACACAATTTTGCTCCAGGCTTTGGTGTCAAATTTAGGTCTGATGTCCCCCCATACCTGCTTGATGCTAAATTGACCCCTGACCAGTTCCAAATATCGTAGCTGTGGTCATTATGCATGTAGGTGTTTTCAATGATTCTTCTTTGTTCCTGAGTACATGGTATGTCTAGGCTCCATCTATTTTCATCTATTATGTCACTCACTCTCCTGTCTGGACATCCATATGCAGAGAAAGTATCCCACCCCAGCATGTCAATGAATGATTTACCATCCACCCATGGGTCTTTCCACAAATCTGTTTCATTGCCAGTTGCTATCTCTCTTCTGCAATGTCTTGCTAATACATCCCTTACACGCATAATGGCTTTCCATGTAGTAGATGCATTGTTATCTTCTCTTATCACCCAGAAATTATCTTTTTTGTATCTAGCATTCATCCATCTTGCCCAAAGCCCCTCATTATTTATCACTTTCCATGCTTGCTTGAGTGTAAAAGCCTCTCTCATGACTTTAATGTTCCTGAGCCCTACTCCTCCTTCCTGTTTTGGTTTGCAAAGATCTTCAAACTTGATTTTGTGTAGTCCCCCTCTCCATATGAAGTCTGCACACACTCTTTCAATTTTCTCAATAGAAGCATCAGGTAATTGAATAGTTTGTAACCAGAAGTTGACCTTTGCATGAATGACAGTGTGAACCAGTTCAACTCTGCCAGCAAAGGTTAGCAGTCTTGAGCTCCACCCATAAAGTCTTTCCCTTATTTTTGTGATGAGTGTACTGCATTCCCTGTCCGTAATTTTGTTTGATGACAGTGGGACACCCAAGTATTTCACTGGGAGTTCACCCTCTTGAACTTGTAAAACCTTCAGCACATCAGCCTTACTTCTGCATGTTTTGTTAAAGTAGCACTTAGTTTTCATTTCATTAACTTTAAGCCCACAGTATTTCTCCAGCCTGCCAAATATCTCCTTGATCTGCACAGCCGTCCCCCTATTCGCCTTGACACAGATTAGCAAGTCATCGGCGTATAATAAGTGACTTATTCTGGGCTGAAAATTTTGAATAGTCTGAATCATTTGGTTGTGGGTGGCAATCTCCATTTGTAAAGTGTAAAATTCCATGGCAATCGCAAACAAGTAGGGGGAGAGAGGATCCCCTTGCCTAATACCTCTGTTGCTGCTAATAAAACCTTTAGGAACACCATTAATTAGAATAGAAAATGTTGGTGTATGTAAACACTCACTAATCAGCTTAATTGTTTGTTCAGGGAAGGCCATACACTTTAGCATGTGAATGATGAAGTGCCTATTTATTTTGTCATAAGCCTTTTGGAAGTCCACCTTTAGACACTTGCGATCTGCACCTTTTTTATTGAAGTTTCTGATCAACTCATGGGCAAGCAATGAGTTTTCTGATATGCTACGACCTTTAATAAATGCACTCTGACATTCAGCTATTAGGTCAGGAAGAATCATTTTTAACCTATTACATAGCACTTTACTAATGATCTTGTAAATTACGTTGCAACACGCAATAGGTCTATAATCTGCAACACTAGTAGGTTTATCACATTTTGGTATAAGACATATAAAAGTATGATTAATTTCTTTTAGAAACAAACCTGTTCTGAAAGTTTCTTGGATGGCTAAAGTAAGATTATTCTTCAGGTGGTTCCAGTGGATTACGAAGAATTCAGATCCAAATCCGTCGGGACCCGGCGAAGAGTCAATATGGATGGATCTTATAGCATCCCAAACTTCATTCTCGGTGAAGGCACTCAACAACAGACGTCTGCCTCGAGCATTAACCAGTCTTCTCGTAACAATATGAGGTAAACTGTCCGTCTCTGTGCTACCATTATATAAATCTTGGAAGTATGTGATGGCTTCTTCTTCAAATTTGTGCATGTCAATGCAAATGTTACCATCCTGATCATACATTTGCATGTTGTAGTTGATGTTTTTCCTGACTGACATCGTAGTGTAGAAGAATTTCGTACACTCATCTCCTTCAGTCAACCATTTCTCTTTAGCCTTTTGTTTTAATTCAATGGCCTTTGTATGTAAGAGGTTTTTCAGCATTGACTGTGCTGCGTAGTATTGGTTCCAAGTGTCATCAGTGTTGTCCCCTTCATCAATCTTCTTTAGAAGCTCCTCATTAAGATTCTCTAGATTAGTGATTTCATCATGGGTCTTAGGCCTCAGTTTATTCCAGTTTTTAAGTCTGTCCTTGACTCCTTTGAGGAATTTCACTAGGTGAAAGAGATGGCTGTCCTCGGATTGCTTCAGATCAGTAGTGTTAGTAGCTGCATGATACCCCTCTATTAGATGCCACTCATCTAAATATCTGAAAGGCTTTCCTTTCCCATTTTTATCTGTTTCTTTAAGAATTATGTGCAAAGGGCAGTGGTCACTTGTCGAGTTTGGCAGGATATTTACTTTGATGTCTGCAAATTTGGTCATACATTGTACATTGACTAGTGCCCTGTCAAGTTTGCACATAATTTTCCTAACTTCACCACTCTTCCATGTAAACTTCAGGCCTCCATGGACTGGTTCAATCAATCCAGCTGCCATGACACAGTTATTAAATTCTGACAGCTGCATTGCTCTTAAGGTAATACCTCCTTGTTTCTCTTCAGCTCGTAGTACAACATTGAAATCACCCATGATAAGCCAGGGTTCAGTTATGCTTCTTGATAGTTGATTAATCTTTTCCCATAGAGACACTCTTTGACTTGCAAGGTTACTGGCATAAACTGTCGTGATGTAAGTGCAAAGTCCCTCTGCATTTGACGCTTTAACAGTTAATTGCTGGTCATCCATGACAGTCATATTCTTGCTCCAAATAGTTTTTATCCAGGCAACAATAATTCTGCCTTTAGTTCCAGCACTATTGTTACTCATGAATTCCCATTCCCCTCCTAGCTGCTCTTTAAAATAGTTAATGTTATCATCATTCATCTTACTCTCAAGTATACCCATAATTAAAGGAGACAGGGTCCTTCTTAGATTATAGAGGTCTAAAGCACGGGTATCGTTGTTTAGACCTCTTACATTCCAGCTTATTATGGACATTTAGACTTGAGAGCATTGCTCCTCAAGTTCTAAGGAGAAACTACTTGTGTACACAAGTACTTTGCCTTCTTGGCCCCTGTTTTGAATTGCTCATCATATTCTGCATTGGTTTTTGTAAAGTTGCCCATGTTTGCATTTTTTTCTTCCTCCTCATTATTGTTAAGATTAATGTCTAACTCTTTCAGCTGCTCCACTGTTTCAGGAACCCGGTCCTGTTGACTGGACGAAGTGCGAGGGCTTTCTGCCAGGTCTGACGTCTGCTGTCCCCTCACCTTCTGTTGGTGTGTCTCAGGTGTCACAAACAAATGATGTTCCTCCTCCACAGGCTGGTCGTGGATTTGAGCTACCTCGCAAGTAGTTGATGTAGTGTCAGTAGTTGTAGATATTTGTATATATGTCTCACTAGTAGCTAGCTTATCAAGCGAAGTATCGCTTGATGTTTTGTTGTGCTCCTCTGTCATATCCTCTGCAAGTTTTTTTTGCCACTGTTGCTGAACAGAGATGGAGCATTGGCTCTCCAGGTGCCCAAAGCACCTACAGTGGTGCATATGGGAGGTAGATTCTCATACTCTACGCTTTGGATGTAAACATTCCCATGTTTATCTTTTGCTCGTACCTGTTTTCTGATATTGCTGTCTGCTCTGATTTCTACTAGTACTCTAGCATATGCTAATCTTGAAACTCGCTTAGTACATTCATCCATGGTTAGTGGGTTGCCGATGAGGCAGGCAATCTTACTGATGCCTCTCGCATTCCACAAAGTTAGATCTAGGTTACGAAGGCGGATCCAGACTGGGTGCGTTTCAAGCATGTCACGCTCCAATTTCAGATTTGGCTCCCATCTTTTGGTGAAAATGAGTTTGCTATCCATAAACCAAGGGCCAGTCTCTAGAACCCTAGTGCAATCTGCAGCATTTGTAAATTTGACTAAATAGAAGCCATTCTCTCTGGCAAATACATTCCAGCTCCCTGTCGGTTTCCATTCCCTTCTGATATAGGCGTTTAGATGTACATAATAAGGTCTTTTACCTATCAAGTATATGTAGATCGAGTTCGTCCACATATTGACTGCTTCCGTATAGATCTGATCATCTAGCTCAGCAAACTCTCCCTCTTCGTTGTTCAATGCTTCAAATCTCTGAACCTCCCCTTCAATCCTTGTATTACCAGCCAATACTTCACTCCAGTTTCTCACTCCTAGCTTAAAGGTTTGATCTTTGACGTTTGCAACTCCTGGCGCTGGTCCCGAAGCAGCGCGCCCACCAGATACAGCTTGGGCGAAACTTATCCTCTTCTTTTTGACCTCTTTCCAGCCCTGGTTTGGTGTTTTCCCCAAAAACTTAGGGTTAGGGTTCTCTCTAGAGGTGGCTGCCATTAAAATATATATTACATATACATATATATATTATATATATATTATATATATATTATATATATATATATTAATAACTATCTCTTCAATATTTATGCGCCTCCTTTTAAGCCATATATGGAAGACTCTATCAATTACCTCTATGTTTTCTTGAGTTTGGGGGAAGAGATGACTTTAGTCGCTACTCCATTCAAGAAGCATCTTTGAGTTTTCAATTGATGATTCTATCTATAATCGTGCATCACCTCTAAAGAGAATAGCATGCTTTGGATAGGCAAGGTAACTGACACCCCAATATATTAGGCCATTTTCTATTACTTAATGCATTGGTCTCGCTCCTTATAGAGTAGCACTTCCTTGTTAACTTTCTAGAGTTCACGACGTGTCTCACATCTCTCAGTTGGGGAAGTGTCTATGAAACTCAGATTCTATTCTTGATACTTATGCTTTAAAGGAGCTTGAGGTCCACTCAAGGTATCTATGGTGCAATACTCCACGTGCATTCCTGCTTTGGAGGTTAAACGCTTTCGGAACAAGAATGTGTCTCTTATGAAGATTCGATGCTTGGATTATCCCAACGATTGCACTTGGGAAACCTGGGGTCTAATGAGCAATCATATATCGATTTTTCAATTTTTGGTTATGGAGGTGAGAAATTTTATACTCAAGTTTGTCTCTTTTATTGTTGATCTCTTGTGTTGATGAATTAAATCAAAGTTGATACGAATTTTCCCAAAGTAAATTACAAGGACACAATTTTTATATGGCAAGAGATAGTAATAACCCTGATATTATGTGATTACCTATAAGATAATTAATCATTAGAAACAATCACGAATTTGAGTATTTAATCATTAAATTGATTATTTCAACAACTTAATGAGTTTGGAGTTAATTTGATGAAATACAGATAAGTAGATAATATTGAGATGGGTTAAATTAAATAAACCTATGAAAAAGGGTTTATTTCAACATTGAGTCATGTGTAGAAATAAATAAATAATAAAGAAAATTTTTCTGAGCTTTATAGTTTTAAATTATAAGAGTTTAAGATATTTAGATGTGCTTGCTACATTAAATCTCAAGGTTCAGCAAAATAATGCAAATTTTAATGTACATTGATATTCTCCAATTGACTTGTGGTGTGTATAAAGAATAAAGGGTAAATACTGATTTAAAAACGATATTTAAGTGTGTAAGGATATTTGAATAAGAATTCAGGTTTGTTTTAATAAGGTAATTTATTTTATACAAAGTTTAACTTAAAAAATGTAAGTTGTTTAATAAAACATATAAAATGTTCATCTAATTATAAATATATGAATTTTATGTGAAATATGAATAAAACAATATTAAAAGAGCATGAAATGTGTTGTGTAAGTTTTTATAAAGTCGTGAAACATAAAAATTATAAGTTTGGATAAATTATAGTGAAAAACGTTGTTTTCATATAAATATGAATTTTGTTGCTTGTAATGTTAAAAATGTTTCTTAAAAGGGTTGAAAATGTTTGAACATGTAAAAATATGTTTAAATTTTTTTACAAAAGAAATAAAATAAGATGACATATTTCAAAATATGTCATTTGTGACTTTAAAACATGTAAATAGGAAAAAAAAATAAGCGGCTTAAGTGTGCTAATCTCTTCAATTAAGAACAATCTCAAATATCAGGCTATATTTGGGCCTCTAAGTAAGCTAATGACCTATTTTCTCTAGGAAAAATATGGAAGGGTGAAAAGAAGAGTACATACACCTATTTTACAGTAAAAACAAAAGTAGAGAATGTCCCCTTCTCCTTCTTTCTAAATTAATTGTAAGCAAATTCTCCACAAACCTATTCCAAAAACCATCTATTGACGTCCAAAAGTGGTCGCCAGCCCACTAGTTTCCATGATTGTGAAAACAAACGTCCAAAATGAAAATTATTATGCAAGCGATGTAAATATAAAGGGGAAAATGTGAAATAACAGCGACATAGTATTTATAGTGGTTCGGCTCGTCGGAGCCTATGTCCACTTTGGAAGTTTAGTACTGTATTACTTCACTTTTACAAGTTATAAAATGGAGTCGGTATTCGTCTTAAGTACAAGAATCATGAGGTTACAATATTCTAAAGAGAGTAGATTTGGGTGCTAAAACATTGAAGGAAGTCGTGCATACGGAGTTTTCGAGTCAAGAATGGTGTTTTAGGCAAAAATCGTCATGGTGGAAGACATTAATGAGATTTTGCAAAAGCTTCACATATCCAAAATAAGGCCTCTTAAATTGAAGCAAGGCAGTGGGTATTTACAGGCTAGGGGAGAAGAAGTGCCACTCCTAGGAGAAGGAGTGGGAATTCTTTGAAGCACCCCACCTCCGTTAAGGTCACTCACAAAGGGAATGCCTTAACTTTGGTGGAGCCTTTTAGGTAAAAGATGCAGATAAGTTACAAGACAGACAAATAAAGTAGCGGAAAATAAAGTCATTTTATAAACAATATGGTTCAGTCAAGCTTTTACAATAGTTGTCTCAATCGTACTTAAAAGTAATACATAGAACTTTTGTCTTGATCTAAAAACTTCCAAATATAAAAGAAGCATAAAAACAACAATGATATTCCCCAATAAAGCATGAACCAGTCATAGCAGCGGAAGAGAGAGTCCAAAGCAATACATTCACTATCTTCGAGCTTGGAAAGAAAACTGAGCTAAGTGGAAACATTACCTCCCTGTGAACCTTTGGGGGGGGAGTACGGAAGAAAAGAGGCGAAACAAAACTAGGTCAGACATAAATATGGTAAGTCCAGTGACTTTCAGCATATAAACAGGCAAAAGCATCATGACATGAATAAACTGAATATAAGACAATACCGTGATAACAGGGATAACAAGATAACACAGGATAAGCATAAGGTATGATAAGGCAAGATAAACTAAATGCGCTTCTACTCTTTCTCTGCTTCGCTACTACCTTGTTATTTTAATTTTTATATCTCTGCACCACCTAACTAGTTTCCCAACTAGTAATCTATATGAAATGATCATATTGTAATGTGATCCCAATCCTCGCAATTGTGGTAGCCTTCAGGTGTACATCTATCGTGAGGATTCCACCTCAACCTGCCTAATTGACTTGAACATGTTAGATGTACCCTTACTACCCTATCGATCGGCTCCTTACTTGCATTAATGTTCCATGTGTCTGTGTCAGTCGGCCCTCTCTTGTGTGCAGATACCCTGTGCTGGTCCTACCATAAGGTGTATCAATCCTTATGACAGCGACCCGACACGATTCAAGATGCACAGTGTATAACTACTGGTACCCGGTGCCTGCTTTTTCCCACTACGGAGTACGTGCACGATCGAAAACTGTCGGAACCTACACTGACGTACCCCCTGCCGCTGTTTTGACTGCTTATAATCAGCCCAGTAATCGTGCCCCACCTTACTAGTTCAGGGTACCATGATACATCTATGTGGGTTACTGCTGAAATGGGTCCCCGTTACTAGGGTTTCCTATTGGTTAAGTTTTATGGGCCTATATATACAAATATTACCCACCTACACAAGATGTACTTAACCCTCTCACCGATTCTAGCTTATTTACTTAACAGTTAAGTTTGTGGGCCTATATGTACTAATATTACCCACCTACATGAGATGTACTTAACCCTCTCATCGATTCAAGAATGTTTATTTAACGGTTAAGTTTATGGGCCTATATTTACTAATATTACCCACCAACCGGATATGCACTTAACCCTTCTGCACATTATGCCGTATTGGTTAAGTGCTGTCCATTCATGTTAACTTAACCCACCCATTCATCATGTCATGTTGGTTAAGTGTTCCTATTAACTTAACCCTCCTCACTTATCAGATTAATTAAGTGTTTCCTATTAACTTAAGCCCATTCGTTCATCAAGTTACATTGGTCAAGTGTTCCTTGTAAACTTAACCCCACGTGTTCATCATGTTGTATTGGTTAAGTGTCATTAATCAATTCAAGTTAACTTAACCCACATACTTGTCATGTTACTTTGGTTAAGTGTTGCCTTCTTTTGTCAACTTAACCCTACCACAAATCAAGTTATATTGGTTAAGTGTTGCCCTCTTGTTTTAACTTAACCCTACCACAAATCAAGTTATATTGGTTAAGTGTTTCTTATTACTTAACCCTACCCATTCATCATGCTATACTGGTTAAGTGTTCCTATTAACTTAACCCTAGTCATTCATCTTGTTCAATAGCACTAATTGATTTATTAATGCACCAACCTCTCACATTAAACATGTGTTGTTGCGGTTACTAGATGTGCCGGGCGGTTCCACGTAGTTTTACACCACAACTCAATCTAACTCAGGTTTTTCTTTGGCATGATGCGCTAACCTCTCACATTAGATAGATGTTGTTGTGGTTACTGGATGTGCCGGGCGGTTCCGGGCAGTTTTACAAAGACAATTCCCCAATAGACAATTATGCCCCAAATCATAAGTTACAAAATTATGTTCCATCATTACCAAATAAACTATTCCCCAATACCCCTGCATTACAATCGCACGTATAATAAGCTTCAGTCTAGATTCGAGGTTAATCTAGATTCATAAGATAAAGGGGACGAAAGAGGAACATAAACGAGAGTAGGCATAAAACAGGCATTAAAATGGTAGATTTGTCAAATATAATATTTTGGACCTAAGAGGAGGAATTGGGGTATAACAAAGATAGATCTGAAATAAACTGACATAAATAACTTCATAGACATATAGATCTGATATAAATAACATCATAAACCTTAAAAAAAAGGATTATATATCAGATGTCCAACAAGGATAGGCATGATTGAATAATAACTTCCTAGGCATGTAAATCATTGATTCAATAAAAAGATAGGAATTAATCTAAAAGATTTGTCTTATCATCAAGTATGGACTTAGATACATTTCATTACATGCCAAAATCACTATTAGGTGTTTAAATTTGAAAATAACTTGAACCTACATATTTACAGTTCAATTTACGCCCCAAATCCCAAGTCATATGTCCAATACTTTATGCCTCAAATCTCAAGTCATATGTTCGATACACTTTGTGTTTTAAATATAACATGTGTTATGTCCTCAGATCCGTTACAAATCATATATTATACCCAATTTTAGCGTTGGCCATGTTCAAATCTCATATTATGCCCAATTTTATTTTCGATATACGTTCTTCTCTTATGAGATTTGGCTCAGGCTCGCAGTAAACTGGCTATAAAACAAAAAGGGAAGAAGGAAAGAAGGAAAGAAGAGACAAAGAATGGATATAATATTATCAAAGAGATGGATCCAAAGGATATTGAAAGATAGATAGAAATATGCATAATCTCAGATCCAAATTTATTACAATGTCAGAGCCCCAACTAACTTTTATTTCTGAAAGTTACGTGAACTTACAAATTACAGAACGATCTTGAATTCTGGGATCTGTATTCTGAAACTGAATAGCTCTCCTTTGAAGTAGACTATTTGTTCTTCTAATTTAGATTTTATTTGGTTTGATTCTTAGAAAATAGTTGTTGAAGTCGTTGAATTAGCTTTTGAATCTCTACTTGAATTTTAACTTGATTCTACGAAGGACTTGAGCAACATAACCCCGACTTTGATTTATTCATATATGAATTAGTGTAGAGTATATGCAAAATGAAGTTGTGTAGAGAAAAATGTAGCCTTATGGGTGTTTATATAGCATAGGGATCAACGAATCTGGTCAGAACGGGCGTCCAGATGCAGAAAAATGAATCTGTTCTCGGATTTGGAAATAAGGGGGAGAGGTCGACCCCTAGGTCGACCTGTTTGACCCAGGTCGATCCCCTGGTCTACCAGCGTCCTGGGCGGGAAATTTCTTGCCCAGCCCGGGTGTGTGATTTGAATTTCGAACTTCAAACCTGAGCTGTTTTATTTAAACCCCTGAAACTTCTGAAGGTCATAACTTCTTCATACGGAGTCCAATTTACGCAAACTCGGGCTCTATCTCAAGAAGAATTCCGAGACGAACGCAATGGCATTACACGTTTCCCTTAATTATTCTCTTAAAAATTAAGTACACTTTAATCTGTTACTTTTACGTTCACTGAAAATACGGGGTGTTACATTCTCCCCTCCTTAAAGGATTTCGTCCCCGAGATCTTCAAGTTAAGAAGAATGCAAATCCTAACATCCAACATCCATCTACTCAACGATTAAATCACAGGCGTCTATTGTCCTTAAAAATATTTCTAATGCTTTCATGATCATATGCATAGTGTGTGTACATGTCCTTAGCTAATGCAAAATCAGGCGGTCTACTGATTCAGTTGACCTCCTCAATGCGAATTATGTCAGTGCCATGAGTCCATCATGTATGCAATTATCCCTAATCGTACTTTATAACTTCTACATGAGTGCACAATCATTCATACAAATGCAACATCCATATGATAACATAGCAAGTTTCAATTCATATATATAAAAATTCACTCATGCATATGCAATATTAAAGTGACTGAGTCGATCTAGTGCCTAATGTGTGTATATGCATCCATGAGCAACCACTAGCAAACACTTGCAACCACTTGCATCCACCAAACATAACATGTCTCAACCACATGTTTACATCCATTGGCTTCTACTTAAGGATTGAGGATAAGACCTAGAGGATATTTTTAAATGATAAAGACTAGCATGCAAATAAACTTTACAGAAAAAGAGGAATCAAGGATACACCCTCAAAAAGGGTATGATGCGCGTATCTAGTCTTCAGTCTTCTAAGTCGCATCTTCTTGAGCTCCACTCCACTGTACCTTAACTAATTTAACTTCACGATTGCAAAGCTTCTTGACCTCCATTTCCAAAACCCACTAGTAAGGATAGGACCTCGATCACTTACTGTGCTAGTGGGTATCCAATGTAGTTGAACTATGTTTCCAAGATAAACAGATGTTAACCATGATACCAAGTGTATAAACTAAAATGATTAGAGGTCTCTCCTCTTCTTAGCTTATCCATCATGTTACAAATCTGAGGGTCTAAAGCTAAAGATTGCTATGTACTTTTTGCCTCTCTTAAGGTCAGTCTTGCTTAGGGCGCTTACCACAACCATTTATTTCTAACGCAAACCATCCTAGTCGAACTCAACATCCCTCAAGTACAAGCCCCAAAGGCCTAAACCAATATCAGACAAGCACCCAAGGAATACCTCCTCCTAATTTGGACGATCTATGTGAGATGATACTAGCAAAATAACCAAACAATTGAGCACTTAACCAACTCTATCTATCCTCACCAATCTTGCTCCAAAACTATCGTTGATCGCATAACTAGCTTTGCATTGTCAACTAGATATATGCGGAAGTCTATCTCGAGTCTTATTAGGAAAATCCCTAACCTAATCAAAAACATCTGCGTATTCATAGACTACTCTAACGAATCGCAAATCGTCGATAGATGCGTCAAGTGATTCTAGGTAGCTGAGCCAAATTGATCCCTTAGGAACGTACAAAATTTTGAAGGTATTCCCAAGGAAAGTCAAAAGTCTAACTACCCGCCTTTCACAATTACTAACTAACCAATTCATGCCTAGAATCAACCCATAGTCCATGAAACCAAAAACATAAGCATTACACTTAAACTCAATACTTAACATAGCTATTCTCAAATCCTTACAGACCAAAGATAAATGAGCCAAACCACCAACCGGATTTGAGACAATAACGGGATCTTCTATTATACTAGTACTAAGGTGCAAAGACTCAACTACAGAAGCAGGTATAAACGAATGTGAATCGCTAAAATCAAAAAGAGTACTAACAGGATGATCAAAAATAAAATATAAACTTCACTATCTTCCTCTCAGGTACGCTGGCGGTGAAAGTATGCACTTGCCTTCCTGAAAATCCTGTCCTTTGTCCTTGTCCTCTAAGAAATCCTTGATAAGATGCCCTGCCTCACCATGTTGAAAACAACCACTTATATTTTACTTCCTATAATTAAATGACCCGCTATACCGCAGAAAAGATACTTCCTCTTGTTGCGGGATCTATTATTTCCTTTTTACCTCCTTTGTGAACCAAGTTCATATCCATGAGTTTCTTATCCTTGGGTTGTGCTCCTTAGCCAAACTCTCTCATTCTCATCTTTGCCATCCTTATGTAACTTGTTGACAAGTCTGTTGAAAGCTGCCTCCGTCGCATGGAAAACCCTACAAAGCTTGAAAGAAAATTAGCTGTAGGTGAAACTACTGCGGCTATTAATGGAAGTTGGGCGCTTATTTTCCTTTTGACAAGTGTCGTAGTCTCATCAAGCCTACGGAACCATGTCGCGATGAGGTTACCTCCCAGAAAGCCAGGAGCCCCGGAAACTCAGGAAAGAAGGAAACAAGGATTCAAACAGAGGATCAAAAGATAATGCATATGGCTTTGGGGAATATGCCTTTAAAACAAAACTTTTCTTTTGAAAATGCTTCTTTTAAAACCGTTTTGAAAAATAATTTTTCAAATCTTTTATCTGATCTGGTAACCTTTAGCTCTAATACCAAGTGAAACACCCCACCTCCGTTAAGGTCACTCACAAAGAGAATGCCTTAACTTTGGTGGAGCATTTTAGTTAAAAGATGCAGATAAATTACGAGACAAACAAATAAAGCAGCGGAAAATAAAGTCATTTTATAAACAATATCGTTCAGTCAAGCTTTTATAATAGTTGTCTCGATCGTACTTAAAAGTAATACATAGAACTTCTGTCTTGATCTAAAAACTTCCAAATATAAAAGAAGCATAAAAACAACAATGATATTCCCCAATAACGCATGAACCATCCATAATAGTGGAAGAGAGAGTCCAAAGCAATACATTGACTATCTTCAAGCTTGGAAAGAAAACTGAGCTAAGTGGAAACATTTCCTCCCTGTGAACCTGGAGGGGGGAACGGAAGAAAATAGGCAAAACAAAACTAGGTCAGACATAAGTCTGGTAAGTCAAGTGACTTTCAGCATATAAACAGGAAAAAGCATCATGGAATGAATAAACCGAATATAAGACGATACCGTGATAACATGGATAACAAGATAACACAGGATAAGCATAAGGTATGATAAGGCAAGATGAACTGAATGCGCTTCTACTCTTTCTCTGCTTCGCTACTACCTTGTTATTCTGATTTTTATATCTCTGCACCACCAAACTAGTATCCAAACTAGTAATCTATATGAAATGATCATATTGTAATGTGATCCCAATCCCCGCAATTATGGTAGCCTTCAGGTGTACATCTATCGTGAGGATTCCACCTCAATCTGCCTAATTGCCATGAACATATTAGATGTACCTTTACTACCCTATCGATCGGCTCCTTACTTGCATTAATGTTCCATGTGTCAGTGTCAATCGGCCCTCTCTTGCATGTAGATACCCTGTGCTAGTCCTACCATAAGGTGTATCAATCTTTATGACAGCGACCCGACACGATTCAAGATGCACAGTGTATAACTATTGGTACCCAGTGCCTGCTTTTTCCCACTCCGGAGTACGTGCACGCCCGTAAGCCATCGGAACCTACACTGACGTACCCTCTGCCGCTGTTTTGATTGCTTATAATCAGCCCAGTAATCGTGCCCCACCCTGCCTAGTTCAGGGTACCATGATACATCTATGTGGGTTACTGCTGATATGGGTCCCCGTTACTAGGGTTTCCTATTGGTTAAGTTTTGTGGGCCTATATATACAAATATTACCCACCTACACGAGATGTACTTAACCCTCCCACCGATTCTAGCATGTTTACTTAACGGCTAAGTTTGTAGGCCTATACGTACTAATATTACCCACCTACACGAAATGTACTTAACCCTCTCATCGATTCAAGCATGTTTATTTAACAGTTAAGTTTGTGGGCCTATATTTACTAATATTACCCACCAACCCAATATGTACTTAACCCTTTTGCACATTATGTCGTATTGGTTAAGTGTTATCCATTCATGTTAACTTAACCCACCCATTCATCATGTCATGTTGGTTAAGTGTTCCTATTAACTTAACCTTCATCACTTATCAGATTGGTTAAGTGTTTCCTATTAACTTAACCCCGTTCGTTCATCAAGTTACATTGGTCAAGTGTTCCTTGTTAACTTAACCCTACGTGTTCATCATGTTGTATTGGTTAAGTGTTATTAATCAGTTCAAGTTAACTTAACCCACCTACTTGTCATGTTACTTTGGTTAAGTGTTGCCTTCTTGTGTCAACTTAACTCTACCACAAATCAAGTTATATTGGTTAAGTGTAGCCCTCTTGTTTTAACTTAACCCTACCACAAATCAAGTTATATTGGTTAAGTATTTCTTATTACTTAACCCTACCGATTCATCATGCTATACTGGTTAAGTGTTCCTATTAACTTAACCCTAGTCATTCATCTTGTTCATTAGCATCAATTGATTTATTTATGCACCAACCTCTCACATTACATATGTGTTGTTGCGGTTACTGGATGTGCCAGGCGGTTCCGGGCAATTTTACACTACAACTCAATCTAACCTCGGGTTTTTCTTGGGCATGATGCGCTAACCTCTCACATTAGATAGATGTTGTAGTGGTTACTGGATGTGCCGGGCAGTTCTGGGCAGTTTTACACCACCACTCAATCTAACCTCGGGTTAGGCGCATTCGTCTTTTCACTAATTTACATATTTACGGTTTATATGTAAATTATTCACAATTGTTGTCAATTTTAGATTATGCCACATTTTCCATAAATGTCCAAGTCTAGATTTATATGCTAATTATCCCAACCAGTCATATTCCAATTCTTAAGTTATGCCCAACAAAGCTAGTTGCAAGTTATGGCCCCCAAAATTCAATATCGTATTATTACTCAAAATAGGCTACACCTAATCTTCCCAAGTTTGTACTAATAGTCATGCACAATACCCTAATATACATTATGCTTTGGTGTCTCAACCAATGGTTATGCCCAATCTAGATTAATATTCCAATTTATAGTTTGCGCCAAATCTAGATTTAATATTTCAATTTACCCTAAGTTCGCAACAAAGACAATTATGCCCCAAATCATAAGTTACAAAATTATGTTCCATCATTACCAAATAGACTATTCCCAATACCCCCGCATTCCAATCGCACGTATAATAAGTTTCAGTCTAGATTCGAGGTTAATCTAGATTCATAAGATAAAGGGGACGAAAGAGGAACATAAACGAGAGTAGGCATAAAACAGGCATTAAAATGGTAGATTTGTCAAATATAATATTTTGGACCTAAGAGGATTACAGATCTGTTAGAGTTGGGGTATAACAAAGACAGATCTGAAACAAACTGACAGAAATAACCTCATAGACATATAGATCTGATACAAATAACATCATGAACCTAAAAAAGGATTATATATCAGATGTCCAACAAGGATAGGCTTGATTGAATAATAACTTCCTAGGCATGTAAATCATTGATTCAATAGAAAGGTAGGAATTAATTTAAAAGATTTGTCTTATCATCAAGTATGGACTTAGATTAATTTCATTACATGCCAAAATCACTATTAGGTGTTTAAATCTGAAAATAACTTGAACCTACATATTTACAGTTCAATTTACGCCCCAAATCCCAAGTCATATATCCAATATTTTATGCCTCAAATCTCAAGTCATATGTTCGATACACATTGTGTTTTAAATATAACATGTGTTATGCCCTCAAATCCACTACAAATCATATATTATGCCCAATTTTAGCACTGGACATGTTCAAATCTTATATTATGCCCAATTTTATTTCCAACGTATGTTCATCTCTTATGAGATTTGGCTCAGGCTCGCAGTAGCCTGGCTATAAAATAAAAAGAGAAGAAGGAAAGAAGAGACAAAGAATGGACATAATATTATCAATGAGATAGATCCAAAGCATATAGAAAGACAGATAGAAATAGGCATAATCTCAGATTCAGATTTATTACAATGTCAGAATCCCAACTAACTTTTATTTCTAAAAGTAAAGTGAACTTACAAATTACATAACGATCTTGAATTCCTGGATCTGTATTCTGAAACTGAATAGCTCTCCCTTGAAGTAGACTATTTGTTCTTCTAATTTAGATTTGATTTGATTCTTAGAAAATAGTTGTTGAAGTCGTTGAATTAGCCTTTAAATCTCTACTTGAATTTTAACCTTATTCTACGAAGGACTTGAGCAGCATAACCCCGACTTTGATTTATTCTTATATGAATTAGGATAGAGTATAGGCAAAATGAAGTTGTGAAGAGAAAACTGTAGCCTTAGGGGTGTTTATGTAACATAGGGATCAACGAATCTGGTCAGAACGGGCGCCCAGATGCAGAAAAATGAATCTATTCTCAGATCTGGAAATAGGGGGGAGGTCGACCCCCTGGTCGACCTTTCTTACCCAGGTCGACCTTTCTTACCCAGGTCGACCCCCTAGTCGACCTGGGTCCTGGACGGGAAATTTCTCGCCCAGCCCGGGTGTGTGATTTGAATTTCAAATTTCAAAGCTGAGCTGTTTTATTTAAACCCCTGAAAATTCTGAAGGTCATAACTTCTTCATATGGAGTCCGATTTACGCAAACTCGGACTCTATCTCAAGCAGAATTTCAAGATGAGCGCAATGGCATAACCCGTTTCCCTTAATTATTCTCTTAAAAATTAAGTATACTTTAATTTGTTACTTTGATGTTACTGAAAATACGGGGTGTTACATTCTTCTCCCGAGAGTCCAGGAGCAGAAGTGGGTAGAGTAGGTGAGGAAGAAGGGCTCACGTCCCCTTTTTCGTATCCCGAGATCAGAATAACTCCCGAAGAATACAGCCAAAATCTTTCCTTCCGTAACATTGAATCCTCTCCATGCCTTATCATTTCATGTCCCTATTGCTTCACCCATTTTCCTATCCGTTGTCCACCTCGTATCTGTTACGCTGCCCCTACTCCCTTCGTATCCCACTTAATTTCGTATCCTGGAAGTACAACACATCTCACACTAATTTCGTATCTCATTGTGAAGGGAGGAATACGAAATCGAGTTGACACGAAGGGTACGAGTTTGCGATGAGGGATACGAGGTTCTGTCGGGACAAAGATACGAGTTATGTGGAAACAATGGAAGGGATACAGGGCGGCGAAGGATGCAAAATATGGAGCTGAAGTGGGATATGAAATCCTGGGATGGTAGAGTCGTACACCGAGGGATACAAAATCTGGGAATCATGCCCCGAATGATACGAAATCTAGGAGACGTACCCTGAGGGATACAAAATCCTGGAGTCAAATCCATAGGGATATGAAATTCGGGGTTCAGTCCTATTTTGTATCCTGAGGGATACGAAATCCCGGAGTTGTATCCTGAGGGATACAAAATTTGGGAGTTGTGTCCTGCGGGATACGATATTTGTGTTGGTGAGAGTTTTGAGGAGTTGTGACATCGGGATGCAAGTTGACGACGAGGCTCAAGGTCGACCCGGAAGTGTTAGTCAATTATTGAGCAGTTTGGTCAAGTCGGAATGACTATTCTTGTGCGAATTTATATGGGCTCAGGCTCTGAACATTTCGGAAATGCTTTTGGGCTATTGATCTATGCAATATGCTGAGTCGCGTAGGCTTTAATTGCTTTTGGGAACTAGGCCAAAGGGATGGTTAACAAGTGCCCCCACAAAGGATGTCTTGTGATAACATGACGTGCTTAAGTTGAGCCAAGAATTCCTTAGATCCAGAAAGATCTCCAAGTCATGCCGAGCGACTAGTCGTGAGCTTTCCATTGAGGCTTGTTGATGGCAACACGGAACTTCAACTTTGTTGAGACTTCTGATTGATTGGATAAAATGTTGTCTGATTTCTTAAGTGAACGTCCGTTTCCTGTCAACTTAAGAAATTAAACGTTAGTCGTCGACTACCACTTACATTGGAGTGCAAATGAGTTGTTGTCGATACAGTGTCATGCGAGAATCCAAACGTTTGCATGCAGTATGAAATAATTGGTATACCATCAAATGGTATGTCGTTGACGTGAGATCATGCAAGTGAAAAGTTATCTAATTGGGACTTAATCATTTGGCGCATACTCTTGGACTGTTTAAGTCTATGAGCACAATTGGTTAGCGAATCGAGTTGTTTTGATCAATCAAGATTCCGAAAGCATGTATGCATGGTCGCGACCATAGCTCAGCCGCGTGATTGCATAAGTTGGTCATCGAAATGTCATTGAATTAGGGTTCGACCATTTGACATTTTCCGTGGAGTTGTTTAGATATGTAAGTACAGGACTATTTAATGATCCAAGTTTATTCCAATGGTCGAAAATTCAAAAACTCGAATACGCAGTCATCGCTGTAAGGGTAAAACATAGCATATGTTGTGGTGTAAGATCATATAGGTCTGCTTTCAAAGTGAGATTGAACTTAGATGGCAAGCGCGTATACTCGGATGGTTGAACACCCGGTGAGTACACGAGTGGTCATTGAGTCGAGATTGATTGGGTCATCGAGGCTTAGAAGACAAGTGAATATGAACATAGCTGGGTTTATAATCCAGAATTCCAATCCTGAAGTGCACGTTTGGAGTATGCCGATCCCGGAGTTGACTTTGCTTCCTCTCTTTTCTTCTTAAAATGGAAAATCAACCAAGGTATGGAGGGATACGAAATATAACTCTCTTTTATCGGGTGCTTGAGTTATTTTTAGGTTTCTAGCTAGGAGAAGAAAAGAGGGAAACAGAAAGTGGGCAGTTTCAGGGATCAACATTTAAGAATGTAGAGTGGTGGATTTCGGGAAAGGGAGGCAGGAGTTTGAGGAATAGTTGCCAAATATGTGTGGATACAGAATTGGATTTTGTATCCTGGAAACTTAGTAAATTTTCTAGGTTTTTTGGGAGTTCGAAGTTGGATTGAGAAACATGACAACATAGCGAGTGTATGGGAATACGAAATGGAATTTTGTACTCTCAATACTTTGCTGAGTTCCCCTGTTTTTTTGATTTCGAACTCAAGCTATCAGACTTGAATCGTTTCATGACGTCGCGTGTTTGGATTGGGATTGAAACCGAACATGTCGTAGCCCAATGGCGAGATGCTCAAAGAACGACTTGTTGGAACTGGCGACTCAAGTGTGCATGCGGGATGTGTACAAATGACTGAGTCGTCAACTTTGAGATTCGATTCTTGATCCAATCAAGACGGTCTTGCGTTACGACCAAAGTATTACGTTGATCGTCGGTGATGACGATGGTTTTAGCTATTTAAACAAAAGTTTATCACCAAGTTCTGACATGTTTGTTTGTGGGGAGTCTCGGCACTAATGGAATGCCAATAGTGACTTTCGGGTCCTAGACTTTGGTATTCGGTCGCCTTCTCCATGGGTTGGGCACTCTTACAAAATGGTTGCTCCACAAGTCGCGGAGAAGATGATGTCAATGCAGGATATGCTGGGGATCTTCCTCCGGTCCTACGAGGGAAATGCCAATGCAGGATCTGGTGGAGATATTCCCCTAGGCCCACGTACTCACCAAATTTTCCTCGATCCCGAATCTGAGTTAGCATATCTAGATCGTAGTGCGACGTTGCGCGATTGGATTGGGATTGAAGTCGAATGTAATGCAATTGGATAGCTTAACATTCAAGAAGAAAACTTTTCAGGATGACCACTCGGATATGCGCATAAGATGTGGATATATGGTTGAGTTGTCCATTCCGGGGGTTCGATTCTTTATCCAATCACATCATATTCATAGCCTGATCTAGGTGTTGTGTCGGTGGTTTGCGATAACATTGGTTTTATTTATAAAACTAAAAGTTGTCATCACATTTCGGGTCGCTTGTATGTAGGAAGCCTTAGCATTGAGGGATGTCGTAGGCGACTTCCATGGTGCCAAAACATCGCTTTTTCTCTACACAGTGGGTTTTCTTCGAAAAGGTCGCTCTACGGTGGCGGAGAAGATGGCAGTAGTAAGAACGTAGGAAATGGTGGAGGACTAGTTGTTGGATCTAGATTTACCCTAGAGGAGGTGAATAGGGTTTATCTGATATTTAAACAGTCACAGAATAATAAAAAAGAATTGCAGAAAAATAAATCACACAGAAGTTACCGAGCTTCAGCAACCCTGCCTACTGCTGCATCCCCAAGATTTCTACTAGGTATTAAACAGATTCCACTTACAAAACCCTAAAAACTTGCGAACCCTTCTCCTGTTCTAATCCTATGCTCAAAACCCTAGACTGATCTTTATACCCAAGATCAGATTTTCTTCAGATTACAAAGAAGTAACCTGTAACCCTAGTTTTAAAGTAAACTAGTAAACTTATATAATGTTTACAAATTAAAACAACAAAATAGAAGGAAAATAAAATGAAAACCCTAGAATTTAAAACACTTAAAATATGAAAAATAAATGGCCCCTTTTTTATTTCATTTCTCTTATAAAAACTTCGACCGTCATTTTATATTTCCATGGTGACCAAAAATTCATGGCTTTAGGCTTTTCTGAAACTTCTTGAGACCGCGGATGAATTGATTTGATTGTTTCTGGCTATCTTCGATTTGATGCTGGTGGTCTTCACGATCTTTGAAAGCCCAATCTCTCGGTCGAACAACAAAAGCAAGCTTTTTGATTTATTCTTGCTCGAATACTTAAGTTTGATTTGTTTTTCAATTAGGATATCTTTTGCCGATAAGGATATAGGTGTATTTATAGGGTTTAGAAAACCTTAATCCTCTGATTTCAATTTGTGACTTGCCTGATTTTGATTTTGTCAAATTTTTTATTTGAATTTCTGCACATTGAAAATGTGTTGAGCATTTTTGAAAAGTTTTGAATGTGAATCGATTTGTTCGTAGAACCAATTTCATTGAATTTGTTGAATTGAAATTCTCCGTGAATTATTTTATGAACCTAGTATACTTCATGAACCACTATAAATTTGGCAATCGAAAAACAATATTCGATTTCCAAAAATAATTCTTTCCAATAATGCAGAGTATAAATCATTTCCATTTGTTTGAAATAGTGAATGAAAACAAAGAGTTTCTTACCTGTCTTCCTTACATGCATATTGTACTGACACTTGTGATAAATTTGCAAATCACAAAAAAAAACTTCCTGTTTTTTTTTGCATCCAAAAAGAATCTTTACACTATTTGACCAATATGGAATTAAATGCCTATGCATTAGCTCAAGGTATATATGCAAATACAAGCTTGCCCAAAATCACATTGTAAATGAGCTCTTTCCACTACATGTGTGTTTGTTGAACTCTAGAAACAATATAGTCTTGTGGGGTTGTTAACTTTCCAGAAATGGAACTGCATGAGTTATGTTGTAATGTGAAATTTGCCATGTTTCTTTTTGTTTCGCTACTGTATGAACATGAACCTGGCAATCACCTCTACATGCTTTAGTGTATATGCTTGATTTTCTTGAACCATATATACCTGAGATTTGAACTTGTTTTCAACTTGACTTTGAAACAGTTTTGATTGCAACTCCCCATTTACTTGTGGCTTGTTGACTTGGCACACATGTTTTCCTTGATCTTTCTTGTTGTTGAGTCATACATATATGTACATGTATGTGCAAAACTAGTTGTGTGCTTTTCTGTTTTCACCTGATATTGTTGTTGCATGTATGTTGTTGCTGCATACTTGACTTCTTTGCTTTGTGAGTTTTCACACTTGTTTCCCTGTGCACATGCATTGTTTGAACCATGTTGCCTAAGTATTTTTGGTTCTTTCTATCTTGCACATGCAAGCTGCTGCACATATTTGAATTATTGTGCCATTTGAGCTATGTGGTCTTGATCTTGACTAATGAGCCATGCCTCTGTGCATTCCCTTGTGTTGTTTGTATTCTTAAGTACACACATGTTTTCAAAACTGGGTACTTGAGACTGGAACTTGGTTGTGTGCACCATTTTATTGCTGAGTTTTGGCATGTGTGGAGCTCGTGCCAGTTCAATGTATTTGAGCATGCGTCTATGATGAAGATGCAGTCTACTACCATCTTCATGCGTACATGTATATACATATATACATATGTGTGTGTATATGTATATATATATGTTATGTATATGAATTTGCTAGAAATATTTGATTTTGCACAGAAGTAAAATTGACTAAAAGCCCATGTACACCTGAAATAAAATATGTGTCTGTATACATGTATTCTATACAGGCAGAATATATATGTGAGCAATAGAGGAAGTATCTACCTTGTGGTATTTACAGTGAATCACTGTGAATATCACAAGCTGTCTAGAGACAGATGGATGTACATATAAATCATACCAAGTCAGAAAAATGATGAGAAGCACATCAGAAAAATCTGAGGCAAATAAAAAATAAATTATATTTGTTTTGTTTTAGTTTACAGTGTGTGTTTCTGTGATAGGTTTGCCGATAATGGGGCAAGATCAGAAGAAGATGAAGATACATTAAGTGGGAACAAATATATGTAACTGAGCGAGAGAGAAATTATAGTGAAGATTATATGTAATAGCTGAATGTAATGATTATATATATATATATATATATATGAGTTTTGAAAAGATGTCCTATTATTCTATTTATGAAATAAAAATTATTTTTGAATAATAAATACCTGTGTGAATATTTAAATTCCGTGTAGTAGTATTATCAGTCAAAAATAATTTTTATTTCTGTATGATGTGAAATAAAGAACAGTACAACTTCAAAGATATTTATAAAATAAAATATTATTTTTATCATCAAACAAAAAATCACTTATTCAACAATCTCCCCCTTTTGATGATGACAAACAAACTTAAGATTTTTAATATAACAGATGTGTTTGACATTGAAATATAAGAACTCCCCCTATATATGTGCTCCCCCTAAAACTATACAACCGAAAGCAGACTTAATAAATTTGAATGAAGTTTGAGAAATATAGAAATCAATTAAACACTTAGCATTAATGAAAAAAATAAATTCTACAGGTCTCTGCATACTTATCAAAATCTTAACTCCTCACTCCCTTTTGTTATCATCAAAAGATGAAAAAAGCTGGAAAAATGCAAAGGATTTGGACTATAAATAGAAATTCAAATCAAATAATAGAATCAAATACCGCAATACCCAAAACAATCAAACAAAAAATCATAATAACCCATAAGATAGAAACACTTTTCCCAAATTAGAGGGTGGATTGGAAGATTAGTTATTAAATACCAGGGAGGATTTCACATATATTATTATTATTATTATTATTTTCTTTTCATGTCTCCAATTTTTTTTCAATATTACACTAACCGCGCATAACCGGATCTTGGATTTTTAAATAGGATTAGTTGCTGCATGAAATATAAGTAATCTTATAACCATGCATGACCAGATCTTGGATTTTTAGACGAGGTTAGAAAAACACTATTATAATACACAAATCCCCTTAATATATAAAACTATAATGGATGATAGAAGTATGACAGAGATAGAGACGGTTGTGAAACAAAATTTCTAAATTACTCATATTATGAGATATATTCAATCAAATTAGGATTATTGAGAATCTTTCAACTATCTCATGTTTTGAAATCTAATACTGTCACAATTTTATCATAATGTCCAAAAAACCGTTCTTTTCTCAATGTTTTCAAAAAAATGGTTTGATTTGTCTTAAAATGAATTTGGAAATAAAACACCCAAAATTTTTGTTTTAATCAAAGTGCAAAGGGGTTAATAAATTTTGATAATCCCCAAATCCAATCGTAATCTGGAAAATCTACCTTCAGGAAGAGGTTTAGTAAAAATGTCAATAAATTGAGATTCAGTTGGAATAAATTTAATACAAATGTCCTCACAATTAATATGGTCTCTAATGAAATGATGTCTCACATCATTGTGTTTTGCGCGTGAATGACAGACAAGATTATTTGTTAAATCTATTACACTCTTGTTGTCACATTTCAATGGTACTTGTTTATAGATTAGCTGAAAATCAGAGAGAGTTTGCATCATCCATAAAATATGTGCACAACAACTTCCTAAGGCAATGTATTCGACTTAAGTGGTGGATAATGCCACATAATTTTGTTTAAGACTCAACTAAGAAACAAGAGAATGTCCTAACATGAAACAAGTCCTACTAGTGCTCTTTCTATCAGTGAGTGAACCAACAGAGTCAGCATCAGAAAAACCAATTAAATCAAAATTATCACAAGAGGGATACCACAAGCCAAGTTTTTGTTTGTGCAACAAATATCTCAAAATTTGTTTTGTGGCTTTTAAATGAGATTCTTTCGGATTATACTGAAAACAAGAACATAAGTAGACAGAAAACATAATATTCGTTCTAGAAGAAGAGATAGAGAAGTGAACCGATTATACCGCGATATTTTTTCTAATCAGCAGCAACACCCTTTTCATCTTGGTCAAGCTTGGTTGTTTGGATCATTGGTGTTCTCATTGGTTTTGCTTCTTCAACTCCAAACCTTTTCAGCATCTCCAGTACATATTTTGTTTGAAAAATGAAAATACCTTTGTTGCTTTGTTTGATTTGAAAACTAAGAAAGTACTTCAGTTCACCTACCAAGCTCATCTCAAATTTGTCCTGCATAACTTTTTCAATTTTCTCACACAAAACATCATTAATGGCACCATAAATGATATCATCAACATAAATCTGAACAATCAAGAAATCATTACCATCATGTAATAGAAACAAAGTTGTCTTAGCATATCCATTTTTAAATCCATTTTCCAAAAGATATGTACATAGACAGTCATACTAAGCTCGAGGAGCTTGCTTAAGACCATATAATGCTTTTTCCAGTTTGTACACATGATTTGGAAACTCATGATTCTGAAAACCCGGGGGTTGTTCAACAAAACCTTCTTCTTTCAGCTCTCCATTCAAAAAGGCACTATTAACATCAATTAGCTTAAGTTTGAAACCTTTAAAACATGCAAAACTAAGCAAAATTCTAATTGCTTCTAACCTAGCAACTAGGGCAAATGTTTCATCAAAATATATGCCTTTAATTTGATTGTATCCTTTTGCAACCAACCTAGATTTTTTTATGATTACATTTTGAGATTCATCAAGTTTATTTTTAAACACCCATTTCATTCCAATAATTGGATAGACAATTAGTCTGGGAACCAGTTTCCAGACCTTGTTCCTCTCAAACTGTTTGAGTTCATCTTGAATTGCTAAAATCCAACATTCATCATTAAGAGCAACATCATAAGAACTTGGTTCAGTCTTAGAAATAAAAGCATTATGCTTACGAAAAGCACAAACATTCTTATTGAGAGAGGAACGATTGCAAACACCAACTGTTGGACTTCCAATTACCAAATCTGAAGGATGGTTGGGTATGAACTTCAATTTCTCTGCTTCAACTATTTCTTCTATAACCTCATCACTGCCAGCTTCAACTTCATTGCTTTCCTTATCACCTTCTTGTACAACATCATCATCCTTTTCTTTTCCATAAGTCATCCTTAAGTCTGATTCATTGAACTTCACATTAATTGTTTCAACAATTGTTCTCGATTGCTTATTGAAGATTCTATAAGCATTGCTCCTTGAAGAATAACCCATGAAATTTCATCATCATCTTTTGATTCAAATTTTCCAGGTTTCTCTCCGTATTAAGAATATAACATAGTCTTCCAAAAACTCTAAAATGTAAGATGTTTGGCCTTTTGTCAGACCATAATTCATATGATGTTTTATTAAGTATTGGTCTAATCATAACTCTATTCATTACATAGCAAGCAATATTGACTGCCTCATCCTCGAAATTTTTAGGCAATTTATACTCACTAAACGTAGACCTAGCCAGTTCTTGTAATATATGATTTTTCCTTTCAACCACCCCATTTCTTTGGGGTGTTCGAGGAGCGGAAAATTCATGTTTAAAACCATTTTAATCAGATAAAATTTCAAAGTCTAAATTTTCAAATTCACCTCCATGGCCACTTCTCAAAATCTTAATCGAAACACCTTTATCATTTTGAACTAATTTTGAAAACTTTGAAAAATAATCAAATGTTTTAGAATTTTAGGCTAGAAAATAAACCTATGTGAATCTAAAATAATCATCAACAAATACATAACAATAATGTTTTCCGTTTAGGCTTGCAATATCATTTGGTCCAAACAAATCCATATGAATTAACTCAAGAGCCCGAAAGGTGCTAACAACGATTTTAGAGCGAAAAGATGAACGATTAAGTTTTCCTATAGAAAAGCTTTACACACTTTAGTACTTACAAAATTCTGATGTGGTAGGCCCATAGCAAGCTCTTTTGATTCCAAATTTTCCAAAAGGCCCATGCTAGCATGTCCTAGTCTTCTATGCCATAGTCTTTATCAGTGGCTACCAAACATTGAGAGACAGATAAGTCATCAAAAGAAAGTGTGTAACACCCCAAAATTAATACACTATAACCGCACATTAAGATGATAAATCGAGAACATCTTAATTAAGAATTCAGAATTAAGTTAAACTGGCATAACCGTTGCGTTCGTTTCAGAATTCTGGTTCAAATAGACCCCATGTTTACATAAAACGGACAAAGAATAAAGAAGTTATGGGCATTAGAAGTTTGTATATGTATAAGGGTCATATATATGAATATAATGTTAACATAATTCCAAAAAGTCAAAATGAAACAAGGTAGGAAAATGAGCGGGAAACGGGCCCATTGTGGGACGACCCGCGCTCGGCCCGGTTCGACCCATAGGTCGACCCAAAGGGGGGTCGAGCCACTATAGATCTAGGTAGATCCATTCTGCGAACATGGACTCTTTTATGGACTATATTCATTGCTGACTCAGCGCTAAGCGTACAGACTGGATTTAAAACCTAAAATCTAAAGGCTGAGGTGGGCTCTGTGAATCTATAAATAAATGGCTTCTCTCATTCCCAACTCACACAATTCTTCATATCTTCTTCTGCCTCCATGAAATTATTCTGAAAATATAAATATATAATAGAGGAATGTTGTTGAGGATTGGGTCAAATAGAGACAACATCAAGGCTTGCATCCATAAAACTTGGATTGGACTTTTCTACCGCATAGTGTTATATATATAAGGGATCTATTCTCTTCTTCACCAAGACCCACTTTGAGTTCCTATCATTTACAGATTTGATTTCATAGACTTTAAACATGATTGTTAAATAAAATGGGGTTATGATATGTAGTGTTTGTAGGATGAAATGTTATACATGTTAAACACTTATGCCATAGTAATCGTAGAACATATGCATACATGTTAAACACTTGTGTCATTGAGATAGAAAAACATATGCTTGTAATGTTGGATAATTAACAAGTATTATGTATCTATCTTCCTTTTCCCATTTTCTATGTTTTATGTTTATTTCCAGTCTTGCCTATACACCTATGTGATTTGATTCTATTCTTCTTCCCTGTTTTCCCTTTTTATTTTACGCTAAGCCCAGGTCTTTGGAAGCCTAGGCTATACACGATTTGAGTGTGCTTCTAAATTGGAGTAATAATGAATGATATAAAAGAGGAATATAGGCATGTAATTGAACTTGGACTAATTTGGGAAAATAATGTTAATATACACATGTTTAGACTTGTTGTAAACTGATAAAAAGGGATAATGTGTATATTTTTGTTGTAAATGGGCAATATGCATAAACCTATACATGTTGTAAATTAGGAACATAGTTGATGAATAGTATGCATATATCGGACATGTCAGATTTGACTTAATACATACATTAAGTAAATTACATGTTAGAATATTATAAGTACCAGATGTAGGTTAATAAATTGACATGTTGTGGGAATTGTATGCATCTGGGCAGGTGTTATGAGGTAGGGTTGTACACACATAATGATATGTAATAATTACAACCACTATTATTAGTAAACTTAAACCTGCTAGGTTAACATGAGTATAAATAAGCTAAGAGGTCCCTCGTTCTTTCTGTTGTATCGGGTTTTAAGGACTCGTAAATCCTATTTTTAGGAGCGCAAGCTTAGGGGGTTTAGCTTGTGTCAATTTGCTGTTTGGAACCCATATCAGTCAGATTACTTATTGGTATCCTATTAGAGGTTCCCTCGCACTAGGTAGGGGTCGGGCACGCTTTACTGAACTAGATAGTAAGAGGTTCACACGGAGATGGGTACGGGCGCGTTCCGGTGGAGTCATGAGCGTGCATGGGTCCGACTAGGGAAGATAAGACACTGTAACACCAGTAAATAGTTATGTGTTATATAGTTGCTGGGTCAGGGAGTGATATTCCCTAATACCGGGGATGACACAGGGTATTTACGTTCTAGGGAGTCGATCTCTTATGTAGTAAGTAGGATACACCTAATCATGCTGTTGTGTAATTAGGTTAACACCGAATATGGTTATGTAATAAGGTACGCCTAATCCTGCTGATGTGTAATCATGCTAGTCTTTTTATACTAGTATTGGTGCAAACATACATGTTTAAGATGTAAATGCGAAGCATTACTCGAAAATAGTTTATTTTTGTTATTTCTGTCTATCCTGCTATTTAGTTTAGTTTACCTTATATGACAATCTACCATTCTCATCCATTCTTATTTACATGTCTTAGAATTTCTATTTTATGCACATATGTAAATCACTGGAACTCGCCAGACTTTATGTCTGATCCTTTTTCCTTTACCTCTTTCTTCCTTTCCCCCCATGTCCTCATAGTGGAAGTACTCAACAGTGACTAGGAATTCTCTTATAGTTTGGACTTGGATTTCTTGAGATGTACCATTTTGACTTTACTCCATCATGGATTATGATGATGGATATGATTTTGTTTTATGGCATTATGTTATTTTGTTTTGAAAGACAGATTTGAAGTACTTTATAAATGGTCTGATGTAGCTGGCTTTGAGAACTTCGTTTTTTCTAATAATGAAGTTGAAAATTTTCCACTGCTTATTTTATATCTTCTCTGTAAATTTCTATACTGTTTACCTATTGTGCTTCATTGAACTTAATGCATTCTCTTATGAGTGACATTAACGGACGTGGGTTGTTACATTTGGTATCAGAGCCGAAGGTTACAAGATTAGAGATTTAAAAAAAAAATTGTTTTCAAAAGCAAAGTATTTTCAAATAAAAATTTGTTTTTGAAAAACATATCCCCTCAAGCCATAGTTGATATTTTTTTTTTTTGCTGAATCCCTTTTCTTATCTTTTTAGCATGTCTGCGGCACCCAATCTTCCTAAGGGCATTCCGCTACCGACATGGTTCCATAGGTATCTTGAGGCTACAGTACCTTCCGGAGGCCAAGGAGATGCCCCTTCCCCAGCTGCAGCCATTGTTGCTCCCCCTCCACGAGTAGATAACTTTTCTAAATTATGCAAAGACTGTTGCGCTATGCGTGGAAAACCATTTCGTGGAACCGAAAGCTATATTGAAGCACATAATTAGCTGTGAGAGACGGAGAACGTGTTTGATTTATCGAGATCGTTGATCGAAGAAAGATACAGTTGGCTGCATGGCAACTAAAGGATGAGGTTTCCTACTGGTGGGAAGCAACGCAAGTCGGACAACCAATAGCTGCTTGGAACGATTTTATGCAGAGATTCAAGATGAAATTCTTATCTCAGGTGGAAGAAGGATTACAGATGGAAAGATTCTTGGCTTTGAAACAACAGGACATGCTGGTTATGGAGTATGTGAACAAGTTTAATGAACTAGCGAGGTTTGGACTGGACTTGGTGAATACGCCCCACAAGAAGGTGCTTAGATTTGTGAGAGGGTCGAATCAACCTCTCCATGGCCTTGCCTTGTCTCATATACTAATGAGGGCAACATTTGAAAGGCTGGTTGACAGACGCTTATGCATGAGGATGACAGGGAGGAAAAGAAAGAAAATAAGACTGAAGAGACATAGGCTAAGGGAGAGAAACAGAAATGGTGGCCCAAAAAAGGAAAACAACAGATGAAAGGTGGAAACCCTAAAAAGGCTCAAATCAAGAAGGATATCAAGTGTCATGGTTGTGGTGCTATGGGTCATTTTGTGAAGGACTGCAGAAGGAGAAAGAAAGCTTTCTTTAATTATGGACAAGTAGGACACTTCAGCAAACAATGCCCTAGAAAGCAAGGACAAGGGCAAGAACTTCTTGACAAGTGCATGCTTTGGAGGCTAGTGAACCTGATCGAGGTAGAAAAGTCACGGTTGAAGGTTTGATTTCCCTTTTTGACTATCCTATTCGAACCATGTTTGATTCTGGCGCTTCACATTCATTTATATCCTGTTCTTTAGTAGATAGTCTGCACCTTAATACAAGTATGATTTCTGATCCCATAATTGTCTCAAACCCCATAGGAGGATCGGCTCATTTATCCATGATGTATAGGGGTTTGAGAATTTCTATCTTGGGCATCGAGTTTGAATGTGACGCATACATGTTGGGCTTTATGGGCTCCGGTTTGATTCTAGGAATGGGTTGGCTAGCCATGTATGGTGCCATTCTTGATTGTGAAAAGAGAGTAGTTAGACTTCTTACTTGTCATAGTAGACTCTCGAAATTTCCCGCGACCCATGGAGGTCTGTGATGGTCGGTTTTCTAGAATCACTTGATACTTCTGTCAATGATTTGCGATCTGTGCCCGTAGTTAGAGACTATATAGATGTGTTTGAGGAGGTTAAGGGTTTACCTCCAAGGCGTGAAATTGATTTCCGGATTTACTTTGTAGAGAACGTGAACCAGATGCTCTATTAGTGCACCATGTGGCTCTTAGAGAGATAAGATAACTTAGCAAGCAAGTAAGGGTGCTATTCGATAAAGGTTTTATTAGGCGCAGCATTTCAAAGTGGGGAGCTACATTCGTCTTTGCAACGAAGGCAAATGGCTCACTTCGTCTATGTGTAGATTATAGGGAGTTAAATAGGCTCACTAAGAAGAATTGGCACCCACTACTGAGAATTGACGACCTGTTTGATCAGCTAGTTGGCGCATCGGTTTTCTCGCAAATGGATCTGGCCACGGGGTTTCATCAGTTGAGGATGGTAAAGGACAACATTGATAAGACTGCATTCATAACTCCACATGGTTTCTTTGAATGGTTGGTTATTCCTTTTGAGCTAACCAATGCACTCGCCTATTTTGTGGACTTGATGAGTAGGGTGTTTAAGGAGTTTCTAAACAAGTTTGTGGTGGTCTTTGTGGATGACATTCTGATCTTCTCCAAGAATGAGGATGATCATGCCCAACACTTAGGAGAGGTTCTAAGCACTCTCTGATCACATCAACTCAAGGTGAAATTTTCTAAGCGTCACTTTTAGAGAAACGAAGTAAGGTTTCTACGGCATGTGGTCTCCAAGGACGGGATAGCAGTGGACCCCGCTAAATTCATTACAGCTCAAGATTGGAGGGCTCCAAAGAATGCGACGGAGGTGAGAAAATTTCTTAGGTTGGTGGGCTATTATAGAAAGTTTATCAAATACTTTGCAAGAGTATCCGCCATGCCTACCCAATTGATGAAGAAGAACTTGCCTTTTTTGTGGAGCATTGATTATGAGCATGCCTTTCATAGATTGAAAGAGACTCTGACATTAGCCCCAGTTCTGACTCTCCCAGATGGAAGAAAGATGTTCACGGCCTACACATATGCTTGTGGCATAGGTATTGGTGTCATTCTAATGCAAGAGGGAAGGGCGGTATGCTATGGGAGCAGACAATTAAGAGTACATGTGAAGAACTACCCTACCCATGATCTAAAGTTGGCTGCAATAGTGTTCGCGTTGAAGTCTTGGCGACACTATCTACTATGAGAAAGATTTGAGCTATATAAAGATCATATGTTGCTCAAATACTTATTCTCACAGAAGGATCTCAACCTAAGGCAGCAACAGTGGATGGAGTTCCTTGCATCCAACGACTTCGAGATAGCAAATACCCCAAGCAAGGGTAATGTAGTGGGGGACGCATTGAGTAGGCAGAGGATGACTTTAAATCCTCTGTTCGTAGAAAGGAAAAGCTTGGAGTACATCTCGACCTTTGATTTTAAGTCATCTACGAATTTCACATTGGGATTATTAGCATCGTTAGACGTGCGACCTACTCTTTTGGAGCGAGTTGGATCTATGCAGCGGGAGGACCGACAGATTTTCGACATCTTGGACAAGCTTGGTAGAGGAGAGATTTCTAGTCACCTTACTAGATATATCGTGGATGGGAAAGGGTAGCTAAGACGAGATGGAAGGCTATGGGTCCCTAAGATTAGGGAATTGCTTAAGGCAATGCTTGAGGAAGATCATCATTCTCAGATGACTATCCATCTAGGTGGCGACAAAATGTATCGAGACATGAAGAGGGTTTTCTTTTGGACTGGCATGAAGAAGGATGTGGCATAATTTGTAACTCAATACTTGACTTGCCAAAGAGTAAAGGCTGAACAAAAGAAACTAGGTGGATTTCTTCAGCCCTTAGATGTCCCATAATAGAACTGGGAGAGCGTCTTTATGGATTTCATCGATGGATTGCCACGATCAAGGAGGGGAAATTCGAGCATTTTGACGATAGTGGATAGACTTACGAAGAGCGCTTATTTTATTACTGTTAAGAGTAAAAGGATGGTGGCTTGGCTAGCATCAGTCTATCTCCTAGAGATAGTTCGATTACATGGGGTACCTTCCAGCATAATAAGTGACCGCGACACCATCTTTACTGGTGAATTTAGGACGATATTTCAAGAGGCATTCGGTATACAGTTATGTTTGAGCAAAGTATACCACCCTCACATAGATGGACAGAATGAGAGGGTAAATAGAGTTCTTGAGGGTCTCCTAAGACTGTGTATCCTAGACTTTGGAGGGACTTGGGAGAAACATCTCCCATTGGTGGAGTTCACCTACAATAACAGTTACAATTAAGCATAGGCATGGCACCCTTTGAAGCATTATATGGATGACCTTGTAGATCGCCGACTTGTTGGTGGGAGTCTACGGACAGACTTCTACTTGGACCAGAATTGATTCGAGATACTTACGAGAAGACTGACTTTATGCGCTGAAGAATGAAGGCCGCTCAAGAAAGACATAAATCATATGCTAACAAAAGGAGGACCAATCTGGAATTTGAAATGGGAGATATGGTCTTCGTTAAAGTTTAACCACTAAGGAATGTAGTTCGCTTTGGCTCAGCAGGAAAGTTGGCATTGAGAATTGTAGGGTTATTCCCTATAGTGGAGAGGATAGACCAGATGCTTATAGGATTAAGCTACCTAATAGACTAGCGGGCATACACGATGTATTTCACATCTCCCATTTGAGAAAATGTCTCCATGCTACTATGGAGATAGTAGAACCGAGCACTCTACAGGACGTAGAAATTGAGAAGGAAACATCAATGAGACAATTTCCTACTCATATCCTTGGAATAGGAATCAAGAAGCTACGTAACAAGGAAATCAAATTGGTCAAATTGCAATGGGGAAAAGACCTCAAAAATGTGTCATGGGAACCCGAAGATAGGATTCAAGCTTCTTATCCTTTTCTTTTTGAAAGTACATTCTTGACTTTTCTTCCAAGCTTTTACTTTGCATTTGCTTCTGTCATTCAAGTTTATTTATCCTATCGTTCGAACCTTTCGATCCTTAGGTGGAATCCAATGGTTGGAAACATGTGTTTGAAACATGTTATGATTGATGGTTGCAAGTGGATGCAAGTGTTTGCTTGCGGATGCATATACACATACTAGGCACTAGATCGCCTCAATCACGTACATATTGCAGATCGATATGTCTGCATTTTTAAATTTTTCTATGGATGGAAATTTGTATATTATCATATGGATGTTGAATTTTGATGAATGATTGTGCACACATATAGAATTTATATGCTATTCTAAGATTATATGCATAATTTTGGATTCATGGCACAAACATATATTGCATTAAGGAGGTCAACTGAATCAGTTGACCACCTGATTTTCGTATTAGTGTAAGGACATAAACATACAACACCTTCGCATATGTTCATACAAGCGTTAGAATTTTCTTAAGGACAATGGTTGTATGTGGATGATGGATGAGTAGATGGTTGTAGGTGAATGTTAGGATAGTACATTCTTCTTAAACTTAGAGATTTCGGGACAAAATCATTTAAGCAGATTAGAATGTAAAACTCCAAAATTTAATACACTTTAACCATACATTAAGACGATAAATTGAGAATAACTTAATTAAGCATTCAGAATTAACTTAAACCAGCAGTATCATTGCGTTCATCTCAGAATTCTGGTTCAGATAGACTCCAAGTTTGCGTAAAACGGACAACGTATGAAGAAGTTATGGGCATTAGAAATTCGTATACATATATATATATATATATATATGTGTGTGTGTGTGTGTGTGTGTGTGTGTGTGTGTGTTGATATAATGTTAAAATAATTTCAGAAAATCAAAATGAAACGAGGCGGGAAAACGAGCGGGAAACAGGCCCGTTGTGGGACTACCCACGCTCGGCTCTGGTTGGCCCATAGTTCGACCCAAAGGGGGCTGGGTCGACCCTAAGGTCAACCCACTACGGATCTAGGCATATCCATTCTGCGAACGTGGACTGTTTTTTGGACTGTATTCATTGCTGACTCAGCACTAAGTGTACGGACTGGATTTAAAACCTAAAATCTAAAGGCTAAGGTTGGCTCTATGAAACTATATATAGATGGCTTCTCCCATTCCCAATTCACACAAATTCTTTATATATTCTTCTGGTCCATGAAATTATTCTGAAAAATATAAATATATATTGAAGGAATGTTGCTAAGGATTGGACCATGCAGTGGCAACATCAAGACTTGCATACATACAACTTGGATTGGAATTTTCTATGGCATAGTGTTGATTTCATAGACTTTAAACGTGACAGTTAAACAAAATGGGGTTAGGATATGCAGTATTTGTAGGATGAAATGTTATACATGTTAAACACTTATGACATAGTAATAGTAGAACATATGTATACATGTTAAACACTTATGTCATTGTGATAGAAAAACATATGCCTGTAATGTTGGATAATTAACAAGTATTATGTATATATCTTCCTTTTCCCATTTTCTATGTTTTATGTTTATTCCCAGTCTTGCATATATGCCTATGTGATTTGATTCTATTCTACTTCCTCTGCTTTCCTTTTTTATTTTACGCTAAGCCTAGGCCTTTGGAAGCATAAGTTATACCCGATTTGAGTGTGCGTATAAATTGGGGTAATATTGAATGATGTAAAAGAAGAATATAGGCATGCAATTGAACTTGGACTAATTTAGGAAAAAGGTTTAATATACACATGTTTAGACTTGCTGTAAATTGATAAAAATGAATAATGTGTATATATTTACTGCAAATGGATAATATACATAAACCTGTATATGTTATAAATTGGGAACATAGTTGATGAATAGTATGCATGTATCAGACATGTTAGATTTGTCTTAATACAAACATTAAGAAAATGACATGTTAGAATATTATAAGTACCAGATGTAGGTTAACAAATGAACATGTTGTCGGAATTGTATACATCTGGGCAGGTGTTATGGGATAGGGTTGTACACACATATTGACATGTAACAATTACAACCATGCTTATTAGTAAACCTAAACCTGCTAGGTTAACATGAGTATTAATAAGCTAAGAGGTCCCTCTTTTTTGTTGTTGTATCGGGTTTTGGGGACTCTTAAATCCTAGTTTTGGGGGCACAAGCTTAGTGGGTTTGGCTTGTGTCAATATGCTATTTGGAACCCCCCATATCAGTCAGTATCCCTGTTGGTATCCTATTAGAGGGGACCTCACCATAGGTAGGGGTCAGGGAACACTTTACTGAACTGGATAGTAAAAGGTTCACATAGGGGTGGGTACGGGCGCTTTCCGGTGGAGTCATGACCATGGATAGGTCCGACTATAAAAGATAAGACACTGTAACACCAGTAAATAGTCTTGTGTTATATAGTTGCTGGGTTAGGCAGTGATTCGCCCTACTGTCGGGGCTGACATAGGGTATTTACGTAGTTGGGAGCCGATCGCTTGGGTAATAATTATGGTATAACTAATCTTGCTGTTGTGTAATTAGGTTAACACCTAATATGGTTATGTAATTAGGGTACGCCTAGTCCTATTGTTAATCATGATGATTTGTAATCATGTTGATCTTGTTATACTAGTATTGGTGCCGACATACATGTTTAGATATACCTGTTTAAGATATAAATGTGAAGCATAATTCGATCATGTTTTATTTTTGTTATTCCTGTCTATCCTGCTATTTAGTTTAGTTTACCTTACATGACACTGTACCTTTCTCATCCAGTCTTATTTACATTTCTTGGCATTTCTATTTTATGCACATTTGTAAATCACCAGACTTTATGTCTGACCCTTTTTCTTTCGCCTCCCCCCCCCCCCTCTTGGTTCCTCAGAGTTGAAGCACTTAACACTGACTAGAACTTCTCTTACAATTTGGACTTGGATTTCATGAGATGTACATTTTTGACTTTACTCCATCATGGCTTATGATGAGGGATGTGATTTTCTTTTATAACATTATGTTATTTTGTTTTGGAAGACATATTTGAAATACTTTGTAAGTGATTTGATGTAACCGCCTTTGAGAACTATGTTTTATTTTAATAATGAAACTGAAAATTTTCCGCTTCTTATTTTATATCTGCTCTGTAAATTTCTGTATTGTTTACCTATTGCGCTTCACGAAACTTAATGCTTGTGAGTGACATTAACGAGGGTGCGGGGGCCACAAAGTGTGTACACATTTCCCTTTCTTTTCCCTATGAAAACAGTGTTGCTAGTGGATGTTTCAATGATTTTTCAAATCTCACTACCAAAGATCACATTCATTCCTTTGTCACATAGTTGGCTTATAGAGATGATATTGTGATGTAAATTATCAACATATAAGATATCAGCTAAAGAAAGGTAATGTTACCTACTTTACCTTTAGCAATGTTCTTACATTTGCTATTGTCCCCCAATGTCACATTCCCACCTTTATATATTCCTAGGCTAAGGAACAGTCCCTTTCTCCCATCATATGTCTAGAGCAACCTGAATCTAAATACTGTATTTGTTGCTCCTTAGCTCGCAAACATACCTACACAAAAAGAGGAGAGGATGACCAAGAGAAGCTCTTAGGTCCAAGAGTATCAGTGACTGAAGCATTTTGAATAAAAGAACCATTTGGAATCCAAATTCATTTTATCTTTTTTATTCATGTTCCAATAGTGATGATAATTGTGAGCCAAGTGCTTAGGTATCCAAACTCGAGTGAGTTTCCTAGTTTTGTTCCTACTCTTACAATTTTCAGAATTATGCCCAATTACCCTACATTTCACACACTTAGGAAAGATGCTTCTACCTTTTTCATTATAGTTCACATAGTTTTGTATCTTTCCAAAACCTATTCCCTTTCTTTTGTTAGCACACAATTGATTTCCTAACAACATTTTAAAAGATGTTTGACCAATTGAAAGCTTATTCAAGATAATCTGTAATGACCCGGGTTTTTGACGATCTTGGTTATCCGATATGCAACACATATCGAACATCCAAGGATCGAAAATACCAGATGATTAATGAAAGAAAACAGAGGGTGAGGATAGATAAGATAGAAACTTAGAATAGAAGATGAAGAATAACACAACATCAGAGTAACACGAATCTCACAGCGGAACGAACAACATATAATATATAATATATCCTTGAAATAAAATCATTATATGTATACAATAACATTATCAGAATACAACACTTACAACTCAGCAGAAATAATTATAGCTATATAATCCTGAAGCCTCCTGCTCCAAGCTCTTCTAGTATTTCTGTAAATCCCGACTACTTGACTGCTCATACAAAATTGGGCACCCAAGAGTTTAGGGAAAACAAAAACAAAATAAACTCCGGGTCAGTCATGGGACTGGTATGAGTAAAACGGTTTAAAACAGTTCAAGCAGGTAAATGATATCTCATAAGACCACGCCGTATAACGGAACGAGTTTTTCCCTTTTGAGAATCCAAATTTCTTTATATCAAAAACCCTTTTGATATTATAATAATGTCTATCAACCACAATATAATAATCATCTAGCAGAAACGCTTTCATCTCACGTTCTACATATATAGTATACAATCAAAACCGCAAGCACGTGTTGGGTAATTGTAACAACCCGATTTTTTACAACACGTTAAATCAAGAATCAAGACAGAATTAAATTATAAATTCTGAATCAAGTGAAACGGTCTGTTCCATTGCGTTCGTCTCGGAAAAATACGCGAAATAGAGTCCGAGTTTTCGAGAATCGGAGTCCGTATGACCCGTTAAAGGCCCAAAGAAGATTTCTGGAAATTTGAACTTCGGAAATCGCTTTGAAAATCAGATCTGGGGCTAGGCGGGAAGTTTCCCGCCTAGGCCACGTCGACAGGGCTGTCGACAGGCCTGTCGACTTGGGCCCAGACCAAGTCGACAGCCCTGTCGACTTGCCTGTCGACAGGGGGTGGCCGGGGCAAGTTGCCTGGCGCACCTGTTTGTCTCACCTGGTCTTGTTCTTGGGCTGGTTCTGGAAGCTTCCGAGATCTGATGGTCCTAATCTATCCTAGATCTAATCCTATGGCCTAAAACTATCCTAATCTCTATAAAAAGACCCTAAACCTAACCTAAATCCCTAAAAATCAAACCTAGCAACTAAGTGCTGCCAAAATCAATTTTGATCATGGCCTCCATCTCCAATCCCTAGAGCCTATGCATTCAAATCGGGTTCAAATCAAAAGGTGCAAGCTTGCTACACCAAATAGAGGCCAAATCAACGTTGCTATGCGAGTTTCATGACGGATCTTCATCATAGGAGCCACCTTTCTTCGTCAAAACGATTCATGCTCCTAGTCCTCTTGCCACGCTATGTAAGTTCTAGCTACTTTTGGATCAAAACGGTATTTTTAATGTTGACATGGGATAAAATGAGATAAAGCATAAGTATGCATGTATGTGAACCTAACTTTGTCCCTTTTCTATGATCTATGACCTTAGACTAAGATGTAGCAACTTAATCATGTCACTCATGTTATGTTTAGCCTAGTTTATCTTGCAAGTTTGGATCTTTGTCTATGGAAGATTTGCATGAACCTTTGGGAACCATTTGACTTGTGAAACATAGGCAAATACTTGACCTTGGGGCTTATGCATGCATATGAACACAAACCCCTTATGTTTTATGCATGTTTGTGGCAAAACCTCCTTATGATATTATGCAAGTTTGTGGCCAAATCCTATATGATAGTATGCATGCTTATGGTCAATCCCTATATGACTCTATCATGCATGTTTTAAGGCCAAACCCCCTTATGACGCCATGCATGTTTGGAGCCAATCCCTTTTGTGGCATCGTGCATGTTTTGGGGTCTACATGTAGCCATAGTATACCTACTATGTTGATTCGCTTTGCTTGCGTTGGGAAAACACGATTTTGGGTAGTTAGATAAACATGAACATGTCGCGAAATCTTAACTTGAATATGACATGTGTTTATACTTGAAAATATGACTTGAAAGATAACATGGAAGTTGACATGTAAGTATGCATAAAAACATGAGCTTGGGAATTTACCTATTAAGTTAGGTCTACCCTTTGGGAATTTACCTATTAAGTTAGGTCTACCCAAATGCTTGAAAAACTTGTAACATGTTTTGGAAACATGATGAACTTAGATAATATAAGTGTGGCCAACTCGAGGTTGGGTTGAGTTTGCAACGTAAAACTACCCGGAACCGACCGGCCTAACTAGTAGTTGCAACAAGAGGACCTAATGTGAGAAGTTGGTCATGTCGCGCTTAAGACCCGAGGTTAGACTAGGTTGTGGTGTAAATCTACCCGGACCCGCCCGGCTTAACTAGTAACCACAACAAGGTCTAATGTGAGAGGTTAAGAGTGCATTAATTAAATTAATGCCACATGATAAGGTTAAGTAAATTTGACTTGGTAATTAGATGAGGTTAAGTAATTAAGACTTAACTAACCTAAACACGGTAATTAGACGGGGTTAGGTAATTGATACTTAACTAACCTAACCACGGTAATTAAATGGGGTTAAGTAATCCACACTTAACTAATCTAAACACGGTAATTCGATGGCGTTAAGTTAAACACTTAACCAATTTAAACTTGGTAATTCAATGAGGTTAAGTAACCAATACTTAACCAACTTAATGTGATAATTTAATGGGGTTAAGCAACTTATACTTAACCAATTATACATGATGATTTGATGTGGTTAAGTGACCTAAACTTAACCAATCTAACTCGTTAATTTGATAAGGTTAAGTGACCTAAACTTAACCAATCTAACTCGTTAATTGGATGTGGTTAAGTGACCTATACTTAGCCAATCTAACTCGTGAATTTATGGAGGTTAAGTTAACCCATACTTAACCAATATAACGTGAAAACATGATAAGGCTAAGTCACGAATCACTTGAATACGCTTGACCGATTTGACTTGGTAATTTGACAAGGTCAAGTTAATTTATATAATTAACCAATCTAAAATGATAATTAGACGAGGTTAAGTTATGGATTGCTTAATATACTTAGCCAACTTGACACATGGTTTGTAGGGTTAAGTCTTGGACTTGGATACTTAGCCAATTTTGACATGGTTTGTAGACGGGCTAAGTTATGAACTTAAGTGACACTTAACCCATTAGATAAACCCTAATTCGGAGGATTAGGTAAATAACCATAGTTAACAAGGATTATGGAAATAAGGCTAAGTGGTAAACCTTAGTTAAGGGAAACTAAGTAATAATTCTTAGTCAAGGAAATTTGGACCATTTCTTAGATAGATTAGTAATCCGGTACGTTAGGTCAACGTTTAAGTATGCGTGTAGGAGCAGGCTATTTGATTTAGATAAAGGCTCCAACGAACTGGGTAACGAAGCAGCGGCTTCGGGGAACGTGAGGATATTCTTGGGATCCCTCTGTGAGCTGCCAGGTCATTATACTAGGCTCACGAAAGGTTGAGGTCTGCGGTAGAAGAACCAAGAATATGCCTTGGTTGCTATGCGAGCGACCTAAAGACTGGGGTGGATAGCAGTGAGTCGACGAATACATAAGGTGCCCGAGATAGCAAGTTCGTCGATCATCTACCATCTTGAGTCAAGCGTGTACGTACGGAAAGGCAGGGAACACCCAACAGACCATAATTGCTATCTAATTATGGGTGAGGTAGGCCGTAGGATGTGGGCTGGCCGGAGTGTAGTTCTCATGCAAGATTTTCTCTTGTGTTGCCTTTCACTAGTTGAGGGAGGGGTCTCGTGGGACCATAGCCACGTGTAGAAAAGCAGACCTTAGTATCTGCATCGACAGATAAATCTAAAGCTCCCGACCGAGTCCTGTATTTCTTGTTTTGCCCTGTGACAGGACTTGGATGGCACGATGTGATACATGTGCATACAGTTATAGAAAAACGATTCACGATGAATGCGTGGGAAAAAGGGCGCGGTTGACGGTTAACGTAATCCCTAGTGGCCTAGGTGGTTTAACCCAAACCGAAATACGAAAGCGTGCAATAGGTAAGCGTAATCCCTAGTGGTGCTAGGTGGCGTAAGTCCTAGTAGTTCAAACGATGATTCATATGGAAGAGCCTAGCTAGAACAAGGGTGACAGTCCAAACGATTTCAAGGATAATACGACATGAGGAAGCCCGTACGAGGTACGGCAAAGGACTGAACTTATATACATGGAAAGAAACATATGATTTGAGTAACCCATATATGCGATATATTAGGTTGACATGGACCATTACACGACTTTGAGCAAGGGACATTCATGGTTAACACATGACGCGGGTAGGGATACTAGTACGAGAGGTGCAGAGCAAATATACATGTTAGAACTAGGAAGAATATACATAATAGATACCGTGGGATGTTAGACGGGGTAGATACCTTGGGATAATGTACTCGATAGAAATCTGACGTTGTGATACCTTGACTTATCATAACACCGTAGTTTATCATGATACCTTAGTTTACCTTGCCACAGTAGTTCAACCGGCTACCCTGGTTTATCTATCTTGTAGTTATCCTTATGTTTACTTTCAGTTTATGCATGTCATGTTACCTTTACCTGTTTTTATACTGGAAGTAGATAGGACTTACTCAGTCTTTATGACTGACCCGTTTTGTTTCGCCTCTTTTCTTCCGTTCCCCCCCCCCAGGTTTCAGGGAGGAAACAATGCTGTTTAGTTCGGACTTCTTCTGCTTGAAGGTCATCATGGATGGCTTGGACTTCTCTTGGCTATGGCTACTTTACTGTTTTTACTTGGGGAATAATTTATTAAAAAGTCTTTATGCTTCTTTACTATTGCAAGACAGGTTCTGATGTACTCTGATGTAAAAGGATTTAGACCTTAATTATTGAATTTATGAAAGTTCGATTTTACTTCCGCTATTTTATATGTTCTGTCTTGTGATATTTCTGTGCATGTTTACCAATAATGCCCCTCTAAAGCTAGTGCATTCCTTTGCGAGTGACCCTAGCGGAGGCGGGGTGTTACAGTAATGGATTTTCAACTATGACAAGGTATGGAACCACCTTTCGCTAGTGTACCTCTAGAAAGGAATACACTGGGTTCAACAAGAACATCTTGCAACCCGGCCACACATGACCGACCACTCATTTCGCTTGAGGGTATCGAATGTATATCACCAATGGTTGGGATCAGCAACCGTTTCCCGAATGGGATAGCATCAACAATAGATTTTTAGAAGTAAATGAAACTCTAGATCAGGTGATTATACACCCTACTTCGGAGCGACCGACTTAGCCATGCTGCCTGCCTGATTTCTGTCATTTACTGGTTGATGAGGCTTGAGGTTACGCTTCATCATCACATCAGATTCACTTCGAATGCAACATTGTCAGATCCATCGAAAATCACTAATTGACGTCTACAATAGTACATTACGTGTTAGCTAAAGAAGTTTCCTTCTCCGCTTCCACTCTTGGTACGGTTGAAGAAATCTATGTATGTGACCTTTCTAGAAATACTCCATCAGACATTCATCCATACAAGTCATCCAGGAACATGATGAACCGAAGGCACTATTCAGTACATCCATCTTAGGCACTATTATCTAAGACTTATACAATAGCCCTTGCACTTTACTCCGTCTTCAATTATCTTTGGCATATATGATTCGCAATACTTATGCGAATACAGAGTGGTTCTTTGGATAATAATCCAACTGGTCTCTCCATATTAACAACATTAAAATGGTCAAAACTTTTATAGTCGGTGAGTTAACTCAAAGAAAAACAGGTGTGCAAACAACGATATTTTTCCTAAATGGAAATTCTATCAATCAATCATCAATCATATATATATATATATATATATATTCATATTTCCTTATTTACTATGTTTAGAAAATGTACGTTATCAACACTGGAAACCATTTCCATTGTTATTTACATATCACTATCATTCTATCAGTCCCTGACTGTAAACTAGTAGGAGAACAATTCTCTAAGTATAAACCCCGAAGGCCGAAACCAACATCAGATCGATACTCAGAAAACTATTCAACTTAACTAATCTCTAGTCAGTTTCTAATCTTGTTTAACTCTATTTGATTTACTCTGTTCGATTAACTCTTCTATTTATTTTCAAAATAGAAAATCCTTTATTCCATTTATTTTGCTTAACATCTCTTTTATAACTTATTCAATTTCTAAGTCAATATCCCTTTATCATAACTTATTCATTTCCTAAATAAATAATCCGTTTAATATCCTATTTATTTATTCTAAATGTTTCCTTTAATAACCCTATTTATTTAACAAATAAATATGTCCTTTCCTTATTCTATTTATTTAACAAATAAATAAATCCATTATCTTATCCTATTTAATTAACAAATAAATATCTCACTTATTATCTCCTATTTATTTTCTAAGTTAATAGTCCATTTTATAACATCTTATTTATATATCCTAAATAAATAATTCACTTTATAATTATTCCAATTTATAAATATTTCTTATTTATAAATATTCCAATTTATACATATTCTATTTTCAATATCACTTTGAAAATCTCCTTTTCCCATTCCGATATTTTATGGTACTTAACACATCAAATCACGATGATCAATATCGTCCAAACACATATAATCAACCACAGATTATAAACCACATCATATATCATAATATATGAAAAACAATAAAATAACTGTTGAGGAATCCAGTCGGATTCCTCCAACCTGTTTCCCTGCAACCACAGATGTTACATAATAAAATCATCATCACTTTCAGTTCCATATGATATATTCTGTAAAACAGAATCAATATACTAACTGACTAGTAGTTCAATCAAACAGTCAACACACAGTCAATCAGCCAATATTTAATAGTTCTAAAAATATAACATGAAAATATAAACTGTTCAGACTTAGTGAGATTTACTCACTTTGGCAGTTCATCGTTAAAGAACGATAAACTATTGTTTGATTTGAATCAAACATATTATTTCGCCATAAATTCAAACGAGCTCCACTCCACTCCCTGTCAGTTCCATTGGGTAGTGTCCGTCCATATGATCCCGACGGATCTTGTTTTGTCCAATTTCGATACCGTATGACAAAGTTATAAGAGTTACAAGTTACACACTATTTTATTTATATAAAACTTGAATTATATTAAATTATGGGCTTTACCCAATCTTGGCCCATCCACGTTTGACAAAAGCCCATATCCAATGAGTCTTCTTCCCCGAAATACGATCGTGCTTCCTGTAAGCATCACATACATTTCCACCACTTCCACCCATCCTACCCCTCTCGTTTCACAACTAACCCCAAAACAAAGACCACCAATCATCTCCTCTTCGACTACTCCTTCACTCCGACACCACAAAGCCTACCTCGAGACCCTCCTGCCATTTCCGTCGTTATAGCAGTTCAGTGCCACAGCAGAATTCAAGCGACCTCTTTATACTCCAAACACCCCCAAAATCCCAGTGCAAGAGCCATTCACTCCTCCGAACTCAAATACACCATCAGTTTCTCGAATCAAAGCTCGAAATACCCAAACAAACAAACCCTAGTTCGCAATTCCCAATACCAGTGTCGACAAAATCATGATCGAACACTCCAACCTTCACTCAGCATGTAGAGAAACACCTCGCGAGTTCAAACATGTATTCATTTCGATTTGTAGTATTTTATTTCGATTTCCATTGATTTTCGAAGGATCAAATAAGTTTACTGGAGAAACAAAAATGGAAGCGGCGCATTTTTACTTAGTGTTGACTTCTGAGGAATTTTTGTTTAGGGTTTAGGAAAGTTTTGAAGTGTATTTATAGGCTAGATATTTTTGAAGATATTTTCCGAGGATATTTTCCATTTTTATATTCATTTATATTTATTCTTTGCACTCTAAAAATCCGTGTGATCACACACAATGCCTAAAAATCATGAAAATTGACATGCGGCCAGAGTTCGACATTACGACCCAACGAAACTGGTTTCGTCGAATTCCGACTCCGTATGCTCACACAGCGTATTTTTAACCGTTGAAATACTGACTGTTTCTCACTCTAAAAATCCGTACGGCCACATAGTGACCCTAAAAATCATTGAACTTGGAATCTAGCAATAATTTGATGTTGCGGATCCAACAAAATTAGTTTCGTCGAATTCCGACTTCGTTTGCAAAAGTGGTTATTTTTAAAGCTCTGCATGACCCATTTAAATATATAAATATATTTAAATATAATTAAATAAAATATTAATAAATTAATATTATTGTATATATTCACAGTGGAATACCATATAGCTCTACTGGGATTTATAACTTGATATTTCAGATCCCGATTAAATCGATATTCGATTTAAAATGAAATTCCTTTTTAAAATTATAAATAATTACTTTATAAATTATAAAGGAATTCCACAGCGACTTTTCTAAAATTTGATTTGGACGTAAATTAAAATCTACACGACGAAATTCCGATTTTTCTCTTCCACTAGAAAGATATACTCCACCAGCTCCACACGTTTCTTGTTTCACAGAAATCCAGCTTAAAACGAATCCTGTACATTCAGTTGAAGTTCGAATCGCCAATTTACGAACTGCAGCGCCATTTCGAGCTCGATTTTAATTATATTATAACTCTACGTTCAACCTGTCGTTTATATAATATATTCGTTATTCAAATTCAATTCCAAGCTGAATTAAATATCACAGATGATCCAGTTCACACCATATCGCCATTTCAGCCAATTCTGATTATTTCAGAATTAAATATATTATTTAATTTATAATTTTAATTAAATATTCACCATTGTTTAATTAAACGACCATTTAAATTCTCTGAACCACTCTTTAAATAATTAAATTAATTAATTATTATACCACTAAAAAATGCGGGTTATTACATTCTTCCCCACTTAAAATAATTTCGTCCTCGAAATTGCTAAGTTAGAAAACAACTCTATTAACTGGTTATAACTTATTTGTTCACTTCGTAACTTCAGTTTCCAACTGGACCAATTTAATTTCAATTAAATATTAATTAATTCTTATCAACGAAAATTTTCAAAAATCCTGAAAATTTTCTAATGCCCTAACTTTTCGAAAAATTTCGCCAGCACCTCCTTTGTACTGGTCAATAGGTCAAACTCCAACTCGCCTCTCTGGGCCATCTCCAACCCAAAAGAAAATCAACAGCCAAGCGGCTTGCCAAATCAGCTCATCAAAATCTCATACCATATGAAATATAAACTTGTACCTTTTTGTCGGGCATATCATTATATCCTTTCCACCTGTTATCAATTCAACGGATACAAGGGTCATCCCAATCAAATTTCAATCTGCTTTTATCCACAACACAACAATTCGCTTATATCCGAGCCACATATCATTTCAACTCGAGTTTCTTCTCGATTCCCAACTCTTAACTTGATTATCACATTACACTTCAAATTTGAATCTCACAATCCAATTTGTCTTGATATCATTCTAATTCAATCTCAGTTACTACTTTATTGGCTTTACTTTAATTCAAATTTGCTTTCACAAATTTCTGTTAAATTTGTTTTTAATTCATACAGTCTTTCCCTAGGAGTTTATAAACAGTTTACTCTTTTCAAAAATCAAATTTTCCTTTTTGAAATTCAACACAACTTGTCTTTCCCAAAACAAATTTAAAACAGTATCTCTGGTAGTAATTCGTCACTTACAACTCAAAAATGAATACTGATGATGTAGCTGTCATCATCAGAATCTATTTTCCAGCGATCGAAGTGAGTTCAATACTATAAAACCATTTCTAAACATTTCCACTTTGAAATTCATTTCAAAATATAATTCACACTCCTTGTAAAACAATTTAAAATCTCCCAGGATCTTAAATTTTCCTTATTTTTAATCCAAATCCATTTACAAACACTTATCCAATTTTTCCAGAATTTTAATTCAATTTCTGGTTTAAATTTCAGATTTAACTCATCTGATTTCACGTATTTCACTTTTTTGAATTCTGATTGGTTATTTACATAATCATTTAATTTATAATCTTACTCGATTATAATAACAACTAATATATCCAATAAATTATAATTTTGTTATATATATCTTCTCTATATCAAGATATACCTTCGGTAACTTATTTTAATTTACCCTCTTTTCAAAGCATATCATGTCGACCCATCGTATTCGAGTGTTTATAAACTCCTACCGATACAGTGGATCAAACTGATCGACCAGAACTCATAAACAACTCAACCAATGAATCTCCACAATATAAAACCACTTTATATCAAATTACAAATACGCACTCGTATATATACACTCAAACTCAATCTAGGGCATTACTAACCCTATCTCTACTGAGTCACGCCAAAGAGCCAAGGTAATTCACTTAACCTTAAGCTCTGATACCAACTGTAATGACCCGGGTTTTTGACGATCTTGGTTATCCAATATACGACACATATCGAACATCCAAGGATCGAAAACACTGGATGATTAATGAAAGAAAACAGAGGGTGGGGATAGATAAGACAGAAACTTAGAATAGAAGAAGAAGAAGAACACAACATCAGAGTAACACGAATCTTACAGCGGAACGAACAACATATAATAGATAATATATCCTTGAAATAAAATCATTATATGTATACAATAACATTATCAGAGTACAACACTTACAACTCAGCAGAAATAACTATAGCTATATAATCCTGAAGCCTCCTGCTCCAAGCTCTTCCAGTATATCTATAAATCCCGACTACTTGACTGCCCGTACAAAATTGGGCACTCAAGAGTTTAGGGAAAATAAAAACAAAATAAACTCCGGGTCAGCCATGGGATTGGTATGAGTAAAACGGTTTAAAACAGTTCAAGCAGGTAAATGATATCACATAAGAGCACGCCGTATAACGAAACGGGTTTTCCCTTATGAGAATCCATATTTTCTTTATATCAAAAACCCTTTTGATATTATAATAATGTCTATCAACCACAATATAATAATCATCTAGCAGAAACGCTTTCATCTCACGTTCTACATATATAGTATACAATCAAAACCACAAGCACGTATTGGGTAATGGAATTCCAACTATAACAAGGTATGGAACCACCTTTCGCTAGTGTACCTCTAGAAAGGAATACACTGGGTTCGACAAGAACATCTTGCAACCCGGCCACACATGACCGACCACTCATTTCGCTTGAGTGTATCGAATGTATATCACCAACGGTTGGGATCAACAACCGTTTTCCGAATGGGACAACATCAACAATTGATTTTTAGAAGTAAATGAAACTCTAGATCAGGTGATTATACACCCTACTTCGGATCGACCGACTTAGCCATGTTGTCTGCCCGATTTCTGTCATTTACTGGTTGATGAGGCTTGAGGTTATGCTTCATCATCACATCAGATTCACTTCGAATGCCACATTGTCAGATCCATCGAAAATCACTAATTGATGTCTACAACAGTACATTACGTGTTAGCTAAAGAAGTTTCGTTCTCCGCTTCCACTCTTGGTACAGTTGAAGAAATCAATGTATGTGACCTTTCTGGAAATACTCTGTTAGACATTCATCCATACAAGTCATCCAGGAACATGATGAACCGAAGGTACTATACAGTACATCCATCTTAGGCACTGTTATCTAAGATTTATACAATAGCCCTTGCACTTTACTCCGTCTTCAATTATCTTTGGCATATATGATTCGCAATGCTTATGCCAATACAGAGTGGCTCTTTGTATAATAATCCAACCGGTCTCTCCATATTAACAATGTTAAAATGGTCAAAACTTCGATAGTCGGTGAGTTAACTATCAAAGAAAAACAGATGTGCAAACAACGATATTATTCCCAAATGGAAATTCTATCAATCAATCATCAATCATATATATATATATATATATTCATATTTCCTTATTTTCTATGTTTAGAAAATATACGTTATCAACACTGGAAAACATTTCCATTGTTATTTACATATCACTATCATTTCACAACTATCAGTCCCTAACTGTAAACTAGTAGGAGAACAATTCTCTAAGTATAAACCACGAAGGCCGAAACCAACATCAGATCGATACTCAGAAAACTATTCAACTTAACTAATCTCTGGTCAGTTTCTAATCTTGTTTAACTCTATTTGATTTACTCTGTTCGATTAACTCTTCTATTTATTTTCTAAATAGAAAATCCTTTATTCCATTTATTTTACTTAACATCTCTTTTATAATTTATTCAATTTCTAAGTCAATATCCCTTTATCATAACTTATTCATTTCGTAAATAAATAATCCGTTTAATATCCTATGTATTTATTCTAAATGTTTCCTTTAATAACCCTATTTATTTAACAAATAAATATGTCCTTTCCTTATTCTATTTATATAACAAATAAATAAATCCATTATCTTATCCTATTTATTTAACAAATAAATATCTCACTTATTATCTCCTATTTATTTTCTAAGTAAATAGTCCATTTTATAACATCATATTTATTTATCCTAAATAAATAATTCACTTTATAATTATTCCAATTTATAAATATTCCAATTTATACATATTCTGTTTTCAATATCACTTTGAAAATCTCCTTTTCCCATTCCGATATTTTATGGTACTTTACACATCAAATCACGATGACCAATATCCTCCAAACACATATAATTAACCACAGATTATAAACCACATCATATATCATAATATGTGAAAAACAATAAAACAACTGTTGAGGAATCCAGTCGGATTCCTCCAACCTGTTTCCCTGCATCCACAGATGTTACACAAAAAAATCATCATCACTTTCAGTTCCATATGATATATTCTGTTAAATAGAATCAATATAGAAATTCAACTAACTAACTAGCAGTTCAATCAAACAGTCAACACACAGTCAATCAGCCAATATTTAATAGTTCTAAAAATACAACATGAAAATATAAACTGTTCAGAGTTAGTGAGATTTACTCACTTTGGCAGTTCATCGTTAAAGAACGATAAACTGTTGTTTGATTTGAATCAAACAGTTTATTTCGCCATAAATTCAAACGAGCTCCACTCCACTCCCAGTCAGTTCCATTAGGTAGTGTCTGTCCATACGATCCCGACGGATCTTGTTTTGTCCAATTCTGATACCGTATGACAAATATATAAGAGTTACAAGTTACACACTATTTTATTTATATAAAGCTTGAATTATATTAAATTATGGGCTTTACACAACCTTGTCCCATCCACGTTTGACAAAAGCCCAGACCCAATGAGTCTTCTTCCCCGTAATACGATCATGCTTTCTGTAAGCATCACATACATTTCCACCACTTCCACCCATCCTACCCCTCTCGTTTCACCACTAACCCCAAAACAAAGACCACCAATCATCTCCTCTTCGACTACTCCTTCACTCCGACACCACAAAGCCTACCTCGATACCCTCCTGCCATTTCCTTAGTTACAGTAGTTCGATGCCATAGCAGAATTCGAGCGACCTCTTTATACTCCAAACACCACCAAAATCCCAGCGCAAGAGCCATTCACTCCTCTGAACTCAAATACACCATCAGTTTCTCGAATCAAAGCTCAAAATACCCAAACAAACGAACCTTAGTTCACTGTTCCCAATACCAGTGTCGACAAAATCATGATCGAAAACTCCAACCTTTAGTCAGCATGTAGAGAAACACCTCGCGAGTTCAAACAAGTATTCATTTCGATTTGTAGTATTTTATTTCGATTTCCATTGATTTTAGAAGGATCGAATAAGTTTACTGGAGAAACAAAAATGGAAGCGATGCATTTTTACTTAGTGTTGACTTCTGAGGAATTCTTGTTTATGGTTTATGAAAGTTTTGAAGTGTATTTATAGGCTAGAAATTTTTGAAGATATTTTCCAAGGATATTTTCCATTTTTATATTCATTTATATTTATTCTCTACACTCTAAAAATTCGTGTGATCACACACAATGCCTAAAAATCATGAAAATTGACATGCGGCTAGAGTTCGACATTACGGCCCCAACGAAACTGGTTTCATCGAATTCCGACTCCGTATGCTCACACAACATATTTTTAACCTTCGAAATACTGACTGTTTTTACTCTAAAAATCCGTACGGCCACACAGTGACCCTAAAAATCACAGAACTTGGAATCTAGCAATAATTTGATGTTGCGGATCCAACAAAATTAGTTTCGCTGAATTCCGACTTCGTTTGCAAAAGTGGCTATTTTTAAAGCTCTGGATGACCCATTTAAAGTTATAAATATATTTAAATATAATATTAATAAATTAATATTATCATATATATTCACAGTGGAATACCATACAGCTCTACTGGGATTTATAACTTGATATTTTAGATCCCGATTAAATCGATATTCAATTTAAAATGAAATTACTTTTTAAAAATATAAATAATTCCTTTATAAATTATAAAGGAATTCCACAGCGACTTTTCAAAAATTTGATTTAGACGTAAATTAAAATCTACACGACGAAATCCCAATTTTTCTCTTCCACTAGAAAGATATACTCCACCAGCTCCACACGTTTCTTGTTTCACAGAAATCCGGATTAAAACGAATCCTGTACATTCAGTTGAAGTTCGAATCGCCAATTTACGAACTATAGCGCCGTTTCGATCTCGATTTTAATTATATTATAACTCTACGTTCAACCTGTCGTTTATATAATATATTCGTTATTCAAATTCAATTCCAAGCTGAATTAAATATCACAGATGATCCAGTTCACACCATATCGCCATTTCAGCCAATTCTGATTATTTCAGAGTTAAATATATTATTTAATTTATTATTTTAATTAAATATTCACCATTGTTTAATTAAACGACCATTTAAATTCTCTAAACCACTCTTTAAATAATTAAATTAATTAATTATTATACCGCTGAAAAATGCGAGTCATTACATAATCACAAGATCCTGGAATTTGGTTCTTAGTGTTATGTTTTCAGTCACAAGTGAGGTGCATCTGTTTATGAATTCTTCCTCATAATGTCACTATTCTATTTTAAAGACAAATTTTCTTTTCAAGATTTTCAATGTTGCACTTGAGTGTTGACAGCTCTAGATTCAAACAGTTACATTTTTCACATTCTAGATTTCGAATGTTTGAAACTTTTCAAGTTCAGATTCTAAACTATTACTACTATGAACAAGCTTCAAATTTTTAGCTTTTAATTTCTTCACTTCTGATTCTAGTGTATCAATAATTTCAAAAATATTTGACACATCAAAAATAAGTCATTGTAACTGTATACCTCACTAGATTCATCTCCAATGTCTTCTGAATCTGATTTTGCCATAAAACACAGATTAACCTCTTCCTCGCTACTATATAAGGCTACCTCTCCTTCCTCATCATCCCAAGTTGTTGCAAAGGCTCACTTCTTCTTTTTGTTTCTTTTGTTGTTTTGAAGTAGTGGACAGTTTGGTTTCATATGCCCCGGCTTTTGGCAATTGTAGTAGGTAGGTTGCTCGTCTAAATTTTTAGAGTTTCTTGGTTTGTTGTTTTTTGGTTTGTTCCTTTGCGGTTTGAATTTGCTCCATTTCGTGGGTTGTTTGACGGCCATAGCAAGCTGTTCGATGGGATCTTCGTCATCGTTGTTGACAGTATTAGACAAGGCTATTGAGTTCTTCTGTAGTTCTGAGTTCTTGCGATCTTCTCGGGCCTTTTGCTCCATTTCACAACTCATAAGATTTCCAATTAGCTCATCCATGCTCAACTTGCTCATATCCTTTGATTTTTGGATTGCTGTGAATTTTGCTTGAAAGTTCATTGGCAAAACTTGTAGAATTTTTCTTACAAGTTCTACTTCAGTATATAGTTTTCCAATGGCCTAGTATCGTAAACCAGCATAGAGAAACACCCCTATATTTCTTTTGTACTCTTGTCTTTTTGCATAGTGAAGTTCTCGTATTCATTGCTGAATAAGGTAGGATGAGATTCTTTCACTTAGGATGTTCCTTCATGAGTGACCTCTAGAGTATGCCACATTTTCTATGATGTTGTACAATGGGAAATTATATTAAATTCAGTTTTGTCAAGAGCACAAATTAAGGAATTCATAGCTTTAGCATTAATAGAGTACAACTTCTTATCATCAACATCCTACCTCTTCTTTAGTTTAGGGAATTCAGCCTCATTAATAATTATAGTGGGAGTTTTATATCATGTTTCAATAATATCCCAGACATCGTAATCAATAGACACTAAGTAATTTTTCATCCTAGCTTTCCAATAAGCATAATCACTACCATTGAACATAGGAGGCCTAGATATGGATTGTCCCTCATAAAGAGCATTATTCATTGAACTCATGACTCTAGAGTAAATTAGACACTGGCTCTGATACAACTTATTGGATTTAGATTAACCCTAGAGGGGTGAATAGGGTTTATCTGATATTCAAACAATCACCGGATAATAAAAAAGAATTGTAGAAAAATAAATCACACACAGAAGTTACCCAACTTCGGCAAACCCTGCCTACTGTTGCATCCCCAAGATTTCTAGTAGGTATTAAAACAAATCTCGCTTACAAAACCCTGTAAACTCGCAAACTCTGCTCATGTTCTAGTCCTATGCTCTAAACCCTAGATTAATCTTTATACCCAAGACCATATTTTCCCCCATATTAAGAAGCAGTAACCTGTAAACCCTAGTTTAGAAGTAAACTAATAAACTTCTAAAATATTTGCAAAATAAAACAACAAAAAATAAAATGAAAACCCTAGAATTTAAAACCCTTGAAATAAGAAAAAGAAATAGCCCCTTTTTTATTTCATTTCTCTTATAAAAACTTCATTCGTCTTCTTATATTTCCATGGTGACCTAAAACTCATTGCTTTACGGTTTTCTAAAACTTCTTGAGATCGCAGATGAATTGATTTGATTGATTCAGGCTATCTTCAATTTGATGATGGTGGTCTTCATGATCTTTGAAACACCAATCTCACGGTCGAACAACGAAAGTAAGCTCTCTGATTAATTCTTTCTCGAATACTTGAGTATGATTTATTTTCTGATTGGGATATCTTCTGCCGATGAGGATATAGGTGTATTTATAGGATTCAGAAAACCCTAATCCTTTGATTTCAATTTGCGGCTTGCCTGATTTTGTTTGTGTGAAATTATGAAAACTTTCGATTTGAATTTCTACCCCTTAAAAACATGTTGAGCATTTTTGGAAAATTTTGAATGTGAATTGATATGTTTCTAGAACTAATTTCATCGAATTTGTTGTATTGAAATTCTCCATGAATTATTTGATGAACCAGGTCTACTTCATGAACCATTGTAAATTTGTCAAATTGAAAAACAATATTCTATTTCCAAAAATAATTCTTGCCAGCGATGCATAGTATAAATTATTTCCATTTGTTCGAAATAGTGAATGAAAACAAAGAATTTCTTGCCTTTCTTTCTTACATGCATATTGTCACTACAAGAAAACACTAATTTTGCAATAGACTAATGCGTCGCAAATCCATTGCTTAACATGTATTAGCGACGGATTTGTGACGGATACATTGGTCGGTAAATTTCACGTCGGTATTCTAGCGACCGTTTTGCGACGAAAGCTAACGTTAATTCTCCGACACTTTATCGTCATTTGTCAATATATTTAAATTTAATTTTGAAAAAAAATTACCGATATTATACTGATGGATATATATATATATCTAATATATATAATATATTAAAAAATAATTCCATTAGAGATCCCTTGCTAAACGAGAAGGGATTAGAAACGGAAAATATCAACTCTCGATTCACCTTAGATATCTGTTAGTAATTCGTCCCGAATGCTAATATTTTAGCAAGGTTATTGGTGATTGTTATCTTTATTTCCATCAGCAAACACACGAAGATTTGCAAAACCCACTCATATTCCCTTTCTATTTCATCAGTAAATGTTACTACAATAAAATACTAATATACAACGGACGGATGCTAATGTTGATTAACATACTTAGTTAATATGAACTCAAAAATAACACCATTCATAATCAATTAACGACAAAGAATATCAATTAACATACAAGAACAATACATAATTAAGTTGCTAAATTCAATACATAACCAATCCTTTCATAACAATTACGAAAAAACAATAGACAATGTTTATTTCATAGTAAATTATACAAATACCGAATATGAAAACAAGAATTGCACACAGATGCATCAAAATTGACTCGCAAAAGAATGCAAACTGCCAATGGAGATGGTTCTCAACTTGAATTTACATGGATACAAGTAATATCGGATTACAAGATATCAATTACGATCAAACATGTTTTACTTACATAAGTGAAGTAACCTACTACTGTAAGTATTAAAAAGTTTTTAAAAAAAAATCTCAACCTAATATCTTCCTTTACGAACATATATCTCCTTATCCGACCAATGATTCCATCCCTTATCCGATTATTGATTCGAACCCTTATCCGACCATATATCTCTTATTAGGATTAATAACAAATATACCACTGTAACTACAAAATCCAAAGCATCATAAACCATCACCCTAAAAAAGTGTAGGCAATAATAAATAGAATGTCAAAGATGTAAATCCAACAACAGTTGAGTCGCATTTTATTTTTTCCACTGCAAAATGCCACAAAAGTTTGACTAAATTGATCCCAACAGTTATCCAGGATAATTGTTATCATGTTCTACCAAATCAGGTTCATTCTCCATATCTTCCATAACAACATTATCATGTTCTACTGAATCCACAATCAATCATCTTAAAATCACAAGAAAATATTAGATATCATTATTACCCCACTAGATTTGTCTCCGATATCTTCTGAATCTGATTTCGCCATAAAACACAGATTAACTTCTTCCTCGCTGTTGTTTGAGGCTTCTTCTCCTTCCTCATAATCCCAAGTTGTTGCAAAGGCTCACTTCTTCTTTTTGTTTCTTTTGTTGTTTTGAAGTAGTGGACAGTTTGGTTTCATACGCCCAGGCTTCTGGCAATTGTAGTAAATAGGTTCCTTGTTTGAATTTTCAGAGTTTCTTGGTTTGTTGTTTTTTTGGTTTGTTCCTTTGCGGTTTGAATTTGCTCCATTTCGTGAGTTGTCTGATGGCCATAGCAAGTTGTTCGATGGGATCTTCGTCATCGTTGTCGATGGTATTGGACAAGGCTATTAATTTCTTCTTTAGTTCTGAGTTATTGCAATCTTCTCGGGCCTTTAGCTCCATTTCATAACTCATCAGATTTCCAGTTAGCCCATCCATGCGCAGCTTGCTCATATCCTTTGATTTTTTGATTGTCGTGACTTTAGCTTCAAATTTCATTGGTAGAACTCGTAGAATTTTTCTTACAAGTTCTAATTCAGTGTATACTTTTCCAAGGGCTCTAGCGTCGTAAACCAGCACAGAGAAACAACCATACATGTCTTTTGTACTCTTGTCTTTTTACATAGTGAAGTTCTCGTATTCATTGCGGAATAAGGTAAGATGAGATTCTTTCACTTGGGATGTTCCTTCATGAGTTACCTCTAGAGTATGCCAGATTTCTTGTGTTGTAGTACAATGGGAAATTCTATTAAATTCAGTTTTGTCAAGAGCACAAATTAAGGCATTCATAGCTTTAGCATTAATAGAGTACAACTTCTTATCATCAACATCCAACATATGCTTTGGTTTAGGGTAGGGGTGAGCATTTGGTTGGTTTGGTTTATCTGATTATGAAAATTGTCAAACCAAACTAAAACCGATAAAAATGTAAACCAAACCAAACCAACCAAATTAAGATTGGCTGATTCGGTTTGTTATCCGATTTAACCGAACTAAAAGTATTTTAGACTTTACGTTCGTAATATTAACTATAGTTTTAAATATATTATAAGTATATGATTAAAGTATTATCATTTATGGTTTTTATGCTTCCCAAAGTTAATTCTAATACACATGTGATGATTAAAATTTACTTAGATAACTAAGTTGTCGTAAAATGTTTACTACAAAATCGATAATTCTGAAAATACAATAAAAGTTCGGTTAATTTGGTTAACCGATAACCAAACTGAATATTTTTCCGGACCAATTACAAACCGATATAATTTCAAAACTAGTCCAAACCGAACAAACTAAATTGGTTTGGTTGGTTTATTTGGTTTAACCAAATAATGCTCACCCCTAGTTTAGGGAATTCAGCCTCATTAATAATTTTAGCCTCATTAATAATTACAGTGGGAGTTTTATATCATGTTTCAATAATAACCCAGACATTGTAATCAACAAACACTAAATAATTTTTCATCCTAGCTTTCCAATAAGCATAATCACTACCATTGAACATAGGAGGCCTAGCTATGGATTGTCCCTCATAAAAAGCATTATTCATTGAACTCATGAATCTAGAGTTAATTAGACACTGACTCTGATACCACTTATTGGATCTCGATTAACCCTAGAGGGGGGGGGGGGTGAATTGGGTTTATTGGATATTTAAACAATCACAGGATAATAAAAAAGAATTGTAGAAAAACAAATCACACACAGAAGTTACCCAACTTCGGCAAACCCTGCCTACTGCTGCATCCTCAAGATTTCTACTAGGTTTTAAAACAGATCCCGCTTACAAAACCTTGTAAACTCGCAAATTCTGCTCATGTTATAATCTTATGCTCAAAACCCTAGATTGATCTTTATACCCAAGATCAGATTTTCTCCATATTACAAAGCAGTAACCGGTAAACCCTATTTTATAAGTAAACTAGTAAACTTATAAAATATTTGCAAAATAAAGCAACAAAACAGAAGGAAAATAAAATGATAACCCTAGAATTTAAAACCCTTGAAATAAGAAAAAGAAATGGCCCCTTTTTTATTTCATTTATCTTATAAAAAATTCGGCCGTCTACTTATATTTCCATGGTGACCTAAAACTCATAGCTTTAGGGTTTTCTGAAACTTCTTGAGATCGCGGATGATTTGGTTTGGTTGTTTCAGGCTATCTTCGATTTGATGACGGTGATCTTCATGATCATTGAAACCCCAATCTTACGGCCGAACAATAAAAGTAATCTCTCTGATTTATTCTTGCTTGAATACTTGAGTTTGATTTATTTTTTGATTGGGATATCTTTTGCCGACGAGGATATAGGTGCATTTATAGGGTTTAGAAAACCCTAATCCTTTGATTTCAATTTGCGACTTGCCTGATTTTGTTTCTGTGAAATTGTGAAAACTTTCAATTTGAATTTCTACCCCTTGGAAACGCGTTGAGCATTTCTGGAAAGTTTTGAATGTGAATTGACGTGTTTCTGGAACCAATTTCATCAAATTTGTTGTACTGAAATTCTCCATGAATTATTTGATGAACCTGGTGTACTTCATGAACCGCTGTAAATTTAGCAAATTGAAAAGCAATATTCGAATTCCAAAAATAATTCTTGCCAGCAATGCGTAGTATAAATTATTTCCATTTGTTCAAAATAGTGAATGAAAACAAAGAATTTCTTGCCTTTCTTACTTACATGCATACTGTCACTACAAGAAAACACTAATTTTGCAACAGACTAATGCATCGCAAATCCATTGCTAAACATGTATTATCAATGGATTTGTGATGGATAGCACTAGTCGATAAATTTCACGTCGGTATTATAGTGACCATTTTGCGACGGAAATTAACGTCAATTCTATGACATTTTATCACCATTTGTCAATATATTTAAATTTAATTCTAAAAAAATTTACCAACACCATACCAACGGATATATATATATATATATTTCTTTAATATATATTTAAAAGTAATTCCATCAGAAATCCCTTGCTAAACAGGAAGGGATTAGCAACGGATAATTTCAATTTTCGATTCACCTTAGATATCTGTCGGTAATTCGTCACAAATGCTAACATTTTAGCAAGGTTATTGGTGATAGTTGTTTTTATTTTTGTCGGCAATCACACGAAGATTTGCGAAACCCACTCATATTCCCTTTCTATTCCATCGGTAAATGTTACTACAATAAAATATTAATTTACAGCTGACGGACGCTAATGTTAATTAAGATACTTGGTTAATATGAACTCAAAAATAACACCATTCATAATCAAATAACAATATATAATATTAGTTAACATACAAGTGCAATACATAATTAAGTTGCTAAATTCAACACATAATCAATAATTTCATAACAACTACGAAATAACAAAAGACAATGTATATTTCAAAGTAAAGTTATACAAATACCGAATATGAAAACAAGAATTGCACACAAAAGCATCAAAATTGACTCGCAAAAGAATGCAAACAGCCAATGGAAATGGTTCCCAATCTGGATTTACATGGATACAAGTAATATTGGATTACAAAATATCAATTATGATCAAACATCTTTTACTTACATAAGTGAAGTAACCAACTACTATAAGTATCAACAAGTTTTTAAAAAAAATCTCAACCTACTATCTTCCTTTACGACCATATATCTCCTTATCCGACCATTGATTCCATCCCTTATCCGATTATTTATTCCAACCCTTATCCAACCATATATCTCCTTCTTAAGATCAACAATAAATATACCGCCGTAACTATAAAATCCAAAGCATCATAAACAATCACCCTAAAAAAGTGTAGGCAATAAACAATAGAATGTCAAAGATGTAATTCCAACAATAGTTGTGTCTCTTTTTATTTTTTCCACTGCAAAATTCCACAAAAGTTTGACTAAATTGATCCCAATAGTTATCAAGGATAACTGTTATCATGTTTAACCGAATCAGGTTCGTTCTCCATATCTTCCATAACAACATTATCATGTTCTACCGAATGCATAATCTATCAACTTAAAATCACAAGATAATATTAGATAACATAATTTATGTGCAAACTTAATTTGAAAAGGAAATGAGACTAGCTTGAGGTTTGACTCTCAATACAAACAAGAATCTTCTATAATAAAACTGGATGAAATTATACTTCAATTTTAGGTGGTACAAAGCTACAAATTCTATAGTTTGAGTGATTATCAATAACAATCAGTGGAAACCACATATTCATTCAGCAGCAAGTTCACATAAGTTTGACATAGGTAAAATACCACTGGATAGGATGATCTACAGTATAAAAATAACTCAAGAAAACAGTAATACAACATTACCTTTTACTCTCCAGACCATGCGGAACCTTTCTTTCCAAAGTTGGTATATGATTTTCAATGCTTATCTACTTAATAACCCTTTTAAACAATTACCTGGAAAGGTGTAAAATATGTCAAATTAAAAGGCGGAAACTTATGACGATAAAAATTAATTGATTTTAAAGCTATAAAACATAGTAATTAAACTGAAAGCTGTAAAATATAATGTGACAGTCATATTCCTCAACAAACAATCTAGTAATTAAACAGAAAGTATAGGACACTTTAATCTCAATTTCTGTTTTTTTTTTGACTAACCATGTAACACTTTCATCGATGCATCTGAGTTAACAAACATTAATACCATTTTTCAATGCAAGCAAAGAACAATTAGCTCCAAACATACTATTTTTCTAGCTTTAATAATGTTGGATAACTCAATTACAGTCGAAGTTACCAAAAAGGGCATTGATAATCAATGAGGAACCCAATTTTTCAGCTCAGCCACCCTGCCTTGTGGTTAGTCACTAAATGACCGACTCCATATTGGAAGCTTTAAGAGCAACTCAACCGGGTTAATGTTTCACAAATTTGATATCCTTTATCATTAAAACCAGAATTTTTTTGGCCTTATTTGAAAGATACACAATTGAAGCTCACGCTTATACTGCATTTTCAACTAATTATACAACTAATACATCATACACCACAATAGCTTACTGCAGTTTCAAATGAGAAGAAAAATATTCAATCTACACCATTTAACATAGGGAGCCTCAAAATATACCAAAAACGTTTTTAAGTTCATCAATTGTCAAAATTCGTTAGAAGTTAATTTCAACATGTTTTTTTAACCAATAAAAAAGGTAAGCTAAACTCACTATTATGGTTTCAGATTTTTCTGTTCATAATACAAATTTGACATTGGCACAACATGTGCAAAATTTTTAACAAAGTAACAATTCTAAAAACAACCATACCAAATTAAACATGCAACTTAAATCCTTTAAAAGGGTAACATATACATCAAGTGGCATTGAATCCATTTATATCGGTGCTGCCTTGCCTACAAGTGCAAATCAGGTTGCCACCACTAAAAAAATTATACCTTGACACAAGGAAAGATGTACAGTATTGCATGTTGTGGCTTTAAAATACGACAGAATTTTGCCACTTCTCCAGTCGTAACTGTCTATACTTCAACCTCATTGTCCCGAAGAAGATGAACATAAGCACACCTAATTGGATCTATAATAATAAACATGAATTTTACATATAACCATAAAAAATAATATAAATTTGGTGCAGTCATGTTAAACTTAATTACATAAAATTACCTGATAGGTTCCAGACCAATAGCTTCACATAGTACTTGCGGTCAGTTTACAACCATATGTCGTACTCTCCAGGATTTATCCTAAATGGAGGAATTAAACATGCGTCAAACTATATATGAACTATTGTATAAGGAACTTTAGTATAAAGAACACTAGCGTTAATTTAGCATACCAAATAAGTAGTATGTGTGCTAACAATGCCCATGATGAACATGTATACACATGATAATAATTTTATGAACGGCTTAATGATAAAACTATTCTTGCACCAGGAGGTACCAACACTACATCAATGCATTTAACTTCGAATTTTCTTGGAGAATAAGAGTCTACATTGCGTGGCTTGTTAGTGAATAAAGAGGACAACCGATAAAGAGCAGCTTTACTCAGTTGCATAGATTCATAAGAAGTATCAGAAAATAAGGGTGGAGCATTTTTCAAAGGTTCAATAACAAAAACAACAATGTTGGGAACAACCAGCGATGACATTAGGCCAACATTGGTACTATTCAACGCAAAATCAATGGGGATCGAGTTAATAACAGAACATAAAGCAGCCAGAGCCACAAATGCTTGGAGGCAAGGAAACCCATTGGTGGAACATAGACGAGGCAGAACCAAAGCAGAGTTAAATGAAAAAACTGACCTGGTAATAGAGAGCGTTATTCAACTAAGAGAGAGAGGGATGTATATGCATTGTCCCAATCTGATGACATGAAATCGAGACTAAACCACAGATGAAGGATAAATAAAAAGCTTGGCGAAAGGAAAAATAACAAGCTTGGCAAATGGAGCATAGAGAGGATCTGAAAACTGCAACATACAAGACAGTAACATGAATAAGACAAAGGCATCAAGCTTCTTATGAACATTCTACACTAATAGAGGCAACCACTGTCATTCAACAGACCCAAAACTGCACCAAATACTGCGACCTTAAACAATGTTGCAAAATTTTCAAATCTATGTTTTGGGGTATTGGTTTTTTTTTTGAAGAGATAAGATAGAAGGAAGAAGGAATGGGAAATGCTCTTTGTCCTACATCATAAAATGGACAAGGACTTGCCTCTATATAGGTAAAAGCTTGATACATGATATCAAAAGAAAGAAGAAAAGGGAGAGATGTGGGTGTAGCATGAACATGACATGCACATTAATACTTAAATGGTCAAAAGAAATTTACAACACTTTGGGAACGTTGAAAGCGAAGGGGTATGACCGTTATAAACGGTCGCAACGCTTGGCCAAAAGACACCTCTCCACTACTATAAATACTGATGCTGGAAAGTGTTTCAAACCACTTGATACTTCTTCTTCTTCTCATACGTTTTTCCATTGCCACACTCTTACGGCGTTGCAAATTTCCAAATTTATAACGTCTGAGTGGCGTTGCAGATCTGTTTCTTCTTACTCTCTTCATTCGTGTTATTCTCTTGCATCATTACAATCAAATATATATAAAGAGTGTTCTTGATCGGATCAAAGTCGTACAAACTTTGAATCTGATTTCGTTGTTCCAAGGCGTTATTGAATCCTGAAAGTCAATAGTTCGATAATCTGTTTGTACCTGGTGGATTGAACTATTGTCTGAAAGAATTTGCTCCGCAAATTCTTAAAGTCTAAAGTACGAAATTCATTCTCCTCCTAAAGCGTCTCAAACCGCAAAATCCCCAACAAATTTTTTAGACAATATTTTCAATCATGGAAGGTTTCAGCGCATTGCAAGTTATGAATCAGCATTTGACGAAATTGGAGCATTTTGATGGTGAAAACTTCACTCGTTGGCAGAGACTATGTGTGACGATCCCAAAATCCGAGGGGCGGTATTAAGGATAATCATTAGGAAATAACACATTAATCATCATAGCAGAGTACAGATAATAGCAGAAACAATAAATAAAATAATTTTACATGGATATGACAGCGGAATCACAACATGTAGGAATATCAGAATAGCATAACGTGGGATATACTTAGTAAATAAAAGGAAAGTGATCAGTCATCATCGCCAGAGGCGGAATACATACATGCAGTGAGACATAATAAGAGTATCAGTCTACATCGCCAGTGGCGGAATACATATACATATAGTGAGAAATACGGAAAGTAAATTAGTCTGCATCGCCAGTGGCGGAATCATAATATAAGTACAGTAATGGGGGAAAATATCTAGGTCATCTCTATGAAGTCAGCCTCGCCATGAGCCAAAAGTGCACGCTATGCAGCTGTGCAGAACCAAAAACCACCTGTCACCTGTGTACTAGGCTGCCCGTGTGAAAATAAGGGCACCCGCGTTTGCAAAGTGAAACAAACAACGAGTCAGTCATGGGGACTGGTATGAGGAATCTACTTAACAGTTAAACAACAGTAAATAGCTAATCATAGGACCACGCCACTTTCGCGGAACGGGTTTACACCAGTGATTGCTAGTGCATTTAAAACAAAATAAATTCTTTTAAAACAACGCAATGCTTTTAGAAAGAATGAAGCCATTATAAGACTCAGGTCCCATCACACAATGCAACGCAAGCTGGAGGATAGAGTTTTACCTTATAATAGCCAAATATGCTTGATACGTATAAAGCAAAATCATTTGATATTATTACTAGTTCATATATGTTTCAAAAACGAATAGCATCATAAATATCAATCATAGGCAGCATAGCTACCATATACTATGTCGCCATACTAGTTCTACAATCAAGTCCGTTATTTCGTATTGGAAATTGGATTTCCGTCATGAGTCGAGGCAAGGGGCAAGATCCTCTCCGCTTCGAGACACTCTAGCAAATGCCTCGGGACTACACACTCTGGGTAACCCCTGGATCTTCAGGGCCGGTCCTCTCTTACGTTTGAGGATTGGAAATTCCTGAACACACGTTTCCCGGTCCTTACAGACCTATAATCGAGGCGCCTCGCATTCCAACAACCACAAAGGTGAAAAATAGATATATATGCCAGGGCTGGTAAGTCATTGACACCACCATAGTAGAAAGAAACGTCGTGCTCTCCCTGCAGTCCGTATCCCGTTTTTAACTCATACCAGGGTGTGAGGTTCGCGAATCTACGAAATACACAAAGCTAGGCCACGCAGACCTTGCTTTGATCATCATCCACAAGACTTTGCTTTGCAACAGAAGCCTTGATCACAGCATCTTGGCATGCCACATAGGCAGTCCACTCCATACGATTGATTTCCATCGATATATAACCTCTGAGCTCGTACATCTCAGAGAAGGGCGTTAAGCAAAAGAATAAATTCTCCGCCGCCAAACAGATATATATTTAACAGAGATCAGTCAGTATAGAACAAAATCCAACGTCAGACACACAGTCCATTTAAAAGTCCGTCCTGGGTCTGAACGAAACCGGAGGCGTCAAATTCCTCGTATACCCGTCCAATCAACACATACGTTCAGACGGCTACTACTTCCGCCCCCTTCCGGTAGCTACTCCGGTTAGGAACCTCAGTAGCGCCCATCCAACCGATACGAACATCGTCGGTCTTGAATCGTCTTTGCATTTTCCAATTCGAATCGCTCGATAAATTATTTGAAATGAGGGTTAGCTCGGCCTTTTCAAATAATTCACGTCATTAGAATTTAAATCGATTCATTTTATGGTTATATCATTCGACATCCATCTTTCGGTTCTTTAGTGTTATTTTCATGTCATACACATACAACCATCAAATATCCAACAATTCAAGCCCAATTGGTTTATTCTCAATCAATATTGCTTATAATATTTTATAACGATTTTTCGCCATTTTTATTTATTTAAAAATGGCCATATTTAATTAAACGACGTTTCAGGTCGTGCCGTGGCACTGGCGCTGTTTTTCTCCTAATTTGTTTTACACATATCGGAAAATCTAAACGTTGGATTACTACAAAGTCTATATCAGTGGGAAGATATTCCCAAAGCGAACCCAACGGTTCCAGTTTCGTGAGAATCCGACGGTCGGATCTTCCACACTAGTCGTTTGAAGTTACGGTTTCAAAATTCGAACTGCAGCGTCGTTATTCGATTAAATTTAATTATATTTATATTTATATATAAATATAAACGATTCTGGCGCTGTTTTTCTTCAGATTTGAATTAAACATTCCGGACAATCCAACCGTTGGATTTCTACAAGGTTGGTGCCGTTGGAAAGGTATTTCCAAGGCGAACCCAGCGGTTGCGGTTTCGGGAAAATCCAATGGTCGGAGTTCTCGTACTAATCGTTTCAAATTACGATTCCGAAACGCGAACTGCACGGCCTCTATTCCCTTTAATTATATTTATATTTATATATATAAATATGGTTCATTCTATAATTTCAACTATGGCTCACTTTATATTTTCAACCTCGTTTTCACTTCAAATATTTCACTAACGCCTTAATATTTCGAAAATTTTCGCCATAACCTCCTTTGTACGGGGAGGGGTTTGGAAATTTATTGGGCCGTATTAGGTACCCAATAAAACCTAAAAAGCATTCACATATTTTTAGTGATATATTTTGGTGTTTACGGGGGAGCATGTACTGATAATCACTCCAGAGAATAAATTCCCGTCACCCCGTTTCCGTGTGGAAATAAATAGTCCATGTGCCGTATCTAATAACTAGAGCGACGTGATTATTGTCAACTCCAGACCCGTGTGGGGTTTTATTTAATCTGGAAATTTATCGTTATAATTTATATAGTCCATATCAGTCATCAGTTCAACCTGTAGTATATAGTCATCGCCATACAAGCCTCTTGCTTGTATGGTAAATCTTCCACCTCGTCACACAAGCTCCAATTGCTTATGTGGAATATGATGAAGTATGCCTATCGTCAAGAAGTATGCCATGTAGTGTAGTTCAAAATTAATTGTTACTATCCTATGGCGTTGTTTATTATTTCACACAGAAAATCCAGCACTCCGCATCCAATGGCATTCACAGGAGTTGATATATAAATAAAATTGCGCAGCCAACTCATCAAGGTTTACCTATTTGTCGGGCACGCAAATAATTTCTTTACTCTACAGCTAATCCATTTTTCCTGTTCAACACATGTATATATATGCAGAACAAAGCTAATAATAATATTTCTAGCAAACTATTATTTATTTCAACACATGTGTATTTTTAACTAAGCGTATACATGATAAAAGGAATATTTTTATCATCAAAAATATTTATTCGACACATGTGTATTTTTAACTAAGCGTATACATGATAAAAGGAATATTTTTATCATCAAAAATATTTATTCGACACATGTGTATTTTTAACTAAGCGTATACATGATAAAAGGAATATTTTTATCATCAAAAATATTTATTCGACACATGTGTATTTTTAACTAAGCGTATACATGATAAAAGGAATATTTTTATCATCAAAAACATTTATTCGACACATGTGTATTTTTAACACTTCTTATTCACTATAAAAATATAGTTTTCATTGTCGATTCATTTTATTTTTAGAAGACGATACCATTCAACACATGAATTTCAACTCGACGAACAAATTGCAATTCAACACATGAATATTCTATATCGTTTGTATATATATAAAAATGTGATTTTTATCGCTAAAGCCATTTGTTTAAATTCAAATAATATTCAACACATGAATTTCAACTCAACGAATGAATTGCAACTCAACACATGAATATTCGATAAGGTTTGTATATATATAAAAATGTGATTTTTATCGCTAAAGCCATTTGTTTAAATTCAAATAATATTCAACACATGAATTTCAACTCAACGAATGAATTTCAACTCAACACATGAATATTCGATAAGGTTTGTATATATATAAAAATGTGATTTTTATCGCTAAAGCCATTTGTTTAAATTCAAATAATATTCAACACATGAATTTCAACTCAACAAATGAATTGCAACTCAACACATGAATATTCGATAAGGTTTGTATATATATAAAAATGTGATTTTTACCGCTAAAGCCATTTGTTTAAATTCAAATAATATTCAACACATGAATTTCAACTCAACAAATGAATTGCAACTCAACACATGAATATTCGATAAGGTTTGTATATATATAAAAATGTGATTTTTATCGCTAAAGCCATTTGTTTAAATTCAAATAATATTCAACACATGAATTTCAACTCAATGAATGAATTGCAACTCAACACATGAATATTCGATAAGGTTTGTATATATATAAAAATGTGATTTTTATCGCTAAAGCCATTTGTTTAAATTCAAATAATATTCAACACATGAATTTAAACTCAACGAATGAATTGCAACTCAACACATGAATATTCGATAAGGTTTGTATATATATAAAAATGTGATTTTTATCGCTAAAGCCATTTGTTTAAATTCAAATAATATTCAACACATGAATTTCAACTCAACGAATGAATTGCAACTCAACACATGAATATTCGATAAGGTTTGTGTGTATATATATATATATATATATATATATATATATATATATATATATAAATGTGATTTTTATCGCTAAAGCCATTTGTTTAAATTCAAATAATATTCAACACATGAATTTCAACTCAACGAATGAATTGCAACTCAACACATGAATATTCGATATAGCATATGTAAATAATTTCAAATGAATGAAAATTATTCTAACACATAAATATTTCATAAAATTTCGGCAGCATAACGGCAGGGTAGTTAAAACCGGGACCGTCCCTAGTACGGCTCCTCGCTCTACCTTAAAACCTCGCGGTTTTTGACAATTGGGATCATGCATCTAGTTCGAACGCAGGCGGCATGTTTTATTTTCAATTCCACAATCCTATTCTATTTTGTTTCAACCACAAGAGGGTATTTTTCAACCATAAAGGTATTTTTCAACCATAATATCAACCACAAACAATTATTTCCAACCATTCGTCAAACCATATAATATCACGTCAATCACAAGCAATAAATATCGTCCATGGTCTGTGGACGAGGGGAGTATATATATATATATATATATATATAATAATTCACTTGCATTTCATCACAATTCAAAGCATATATGTTTCAAACAACGCTTGTATAATTTATACATCGCTAATATAACTTATACAACACATGTACATGAGGTATACAATGCGTATATAATTTACACTTCGCTTATATAATTTATACAACGCGATTTCATTCACACAGATAATTTAGATTCCTCACATTGGTTATTGCGGTGCTAAAAATCGTAGGAAGGTCAGAAAAATCCGCGGCTTCTTCTAGAATGTAGAGAGCCTCCTTGCGGTCACGGTGTCTCCTGTTTCATCGAATTTCGTTAACATAGCAAAAAGATACGATTTTTACAAGTTTGCAACGCTTTAAAGTGTAAAAATCAGTTTCAGCCGTATACCCCTTTTTGATTCGAAAGCTAGGGTTGAATTTTTCGGCAAATCTACGAAGCTTTAGGACGAACGGCCAGCGCCACGTCGAAGAGGAAGGAGAGAGCTTTCCAAAGCTACCTGAGATGTCCAACTCGACGCCTCCTGGAGAGCACGGCGGCGGCGCAAAGGTTGGAGCTTCCCGACTCGATATCTCTCCCAATACTCAATGATAATTCGTGAAATTACTATGGATTTGAAGATCTCTGAACGCTCTTCAAATTGGAACTGGGTTTGCTTGATTTCGTTGAGTGGATGCGGAGAAATTGAAGAGAGAAGATTCAAATGGGTTTCCGCGTCGCGACAGAGGTTTCGAGGAAGAAGACGTATTCTGATTGGTTGATGCCCTTTTTATTTTAATTTTTAATTTATTTAATTCCAAAAATACCCCTTCTTCAACGACCTCGAAATCAAACCCAACGACTGTCGCCCCTAGCTAAATACCCCCATTCCGGACACAATGGGATATGTTTCGTTGGCCATTTCGACTGTTACAGTCGGTTATTTTTCAAATTAAAATATAAAACATTCGATATTTAATTTAAACGTACATTTCAGTTTGCCAGGGCCACAAACTGAATCGAAAAATTCCAGAAAAATAAATCTAGCTTTGTTTTGACGATACGGTCCTAACAAAACCAGTTTCGTCGAATTCTGAGCTCGTTTGAAAAACGGCCATTTTTAGGTCGACCCATTTTAACAGAATTTGACCAAACACGTTATCTTTTGCCCCGCTCACTTACTAGCTTCAAAAATTATGAAATTTGAAACTTAGCAATAATTTGACATCCCGGACCCAACAAAAGTGGTTTCGTCGAATTCCGAGGTCGTATGCAAAATCTCAATTTTCAAGGGCTATATATACTATATAGCGACCTTTCTGAAAATTCATTTGGCCATAACTTTTGATTTCCGTTATGAAATTTCGATTTTTCAGATTCGTTAGAAAGGTATTGATAAACAGATTTAAATATTTTCAGTTTCGTTCAAATCTGTTATATTTTCCACCCGGTACAGTCAGACAAAGTTTGTATTCAAAATTTCAAACTGCCATATTATACACAATTCTATATTTTATTGAAATATATTATTTCAACTATTCAAATTTCTTGTTAATAACCAAATTTAAAAATTTTAAACTGGTTCACATTTTCCGGGTTATTACAATCTCCCCCACTTAAAACTTTTCGTCCTCGAAAAGGAAATAACAGCTAAGCAGGAAATAAAATGTAAATGCAAAGTATTGTAAGGGTACCTTGCACCGGAGTTAGTCGGAGATGTCCACTCTGCATTTGGGATAGGCTTGCTTAATGCTTTCCTCAGTCTCCCAAGTACAGTCTCTAGGATCACTACTCCACTGCACTTTGACTAGATGGATCTTTTTCCTCCTTAGCTCTCTGGTTTCCTTGCCAACTATCTTTATTGGCTCTCTCTTGAGTGCTAATTCTGGAGTTATGTCAATATCCTGTTGTGCTGCTTCTTCCACAACAAGATCTGGATCATGAACATGTTTTCTGAGTTGAGATACGTGGAACACATCATGTACACCAGGCAACCAATCAGGTAATGAAACCCTATATGCAAGAGTTCCAATCCGTTCAAGTATAGGAAAGGGACCAATAAATCTCGGTGCCAACTTCCCAGTCTTGCCAAATCTAATTACCCCTCGCATTGGAGAAACTCTTAAATAAACATAATCGCCAACGGCAAATGATATATCCCTTCTTCTCGCATCAGCATAACTTTTATGTCGGCTCTGCGCGGTTTTCAATCGCTTCTTAATGAAATCGTCTTTATCCGATGCTTCTCGAATCATATCGGGCCCTAACACAAGTCTGTTGCCAGGTTCTACCCAACATGCGGGAGATCTGCACGGTCTACCGTATAATGCTTCAAATGGAGACATTCCCAAACTTGCTTGATAGCTATTGTTGTAAGAGAATTCTGCTAAATGTAAATGATCTTCCCATGAGCCTCCAAAATCTATAACGCAAGCCCGCAATAGATCTTCTAAAATTCTATTCACCCGCTCAGTTTGGCCGTCTGTCTGAGGGTGATAAGCGGTGCTTAGATTTAATTTGGTTCCCAATTCTTCCTGGAATGCTTCCCAGAATTTGCTAGTAAATAGGGGATCCCTATCGCTGACTATATTGAGCGGTACTCCATGAAGTTTAACAATTTCTTTGAAGTAAATCTGTGCCAGACTTTGAGTCGTTCTGTTGGATCGGACAGGTATGAAATGGGCAGTCTTCATGAAGCGATCTACGATTACCCATATACTGTCGTTTCCTTTTCTAGTTCAAGGCAAGCCATCGATAAAATACATCGAGATTTGTTCCCACTTCCATCCTGGAATTTCTAATGGTTGTAATAATCCAGCCAATTTCTGCTGATCACTCTTAACTAGCTGACAAGTGTGGCATCTGCTAACATATAATGAGGTATCTCTTTTCATTGACCTCCACCAGAATGTACGTTTGATATCGTTATACATTTTGCTCACACCGGGATGGATACTTAATTTGGATTTGTGGCACTCATCTAGAATTTCCCTTCTGAGCTCGGGAAGGTTTGGGATGCAGATTCTACCCTTTAATCTTAGAACCCCTTTGTCATCGAGTCGAAAACTCGTGGATTCACCTCCTTTGATTCTTTGACTGATTCTTTGCATAAATTCATTGTCTTTCTGAAGAGTCGAGATCCTGTCTATTAATGAAGACATGATGACAAAACTGGCGATGATTTCATTCTTTCTGCTGAGCGCATCCGCTACAACATTGGCTTTCCCTGGAGTGTATATAATTTCAAAATCGTATGCTGCAAGGAATTCTAACCAACGATGTTGCCTCAGGTTTAAATCTTTCTGAGTGAACAGATATTTCAAGGATTGATGATCGGTGTATAGTTCGAATTTCTCGCCCAGTAAATAATGCCTCCAGATTCTTAAAGCAAACACGATGGCTAATAACTCAAGATCATGAGTAGCATAGTTTCTTTCATGCGGCTTTAGTTGACGGCTGGCATAAGCGATCACTTGGCCTTTTTGCATTAGTACTGCGCCCAGCCCTCTAATAGAAGCATCTGTCCATACAGTCAAGTCTTGGTTGCCTTCTATTATGGTCAATACTGGAGCGGTTGTCAACTTCAGTTTTAGCTCTTGGAAAGCTTCTTCACATTCGGGAGTCCATTTGAATTTCTCATGCTTCTTTGTAAGCTTTGTCAATACTCCTGATATCTTTGAAAAATCCTGAACGAATTTCCGATAGTAACTAGCTAATCCAAGGAAACTTCGAACTTCTGTGGGGGTAGTAGGTTGTTTCAAGTTTTGAATCGCTGTAATTTTGCTTGGGTCTACAGCAATTCCTTCTTTTGACACGACATGGCCAAGGAATTTAACTTCATTCTGCCAGAAGACACACTTAGAAAATTTAGCTTTCAAGACATTTCTCCTTAGAATTTTCAACACTTGTTCTAAATGTTTTGCATGCTCTTCTTCCGACTTAGAGTAGATTAGAATGTCATCGATGAAGACTAGAACAAATTTATTCAACACACCACGGAACACTCTGTTCATAAGGTCGACGAAGTATGCCGGAGCATTACACAAGCCGAACGGCATTACTAACCATTCGTAGAATAAATCGGGACCCCTGAAGGCTGTCAAAGGAACACAGTCTTCGGCTATACGCAATTGGTGGAAACCTGTAGCTAGGTCCATTCTGGAGAATACAGTTGCTCCATTCAATTGATCTAACAGATCATCTATTCGGGGCAAAGGATATTTGTTCTTCAGTGTCTGTTTATTGAGATCTCGGTAATCGACGCAAAGTCTTAGAGTACCGTCTAATTTCGGGACAAATACAACTGCTGCTCCCCAAGCTGAAAAGCTCGGCCTGATTAGACCTTTCCAAAGCAATTCTCGGGTTTGACTACTTAGCTCTTCTTTTTCTTTCGGGGCCATTCTTCTTATTGAATGTACTACTGGTCGGGCGTTAGGAGTTAAATCTATTCTAAATTCAATTTCTCTTTGCGGTGGTAAGTTTTCTACTTCTTCAAACACATCCGCATATTTTTTAATGACCGGTATCTTTTCTATCGAAGGGGGAATAACTTCTAAAGAAGACCAAAATTCTGTTCTATTAATTTCTGCACCGAGACATGGTATAGTGATATGCCCAGATTTTGTTTCAACTTTCACAATTCTTTCGGCGCATCTAACTTCGGCTTTATACTGTGTCAACCAGTTCAGCCCCAGTATAATATCAAATTCGGAAAGGTCCATGACAATCGAATCAAAAGAGAACTTATAGCAAGAATAAGAGATAGGCACTCTACAGCATAAAATGAGACTAACAGAACTTCCTATTGGGTTTCGAACTTTAATTGGTTCCTTAAGTTTTCTTCGTTTCAATTTTAATTTGTGAACAAGGTTACCAGAAATGAAGTTACGTGATGCACCAGTATCAAAAAGTACAGAAACAGGAATATTTTTGATAGTAAGGGTACCTCCCAAGACATCGGGTTTACCTGATCCATCGGTGATAACTGGCGGGGTCTTCCCGTCATAGACATGGGCCACCTGTGCATTCTGCTTCAGAGGGCAGTTCCTGCTGTAGTGCCCCTTCTTGTGGCAGTTGTAGCATTCGGCTGAGTTATTTGCCTTTGGCTTCTTTGGGGCTTTGCATACATTAGAGAAATGACTGGGCTTCCCGCAATTGTAGCAGTTTCCTTTCGGGATCTTTGCGGGTTTTTGAGTAGCGGCCACGGTAATGCTAGATTCGGGTTGGTCGGTTGAAGCCTTGCGCTTATTCCCTACTTGGCTTTTAGCGCGGTCTTGGCTAGCATGCCTCTCATCCATGTCTTCGTAGTTGAAAGCCATCTCTATAAGTTCTGTAAAGGAGAGTTTGATGTTGCTCATAGCTCTATCGTGATGCTTGCGCTTCAGCCCAAATATGAACCTCTTGTTCTTGGCTTTGTTGGTTAAGATCAGTTCTGGAGCATAGCGCGATAGCTGGGTGAACTTATTTAGATAATCCTGAATGGAGAGGTCTCCCTGTTGGAGATTAGCAAACTGCTCTCTCATCCTCTCTAGAGCTTGTTCCGGTACAAACTTCTCATTGAACAAAGTCTTGAACTGCTCCCAAGTCCGGATAGTACCAGCTGCATCCCCAGAAGTAATGGCATCCCACCACAGCTCTGCCTCTTCCTGAAGGAGCCAAATGCCAAGTCGGGCTTTGTTGTTAGTTCCCATACCCATACCTTCGAAGATTTTCTCACAGGTTTTCAGCCAAGCGATAGCTTCGGTCACTGTGCCAGTGCCAGTAAAAGGTTTTCCCCAAGATTTCTGTACCTCTTTGCTACTTTGTCGAGCTCAAAGTCTTCTGGTGCTGGTGGCGGAATAATAGGACCTTCCACTACTACGGGGATATTCCCCCGTCCTCCTCCTGCATCTCCTCGGCCTCCACGGCCTCCTTTAGCTGCTGCTCCACGTGTAGCCATCTAAGAGTACTGTATAAGCAAGAAAAAGAGTCAAGCTCACAGATTTGATAATTTTCATAAATGATAAAGCAAGGGAATACAAGGAAAGATAATGATGATGTACTGATCAAATTGTTTTGCTAATCTGCTTAGCTCATTCTAGGACATTGCTAATCCTATCTCTAATGAGCTACTCGTATTAGAACTCTACTGATTCTATTCTGACGAGGTGTTTAATGTGTTAGATCCCGGAACTAAGGTTAACCAAAGCTCTGATACCAACTGTGACGATCCCAAAATCCGAGGGGCGGTATTAAGGATAATCATTAGGAAATAACACATTAATCATCATAGCAGAGTACAGATAATAGCAGAAACAATAAATAAAATAATTTTACATGGATATGACAGCGGAATCACAACATGTAGGAATATCAGAATAGCATAACGTGGGATATACTTAGTAAATAAAAGGAAAGTGATCAGTCATCATCGCCAGAGGCGGAATACATACATGCAGTGAGACATAATAAGAGTATCAGTCTACATCGCTAGTGGCGGAATACATATACATATAGTGAGAAATACGGAAAGTAAATCAGTCTGCATCGCCAGTGGCGGAATCATAATATAAGTACAGTAATGGCGGAAAATATCTAGGTCATCTCTATGAAGTCAGCCTCGCCATGAGCCAAAAGTGCACGCTATGCAGCTGTGCAGAACCAAAAACCACCTGTCACCTGTGTACTAGGCTGCCCGTGTGAAAATAAGGGCACCAGCGTTTGCAAAGTGAAACAAACAACGAGTCAGTCATGGGGACTGGTATGAGGAATCTACTTAACAGTTAAACAACAGTAAATAGCTAATCATAGGACCACGCCACTTTCGCGGAACGGGTTTACTCCAGTGATTGCTAGTGCATTTAAAACAAAATAAATTCTTTTAAAACAACGCAATGCTTTTAGAAAGAATGAAGCCATTATAAGACTCAGGTCCCATCACACAATGCAACGCAAGCCGGAGGATAGAGTTTTACCTTATAATAGCCAAATATGCTTGATACGTATAAAGCAAAATCATTTGATATTATTACTAGTGCATATATGTTTCAAAAACGAATAGCATCATAAATATCAATCATAGGCAGCATAGCTACCATATACTATGTCGCCATACTAGTTCTGCAATCAAGTCCGTTATTTCGTATTGGAAATTGGATTTCCGTCATGAGTCAAGGCAAGGGGCAAGCTCCTCTCCGCTTCGAGACACTCTAGCAAATGCCTCGGGACTACACACTCTGGGTAACCCCTGGATCTTCAGGGCCGGTCCTCTCTTACGTTTGAGGATTGGAAATTCCTGAACACACGTTTCCCGGTCCTTACAGACCTATAATCGAGGCGCCTCGCATTCCAACAACCACAAAGGTGAAAAATAGATATATATGCCAGGGCTGGTAAGTCACTGACACCACCATAGCTAGAAAGAAACGTCGTGCTCTCCCTGCAGTCCGTATCCCGTTTTTAACTCATACCGGGGTGTGAGGTTCGCGAATCTACGAAATACACAAAGCTAGGCCACGCAGACCTTGCTTTGATCATCATCCACAAGACTTTGCTTTGCAACAGAAGCCTTGATCACAGCATCTTGGCATGCCACATAGGCAGTCCACTCCATACGATTGATTTCCATCGATATATAACCTCTGAGCTCGTACGTCTCAGAGAAGGGCGTTAAGCAAAAGAATAAATTCTCCGCCGCCAAACAGATATATATTTAACAGAGATCGGTCAGTATAGAACAAAATCCAACGTCAGACACACAGCCCATTTACAAGTCCTTCCTGGGTCTGAACGAAACCGGAGGCGTCAAATTCCTCGTATATCCGTCCAATCAACACATACGTTCAAACGGCTACTACTTCCGCCCCCTTCCGGTAGGTACTCCGGTTAGGAACCTCAGTAGCGCCCATCCAACCGATACGAAGATCGTCGGTCTTGAATCGTCTTTGCATTTTCCAATTCGAATCGCTCGATAAATTATTTGAAATGAGGGTTAGCTTGGCCTTTTCAAATAATTCACGTCATTAGAATTTAAATCGATTCATTTTATGGTTATATCATTCGACATCCATCTTTCGGTTCTTTAGTGTTATTTTCATGTCATACACATACAACCATCAAATATCCAACAATTCAAGCCCAATTGGTTTATTCTCAATCAATATTGCTTATAATATTTTATAACGATTTTTCGCCATTTTTATTTATTTAAAAATGGCCATATTTAATTAAACGACGTTTCAGGTCGTGCCGTGGCACTGGCGCTGTTTTTCTCCTAATTTGTTTTACACATATCGGAAAATCTAACCGTTGGATTACTACAAAGTCTATATCAGTGGGAAGATATTCCCAAAGCGAACCCAACGGTTCCAGTTTCGTGAGAATCCGACGGTCGGATCTTCCACACTAGTCGTTTGAAGTTACGGTTTCAAAATTCGAACTGCAACGTCGTTATTCGATTAAATTAAATTATATTTATATATAAATATAAACGATTCTGGAACTGTTTTTCTTCAGATTTGAATTAAACATTCCAGACAATCCAACCGTTGGATTTCTACAAGGTTGGTGCCGTTGGAAAGGTATTTCCAAGGCGAACCCAGCGGTTGCGGTTTCGGGAAAATCCAATGGTCGGATTTCTCGTACTAATCGTTTCAATTTACGATTTCGAAACGCGAACTGCACGGCCTCTATTCCCTTTAATTATATTTATATTTATATATATAAATATGGTTCATTCTATAATTTCAACTATGGCTCACTTTAAATTTTCAACCTCGTTTTCACTTCAAATATTTCACTAACGCCTTAATATTTCGAAAAATTTCGCCATAACCTCCTTTGTACGGGGAGGGGTTTGGAAATTTATTGGGCCGTATTAGGTACCCAATAAATCCTAAAAAGCATTCACATATTTTTAGTGATATATTTTGGTGTTTACGGGGGAGCATGTACTGATAATCACTCCAGAGAATAAATTCCTGTCACCCCGTTTCCGTGTGGAAATAAATAGTCCATGTGCCGTATCTAATAACTAGAGCGACGTGATTATTGTCAACTCCAGACCCGTGTGGGGTTTTTATTAATCTGGCAATTTATCGTTATAATTTATATAGTCCATATCAGTCATCAGTTCAACCTGTAGTATATAGTCATCGCCATACAAGCCTCTTGCTTGTATGGTAAATCTTCCACCTCGTCACACAAGCTCCAATTGCTTATGTGGAATATGATGAAGTATGCCTATCGTCAAGAAGTATGCCATGTAGTGTAGTTCAAAATTAATTGTTACTATCCTATGGCGTTGTTTATTATTTCACACAGAAAATCCAGCACTCCGCATCCAATGGCATTCACAGGAGTTGATATATAAATAAAATTGCGCAGCCAACTCATCAAGGTTTACCTATTTGTCGGGCACGCAAATAATTTCTTTACTCTACAGCTAATCCATTTTTCCTGTTCAACACATGTATATATATATATGCAGAACAAAGCTAATAATAATATTTCTAGCAAACTATTATTTATTTCAACACGTGTGTATTTTTAACTAAGCGTATACATGATAAAAGAAATATTTTTATCATCAAAAATATTTATTCGACACATGTGTATTTTTAACTAAGCGTATACATGATAAAAGGAATATTTTTATCATCAAAAATATTTATTCGACACATGTGTATTTTTAACTAAGCGTATACATGATAAAAGGAATATTTTTATCATCAAAAATATTTATTCGACACATGTGTATTTTTAACTAAGCGTATACATGATAAAAGGAATATTTTTATCATCAAAAATATTTATTCGACATATGTGTATTTTTAACACTTCTTATTCACTATAAAAATATAGTTTTCATTGTCGATTCATTTTATTTTTACAAGACGATACCATTCAACACATGAATTTCAACTCGACGAACAAATTGCAATTCAACACATGAATATTCTATATCGTTTGTATATATATAAAAATGTGATTTTTATCGCTAAAGCCATTTGTTTAAATTCAAATAATATTCAACACATGAATTTCAACTCAACGAATGAATTGCAACTCAACACATGAATATTCGATAAGGTTTGTATATATATAAAAATGTGATTTTTATCGCTAAACCATTTGTTTAAATTCAAATAATATTTAACACATGAATTTCAACTCAACGAATGAATTGCAACTCAACACATGAATATTCGATAAGGTTTGTATATATATAAAAATGTGATTTTTATCGCTAAAGCCATTTGTTTAAATTCAAATAATATTCAACACTTGAATTTCAACTCAACGAATGAATTGCAGCTCAACACATGAATATTCGATAAGGTTTGTATATATAAAAAAAATGTGATTTTTATCGCTAAAGCCATTTGTTTAAATTCAAATAATATTCAACACATGAATTTCAACTCAACGAATGAATTGCAACTCAACACATGAATATTCGATAAGGTTTGTATATATATATATATATATATATATATATATATATATATATGTGTGTGTGTGTGTGTGATATTTATCGCTAAAGCCATTTGTTTAAATTCAAATAATATTCAACACATGAATTTCAACTCAATGAATGAATTGCAACTCAACACATGAATATTCGATAAGGTTTGTATATATATAAAAATGTGATTTTTATCGCTAAAGCCATTTGTTTAAATTCAAATAATATTCTACACATGAATTTCAACTCAACGAATGAATTGCAACTCAACACATGAATATTCGATAAGGTTTGTATATATATAAAATTGTGATTTTTATCGCTAAAGCCATTTGTTTAAATTCCAATAATATTCAACACATGAATTTCAACTCAACGAATGAATTGCAACTCAACACGTGAATATTCGATATAGCATATGTAAATAATTTCAAATGAATGAAAATTATTCTAACACATAAATATTTCATAAAATTTCGGCAGCATAACGGCAGGGTAGTTAAAACCGGGACCGTCCCTAGTACGGCTCCTCGCTCTACCTTAAAACCTCGCGGTTTTTGACAATGGGGATCATGCATCTAGTTCGCACGCAGGCGGCATGTTTTATTTTCAATTCCACAATCCTATTCTATTTTGTTTCAACCACAAGAGGGTATTTTTCTACCACAAAGGTATTTTTCAACCATAATATCAACCACAAACAATTATTTCCAACCATTCGTCAAACCATATAATATCACGTCAATCACAAGCAATAAATATCGTCCATGGTCTGTGGACGAGGGGAGTATATATATATATATATATATATATATATAATGATTCACTTGCATTTCATCACAATTCAAAGCATATATGTTTCAAACAACGCTTGTATAATTTATACATCGCTAATATAACTTATACAACACATGTACATGAGGTATACAATGCGTATATAATTTACACTTCGCTTATATAATTTATACAACGCGATTTCATTCACACAGATAATTTAGATTCCTCACATTGGTTATTGCGGTGCTAAAAATCGTAGGAAGGTCAGAAAAATCCGCGGCTTCTTCTAGAATGTAGAGAGCCTCCTTGCGGTCCCGGTGTCTCCTGTTTCATCGAATTTCGTTAACATAGCAAAAAGATACGATTTTTACAAGTTTGCAACGCTTTAAAGTGTAAAAATCAGTTTCAGCCGTATACCCCTTTTTGATTCGAAAGCTAGGGTTGAATTTTTCGGCAAATCTACGAAGCTTTAGGACGAACGGCCAACGCCACGTCGAAGAGGAAGGAGAGAGCTTTCCAAAGCTACCTGAGATGTCCAACTCGACGCCTCCTGGAGGGCACGGCGGCGGCGCAAAGGTCGGAGCTTCCCGACTCGATATCTCTCCCAATACTCAATGATAATTCGTGAAATTACTATGGATTTGAAGATCTCTGAACGCTCTTCAAATTGGAACTGGGTTTGCTTGATTTCGTTGAGTGGATGCGGAGAAATTGAAGAGAGAAGATTCGGATGGGTTTCCGCGTCGCGACAGAGGTTTCGAGGAAGAAGACGTATTCTGATTGGTTGATGCCCTTTTTATTTTAATTTTTAATTTATTTAATTCCAAAAATACCCCTTCTTCAACGACCTCGAAATCAAACCCAACGACTGTCGCCCCTAGCTAAATACCCCCATTCTGGACACAATGGGACATGTTTCGTTGGCCATTTCGACTGTTACAGTCGGTTATTTTTCAAATTAAAATATAAAACATTCGATATTTAATTTAAACGTACATTTCAGTTTACCAGGGCCACAAACTGTATCGAAAAATTCCAGAAAAATAAATCTAGCTTTGTTTTGATGATACGGTCCTAACAAAACCAGTTTCGTCGAATTCTGAGCTCGTTTGAAAAACGGCCATTTTTAGGTCGACCCATTTTAACAGAATTTGACCAAACACGTTATCTTTTGCCCCGCTCACTTACTAGCTTCAAAAATTATGAAATTTGAAACTTAGCAATAATTTGACATCCCGGACCCAACAAAAGTGGTTTCATCGAATTCCGAGGTCGTATGCAAAATCTCAATTTTCAAGGGCTATATATACTATATAGCGACCTTTCTGAAAATTCATTTGGCCATAACTTTTGATTTCCGTTATGAAATTTCGATTTTTCAGATTCGTTAGAAAGGTATTGATAAACAGATTTAAATATTTTCAGTTTCGTTCAAATCTGTTATATTTTCCACCCGGTACAGTCAGACAAAGTTTGTATTCAAAATTTCAAACTGCCATATTATACAAAATTCTATATTTTATTGAAATATATTATTTCAACTATTCAAATTTCTTGTTAATAACCAAATTTAAAAATTTTAAACTGGTTCACATTTTCCGGGTTATTACACTATGAAGTTCTTCCTGATCACCGTGAACTTGTTCTATATCTTGGAAGATGATTTGGAAATTATACCATGGCTAACCGCTAGCGAGGATGCCGTTCTAAAAGCAAAACGTCCAAAGCGCAAAGAAGATGATTTTCTATGCAGAGGGCACATGTGGAATGCATTGTATACTCCAGTATACTACGCTCATAGGACCTTGGAAACTACAAAGGAACTCTGGACTGCTTTGGATAGCAAGTATCGCATATCCAAGGCAAGTAATAAAAAAATTCTTATTTGTAATTTTATGGATTTCAAAATGGTCACCAACAAGTCCATTATTGGACAAGTAAGTGAAATACTACTGTTGGTGAATCAACTTAAAGACGCCAGTATTGATCTCCTTAAATCTTTTGTTGTTGGAGTTATTATTTCGAGACTCCCAAATTCATGGAATGATTATAAGAAAAAATTGAAGCATGCGGAAACAGATTATGATTTAGACGGTTTACAGTGTCATCTTTGTATTGAAGAGAATTCTCGTAAATGCGAACTAGATGATAATCCGCAAACTGAGTCTTAGGCTAAGGTAAATAATGTTGAAATTATTGATAAATTGAAGCCTAAGAATGAGACACAGTTTAATAAGAATAATAATTCCAAGAAGAAAAAGAAGGGTGCCTGTTACTATTGTAACAAACCCAGCCACTATGCCGAGACTGTCTTCTTCGGAAGAAACAACAAAAAGTGAATGTAATCGAACAAAAGCTTGTGGCTGTCGTACAAGAGACGAACTCCGTTAGTGGCATTGATAATGATTGGTGGCTCGATACTGAAGCAACCATTCATGTTTGCATAGACCGTAATCTATTCAAAACTTACCAAGAAAATAATGGAGAATCCAGCGAGGTTACTGGAGCAAACAAAGTTGCAAGCAAAGTACTAGGAAAAGGCACTATTGAACTTACATTCACCTCTGGGAAAGTTCTTACCTTAGTTAATGTATTTTATGTACCCGATGTGCGTAAGAATTTGGTTTCTGGATACCTTCTTAACAAAGAAGGATTCAACATGGTGTATGAGTCTGATAAGTTAGTGTTGTCCAAGAACAGAAAATTTATTTGACATGGATACTCTTGTAACGACATGATTAAGTTGAATCTAATGAAGAAATCTTCTGCTTATATTGCTGATTCTGTTAATTTATGGCATGGTAGATTAGGGCATATTAATTATAAGTCTCTTAGAAATATGCATAAATTAGGATTAATTTTTTATTGTGATTTCGACTCCATCACTAAATGTGAAATTTGTGTTCAAGAAAAAATACACTAGAAATCATTTAAATCTATAGAAAGGAAAATTGGTTTGCTTGATTTAGTATATAGTGATGTGGGTGACTTAAAAAGTCATATCACCTATGGCGGTAACCAATACTATATAACATTTATTGATGATTATACTAGATATGCATATGTATTTCTAATGAAATCGAAAGATGAGGCTTTTGATAAATTCAAAATTTACAAAGCATAAGTCAAAACACAATTAGGAGTTATGATTAAAGTGTTACATTCAGATCGTGGTGGTGAATACTTTTCAAATGAATTTACTTTGTTCTGTAAACAAAATGGTATAATTCACCAGTGTACCTCCCCGTATACACCACAACAAAATGGTGTTGCTGAAAGGAAAAATGGAACTTTAGTAGAAATGGTCAACGCCATGCTCATATGTTCTAATTTACCTTATAACCTATGGGTTGATGCTATGTTATCTAAATGTTACATTTTAAATAGAGTACCACTTAAAAAGAATAATATTTCTCCTTATGAATTATGATTTAATAGAAAATCTAACCTTACCAGACTTAAAGTTTGGGGTTGCCTAGCATACGTTAGAAAATCTGACCCTAAATGACCAAAGTTAGGAAATTGGGCATTTAAATGTGTTTTCATAGGATATTCTCTTAATAGTATAACTTATAGGTTCCTTATACTTGACACCTTAGAAGTTATAGATCTGTAGACGTAGAATTCTTTGAAAATCAAACTATTGAGAATCCATTGAGATCATCTAGTTCGGATTCAACTAAGACTAATGATATCAATGATGATGAATATGCTCCTGCACAAAACAGCAAGGAAGTGTTAATACCAGATAATTGTACTGAATACAGGAGAAGTAAAAGAGCGAGAATAGAGAAGGACTATGGTCCGGACTTCATAACATATCTCGTAGAAGGAAATATGAACGAAGTACTTAATGTGACAAGATATGTAATGAATGTCGATGATGATCCCAGAACTTATTTTGGGGCTATGAGTTCTAGAGATTCTAATTTCGAAAAAGAAGCTATCAATGATGAAATGAACTCCATAATGTTAAACCAAACTTGGGTTTTATCCGATTTACCTCCTGGTGCTAAACCTATAGGATGTAAATGGATATTCAAGAAAAAGTTGAATACAAATGGATCCATTGATAAGTTTAAAGTCAGACTAGTTGCTAAGGAATATAAACAAAGATAAGGAGTAGATTATTTCGATACATATGCTCCAGTTGCTCGCATATCTTCCATACGCTGTTTAATAACACTGGCATCAATTCATAATTTGGTCATACATCAAATGGATGTAAAGACAGCTTTTCTAAATGGAGATTTAAAAAAAGAGATATACATGGAACAATCTCAAGGTTTCATAACCGCAGGCCAAGAAAGGAAAGTTTGTAAATTAGTCAAATCTCTTTATGGCCTGAAGAAAGCTCCCATGCAATGGCATGAGAATTTTGATAAAGTTGCACTGTCATTTGGATTCATTGTTAATGATGCAGATAAATGTATTTATAGCAAATCGGATAACAACGGTTATGTTATAATATGTTTATAATTTGATGACATGCTGATATTTGGTTCCAATATATCATGTGTAAATGAAACTAAGAAGTTTCTATCTTCTAAATTTGATATGAAAGATCTATGAGAGGCTGATGTAATTTTAGGAATTAAAATCATTAGGAAAGTGGGGGAGTTATTACTAACCCGGTCTCATTAAATTGAGAAGTTCCTAAAGAAGTATGGTCATTATGATGAAAAACCAGCACAAACTCCTTTAGATCCAAGTATTAAGTTAGAAAAGAACACTAGGCGTACCATTTCTCAACTTGAGTATTCTAGTGTTATAGGGAGTCTTATGTATGTTATGCATTGCACTAGACCCGACATCGCACATGCTATAAGTGTATTGTGTCGATTTACAAGTAATCCAGGTTTCGAACACTGGAAAGTCATTTCTAGAGTTTTTGCTTATTTGAAAGGAACCATTAACTATGGTTTATCTTGTAAAGGATATCCTGCTGTAATAGAAGGATATAGTGACGCAACCTGGAACAATGTAGAATCCAAATCCAAGTCTACGACTAGATGGATATTTACATTAGGAGGCGCTGCTATATCTTGGGCTTCCAAGAAGCAGACCTGTATATCTGATTCAACTATGTTGTCAAAATTGATTGCATTAGCAAATGCATGTAAGGAAGCAGAATGTCTTAGGAATTTGTTAATGGAAATTCCATTGTGGAAGAAGCCATATCCAGCAGTTTTGATTAACTGTGATAATCAAGCAACAATATATAATATCTCTAATAAGACATATAATGGAAAGCCTAGACATGTGAGTCTAAGACATCAGATGGTAAGACGGTTACTCAATAGTGGAATTATAATTGTTGACTACATAGAAACGAAGAAAAACTTGGTTGACCCACTTACAAAAGATCTTCCAAAGGCTATGGTTTCTATAAAGTCAAAAGAAATGGGTTTAAAGTCTGTCAATGAAGATTGAACATCCTTAACAGAAACCCAACTTGTGCCTTGAAAAAGATAGACAAAGTTGAATTGGTACCAACAAGTTAACAGTATGATTATGGAACACTAAAAAAATTATCCCATAATGTTTATTGTTGGATTCTGCAAGAACAAAGGATGGATAAATATCCTTAGTTAGTCTAAAAACCTTAAAAGGTGTCTCACAGAAACACCTTAAGAGACTTACCTATATGAGTACGGACATCAGGCTGTTTCCCAGGAAAGTAAGACCACTTTCTAAAGTAGACTCATGAACCAGATTAAAGCACATGGCCATTACCGTGCTGAGCAATACAAAACACTCTAACTAAGGAATACAACATGTGTGATTGTTCCGGTTTTATCATTAAAGGATACTTGGTTCAAGATTCGTTCACTATAGAATCTTGATAAAACTTTGAATGATTTACACTAAGTAAAGGTTCAAATCCAAAAGGTACCTTTTATTTATGTGTTGTTTCCACGATGATACAAAACTTGGTCTTAGAACTACAAAGGCTTGATCCCACTTGGGTATGTAGGAAGTCACACTAGTGACTCAGCCATCCACTTTATTTATTTATTTTGAAAATTAGGGGAGATTGTTGTGAAAATTTCTAATCTATGTTTTGGGGTATTGGTTCGTTTTTGAAGAGATTAGATAGAAGGAAGAAGGAATGGGAAATGTTCTTTGTTCCACATCATAAAATGGATAAGGACTCGCCTCTATACAGGTAAAAGCTTGATACATGATATCAAAAGAAAGAAGAGAAGGGAGAGATGTGGGTGTAGCATAAACATGACATGCACATTAATATTTAAATGATCAAAAGATGGGCCTTGAGCCTTAAGGCCCTTGGGGTCTCATGATCAGATGGGTGTAATGACCCGGGGAAATTGCAACCTTGGATATCAACATTTAAAACCAATGTCGACTATCCAAGCATCAAAATACCGGATAGTTAATAGAAAGAAGTTAGAGGGTGAGAATAGATAAGATAGAAAATTAGAATAGAAGAAAAAGAAGAACACAACAACATCAGAGTAACACGAATCTCACAGCAGAACAAATAAAATATATTATATAACATAACTTTGGAATACAAAAATGTGTTTGTATATTAGAGTACAACACTTACATCACGGCGGAAATAAACAATAGCTATAAAATGTTGCTGAAGCCTCCTACTCCAAGCTCCATCTAGTGTATCTGTAAATCCCGACTACTTGACTGCCCATACAAATTTGGGCACCCAAGAGTTTAGGGAAAACAAAGCAAAATAAACTCTGGGTCAGTCATGGGACTGGTGTGAGTAAACTTCAACCATTCGGTTTAACTTTTCAAAAATCATTTTTTAAAGAAATGATAAACGTAAGACCGATCCACACATAAACACGGATGGTTTTTACCTTACAATAACCCAAAACATTTTTCGAAATCAATACTTTTCTGATATTATAATAATGTCTAATCACAAATAATTAACAATCTAGCAGAACGCTTGCATCTCACGCTCCACATATGAAACACCCTACATCGGTTAAGGTCACTCACAGTGGGAATGCCTTAACTTCGGTGGAGCATTATAGGTAAAAGATGCAGATAAATTACAAGACAGACAAATAAAGCAGCGGAAAATAAAGTCATTTTATAAACAACTTAATTCAGTCAAGCTTTTACAACAATTTCCTCAATCATACTTAAATGTAGTACATAGAATTTCTGTCTTGATTTAAAACTTCCAAGAGTAAGAGAAGCATAAAAACAATGATATTCCCCGATAAAGCATGAACCAGCCATAGCAGTGGAAGAGAGAGAGAGAGAGAGAGTCCAAAGCGATACACCAACTAATCTTCAAGATTGGAAAGAGAAGAGGTCCTAGTTAGGCTGAGCTATTCCCTCCCTGACTACCTGAGGGGGAATGGAAGAAAAGAGGTGAAAAACAAACTAGGTCAGACATAAGTTTGGTAAGCCCAGTGATCTTTCAGCATGCACACAAGATAAAGGATCATGAGACGAATAAACCGAAAATAGGACAATACCATAAAAACAAGGTAACTAAAGACAAGATAAGTGCAAGGTGAACTGAATGCGCTTCTACTTTTTCTCTGCTTCGCAACTACTCTGTTAATCTGATTTCTATATTTATCTGTGCACCACCTAACTAGTGTCCGAACTAGTAATTTGTATAAAATGATAATCGTGATCCTAACCCCCGTAATTGTGGTAGCCTTCAGGTGTACATCCATCGTGAGGATTCCACCTCAATCAGCCTAATTGCCATGAATATGTTAGATGTACCCTTACTACCCTATCGATCGGCTCCCTACTTGTATTCATGTTCCATGTGTCTGTGTAAATCGGCCCTCTCTTGCGTGTAGATACTCTGTGCTGGTCCCACCATAAGGTGTATCAATCCTTATGATAGCAACCCGACACGATTCAAGATGCATAGTGTATAACTACTGGTACCCAGTGCCTTCTTTTTCCCACTCTGGAGTACGTGCATGCCTGTAAACCGTCAGAACCTACAATGATGTACCCCCTGTCGCTGCTTTGACCGCTTATAATCAGCCCAGTAATCGTGCCCCATCCTTCCTAGTTCAGGGTACCGTGATACATCCATGTGGGTTACGGCTGAAATGGTCCCCGTTACTAGGGTTTCCTATTGGTTAAGTTTGTGGGCCTATATTTACTAATATCACCCACCAACCCGATATGTACTTAACCCTCCCATCCATTCAAGCATTTTTAATAAACGATTAAGTTTTGTGGGCCTATATGTACTAATATTACCCACCTACACGAGATGTACTTAACCCTCCCATCGATTCAAGCATGTTTATTTAATAGTTAAGTTTTGTGGGCCTATATTTACTAATATTACCCACCAACCCGATATGTACTTAACCCTTCCACTGATTCAAGCATGTTTAATTAATGGTTAAGTTTTGTGGGCCTATATTTACTAATATTACCCACCAACCCGATATGTACTTAACCCTTCCACTGATTCAAGCATGTTTATTTAAGTGTTGTCCGCTCATGTTAACTTAACCCACTCATTCATCATGTCATGTTGGTTAATCATTTCTTCTTAACTTGACCCTCGTTAGTTATCATGTTGGATCGGTTAAGTGTTTCCTATTAACTTAACCCCGTTCGTTCATGAAGTTACATTGGTCAAGTGTTTCTTGTTAACTTAACCCCACGTATTCATCTTGTTGTATTAGTTAAGTGTCATCAATCAATTCAAGTTAACTTAACCCACCTACATGTCATGTTACTTTGGTTAAGTGTTGCCTTCTTGTGTTAGCTTAACCCTACTACAAAACAAGTTATATTGGTTAAGTGTTGCCCTCTTATTTTAACTTAACCTTTCCATAAATCAAGTTATATTGGTTAAGTGTTTCTAAATTTACTTAACCTCACCCACTTGTCTAATTAACATGTTATAAAGGTTAAGTGTTCAAAATTTACTTAACCTCACCCACTTGTCTAATTAACATGTTATAACGGTTATGTGTTCTAAATTTACTTAACCTCACCGACTTGTCTAATTAACATGTTATAACGGTTAAGTGTTCTAAATTTACTTAACCTCACCCACTTGTCTAATTAACATGTTATAACGGTTAAGTGTTCTAAATTTACTTAACTTCACCCACTTGTCTAATTAACATGTTATAACGGTTAAGTGTTCTAAATTTACTTAACCTCACCCACTTGTCTAATTAACATGTTATAACGGTTAAGTGTTCTAAATTTACTTAACCTCACCCATCAGTTTAGTTAACATGTTGAATTGGGTAAGTGTTTCCTTAATTGACTTAACCCTACCAATCTTGACTTAGCTTTATTAAAGCACCAACCACTCACATTAGACAGGTATTATTATGGTCACTGGATGTGCCAGTCGATTCCGGGCAGCTTTACACCACAACTCAATCTAACATCGGGTCTGTTTTGGGCCTAATGCACTAACCATCCACATTAGATAGGTATTATTGTGGTCACTGGATGTGCCGGTCGGTTCCGGGCAGTTTTACACCACAACTCAGTCTAACCTCGGGTTAGGCATATTCGTCTTTTCTAAATTTACATATTTCTTATTTATGACAAATTCCATATGTAAATTATTCCCAATTTAATTATGCCATAATTATCCTTTTAATTATGCTCACAATTAATGGTATACTAAATATACCATTTCATGAACCAATCTATTCCATGTAATTTTTCATGTTTATCCTACATATTTACATGTAAAATTATAAATCAATTATTGTCATGGCCCACTTTCCTTCTAAATCACATTCAAAATTTTAGGTATATAGATTATACCATTTTCGTGCCACTTATCATGCTTATGTGTCAGACATGCCAATTACATGTAATTTCATGTTTTCCCCAAAGTTACCCTCGTTGTACGTTCGCAAAATTACATAGAATGTTAAGCTCGATATTTTAGCCTAACTTATAAAACAAAAAGGGGAAAAGAGGAACTTTGCAACATTCCAACATCATACAAAAGTATGGATCTAACTACACATATGTCACATGGATTTGGCATAGAACAATGTACCTTTAACTATGAACTTGCAAATTTGATCTGTGCAACATGAACCATAAGCATATGAATTTACATAAATCTGTACAAGTTAAACTTGGCATGTAGTGGTGAACTTGCAAATTAGATCTATCATAAAGGCATATGGATCTAACATATAAAGTTGTAGATCTAAACATATAAGGTCATAGATCTAAACATGTATGCATAATGGCTCTAAGCAATTAGGCATAAACGACATGACTTAGCCAAAAATTTGTATGTATCATAATATCACCAAACTTACATATGATAATTTCATTCCCAAATTACTATACAACATCATATGTTTACTCACCAATTTCCACATAACATGATAGGTTTGATAGACCACAATAGTTCATAGGCATATATGATAGAATAGACATGAATAAACATGAATCGGCATCACATACAACTTGATACAATTCTATTTTACAGTTCATTACAAATCATGTCTTTAATTTATTCACATCTAAAAGATAACTACACTTACAATCAAAAGGAAAAACTTGATTTCAGGGATATGTATTCTGAAACTTAATTGCTCGCCTTTGATGTAGATCGTTGAATTCTCTTAGTTGAATTAGATTAGTTTTGATTTGATTTTGATGTAGCTTCTATCTTGCCTTTGAGTTGAAAGAGATGGCGGCAATTCTAGGTTCACCATTGACGGCATGACGGCTCTAGGAATATTTTTGTGTGGCTTAGGGTCTAGATTTAGGTTGCTTATATAGAAGTTTGATTTAATAGGAACCGTCAGATTAACATAGAGCAAATCAAAGTCATTCAGACAAGATAGAATAGCCACATCAGCCCTAATGTCTCAGCAAGGAGTCCATCAGAACCAATCAGATGCCACATTTGCCTTAGAGCGAATCGGCCCACGGGTTGACAGCCAAACACCCTGAATCAACCCCTAGTCGACCCAGCAGGGCTCGGGTCAACCTCAAAAATGGTCCGGTTCGGTTATTCCCCCTCCCGATTCGCTGTTTTGAACTTTTTTTGCATATTTGTTTATTTAATTTTTATATATATCTATATATATTTTTCTCAAATGCATACAAAGTTCAAGGCTTAATAACTTCTTTATAAGGTATCTGTTTTATGCAAACCAAATGTCTATCTTGACCAAAATTTTGAGACGAACGTAATAGCGCAACCCATTTCACTTAATTCTTCTTCTAAAAATTAAGTGTTCTTGAATTTGTTAATTTTAATATTCTCAGAAAATTCGGGGTGTTACATTCTCCCCTCCTTAAAGGATTTCGTCCTCGAAATCTTCAAGTTAAGAAGAACGCATCCTAACATCCAATCATCCATCATCCACAAGCATCCAATGTCCTTAAAAGACTTCTAATGCCATATTAACATATGCATAGTGTGTCTATATGTCTCTTATCTAGTGCAAAATCAGGCGGTCTACTGATAAAGTTGACCTCCTTACTACGAACCATGAGAGTGTCATGCGTCCAATATGTATGCAAATATCCATAATCATGTAAATATTATATGTGTGCATATTCACTCATCCATATGATAACACATCAAGTTTCAATCCATATACAAATACATTCATATGCATATGCAATATGAAAGTGACTGAGCCGATCTAGTGCCTAATGTGTGTATATGCATCCACGAGCAACCACTAGCAAACACTTGCAACCACTTGCAACCATCAATCATAACATGTCTCAAACACATGTTTTCATCCATTGGCTTCTACCTAAGGATCGAGGATAGGACCGAGAGGATATACTTAAAAGATAAAGACTAGCATGCAAATAAATATTATAGAAAAAGGAGGAATCAAGGATATACCCTCAAAAAGGGTATGATGCGCGTATCTAGTCTTCAGTCTTTTAAGTCGCATCTTCTTTGAGCTTCACTCCACTGTACCTTAACTAATTTAACTTCACGATTGTGAAGCTTCTTGACCTCCATTTCCAAAACCCACTAGTAAAGATAGGACCTCGATCATTTACTGTGCTAGAGGATATCCAATGTTGTCGAACTATCTTTCCAAGATAAACAGAAGTTAACCATGATACCAAGTGTATATACTAAGATGATTAAAGGTCTCTCTTCTACTTAGCTTATCCCTCATGTCACAAATATGAGGGTCGATATCTCTCACGCAAACCATCCTAGTCGAACTTGGCATCCCTCAAGTACAAGCCCCAAAGGCCTAAACCAATATCAGACAAGCACCCAAGGAATACCTCCTCCGAATTTGGACGATATATGTGAGATGATACTAGTAAAACAACCAAACAATTGAGTACTTAACCGACTCTAGCTATCCTCGCCAATCCTGCTCCAAAACTTTCGCTGATCGCATAACTGGCTTTGCATTGTCAACTAATATATGCGGAAGTCTATCTCGAGTTTTTAGGGGGGAAACTCCTAACCTTAATCAAAAAAACATCTGCGTACTCATGGACTACTCTAACGGATCGAAAATCGTCGATAAATACATAAAGTGATACTAGGTAGCTAAGACAAACTGATCCCTTAGGATTGCATGAAATTTCGAGGGTATTCCCGAAGCAAGTCGAAAGTCTAACTACACTTCTTTCACAATTACTAGCTAATCAATCCATGCCTAGAATCAACCCATAGCCCATGAAACCAAAAACATAAGCATTACACTTAGACTCAGTACTTAATATAACTATTCTCAAATCCTTACAAATCAAAGATAAATGAGCCGAACCACTGATTGGATTTGAGAAAATAATGGGATCCTCTACTATACAAGCTCTAGGGTGCAGAGACTCAACTATGGAAGCAGAGAAAGAATATGAAGCGCTAAAATCAAAAGAGTACTAACAGGATGATCAAAAGAAAACTAAACTTTTTCAACCGAAGCTTTACTACCTCTCTCTCAGGTATGCTAGCATTGAGAGCATGCATTTGCCCTCTTGAAAATCTTGTCATTTTTTCTTTCCCTTGTCCTTAATTATATGACCCGTTACACCATAATAAAGATACTTCCTCTTGTTTTAGGTTTTACTATTCTTTCCTCCCCTCCTTTGTGAACCAAGTCCATATCCATGAGTTCTTCACCCTTGGGTTGTCCTCCTTAGCCAAACTCCCTCATTCTCATCTTTGCCATACTTGTGTAACTTGTTGGCAGGTCTTTTTGAAAGTTTCCTCCATCACACAGAAAATCCTACAAAGCTCGAAAGAAAAATTAGTCATAGGTGTGACGACCCAAACTTCCCAGTAAAGGAAAGCATGGATTGCTTTGAGAATAACACACATCAGAATACAAACCGAGGAACATTTTATTGCTGATTACAACAATTACATCAGAGTACAAGAATATAACAGAGTATGAATACTTATTACAAAAATAGAAATACAATAATATCAGAGTTTTAAATTACATTTAAATAGCAGCGGAAAATAATACAAATATACAACCAAAAGGAATACACGGATACAGAGCTTTCCAAATACCGCTTCAGCTGTGAACCAGGATCCTGTAAATATATCTGCAAAAAGCTACTCGACTGCCTATGTGGAAAATATGGGCACCTGAGTTTGCCAGTGAAACAAACTACAGGTCAGTCATGGGACTGGTATGAGAAATCCTAACTAAACTTATCTAATGATAAGGCTAATCACAGGACCACACCGCTAACGCGGAACGGGTTTACTCCATTGGATTGCCATGTATAAAATAAAGTAAAACGTTAAACAATGCAATGCTTTTTAGAAAAATGAAACCATTATAAAACCCAAGTCCCATCACATAATGCAATGCAAACCGGAGGATAGGGTTTTACCTTATAATGGTCAAAAGATGCTTGATACGATAAAACAGATTTAATACTAGTGTGTATATGTTCTAATAAAAACATTTCAAATATAAATGTATCAATCCTAGATGGCATGGGTACAATATATCATGTCACCATACTAGTTCTACAATCAAAACTGCAAGGTCGTATTGGAAATTGGATTTCCATCATGAGTCGAGGCTAGGGGCAAGCTCCTCTCCGATTCGAGACACTCTAGCAAATGCCTCAGGATCCCCCGCAGTGAACCCTTGGAGCGGTAGGGCCGGTCCCCGCCTATCGGCAGTGGATTGGTTATGCCTGAACACACGTTTCCCGGTTCCTTTGAACCTATAGTATGACCACTAACGGCCTATAAAAATCTGAGGTGCCTCAAAATCCATCATCCACATAAGTAAAATGCCAGCCGGTTTAAGCACTGACACTACCAATAGCTAGAAAGAAACGTGTGCACTCCCTACGGTCCATATCCCGTTTTTGACTCATACCGGGGTGTGAGGCTCACGAAGTCATGATATACACAAAGCTATGCCGTAATAGGCTATACTTTGATCATCCCACAAGGCCCTGCTTTTCAACAAAAGCCTTGATCAATTGCATCTTGGCGTGTCACATTGACAATTCACGCCATGCGATCAATCACTATTAATATATACCAGGGTGTTAAGTAGAGAATAAATCCTCCACCACCAAACAGACATATATTAACAGAAATCGATTTAATTCACATGGAACGAAATCCAATGTCAGACATGCATCCATTTACTAGCTTATGCTCTGGGTCTGAGCGAAAACCAACTCCGAACAATCAACAATAGTCCGGACGGCCACCACTGAAGCCCCCTTCAAGGAAGCTACTCCCATCAAGGGTCTCTGTAGCAACACATCCATTCGATGTGAAGATCATCGGTCTTCAACCACTGTCTTCATCTTCGACTCTTCATCGTCGTAGTAATTATTCGGAATGGGTAAAGCCCGGTCTTCCCGAATAACTCACGTATTTTATAATTAAAAATCAAATACTATTAAAAACACATCCAACGCCTCATTCCAATTCAGAATATTCCTTTAAATAAATTATTCACATTATTTTATCAAAGATAAACTCTTTAAATTATTCTTAAATATTACTTTTAAAGATTTATTAAGAACCCAATTTGGTTTTAAATGTCACAAATCATTATTCAATGATTAATTAAATTTAAGAAATTAATCTTATCTTTAACTGGGTTAAAGAACTAATGTCATTAAAAACATAGTTCGCGGTAAACCCAAAATCATCTTCCATAAACTATGGAATCTTCACAGAAATCAAATCAATATATAATCGTTATAAATTTCTGTATCCGACCAATAATATAAATGGAATAACGGCAAAGCCTCTTAAATTCCATATGTAGTATCGGTCTTCTTTTACAGAAGCTTATCTTGGTTATTATTATTCATTCGAATTTCATTCAATTCCAATTTAATATATTAAATTGAGAAACTTGGCTTTTGGAAAATTCTCATTTAAATCTTAGTAAAAGATTTATAATTCCCAAATCACATTTTCACTGTCAGTTGGGTTAAAGAATAAATGTCGCTTAGAAACACAGTTCACAATAAATCCAACTCACATTTCATCTTATTTCAATTACTAAATATAATTGAAAACTTTAATAACCTTAAGTTAAAGATTATTCTTTTCATATGGGGTTTTAAGAACAGTGTTATTTAAGACACTATTCACGATAAACCCAAAATCCAATTTATTTAATTTAACTTCAATTAAATATTAACATATTGGAAAACTTTATTAATCTAAATTTAATGATTATTCTACTTAATAACTAGTTCATTTCAATAAAAATATATTTTCCCAAAATATATTCTTTTACTAAAATATTCTCTTTTATTAAGATATTTTCTTTTTTCTAAAATATATTCTAACATATTCTTTTCTAGAATATTCTTTATTGGAATGTGACTCAATCAATAACCATATATTGCATGTAATCAATAATCATGATAAATAACTATTAAACATCCAAATGACGACTAGAGTGGAATTTATAACTGTGTGAGCATTAAAGTAAAAATCAACACTCATCACAGACTGTCAATCCATCGACTGACAGATAACTAAATATTGGGATTAGTGTGTATCCAATATATCATCCCAGTACCCGTGTGGGGTTTCATCCATAAACCAAATAATAAATTATTTGTGCACTTGGGCGATGTGTGAAAATTATCGTCCCAATCACATAGACAAGTCGGGTAACTTGTAAATGGAGGTGTAACATTTCAGTATCATAAACATATATAGGGATGAATCATTACTTATATATAAATAAAGAGGACACAAGTTCTCATGTCGACATAATTTATCAAAATAATGAATCCTTTCTACTGATTCATTTACATTAAAAATGTGAATTCTGATGTTGACTAACCTCCAGTGGAGTATGATCTTTTCATTTTACATAAAAATGATATTCTTTTTTCATTGTATAAAATGAAATCATTATATTACATTAAAAATGTAATTATTTAATCTTATCATTTTATAACAACTGAAGTGTAGATAAAAATATACTTTTTGATTTCATGTTTTATTTTCAATAGAGAATGCAAATAAAAATATAACTTCTTATTTCATGCTTTATTTGCAAAAGAGAATCCAAATAATGATTCAACTTTTTATGTTTATTTACACCGAGGGATGTAACCTTTTTATTTCTAGTTTTATTTGCAACAAGGATTGCAAATAAAAAGAATAACTTTTAAATTTAAAGTTTTGTTCACATCTAGAGTTGCAAACAAAATGCGTCTTTTTTCTACGGTGTTTATTTGCCTCTAAATATGCAAATAAAAATACAATCTTTTAACTACGATGTTTATTGGCATCTAAATATGCAAATAAAAATATAGCCATTTAACTACGATGTTTAATTGCATCTAAATATGCAAATAAAAGAAAATATAATCTTTATTAAATGTTTGTTTGCAACTAAATTTGCAAAAAGAAATGTATATTTCTATTTCTAATTAAAATACAACATAAAAATGTAATATTTGTTTGCATCTAAAATTGCAAACAAAATGTAGCTCTTTAAATCATATTTTGTTTCACTAGTGTAAATTGACAAAAGTGAAAAATTGGTTTTCAACTAGTATAAATTGACCAAAGTGAATAATCGGTTTCAACTAATGTAAATTGACAAAAGTGATTATTTTGTAATAACTAATGTAAATTGACAAAAGTGTATATTTGGTGTTTCAAATCTAATATAACATAAAGATGCTATATTTTGTTTCATTCTTTTAATTTTGTCATAAAATGAGTATTTTTGTCTACTTCTACTTTAATTAAAAAAGAATGTTTAGCTGTTCATTCTTTTATAATGACCAAAAATGAACCTTTCTAATTCACTCATTTATAATGGCTAAAATGAACATTTTCAATTCATTCCCTTAAAGTGACAAGAATGTATGTTATTATTTTAATAACTATATTTTGACAAAACCATGTTTGATACAACCAATAAAAATGAATACTTTTATTATACTAATTTTAAACGAACCATATGTTAATATAAACAATATAATGACCATGTTATTGATATTCTAATTTTTACCAAAACTATGGCTTAGTGTAAACCATAAAAAAATGAACCTTTTTATTGTAATCTAACTTTGACACAACTAGAATGGCAAATGAAAGAACAAATTCTACTTTTAATGCATATATGCATTAGTGAATGCAAATAAAAGAACAAATTCTATTTTCAATATAAATTTGCATTTGTGAATACAAATAAAAGAACAAATTCTATTTTTAGTGAATATTTGCATTAGTGAATGCAAATAGAAGGGTAAACTTTATTTTCAATTTATATTTGCATTAGTGAATGTAAATAAAAGAACACACTTTATTTTAAATGAATATTTACATTTGTGAATGCAAATAAAAGGTCAAATTTTATTTTTAATGTATACTTGCATTAGTGAATGAAAATATAAGAACCAATTTATTTTCAATATATATTTGCTTCTCAAATCAAGTTTGACCAAAAATGTATTTTTATTTCTCTAATTCAAGTTTTGACAAAATAGGTTATCCTTTTTACTAATCAAATTTTGACAAAAATGTATCTTTTTATTCACCAAACATGTTTTGACCAAAAATGCCTATTTAAATTTACTAATCATGTCTTGACAAGAATGTTGTTCTTTTTCACTAATGTGACATCTATATAAAAATGTTGTTTTTTATTTTCTAACAACCTTCTAATAAAAAAAAATGTCATTTTTGATTTTCATAACACATCTACTAAAAATGTTGTTTTTATTTCACTAACCATTCTTTGCCAAAAATGCTAATTTTGTTTCAATAGAAATGATTCCACTTGTTCAACTAATTCTATTCAACAAAAATGTAAATTTTTGTTTGATCTATTTCTGTTCTACAAAAATGTGAATCTTCATTATATAAACAAAGATTTTATGCAAATCAAATGTAAATCTAATTTTTACCAAGCGCATATATCAAATCAACAAAATTAACAAGCAACAAATACCACATCATACAACACAGATCTGAGTTTGATTCACATACACACATGAAATTTAAATAATGAAATATAATTAAATTTTAATTATTTTTAAATATAGTAATCTCACATCGGTTTAATTCTGATTAAATCAGATTCGAAATTTAGCCAAAATTTGATCTGCTCAGAATCAGCTCTACTCAGCTCAGACGCGTAGATCCTGGACTCACGATCGTAACGGACCTGAAATCATTCAATTTCGAGATCGTATGTATTAGATACGATTTAATTTGCACAAATAACTTTTTTAAATAAATGATTAAAAGAATCAAAAGGGAATATACCCCTTTCTTCAACTATCAGGAATCGGCCGTGACTTTTAGGTTAATGTTCGATTCTAGGGCTTACGTTGTCGATCAATACACCGAGCTTCAGATCAATCAGCACCACCATGTCGAGGAGGGACAGGTAGCGCACCAGGGGGTACCCACGGCGTCAGGCGCGATGGGGGTAGGAGGGACCGATGGCATTCGAAATGCTGGGCTTTTGGGGTGTTGGAACTTCACAGTTTCTTCTCGGTTCGACGATCACCCCGTATGAAATTGTGGAGCTCAAAATCCTCTTTAATTTTCACTTTGATTTCCTGCTTGAATTCGATTGGATTGGTATATCTTAATGGGCTTAATTCGGTGAATACTGGCCATTGGAAAAGCTCCTGGCGGTGGCTCCATGTTTTAGGTTTTAGGGTTTGAATAAATTAATCCATATATTTATAATATTATTTAATCTATTAATTCACTAAAAGCCCGTTACTCATACTGACTCCAATTCAGGCCCAACGACTGTCACCCCTAGCTAATAACCCCCGTCCCGGACACAATGGAATATGTTTCGTAACCCAATTCGGCTGTTACGATATGTTTTTCTTTAAAATAGAATATAAATAAATATATATTAATTTTAAACGTACATTTTAAATTACTGGGGCTACATACGAACTCTAAAAATTACAGAAAAATTATTTCTAGTTATGTTTTGACGATACAGTTCTAACAAGACTAATTTCGTCGAATTCTGAGACCGTTTGAAAAATGGCCATTTTCGAGTAGATTAAATTTGACTAAAACAGTCAAAACACATTTTCTTTTACCACGCTCACATATTAGTTCGAAAAATTATGAAAATTGAAACCTAGCAATAGTTCGACATTCGGTTCCAACAAAAGTGGTTTCGTCGAAAACCGAGGTCATTTGAAAAATGACTATTTTTAAGGCTAATATATTATATTAAAATATATATAAATTCCACAACGACTTTTCTAGATTTTAAACTGGTCATAACTTTCTATTTTCAAAGTGAAATTCCAATTTTTCAAATTCGTTAGAAAGCTATTATTAAGCAGACTCAAATATTTCTTGTTTCGTTCAATTCTGATTCAAAATGAATCCTGTACATTCAGTCAAATTTCAAATTCAAATTTTCAAACTGCAACGCTGTTTCAAACTCCTTTTATAATTAAATTAAATTTATTTGTTTTATAATAAATTTTTGATCGTTCTTATTTAAAATAAATTATTTTAAATATTAAAATGCATTAAAATTTCTAAACAATTTTTTTTTTAATTGGCCCCAAAATTCCGGGTCGTTACAGTAGGTGAAACTACTACGGCTATAGATGGAAGTTGGGCACTTGTTTGCCCTTTGACAAGTGTCGTAGTCTCGTCGAGCCTACGGAACCATGCCGCAATGAGGTTACCTCCCATAAACCCAGGAGCCCTGGAGACTCAGGCAAGAAAGAAACAAGGATTCAAACAGAGGATCAAAAGATAGTGCATATGGCTTTAGGGAATACGCCTTTAAAATAAAACTTTTCTTTTGAAAATGCTTCTTTTAAAACCGTTTTGAAAATAATTTTTCTAATCTTTTATCTGATCCGGTAACCTTTAGCTCTGATACCAAGTGAAACACCTCACCTCCATTAAGGTCACTCATAGAGGGAATGCCTTAACTTCGGTGGAGCATTATAGGTATGCAGATAAATTACAACATAGACAAATAAAGCAGCGGAAAATAAAATCATTTTATAAACAACTTAATTCAGTCAAGCTTTTAGAACAATTTCCTCAATTATACTTAAATGTAATATATAGAATTTCTGTCTTGATTTAAAAACTTCCAAGAATAAAAGAAGCATAAAAACAATTATATTCCCCCGATAAAGCATGAACCAGCCATAGCATCGGAAGAGAGAGAGTCCAAAGCGATACACAACCAAATCTTCAAGCTTGGAAAGAGAAGAGGTCCAAGTTAAGCTGAGCTATTCCCACCCTGAATACCTGGGGGGGGGAGGGAATGGAAGAAAAGAGGCGAAAAACAAACTAGGTTAGACATAAGTCTGGTAAGTACAGTGATCTTTCAGCATGCAAACGAGATAAAGGATCATGACATGAATAAACCGAAAATAGGACAATACCATAAAAACAAGGTAACTAAAGACAAGATAAGTGCAAGATGAACTGAATGCGCTTCTACTTTTTCTCTGCTTCACTACTACTCTGTTAATCTGATTTCTATGTTTATCTGTGCACCACCTAACTAGTTCCACCTAACTAGTGTCCCAACTAGTAATCTGAATAAAATGATAATCGTGATCCCAACCCCCGTAATTGTGGTAGCCTTCAGGTGTACATCCATCGTGAGGATTCCACCTCAATCAGCCTAATTGCCATGAACATGTTAGATGTGCCCTTACTAACCTATCGATCGGCTCCCTACTCGTATTCATATTCCATGTGTCTGTGTCAATCGGCCCTCTCTTGCATGTAGATACCCTATGTTGGTCCCATCATAAGGTGTATCAATCCTTATGATAGAAACCCGATACGATTCAAGATGCACAGTGTATAACTACTGGTACCCAGTGCCTGCTTTTTCCCACTCTGGAGTACGTGCACGCCCGTAAACCGTCGGAACCTACACTGACGTATCCCATGCCGCTGCTTTGACCGCTTATAATCAGCCTAGTAATCATGTCCCACCCTGCCTAGTTCAGGGTACCGTGATACATCCATGTGGGTTACTGCTGAAATGGGTCCCCGTTACTAGGGTTTCTTATTGGTTAAGTTAATGGGCCTATATTTGCTAATATTACCCACCAACCCGATATGTACTTAACCCTCCCATCGATTCAAGCATTTTTAATAAACAGTTAAGTTTTGTGGGCCTACATGTACTAATATTACCCACCTACACGAGACGTACTTAACCCTCCCATCGATTCAAGCATGTTTACTTAATAGTTAAGTTTTGTGGGCCTATATTTACTAATATTACTCACTAACCTGATATGTACTTAACCCTTCTACTAATTCAAGCATGTTTATTTAATGGTTAAGTTTTGTGAGCCTATATTTGCTAATGGGTGCGTTTTTTACAAGTCCCTATAAACTTTCTAAATGGGAAAAAAACTCGGTGATAAAAAGTATATAAAAAAAACATCCCTATTTTTGAAACACCGGTCTAAATATTCCACAAATACCCTTGTGACCGTTCAAAACATTTAAAAACGAGTTAAACAATTAATCAGTCATCGCTCCTATAATTTCTCCCTAAACCCTAGAGAAAGAATTCCAAAAAACCCTAAGACGATCATTCAAGTTTCAGAAGCGAAAGCCGCCGTTCTATAGCTTCTTCCAGAATTGTCAATCATTGCTTCTAATTTGAAGACGTCGTCGTCAAAGTTAAAAAATGCAAGAAAAAAGGTATAAATCAGACTTTTTCATTCGTAATCGACTGCAGATGATATCATCTTGTGAAAAAGTGTAGTATCTGTAAAAAAAACTTTGCAATTGGGTGTATGGTGTTCGAAATATATGTTAATTTGAAAAATTTCGGGATTGTATAATTTTTTTTAGAAAATCTGAATACCCAAGGGTAGGTGTAAGTTAGTTATAACCTTGTTAATAAATATGATTATGAATTTGTAAGGAATGTTAGCATAAATGTATGATTTTTATGCGTATGATGTGTCTGGCTGTATCCAAGATAGGGTAATAAAGGTTTGACTGCATGTTTTCGAAAGATATGCATGCGGAAATGTTCAATTACAGAAGATTTGCTTGCTTGTGTGCATATTTATGAATTGGTCGCAGTTTTGAATTAATATTCTGAAAGAAACATGAGTAGATGGTTGAGCATTATTATAAAAGGGAGATAGAGTGGAGTAAATATAAAAATGGATTGTGTAATTAATATCAATTATTATTCTTGTGTAATATGAAATATGTATCTTGCTACAGTATAAGTAGTAGACAAATTTATGAGTAATTCAAGATTGAAGGGAGTTAATGTATACATTAGAATGTTAACTGCAGATTTTGTTGCAAGTTTTATAATTCATTGCAGTGTTTTGTGATAATGTATAGAATGAGTGGACAGTTGCATGCGAATATTTGTATCAATTGCATGCATGCGTAATTTTTTTTTGAAATATTTGCACAACTTTGTAATAGTAATGTAGATGCATTGTTTGTCCAATACTGGTAGTAATTTTTTCACATTTGCGTACAGATATTAGGTTTTGTTGGACAAATTTGTGACTGAAGTTACACTAGTTAGAAATTTTGTACATGTTTTAAGAATACAAGCATTCATATATGACTTTATTCAGAATAATTGTATAGATGTATGCATATATGTGATTACATTTAACTTTCTTGTAACAAAGAGCATTGGTCGAAGCGGATCATATTCCCAATGTTGAAAAAGAGAGAGCTATAGTACTTACTGAGCAACCGTGTAAAGTGGACAGAATGGTAAAACAGAGAAAAGTTGAAGAATTAAAAAAGAAACCAAAGAAAGAAGGTGTGTATAGGAACAATCTGAAAGCATTTATAGAGCTGATTGAGGACCTGAAGAAGAAAGACTTGTATACGCATCACCATTCTGTATTTCTTGAGAAAATACCATTGAGTAAATTCGTAGACATGATTTTGATGGCGTCATCTCTCCTGCAGAAGCCATTAAAAATTCGACAACTTTAGATATTATTTTCAAAGGTTATAAGAAGGATTTGAAGTATTTTCAGTTTGGAGATTTGATGCTAACATTTACAGAAGAAGATGTTGGAGATCTTTTGGGTGCTCCTGTCGAAGGTAAGTTGATTAAAACAAGTGGACATTTAAAGAATGATGACAAAGAGGATGAAGATTATAAAGCTTTTATAGAAAGACACTTTAGTGGAGAAGCTACGATTAACAAGAGAAATTTAGAACGACAAATTTTTGCAACAATTAAAGTTCAGACAGAAGTGGCATGTTTTGATACTGTTAAGCTTTTGCTTCTCTATGTAGTAGCCACATTCCTGGTATCTACTCCGAACTATTCTTTACCGTGGACTTTGGTGCCATATTGTGTGTGCGAGAGAAAGTTAAGTACGATATCTTGGCCGAAAACTGTTCATCACCATCTAATCAGTCAAGTTGATAAATATTATGAGGCACCACGGAAAATTACTAGTTGTGCGACATTATTTTTGGTAATAATATCGTACTTATTATTTCTGATTGTTTAAAAAATATTGGTCTTGTTGTTTGTAATGTTTTGTTTATTTTGTGTTTATGCAGTGGTGGGTTTGTGACAAAACTCATATTCTGCCAACATCGAAACCTAATTACAATAAAGATGTTTTTCCACGAGCAGGAAAATGGGACCTTAAATTGCTAAAGCCAGTGATGATATTGGATATAAAATTCAACCATGTAAGTTTTGTGTAAATTGTTAACATTTATATCTGTAAAATTAGTATTATAAATAACTGTAATGATATTGGATATTATGTGCGTAGTTGGTTGGATATAATGCCAATATGTACATTCGTGTATGCAAATATAAGGTATATCTGCATACTTGTATGCAGATCTGAGATATAGTTGCATCATTCATTGCAAATTTTTGCAATAAATGCATAATTTTCTACAGATGTTACCTATACTTTATAATTTGTACACATGTTATCACAATATTAGCATGTAAATGTTCAAAAATTAACAATTGTATCATATTTGTAATATGTTGTAATTAGGAAAACTACATACTTATAAAAATTTGAAAAATTAAAAGATGAATATTTGAGTGAAAAAATGATTAATATTTGCATTAATATATGTATATAATTTGTTTTAAGATGGATTATAGTCTTATGTAGTAGAAAGTGTTTCGTGAAATCAAAACTTAAGTTGAAATATTTTTTCGAATGAGTGCAAACAATAAGGATTTATGCATATATTTTTTGAGAAATTATGAAATGTAATACTAGGAATGTAGAAAAAGTAATTTTAATATTTACAAATTGAAGTTCAAGTAATCTGTACACTTGTAGTTTTTTAAGTTGGTTTGTCATAAACATGATGACACGATACTAAATATTGATTATGCAGTATTTACTGAATATAAGTTGTTTGATGTGTTTGCAGGATGTTCAACGAAAGGAATTGAAGTTGCTGAAACAAGCTGTGGATAAAGATGAACAATATGACGCATATTTCAAAAAGAGGGAAAAACACTTGAAAGATATGATAACCGATTTGAAACAAGAGAATAGGCAGTTACTAGAAGAGAACACAATGTTAAAAAGACGAATAAAAGAGCTTACTGCTTGCACGACATCAGAAAGTGCTGAAGATGATCTAGATGTAAGTAAAAAAAATGATGGCGAGGTTAGTACAGACAGTGAGGAAAGTCATAAAGGCAATGAAAATGAAAATCAAGGTCACGATGAAATGAATGTTGATGAAGATGATGAGAAAACTGGAAGTGATAAAGAAGTGGAAGACGAAAACATTGAGCAGGTGATTGATAATCTGGTGGAGAAAATTGATAAGATGCACAGCAAGAAAGATGCGCAGAAGAAGAAGAAGCAGGGAAAAATAACAATACTGGGAGATATTAATGATAAAAATGATGAAGGAACAGATGTTGAAGGTATTCAGGGTAATGACAGTTTAGGTGAGTGTGTGGAGAAGGATCAAAATAAGAATGTAGTGGATGAGCTTGAAGTGACAGAGATTGACAGGACAACAACCAAAAAAATGAAGAAGAAAAAACGTGGGAAAATAAGTAGAATGTTAGTAGTAGAATTGAGACAGACCTGGGAAATGTAAAGGAGAAGCAGCAAGAGATGGTTGAAACATGGAATAGAATGAAAGAAAAATCCAAAAATGTAAGAAACCAAAAAGAGCAAGAAAAAGTTAGTGTGAAGAACCAGATCGATGATACGGAAAAATTGAATAGGTGTATTATTTTAAGAAGCAGAAAAGGTATGCTACATTTTATTGAATTAGTAATATTTATGAAATATAATTTCCAAAGTTTCATGGATGATAAATGTTATGTTATTTGTAGTTGTAGGAAAAGGAAAAAGGAAAGAGGATGAAATTGTTGAAGTTGAAGATTATGGAAAAGGACCACAAGATAAAGAAATGCCTATGAAAGCTAAACTGATCATAAGGAAATTTAAGAATGTGCGAGAGTTGGAAGAGAACCAAATAGAATTATTAGAGCAATTTTTCGCAGAAGCGAACATGAGGTATAATGTTTTCAGAATTTACTTAATTTTCGTTTGTGTTGACTTTTAGTTTTGTTTCTAATGAAGCAATGTTTTATAAAAATTTGCATAAAATTATGCAGATAGTTGTCAAATTTGCATTCTAGTATACATGTTTGAACAGAATGTGAGAAATTGTATGCAGATGAGTAACATAAGTGCGGATTTGTATGCATATTTTGGTAATATATGCATTCATGTATGAAGATGTAATGCTTATGTTTGATTTAATGATGTAAATCAGGAAAATGATTGCATGCCTATATGTCGATGTAAATCATTGTAAAGTACGGAGATGAAAAAAATACCGAGTAGCTGAACATAAAACAAGTATTTGTTGATGATTGTCGTAGGCAAATATTTTAACGTATTGTAGACAATTATGCAGTAGAAAAATTTATTTATTTGTATCAGTTTTTAATTTGTTATTACGTATATTTTCAGAAAAAGCGCGTATTTGAATGGTGAAGATTCCATTTGCATTATTGGAAGTTCATTGGGTGATTTGTTAGCTGGAGGATTTATTGATGGACAGGTATTAGTATATTATAAATCTTTTGCTGTGAATATTAGTTTATTAAAATTTTCTATTTGTTGTACTAGATAATTGACTATGTGGGATACAATTTGAAGAAAAAACATCCGGAGTTGTTATACATTAGAGTTTCAGCTTCTGTAAGTAGTTTTATATTATTTTTTTGGTACGTAAAGTCGTTTTTATAGTTACATTTGTCCAATGAATAGATTGCAATTACAGGCATTTGTAAATACGGATTCAGTAGACCAACTGGAGCATTTTATAGATCAACCGCTTGAAAAGGGATTCAAAGCTTGCAAGAAAATGTTAATTCCTATTCATCAAAAGAATCATTTTTCTATCTTGGAGTACATTAAAGATGATAGAAAATGGATCCATTATGATTCCAACAAACCACGGCGTGAAGGACCACATACAAAATTTGCGAAAGATATGGTATGTAAATTGTTAAAATTTTGATTTTAAGTTGTGGTTTATACCATAATAAAAATATACAGATATAAATAAGTATACATATACATATATATGTATATATATTTATATATTTGCTTGATAAAAAATTTAATATGTATTTGATTGTTTATACTTTGTTGTATGCAGATAAGTTACGTTAGTGGGGTGATGAAAAAACTGGAGAAGAAAAAATTTCAGGAACCAAAAGAAATCGAAATAGCGGATTTCCCACAACAAGGCTACATGTAAGAAAATAAGATAAGTTTGTTTTAGTATTAGAAAATCAAAATTTTGAATATCTGCATGTTTCTATACAAATTATACATGTATTAGCATATAACTATACAAGTATCAATTATTTTCGTATATTTCATAAATGCTGGCATAAGCTTATACTGAAGAAATGAAAAATTATACACAGTTAAACTGGTATTTTTGTCAACAAATTGGTAGTAACTTCGTATTTGTATGCAGTTAATGTGAATAATTGTGTACACGTATGCAGTTTTTGTGAATAAGAACCGAATATCGAACAAAGTGTTATTGATTAGTAATTTTCTGCAGTGTCGATTGTGGGATGTTTGTTATCAACATAATGAAACGAAGATGCGAGGGGAATGAAATTGTTAAAGATGAAGGAATATTTGGCACTGAAGCAATAAGTAAGCAACGTGCTGAGTTGGCTCATGAAATCTTTAGCTGCAAACTGTATAGCTGGACTGAGGAGAGGTGACTAACGCAGAAATACCTCAAGTCAGAATATAACAAACATGCTGCTTGAAATGGAAGAACAGGGAATTTTAGTTTGATTTGGTAATAATGAATGTTGTTTTGTTTGCCGGACCACGTGTAAATGGTTTTGTTTTGTTTGAACTGAAGTACTTTGTATTTTTCTGCACTGAATTAAGTTTCGTTTGGTTGACGTGAAATTATGTGTTGAAGCATTCTTCTGTGTAGTTATTTGTTAATAGTTGTCTACTTTTGTGGAGGCATTACATATAATATGTAGAGGGAAGGGATACTTTTTTTCAGAAATAATACGGTTAGTAGATATAAGTTTAAAATGTTGATCATATTATCCGTATTGAAGTAGCATTCAGTAAAAATATTTCTGTTATCATTTGTAAAATTTTGTACAGCCTTGTTGGAATGTGTGTTGAATAGTTGATGTTCAATTTACAAATTAAGGAGGTTAAAATTTGTGTAGTGAAGACAGAGTGAATTTTTTTTGATTTTGATCTTGAAGTTAACTAATTCAATTTAAATAGGTATTATTAATTAACAGGTATACCAGAGCATGTAGGAAACCAAATTTTTGAGTACGTTTTTGACAATAATTAAACTGGTTGAACAATTGTATGCCAAGTTAAATAAAACTGTAATACAGTATCAATTTGCATTGAAAAATGACATACAGATATTTAGTTTGTTGTAATAATGTTAAATCAGTCATATTTGTGAATAAGAAACAAAGTAGGTACAAGTATGCAATATAATTGCATTTATGTATGCAAGAAAATTTAATAATTGCATGTTTATAACCAGATAATTTCAATAACAGGAGAAACAAAAGTAATGAACGGAATTAAGTGGTAATAAACAAGAATTTACGACAAATATAATGAACTAAAAGCAAAGGTGCATGTAAAAAGTTCAGAACATTATTAATTCGAACAAAATTTACATTTATTTGTTATGAAAAAAAAAATTACTTCGCTATTGAAGAACATGTCCTCTTATTATGACCCAATTAATTGCACAATCCACATCTAGTAGTCTTCGTAAATTGACATGCTGATTTCATCCTTTTAGAAGATGATGGACGACCAGGCATTCTTCTACCTTTTGGAGGAAGTATAATTGCATCTTCAAAAGCCACATCTTCACCCATATAATTTATAACAGGATTGATTGGATGTGAGTAGGAGAGTTGAAAATGTCCAACTTTGAAATATGATTCAATGTAGTCATACACAGACAAGGTTTCACAGCTTAAAATACTTCTAACGGCATGAGCGCAAGGAAAACCGCTGATTTGCCACACATTACATATACAAACTCGATTGTATAAATCAACAAATTGATGTATGGGAGAATGAACTTCAAAATTTTATTCACTTGATTTGATAACAAACCAAGAAGAACCTTCCAAATGTAGACTTCTTAATCGAGTTTCAATAGCAGGACATAAAACGCTGTTCCAAGTCGAAGCTACTTCACGACGATCAGACATGAGTTTCATTAACTTCATTCTTATTTTATATAAACAAGCAGTGATCGGTAAATGTCGTTCTTCCAAAATCCACTTATTAAAACTTTCTGAACAATTAGAAGACAGATCACCGTAACGACAACCAGGGAAGAATACGTTAGAAAATTTATCAAATGGAATTCCACTCAAAAAGTTTGTCGCGGTCGATCCACCTACATCTCTAAAATTCTTCAAAGCAGCATTGATATCAGTCAAATTATATGCATAAGCAATTCTGGAGAACGAATCCAACAACATCCTTTTATTCATTTTAGAAAATTGTGATTTTAAAGAACTTTTAAATTGTTGGTCAAATGATAAAAACAGGATCCATGGATTGAATTTGGAAAAACCTATGGAATTGCAGCAAGGATACCTGGATGACGATCAGATATGAAAGCATAGCTTCTAGAATCTTCTTTAAGAAACTCTCATAGTTGTTTCACAAAACCAAATCCAATTAGCTTCATCTTCGCCAGATACAATTGCAATTGCTATAGGGAAAAAAACTGGTTTTTAAAAAAATTGTTTAATAGTGGAATAAGGATCAGGAATATTTGTTTTGAAAAAAAGGATGAATGCGGGAAATTGATTAGGAATAATATACTAGATGTTATATGTAAGTATTTTTTTTCTTGGGAAAAATGCAAGCAATTTATTTTCCAATGGTACATAAGTAATAACAGATTTGAAAGTTGATGCAGGTTTTAAAAATAATTTCATTTATAGTTGATAATGCAAAAAACAGTTGCTTGAGCGGCATACAGGCAGAATAATAGCATGACAGAATGCATATATTTATATAATTTGCATACGAATGTGAAAGAGTTTTGACTATTCTAGGAGTGGTCACAAAAATTGAAATAATTGAACCCGTATGTTAATTAATTTTACAGGATTTTAAGCAATTCTGAAACTGAAGAAACATGGTTATATTTGTAACTTCAGAATAATATCATAAATGGATGCAAATATTTTAAATAATGGCACATGTAAATGCATAGTTTCAAACAAACATCATTTATAAGTGATAAAAATAAGAATATTGATAGTCGAACAAGGAAAAATTAAACTTAAAAAAAATACCTTCATTTCCATTTTTACCAGTAGCAGCCATGAAACATCCTTGAGCTCGTCCCTTCATGAAGGTAGCAACAACAAAAATTAATGGTCGACAAAATGGAAATCCAAATGCACAGGCCTCAAATCCAATAAAAACCCTCTCGAATTGACGGGTAGAATCATTGCACTCCAACACAACTGTACTTCCAGGATTAGTAGAAAGAACTGCATCACAAAAAGACAGCAAGTGATGGTAGGACATTACGACGCTACCATGTAAATCATCTAATGCCAATTTCTTTCCAGTATAAGCGTAATAATACTTCAAGATGACATTGTACTCAGTTTGAAACAAGTTCATAATGTCCTTGTTTTCATTAAAGGATTTGCATGAATATGGTCAAAAACCAAAAGCTTAATCAATTTACTAGATATAACGGGATTGTTTATATCATGAATGCCAGCACCACAATTATGTTCTGGTTGTAAACGCTTTACAACAAAAAATCCTGGAAGATTAAACTTGAGTGAAGCATGAATCCTAAAAGAACAATTTTTTTTGGAGCAAACAGCAGTAACTCTTTCTTTATCATTTTTAAGCAAGTTAAGCTTATATCAAGTTTTCATGCTATACATCATCAAATAGAGTCTAAACTCAGTGACACCTCCTTTAAATTGTTGACCAACACCGGAGAAAACAAATTGATTCAAATCAGTTTTCAACAATTGCTTAAACTGGTTGTTTGACTCACTGCTACTACCAAAAGATGAATCACTAACTAAAGATGAATTGCTATCAGGAGCAGCAGAAGAATTAATTCGATTAACGTCTACAAAAAAACCAAGTAATCTTCACGATAATGTGTAGCCAATAAAAGAATGGAATGAAGATCAGAATTATTTTCTATATTTCTTCGCAAACCATCTCTAATGTGATAAAAGCACAACGACAACGGACTTAATTCAATCCATTTACCATAAGCAGCATCTATAATGGTATCAACTGTACTATCAAAATAGAGTCGAATAGAAAAACTATCATTCCCATACTTGAGCAGCACCAACACACCAATATTTGAAGGACCACTGGAGGAAAAATGAAAAAAATAAAAAATAATCAGTAACATCAGCAGTAGCCAAATAAAATTACAATAGCAAAAAAAAATAGGAATACAGTTAAATGCATACAAAGATGCAATAAACAGGAATAACTGCATATATATCTGCAAAAATTATATATACATAGAAATTTTGAATTTTAAGAAAACCTGAACCCATGTATTATGCATAAATTAACCCAAAAGTAATAGAATGATAGAACTAATAAACAGACAGGCCGAGAAAAAAAATTAATTTCAGTAGTTTGCATAATTATAAACATAAAATTTACATACTTGCACACAAATTTGCTGAGTACATCCAAACAGACTTAATATAAAAAATATTTTCTTTTACATATGCTCATTTATAATATATACGCATACTTTTATATATGTACGTACAACAGATGAACAGAAAATTTTCCAAACTAATTTATAATACTGTGAATACATCAAAAAAATAAATGAAACTTTATAAATTATTGAAATCACACATCAATAACACTAGAAAATTCCGTCAACTAAATCTATTGAATCAACAAATACATATTGAAGAATGAAAACCAGCAAAAAAAGTTAAAAAAAATAAACGCATATTTTACCTGAGACAAGATGAAGCCATTTCAAACACAGTCGTTCGATGTAAAAAATCAGTGGAAAAGTTGCCAACCAATTTGAATATGAACTGGACGGAAATGGAACCTCAAAAACAAAATGCAGCCGCCATTACCAGGAGTAAAATTTGGATGAAAAAACCTTAATCACGAAATATCCTCAGAATTAATCGCAAGTTCCCTAAAATTGCCGAAAATTAAGGCGTAATTATCAGATAATTAAAGAAAAAAAATGACTGTAATGACATCCGTATGTCCAGCCGAAATATTGAATTTGGGCAAATTAGTCACATATAAGCGGTTAGTTTAAAAGGAAGGATGTAATTTATACTTTTTTATAGGGGAGGATGTGAGCTTAATTAAGATTAATTATAAGGATGTGACCCTAATTTTCACTTTACTAATATTACCCACCAACCCGATATGTACTTAACCCTTCCACTGATTCAAGCATGTTTATTTAAGTGTTGTCCGCTCATGTTAACTTAACCCACTCATTCATCATGTCATGTTGGTTAAGCATTTCTTATTAACTTGACCCTCCTTACTTATCATTTTGGATCGGTTAAGTGTTTCCTATTAAATTAACCCCGTTCGTTCATTAAGTTATATTGGTCAAGTGTTGCTCGTTAACTTAACCCCACGTATTCATCTTGTTGTATTGGTTAAGTGTCATCAATCAATTCAAGTTAACTTAACCCACCTACGTGTCATGTTACTTTGGTTAAGTGTTCCCTTCTTGTGTTAACTTAACCCTACTACAAATCAAGTTATATTGGTTAAATGTTGCCCTCTTATTTTAACTTAACCTTTCCATAAATCAAGTTATATTGGTTAATTATTTCTAAATTTAGTTAACCTCACCCACTTGTCTAATTAACATGTTATAAAGGTTAAGTGTTCTAAATTTACTTAACCTCAACCACTTGTCTAATTAACATGTTATAACGGTTAAGTGTTCTAAATTTACTTAACCTCACCCACTTGTCCAATTAACATGTTATAACGGTTAAGTGTTCTAAATTTACTTAACCTCACCCACTTGTCTAATTAACATGTTATAGTGGTTAAGTGTTCTAAATTTACTTAACCTCACCCATTTGTCTAATTAACATTTTATAACGGTTAAGTGTTCTAAATTTACTTAACCTCAACCACTTGTTTAATTAACATGTTATAACGGTTAAGTGTTCTAAATTTACTTAACCTCACCCATCAATTTAGTTAACATGTTGAATTGGTTAAATGTTTCCTTAATTGACTTAACCCTACCAATCTTGACTTGGCTTTATTAAAGCACCAACCACTCACATTAGACACGTATTGTTGTGGTCACTGGATGTGTCGGTCAGTTCCGGGCAATTTTACACCACAACTCAGTCTAACCTTGGGTCCTTTTTGGGCTCAATGCACTAACCCCCCCACATTAGACAGGTATTGTTGTGGTCACTGGATGTGCCGGTCGGTTCCGGGCAGTTTTACACCACAACTCGGTCTAACCTCGGGTTAGGCATATTCGTCTTTTCTAAATTTACATATTTCTTATTTATGAAAAATTCCGTATGTAAATTATTCCCAATTTAATTATGCCATAATTATCCTTTTATTTATGCTCACAATTAATGGTATAATAAATATACCATTTCAAGAACCAATCTATTCCATGTAATTTTTCAGGTTTATCCTACATATTTACATGTAAAATTATAAATCAATTATTGTCATGGCCCACTTTCCTTCTAAATCACGTTCAAAATTTTAGGTATATAGGTTATACCATTTTCATGCCACTTATCATGCTTATGTGTCAAACATGCCAATTACATGTAATTTCATGTTTTCCTCAATGTTACCCCTGTTGTACATTCGCAAAATTACATAGAATGTTAGGCTCGATATTTTAGCCTAACTTATAAAACAAAAAGGGGAAAAGAGGAACTTTGCAACATTCCAACATCATACAAAAGTATGGATCTAACTACACATATGTCACATGGATTTGGCATAGAACAATATACTTTTAACTATGAACTTGCAAATTTGATCTATGCAACATGAACCCCAAGCATATGAATTTACATAAAACTATACAAGTTAAACTTGGCATGTAGTGGTGAACTTGCAAATTAGATCTATCATAAATGCATATGGATCTAACATATAAAGTTGTAGATCTAAACATGTATGCATAATGGCTCTAAACAATTAGGCATAAATGACATGACTTAGCCTAATACTTGTATGTATCATAATATCACCAAACTTACATATGATAATTTCATTCCCAAATTCCTATACAACATCATACGTTTACTCACCAATTTCCACATAATGTAACACCCCGTAAATCAGTTAATACTAATATTCACAAATGAAAGAATAATTAATTTCAAATATAAGAATATTGGGAAACGGGCTGCGCCATTGTGTTCATCTTGGAAAAATACGCGAAATAGAGTCCGAAATTTTGTGAACCAGAGTTCGTATGACCGAGATATGGCCTCGAGAAGTTTCACGAAAAATTCAAATTTTAAAACAGATTTCAAAAACACAGAAATGGAGGCAGGCGGGAAAACTCAAGCCCAGACCAGGTCGACCTGGGGGTCGACTTGGGAGTCGACCTGGGGGGGCCAGGTCGACACTAGAGTCGACCTGGGTGTCGACCTCCCTGGTCGAGCCCAGGTGACTTGGGTGCATCTGGTTGGGTTTTCGGGCTGTGTTTTGAAGGCTGGACGAAATCTAATGGCTCTAATCTATTCTAAGGTAAATCTAGTGGCCTAAATGCATCCTAACATCTATAAATAAGTGGGTAGACTCTAACCCTAAATCACTTGAAAAATTGGAGAGCTACCGACATGCCGTTGCCATGGAGTTCAGCGTAGCCGTCACAAACTAAAGAAGAAGGAGAAAGCCTAGCCTACAACTAAATCTACTCAACAAACAAATTAAATCAAAGACTCTTTCTATTTCTCTTCTTTAAATTGTGATTATGATGAATCTCACAATATTATTATAAAATAATTTGATTAAGTTATAAATGGATCACAAGAAAGTGATATGAATTGTTATGTATTTGTGAATTATGTTGTTATGCTATTATGTTATCATATATATGTTGTTATGTTGTAGTGATTATGTTGTAAATAATCCTATGCTATGTCATATGTGATTAATCATGCTATGCTATGTTGTAAATCATATCATGCTATGTTGCAAATTATGATATGCTATGTTGTAAATCTTATATATGTTGTAGATCTCATATTATCGCATATGTTGAAATACTTATGTTATATGATAATGATGTCATGTTAAGTTGTGTTGAATCATACAAGTTGTAAAATCATGATGTTATTATTTATGCGAATTGGATCATGTTTAAAATTTATGTTTTTTTTTAATAATAGATCTTTATTATGGGAATTTGCCTATTGAGTTAGGTGTACCCATATACACGAATCTACAAATTAATTGGATCTTGAATATGGGAATTTGCCTATTAAGTTAGGTGTACCCATATACATGAATCTATGATTAAATGAATTTTGATTTTTGGGAATTTGCCCATTGAGTTAGGTGTACCCATATAAAACCATATTGTTAATGATGTTGATTCACACATGTCCTATACAAGTTTATGAAATTTGATCAAAATCATATTATGTGAATTATGAATAAGTTGACACCCTTAGATCCATGACATGTACAACCTTATGCAAGTTGTAATTTTGGATGTATGCAAGTTTCACCCCTTGTTATAATTTATTTAGTCACATATATATGTTGTTGTTGTGAATATTTTCTTTTATGCTATAAGTTAGACTAATCGGGTCTAGCGTACATTTTACGAATAAACGTTCAAACATGGGGTAGGGGTAATATTAGGAAATTAATAAATTGGGGGTGCAATTGATATGATTTTGCATGCCTTAAATGGATGTCCATAATTGAGTCAATTATGGACATTGTTAAATTTGGAATTAATTAATAATTCATGTAGGGAATTATTAAAATTGGGGAAAGTGGGTTATTAATAATAATCAATGCTTAGGACACGAGGTTGGACCCGTTTGTGACGTAAACCTGCCCGGACCCGCCCGACAAATCCAGTAGTCACAAATGTCGGCCCAATGTGAGAGGTCCTAGGCCCAAACTAAAGCATAACAGTTGTAAAGACACGAGGTTAGACTCTTTTATGGTATAAGACTGCCCGGACCCGCCCGGCAAATCCAGCTGCCATAAATGCCAGTCTAATGTGAGAGGTCTTTATGAGGTTATGGCCTTAATGAATTAAGAAATACTAAGCCAGATAATCATGTAAGGTGGGACATGGGGGTTAAGTAGGTGCCTTGGGTGGCATGAGGAATCTAGTGGTTGCCTTTAGAGGCATTTGAAATACGATTAGACTTAACCAAATACACATGTAAATGAACATGACTAAGTAGGTTAAGTGGATGGACTAATGGGACAAGCTTAGGTGGAATGCTTGTGGGAAATAATGGGGGCCCATTTCAACCAGTATCCCAAAACGTATCTTTGTGGGCTCGACCCAAGTCGAGGACGATACACGCATACTGGGTTTGACTATAAGAGGCCAAAACAGGGAGCGGTGGCAACGCAAGTCCAACGGGTTTCATATGCGTGTGTGGACCCGGGCTGGTAGGTAAGACGTTGTTGCATCGTGTAGGTATAAGCCGTGCATCTCCGTTATATCGGGTTGCCACTTTAGGGGAATGATACACCCCCACTGTGGGGCCAGCACGGGTATCTACGAGTAGGGAGCCGATCGAAAAATGGAAAGTGGGGTACACGTAGTGGAGATAGTGGCAGGCGGCACCTATGTAGTCAGCTAGGAGTACGTAAAGCCATTAAGAAAGTTTCTAAGTGAAGCTAAGTGGGATCAATCTTTAGGGTGACTGGTGTGGTGCAGTATAGTGTTTATCCTTTAGTATTTAGGAGCGCCTATAACGTTTCCTTTAGCGATTGTCTATGTCCTTAATCTGCTCTTTCATAGACATTTCCTTGTTTTCCAGCTTATGACTTAGTCCAGTTATTTTGATAATAGTATTGTAGAATTATCATACTCGCCAGACTTTATGTCTGACCCCCTCTTTTCCATCTTTTTTTTTCCTTCAGTTCCTCAGGTTGGGCCAAGTTCTAGTGGAGTCTAGTTGGATCGCTTATCTCTTGGAAAGCTTGGACTGTAGAAGTAAAGTCCTGCTTGTTATCTTTCTTTTTAATGGCTATTTATTGTAATGGGATTATGTATTTTGTTTTTGTGAAGACGGATATTGTACTTGGTTATGATCTATGGTTTTATGATGTAACAGACATATTTAATTTCCGCTGCAATAAAATGAAGTTTTAGATTTTCAAGTGCTATTTATTATCTGTCTTGTTGTAATTTCTTTGTTCTATATTCACTTATGACCTCCCTGGAAGTTAATGCATTCCCCTAGTGAGTGACATTAATGGACGTGGAGTGTTACACGTGGTATCAAAGCATAAGGTTACCAGAACAGATAAAATTTTTAGAAAAATATTTTTCTAAAGTATTTTTGGAAGAAGTGCTTTCAAAAACATGTTATTTAGAGAGAGTTTTTATGAAAAACATAATCCCAAATAGCCATATCCTTATCTTTATCTTTCGAATTCTCCATTTTGAATCTTTCCTTTTTCATTTCAGCATGGCTGAAGATCTTAATCTCCCAGAAGGTGTGATGGTTCCAGGGCGATTTAGGAGATATTTGGAGGCTAGGGCCACCACTGCAGGCCCAGAAGATGCTCCTCCACCCCCAATTGCACCCATTCCTCCTCCTCCTCGTGTTGACACTTTTGCAAAGACGTGCAAGGAATTTAAGGCTATGGGAGGAAAAACTTTTCAAGGGACTGAGACGTTTGTGGAGGACAGAGACTGGCTTAAGGAGACTGAGGAATTGTTCGATATCTTTGAAGTGGAAGATGGGAGGAAAGTCCGTTTAGCTGCTTGGTTAATGAAGGGAGAGGCCTCGTTTTGGTGGAAGGTCACTAACGGGGAACGTCCAGTTGATTCATGGGTGGATTTCAGATGAAGGTTTGAGGAAAAGTTTCTTTCAAGGGCAGAGGAGAATTTAAATATGGAAAAATTCCTGACATTAAAGCAAGGGAGCTTATCAGTGAAGGAATATGTCAATAAATTTAATCAGTTAGCGAGGTTTGGCTTGGAGTTGGTGAACACGCCAGAGAAGAAAGCTTTGAGGTTCGTTAGAGGCTTGAATGAACCGTTGCAAGGGTTGGCTATGACCCACATCCCTATGGGAGCCACCTTTGAAAGGCTAGTAGAAATGGCATTTATGTATGAGGATAAGGCAGTTGAAAAGAAAGGGGATCAGAAGAAACCCCAACAGCAAAATAAGAAGGGTGGTAAAAACAATAATGGCAAAGGGAAGAAGAGATGCTTCAATTGTGGGACGCCTGGCCATCTCAGCAAAGATTGTAGAAAGAAAAAGAAGACTGGTTGTTTTCATTGTGGAGATGCGGGACATTTGGTGAAGGACTGCCCAAAGAAGGGGCAGAGGGCAGGGTCCACCTCGGGAGGACAGGTGCAGGCTCTTATGGCACCAGGGCTGGCAAGGGGGCAAGTTCAGGCTATTGCAGCCCCACCGCTGCAAGAAAGAGGTAGAACAATTTCTGTTGAAAGCTTAGTTTTTCTGTTTGATCATCCTGTCCATACCTTATTCGATTCTGGCGCATCTCATTCGTTTATCTCTGCATCATTAGTTGAATTACTGCACTTGAACACCAGTTTAGTAGAGGATCCCTTGGTTGTTTCAAATCTAATTGGGGGTTCGGCTCATTTGACCATGATATGTTTGGATTTGAAAATCTCTATACTTAGCGTTGAATTTAGATGTGATGCTTATGTATTGGGCTTCACGGGCTATGGGCTAATTTTAGGAATGGATTGGTTATCTAGAAATGGGGCCATTCTTGATTGTGAAAGGAGAGTAGTTAGGCTTGTGACTCGCCTTGGTAACACTCTCGACATCTTTTGTAATCCCATAGATTCCGTTATGCTGAGTTATCTTGAATCGCTTGACGCGTCTGTAGAGAATCTGCGATCGGTAGAGGTGGTCTGGGAATATCCGGATGTGTTTGAGGAGGTGAAGGGCTTACCTCCAAAGCGGGAGATAGACTTTCGAATTTATCTTGTGGATAATGTTAAACCCATATCTTTGCCAGTGCGCCACATGGCTCCTCGTGAAAGGAGGGAACTCAATAAGCAAGTGAAGGAGTTGCTTGAGAAGGGGTTCATAAGACGTAGTATATCGGAGTGGGGTGCTCAAGTAGTATTTGCTACAAAGGCGGATGGGTCCCTTAGACTTTGTGTGGACTATAGAGAACTAAACAAGCTTACTAAAAAGAACCGACACCCACTGCCGAGGATTGACGATCTCTTTGATCAGTTAGTTGGCGCCTCAGTGTTTTCGCAGTTGGACTTAGCCACTGGCTTTCATCAACCGAGAGTGGCTGAGGATAGTATAGATAAGACTGCTTTTAGGACTCCTGACGGATTCTATGAATGGCTAGTGATGCCCTTTGGTTTGACAAACACCCCCGCATATTTTGTTGATTTGATGAGTAGGGTGTTTAGGGAGTACCTTAACAAATTCGTGGTAGTTTTTGTGGATGACATCTTAGTCTTTTCTAAGAATGAAGGAGAGCATGCCCTACATCTTAGGGAAGTGTTGGAAACCTTTCGAGCGCATAACCTTAAGGAAAAATTTTCTAAGTGTCACTTCTGGAGGAAAGAAGTACGGTTCTTAGGGCACGTGGTTTCCAAGGAGGGGATAGCAGTGGATCCCGCAAAGGTGGTGGCCATCCAAGATTGGAAGGTCCCTAAAAATGTAACCGAAGTAAGAAGTTTCTTGGGGTTGGCTGGCTATTATAGGAAGTTTATCAAAGACTTCGCAAAAATATCAGCTCCATTAACACGGTTAACGAAGAAGAACCTGGTTTTTACGTGGGACGAAGATTGTGATGATGCGTTCCAACGTTTAAAGAGAGCCTTAACTTCAGCCCCAGTCTTAGTGCTGCCAGATGGGAATAAACCGTTTACCGTCTATACTGATGCTTGTGGGACGGGACTTGGCGCGGTCCTCATGTAAGAGGGAAGAGTAATAGCCTATGGTGGAAGGCAGTTGAGGGTTCATGAAAAGAATTACCCTACGCATGACCTTGAGTTAGCCGCAATTGTTTTCGCGCTTAAGTCTTGGCGTCACTATCTTCTTGGTGAGAAATTCGAACTGTTCACTGACCACAAATCATTAAAATACTTATTCTCTCAGAAGGATTTGAATTTAAGACAGCAACGGTGGATGGAATTCTTAGCCTCCTACGATTTTGAAATAGCATATACCCCGGGCAAGGGTAACGTGGTAGCAGACGCCTTAAGTAGGAAAAGGTTGTCCTTGAGTCCGTTGTTTGTTGAACGACGAAGCTTAGAATTCATCTCCATGTTTGACTTTAGACCCTCCGTTGACCTAGTACCTGGTTTGTTAGCATCCTTGGAGGTTAGACCTACACTTCTAGGACGAGTTGGTGAGGCACAGCAAGAAGACCCACAGTTGGTTGAGATAGTAGAAAAGCTCAAAGGAGGGGAGTCGTCTAGCCATCTTCGTAGGTATACCCTAGACGATAAGGGTTGGTTACGAAGGGATAATAGACTTTGTGTACCACAAGACGAAGACTTAAGGAAGGCCATTCTTGATGATGCTCATCGCTCAAAGATGACCATTCATCCCGGCGGAGAAAAGATGTACAAAGATATGAAGCGGGTTTTCTTTTGGGCCGGTACGAAAAAGGATGTGGCCGAGTACGTCGCTAGATGCTTGGTGTGCCAACGAGTAAAAGCGGAACAAAAGAAACCCGGTGGGTTGCTTCACCCATTGGAAGTTCCACTATGGAAATGGGAAAGCGTCTCAATGGATTTTGTGGATGGATTACCAAGATCAAGGAAGGTTAATACGGGGATTTGGGTTATAGTAGATAGACTTACTAAGAGCGCCCATTTTATTCCCGTGAAAAGTAAGAGGACTGCACCGTGGTTGGCTTCTGTATACATTAAAGAGATAGTTCGTTTGCACGGTATTCCTTCTAGTATAGTAAGCGACCGTGATCCCATCTTCACTAGCGAATTTTGGAAGGGTTTACAAGAGGCGGTAGGGACTCAGCTATGCTTGAGCACCGCATATCATCCTCAGACGGACGGCCAGACCGAGAGGGTGAATCGTATTCTAGAGGATCTTTTAAGGCTTTGTATCCTAGACTTTGGGGGTACATGGGAAGAGCACCTTCCGTTGGTAGAATTCGCATATAATAATAGCTTTCAGTCTAGTATTGGCATGGCACCTTTCGAAGCCCTTTATGGAAGGCCTTGCCGTTCGCCTACATGTTGGTGGGAATCTACCGGTAAAATCCTACTTGGGCCCGATATGGTTAGGGAAACCTCGGAGAAGATTGATTTGATTCGAAGGAGGATGAAAGCAGCACAAGATAGGCAGAAATCGTATGCTGATAAGAGGAGGACAGATCTTGAGTTTGACATTGGGGACATGGTTTTTATCAAAGTATCTCCGTTATGGAATGTTGTTCGCTTTGGGTCCGTTGGGAAATTAGCGCCAAGGTTTGTAGGGCCGTTTCCTATAAAAGACAGGATTGGGAAGATGGCGTATAGGGTGGAGTTGCCTGAGAAACTTATTGGAGTACACAACGTATTCCATGTATCACATTTGAGGAAGTGTTTGCACAAGACCGCGGAGGTGGTAGAGCCGAGCTTGCTTAAAGAGGTGGAAATAGAGCGTGATGCAACAATTAGACGAGCTCCTACATGCATTCTTGGGTCGGAGATCAAAAAGTTGAGGAATCGAGAGGTCAGACTAGTTAAAGTGCAATGGGGAGATGATGAGAGCAACGCTACTTGGGAGACAGAAGAGAAGATGCGTTCGTTGTACCTTTTTTTTTTTTTTTGAGGGTATGTCTTTTAATTTCTCCTTTATTGCTTAGCTTATCTTATCTTATCTTTAGTATGTCCTCTCATTAGTATCTTTGACCTTTAGTTAGGATAATCCTATGGTTGAAACATGTGTTTGAGACATGTTATGTATGATGGATGCAAAATGGATGCAAGTGTTTTCTAGTGGTTGCTCGTGGATGCATATATACACACACTGTAGGCACTAGATCGGCTCAGTCACTACATATTGCATATTGCATAAATGAATGTATTTAGTATAATGGATGTATAATGGTTGTACCATCATATAGATGCTGCATTCGGTTGAATGGATGTGCACGCATATAGAAGTAGTATGTAAGCAATTAGGATCTTTTGCATACATAATGGATGCATGGCACTATCACGAATTGCATCAAGGAGGTCAACTGAATCAGTGGACCGCCTGATTTTGCATTAGATACGGACATATACACACACTATGCATTTAAACATAAAAGCATTAGAAGTCTATAAGGACAGTGGATGCCAGTGTTTGATGATTGAGTAGATGGTTGATTGGATGTTAGGTTAAACATTCTTCTTGACTTGAAGATTTCGGGGTCGAAATCCTTTAAGGAGGTGAGAATGTAACACCCCGTAAATCGGTTAATACTAATATTCACAAATGAAAGAATAATTAATTTCAAATATAAGAATATTGGGAAACGGGCTGCGCCATTGTGTTCGTCTCGGAAAAATACGCGAAATAGAGTCCGAAATTTTGTGAATCGGAGTCCGTATGACCGAGATATGGCCTCGAGAAGTTTCACAAAAATTCAAATTTTAAAACAGATTTCAAAAACACAGAAATGGAGGCAGGCGGGAAAACTCCCGCCCAGACCAGGTCGACCTGGGGGTCGACTTGGGAGTCGACCTGGGGGGGGGGGGGGGCAGGTCGACACTAGAGTCGACCTGGGTGTCGACCTCCCTGGTCGAGCCCAGGTGACCTGGGTGCATCTGGTTGGGTTTTCGGGCTGTGTTTTGAAGGCTGGACGGAATCTAATGGCTCTAATCTATTCTAGGGTAAATCTAATGTCCTAAATGCATCCTAACATCTATAAATAAGTGGGTAGACACTAACCCTAAATCACTTGAAAAATTGGAGAGCTACCGACATGCCGTTGCCATGGAGTTCAGCGTAACCGTCACAAACTAAAGAAGAAGGAGAAAGCCTAGCCTACAACTAAATCTACTCAACAAACAAATTAAATCAAAGACTCTTTCTATTTCTCTTCTTTAAATTGTGAGTATGATGAATCTCACAATATTATTATAAAATAATTTGATTAAGTTATAAATGGATCACAAGAAAGTGATATGAATTGTTATGTATTTGTGAATTATGTTGTTATGCTATTATGTTATCATATATATGTTGTTATGTTGTAGTGATTATGTTGTAAATAATCCTATGCTATGTCATATGTGATTAATCATGCTATGCTATGTTGTAAATCATATCATGCTATGTTGCAAATTATGATATGCTATGTTGTAAATCTTATATATGTTGTAGATCTCATATTATCACATATGTTGAAATACTTATGTTATATGATAATGATGTCATGTTAAGTTTTGTTGAATCATACAAGTTGTAAAATCATGATGTTATTATTTATGCGAATTGGATCATGTTTAAAGTTTATGTTTTTTTTATAATAGATCTTGATTATGGGAATTTGCCTATTGAGTTAGGTGTACCCATATACATGAATTTACAAATTAATTGGATCTTGAATATGGGAATTTTCCTATTAAGTTAGGTGTACCCATATACATGAATCTATGATTAAATGAATTTTGATTTTTGGGAATTTGCCTATTGAGTTAGGTGTACCAATATAAAACCATATTGTTAATGATGTTGATTCACACATGTCCTATACAAGTTTATGAAATTTGATCAAAATCATATTATGTGAATTATGAATAAGTTGACACCCTTAGATCCATGACATGTACAACCTTATGCAAGTTGTAATTTTGGATGTATGCAAGTTTCACCCCTTGTTATGATTTATTTAGTCACATATATATGTTGTTGTTATGAATATTTTCTTTTATGCTATGAGTTAGACTAATCGGGTCTAGCATACATTTTACGAATAAACGTTCAAACGTGGGGTAGGGGTAATATTAGGAAATTAATAAATTGGGGGTGCAATCGATATAATTTTGCATGCCTTAAATGGATGTCCATAATTGAGTCAATTATGGACATTGTTAAATTTGGAATTAATTAATAATTCAAGTAGGGAATTATTAAAATTGGGGAAAGTGGATTATTAATAATAATCAATGCTTAGGACACGAGGTTGGACCCGTTTGTGACGTAAACCTGCCCGGACCCGCCCGGCAAATCCAGTAGTCACAAATGTCGGCCCAATGTGAGAGGTCCTAGGCCCAAACTAAAGCATAACAGTTGTAAAGACACGAGGTTAGACTCTTTTATGGTATAAGACTGCCCGGACCAGCCCGGCAAATCCAGCTGCCATAAATGCAAGTCTAATGTGAGAGGTCTTTATGAGGTTATGGCCTTAATGAATTAAGAAATACTTAGCCAGATAATCATGTAAGGTGGGACATGGGGGTTAAGCAGGTGCTTTGGGGGGCATGAGGAATCTAGTGGTTGCCTTTAGAGGCATTTGAAATACGATTAGACTTAACCAAATACACATGTAAATGAACATGACTAAGTGGGTTAAGTGGATGGACTAATGGGACAAGCTTAGGTGGAATGCTTGTGGGAAATAATGGGGGCCCATTTCAACCAGTATCCCAAAACGTATCTTTGTGGGCTCGACCCAAATCGAGGACGGGACACGCATACTGGGTTTGACTATAAGAGGCCAAAACAGGGAGCGGTGGCAACGCAAGTCCAACGGGTTTCATATGCGTGTGTGGACCCGGGCTGGTAGGTAAGACGTTGTTGCATCGTGTAGGTATAAGTCGTGCATCTCCGTTATATCGGGTTGCCACTTTAGGGGAATGATACACCCCACTGTGGGGCCAGCACGGGTATCTACGAGTAGGGAGCCGATCGAAAAATTTAAAGTGGGGTACACCTAGTGGAGATAGGGGCAGGCGGCACCTCTGTAGTCAGCTAGGAGTACGTAAAGCCATTAAGAAAGTTTCTAAGTGAAGCTAAGTGGGATCAATATTTAGGGTGACTGGTGTGGTGCAGTATAGTGTTTATCCTTTAGTATTTAGGAGCGCCTATAACGTTTCCTTTAGCGATTGTCTATGTCCTTAATCTGCTCTTTCATAGACATTTCCTTGTTTTCCAGCTTATGCCTTAGTCCAGTTATTTTGATAATAGTATTGTAGAATTATCATACTCGCCAGACTTTATGTCTGACCCCCTCTTTTCCATCTTTTTTTTCCTTCAGGTCCTCAGGTTGGGCCAAGTTCTAGTGGAGTCTAGTTGGATCGCTTATCTCTTGGAAAGCTTGGACTGCAGAAGTAAAGTCCAGCTTGTTATCTTTCTTTTTAATGGCTATTTATTGTAATGGGATTATGTATTTTGTTTTTGTGAAGACGGATATTGTACTTGTTTATGATCTATGGTTTTATGATGTAACAGACATATTTAATTTTCGCTGCAATAAAATGAAGTTTTAGATTTTCAAGTGCTATTTATTATCTGTCTTGTTGTAATTTCTCTGTTCTATATTCACTTATGACCTCCATGGAAGTTAATGCATTCCCCTGGTGAGTGACATTAATGGACGTGGAGTGTTACACATAACATGATATGTTCGATAGACCACAATAGTTCATAGGAATATATAATAGAATAGATATGAATAAACATGAATCAGCATCACATACAACTTGATACAATTATATTTTACAATTCATTACAAATCATGTCTTTAATTTATTAACATCTGAAAGACAACTACACTTACAATCAAAAGGAAAAAATTGATTTCAGGGATCTGTATTCTGAAACTGAATTGCTTGCCTTTGATGTAGATCGTTGAATTCTCTTGGTTCAATTAGATTAGTTTTGATTTGATTTTGATGTGGCTTCTATCTTGCCTTTGAGTGGAAAGAGATGAAGGCAATTCTAGGTTCACCATTGACGGCATGACGGCTCTAGGAATATTTTTGTGTGGCTTAGGGTTTAGATTTAGGTTTCTTATATAGAAGTTTGATTTAATAGGAACCGTCATATTAACCTAGAGAAAATCAAAGCCATTTAGACAAGATAGAATAGCCACATCAACCCCAATGACTCAATAAGGAGTCCATCAGAACCAATCAGATGCCACATCTGCCTTAGAGTGAATCGGCCCAAGGGTTGACAGCGAAATACCCGGAATCAACCCCTAGTCGACCCAGCGGAGCTCGGGTCGACCTCAAAAATGGGCAGGTTCGGTTATTCCCCCTCCCGATTTGTTGTTTTGAACTTTTTTTGCATATTTATTTATTTAATTTATATATATTTATTCTCATATGCATACAAACTTCAAGGCTTAATAACTTCAAAAGGTATCCATTTATGCAAACCAAATGTCTATCTTAACCAAAATTTTGAGACGAACGTAATAGCGCAACCCATTTCACTTAATTCTTCTTCTAAAAATTAAGTGTTCTTGAATTTGTTAATTTTATTATTCTCGGAAAATTTGGGGTGTTACAACATATATATAGTATACAATCAAAACCGCAGGCGCTTGTTGGAGATTGGGTTCCAACTATGACAAGGTATGGAACCACCTACCGATAGTGTATTTCTAGAGAGGAATATACTGGATTCTAGAAGAACGTCTTGCAACCCGGCCACACATGACTGACCACTCATTTCTCTTGAGTGTATCGAATATATTGTCACCTACGGTTGCTAGCAACATAACCGTTCCCGGGAGATACAAAAGCGAATAGAAGTAACAAATATGACTATTCTCTTGATGGTGACAATATACCCTAAATGGGGCGACCCACATAGCCATGCTACCTGCCCGATTTTTTTCATTTCCCGGTTGATGAAGCTTGAGGTCATAACGTATCCTTCTACAAATCATACTCTCATTTACTTTGAATGTCACATTGTCATACCCGCCAAATCACAAATTGATTTCCACAAAAATACCACGGGTATAAAGCTAAGAGAAATTAATTCCTCTACCACCAAACGTGGATACGTTTGAAGCGATGAACTTACATGATCAATTAGATATACTCTGTCAGACATTCGTCCATACATGTTGTCCTAGGTTTGGACAAACCGAAGGCACTATTATGTAAATCCATCTTGGGCAATTTCTATCCAGGATTACCAGAACAGTCCTTGCACAACTCCGTCTTCAATTATCTTTATCATATTTGATTCGCAACGCTAATGCCCATATGGAGCGGTTTTCAGAAAATGAATCTGATCCCGGTCTCTCCATATTGACAACGAAAAATGGTCAAAACTTTGATAGTCGGTGATTTAAGTATCAAAGGAAACATGTGTGCAAACAACAGTTGTATTTCCAAATGGAAAGCTTATTGAACAAATCATCAATCAAAACTGATTCCCTTTAATTTAATTTTCCATTTCATTTATTCATTTCCCTATTCCCGTTTCCATTTATTCGTAAATTCCTATTTTCTAAATTTAGAAAATATACGTTATTAATCATTGGAAAACATTTCCATATTCACTCTCATTTCTTAACTTCTATATTATATTAGAAACATTTCTGATTCTTATTTGGAAAACATTCCCAAAAATACTTCATTGTATTTAAACAGATGTTTAAATAAAACACCGCTATGCCGACTCGAACCATTAACACTTATTCACTAAATTCAATTAACAAGCCTTCACTATCGAACCTTAACCATTCCTTAGTTAAAAATAAAGTCAACCAATTTGGGGTATAACTACCTCTCAGACTTTAACTGAACAATATTTCTAACCTCGAAATAGACAAAGTTCACATTTTAAATCTTCACCAAACTTCCTTACGTAACTCTCAGATTCTATTTACGAATCCACTTCTTCTACAGAAGTTATTGGACTATAACAATAGTATTATAATCCCATGCTTCTGAAATATAATAACTTAAATATAACCTTTATTTCTTAATTTAAATAAATAAACAGAGGATTTATTAAATAAATAAATCTTCATTTAAAAACCAGAAAGCAAATAATACTTTCCTACATTCGATATAGTCAAATCCCAATGTATAATTCTTTCTCGAATAATCTCTATTCGATAACTCTTTTCCGAATAAACTATATTCGATAACTCTCTTTCGAACTATTATTCGAAAATCTCTCCTTCGAATAAACTATATTCAATAATCTCTCCTTCGAATAAACTATATTCTAAGATCCCTCCTTCTAATAATCTTTATTTGATAATCTCTCCTTCGAATAATTTATATTCGATAATCCCTCCTTCGAATAATTTATATTTGATTAACTCTATTCGAATAACTAATATTCGACTACTCTTATTTGATAAACTCTAATTCGAATAACTAATATTCGATTACTCTAATTTGAATAACTAATATTCTTATCTCATTCAAATTCTCATTTGAATTCCTATTTCAAATCCCAATTTCTTTATAAATATTTTTATTTTTAAAATATTCATTTTAATCCATTATTCACATCAAATGTGAAAAATATTTCTTTTATATAATCCATTCAGTTTGATTTCGTATTTTAAAATAATATCCTATTTCCAAATTCTATTTGTGCTTCTATTTATAGAATTATTCATATGAAATCCCCTTTTTTACTTCTAATACTTAAACCTAATTTATAAATCCTTTTATAATTGCTACATTCAATTTAAATCTCAAATATCGGTGTTAAAACCGATTTGTACATCTATATATAATTTTGGACTTATATATTCAATTTATTCAATGGTAAATAATTTACTTGATTTATAAAATATTATTTATAAATTAATCTTCTACATTTTATCTATTAGAAAAGATTTCTACTTAATTCTACTTTAAATTAATCTTTCCCATTCATCTGTTAAAAATAGATTTCAATTTAATATTTGTTTCCCACTTATTATCTTTTATAAAGTTCTATTCATTTTATACAATACTCCCTTTTATAACTCCTATTTATTTTCTGAATAAATATCCCCTTTATAATTCTATTTATAAATGATTCCAAATATTTCCTTTTCAATTCTATATGTAAATGTTTACAAATATTCCCTTTTCAATTCTATTTGTTTTACAAATATTTCCTTTATATAATTCTCTTTATTTCATATAAATATTTCATTTATAAAATTCTATTTATTTTATATAAATATTTCCTTTATATAATTCTATTTATTTTATATAAATATTTCCTTTATATAAAATCCATTGATTTTATATAAATATTTTATTTTCAAAATACCCTTTGAAAATTCCCTTTTTTACATTCCAGTATTTCATATGGTATTTAAAATACCAAATCAAAAGGATCAATCATCATCCAAACACACACAATCAATAATAGATTATATACCACATCATATATCACAATATATGAAAAACAGTATTATATATATTGAGGAACCCAGTTGGATCCCTCTAACCTGTTCCCCTGCATCCACAGATGTTAAACAATATAATTAACATCAATTTCATTTCAATATGAAATAGTCTGATCAACAAAAATCAGTATTTAATTAATGATATTTATATAACTATATAGATATTTTCAACCAATCAATTAGCAGTTCAACCAACCAATCAAGACACAGCAATCAACTAATATTTATCAATCCAGAAAAAATACGTTATAAAAATATAATTGGGAAGAGTTAGTGAGATTTATTCACATTGGTCGGTTATCATTAAATAATGATAATGGGTTGTCGATTCAGATCAGACAATTTATTTCGCTGTAAATTATCACGAGCTCCAATTCACTCCCAGTCAGTTTCATGCTGTACCCACCGTCCATACGATCCCAACGGATCTTGTTTTACTGAATTCGATTAACATATGAATAAGATATAGCTTCTACAAATTATACAGTTATTCTAAATGGAATTTAAAACTTAAATATATAAATTTATATTGGGCTTAGCAAAAAAAAATCAGCCCATACCCCTTCTGTTCGAACCCGACCCTCTTTAGACCTTCTTCCCCGTCGAACTTTACTGCAAGATACTCCTCCATTTTCGATTTTCAACCACCCCATTTCCATGCTCCTTACTCCATCATTTCAAAAATGGAAATCTCCAAAAAGCTTCTCTCAGGTTCCTCCTTCAACTCAACTCAAAAACCAGTAGCTCGATGCCTCATTGTAGTTTCCGTCGCACAGTTATTCACACACCATCCAGGTAACACGCGAGCTATTTCATTACCATTCTCCCCAAAAATTTATATATGAGCTTGATTTCCTCTTCTAAACCCGAATATACTCATCAATACAGAACTCGAGGCTTCAATATCCAACAAAATGAAAACCCTAGGCTACTGTAAAAAACGATCGCAAGGTACAAGAGTACGAACCCCAGGCAAAATACACCGGGTTGTAGAGGTGCTCGATCTGCATCCATATACATTTATTATATGATTTAAGAAATTTTGTATGAATTGATTTCATTTTAGGAACTCACCAAATTTTTTTTGCTTAGAATTATTAGTGGTGGTGGATTTTATTTGACCAGTGAATGAAAGGGTTTAGGGTTAGGAGAAGTAAGGGGTATATATAGGGGTTATTTGGCTTATAAGGTAAGCTTCCTATATTATTTATATTAATTTATATGGTATTGCTACTGTATTTATCAATTAAGAATCCCCATGATTACATACAATATCCAAAAATCATGAAAATGGGCATGCCGCTACAATTCGACATTATGGACCCAACGAAACTTGTTTCATCGAATTCCGATTCCCTTTGCTCACACAGCGTATTTTTAAAGGTCAAATTATCGACTGTATTTCACATTAAAATTCCGTACGGCCACATACTGACTTCAAAAATCACGAAAATTGAAATCTAACCATAATTTAACATTCCGGATCCAACAAAATTAGTTTCCAAAAACGGATGTTGTTTGCAAAAATGGCTATTTTTAAAGCTCTAAATAAATCCATTTAAATATTAATATATTTAAAAATAATTAAATTAAATAAAAATAATTTAATATTATCGCATATATTCACAATAGAATATCATACAGCTCTAATTGGATTTATAACTCGATATTCAAATCCCGGTTGAATCGATATTCAATTTATATTGAAAAATCCATTTATAATGTAAATAAATCGCCATAAATTATAAAGGAATCCCATAGCGACTTTTCGAAAATTTGATTTGGACATAACTCAAAATGTATATGATGAAATCTCGATTTTTCTCTTACATTAGAAAAATAAAGTTCACCAGCTCCGAACATTTCTTGTTTCACATAAATCCGGCTTAAAACGGATTCTATATATTCGTTTAAAGTTTGAACTGCCAAATTACGAACTGCGTGCCATTTCGAGCTCGATTATAATTATATATAAATTATATGTTCAACTGACATTTATAAATAAATTCGTTAATATAATTCAATTCTAAACTGAATTATACATTATAAATGATCCAATTCATACAATATTGTGAATTCCACTATTTCCGACTATTTCAGAAATTAAATATATTACTCTATTATTTATTTTAATTAAATATTCACTATTATTTAATTAAACAACTATTGCATTCTCTAAATCACTATTTAAATAATTAAATAAATTAATTATTATATCGCTGAAAATACGGGTCGTTACAATGGGCCTTCAGATGCTAATAGGCTTGTTGCGCTACGGACTGATGTAATTTTGAATTACGCACGTAGATTTGTAATGCTTAGAAACCGTTACAGATGAACAGATGCGTCATTTTAATTTACAACACTTCGACAACGTTGCAAGCGAAGGGATGCGACCGTTATAAACGGTCGCAACGCTTGGCCAAAAGACAATTCTCCACTGCTACAAATACCGACGCTGGAAAGTGTTTCAAATCACTTGAAACTTCTTCTTCTTCTTATATGTTCTGCCATTGCCACACTGTTAAGGCATTGCAAATTTCCGAATTTGTAACGTTTGAATGGCGTTGCAGATCTGTTTCTTCTTACTCTCTTCATTCGTATTATTCTCTTGCATCATCAGAATCAAATATATATATATATATAAAGAGTGTTCTTGATCAGATCAAAGTCGTACAAACTTTGAATCCAATTTCGTTGTTCCAAGGATTTATTGAATCATGAGAGTCAATAGTTCGATAATCCGTTTGTACCTGGTGGATTGAACTATTGTCCGAAAGAATTTACTCTGCAAATCCTTGAAGTTTGAAGTACGACATTCATTCTCCTCCAAAAGCGTCTCAAACTGCAGAATCCCAAAAAAAAAACCACCAATAATGATACGCTCTTTCGCATAATAGGGACAATACACCCAAAGTTGACATTATCCAAAACAAAAACCAATCACACACCTAACTACCAAGCTCATCAAGCAAAGCTCGATCTAAGACCAAGACAAACCTCAGAAAATTTTGCTTGTAATGACAGGGAGTAGTGAATGGAGTGTCTAGGCCCTCCTATTGAAGCGATTTATGCGGGAGGCAAAGGACAAGACGAAACTAAATCGATGAGCGGAACTCCGACACGTATGCCAAAAAGGGCGATGAGGCATGATAGGTGAATCTGAGATCGAAATAAGGAGGGAGAGGATAGGTTTAGCACAAATCGACGAAGGCCATGGTTTAAGAATTAAAATCAAAAAGAAAAATGAAATGAGGATCAAGGGTTCAAAGAATGGCGTGATGGAGAGCAGTTAACAGTAGACGAATGAGGAGGCGTAAAGAGTAAAACAGGGAGGAAGGAAAAATAGATCTGAGAGAAAAAGTGTAGAGACAGCAAACCCTATCCCCATTAATTTTCTACATCGCCAATGATTTTTAGTGATGTGTTCTTAAATATAGAGAATCTGAACCAATAAATATTGATTGACCATTGTTGTTATTAATATAAGTTTAAGAAAAAACATAACGAATAGATATGATAAATTAGAACATCTAATAATAAACATCGCTTATTAGAAAAAATTATGAATTTTATAGATGTTGAGGGAAGAACTTTTTTGGTTTGAAATAAGCAATTAAAAGTATCGACTATACCATTTCTAATGGTGCACAGTCTCATTAACTTGTAAGTAGATGTTGTAAATCAGAATTCGGGATCAATATGAACTGAAAAGGAAAAAATCAGTGACAATATCATTAACTAACAAGCGTATTGACACATACTTGGTGACTTCAAAAAAATAGGATTGGATCCCAAAACTGGATAATATCATTAACTGACAAGCGTATTGAACATCTTATATTAGTATAACTGGAAAATAAAATTAAGCCTGTTGGAATACTGATTATATATAATGATTAGAAATTAACAATTATTTATTAATAATCATATATTATTATAAGTTATAAATGATTAATATAATATTATAAATAATTAATGATTACACAATATAATATTATTAGTGATTATTTATTAGTAATATAATATTATAGTTAGTAATTAATAACATATGATAAATATAATCTTATTAATGATTAATTATTAAATAATAAATAATCATCAATATTAATTCTAAGTAAGTATTTTATTTACTAATTATTAATTATTGAAAATTAGTAATAGACATTTATTGCAACAGCCATTTTATGATCACTGTAAAACTAGGACCGGTTATGAACATTTAAAATTGGCACTATTACAATTGGCATTACCCGTTGCAAAATTAGCAGCTGTTACAATGAGCATTTTGTAACCGTTGTAAAACTGACATCTATTACAATGGGAATTCTCTGAACGTTGCAAAGTTGACATCTATTATAATAGACCTGCAATGACCGTTGTAATAGAGTTATATTACAACAGGCTGCCATTGTCAGTTGTAAAAAGGACGTTGTACAAGACATCTATTACAATGGTCCAGAAATGACCATTATAATATCATTCTATTACAACGGGCAGCCAATGCCCATTGTAAAAAGGATGTTGTAATAGAGTATTTTTGTTGTAGTGTTATTTACTGTTACTGCATAAGATGAATTTGGATAACAAACATGCTTAAATTACATAACTTGTTGCAAATATGAAATCTTGGAACTAGCGAATTTAAGAAATCTCCTACTTGTACAACAAAAAAGGATTATCTTACCCATGGGTTTAAGAAATCTTCTACTTGTTCTCCTTTTGTAGCTGCCTTTTACTTCTTGACTGTCCAGAAACAGCAACAACCAAAATTAAAACTTGAAAACATTTGACTTAATAGGTAAATTCCCAATGGGTAGACCTAACTTAATAGGTAAATTCCCAAGCTTATGTTTTTATGTCTTTTAAGTTTACCCAACCCCTAACGCAATCCCATCGCTTACATATCGCAATAGCGCATAAAGGATAGAAAGAGGGAACTTGGAATAATCATGACATAAAGGTGTTGAAGCCACAAGTTCAACATGGTGGCATATGAAATGTACATATGTTCATATACTTGCATATTACATTTTAGGCCTCAAAAGCATGCATAAAACCAAACTTAGCATATTGGTGATAAATGACATGTAAAAATGGCCATAAGTTCGCATTTGGCCTCACATGCAAGTTATCATAAGGGATATGATAACTTACATGTTGCCAAAATGCAACCTTTAGCATAAAGCTTGGAGCTTTATGTTCATATACTCAAGATAAGCTTGCATAACATGATAACATGATCAAAGTGATCACCCCAACTTGCATAATATACATGGCAACTTGCATATCATAACATAGCAAACTTGCATAACATAACATGGCAAACTTGCATATAAACTTGCATGTACATGATAAACTTGCATATCATAACATGGCAAACTTGCATAACATAACATGATTAACTTGCATATCATAACATGACATACTTGCATAACATAACTTAGTAAACTTGCATATCATGGCAAACTTGCATATCATACATTTAACTTTAGAGTTTAAGTATGAAAGTAGAATAGGGCTTACAATGCTTATGAGGACTCAAATGAGTATAGCAAATATAAGAAAGCCCTTATGCAATCAATTAAACCCCAAAATGCAAGCTTTAATAGAAAAACCCTTAAGCCAAAGTGATCAAAACCCTTGCTTTATGATGCAAATATAGAAACTTGACTTGAATGCAAGCTAATGATGCTCATACAAGCTTGAAAACACTTGTATGCATGGAAAATCTCTCATAGAAATGACTTAGGAATTTTATGAAGAGAGTGGAGGCCATGAGAGGATTGATTTTGCCATAGTTTAGTTGTATGAATGATTAATGATGATTTAGGCTAGGTTTAGGGGTCCTTTTATAGAAGTTTAGGTTAGTTTAGGCCATAGGATTAACCCTAGTTTAGATCTAAACCATCAAAAATCGTCATAGGCCAGCAGAACAGACCAGAGAACCAAAACAGGTGCACCAAGCCAGGCAGGGTCAAGCCAGAAAGCTGTGCAGGCTTCTGGCTCGACACGGGCGCACTTCCCAAGTGCGCCAGTGTATTTTTGTGCTGGCGCACTTCACAAGTGCGCCAGTGCATTCTGGCTTGATTTTCGGTTTTTCTGCCTAACTTCGTTCGTCCATATCTTCTTCATACGGACTCCGATTTTCGAAAACTCGGACTCTATTTCGCGTATTTTTCCGAGACGAACGCAATGGCATAGCCCGTTTCCCTTGATTCAGATTTATAAATTAAATTCTGCCTCGATTTACGTTATAACAGGTTATTGAAAATACGGGTTGTTACAACCTCAGCTGACAACACAATAGTCACGTCGTGACATACTCGGCTTCACCGCACCACCCAAACTTTTCCTGCAACCCAAGCCATTTGTTCAACCTCCGAGCAGTCAATCTTCCTCAATTCCACCAGGCACAACGATAGGATTTCCGAGCTTCAGGAGTATCGTTCGAAATCAAAACTAGGTTTACGATTTCATAGGTTATCGGATAGAAGTGGCGGATCAAGTTCAAAAGCTTCGATCAATTTGGAACTGGATTTTATGATTTTTGAATCTTTTTTTATTACAAAGCAGCAGCTTCGATATTTCTTTAAAATGGAAAATTGCAGTTTGGTTTGTTTGATTCGAAGAGGAAAGGTTTAGTTATAAAGATCGGTTACCCCTTTTTTGTAGGCAACGAACCCATTTTGATGTTGAATATTCGATAGAGGCATCCATTTAAATACAAAGCTTTCGAACTTGAATTTTTTTTCTATTTGAGGAACGGAAATACAAGCACTATAAGAATTTTCTGGTTCTCCTACGCCGGTTTGGCATAGGTAAGGCATAGGAAATATAACTTTCCAACGCCACACCTATGCCGAACCTGACATCGGAAATACTAGCATGACAAAAATATTTTCCATGCCATTCCTACTCCATGCGTTGTAATGTTTCTTAGGTCCTTCCTACGCCAGATATTTCCTATGCCCTTCCTATGTCAGGTATTTCCCACGCCCTTCCTATGCCAGGTATTTCCCACGCCCTTCCTACGCCAGGTATTTCATAAAACTTCCTACACCTTGTCTATGCCCTTCCTACGCTAGGTATTTCCGAAAATTTCCTATCACTTGCCTACGCCCAAATTTCCTACATGTTGCCCACGCCCTATACATTCTTATGTCTTAATTTCTATGTGTTAGCTACGCTGTGCATGTGCAATACAAGCAAATACAATTTTAAATTTATGTACGCTATATCTACGCCATTTTAAATAATTTCTACTATACTGCTATATTTTAAAGGTAAATTTTATTCATACTCATTTTTATTCAGTTAATCCACCCTATAAAATAGAATTTTTGACTTTTGATAATATTCAAAATTTAATTAGTTAATCCACCTAAATGTCATTAGCACCTTATATCAGCGCTAAGGTTAAACAAGAATTTTTATTCTCACGCTCCCGTTTCAGCTCCTCTTTTTACCAGTGAAACACATCTCCTCCACCAAAAGCCGCACTCTTTGTCTGACCTGAAACTGCACTTCCCTCCCCCTCTACAGCATGAAATTGCAAGCAATCACCAAAGGCTTGAACCTTTTTGTACCTTTGTTATCCTTTCCAATCAAGTCTCCTATAGAAGAAATCGAAATCCAGAGCATGAAATTGCACGCAGTCACCAAAGGCTATTGGCCATAAAGTTAAAAAAAAATTCTATTAAAATAGTTAATACTAAGACGAAGCTGGTCCTTCCATTACATCTGATGAGAAATTCTAAATAATGGTAAGGGTTCACTGTGGAAAACACTACTAAATGCTTGGGAATTGGGAGAATACCAAGCTGCTATTAAAAATGCAACTGAAAGCACAAAAGAGACCGTTGATGTCGTTATTGGTGAAGAGAAGATCAATCTCAAAATATTGGTAGAAATCCTGGTAGGATATGTAGGACAGCTGAAAAAGACGAAAATGGACTTACAAAGACTTCTACTGTTTCAATTCAGGGACAACTGCATTATAATTAAATCTCTTGAATTAGCAATTAGGAGCTGCAGACCATCCATGTCCGCCAATGAATTAACCAATTTACATAGAATAACACTGATCTTTAGGGAATGCAAGCAACACGTGTTTTGTCAGGGAATAATATGACTCACTTTGTATGTTGATTAAGTCCAACATCCAAAAGTACAAGAGCAAAATATACTTCTACATTACATATATGTGCAAGTTTGTTCATTTTCTCGCATTTGCAATTTAAAAAAAAAAAACTGATTTATGCGCATGAATAACCACAAGTACAAGAGCAAATTATATTTCTACAGTATTTATAAGTGCGCATGAACTCCTACAATATGTTAGATAAATTTGTGAATTAACATAAAAATTTTAAGTTAATCCACATGTGGATTAACTTACAAAATAGTTGTGGATCAACTTATTAAATTAAAATGGTGGATTAACTAATTAAATGGTTGGAAGAAAATAAAATTTACCTATTTTAAATCACTTAAATCAATGCGAGAAAATCATATAGAACCTAAGCAGCAATATTATTAATACATAACAACAAAAGTACAATTTCACACGTACATGAAAACAATACTTTATAACAAATATTTCGGTAAACCCAAATGCTGCTACATCTATAAGTCAAAATGGTATTAATACAATACATATATTTTAAAAAAAATCATACATAACATAAAACAAATATGTATCTCCATCTAATTACCGACACATTAGGTTTTTAAACACTAAAAAAGAATTCAAGTTCTTGAAGCTCATCTTTAATGTGGTTTGGCTCTTCGTTTAGCTCAGTGCTTTCATCTGCATCGCCCTCGATTACTATGTGAGTAACGTCTTTATATATCCTCTCTGCATTTAATTAAATTTTACATTAACCAATAATCTTTATATAGTTCACTTCAGACATAATTCCCCTATCACAAAGCAACATTTTATTAGTGATCATGTCAAAATGAAGTTTTATTCTATGGATTTACAATAATAATTGACAAGTAGTTTGAAATTGTGAAATAATTGACAACTAGTTACAATAATAAATGTTTGTTATATAACATATATATGTTATTTGCTTGACAATACATTTTATGTTATATGCTTTTAAATGTATATACAGTTTTGGTGGCAAAAGCCTATGATGAATTGATATAAGCAATACATGATAAGAATGTAAGATATTTACCCAGTGTATACACACGCATATGGACATAACATTTGCTCAAATTTTGTTGGGAAATAACTCAGATGAACGAAGACCAGAAACAGGTCCAACACCCAAGGAAAATGACAACACATCCCTAACTTAAGAGACATGTATAGTATGCACTCACCATCACTTAAAATCTTCATAAACTACTCGCTTAAGAGACATTTGTATTAGGACTAACTTTGTTTTGGTAGCGCTAATAAGATTATTTGACAATTTAAAGATGTTATATTTACCGAGCATTACGTATTACATTAAATATAACATATTGAATTATTTTAAAACTGATCATAAACTAAGATGCCAAGCAGACTTACAGTAACATTCCACATACGGAGAAATATAAAGCATGCGATTCTAAGAAACTTGTTGCCATGGCCTGAAGACCCATTGCTGCATCCTGAGTTCTACAATAAAGTAAGAACCAGGTTATTCAACTAAATCAAGACTAACTTCGAAAAAAAGTTAAATGTATATACCATGCCAATGAAGCTCCCTAAAAGTAGCACTTTTCTTCTTAATTTATCCATCAAAGTCATGGCTACAACTGAACAGCAAGTAGAAATGTAATTATTATTATCATTCTATAATGCTCTGAACATTTCAAGCAGATATTACCCAACAGTATTGGAAATTATCCTGAAAGATTTTTTCTATGTTATAGTGGTCCATGTAACTTAGATTTAATTATAAAAGATTAAGTCCATTTACATAATATGATTTTAATATATATATGGTGATACTGTGATGAATGGTTTCAATAAAAGATATTAAAATCTGGGATTAATAATATCCCTCTTTCCTTGCCTATTAATTGGATATGTTGACCACTTCAGTTTTCACGTGCAAAGAAAAATGGTTACAATAAAAAACCACTTCAGTTTCACGTGAGATAACTGAACACAAATAAAAGTCGAAAAACTGTTTTCTCATTCATCACAGAAAGCACCAAAAGGAAAAGGCAAAGGAAGAAAACAATTGAAATCAGAAATCCGCTGCAAAACATAAACTGAAAAAGTATGGATCAAGGTTACTAAATCTATCTTGCTCATGTTGCAATATAGGGTTAAATCAATTTCAGTCTAGATCTTAAAATTGGGACTGATTTCGTAATGAAAAATAATGGATGATCATGCTTACAATTGGTATCGGAGCAAGGTTTAGGCTTGATTGATTTACCCTAATTTTGATTTCGAATTGCATGTATGAATTTCCTTGCCTGTAAGAACATCAATGAATTTGATTTCATATGTAAGCACAAATGAGATCGAACTGAAAAGCTCCTTCATGTAGCGGCTGAAAGTTTATTTCATTTTTCGTTTTCATTTTTTCAAGAGAATTGAACTGAAACGAAAGATGCTGGAAGGGATTAAAATAATAAAATTGAAGAGAGAAAGTAGAAACACGGTACAGTGAATTCATGTCTCTTCTCTTTTAACTTAAGTATGACTGAAGAAAGCAATCATGCTCCATGTCTTGTTGCATGTGACGTGTCCATATGCAAAATGAATACTCTTTTATATTGCAACTGAAGTTATTTTGGTGCTTCATTTATGTACAAGACATAGCATATATTGCAAGACAACAAACTAGTGGATTTTGTTTATAGATGCATCCAATTTCTTGTATGCTTTGAATGCAAACATTAAAATATGGATTGAAGAAATTAAAGCAGGACTTGTTATAGAATATGAACACATTAAAAAAAAAAAAAAAGGTTTTTTCTTACCCATTAAAGTGATTAATGTATTATTTTTATAAGGATATAACTTGTTAGTCACCAAAGTGGCCTAGTTATATCTAAATTTAGACACAAAATAACAGTGTTCAATTATTCATGATTAAAGCGATGCTAATAATGACATTAGAGTTTTACTGAATAATTGATCTAATTAATTATATTCTAGGAGATCATCCAAAGATGGATCATTGAGTATAATTAGTAATATTAAAAGGATTAGTCACTATACTTAAAGTTGAATAATATGTATATCCAAAGATAGCATTCTTATTTGACTATATGTGTTTTGATTAATTATTAAAGTATTTAAATTTTAGTGTCAATGAAAGTGCTTGCACTTAAGTATTACCCAAAGGTTACTTGAATGCATGCTTTATTGTTATATTTATTTTGAATCTATATAAAATTCTCAAAGCACTAATAGATTAGTATGTATAAATGATTGCAGCTTTATCTAGTGTGTTTGCCTCTGCTAATTCTGTCGTGAAGTTCAATGGGTTGAATTATGATGATTGGTCTGAACAAATCCGGTTCACACTGGGTTGTATGGCTTTGGACCTTGCAATAATAATGGAGGAGCAACCTGCAACCATTACAGATGCTAGCTACGAAACTGAAAAGTTTCTTTATGAGAGGTGGGAGCGGTCTAACCGGTTGAGTTTGAACCTCATGCGGATGACTATGGCGGAAAGTATCAAGCCATCTATGCCCAAGACAGATAATGCAAGAGAATTCATGCACAAGATTAAGGAGTGTTCTCAATCGGATTTAGCTGACAAGTCGATAGTAGGCAGCCTTATGAGTCAGCTGACTACGAAGAAGTTTGACTGGTCTCAGCCTATCCATGATCATGTGACACACATGTCGAATTTGGCAGCAAGGTTAAAGACCATGGGGATGGATGTAAATGAGACATTCTTGGTCCAATTCATCATTAACTCTCTGCCTGTTGAATTTGGCCAGTTCCAGGTGAATTATAACACCATTAAAGATAAATGGAACTTTCAAGAATTGAAGGCCATGTTAATACAGGAGGAAGGGAGATTAGGGAAGATGAAGGATCAATCAGTTCATCTCGTAGGTCATGATGGTGCCAGCAGCAGCAAAAGGAAACCAGGTAAAAAGGACAAGAAGAAGGATAAGGCCCCAAAAGGCTCTGACAGCAACATCCGAAAGGAGATGAAGTGTTTCTTTTGTAAGAAATCGGGACACTTCAAGAAGGAATGTCCGAAAAGGAAGGCATGGTTTGAAAAGAAAGGTATGTATTATAATTACGTTTGTTTTGAATCAAACCTTATGGAAGTGCCTAATAATACTTGGTGGTTAGATTCTGGTGCTACTACTCATGTATCTCATGTAAAACAGGGATTCAGTTCGATCCAGCCCATAAGAGGAACTGAGCAGTACTTGTTCATGGGAAACAGGATGAAGGCACGGATAGAAGGCATTGGGACTTATAGATTGATCTTAGACACCGGTTGTCGAATTGATCTTGAAAGATGTCTCTATGTACCTGAGTGTGCTAGGAATCTTGTTTCTATTAGTAGGTTGGATAATTTAGGTTTCTGTATTAGATTTGAACATGGTGTATTTTCATTGTACAAACATGATTATTTTTATGGTAGTGGTACTTTGATTGATTCACTTTATAGGTTCAATCTTGATATTAAATTTTCTGAATCCTTGTTTCATGTTGAAAGTCAAGGCATTAAACGTAGTGCATCTAATGAAAATTCTGCTTATTTGTGGCATCAAAGAGTTGGTCATATTTCCAAAGAAAGGCTAATGAGGTTGGTGAAAAGTGAAATCCTTCCTCAATTGGATTTTAGTGATTTAAATGTGTGTATAAATTGCATTAAAGGAAAGCAGACTAAACACACAGTAAAGAAACCTGCCACAAGAAGCAATCAGCTTCTTGAGTTAATACACACTGATATATGTGGTCCTTTTGACGTTCCTTCTTGGAGTGGTGAAAAATACTTCATCACTTTTATTGATGATTACTCACGTTATGGATATGTATATCTACTGCATGAAAAATCTCAGTCTGTGAATGTCCTTGAGGTGTTCATAAATGAGGTGGAAAGACAGTTAGATAGAAAATTAAAGGTTGTGAGATCCGATAGAGGTGGTGAATTTTATGGTAAATATAATGAAAGTGGACAATGTCCAGGTCCATTTGCAAAGCTCCTCGAAAGCAGAGGTATTTGTGCACAGTATACAATGCCTGGTACACCTCAACAAAATGGTGTAGCCGAGAGGCGGAACCGTACATTAATGGAAATAGTTAGGAGCATGTTAAGTAATTGTTCATTGCCCTCTTCGTTGTGGTTATATGCATTAAAGACTGCTACGTATTTACTTAATCGGGTTCCAAGTAAGGCAGTTCCTAAGACTCCTTATGAACTGTGGACAGGAAGGAAACCTAGTTTAAGGCATCTACGTGTTTGGGGTTGTCCAGCAGAAGTAAGGCTATATAATCCACATGAAAAGAAACTTGATCCAAGGACAGTCAGTGGTTTCTTCATTGGCTATCCTGAAAAATCGAAAGGGTATGTGTTTTATTGTCCTAGCCATAGTACGAGAATTGTTGAGACAGGTAATGCTAGGTTCATAGAAAATGGTCAATCTAGTGGGAGTGGTGAATCACGAAAGGTGGATATTCAAGAGATTCAGGTTGAAGTTCCTTCACCTGTTATTCCACTTAATGTTGTTGTACCAGTTGTTGCATCACAGTCACATGACGCATTGGAACAACGAAATGATGTCCAAATCCCACAAGATGACATTATAGTGGATGAACCGGTCATAATTCAAGAAGAGATTAATGAACCACAAGAACAGTTAAGGAGGTCTGTAAGGGAAAGAAGATCTGCTATTCCAAATGATTATGTGGTTTATGCTGTTGAAAATGAATGTGACTTAAGCATTGATGAAGATCCAGTCTCATTTAATAAGGCCATGGAAAGTGACAATTCCGATAAATGGTTGATTGCCATGAAAGAAGAAATTAAGTCTATGGGTGATAACAAAGTCTGGGACTTAGTTGAGTTGCCTAAGGGTTGTAAGACAGTTGGGTCCAAGTGGGTCTTTAAGACGAAAAGGGACTCAAAGGGCAACATTGAAAGATATAAGGCCAGACTTGTTGCTAAGGGCTTCACCCAAAAGGATGGCATTGACTATAAGGAGACCTTCGCTCCAGTTTCAAAGAAGGACTCCTTGCGGATTGTTTTGGCCTTGGTGACTCATTATGATTTAGAGCTTCACCAGATGGATGTAAAAATCGCTTTTTTAAATGGTGAATTAGAGGAAGAAGTATATATGGATCAACCTGAAGGATTCTTGGCCACAGGAAATGAACAGATGGTGTGTAAACTTAGGAAATCAATATACGGACTTAAACAAGCTTCCAGACAGTGGTATTTAAATTTTAATGATACCATCACGTCATATGGTTTTGTGGAGATTGCCGTTGACCGGTGCATCTACATAAAAGTTAGTGGGAGCAGATTTGTAATTTTGGTCCTGTATGTTGATGGTGTTTTGCTTGCTGCAAATAATTTAGGGATGTTACATGATGTAAAGAAGTATCTCTCTAGGAATTTTGAAATGAAAGATATGGGTGAGGCATCACATGTGATTGGAATTGAAATCATTCGAAATAGATCACAAGGACTGTTAGGACTGTCTCAGAAAGGTTATATAAATAAGATCTTAGAGAAATACAGAATGGACAAATGCTCCGCAGGAATAGCTCCAATACAGAAAGGGGACAAGTTCAGTAAAATGCAATGTCCTAAAAATGAGTTGGAGCGAAAGGAAATGGAAAGAATTCCATATGCATCAGTGGTTGGGAGTTTGAACTATGTTCAAACATGTACTCGACCTGATATCAGCTTTGCTGTAGGAATGTTGGGTCGATATCAAAGTAATCCCGGTATGGATCACTGGAAAGCTGCTAAGAAGGTCCTCAGGTACTTGCAAGGCACCAAGGAGCACATGCTTACATATAGGAGATCTGAGCATCTAGAAGTTATTGGATATTCAGATTCGGATTATGCCGGATGTTTAGATAGTAGAAAATCTACATTTGGCTATGTGTTTCTACTAGCTGAAGGGGCAGTTTCATGGAAAAGTGGAAAACAGTCAGTTATTGCTACTTCCACTATGGAGGCAGAATTTGTGGCATGCTTTGAGGCCACTATTCATGCATTGTGGATGCGGAACTTTATCTCGGGACTTGGAATCGTCGACAGTATATCCAGGCCGTTGAGAATTTATTGTGATAATTCCGCAGCCGTCTTCTTCTCTAAGAACGACAAGTACTCTAAGGGTGCTAAACACATGGAGTTAAAGTACTTATCAGTAAAAGAGGAAGTGCAGAAACAGAGAGTATTCTTTGAGCATATAAGAACGGAGATCATGGTAGCGGATCCGTTAACTAAAGGATTACCTCCCAAGGCGTTCATTGGCCATGTCGAGCGTATGGGAATTATAAATAAAGCCTTGCCATTTTGATTACAGCTTGCTCATGATGTAAACTCTTAGAATTCGCTTATAGTTATGTTTCTATTTTATTGGACATATTATCATTATTGTTTATGTATACACTTATGGTTGTTTGATGATATGTATTTCTTGAGACTTATGGTATTGCTCAAACTTTAAAGAAATTTAAAGTTGGGATTAGTTTGTAATACATGGAAAGAACCTTGTCACTCAATGACTTGTGACTGCCATGATTCAATTAGTTCTAACTTGATCAAAGTAAATGAGTTTATGTTGGACATAATATAAGAGTGCATGCTTAAAGTATATATATATATATATATATATATATATTAAGTCATCAAATCGTCACATGGACCAAGTGGGAGAATGAAAGAATTTTTCTATGTTATAGTGGTCCATGTAACTTAGATTTAATTATAAAAAATTAAGTCCATTTACATAATATGATTTTAATATATATATGGTGATACCGTGATAAATGGTTTCAATAAAAGATAGTAAAATCTGGGATTAATAATATCCCTCTTTCCTTGCCTATTAATTGGATATGTTGACCACTTCAGTTTTCACGTGCAAAGAAAAATGGTTACAATAAAAAAACCACTTCAGTTTTCACGTGCAAAGAAAAATGGTTACAATTAAAAACCACTTCAGTTTCACGTGAGATAACTGAACACAAATAAAAGTCGAAAAACTGTTTTCTCATTCATCACAGAAAGCACCAAAAGGAAAAGGCAAAGGAAGAAAACAATTGAAATCAGAAATCCGCTGCAAAACATAAACTGAAAAAGTATGGATCAAGGTTACTAAATCTATCTTGCTCATGTTGCAATATAGGGTTAAATCAATTTCAGTCTAGATCTTAAAATTGGGACTGATTTCGTAATGAAAAATAATGGATGATCATGCTTACATATCCATCACCTGACAAATTTGCGAATCCCAAACATAAGCAGGCGAAGTTCGATGGCACATTTGCACTCTTGAATGTAGAAGATGCGAAATATTGCTCTTAAGCGATATATCTGCGATAAGTATATTTTAAGCTATTGCTCTAACTGACGAAACTGAAATTTATGTAGTCCAATTTGATAAGTATGGCAGTAAAACACAAATTCTTGTGTCAGTACATGTGCCTGGTGGTAAAAAAAACAATTAGTGGGGATATCGTTATAGGTTGTGCATATGCACGTTCAGCACATCCGGTAGCAGTCGTGCAACTACAGCGTCAGCTAACACATGTTGTTCCTTTTCGCATTTTTAAGTTCTACGAATTGTTGCCGCCAAATATGATTTGCATGTAAAGAAAGGTTGAAATGTAAATAGTGATAATAATTATAAATTGTAGAAAAAGATGAAGCTTGTACATCGATGCTATATGCCAGTTGAAAGGACACTTTTTTAATTAATGAGTATATAGATAAATTGTAAAATTAGCATGGATGAAAAGAAAAAGTAAAAAAAATAGCAATTCTACCTATGTTTCAAATGGTATAAAAAACAGACATATAGAAGAGGTGGGAGTCAAAGCAGTTGTATAATAGAAGAGGGATAAAAAGACAGAAAATCAACTCTAAGAAAATAAATAGGAAAAGTACATCGGTTTACAGAAAGAAATACATAAATAAGAACATACATAACAGATGTTAAAAAAAAAATGACACATGATGCAGAACTTTACTGTAATACTACTTACTTCGACTTGATTCCTCTTTTTTCGTCCATTTGTGTATCCAATGGAATTCGAGAAGATGGATACAATACCCTCTAGATCATTGGTTATTATTCATTTTGAGCTTGTATTCCTTCCTTTTGCTTTGCTGCATCTCTTAAATCCTGTTTCTCTTTCAGTTTCGTTGGTAAAAGCAAAACTTGTTGCTGCCATAGGTCCTCACAATTTGGATTTACCCTTTGCAAGATGTTGTCACCTTTTTACAATGTTATACATACATTTTTACTCTTAAGAATTTCCAAAAGATGGGCCATGCAAATCGTTTTTTGTATACTTAACCATGGAAAGTAAAACAAGTTTAAAACTCTTAGAAAAGCAGTTTTTATCTTATAAAAGGAAAATTTAATAGTGAGCACACATACTAGCTGCACTACATTCACTTAGAAGTAAGTAAATTGCACTTCTACAATCAAGCGGATGACCTAACTTAGTTTTGGAATTCACATCCAATGACGCCAATTGCACTTTTTGTTTGTTCTAAATGATATACTTTTATTAAATAACACAATGGAATATATGATAAAACATTATTATAGTACAAGGTTATGTTTTGATAAGCAAAAATTTGCTGATATACCATAGTATTCACATAGATAAAATAAATTTCAGCTTTTTGTATGGTAGTATAAGAGATGATCAAGTCCTTCAAAGTTTCAAACACATACTTGGCTGCCCGCAGCGAGGTCGTCCGTGGATCTGGATAGAAACTCATAAGCTAGCATCGACAAGGATGAAACAGAAGACCCATCGGCTAAAGTAATATCCAGAAAAGAAATATCAAGCATGTATCCAGCAAAAACATAAGACATGGCCTGAGCAAGCAATGCCAAAGAAGACCCATCGTGTGAAAGACAAGAAGAAGATCCACAGCTAGCAGGCACATAGGCCATGCGAGGGGCCAACAAGGCATAATAATCTGATGTCAAGGAGGAACAAGCTGGCATAGGCATTGCAGAACACAAGGCCTGCTGAGATGCTGCAAGAGGTGTAGCAACAACAGATAACAAGGGGGCAGAAACGCCAAGCCCAGGTGGCAGCTCGGACAAAACTGCAGGCGAACAAGGAGGGTCGGCGACTTTAGAAACCCAGATGCTACTGCTAGGCTTAAAACATTGCCGACGTAAATGACCAAACACCTTGCATGAATCGCAACAAGGTGGTTTATATTCATAAATCACAGGAACAGCCAAAGAATGTCCATCAAAGAAATCAACATGAACCACATTTGGAAAATTGAAAGGAGCACAAATATCAATAAGAACCCACGCGAATCCAATCTTGGTATCATCATCAAACTGGTTTAAGTACCACCCAATCATTTGTCTTTTGGCGAAAACCTCAGCATGATATATATTTCTCGACAAAAACCAAATTTTAATAGATTTTTGCATGCCAGCCTTGCACAATATTTGCATTCATCAAGGCCTTTGAAGAAACCAGTTTGATGCTGATACCAAAAGATAATTATCTTTTTGACAGACTTTCTATTGTGGATTTATTGTGTATTGTTGTCTTTATTGTATATTGTTGTCTTGAAAATTTAAGTGCCACCCGATCATTATAATTCTTATTGCAACGACTTTGTAATATTATTAGCTTTATCACTGCTACGGGTGTTGTAATGTCTCGTATTTTTAGGAGGTAGTAATTAATCTGTTTAATTATTTACATAGTGATTTAGAGAAATAAAGGGTTGTTTAATTAAATAATATTAAATATTTAATTAATTTAAATAATAAAGTAATATATTTAATTCCGAAATAGTCGGAAATAGTGAATTGACAATATAATGTGAACTGGACAATTTAAAATATTTAAATCGGCTTAGAATTTGAATTAGAATAATGAATATATTATTTTAACGACAGTTGAACGTATAATTTATATTATAATTATAATCGAGCTCAAAATGGCAAGGCAGTTCGCTATTTGGTGATTCGAACTTTAAATGAATATACAGAATCTGTTTTAAATCGAATTTCTGTGAAACGAGAAACGTTCGGAACTGGTAAAGTATATTTTTCTAGTAGAAGAGAAAAATCGGGATTTCGTCGTGCAGATTTTGAGTTATGTCCAAATCAAATTTTCGAAAAGTCACTATGGAATTCATTTAAAATTTATAGCGATTTATTTATATTTTAAATGGATTTTTCAATATAAATCGAATATCGATTCAACCAGGATTTGGATATCGAGTTATAAATCCAATTGGAGCTGTATGATATGTTATTGTGAATATATACGATAATATTTATTTGTAAATACTAAATTTATTTATTTTTAAATATACTAATATCACTACAAGAAAAATACCCTGTTGCAACTAGCTATTTGCAACAGGCCTCAAATGCCAGTTGCAGTAAATGATATTTAGCAACAGACCTTTCGTAGCTGTTGCAATAGATAAGATTTAACAACAAGCTTTCCTTCCTGTTGCGAAAAGCATATTTTTCGTAACAGCGCTTTCATGCCTGTTGCGAAAACATACTTTTAGCAACTACACTTTCATTCTTGTTGCAATATACATATTATTTGCAACTACACTTTCAAACCAGTTGCAAAAATTGTATATTTAGCAACCGTTTTCACCAGTTGCGATAACTGTAATTTTTTTGCAACAAGTAAAACCACTTGCGAAAAACGTACTTTTGAATATTATTTTTCCCGAAGTAATATTCACTACAAGAAAATTACCCAAGTGCAACTGGTTATTTTAATAATTACTATTAAATAATTTATGAAGTATTTAAAATAATTACTATTATTTTTCCCCAATTAATAATTACTATTAAATAATTAATAATCAATTTTTAATAAGCAGTATTTAAAATAAAATCTGATATTTTTAACAACTAATTGTTTATAATTATTTTAATAATTAGTATTGCATAAGTAAGTAATTGATAATTTCTAGTAATAAGGTATAAATAATGATGTATACGAACTATATTATTTAATAATTTATTACAATCGATAATTCATAAATAATGATTAACAATTTTAAATTATTTTAATATTATATAATGATTTATAACTAATGTTTTTAATAATAAATAAGTAATATTTTAATAGTTTATAATTATTTTTAATAATTAATAATACTGTATAATTAATTATTAATACTTAACTAATTTACTGATAGTTTCAAATAATAATGCATACGTAATAATATATACTTAATTTTATTCATTTGTACTTAATAATTATTATAATCGATAATTAGTATTGCTTCTACTTATTAAATATTATTGATTAATGAATTATTAAAAGTAGATATTGATTAATGGTTCTTAAGAATTAAATAAATATCAAAAGCTAATTACTAAATTGTACTATCAAATATTAGTCTTAATTAATTACAAATCATTATATAATAAAAAGTTAATTTAAAACTATTAATAATTATTTCTAAATTAAATTTGTTAATAATTACAATCCCATGTTTGCCAGGCCGAAAAGTGAATCCGTGTCACTTAATTCCGCTCCCATTTTTCTCCACGAGTCCCCAAATTTACCAATCCCGCTTCCAATTTTCATTTCCCGCTTCATAATTTACATCGCTCATCTCTAAAATGAAAACCCTAATCTCTAGAAAGCCCCAAAATCAAATACCCGATTCACTTGTCTTATCTTTCCTGTGTTAAGACATTTCATTCAGTTATCAATTTTCAAGTTCTCAACGTTTTGATGATCTGAGAGAAACTCAATAGGAACGCCGGTAGAAAGAATCGCTCCCAATTCACAAAATTCACAAGTCGAACTCCAATTTTCAGATCTGAGAGAAGCAATAATATTCACAAGTCGAACTCCAATTCACAAAATATCTCAGATCTCCACTGCGTTTGATTGATTCGCGCCGATCTAAGGTTTTGATGATCCACGGGGTCTGTCTATTGCACGAAGCGATGGATATAATCAGGTTATTGCTCATCTTTTCGATTCACGTGCCTTAATGAGCCTTTTCGCAGCTAGCCAGGTACGGTTTTGATCCTTTGTTGAGTAATCTCTAGTTTGGATCTGTTTCGTCTGTAAGGACCTTTTCTTTTATGTCTTCTTTATATTGGGTGTTTTATCGATTTGCTTTTTGGATCTGTCATCTATTGGTTTGAGAGGAGATGTTTGGACTTTTTGGCAGTGTTGTTCCTCATTGTAGCTTCTCCTCCTATCGACGTTCTATGTGATAGACTGGGCAAATCGAGCGGTTTCATTCAATGCGACTACGCTCATTTTATGATCTAATTATCATTCAATGCGAATGCGCTCATTACCAATTTTCAAACATGTCGATTGAATGAAACCGCTCGATTTGCCCAGTCTGTCACATCGAAATGTGATGTCTCAAGCACATATAATACTTCATGTTCAAACATGTCGATCTTCTAACAAATCATAAGCAACTTTGGCTATTACCAATTTTCTAATTTTTAAGATAATTAGAGACAGAAGGAACCAAAACCTACAGCCCATCCCTTCATTAAATCCTTTGTTTGCATATTTATGAATTTTGTTTTAAGCCGATTCATTTATGAAACCAATTTGATTTCAAATAAGGTCAACCTTTGTTGACTATGAGAGAGTATAGTAATGACTTGGTCAGTGATGAGATGAATAGCAGCAGCCATGCATGATGATCATCGTGGTGGTTGGCAGATTGGGGGGCAAGGCAAGGTCGACATATTAATTTGTAGGGAGATGACAGTTAACAGTAGTAACTGATATCCTCCTACCGTATATCCTCTCATTTTGCTTGTCTACATAATAATAGCAAGGGGGTTTTCTATTCTGATTTGCTAAAAATTGTCGCTAATTCTGGTGGGTGATGTGTGTTCGCTTGTCTTCAAACATTTTGCTTATGTAAGCCGTAAGCGTGTTATGTTATGGTTTCTCTGTGCAATGTTGGGATATTCTTTGCCCTGGCTTCTATGGAATCTGTCCCATGTTATTGTTATTGTTCATGTCATGTTCCAGTACTCATGCTGGATTGTTTTGTGTATCCTAGTGAAGTATCAACATCATGCTCTCCTTGTATTGTTTGGTGTTGATTGCTCTTGCTATAGTGTATATCCCTAAGATAAATATTTAATGCAAAAAAAAAAAAAAAAAACTGTATCCACTATTGTTTAATGATCTTTGTTCTCGTTTACTTCACTGTTGGAATTTTTGGTAGCTTGCATGGTAGACACTTCATTGTCTTACGACTTGTTTTGCCTTTTGCCTTTGCAGGTTATGATATTCAGATGTGATTATGTATTGCTAACACAGGGTGGTGCATGTTCATGATCGACAGCAAACATGGAGCATGAACTACAGATTTGTTCTACTGAACCGATGATATTTATTTTCTTGTTATAGTATATGTATGATAGAGTAGAAATATGATAAGAAAATACTCTATTCGAAAGAAATGTGTTGTGTGAGAGAAGAAATTGTTATACATGAATGGTGTATGAAAATTGTAGAAATTTTTGTTGTGATTGTTTGTACTATTAAAACTTTGTTAAAATAAAATTTTATTTGTTTATTTCATTTAGTGATATACTCTAATACTAAAATGAATACATTTAATATGTAGTATCTATAAGCTATATTTTTTTTTTATAGATTTATAAATCTATTGCAACGGGCATATACTGTTGCAAAAGGATTTGTTGCAACAGCAAAAGCCTGTTGCAAAAATGTATACCGCAATATTCTATTGCAACAGGCGAAAAATGTTGCAAACTTTTCGCAACTTCGGCTATACCAACAGGCGCAGGCCTGTTGCAATTGGTCTACTACAACAGATATTGTCTGTTGCGAAAAGTGATTTTTGTTGTAGTGTATTTAAAAGGGTTTATTTAGAGCCTTAAAAATAGTCAGTTTTGCAAATGAACTCCGTTTTCGACGAAACTAATTTTGTTGGATTCGAAATATCATATTATTGTTAGATTTCAAGTTTCGTGATTTTTGGAGTTAGTATGTGGCCGTACCGATTTTTAATGTGAAAAAAAATCAGTATTTTGACGATTAAAAATACGTTGTATGAGAAAATGGAGTCGGAATTCAAACGAAACCAGTTTTGTTGGGTCCATAATGTCGAACTATAGCTACATGTCTAGTTTCGTGATTTTTGGATATCGTATGTGATCACAGGAATCTTTAGAGGATGAATACAATTAACGATGGATTAAAAGCAAATAAAATAATCAAATAAAAAATTATTATACTTTCGTATAAATACCACTAACCTTCCCATAACCCTAAAAAAAAATCTCTGTTCAATACCCAAGGCCGCCATCAGTTTTTTTTCTCAACATGAAGAAATCTACTTCATAAATTCCCATAAATCCATATATAATACTATAAATCATAAATTTCATATATTTGGATTCGTATAAGGATCCCCTTCATTTTCATATGAGTATTGTTGGTATCGGCAACAAAATACGCCGCTGGTTTATGGGCAGCGAAGGCTAGGGCACACGATTTCGGGTACGATGGTCATCGATTTGGAAGTTCGTATTCATAGCTGAGTTCGGGGTAGGATTCTGGACCTTGCGTAAATTATTAGGATTTATTGTGATTTAAAAGTGCCGATCCTATTCTCGGGTTTGTGCGTGAAAGCCACAGGCGACGAATTTGAAGTAGGGTGTTCGAGTGGTATTATTTTGGTGGGAGAAGATGGTAGAAGTGACGAGACTTTGAATGGATCATTTTATTCGATTTGAAGTATATTGTAGAACGGGAATGAGTTGAGGAGGAAATGGAAATGGTTGGTTGTAAATTGGAGCAGACATCGGTTTGGTGAAGAAGATTAGAAGAGCGGGTGGGCTTTCGAAATGGAAGTGGGCCAAAGGGGTAAGGCCTGTTAGGATATAAATATTTAAGTTTATTTTAATTAAATAGTGTATTTATTTTTATAAAAAGCATAACAAATTCATACATGAATAAAATTCAGTGAAACAAGATCCTCTGGGATCGTATGGAGGGCGGCTACGCAATGGAACAGACTGGGAGTGAATTGGAGCTCGCTACAATTTATAGCAAAATAAATTGTCTGTCTAAATCAAAGATAGTTAATCGTTATTTAACGACAACTGTCCAATGTGAGTAAAACTCACCAACTCTATCAGTTATATTTTTATAACGTATTTTTAGAAATGATAGATGATGGTTGATTCTGTGTGTTGACCGTTTGGTTGAACTGCTAAGTGATTGGTTGAAATTATAGATAACAATATATATATATATATATATATATATATGTATATGTATATGTATATGTATCGTAAATCAAATACTGATTTTGTTTATCAGAATATTTCATATTGAAATGAAGCTGATGTTAATTATATTGTTTAACATCTGTGATGCAGGGAAACAGGTTGGAGGGATCCAACTGGATTCCTCAATATTTATAATACTGTTCTTTTCATATATTGTAATATATGATGTGATATATAATCTGTTGTTGATTATGTGTGTTTGAATGATATCGATCATTGTTAATTGGTATTTTAAATACCGTAAGAAATACTAGGATATAGAAAAGGGGATTTTCAAAGTGTATTTGAAAATAAATTATTTATATAAAATCAATGGATTTTAAATATAAAAGGAAAAGGATTTTATAAAAGAAAACAATTATAAAATCAAAGGAGTCATAAAAGAAATATTTATTTGTTAAATAAGTAGATTAGAAAAGGAAAAATTTGTAAAACAAATAGAAAAGGAAATATTTGTGAAACAAATAGAATAGAAAAGGAGATAGTTAGAAAAATAAATAGAGTTATAAAAGGAAATATTTATTTATGAAATAAATAGAGTTATAAAAGGAAATATTTATTTATGAAATAAATAGAGTTATAAAAGGAAATATTTATTTAGAAAAATAAATAGAGTTATAAAAGGAAATATTTATTTAGAAAAATAAATAGAGTTATAAAAGGAAATATTTATTTATGAAATAAATAGAGTTATAAAAGGAAATTTTAAATGAGATTTAAGTGTTAGAAATAAAAAGGAGATTTCGTATGAATAATTCTATAAATATAAGTATAAATAGAATTTGGAAATGGGATACTATTTTGAAATACGAAGTTAAACTTGATGGAGTTAATCGATTAGAGTTAATCGGGTTAGAGTTAATCGATTAGAGTTAATCGAATTAGAATTAATCAACTAGAGTTAATCAAGTTAGAGTTAATTGAAAGGAGTTAATCGAATTAGAGTTAATCGATTAGAGTTAATCGAATTAGAATTAATCGATTAGAGTTAATCGAGTTAGAGCAAATTGAAAGGAGTTAATCGAATTAGAATTAATCGATTAGAGTTAATCGAGTTATAGTTAATTGAAAGGAGTTAATCGAGTTAGAGTTAATGGTAAGGAGTTAATCGAGTTAAAGTTAATTGAAAGGAGTTAATCGAGTGGAGTTAATCGATTAGAGTTAATCGAATTAGATGTAATCGATTAGAGTTAATCGAATTAGAGTTAATCGAATAGAGTTAATCAATTAGAGTTAATCGAGTTGGAGTTAATTGAAAGGAGTTAATCGGGTGGAGTTAATCTATTAGAGTTAATCGAATTAGAGTTAATCGATTAGAGTTAATCGAATTAGAGTTAATCAAATAGAGTTAATCAATTAGAGTTAATCGAATTAGAGTTAATTGAATAGAGTTAATCGAACAAGAGTTAGTCGAATATTAGTTATTTGAATAGAGTTAATTGAATTAGAGTTAGTCGGATTAGAGTTATTCGAATATAGTTTATTCGAAGAAAGAGTTATCGAATAAGGTTATTCAAAGAAGAGAATTAATCAGATATAGTTTATTCAAAAAGAGGCTATCGAATATTAGTTAATCGAAAGAGATTGTTGAATATTAGTTATTCGAAAAGAGGTTATCGAATATTAGTTATTCGAAGAGAGATTATCGAATATTAGTTATTCGAAAGGAGTTATCGCATATTAGTTATTCGAAAGGATTATCGAATATTAGTTATTCGAAAGGAGTAATCGAATATTAGTTATTCGGAAGGAGTTATCGAATATTAGTTATTCGGAAGAAGTAAATCGAATATAGTTTATTCGAAAGGAGTTAATCGAATATAGTTTATTTGAAAGGAGTTAATTGATGGGATTTAACTGATAAGAGTTAATTGATTAGAGTTAATCCAACAGAGTTAATCGATTAGGGTTAATCAAATAGAGTTAATCCAATAGAGTTAATCAAATAGAGTTAATCAAATAGAGTTAATCAAATAGAGCTAACTGATAAGAGTAATTCGATTAGAGTTAATCGAATAGTGTTAATTGAATAGAGTTAATCGAACATGGCTATTCGAAGAGAGATCATCGAATATAGTTTATTCGAAGGAAAGAGTTATCGAATAGAGATTTATTCGAAAGAGAGTTATGTAAGGAAGTTTGTTAAAGGTTTAAAAGGTGAACCTTGTCTGTTTCGAAGTTAGAAATGTTGTTCAATTAAGGTCTGAGAGGTAGTTATAGCCCAAATTAATTGGCTTTGTTTTTAACTAAGGAATGGTTAAGGTTCGACAGTGAAGATTGGTTAAGTGAATTTAGTTAACGAGTATAATGGTTTGAGTTGTTGGTATAGCGATGTTTGATTTAAAACATCTGTTTAAATCCAATGTAGGAATTTTGGAAATGTTTTCCAAATAAGAATCAGAAATGTTTTCTAATATAGAAAATAATAAAATGGAAATGTTTTCCAATGTTAATAACATATATTTTCTAAATTTAGAAAATAAGAAATGTTGAATATATGGAAACAGAAATAGGGAAATGGATAATTGAATGACAGATTAAATTAAAGTGGATCAGTGTTGATTGATGATTTGCTTGGTAAGATTTCCATTTGGAAATACGACCGTTGCTTGTACGCATGTTTTCCTTTGATAGTTAAATCACCGACTATCGAAGATTTTGACCATTTCTGTTGTCAATACGGAGAGGTCGGGATCGGATTCATTATCTGAAAACCACTCTGTATGGGCATTAGCGTTGCGATCAAATATGATGAAGAAAATTGAAGATGGAGTTATGCAAGGGTTGTCCTGTTTGCATAATAATGCCTTCGGTCTGTCCAATCCCAGGACGACCTGTATGGAAGAATGTATGACAGAGTATATTTAATGGATCGCATAACTTGATCTCTTCAAACGTATGTACGTTTGGTGGCGGAGGAATTCGTTTCTCTTAGCTGTATACCTATTGTATTTTTGGGGAAATCAATTTGTGATTTGGCGGGTATGACGATGTGACATTCAATGTGAATAAATGTGTGATCTGTCAGAGATAAGCGTGGCCTCTAGCCTCACAACCGGGAAATAACAAAAATCGGGAAGGCAGCATGGCTAAGTGGGTTGCTTCCAATTAGGGTGTATTATCACCTGATCTAGAGTTTCATTTACTTCTTTAATCTATTCGATGTTGTCCTATTCGGGAAACAGTTGCTGAACCCAACCGTTGGTGATATACATTCGACACACTCATGCGAAATGAGTGGTTGGTCATGTGTGGCCGAGTTGCAAGATGTTCTTGTTGAACCCAGTGTATTCCTATCTAGAGGTACACTATCGGAAGGTGATTCCATACCTTGTCATAGTTGGTAATCCATTATCCAATAAGTGCTCGCGGTTTTGATTGTATACTATGTATGTAGAACGTGAGATGAAAGCGTTTCTGCTAGATGATTATTATATTGTGGTTGATAAACACTATTATAATACAATGAGTTTTGATATAAAGATTATCGTTTCTTTCAAAATGATTTGAAAGTTAAATCAAATTGATTTGGATTCTCATAAGGGAAAAACCCGTTCCGTTATATGGCGTTGTCTTATGAGATATCGTTTAATTACTCAAACCGTTTTAAATTGTTTTACTCACACCAGTCAGTGACTGACCCAGAGTTTATTTTGTTTTGTTTTCCCTAAACTCTTGGGTGCCCAATTTTGTATGGGCAGTCAAGTAGTCACGATTTTACATATATACTTGGACAGCTTGGAGCAAGAGGCTTTAGGATTTTATAGCTATTATTATTTCCGTTGTGTTGTAAGTGTTGTACTCTGACAATGTTACTATATACATATACTAATTTTATTTCAAAGGTATGTTATCTTTTATATGTTGTTCGTTCCGCTGCGAGATTCATGTTACTCCGATGTTGTATGTTTTTCTTCTTCTATTCTAATTTTCTATCTTATCTATTCTCACCCTCTATTTTCTTTCTATTAGTTTTCTGGTTTCCAGTGCAATATCGGGACACTACAGTTGGTATCAGAGCTGAAGGTTAAGTATTTACCTTGGCTCTGTGGCGTGACTCAGTAGAGATGGGGATAGTAAGGCCCTAGATTGAGTTTGAGTGTATATATACGAGTGAACGTATTTGTTATTTGATATAAAATGGTTTTATATTATGGAGGTTTATTGGTTGAGATTTTTATGGGTTCTGGTCAATTAGTTTGATCCACTGTATCGGTAAGGGTTTATAAACACTTGAATATGATAAACCGACATAGTACGTGTAATACCCCGAATTTTCTGTCAATTGTAAATTAACAAATTAAAGTATAATTAATTCTAAATGAAAGAATTAAGGGAAACGGGTTACGCCATTGCGCTCTTTTCGGAATTCTTCTTGAGATAGAGTCCGAGTTTGCGTATGTCGGACTCCGTATGAAGGAGTTATGACCTCCGGAAGTTTCCGAATTCAAATGGTTCAAATTCGTTTCAAAATTCAAAAATCAGACCCAAACTGGGCTGGGCGGGAAAATCCCCGCCCAGGCACCAGGTCGACCTGGGTGACCAGGTCGACCATAGGGTCGACCTGGGGGTCGACCTGGTTTGGCCCTGGCTGGCTTGGTCGGGTTTCTGGTCGATTTTTGGGGCTTGGCTGTGTCACTAGGGCTTACATGTCGCTTTCTGATTGGCTTCTCTTGAGATGGATGGTCTGGATTCATTCTAGCTTCATCGACGGCTCTAATCAGTTTGAAATTCTATAAATACAACCTTAGTCTCAACCTAAATTCACACAAATAATATAGTACTAGAGCCGTCATGCTGCTGAGAAGAAACTAGGAGTGGCCGTTAGTTAGAAAGCTTAGAGACAAGCCAAAATTAAAGATAAAACACGAATCAAACAACGTTAGTCTACCCAAAGGAAAGCATTTCAAATTCAGAACTTAGAATCCATAATTTAAGTTCGTCGTTTGTTGTAAGTATAGTGATTTTTCCGATGTGAATAAAAGTTAGGATTTGATTCGATGTAAAATGGAAATGGAATTGTGTTATTGTATAACGACGATGTAAATTCATGTGTTGTAGTGATTATGGTATTATGATGTTTGTGGTATATTTGACTTGATGTTGGATCCATTTGAATGTTTGTGGATTAATCTAGTTAATGTTGGATCTATTCAAATTCACATACTAGTTAGTTGGCTCATATCTATACCTATATGTTTAGGTGATTATGACAAGTTATATGTTGTACAATAGAACCTCTATGCCTAAATGACTATGTTCATATACATGCTTCTATGTTGCAAGTTCCTAATTGGATCCATGCCAAGATCCACTTTAATACATGTTTCATGTTGTAATTAGACATATGATTGGATCTAGTTCACACCCTTGTCATAAAATTATACATACTTATGAAAATGTCATATTCTTATCATATGCTAGTGATGTTCGATGTTATGCCTAGATCCAAAACATGTTTAGGCTTATGTTGTCTAAATCATATACTAATTTATGTGACACCTATTTGGTTAGATCCCTATTTCAATGCAAGTTCACATATATGTAAGTTGATTTAGGCTATGTTGCGAATTCACATGTATGTTGATTTAGTCTACATTGCAAGTTCACACCTATGACATTCATGTTGAATATTTTGCAAGTTCACACCTATGATGTTCATATTGACTATGCCAAAAATATCAAGTTTACACCTATGTCATGTTTATGTTAGTGAATTGTTTTATGCCAATTTTGTGTATGCTAAATTAGGCTAAGTTGTTAGCCTAATATTATATGCTAAAAATCACGCGAACAAAAATTAGGCTAAGACTGTTAGCCTAATACTTAGACGGGGTAACGTTGGGATAAATTGGTAATTATAGGAAAACTTGACATAAAAATAAATGAATTGGCGTGTTTGTCATATGCCAAAATTGGTGGCACTTAAACGGTATAAATTCTTATACCAAAAATGTTAAACTTGGAAAGTGGGCCATGACATTTAATTTACATATAATAAGTAATAAAGACCAATATGTAAATTTATAAAATACGAGTATGCTTAACACGAGGTTGGATTGATCGTGATGTAAACCTGCCCGGACCCGCCCGGCTGTCCAGTAGTCACAACAATACCTATCCAATGTGGGTGGTCAAGCATGGAGCCCAATAAGGACCCGAGGTTAGACTGAGTTACGGTGTAAATCTGCTCGGAACCGACCGGCACATCCAGTTCCCATAACAATACCTGTCTAATGTGAGTGGTCGGTGCTTTAAAAAGCTAAGGACAGTCAGTCAGGATGGTAGGGTTAAGTTAACTAAAACGCTTAACCAATTCAACATGTTAATTAAACTGATGGGTGGGGTTAGGTAAATACAGACACTTAACCATTTAGCATGTTTGATTAGAAAACCCTAGTAACGGGGACCCATTTCAGCAGTAACCCAATTAGGTATCATGGTACCCTGAAACTATGCAGGGTGGGGCACGATTACTGGGCTGATTGTAAGCGGTCAAAAGCGACGGCGGTGGGTGCAACAGTGTGGGTTCTAACGGAGTGCGGGCGTGCACACACTTCGGAGCAGACAAACAGGGCACTGGGGGCACCAGTAGTATAACCTATGCATTCTAGTATTGTGTCGGGCCGCCACCATGGGACTTGATACACCCCATGGTGAGACCAGCATAGGTATCTACAATCTTTGGGGGCGTAAGACACAGATGATTATGCGAGTAGGAGCCGATCTTTAGAAAAAGGGGATCACTTCACCTCCTGCATGGGGTGCCAGTTAAGACAATGCAAATAGGTGCAGAGATATAGTGTGGGGTGCGATAGTATATTCGATTCAAACTGCTTTATCTTAGTTTATGATACTTCCTATTTCCAGTTTTTACCTATCATGCCCTTATTCTTATTCTCATACTGAAGAGTCACTAGACTTACCTGGCTTTATGACTGACCCTATTTTCTTTCGTCTTCTTTTCTTCCACCCCCCCCCCCCCAGGTCCACAGGGAGGAAACAACCCAGCTTAGTCAGACTCTTTGCAAGCTTCAAGATAGTAGATGTACGGTTTGGACTCTCTTTCATTGGCTATGGCTGTTGGACACACTCTATGGGGATTTACGCAGTTTTAATTATGTTTTATGCTTCTTTATTTAATAACCAAGATAGAAATGATGATGTAATGTTTTGGAAGTTATTATGTGACAGTTATGGAAATGTTTTGTATGAACACGTATTTTGTGAAATAAATTTTTTGTTGTTTTCCGCTACTTATATATGTGTTTATATATCTGTCTTGTGTTTATCTGTGACTTTTACTTATAAACCTCCACTAAAGTTAAGGCATTCCCTTTGTGAGTGACCTTAATGGAGGGTGGGGTGTTTCACTTGGTATCAGAGCATAGATTTACCAGACTAGATAAAAGTTTTTGAAACTATTTTCAAAACGAAGTTTAAAGAAGCATTTTTTTAGAAAAAGCATTGTTTTTAAAAGGCATAATTCCCCCAAAGCCATATGCACTATCTCTCTTTATCCCTTTATCTTGAATAATTTCCTTTTTGTTTCAGCATGTCTGGAGACCTTAACCTTCCAGAAGGAGTACCGATCCCTGGCTGGTTCCGAAGGTACCTAGAGGCTAGGGCCAATGGCGCGGGCCCAGCAGACATTCCTCCTACCACAGTGGCAGTGGTTCCTCCTCCTCCTCCTCGGGGAAATACTTTCTCTAAGATGTGTAGAGACTTCAAGGCTATGGGAGGAAAGGACTTTTATGGAACTGAATCATTTGTGGTATCAAGGAACTGGATTAAGGAGACCGAAGACTTGTTCGTCATCTTTGAAGTTGACAACAGGCAAAAGATACAGCTAGCAGTGTGGTTGCTTAAAGACGAAGCTTCCTATTGGTGGGAAGTTACCCATGCTAGGAGGCCAGTGGAAACTTGGGAAGATTTCAGGACGAGGTTTGAGATGAAATTCCTCCCCCAAGCTGAAAGAAGCTTGTAGATGGAGAAGTTCCTAACTCTTAAACAAGGGAGTATGACAATCAAGGAGTATGTCAATCAGTTTAATCAACTGGCCAGATTTGGGCTGGATTTAGTAAACACTCAACACAAGAAGGCCCTTCGCTTCGTCAAAGGTCTGAATGAGCCTCTACACAGCCTTGCTATGACCCATATACCCATAGGAGTGACCTATGAAAGCTTGGTGTACATGGCGCTGCTACACGAGGAAGATAAAGGCAAGAAGGAGGCAAAGGCGGAAGTGCCTCAAGAAAAGAAAGAGGGTTTACAGGCTAAGAAAACAGACTTCAAGAAAGGCGGGAAGAACAACAAATCCCATGAAAAGAGAAAGTGCAATTTCTGTGGCATTGTAGGACATATAGCGAAAGACTGCAGAAAGAAGAAGGCCAAGATGAATAGTCGTTGTTTCCATTGTGGAGAGACTGGACACTTGGCTAAGGACTGCCCAAAGAAGCGGGGGCAGGGACAGAGAACTGGATCCACCTCAGGGGGACAAGTTCACACGCTGACGGCACCTCCACAGGAACGAGGTAGAAATATTTCTGTAAAAAGCTTAGTTTATCTCTATGATCATCCAGTTCACACTCTCTTTGATTCTGGTGCATCACACTCCTTTATTTCATCTGCTTTAGTAAAATCTCTGCACTTAGACACTAGTATGATAGAAGATCCCTTGGTTGTTTCAAATCCAATTGGGGGCTCGACTTATTTGTTGATGGTTTGCTTGGATTTGAAAATCTCTATTCTAAGTGTTGAATTTAGATGTAGTGCCTTTGTTTTGGGCTTCTTGGGATATGGACTGATCTTAGGAATGGACTGGTTATCCAGTAATGGTGCCATTTGATTGTGAGAAAAGAGTGGTTAGACTCTTGACTCGGCTCGGTAACACTCTAGAGATTTCTTATAATCCCTTGAATGCTGTTATGCTTAGTTATCTAGAGTCGCTTGACGCTTCTGTTGAGAATTTGCAGTCGGTTAGAGTGGTCCGGGAATATCCGGATGTCTTTGAAGAGGTAAAGGGCTTACCTCCGAAGCGGGAAATAGACTTCCGCATATATCTTGTGAATAATGCAAAGCCCATAGCTCTACCTGTTAGACACATGGCTCCAAGGGAGAGAAAGGAGCTCAGTAAGCAAGTTAAGGAGCTTCCCAAGAAGGGGTTTATAAGGAGAAGTATCTCGGAATGGGGTGCTCCAGTGGTGTTCGCCACCAAAGCAGATGGTTCACTACGTCTTTGTGTGGACTATAGGGAGCTAAACAAGCTGACTAAAAAGAATAGACACCCGTTTCCCAGAATAGACGATTTGTTTGATCAGCTTGTAGGTGCGTGGGTCTTCTCCCAACTTAATCTAGCTACTGGGTTCCATCAGCTAAGGGTAGCTGAAGATAGCATTGATAAAACGGTGTTTAGAACCCCAGATGATTTCTTCGAGTGGCTTGTCATGCCTTTCGGCTTGACAAACGCAGCCGCTTATTTCGTAGACCTAATGAGCAGGGTGTTCAAAGAATTCCTCTATAAGTTAGTGGTGGTCTTCGTAGACGATATATTAATCTTCTCAAAGAATGAGGAAGAACATGCTCAGCATCTAAAGGAGATCATGGAAACTCTTCGAGTTCGTCAGCTAAAAGCCAAATTCTCCAAATGCCGCTTTTGAAGGGAAGAAGTAAGATTTCTTGGACATAAAGTGTCCAAAGAGGGGTTAACTGTGGACCCCGCGAAAGTGGTGGCAGTGCAAGATTGGAAGACACCAAGAAATGCAACCGAAGTCCGAAGCTTTCTTGGGTTAGCCGGTTTTTACCGAAAGTTCATTAGGGATTTCGCGAAAATCTCAGCTCCACTCGCAAGGCTAACAAAGAAGAATCCGGCGTTCGCTTGGGATTTGGATTGCGAGTTTGCTTTCCAAAAGGGCTCTCACAACAGCCCCAGTTCTGACTTTGCCAGATGGAAGCAAGATGTTCACCGTATACACGGATGCTTATGGTACGAGACTAGGCGCTGTTATGATGCAAGAAGGGAGATTAGTAGCTTATGGTGGAAGACAATTGAAAGTTCATGAAAAGAACTACCCAACCCACGATCTTGAGTTGGCCGCCATCGTCTTTGCGCTTAAGTCTTGGCGCCATTATCTCCTAGGTGAGAAGTTCAAATTATACACTGACCATAAATCGTTGAAGTATCTTTTCTCGCAGAAAGATCTTAACTTAAGGCAGCAAAGATGGATGGAGTTCCCTACCTCGTATGACTTTGAGATTTCCTATACTCCTGGCAAAGGCAACGTAGTAGCAGACGCGTTGAGAAGAAAGAAGCTGACCCTAAGCCGTCTCTTTGTAGAAAGGCAAAGCTTGGAGTATATAGCCAGTTTTGACTTTAGGCCCTCCTATGATTTTGTACCTGGTTTATTGGCATCACTAGAAGTTTGGCCCACTCTTTTAGACTCAATAGGGGCCGCACAATGTGAAGACTCTCAGCTTGTGGATGTGATTGATAAACTAATTAGGGGTGAAACTTCCAGTCACCTCAATAGGTACTCCATCGATGATAAGGGTTGGCTGAGACGAGATGGAAGACTGGGCGTCCCACAAGCAAGGGATTTAGTAAAGATGGTTCTCGAAGAAGCACATCATTCCATGATGACAATACACCCAAGTGGGGACAAAATGTACAAGGACATAAAGAGAGTTTTATATTGGAGCGGCATGAAGAAGGACGTGGCAGATTTCGTTTCTAAGTGTGTGACATGCCAATAGGTCAAGGCGGAACAAAAAAAACCTGGACGATTGCTTCATCCTCTAGAAGTCCCGCAATGGAAGTGGGATAGCATTTCAATGGACTTCATTGATGGGTTGCCTAGGTCAAGAAGGGGCAATACTAACATTTGGGTAATAGTGGACAGGCTTACAAAAAGCACCCACTTTATACCTATCAAGAGTAGAAGGACTGCCTCATCTCTATCTTCTCTTTATCTCAAGGAAATAGTTCGACTCCATGGAATACCCTCCAGCATAGTGAGTGATAGAGATCCCATCTTTACGAGCGAATTTTGGCGGAGTCTGCAAGAAGTTGTAGGCACACAGTTATGCTTGAGCATGGCCTACCACCCCCAAACTGATGGTCAGACAGAAAGGGTGAATAGAGTATTGGAAGATCTTTTGAGACTATGGGTTCTTGACTTCGGAGGGACATAGGAGGATCATCTTCCTTTAGTGGAATTCTCCTATAGTTACCAAGCCACCATCGGTATGGCGCCCTTCGAAGCCCTATACGGAAGACCGTGCCGATCACCAACTTGTTGGTAGGAGTCTACTGACAAGATTATACTTGGGCCAGATATGATTAGAGAGACTTCAGAAAAAGTGGACTTGATACGAAGGAGAATGAAGACTGCCCAAGACAGGTAGAAATCCTACGCCGACAAAAGAAGGACCGACCTTGATTTTGAGGTTGGGGACAGGGTTTTCCTTAAGGTATCCCCTTTAAGGAACGTCGTTCGCTTTGGATCCGCAAGAAAGCTAGCACCAAAATTTGTAGGACCGTTCCCTATCATCGAGAAGATTGGGAAGATGGCTTATAGAGTAGAGATACCTGAAAGATTGGCTGGAATTCACAACGTCTTTCACGTTTCTCATCTCCGAAAATGTCTACAAGAATCAGCGGAAGTGGTGGAGCCAAACATTCTAGAAGAAGCTGAAGTGGAACGCGAAGCAACTGTAAGGAGAGTTCCAACTCGAATCGTAGGAACTGAAGTGAAAAAGCTACGCAACCACGAAGTCAAGCTCATCAAAGTTCAGTGGAGCGACGTCGAGGAAGATGTGACTTGGGAAACTGAGGACAGAATACGCACGGCTTACCCTTTTCTTTTTGAGGGTACATCTTTGATCTCTCTTTTTTTCCTTAAGTTGTGATTGAATCTATCTTTTTAGGTATATCTCCTCGATATTATCCTTTATCCTTAGGTAGAAACCCCTTTGGATGTAAACATGTATTTGAAACATTTTATGGTTGATGGATGCAAGTGGTTGCTAGTGGTTGCTCGTGGATGCATATACACACACAACCTAGGTTTTAGATCAGCTCAGACACTTCATATTGCATATGCATATATTTATTCATATTTGTATGTGGTTGAAACTTGATATGTTGTCATATGGATGTCGCATTTGTATGAATGGTTGTGCACTCATGTAGAATTATTAGTAGGGGAAAATTTTGCATACATAATGGATTCATGACACTTACATGATTCGCATTAAGGAGGTCAACTGAATCAGTAGACCGTCGGATTTTGCAATAGATAAGGAAATGTACACACACTATGCATATGATCATAAAGTATTAGAAGTCTTTTAAGGACAATGGACGCTTGTGTTTGTTGGATGAGTAGATGGACGATTGGATGTTAGGATTTATGTTCTTCCAGACTTGAAGATTTCAGGGACGAAATCCTTTAAGGAGGGGAGAATGTAACACCCCGAATTTTATGTTAACTATAAATTAACAAATTAAAGTATAATTAATTCTAAATGAAAGAATTAAAGGAAACGGGTTACTCCATTGCGCTCGTCTCAGAATTCTGCCTGAGATAGAGTCCGAGTTTGCGTGAATCAGACTCCGTATGAAGAAGTTATGACCTCCGGAAGTTTCAGAATTCAAATTTAAATTCAAACGGTTCAAATTCGGTTCAAAATTCAAAAATCAGACCAAAACTGGGCTGGGCAGGAAAATTCCCGCCCAAGCACCAGGTCGACCTAGGGGTCAACCTGGGTGACCAGGTCGACCTGCCCAGTCGACCTGGTTTGGCCCTGGCTGGCCTGGTCGGGTTTCTGGTCGATTTTTGGGGCTTGGCTGTGTCACTAGGACTTACATGTCGCTTTCTGATTGGCTTCTCTTGAGATGGATGGTCTGGATTCACTCTAGCTTCATCGACGGCTCTAATCAGTTTGAAATTCTATAAATACAACCTTAGTCTCAACCTAAATTCACACAAATAATATAGTACTAGAGCCGTCATGCTGCTGAGAATAAACTAGGAGTGGCCGTCAGTTAGAAAGCTTAGAGACAAGCCAAAATTAAAGATAAAACACGAATCAAACAATGGTAGTCTACCCAAAGGAAAGCATTTCAAATTCAGAACTCGGAATCCATAATTCAAGTTCGTCGTTTGTTGTAAGTATAGTGATTTTTCCGATGTGAATAAAAGTTAGGATTTGATTCGATGTAAAATGGAAATGGAATTGTGTTATTGTATAATGATGATGTAAATTCATGTGTTGTAATGATTGTGGTATTGTGATGTTTGTGGTATAATTGACTTGATGTTGGATCCATTTGAATGTTTGTGGATTAATCTAGTTGATGTTGGATCTATTCAAATTCACATACTAGTTAGTTGGCTCATATCTATACCTATATGTTTAGGTGATTATGACAAGTTATATGTTGTACAATAGAACCTCTATGCCTAAATGACTATGTTCATATACATGCTCCTATGTTGCAAGTTCCTAATTGGATCCATGTCAAGATCCACTTTAATACATGTTTCATGTTGTAATTAGACATATGATTGGATCTAGTTCACACCCTTGTCATAAAATTATACATACTTATGAAAATGTCATATTCTTGTCATATGCTAGTGATGTTCGATGTTATGCCTAGATCCAAAACATGTTTAGGCTTATGTTGTCTAAATCATATGCTAATTTATGTGACACCTATTTGGTTAGATCCCTATTTCAATGCAAGTTCACATATATGTAAGTTGATTTAGGCTATGTTGCAAATTCACATGTATGTTGATTTAGTCTACGTTGCAAGTTCACACCTATGACATTCATGTTGACTATTTTGCAAGTTCACACCTATGATGTTCATATTGACTATGCCAAAAATGCCAAGTTTACACCTATGTCATGTTTATGTTAATGAACTGCTTTATGCCAATTTTGTGTACGCTAAATTAGGCTAAGTTGTTAGCCTAATATTATATGCTAAAAATCACGCGAACAAAAATTAGGCTAAGATTGTTAGCCTAATAGTTAGATGGGGTAGCGTTGGGATAAATTGGTAACTATAGGAAAACTTGACATAAAAATATATGAATTGGCGTGTTTGTCACATGCCAAAATTTGTGGCACTTAAACGGTATAAATTCTTATACCAAAAATGTTAAACTTGGAAAGTGGGCCATGACATTTAATTTACATATAATAAGTAATAAAGACATGTATTTAAATTTATAAAATACGAGTATGCTTAACACGAGGTTGGATTGAGTTGTGATGTAAACCTGCCCGGACCCGCCCGGCTGTCCAGTAGTCACAACAATACCTATCCAATGCGGGTGGTTAAGCATGGAGACCAATAAGGACCCGAGGTTAGACTGAGTTACGCTGTAACGGGGACCCATTTCAGCAGTAACCCAATTAGGTATCATGGTACCCTGAAACTATGCAGGGTGGGGCACGATTACTGGGCTGATTGTAAGCGGTCAAAAGCGACGGCGGTGGGTGCAACAGTGTGGGTTCTAACGGAGTGCGGGCGTGCACACACTTCGGAGCAGACAAACAGGGCACTGGGGCCTCCAGTAGTATAACCTATGCATTCTAGTATTGTGTCGGGCCGCCACCATGGGACTTGATACACCCCATGGTGGGACCAGCATAGGTATGTGCAATCTTTGGGGCCGTAAGACACAGATGATTATGCGAGTAGGAGCCGATCTTTAGAAAAAGGGGATCACTTCACCTCCTGCATGGGGTGCCAGTTAAGACAATGCAAATAGGTGCAGAGATATAGTGTGGGGTGCGATAGTATATTCGATTCAAACTGCTTTATCTTAGTCTATGATACTTCCTGTTTCCAGTTTATACCTATCATGCCCTTATTCTTATTCTCATACTGAAGAGTCACTAGACTTACCAGGCTTTATGTCTGACCCTATTTTCTTTCGTCTTCTTTTCTTCCGTCCCCCCCCCCCCAGGTCCACAGGGAGGAGACAACCCAGCTTAGTCAGACTCTTTGCAAGCTTCAAGATAGTAGATGTACGGTTTGGACTCTCTTTCATTGGCTATGGCTGTTGGACACACTCTATGGGGATTTACGTAGTTTTAATTATGTTTTATGCTTCTTTATTTAATAACCAAGACAGAAATGATGATGTAATGTTTTGGAAGTTATTATGTGACAGTTATGGAAATGTCTTGTATGAACACTTATTTTATGAAATAAAAAGTCTATTGTTTTCCGTTGCTTATATATATGTGTTTATATATATGTCTTGTGTTTATCTGTGACTTTTACTTATAAACCTCCACCAAAGTTAAGGCATTCCCTTTATGAGTGACCTTAATGGAGGGTGGGGTGTTTCAATATGTTTTGAAAAGAGGGTAATGAAATAATTTTACCCAAATATATTTTGATATAAAGAAAATATATATATTGGAATTATAATATATTGGATGTGTTGGTTGTGATTGTAATCAGATAGGATTATAATTGAAACGGTTATGTAAATAACCAATCAAAATTCGTACAAGTGTTACGAAATGAATAAAATCTGAATTTAAATTACAATTGAAATTTAAAACCCTGGAGGTTTGGAAAAGTGATTGTAAACGGTTTTGGATTAAATATATGAGAATTTTAAAATCCTGGGAGATTTTAAATTGTTTAAAGCATTGCAAATGATATTTTGAATTGATTTCAAAATGGAAGTGTTTAGAAATGGTTTTGAAAAGTGATATGGCATTGAACTCACTTCGATCGCTGGAAAAATATATTCTGATGATGAAGTCGACCATCATCGGTGTTCATTTTCAAGTTTCTAAGTGACAGATTACTACCAAAGATTTTGTTTTTGAATTGTTTGAGAAAAGCAAGTTGGTTTGAATTTTGAAAAGAAGTATTTGAATTTAGAAAACAACTAAGTGGTTTAAAACTCTCAGGAAGGATTGTTTGATTTGAAAACAATAAAATTAAAATTTGTAAAAGCAAATTCGAATTGAAATAATGCCAGTTAAGTGGTAATTGGAATTGGATTGGTTTAGAATGGTATCGAAACAAATTGGATTTATAAGATAGGAATTTGAAAAGATATTGGGTTGATGAGTTAATAATTTGGGATTAAGGATAGAACTTGAGTTCCAAATGAAATTTGGTTTGGATATAAGCGAATAGTTGTGTTGAACAGATATTGATTGGAAATTGGTTGGGATGACATTGGTATATGTTGAATTGATAATAGGTGAAAGTGATAGAGTTGATATGCCCGACAAAAAGGTACAAGTTTATATTTGGTATAAGCATGAGATTTATGAGCCGATTTGGCAAACCACTTGGCTGTTTAATTTTCTTTTGGGATGGAGAAGGCCCAGAGAGGCGAGTTGTAGTTGTACCTATCGACCAGTACAAAGGAGGTGCTGGCGAAATTTTTCGAAAATTTCGGGTGTTAGAAAATTTTCAAGATTTTTGAAAATTTTCGTTGATAAGAATTATTTAATATTTTAGTTGAAATAAATTGGTTCGGTTGAAACAGAAGTTAAGAAGTGAACAATTAAGTTCTAACCAGTCAATAGGGTTTGTTTTCTAACATATCAATTTCGAAGACAAAATTATTTTTAAGGGGGGAAGAATGTAATGTCCCGTATTTTTACGATGTAATAATTAATCTATTTAATTATTTAAATAGTGATTTAGAGAAATAAAGGGTTGTTTAATTAAATAATATTAAATATTCAATTAATTTAAATAATAGAATAATATATTAATTCCGAAATAGCCGGAAATAGTGAATTAACAATATAATGTGAACTGGAAATTTAAAATATTTAAGTCAGCTTAGAATTTGAATTGGAATAACGAATATATTATTTGAATGACAGTTGAACGTATAATTTATATTATAATTATAATCGAGCTCGAAATGGCGCGGCAGTTCGCTATTTGGCGATTCGAACTTTAAATGAATATACATAATCCATTTTAAATCGAATTTCTGTGAAATGAGAAACGTTCGGAGCTGGTGAAGTATATTTTTCTAGTGGAAGAGAAAAATCGGGATTCTGTCGTGTAGATTTTGAGTTATGTCCAAATTAAATTTTCGAAAAGTCGCTATGGAATTCCTTTATAATTTATAGCGATTTATTTATATTATAAATGGATTTTTTAATATAAATCGAATATCGATTCAACCGGGATTTGGATATCGAGTTATAAATCTAATTGGAGCTGTATGATATGCTATTGTGAATATATACGATAATATTAATTTATAAATGTTAAATTTATTTATTTTTAAATATATTAATATTTAAAAGGGTTTATTTAGAGCTTTAAAAATAGCCAGTTTTGCAAACGAACTCCGTTTTCGACGATACTAATTTTGTTGGATCCAAAATATCATATTATTGTTAGATTTCAAGTTTCATGATTTTTGGAGTCAGTATGTGTCCATACCTATTTTTAACGTGAAAAACAGTCAGCATTTTGACGATTAAAAATACACTGTGTGAGCAAACGGAGTCGGAATTCGACGAAACCAATTTCGTTGGGTCTGTAATGTCGAACTATAGCTGCATGTCCAGTTTCGTGATTTTTGGATATCGTATGTGATCACAGGTATCTTTAGAGGACGAATACAATTAGCGACGAATTAAAAACAAATAAAATAATCGAATAAAAAAAATATTATACTTTCCTGTAAATATCACTAACCTTCCCATAACCCTAAAAAGAATTTTCTCTGGTCAATACCCCAAGCCGCCATCAGTTTTTTTCTCAACGTGAAGAAATATACTCCATAAATTCATATATAATACTATAAATCATAAATTTCATATATTTGGATTCGTATAAGTATCCCCTTCATTTTCATATGTGTAATAACATGGAAATCCGAGCCAATTTAAAATTTTTATTTTGGCAATTTTAGAGAATTTTGAATATTTAAAATGAATTATTTTAAATAAAAACGACGAGAAATTTATTTTTAATAGAATTCGAACATATAGTTTTATATAAATCGACGTTAGAATATAAATATTATTTATAATTATAAAAGGAATTGAAAATGGCGCGGCAGTTCGATAATTCGATTTCAAATTTCAAATGAATATATAGGATTCAAAATAAACCGGATTTTAGTGAAACCAAAAATATTAGGATCTATTTGTGAATATCTTTCCAACTAATCCGAAAAATCAAAATTTCATAGCGGGAATCAAAAGATATGCCCAGTTGAAAATTCAGAATAGTCGCTATGGAATTTCGGCCCTTAAAAATAGCCATTTTGCAAACGACCTCGGTTTTCGACGAAACCACTTTTGTTGGATCCGTGATGTCAAGTTATTGCTGGGTTTCAAAATTCGTAATTTTTCGAATCAATATGTGAGTGTGGCAAAGGAAAACGCGTTTTACCAGTTTTAGTTGATTTTAATCGACTGGAAAATGGCCATTTTTCAAACATTCTCAGAATTTAACGAAATTAGTTTTGTTAGGACCGTATCGTCAATACGAAGCTAGAAAATATTTTTCGGGAATTTTTAGAGTTAGTATGTGGCCCCGGTAAATTGAAATGTGCGTTCAAAATCAATATATAGATTTATATTTTGATTTTGACGGAAAATGATCGAAACGATCGAATCAGCTTACGATACATATCCCATTGTGTTCGGAATGAGGGTAATTAGCTATGGACGACAGGCGGTGGGTCTCTATTGGAGATCGAATTTAGAAGTTGCTTTTTTAGAATTAATTTAATAATAAAAAATATATATTTATATTTAAAGCCCCCCACCCTCAATCCTTTCTCAACCGTTCATTTCAGAAAAGAAAAAAGAAAAAAACCTAAAACTAAAGCCCAACGCCCCACCCCAGGCCACGACGGCTTCCCCCTCCCCCCGGCCGATCGCCACCTCGCCGCAACCCACCACACCGCGCTGCCCCCCCTCTTCTCCTTCCACCATAATACGAACCCCCCTCTCTCGATCGAACCGTAGGAACCCCCTACCTTTCGATCGAATCGCAGAAAACCCCCCTCGCGCATAGTTCAAACAACGGAAAGCCCCTCCCTTCCATCAATGTGAGTTAAACTGATTTTTTACTTTGCTTTATAAACTGATTTTTACTTTGCTTTACAAACTGATTTTTACTTTGCTTTATAAACTGATTTTTACTTTGCTTTATAAACTGATTTTTACTTTGCTTTATAAACTGATTTTTTTTGTCATAGGAAAATAAGATTTTTCATCGTATATAGAAGTGATTTTTATAATGAAATGGCGAATGTAAAATTTTGATTTTTATCGTTGAAAGAAAATATTGTTGGCAAGTTGAAAATATTTTCAAGGGTATAAAAATATGATTTTTATACTTGTAGCAAATTAAAAATACGATCTTTATCTAATAGAAGATATAAAAATATTATTTTTATATAAGTAGAGTATTAAAAATATGGTTTTTTATTAAGGTAGAGTAATAAAAATATAATTTTTATATAGGTATGATAATAAAAATTCGATCTTTATATAAAAAGTAAATATATAAAAATATAATTTTTATATAGAAGGAAGCATCGTAAAAAAATATAAAGTAGAAATATAATTTTATTATATGATTAGAATTATAAAAATATGATTTTTATGTTATAGGAGGAATAAAAATGTGATTTTTATTCATGTAGTGCAATAAAAATATAATTATTATCATATTACTAGCAAGATAAAAATATAATTTTCATCATGGAAGTAGCGGTGTAAGGGAGTGATTTTTACATATGTAGAAACGTTATAAAAATATAATCTTTATTGGAAGAAGAGCGATATAAAAATATAATTTTTATATAGAGAATAGCGTAATAAAAATAGAATTTTTATCTATATAGTAGCGGTATAAAAATGTGATTTTTATATATGTAGTGGCTACGGACGATGAAATTGACAAAAGGCGAGCGCGACGAAGATTTCTACATAAGAAGAGTCGTGGCGTTTGGTTTAGCTTATCGGTGAGAACTCCTCACTTTTAAATTTATTTTCTAGTTGAAATATATACTAGGATGCAGACGGTGTTTAGTAGCACCCGACACCCGTCGTCCACAGACCATGGATGGCTTGTATGTTTGATTGTTTATTGTGGTGAAAATTGATTGTGTGATGTGATGTGAAATGAAATAAAATATTTATACAGTTAAAAATATTTATAGTTGAAAATAGAATTTTTAACGTGTATTTAAAATGAAATAAATATAAACAAATCGGACGATTTGTTTATATACACACATTTGACTTATATTGATTGGGACGATAAATTTTACACATCGCCCAACTGCACAAATAAAATCTGTGTTTGATTGTTTGAAAACCCCACACGAGTATTGGGTTGATATATGACATACACTAATCCCAATAATTAGTTGTATGTCGATCGATTGTTTGACAGACTGTTATAAGCGTTGAATATTTATATTTGATGCTTATACAGTGTAGAACGCACTTTGGATGATGGTTGGGTGTTTATCGTCATTGTTGTATATATGAGTTTGATGAAATCCATATAACTAAAATTATATGGTAATTGAATGTGTCTGATTCCAGTTCAGAGTTATCGAATAATTTAAAAAATAATATTCTTTGAATATTGAAATGTGAAGCCGTGTTAAGTAGTTACAAGCCATTTTAACACGAACGGGAATTTTGTCGATTTTATAATGAATATTGAAAGTGATTTCAAAATCGAATATTTACAAATGAATTCGAATTGAAATTGAATAGAAATGAATTCGTATTGAAATTGAATAAAAATGAACTCGAATTGAAATTGAATAGAAATGAATTCGAATTGAAATCGAATAGAATTGAATTCGAATTGAAATTGAAATTGAATTGAAATGAATTCGAATTGAATAGAAATGAATTCGAATTGAAATTGAATAAATTTAAAATTCAAATTGAATTGAAAACGAACAGAAATTGAATTAAAAATCGATTTGAATTGAAATCAATTTGAAATGAATTTAAAACGAATTTATAAGAAAAAAATCAATTTTGACTTGAATTTGAAATGAAGTTGAAATCGTTTCGAAAACGAATTAAAAACGATTTATAAAATACGTTTTAAAAGGAAATCGATGAAATATATATATAATATATATATATTATATATATATAATGGCCTGAATAGAACGCGCCGCGCCGCGGCAGTTCGTGAATTTCGACTATTGACTTCGAATGGATATTGCGGGAGATCCGACCGTCGGATTCTCCTGAAACCAGAACCGTTGGCTTCGTATCGAAAAGAGCTTTCCAATGAATATTAGAAATCTGAGATCTAACGGTTGGATTTGGAATTATGTCCAAATCAATTTGGAAAAGGTCGCTGTAAGTGCAGTTCGATGGCCGTTGATGGAAATCGACTGTACGGGCCTTGATAAAATTATTAAAAATAGTAATAATTTGTGTAAAATCATAAGAAATGATTTGGGAAAAACTGGGATGAAAAACTCCATATTTGAAAAGATAAAAATAGATTTTTATCGAAATGAACAAGTTTTGAACTAGAATTAAAATCAATTTATTTTTGAAATAAATAAATTGAATTTGAAGTGGTTTTGAAAATAACCAGAATTTCCGATATATAAAGTTGGAATGGATTTGAATCAAAATTATCTTCGGAATATTTTGATGTTGGATTTTGTTATTATATAGATATGGTTAAGGGAATTTGAAAGATATATATATATCTCGTTATTCCAATACGATATTTGTTGATTTCAGAATTTGATATTGAATATAAGCCGATATATTTTCTATTCAGAGCCTTGTATTTAATATCAAATGTGATTTGGGTTTGTCGTGAATGGCATCTTCATTAACACTGTTCTTAAACCCAGTTGAGAAAAAGATTAAATCTTTTTATTTAGATTTAATGAAGTGTACCAATTAAATGGTATTTAATTGGAATTGAATTTGAATTGATTTTTGGGTTTATCGTGAACGGAGGTTTTAATAACACTTGTTCTATAACCCGATAATTAATGGAATGTGATTTTGGGTTGTCGTGAACGGTATCTTCAATAATACTGTTCTTAGACCCAATTGAGTTATGAAAAATCAGAAACTAACTGGAGATTAGTTAAGTTGAATGGTTTCTTGGGTATTGATCTGATGTTGGTTTCGGCCTTCGGGGTTAATACTTAGGGAATTGCTCACTTGCTATTTTACGGTTAAAGGCTGATAGAATGGAATGTGACTTTGGGGTTTATCGTGAACCGTGTTTTAAATGACATTAATTCTTTAACCCAGTTAAAGATTAAAACTAAGTGGAGTTTTAATGAATTTTTAATTAGATTGAAAAGGATAGAGAATGGAGTATCACCAGTTTTGCTCCAGGCGATAGTTAAATCTTTAATTAGATTTGAACGTGAAATAGTAATTGAATTTACCGATAACACCGTGGTGTCAGATATGAAGTATTACCAGTTTTACTTCATGAGATGAATAGGTTGGGATTGGGAAATCAAAACAAATGATTACTTCGGTAAGGTTCGTTAATCCTGGCTAGTTTGGATAAACCATAATTTGGTTTGAATTGATATTCAAAAGAGGATTAAAGAATCAATTTAAAAGAATTTATCTTTGATAAAATTAATGGGAACCTTTCCCTAGAAATGTGAAATTTAGAAACTAACTGTAGGTTAGCTAAGAGGAATGGTTTCCTGGGTATTGATCTAATGTTGGTTTCGGCCTTCGGAATTAATGTTTGGGGAATTATTCTCTTGCTAATTTACGGTTAGTGACTGATGAATTGGAATGAGGCGTATGTTGTGTTTGTGTAACACTTGTTTATTATATACGCGAGTTATTTGGAAAGACCGGGTTTATCTCATTTTGAGTAACTGATACGACGATAAGTTGAAGGTGAAGACGGTGGTTGAAGACCGGAGGTCTTCACGTCGTTTGGGTGATTACTGATGATCTTGATTGGGTCGTACACCCAAGAGGAGGGAATCAGTTAGTGGTCGTCCAGACGTACTTGGAGATCGATGGATATGCGAGGTACAAGGTGCCTCCGGTTTCGTTCAGACCCAGAACGGACGTGTAAATGGACTGTGTGTCTGACATTGGATATCATTCTGTGTGATTGATGAATATCGGTTGCATGGACTGGTTTGCCTGTGTGGCGTGCTAAGATGCAAATGATCAAGGCTTCTGTTGAAAAGTAGAGTCTTGTGGTTGATGATCAAAGCACAGCCTATGTGGCATAGCTTTGTGTAACGTTGATTCGCGAGCCTCACACCCCGGTTGTGAACCAGAAACGGGAGAGGACACCAGGGAGGGCATGCGTTTCCTTCTAGTTAGAAGTGGTGTCAGTGGTTTGACACGCCCTGACGAGTTTGACTTATGTGGTTGTTGCTGTTGCGAGGCGCCTCGGATATGTCGGTGACTATGTGAAGCCGATGGAGTCACTCGTTGACTCATTGACACCCCAAAGGGTGGGGAAACGCAGTGTTCAGGCATTTTAATCCACATCGGTGGACCGGCCCTGACGATCCAAAGGCTTGACTGAGTACTTGCCTGAGACATGGGCTAGAGCGTCCCGAATTCAGTAGAGGACTATCTTTTGCCCTGGTTCACAGATGGAAATCCAATTTCCAAATACGATATGTGCGGTTTTGATTGTAAACCTATATATGGCGACATAGTGGCATGGGAGCTCATGTCGCCCATGATTGATATTTATGATTGTATATAAAATCAGAAACTAACTGGAAACGAGCTAAGATGGGTGGTTTCCTGGGTATTAGTCTGATGTTGGTTTCGGCATTCGGGGTTAATACTTAGGGAATCGTTCTCTTACTCATTTCCGATTGGAGTCTGATTAAGAATTAAAACATGAATTTAGCGTATCAAGCATTCTTTGGCTATTATAAGGTAAAAACCCTATCCTCCGGCTTGCGTTGCATTGTGTGATGGGACCTGGGTCTTAAAATAGCTTCATTGTTCTTTATTTAGCATTGCGCTGTTTGTTTTATGCACTGGTATTCTTAGGAGGAAAACCGTTCCGTGTTATACGGCGTGGTCCCTTGATTTACCTAACTTTAAAATAAAGATAAATGACTGTTTTAGTTCTCACACCAGTCACATGACTGACCTGGAGTTTATTGTTTTAACCTAAACTCTGGGTGCCCTTATTTTGACATGGGCAGCTAGTAGTTTTGGTTTTGCAGATTTATATTCACAGGATCCTGATTTACAGCTGTAACGATACTCAGAAAGCTCTGTATCCGTGTATTACTTCTAGTTGTGTATTGTATTATTTTCCGCTGCTAAGTAATGTATTATAACACTGATATTTTTCTGCTGTATATTATTTGTTTATACTCTGTATATTCTTGTATTCTGATGAATTGTTGTAATAAACAATGAAATGTTCTTCTGTCTGCGTTTGAATTGGTCGTGTTCTCAAAACAATCATGGGTTTCTAACGGTCTTGATCGGTTTAGCGACTGATTCGGATCAAGCGAAATTCCCGGTCGTTACATTTTGGTATCAGAGCTTTGGTTTACAAAGCTCGAGAACAAGACACGTTAGAACCAAACGAAAGAATTCATCAGAGGTTGGATTAGTAATATCCAATGGGAATGACTCGTTAGAGATGGGATCAGTAGTATCCTAGAACGAGTGTGAAGGTTATATTTTTAAAATGAAAACAATTTTTTTTTTTGAAAATTTAAATGAATTATTCAACGTATTTGAATATTTATTTGTATTTAATTTGGACAATCCAATATATAAAGATTTTTCATATACGCCTTGCAAACGTGTATTCGAAGTTTTAATATACTGGATAGATATAGAATCACACTCTAGTCGCTCGGGGATGAAACTATTGATGACTATATAGCATCAGTAGCTTGTGTTCGAGTTTCGAAAGTGGGATTTCTATATATTTCCAATTGACTGGTGTGAGAACCGAAACTAGATTGGGCTTATTGTTCTGATTTGGCATCAAAAAACGTGATTTTTGACTATATATCAAAATTATGAGTTTGAAACGTTAATCAACTAATTGATTGATGGTTGTTTTGTTTGATTTATTAAATGTTGAACCTTCAGCCAAATTGAACCAAAAATTGAATTGTATTGTAAATTTATCACATTTGCATGCATGTACATGTACTTACATTGAACAGGTCATAGCAAGGAGGCTAGAGCAGAAGAATAAAAAAATTTGCCCGACAAATAGGTACATGTTTACCATAATTTACTATTTTGTTTGGGTGATGATGATTTTATATGCCGATTGGCTAGCCGCTTGGCTTTTTTCTTTTTCTTTCGGATTGAAGAAGGCCATGGGAGGCTATATGAAATATCCCCAAGTCCCCGGTGCAGGGGAGGTTATGGCGAAATTTTTCGAAAATTTAGGGCGTTAGCCAAATTTTTGAAAAATTTGAAAAGTTCTTAGAAACTGAAAAGTTGAAGAATTTAAGCCGTAAAGAAAATAATGGAAGTTGAGTTGATTGGTTGAACAACTTTCGACTTCGTTCCTTTTCGGGGACGAAAAGTTTTAAGTGGGGGAGACTGTAATAACCCGGAAATCCGAGCCAATATAAAATTTTTATTTTGGCAATTTTAGCGAATTTTGAATACTTAAAATGGATTATTTTAAATAAAAACGACGATAAATTTATTTTTAATAGAATTCGAACGTATAATTTTATATAAATCGACGTTAGAATATAAATATTTATTTATAATTATAAAAGGAATTGAAAATGACGCGGTAGTTCGATAATTCGATTTCAAATTTCAAATGAATATACAGGATTCAAAATAAACCGAATTTTAGTGAAACCAAAAATATTAAGATCTATTTGTGAATATCTTTCCAACGAATCCGAAAAATCAAAATTTCATTGCGGGAATCAAAAGATATGCCCAGTTGAAAATTCAGAATAGTCGCTATGGAATTTCGGCCCTTAAAAATAGCCATTTTGCAAACGACCTCGGTTTTCGACGAAACCACTTTTGTTGGATCCGTGATGTCAATTTATTGCTGGGTTTCAAATTTCGTAATTTTTCGAATCAATATGTGAGCGTGGCAAAGGAAAACGCGTTTTACCAGTTTCAGTTGATTTTAATCGACTGAAAAATGGCCATTTTTTAAACGGTCTCAGAATTTGACGAAATTAGTTTTGTTAGGACCGTATCGTCAATACGAAGCTAGAAAATATTTTTCGGGAATTTTTAGAGTCAGTATGTGGCCCCGGTAAATTGAAATGTGCGTCCAAAATCAATATATAGATTTATATTCTGATTTTGACGGAAACTGATCGAAACGATCGAATTAGCTTACGATACATATCCCATTGGGTTCGGAATGGGGGTAATTAGCTATGGACGACAGGCAGTGGGCCTCGATTGGAGATCGAATTTAGAAGTTGCTTTTTTAGAATTAATTTAATAATAAAATATATATATTTATATATAAAGCCCCCCCTCAATCCTTTCTCAGCCGTTCATTTCAGAAAAAAGAGAAAAACCTAAAATTAAATCCCGACGCCCCACCCCAGGCCACGGCGGCTTGCCGCCGCCCCCCTGGCGATCGCCACCTCGCCGCAACCCACCACACCGCGCCGCCCCCTTCTCCTTCCACCATACTCCGAACCCCCCCTGTAGTAACCCGCATTTTTAGCTGCCGAATAATTAAATTATTTAATTATTTAAATATCGTTTTGGCGATATCGACGACCTGAATTAAATAAAAATGATTATTTAATTAATTTAAATAATAGGATAAAATATATTTATTTCTGAATTAGCCGGAAATAGTGGAATTGACAATATTGTGTAAACTGGACGGTTGAAAATATATAATTCAGTTATATTGAATTATATTGATGAATATATTTATATAAGCCAATTGAATTTATAATTTATAATATAATTAAAATAGAGCTCGAAATGGCGCTGTAGTTCGCTATTTGGCGATTTGAACTTCAACTGAATGTACATGATTCGTTTTAAGCCGGATTTCTGTGAAACAAGAAACGTGTGGAGCTGGTGGAGTATATCTTTCTAGTGGAAGAGAAAAATCAGGATTTCGTCGTGTAGATTTTGAGATATGTCCAAATCAAATTTTAAAATAGTCGCTATAGAATCGTTTATCGACCGTAACGGTTTATTCAATATAACTAGTTATCGGATTCGAATTTCGAAAACGGTTCTTTTGGGAAGTAGTGATAATTTAATTTTTAGGATTTTTCTGTAATTTTTAATTAATTAAATAAGCAACTTTTTATTTGGGGTATTTGGCACCCTGTATCAACATTTCGGGGTTTCACAATATGAGTTGAACTACCGATATTATTATATTTTTGGGATCGTGAGACGGTGTTGATCACAACGGTATATATATATCAGTCAGTAGCGAGATATACATGTATGTATGATCATTATACAAAACTCAGTAATGTACAAAGCAACTGTGTGGACTAACGAAGGGCCACCACACCTCTTTTCAACAAACCCCATCCTTACAAATACCCCCTCGTACAAGCCTTATGACCTAAAACCAAAGCTTGAAACCAGCCGTGGTTTCTAAATTTTAAAACATGAAAAGAAGAAAATCCTCACAAAAAAAAATCAACAGAAAAATATCCTAACAAACTTGTGAACCCCAACCAAGCCACGTTACTTTCTGCTCAGCCGCAAACATTACCAACCTCAAGCATAAAAACTCCAGAACTCATTCGTTCTCCTAAAACAGCAAAATCGCAGGTAAGAAAATGAAGAACAAATCAAATAGAAAGTTATAAATTGTAAATCTAGTATTTTTGGCTTCCTGGTGAGATCTATTTCGAGTCTATACCCTTTCAAGCTAGTTCGAACAACCATCTTTCTCCGTTGGAAACTTACAGTGGAGCTAGGGTTCACTTTATCTTGAAATTGCGGCATCTGTTGGAGTTTTAAAGTGGTTATTGGTGTTTAGGAGATCAAATAGCGTTGGCGTGCCTTTTTGCGAGGAGATCGACACAAATTTTTGTCGATGCCTACTGTAGGAAATCCGACATCGGTCCTTTAGGGGTGAACTCGAACTTGCATTGATGGCGTTGGAGATGTAGAGGTCGGAGAGGGGAGATTAACGGCGGTGTTGGAAGTTGATTCGGTGGATGATGAGATGGGGGTAGACGGTCAAAAGGAGGTCAACTATGGGTGTTTTGAAATATTTGGAGCGAAGTTGTGATCGGGGAAGAAGAGTAGTGGTCATGGGCTTTCAAAGGAGAAGTTGGGCCATGATATTTGAATTGATGGTGAGGCCCGATAACCTTTTTAATTGATGTAAATTATGTATATAAAATGTGTACCAATTTCTAACTATCATAACTTCGTCATACGTAAACGAAATTCAGCGAAACAAGATCCATTGGGATCGTATGGACGAACACTTCACCATGGAGCAGACTGGGAGTGGAGTGGAGCTCATTACAATTTATGGCGAAATAAATTGCCCGTCGCAATCAAATAACGCAAACCGTTATTTAACGATTAACGCGCAAATGTGAGTAAATCTCACTAACTTTGTTCAGTTTATATTTGTATAAACTGTACTTTATTTTTAATGATTGATTGCTGTGTATTGATTGTTAGATTGGACTGTTAAATTGGACTATTAAATAGATTTGATTGAAAACGTAGATATAGTTATATATAGAAAACCGTCAATCAAATATGGATTCTGATTATCAGTATATTTCATGTTGGGATGAAATTGATGTATATTATACTGTGTAACATCTGTGATGCAGGGAAACAGGTTGGAGGAATCCGATTGGATTCCTCAACAGTTATTTTACTGTGATTTATATATTGTGATATATAATCTGTTGGCGATTATATGTGGTTGAACGAGATTAAACATCGTGATTTGATATGATTGAATACCGTAACATACCGGAACGTAGATAAGGGAATTTTCAAAGTGATATTGAAAATAGCATATTTATAAAATGGGATATTTATAAATAAGCGATATTTATAAAGTGGAATATTTATAAATAAGGAATATTTATAAATTGGGATATTTATAAATATGAGATATTTGAAAAAAAGGAAATAATTTCAAACCATGTTCTTTTTGAATGGAAAGGCCTGTGTGGCGAGTTTGGGGATTTTCCCGATGCTTCCGATACAAAGGAAGTTATGGCGAATTTTCCCGGGAATTTAAGGAGTTAGAATATTTCAAGAATAAATTTGAAAAGGTAATATTTGTAAACCATTTGCAAATAGAATTGGAAAGGAAACATTATAAAAAGGGAAATCATTTTTAAAGTGTAGAACCATTATTTAAAAATAAATCTTTTCAAATGAATAAAACGTTGTTAAAAAGGAAATCTTTATAAAGTGAAAAAAGTTAATCGAATATGGTATTCGAAGTTAGTTAATCGAATATGGTATTCGAAGTTCGTTAATCGAATATGGTATTCGAAGTTAGTTAATCGAATATGGTATTCGAAGTTAGTTAATCGAATATGGTATTCGAAGTTAGTTAATCGAATATGGTATTCAAAAGTTAGTTAATCGAATATGTTATTCGAAAGGGGTTAGTCAAGTCGAGTTAGTCAAATAGAGTTAACCAGTTAGAGTTAACCAGTTAGAGTTAACCAGTTGGAGTTAATTAGTCGGAGTTAATCGATTAGAGTTAAAACGAACTAGAATTAATCAAATATAGTTATTTGAGACAGAGTTAGTCAAACATAGTATTCAGGGTAAGTTGCCATCTTGTATGACTGCTAGCGTAATTCGCAGGGCTGTAAATAGCCTACGGCGGTCGGATGTTTCCTGAGGGAATCAGGCGTAACCATTGTGATCGCGACGATCTAGAGTCAAGCGAATGGAGTTAAATAGAGTTGTCGAATAGTAGTTGTTCGAATGGAGTTAAATAGAGTTGTCGAATAGTAGTTGTTCGAATGGAGCTAAATAGAGTTGTTGAATAGTAGTTGTTCGAATGGAGTTAAATAGAGTTGTCGAATAGTAGTTGTTCGAATGGAGTTAAATAGAGTTAGTCGAATATAGTTTATTCGAATAGAGTTGAATAGAGTTAATCGAATAGTAGTTATTCGAATAGAGTTAAATGGAGTTAAATCGAATATTAGTTATTCGATAGGAGTAAATCAAGTTGAGTTAAATAAACCAAGTTAGTCGAGCCTAGTTAATTGAACCGAATTGGTCGAACCAAGTAAGTTAAGTTAGTCGAGTTAAGTTCGTCGAGTTAAATAAATCGATGTTAGTTTCATCGAAAGGAGTAATCGATGTTAGTTTCATCGAAAGGAGTTATCGATGTTAGTTTCATCGAAAGGAGTAATCGATGTTAGTTTCATCGAAAGGAGTTATCGATGTTAGTTTCATCGAAAGGAGATATGGATGTTAGTTTCATCGAAAGGAGTTATCGATGTTAGTTTCATCGAAAGGAGTTATCGATGTTAGTTTCATCGAAAGGAGATATGGATGTTAGTTTCATCGAAAGGAGTTATCGATGTTAGTTTCATCGAAAGGAGTTATCGATGTTAGTTTCATCGAAAGGAGATATGGATGTTAGTTTCATCGAAAGGAGTTATCGATGTTAGTTTCATCGAAAGGAGTTATTGATGTTAGTTTCATTGAAAGGAGTTATCGATGTTAGTTTCATCGAAGGGAGTTATCGATTATAGTTTAATCGAAGTGAGATTTTCAAATATGAGATATTTGAAAAGGAAGAGTTATCAAATATTAGTTATTCGAAGAAAGATTATCGAATATCGTTTATTCGAGGAGTTAGTTAATCGAATATAGGTTATTCGAAGAAGAGTTAATCAAATAGAGATTTCTCGAAGAGAGTTAATCGGCAAATTCGATTATATCGAATTCGGGAAGTACTTATACTTTTCGGTGTTTAAATAGAGATTTATTTATTTATAAATAAATAAGTGTTAGGTTAATTATTCACTAATAAGAACAGAAGTTATAATTAAAGTTAGATAATTTGAAAGTAAGGATTATAACGTTATCGTTATAACCAATGTTTTAAATATAGAAGTGGATTAGAAAAATTGAATTCGAGAAAGGCGTAAAGAAGTTGTTAAAGATAAAAAGATAAACTTTGACCATTTTGAAGTTATAACGTTGTTCAGTTAAGGTCTGAGAGGTAATTATACCCCAACTTGAGTGACTTCCTTCTTAACTAAGAAATGGTAAGGTTTGATCGTAAAGGAATTTTGGAAATGTTTTCCAAACGAGAATCAGAAATGTTTTCTGATAAAAGAAAAATAAGAATTTAGAATATAGGGAAATAGGAGATAAGTAAATAAATGAACTAAAGGGATTTATGTTAAATGATGTTTGTTCGATATAATTTCCATTTGGAAATAATATCGTTGTTTGCACACTTGTTTTCCTTTGATAGTTAACTCACCGACTATCGAAGTTTTGACCATTTTAACGTTGTTAATATGGAGAGACCGGTTGGATTATTATCCATAGAACCACTCTGTATTGGCATAAGCGTCGCGAATCATATATGCCAAAGATAATTGAAGACAGAGTAAAATGCAAGGGCTATCCTGTTTACAGAATAGTGCCTTCGGTTTGTCCAGTCCCAGGACAACTTGTATGGACGAAGGTCTGACGGAGTATATCCAATGGATCGCGTAAGTTGATCTGTTCAAACGTATTCACGTGTGGTGGCGGAGGAATTCGTTTCTCTTAGTTGTATACCCGTGTTATTTTTGGATAAGTCAATTTGTGATTTGGCGGGTATGACGATGTGACATTTCTAAGTGAATGAAGATGGATGTCTGACATAGTATTTCCAGACGGTCACGTACATTGATTTCTTCAACCGTACCAAGAGTGAAAGCGGAGAAGGAAACTTCTTTAGGCTGACACGTAATGTATGGTTGTAGACGTCAATTAGTGATTCTGATGGATTTGACAATGTAGCATTCGAAGTGAATCTGATGTAATGATAAAGCGTAGCTTCTAGCCTCATCAACCGGTAAATGACAGAAATCGGGCAGGCAGCATGGCTAAGTCGGTCGCACCGAAGTAGGGTGTATAATCACCTATCTAGAGAATATTCATTTGTTTCTTAAATCTATCAATGCTGTCCCATATATATACGGGAACAGTTGCTGATCCCAACCGTTGGTGATGTACATTCGATACACTCAAGCGAAATGAGTGGTCGGTCATGTGTGGCTGAGTTGCAAGATGTTCTTGTTGAACTCCAGTGTATCGTTCCTAGAGTACACTGATCGGAAGGTGATTCCATACCTTGTCATAGTTGGAAATCCATTATCCAATATGTGCTTGCGATTTTGATTGTATACTATATATGTAGAACGTGAGATGAAAGTGTTTATACTAGTTGATATCTATTTGTACATAGACATTATTATAATATCAAAAGATTTTTGATATAAAGATATTTTGGATTCTCATAAGGGAAAAACCCGTTCCGTTATGCGGCGTGGTCTTATGAGATATCGTTTACTTGTTCATATACCTGTTTAAACTGTTTTACTCATACCAGTCCCATGACTGACCCGGAGTTTATTTGTTGTTTTCCCTAAACTCTTGGGTGCCTAAATTTGTACGGGCAGTCAAGTAGTCGGGTTTTACAGATATACTGGAAGAGCTTGGAGCAGGAGGCTTCAAGATCATATAGCTATAGTTATTTCCGCTGTGTTGTAAGTGTTGTACTCTGATAAGTGCTATTGTATACATAACTGTTATATTTCAAAGTTATGTTATCTATTATATGTTATTCGTTCCGCTGTGAGGTTCGTGTTACTCTGATGTTATGTTCTTCTCCTTCTTCTATTCTAAGTTTCTATCTTATCTATCCTCACCCTCTGTCTTCTTTCTATTAGTTTCTTGAATTTCCAGTGCGATTTGGGTTGGACTTGTGTTATTTAGTCAGCTCAAATTCCCCTGGATTTTCGGGTCACTACACCCCCCTCCCCCCTCTCGATCGAACCGCAGGAATCCCCCCACCTCTCGATCGAATCGCAGAAAACCCCCCTCGCGCACAGTTCAAACAGCGGAAAGCCCCTCCCTTCCATCAATGTGAGTTAAACTGATTTTTACTTTGCTTTATAAACTGATTTTTACTTTGCTTTATAAACTGATTTTTACTTTGCTTTATAAACGGATTTTTACTTTGCTTTATAAACTGATTTTTTTGTCATAGGAAAATAAGATTTTTCATCATATAAAGAAGTGATTTTTATAATGAAATGGCGAATGTAAAAATTTGATTTTTATCGTTGAAAGAAAATATTATTGGCAAGTTGAAAATATTTTCAAGGGTACAAAAATATGACTTTTATACTTGTAGCAAATTAAAAATATGACCTTTATCTAATAGAAGATATAAAAATATTATTTTTATATAAGTAGAGTATTAAAAATATGGTTTTTTATTAAGGTAGAGTAATAAAAATATAATTTTTATATAGGTATGATAATAAAAATTCGATCTTTATATTAAAAATAAATATATAAAAATATAATTTTATATAGAAGGAAGCATTGTAAAAATATATAAAGTAGAAATATAATTTTATTATATGATTAGAATTATAAAAATATGATTTTTATATTATAGGAGGAATAAAAATGTGATTTTTATTCATGTAGAACAATAAAAATATAATTATTGTTATTATTACTAGCAAGATAAAAATATAATTTTCATCATGGAAGTAGCGGTGTAAGGGAGTGATTTTTACATATGTAGAAGCGTTATAAAAATATAATTTTTATTGGAAGAAGAGCGATATAAAAATATAATTTTTATATAGAGAATAGCGTAATAAAAATAGAATTTTTATCTATATAGTAGCGGTATAAAAATGTGATTTTTATATATGTAGTGGCTACGGATGATGAAATTGACAAAAGGCGAGCGCGACGAAGATTTCTACATAAGAAGAGTCGTGGCGTTTGGTTTAGCTTATCGGTGAGAACTCCTCACTTTTAAATTTATTTTCTAGTTGAAATATATACTAGGATGCAGACGGTGTTTAGTAGCACCCGACACCCGTCGTCCACAGACCGTGGATGGCTTGTATATTTGATTGTTTGTTGTGGTGAAAATTGATTGTGTGATGTGATGTGAAATGAAATAAAATATTTATATAGTTAAAAAAAATTATAGTTGAAAATAGAATTTTTAACGTGTATTTAAAATGAAATAAATATAAACAAATTGGACGATTTGTTTATATACACACATTTGACTGATATTGATTGGGACGATAAATTGTACACATCGCCCAACTACACAAATAAAATCTATGTTTGATTGTTTGAAAACCCCACATGGGTATTAGGATGGTATATGACATACACTAATCCCAATAATTAGCTGTATGTCGATCGATTGATTGGCAGGCTGTTATAAGCGTTGAATATTTATATTTGATGCTTATACAGTGTAGAACACACTTTGGATGATGGTTGGGTGTTTATTGTCATTGTTGTATATATGAGTTTGATGAAATCCATATAACTGAAATTATATGGTAATTGACTGTGTCTGATTCCGGTTCAGAATTATCGAATAGTTTAAAAAATAATATTCTTTGAATATTGAAATGTGAAGCCGTGTTGAGTAGTTACAAGCCATTTTAACACGAACGGGAATTTTGTCGATTTTATAATGAATATTGAAAGTGATTTCAAAATCGAATATTTAGAAATGAATTCGAATTGAAATTGAATAGAAATGAATTCGAATTGAAATTGAATAGAAATGAATTCGAATTGAAATCGAATAGAATTGAATTCGAATTGAAATTGAATAGAAATGAATTCGAATTGAAATTGAATAAATTTAAAATCCAAATTGAATTGAAAACGAACTGAAATTGAATTAAAAATCGATTTGAATTGAAATCAATTTGAAATGAATTTAAAACGAATTTATAAGGAAACAATCAATTTTGATTTGAATTTGAAATGAAGTTGAAATCGTTTCGAAAACGATTTATAAAATACGTTTTAAAAGGAAATCGACGAAATATATAATATATATGTATATATATATATATATTATATATAATGGCCGTAATAGAACGTGTCGCGCCGCGGCTGTTCGTGAATTTCGACCATTGACTTCGAATGGATATTGCGGGAGATCCGACCGTCGGATTCTTCTGAAACCAGAAACGTTGGGTTCGTATCGAAAAGAGCTTTCCAATGAATATTAGAAATCTGATATCTAACGGTTGGATTTGGAATTATGTCCAAATCAAATTTGGAAAAGGTTGTTGTAAGAGCAGTTCGATGGCCGTCGATGGAAATCGACTGTACGGGCCTTGATAAAATTATTAAAAATAGTAATAATTTATGTAAAATCATAAGAAATGATTTGGGAAAAACTGGGATGAAAAACTCCATATTTGAAAAGATAAAAATAGATTTTTATCAAAATGAACAAGTTTTGAACTAGAATTAAAATCAATTTATTTTTGAAATAAATAAATTGAATTTGAAGTGGTTTTGAAAATAACCAGAATTTCCGATATATAAAGTTGGAATGGATTTGAATCGAAATTATCTTCGGAATATTTCGATGTTGGATTTCGTGATTATACAGATATGGTTAAGGGAATTTGAAAGATATATATATATCGTTATTCCAATACGATATTTGTTGATTTCAGAATTTGATATTGAATATAAGCTGATATATTTTCTATTCAGAGCCTTGTATTTAATATCAAATGTGATTTGGGTTTGTCGTGAATGGCGTCTTCATTAACACTATTCTTAAACCCCGTTGAGAAAAAGATTAAATCTTTTTATTTAGATTCAATGAAGTGTACCAATTAAATGGTATTTAATTGGAATTGAATTTGAATTGATTTTTGGGTTTATCGTGAACGGTGGTTTAAATAACACTTGTTCTTTAACCCGATAATTAATGGAATGTGATTTTGGGTTGTCGTGAATGGTATCTTCAATAATACTGTTCTTAGACCCAACTGAGTTATGAAAAAACAGAAACTAATTGGAGATTAGTTAAGTTGAATGGTTTCTTGGGTATTGATCTGATGTTGGTTTCGGCCTTCGGGGTTAATACTTAGGGAATTGCTCACTTGCTATTTTACGGTTAAAGGCTGATAGAATGGAATGTGACTTTGGGGTTTATCGTGAACCGTGTTTTAAATGACATTGATTCTTTAACCCGGTTAAAGATTAAAACTAAGTGGAGTTTTAACGAATCTTTAATTAGATTGAAAAGGATCGAGAATGGAGTATCACCAGTTTTGCTCCAGGCGATAGTTAAATCGTTAATTAGATTTGAACGTGAAATAGTAATTGAATTTACCGATAACACCGTGGTGTTAGATATGGAGTATTACCAGTTTTACTTCATGGGATGAATAGGTTGGGATTGGGTAATCAAAACAAATGATTACTTCGGTAAGGTTCGTTAATCCTGGCTAGGTTGGATAAACCATAATTTGGTTTGAATTGATAGTCAAAAGAAGATTAAAGAATAAATTTAAAAGAATTTATCCTTGATAAAATTAATGGGAAACTTTCCCTAAAAATGTGAAATTTAGAAACTAACTGTAGGTTAGCTAAGAGGAATGGTTTCCTGGGTATTGATCTAATGTTGGTTTCGGCCTTCGGGGTTAATGTTTGGGGAATTATTCTCTTGCTAATTTACGGTTAGTGATTGATGAATTGGAATGAGGCGTATGTTGTGTTTGTGTAACACTTTTTTATTATATACGCGAGTTATTCGGAAAGACCGGGTTTATCCTATTTTGAATAACTAATACGGCGATAAGTCGAAGGTGAAAACGGCGGTTGAAGACCGGAGGTCTTCACGTCGTTTGGGTGATTACTGATGATCTTGATTGGGTCGTACACCCAAAAGGAAGGAATCAGTTAGTGGTCATCCAGACGTACTTGGAGATTGATGGATATGTGAGGTACAAGGTGCCTCTGGTTTCGTTCAGACCCAGAACGGACGTGTAAATGGACTGTGTGTCAGACATTGGATATCATTCTGTGTGATTGATTGATATCGGTTGCATGGAGTGGTTTGCCTGTGTGGCATGCTTAGATGCAAATGATCAAGGCTTCTGTTGAAAAGCAGAGTCTTGTGCTTGATGATCAAAGAACAGCTTATGTGGCATAGCTTTGTGCAACGTTGATTCGCGAGCCTCACACCCCGGTTGTGAACTAGCAATGGGAGAGGACATCAGGGAGGGCATGCGTTTCCTTCTAGTTAGAAGTGGTGTCAGTGGTTTGACACGCCCTGACGAGTTTGACTTATTTGGTTGTTGATGTTGCGAGGCGCCTCGGATATGTCGGTGACTATGTGAAGTTGATGGAGTCATTCGTTGACTCATTGACACCCCAAAGGGTGGGGAAACGCAGTGTTCAGGCATTTTAATCCACATCGGTGGACTGGCCCTGACGATCCAAAGGCTTGACTGAGTACTTGCCTGAGACACGGGCTAGAGCGTCTCGAATTCGGTAGAGGACTATCTTTTGCCTCGGTTCACAGATGGAAATCCAATTTCCAAATACGATATGTGCGGTTTTGATTGTAAACCTATATATGGCGACATAGTGGCATGGGCCGCTCATGTCGCCTATGATTGATATTTATGATTGTATATAAAATCAGAAACTAACTGGAAACAAGCTAAGATGGGTGGTTTCCTAGGTATTAGTCTGATGTTGGTTTCGGCCTTCGGGGTTAATACTTAGGGAATCGTTCTCTTACTAATTTCTGGTTGGAGTCTGATTAAGAATTAAAACATGAATTTAGCGTATCAAGCATTCTTTGGCTATTATAAGGTAAAAACCCTATCCTCCAGCTTGCGTTGCATTGTGTGATGGGTCCTGGGTCTTATAATAGCTTCATTGTTCTTTATTTAGCATTGCGCTGTTTGTTTTATGCACTGGTATTCTTGGGAGGAAACCCGTTCCGTGTTATACGGCGTGGTCCCTTGATTTACCTAACTTTAAAATAAAGATAAATAACTGTTTTAGTTCTCACACCAGTCACATGACTGGCCTGGAGTTTATTGTTTTAATCTAAACTCTGGGTGCCCTTATTTTGACACGGGCAGCTAGTAGTTTTGGTTTTGCAGATTTATATTCACCGGATCCTGATTTACAGCTGGAACGGTACTCGGAAAGCTCTGTATCCGCGTATTACTTCTAGTTGTGTATTGTATTATTTTCCGCTGCTAAGTAATGTATTATAATCTCTGATATTTTTCTGCTGTATATTATTTGTTTATACTCTGTATATTCTTGTATGCTGATGAATTGTTGTAATAAATAATGAAATGTTCTTCTGTCTGCGTTCGAATTGGTCCTGTTCTCAAAACAATCAGGGGTTTCGAACGGCCTTGATCGGTTTAGCGACTGATTCAGATCGAGCGAAATTCCCGGTTGTTACAATATGAGTATTGTTGGTATCGGCAACAACATACGTCGCTAGTTTATGGGTAGCAAAGACTAGGGCACCCGATTTGGGTACGACGGTCATCGATTTGGAAGTTTGAATTCATAGCTGAGTTCGGGGTAGGATTCTGGACCTTGTGTGAATTATTAGGATTTATTGGGATTTAAAAGTGTCAATCCTATTCTCGGGTTTGTGCGTGAAAGTTATAGGCGACGGATTTGAAGTAGGGTGTTCGAGTGGTATTATTTTGGTGCGAGAAGATGGAGGAAGTGACGAGACTTTGAATGGATCTTTTTGTTTGAATTGCAGTATATTGTAGAAGGGGAACGAGTTGGGGAGGAAATGGAAATGGTCGGTTGTAAATTGGAGCAGACATCGGTTTGGTGAAGAAGATTAGAAGAGCGGGTTGTAAATTGGAGCAGACATCGGTTTGGTGAAGAAGATTAGAAGAGCGGGTGGGCTTTCGAAATGGAAATGGGCCAAAGGGGCGAGGCCTGTTAGGATATAAATATTTAAGTTTATTTTAATTAAATAGTGTATTTATTTTTAAAAAAAGCATAACAAATTCATACATGAACGAAATTTAGTGAAACAAGATCTTTTGGGATCGTATGGAGGGTGGCTACGCAATGGAAAATACTAGGAGTGAATTGGAGCACGTTACAATTTATAGAAAAATAAATTGTCTGTCTGAATCAAAGATAGTTAATCGTTATTTAACGACAACTGTCCATGTGAGTAAAACTCACCAACTCTATCAGTTATATTTTTATAACGTATTTTTAGAAATGATAGATGATGGTTGATTGTGTGTGTTGACTATTTGGTTGAACTGCTAAGTGATTAGTTGAAATTATAGATAACGATATATATATAATATTGATCCTGTTTATCAGAATATTTCATATTGAAATGAAGTTGATGTTAATTGTATTGTTTAACATCTATGATGCAGGGAAATAGGTTGGAGGGATCCAACTGAATTCGTCAATATTTATAATACTGTTCTTTTCATATATTGTAATATATGATGTGATATATAATCTGTTGTTGATTATGTGTGTTTGATTGATATCGATCATTGAGAACTGGTATTTTAAATACCGTAAGAAATACTAGGATATAGAAAAGGGGATTTTCAAAGTGTATTTGAAAATAAATTATTTATATAAAATCAATGGATTTTATATATAAAAGGAAAAGGAATTTATAAAAGAAAATAATTATAAAATCAAAGGAGTTATAAAAGAAACATTTATTTGTTAAATAAGTAGAATAGAAAAGGAAATATTTGTAAAATAAATAGAAAAGGAAATATTTGTAAAACAAACAGAAAACGAAATATTTGTAAAACAAATAGAATAGAAAAGGAGATAGTTAGAAAAATAAATAGAGTTATAAAAGGAAATATTTATTTATGAAATAAATAGAGTTATAAAAGGAAATATTTATTTATGAAATAAATAAAGTTATAAAAGGAAATATTTTTTTAGAAAAGTAAATAGAGTTATAAAAGGAAATATTTATTTATGAAATAAATAGAGTTATAAAAGGAAATTTTAAATGAGATTTAAGTGTTAGAAATAAAAAGGAGATTTCATGTGAATAATTCTATAAATAGAAGTATAAATAGAATTTGGAAATGGGATACTATTTTGAAATACGAAGTCAAACTTAATGGAGTTAATGGATTTGAGTTAATCGGGTTAGAGTTAATCGATTAAAGTTAATCGATTTAGAATTAATCAATTATAGTTAATCGAGTTAGAGTTAATTGAAAGGTGTTAATCGAATTTGAATTAATCGATTAGAGTTAGTCGAATTAGAATTAATCGATTAGAGTTAATCGAATTAGAATTAATCGATTAGAGTTGATCAAGTTCGAGTTAATTGAAAGGAGTTAATCGAATTAGAATTAATCGATTAGAGTTAATCGAGTTAGAGTTAATTGAAAGGAGTTAATCAAGTTAGAGTTAATAGAAAGGAGTTAATCGAGTGGAGTTAATCGATTAGAGTTAATCGAATTAGAGTTAATCAATTAGAGTTAATCGAATTAGAGTTAATCGAATAGAGTTAATCAATTAGAGTTAATCGAGTTAGAGTTAATTGAAAGGAGTTAATTGAGTGGAGTTAGTCGATTAGAGTTAACCGAATTAGAGTTAATTGAATTAGAGTTAATTGAATAGAGTTAATCAATTAGAGTTAATCGAATTAGAGTTAATTGAATAGAGTTAATCGAACAAGAGTTAGTCGAATATTAGTTATTCGAATAGAGTTAATTGAATTAGAGTAAGTCGGATTAGAGTTATTCAAATATAGTTTATTCAAAGAAAGAGTTATCAAATAAGGTTATTTGAAGAAGAGAATTAATCGAATATAGTTTATTCAAAAAGAGGTTATCGAATAATAGTTATTCGAAGAGAGATTATCGAATATTAGTTATTTGAAAAGAGGTTATCGAATATTAGTTATTCGAAGAGAGATTATCGAATATTAGTTATTCGAAAGGAGTTATCAAATATAAGTTATTCGAAAGGATTATCGAATATTAGTTATTCGAAAGGAGTAGTCGAATATTAGTTATTCGAAAGGAGTTATCGAATATTAGTTATTCGAAAGGAGTAAATCGGATATAGTTTATTCGAAAGGAGTTAATTGATGGGAATTAATTGATAAGAGTTAATTGATTAGAGTTAATTGATTAGAGTTAATCTAATAGAGTTGATTAGGGTTAATCAAATAGAGTTAATCCAATAGAGTTAATCAAATAGAGTTAATATAATAGAGTTAATCAAATAGAGCCAACTGATAAGAGTAAATTGGTTAGAGTTAATTGAATAGAGTTAATCAAATAGAGCTAACTGATAAGAGTAAATCGATTAGAGTTAATCGAATAGTGTTAATTGAATAGAGTTAATCGAATATGGCTATTTGAAGAGAGATTATCGAATATAGTTTATTCGAAGGAAAGAGTTATCGAATAGAGATTTATTCGAAAGAGAGTTATGTAAGGAAGTTTGTTAAAGGTTTAAAAGGTGAACCTTGTCTGTCTCAAAGTTAGAAATGTTGTTCAGTTAAGGTTTGAGAGGTAGTTCTACCCCAACTTGATTGGCTTCGTTTTTAACTAAGGAATGGTTAAGGTTCGACAGTGAAGATTGGTTAAGTGAATTTAGTTAACAAGTATAATGGTTTGAGTTGGCATAGCGATGTTCGATTTAAAACATCTGTTTAAATCCAATGTAGGAATTTTGGAAATGTTTTCCAAATAAGAATCAAAAATGTTTTCTAATATAGAAAATAAGAAATGGAAATGTTTTCCAATGTTAATAACATATATTTTCTAAATTTAGAAAATAAGAAATGTTGAATGTATGGAAACAGGAATAGGGAAATGGATAATTGAATGACAAATTAAATTAAAGTGGATCAGTGTTAATTGATGATTTTCTTGGTAAGATTTCCATTTGTAAATACGACCGTTGTTTGTACGCATGTTTTCCTTTGATAGTTAAATCACCGACTATTGAAGATTTTGACTATTTTCATTGTCAATACGGAGAGACCGGGATCAGATTCATTATCTGAAAACCACTCTGTATGGGCGTTAGCGTTGCGATCAAATATGATGAAGAAAATTGAAGACGGAGTTATGCAAGGGCTATCCTGTTTATAGAATAGTGCCTTCGGTCTGTCCAGCCCCAGGACAACCGGTATGGAAGAATGTCTGACAGAGTATATTTAATGGATCGCGTAAGTTGATCTCTTCACTGTACGTTTGGTGGCGAAGGAATTCGTTTCTCTTAGCTGTATACCCGTTGTATTTTTGGGGAAATCAATTTGTGATTTGGTGGATATGACGATGTGACATTCAAAGTGAATAAATGTGTGATCTGTCAGAGATAAGCGTGGCCTCTAGCCTCACAACCAGGAAATGACAAAAATCGGGCAGGCAGCATGGCTAAGTGGGTTGCTTCCAATTAGGGTGTATTGTCACCTGATCTAGAGTTTCATTTACTTCTTTAATCTATTCGATGTTGTCCCATTCGAGAAACAGTTGCTGATCCCAACCGTTTGTGATACATTCGATACACTCAAGCGAAATGAGTGGTCGGTCATGTGTGGCCGGGTTGCAAGATGTTCTTGTTGAACCCAGTGTATTCCTATCTAGAGGTACACTATCGGAAGGTGGTTCCATACCTTGTCATAGTTGGTAATCCATCTCACGGTTTTGATTGTATACTATGTATGTAGAACGTGAGATGAAAGCGGTTCTGCTAGATGATTATTATATTGTGGTTGATAGACACTATTATAATATCAATGAGTTTTGACATAAAGATTGTCGTTTCTTTCAAAATGATTTGAAAGTTAAATCAAATTGATTTGGATTCTCATAAGGGAAAAACTGGTTCCATTATACGGCATGGTCTTATGAGATATTGTTTAATTACTCAATCTGTTTTAAATTGTTTTACTCACACCAATCCCGTGACTGACCCAGAGTTTATTTTGTTTTGTTTTCCCTAAACTCTTGGGTGCCCAATTTTGTACGGGCAGTCAAGTAGTCAGGATTTTATAGATATACTTGGAGATCTTGGAGTAGGAGGCTTCAGGATTTTATAGTTATATTTATTTCCGCTGTGTTGTAAGTGTTGTATTCTGACAGTGTTACTATATACATATACTGATTTTATTTCAAAGATATGTTATCTATTATATGTTGTTCGTTCCGCTGTGAGATTCGTGTTACTCTGACGTTGTATGTTCTTCTTCTTCTATTCTAATTTTCTATCTTATCTATTCTCACCCTCTGTTTTCTTTCTATTAGTTTTCTGGTTTCCAGTGCAATTTGGGTTGGACTTGTGTTATTTGGTCGGCTCAAATTGTACCGGAATTTTGGGACACTACAGGTGTAGTTTTGTGCAGTTTCATCATGAAGTATCTTTGAAATATTTTTTGTTCTGAACATATAATGCAGTGCATTGAGTTGTATGAATTTTTTTTCTGGTATATAACAGACTCCAAGATTGTATGTCTTTCATTTGATTGCATCATATAAATGAAGTCGACATAAGCTGAAAGTCACATTTGTATTTGATAGAGGTACCGAATTTGTAGTCTGAGATAAAATACATTTAATTTTGTATAAGAAAACAGAAGAAAGGATTATAGGTGGAAGAAAGGGTAGAATTTGTAATCCAAATGGCTTTTTATACAGCGAGCAAGGAACGCACTTAGCAAAGTGTCCAGAAATGATCAGTATGGGTTAACAAATGTTTTTATGCAGTCATTGGATATTTGGTATTAGTAAATAGATGTTTCATGTAATATCATGTATCTGATAGTTTGTGTGCACTATATATATAGTGCACTATATATATATATATATATATATATATATATATATATATATAGAGAGAGAGAGAGAGAGAGAGAGAACGTTTACGTACATATTTAGAATCAACATACCCGATGGGGGTTCCAAGCACACTTGCAATTGCACATATAATATCAACCTCCCACAATTTTTCGTAATGTCTAACCGAACCCAAATAGGCAAAGAAGAGAAGACATCCTTCAAGTAGCTAACGGCCGGGTGCCATTTTTTTAGAAGGACCAATCTAGAATCAAATAAGTAAGGGACGCCAATCAAAATCCATTCGAGATCGTCTACCCTTTCAAATTTAACTAGAAAAAACCAATTTTTCCTGGCAAATAACTCAGCTCCACCCAACGGTTTCCAAAACCTTTCATTATAACGAAGGCCTCATTTTTCCACCGCACGCTTCGCTCTAACATTGCAACCTTCAACTTCCTGTCAATGCACTATGCATTATTAATCCACAAACATATAATTTAAAAGTAGTATGCAAATAAAAATAGAAGTGCTCAGATAATATTGTTGACACTTATACTTAAATGAATCATTTGCAAGTAATATCGGATGGATCATACATGAATCGTCGTGTCCAGTCAGGTTCCAATTATATAGTTGAAAGCTAAGATCCAACTAAACTGAATGTTCTATTTAGAGTAGGGTGGGGCAGGTAAAAGAAACTTCTAAGTAATTGCCACTTTTGCTGGCTGTGCAACAAGCATTCACACTAAAGTTTAGCACTGAAATAGTATTCTTAACCTAATACTTCTTTGAAGACAAATTTACTGACTATCGTATGCTAGAATTTCCTTCTAGAACAATGAGCACCAAGAAAGCCAAGTGTGGTATAATATATAGTATAGCATTGACTTCAGTAGTGCTCTTCCTATTTCTACTCCTCATGTACCTAAGGAATTAAATAGTTAACAATAAGCCTAATACATCTCATATAGATTCATGTACCTGAGGAATTAAAAGCTAATAAACTGCGAAATCCAATTACTACGAGCGCTATCCAACATAGATTTAGACATAAATGCCTACTTCTTATCGGCAATGAGACGGGACTCGGAGAAATTAAAACAGGGGGTTACAAAAGTAGGAGGTGGCTGCCCTACCAACTGATGCATCCTTCCAGCACGGATATCCTTTACTGGCCTAAACTTGCGTTTGGCCATAAGTGGAGATCCACACGCCATAAGTGGAAATCCACACGGCGCTGTACAAAGTCAACGGCAAAAAAATCGCAGCGACCGAAAACCTAGAAAGAGAGCCGCCATTGATTTGATATTATAGGTTCCGCTTGCTTATCCTTCACCACAGCACCGCCACCTCGCATCTTCCTAACGGGCCACATGACATCGACCTCCACGTAAACAAAAACTCCAACACTGAGATGGTGAGAGGATCATATAGGATTTGGAACAGGGAGAACGGATTTGATGCGGTTTTCATGATATGAATTAAGGGTATGAATTAGAGTAAACGAAAAGTTGCAAATTAAGGGTATGAATTGGGGAAAATGAGAACCTACGATACTGAAATGATAAACGAAATAGCGTTTGATTTAGAATCAGGTTTAAGGAACAGACTTTAGCTAAATGTTATATTATTAATTCTTGGTCCAAATTTATTGTAAGAGTCAACAATGGATTGCTAACTAAAGTTAAACGGCACAGATTGTGTATGTATAGAAGGTGTGGATTGCTAAGTTTTCAAGAAATCAGTAGGTGAAGCATGGCGTAGGAAAGGCATAGAAAATTATCTGCGCCGTTGCTATTCCTTCACATATTCCTACTCATTTTCTAAGCCTTTCCTACACCCTGCTTTGTGGCATAGGAACGGCGTAGGAAATTTGACGTCGGAAATTAAATTGTTTTCTTGTAGTGAAAAAATCAGAAGTGAAAGGCCTCGCGTCTATTCATAGAAAGAGGAAACATAACGTACATGAGTTTTAATTAGAGGTTGGCCAAAGTACAGACATGATTTGATTTTAAATTAAATTCAATTTGAAATAAAGAGTTTTTACTTTATTTAAATAGATTCCTATTTGATTTCGAGCTTATCCGTAAATTATACTATTATAATATCGTCACGAAATTTACACCTGAAGTTTCATGTTTAAACGACCACTTACGAGCTCCAATTGAGATGAAAACCGACATTCTGTTATGGTTTGACGTTCCGGACCCAATAAAATTGGTTTTATCGAAAACCGAGGTCATTTGTGGATTTCCTATTCTTAACTACCATACTAAATCGATATAATATAATTTTAAATTCAAAACAAACAACTCTTCGATAATAAATCATTATAATTATCGATTCTATTCAAATAGGATTTATATTGACGATTTGAATCGTTTTGATTTAGTTTTAATTTAGAACTCAATTATTACTTGTTTTCAGTATTATGATAGTTCAATATCTTAAATTGAATCGTAACTGATAAACTCGATATAAAAATCCATTTACATTATCAACTCAACATTTAAAATGATATTAAATGTTTAAAATTAATTGATCAAAAAATCCGGGTACATTCTTCCCCCCTTAAAGAATTTTGTCTTGAAATTACTATGGTAGGAAAAAGTGTTACAAACCCATTAAATTTTTAAAATCCATTTACGTTGAATCTCAACTTTTCATACTTCTACAAATTTAGTTCCAAGAACTTTTAGTTTTCATTTACATTGCACACCGTATATGCTTGCATACATTTAATCAGAATGATCTATGACTGATATATTCACATCCAATTCATATTCCATTCATATGCATTCAAATTCACTCAAATTGATTTCAATCAAATTATTCACATCAATCCATTTAACTTGCTTAAGTTAAATTTAAATTCCATAATTAAATATTCAATTTACCAGGTCTTTGATTTCAAATCCTTCAAAAATCATATAAACAAATTTCCCAGGTCTTTGATTTCAAATCCTTCAAAAATCATATAAACATATACATATATTTAACCATCTCAAATACCAAACGTTTGAATTTCCCAAACAACTTGTTTTCTTTCAGACAAATTTTCATCAAATATTTTTCTAAGGTAGCAATTTATCACTTAGATACTAAAAAATGAACACTGGTGATGTTGTAGTCATCATAAAAATTATTTTCCAGCGATTGAAGTGAGTTCAGTGCTTTATTACTTTCAAAATCCATCTAAAATGATTTTTATTCAAAAATCCTTCCAAATCATAACTATATTATATTAGTATACTTCGGAAAATATTTTTCCAACCTCCCAGGCTTTAGATTTTTAAAGTCTGGTTTGAATCCAATTCCATGTTATCTTATTTGTATAATTCATTCTTATACAAATCTATTTGGTTATATATAACCATTTCAATTTTATAATCTCATTTGATTATAATAATAACAACCAACTCATCCATATATCATAAAAATTTGAGAAAATTATTCCATTTATATCAAAATAGAAATTTGGGTAAAATTATTGCATTAACCCATGTTAAAGCAATATTATGTCGAATTTCTCTATTCAAGTGTTTAGAAACTCCAATCGGTGTCGTGGTGTTCAACGATTCGACCAGAATTGATAAACCACACAAAATACCAGCCACACACTATAAAATAATTTTTATATCAATTTACAAATATCCGCTCTCGTACGTATACGCTCAACTCATTTTAGGGTACTACTGACCATATCTCTAGTGAGAAAACCCCACCAAAGCCTAGGTATTCGCTCAACCTATGCTTTGATACCAACTGTAATGGCCCGAATTTCCATACTATCCTGAATACAACACACATCCAACCCAAACTGCATAAAAATACTAATAATTATGAAATAAAGAAGAAAAAGATAGAAGAAGAACAGAAACAACAACACAGACTCTCACATCGCAGCGGAATAAAATATATATGATATATATAACAACCTTTGATATACAAATTTGTACTTGCATACATCATCAGAGTACATCACATATACAACCCAGCGGAAATAATAATATATATCTAACATTGAAGCCTTTTGCTCCAAGCTTCCTAAGGGTATCTGTAAATACCTGAACTAGTTAACTGCTCGTACAAATTTGGACACCCAAGAGTTTAGGGTAAAACAAAACAAAATAAACTCTAGGTCGATAATGGGACTGGTGTGAGTAAACTCCAACCACTTGGTTTAACTTTTAGGAAAAATCCTTTTCGAAAGAAAGGATAATCGTAAGATCGATCTACACATAAGTACAAATGGTTTTTACCTTATGGTAACCCAAAACATTTCTTTAAAATCAATACTATTCTAATATTATAATAGTGTCTAAATCAAATAAATAACAATCTAGCAGAACGCTTGCATCTCACGCTCCATATACATAATATATAATTAAAACCGCGGGCGCTTATTGGGTAATGGATTTTCAACTATGACAACGTATGGAACCACCTTCCGATAGTTTATCTCTAGAGGAGAATACACTGGGTTCTATAAGAACATCTTGCAACCCGGCCACGCATGACCGACCACTCATTTCGCTTGAGTGTATCAAATGTATATCACCAACGGTTGGGATCAACAACCGTTTTTCCAAAAAGGACAGCATCAATAGATTAAAGAAGGAAATGAAATTTATCTAGATTGGTGATAATACACCCTAATTGGGAGCTACCCACTTAGCCATGCTGCCTGCCCGATTTTTTCATTTCCCGGTTGTTGAGGTCCGAGGCTACAATTACTTAACATTCATTGATAACACAATAACTTAGAATGCCACATTGTCATATCCATTAATCATTAATGATTTCCACAAATATATCTGGATATTATGCTAAGAGAATAAATTCTCCGCTAGCATATATATTTATACAGACCAATATATGCGATCATTGGAAACACTTTGTTAGACATTCGTCCATACAAGTTCGTTCTGGGACTAAACGAAACCAAAGGCACGATTTCCATTAATCCATCTAAGGAAATTTCTACCTAGGATTAACAGAAAAATCCCTTGCACTTTACTTCGTCTTCAATTATCTTCATATAGTCTGATTCGCAATGCTGCTGCCAATAGGGAGTTGTTCTCGGATAATAATCCAACCGGCCTCTCTCTATACTGACAACGATATTGGCCAATACTTCGATAGTCGGTTTCCAAGAAAACAAACATTCATCCAAAGCATCAAATAATCATTGGGCTCCTTAGTTAATATTTCATCAATTAAATTTACCATTTCCCAATTTCTCTTCAATATCTTTACCCAGATATTTTTCCAAACCCGTTTAGCCTCTCGCGATTCTTGAAAAAACATTTCCATCTATCATAACTATTTATTTTTTATATTCCAGAAAATATCACTTTTTAACATCGGAAAACATTTTCATATACTCACAAATCACTACTCTTCCACATTCATTAGTCTCTAACTATAAACAAGTAAGAGAACAACTCCCTAATTATCAACCACGAAGGCTAAAGCCAACATCAGATCGGCACTCAGGAAGCCATTCAACTCAACTAATCTCCAGTCAGTTTCTAATTTCCTTAACTTCATTTCTTAACTCTTATCAACGAAATCATTTCAGTTTGCAAAACGTTTGCTTTTAAACCATCATTCGTCTTAAGACATGTATACGTTTCTCCTTCCAACTTTTCCAGATTTAATTTTATAAATTCCCCTGTTTTACTTGTAAATTTCATTATATGTTTACTCTCTTATTAAATTCTATATATAATTGATAATTCAATTTCTAGATCAAACTTTCTTAAATTTTTCTATCTCCTTAAATTTCCGAGAAATTTCACTAGCGTCTCCTTTGTACGGGTCACTCGGTACAACTACAAATCGCCTCTCTAGGCCCTTTCCATTTAAACAAAAAATCAAAAAGCCAAGCGGCTTGCCGATTTGGCGCATAAAAACTCATACTGGATTAAATACATACCTCTTTTGTCGGGCATTCAATTTATTTCTCTTTATTACTTCATTCCAAATCTGTTTAACACATACTCATCCAATTCTAGTTTATTCCAACTCAATCCAGTCGTTTTAACTCAATTTGCTAATTAATTATCTAATTATCACTCTTGCCTATTTTAATTTTTATTGAATACAACATGTCCAAATATATTTTTAACTTGCTTATAAAATAATTGAATTCCATTCTTTAATTCAAGTTTCATATTTGATTCCAAATATGAATTCACCAATCTAATTTACTTATCCAACTTAACTTGATCCAAAACTCGATTAACTAATTAATCATTTACTTAGTTAATTCTATTCAGTAATAAATATTTGATTTTTGTCTCAAAAATCAATCCATTTACTTTACTTGAGTTAATATTTATTTTATAACTCAAGTCTAGGTTTTCTATTGGAAATCTAATTTTTTATCAAGTTAAAATCCTTCGATTATTTATTTAATCGTTATAATTATAAACGATTATAGCACTGTTTTTCTGGAAATTCGATTTTAACATAAATCAAAATCCATAAGGCAAAATCCAGTTTTTTCTCTTCCATTAGAAAACTATTATTTAGTAGGTCCTGGCGATTCTTGTTTCAAATAATTTCGACTTAAATTGAGTTATATATACTCAATTGAAGTTTGAAACGTCAAATTACGAACTACTGCGTTGCGGCAAGCTCGTTTTAATTAAATTTAAATATAAAGTTTAAACTTTGTTTATTAATAAATTTCAACTCCATTCTTATATACATTTTAATATATATTAAACCAATTTTCCCAATCTAACTTAACATTTTCGATTATCCCTAATCGTCGATTATTTCATCATTCAGTTATAAATTTACTTATAATTCAATCTTCTATACTGAATTCCAATTCCCTTTTATCAATTATATTATTTCAATTTAGTTTATATTCCGGATTCCGGAATAAAATCTATCGTTCTTTTTTCAAAACATTTTCCAATTCACTTTTAAATTCATACTTGAATTTACAATTTTAAATTATCCAATGATAGTTATCTCACTTAATTTATAAACGTCGTTTATAATTTTAACTTCCTTGTTTTTTATATTAGAACAAGTTTCCATTTCAAATCCATTTGAAACCAATTCCTATTCTGGAATATTTTATTATTACAACTTATATATGCAATCATAGAATCTATTTTCATATTTAATTTCAGTTTCTATCTAATACAATTTAAATATCCTTTCTGGAAATAATTTATTTTTATAAATTCGACATAGTCGAATTCCGATCACAAATCCATATGAATTTATTTTAATTCAATTTAAATTTCGAACATCAAAATAGATTTTATCATTTCTTTTTTAAACTAATTTTAGTTCCACTAACATTCCATGCATTATCCAAATTCCTTTTAGAAAAGTAGATTTCCCTTTTAAATCTCAAAATTCCTTTTCATGATATTTTTATATATCAATATTTAGGGCTATTGATATTCAAATATCCAAAACACCCAATTATCAATCACAAGTTTTCTAACACATCATATATGATAATTTACATGAAAACAAATAATAATAAAATTTAAGGAATCCAGTTGGGTCCCTCCAATCTATTTTCCTACATCCATAGATGTTAGCCAACATAAATAATACCTATCTCGCTTCAATTCAGGAAAACATGGTATAGAGGTCATCCACTATATATATTGTGGGGCACATAGGGAAATCATCCACTAATGGTACTGCTGGAAATATCCAATATATATATATATATATATATATATATATATATATAATAGCCACAACCATCAAATGTATATAACTAATATATATATATAAAATAGCCACAATAATATTCCAATGCATCCAAACAACCAACAAACAGCATATAAAATTATTTAAAATAAAAATTCGTTTATAATAAAATTATAAATGCATCCAGAGAGTGAGTTTACTCATCGTGATTTTTATTTGCCAATTCCACGCCATTCCAGTCTAATTCCAAATATGCATTTGAATTTAGATAAAATTCCCGACAGCTCTAAATCCTATCATTCAAATTCTACAGTGTAGTGGACATCGATACAAGTCCGACACAACTGACGTCGTCTCAACTAAATCTAAAATGGAAAAATTACAACATTTATAAGATATTGGATTTATTTAAAATAAAGTAAAATGAACGCACTAACCACCTAAATTGCTAATTTCCCTTAATTAACTTAAAAAAATAAACGTTGCTTTACCTAGTTTTACTCCAGGTCATGGACAACCTCCTGATAATCCCACTGTCTTAACTGGAAACCTTGCAACCATCCTTCGACTTCGACAAGCAACAGTAACTCACGACTTTATCTTGTCGCTTTCTACCCTGGTTCACCCAAGCACACCAAGCCACCGCAACATCACTGAAGACTGCTAATATCCTTAAACCGCACTTTATTTCAACTCACGCAAACCATCCCCCTTTCGAAACCATGACTTCAGCTGGCAACACAATAGTCATGTTGTGAACTACTCGGCTTTATCGCACCACCCAAACTTCGCCTACAACCCTAGCCATTTGTTCAACTTCTGACTACCCAATCTTCCTCAACTCAACTAGATAGCAATGATAGGATTTCTGAGCTTCAGGAGTATCGTTTGAAATCAAAACTGGGTAAATGTTTTCATTGGGTATCGGATAGAAGTGGCGGATCAAGTTCAGAAGCTTCGATCGATTTGGAATTGGATTTTATGATTTTCAAATCCTTTTTTTTTATTACAAAGCAACAACTTCGATATTTCTTTAAAATGGAAAATGGCAGTTTGGTTTATTTGATTCGAAGAGGAATGGTTTAATTGTAAAGATCGGTTACCCCATTTTTTGTAGGCAACAAACCCATTTTGATGTTGAATATTTGACAGTGGCATCCATTTAAATACGAAGCTTTCGAACTTGGATTTTTTTTCTATTTGAGGAATGGAAGTATAAGAAATCAGAAGAGAAGAGTAAGCTCATGTCTACTTATAAATGGAAAAGGGAAACATAATGTACATGAGTTTTAATTATAGGTTGGCCAAAGTACATACACGATTTGATTTTAAATTAAATTCGATTTGAAATAAAGAGATTTTTACTTTATTTAAATAGATACTGATTTGATTTCCAGCTTATCCATAAATTATACTATTATAATATCATCATGAAACTTAAACTTGATGTTTCATGTTTAAACGGCCACCTACAAGCTCCACCTGCGATGAAAACCGACATTCTGCTATGATTTGATGTTCCAGACCCAATAAAATTGGTTTCGTCGGAAACGACCATCTGGGTCGTCAATTTTCAGGTCGACTAGTTAAATAAGGTATATTACATTTAATTTCCGTCCATTTTCGTATTTCGTCCGTAACTTTTTCAAACGGACTCCGTTCGCGAATCTCCAACATGAAAGTTGACCAGAATTTCGAGACGAACGCATCGATTAAAGTTTCGTGGTAAAATTCCATCGTTTATAGAAATTCCTGTTTTTGAAATTCTAATAATAAATTTCTATTGCCAGAATTTCTGGTTGTTACATCCACTCTAGATGTTTAGTACTTTATTACTTCACTTTTAGAAGTTATAAAGTGAAATCAATATTTCTCTTAAGTACAAGAGTCATGAGGTTCCAAATTGCTAAAGCGAGTAGTTTCGGGTGCTAAAACATTGAAGGAGGTCGTGCATACAGAGTTCTTGAGTCTAAATTGGTGTTTTAGGCCAAAATCTTCATGGTTGAAGCCATTAATGAGTTTTGCAAAAGCTTCATGTATCCAAAAAAAGGCCTCTTGAACTGAAGCAAGGCATTGGGTATTTATAGGCTAGGGGAGAAGAATTATCACTCTTGAGAGAAGGAGTGGGAATTCTTCTCCCTGGAGCCCAGGAGAAGAAGAGGGTGGAGTACGTGAGGAAGAGGGGCCCACTTCCCATTTTTCGTATCTCGGGATCGGAACAACTCCCGAAAACTTATCCAAAATCGTGTCGTCCGTAACGTCGAATCCTCTCCATGCCTTATTATTTCGTGTCCCCACTACATCACCCATTTTTGTATCCGCTATGTTGTCTACCTCGTATCTATTATGATCCCCTACTCCCTTCATATCCTGCTTAATTTCGTATCCTTAAGTGCAACGCGTCTCACACTGATTTCGTATCCCACCATGGAGGAGGGGATACGAAATCAGTTTGACACAAGGGATACAAGGTTCTGCAGGGACGAGGGATACGAGTTACGTGGGAACAGTGGAAGGGATATAGAGTGGTGAGGGATACGAAATGCGGGGAGCTTTGTGTGTGGTTGAGGGATACAAAATGCAGAGCTGAAGTGGGATACGAAATCCTAGGAAGGTGGAGTCGTACTCCGAGGGATAAGAAATTCGAGAGTTTTATCCCAAGGGATACTGAATTCGGGAGTCGTTTTCTGAGGGATACAAAATTTGGGAGTTGTATCCTAAGGGATACGAAATTTGTGTTGATGGGAGTTTTGAGGAGTTGTCAGGTCGGGATGCAAGTTGACGATGAGGCGCCAGGACGATCAGGAAGTGTTGATATATTATTGAGCAATTTGGTTGAGTTGGAGTGACTATTCTTGTGCGACTCCATCTGGGCTCGGGATCTAAACGTTTCGGCAATGCTTTTGGGTTGTTGATCCACGCGATGAGCCAAGTCATGTGGGCTTTTATTACTTTTGGGAACCGGGCCAAAAGGCTGGTTAATACCATCAAAACCTAAATAAAAGTGAAAGAAATTGTTGCAACCTAATCTCTATAGGTAATATTCTAGAATTCAAGGTATTATTTCAGTAAGATTCATTGTTTTAATTCTCAGGTTAAATGTTACAGTAAATTGATCTCTAGGCATTTCCAAGACATTTTGATGATAAAAGTTGCTAGCATTCATCTACTACTTACTGAAAATCCTTCAATTTGAATCTAATGTGAGTATTCTCAATCGTTCTAGTTGACATCTGTTTTTATGCCTAAGTATTGTTATTTGGATTGAGTTTTGTTACAGTAAAACTCAATATTTGTCTCTGTAAATTTTCAATTATGAAAGTTGTAGAGTCCTACTTTTAGAGTGAATAGCTTTCTCGATTCATGTTCGATTGATATAATTTTTGTCTTAACTTATTGCTTGAGTTCTGGTCTTTTTTCTACGAATTTTCATTACAAAAATCTGAGTGTAGCATGGCCTGAAATTGGCTTTGGAGGTGGCAAACTCCACCTCGAATTCACATCCAGGTGGATCACCTTACATAGGTCGACCCATGGGTCGAACCCCATGGCGTGATGGGGCAATGATGCCGAGCTCCTAGTTCACTACTAGAAAGCACAAGATATAGCTACGAGAATTTACGATGACATTCCAACACCAAAAAGGCGGGGAGTTGGTATGGCATCGGAAAGTCATAACAAAGTAACAAGTCGTCGAAACGGCATCGAAAAATACTGATGCCGTTTCGATTCAATATATTTTTGGTTGGGTAAGCAAATGGTGTATAAATGGCATCAATAGTTACCAACCCTTACTGACAACCTCACACTCGCTAGACTTTTAGCAATATTTTCCAGTTTCCCTCTTAATTATGTACTGCTAAATCTAAATCCACAACACACCCAAAATCCAAACAAAATGCATGCCTAAAAAAAGAAAAGAAAACAAACTACTCCTCTATCTGCGCCTCCACCTCCACCTCATACACTTCACTTCTTGCATCTCCACCTTCAGTTGCGCTCAGCCTATGCTACCATCAAAACCCTCAAACCCCCCCCCCCCCCCCCCCCCCCCCCCGAGACCCGCATCACTACCGCCTCAAAGATAGAAGTGCTCTGCATATCAAATCCACCAAATCTGACTCCATCAAAACCATCTCAACATCCATCTGAGTCATTCAATTTTCTGCAAATTGATTTCGATTTAGGGATGGACTAAACAGTATGCTGATTTATTTTTAATACACATATTCGATAAATATACTAAATTGACTATAGATTTGGGATTTTTTTTTGTGATTTTTTTATTTCTGCCCATATTGTAGTTTGATTTTAGGGCTGTAATTCAGATCTACTAGTACAATCGTAAGTTCCACCACTGAGAATTTCATTGCTTTATTTAAAATTAGTACTGAATGCTAAGATTTCACCATTCCCTTACATGCACGTAGTGGTTGAATACTGTTGAAGTATTTGTTTTTCTCGTCTGGTTTATTATTCTGTTCTTCAATTTTTATTTTCATTCCAAATGAACGAAATAGAATTATACAGTCGAGTAAAATCAGTGACTTGTATACAACTTGCTACTCAATAATGTTGTAAGTTGTAACTCTGATTATAACGGGTGGATATAGTTCTTCCAACATGATTATTGCATTAATATAATAGTATTAACATATTTAGCTTTTGGTCGAAACTGCTTTTTGAGCTCTAGATTACTATTCCAGGTTGAAAAGTGTTACCGAGCCTTGTGGATTGAAAGAAAGGCTGATTTGTTATTCTTCTCTAATCAAATTAACTTATCCATTTATAAACTCTTGTGAATAATGATCATTTGTTATCTTTCACTAAAATGTAAATCAATTATGTTTTCAGTTGGACGTACGCCACCTTATATTATTCTGAATCAATATTTTTTATTATTTGTTTCTCATAGAATTGCATTTGTTACTACCAGTGTACCAATTAGATGATTAATGCCTATTATTATATTGTTTCAATCATCAATTGGACATAACAGACAAAATAATATTAGTAAATAGCTATAGGCCGATGATATGGTATATCTGTTGGGTTCTGGGAGCTTATTGGAAACTTATTTGATGTATGCTAATGTCATATCGCAAAAAAGCCAAGTTTAACAAAATTTTCTTCTATACTTTAAAAAAGCTATGTGATGATCTTCTTTTAGCTTCCTATTTTATATTTTTAAGTCTCACTTCCATCTTCGGTAACAGATTAATCCTATACTCAATATATATTCTTTACCCACATGCCAAATTGTTCATGCTAAAAATTGTTGCCATCAGATTAACTGTTGTATTTTTCCATGTTGCATCATGTCATGCCCATGTTCAATGGTAAAAAACCGTCTCTAAAACAAATGCACATTTATTTATCATCTTCTTCGGCTGTAAATTTAATATAATATGTTGAAAGCATGTATACAATCGGATCATTATACTCTGCAAATATCAGAGATAAGATAAAAAAGATTGGAACCATCATTCTCTGGTATGCATGTCTAAGTGAACCAAATTTCTTCCCTTCCGAAAATGCAAGGTAAAATCTTACATTTCTTCATACAATGTAATTCCCTAGATTATTCTATATATTTACAAATTAGATGCCTGTTTATTTTTGAAGTTGTCTGCATTTTTATTTATCTGTTTGAAGTATTAAAAAACATTTACATTGGTTTGACGGGACAACCTTCTCCAATAATCAGATTCCTCAACTCATAAAACTAAATGTTTATAATGGATAAAAGTAATTGTGTTATATCCAAATCAAGTATATCATCACTTGCCTAGTTAGGATTGTAGCCATTTTGTTAAGAACAATTACTCTAATTCAACTAAAAATTTTCATATGATATATATAATTCAAAGCAATTAGTTTTGTCGAACACATGAAACTCTTCAAATGCATTACTCTAACTCAACTGGTATTTTCCTTAACAATTTGACATGAATTGAACTTCATAATCAATACCATTTATTTGCTTAAAGTTTCAGTTTCTTTTTGATTCCTTGAAGTGTTAGGTCTAGAAATGGATCTAGTCACCACTTAAATGTTTGTGCAATAAGGTAAAATATTTCATTCAATATCTTTTTTTTTTTTTTTTTCTTTCAGTTTTCTTTCCTTTTTATGCATGGGTCGAACATTAATAATATAACAAGAGAGGCCGCTATCGGCTTATATCAAAATGAGCTTTGTAATGCCTATTGGGCTTATTATATGGGCTTGCATCTGTTTTATGCCCAGTATCATATCATTGCTATATATATCCTATAGCACACGTTATGTATTATTAGTTCTAAACAATATTACAATTTACTTTTCTTATATGGTATCAGAGCAGTAAACTGCCAAACGGCATATATTCAAAACACATTTCTCTTGATCAAAGGGGGCTGTGATTTGGGTCTCCTCAGAGTTTATATTCATCATCGGAGAGTCACCCATCTCCGATCATAGAGCTGCGTCTGTTCCTATCAGTGATTGTGCGTGCCAAGCCAGAACTCTCGTTCACAGCGGCTACAACAATCTTTGCTCGTCATCAGAGATTCTTGATCTCATCCTTTGACTTCTTGATACAAGAGTGCTAGTTCTTGAATTCAAAAGAACACAAGAACCACCTCTGCACCGTTACTTACCCACTTTTTCATTGGCTGCTATCACTCTTTCAAGCAAATAGCCTCGCCAAATACCTTTTTCACCATTTATTCATCATGACTGGAAATCAGAATCAATCCAGCAATGATCATTCGACAGCAAATTCTGGAATAGGCAGCGCTGAACCCCCTGCTCCTCCTCTGACTCTCATCAAGCCGAAGAGCCAGGTTATCACTATTCCTCTCGACGAAGAGAACTTTCTGTTATGGAAATTCCAGATTGAGACAGCCTTGAGAGGTTACGACCTCCAAGATTATGTCAACGGAACAAAGTCTGTACCACCTGCAATGACAATCGACAAGGATGGACAAATGATTAGCAACCCAGCGTATACTCACCATCAAAAACAAGACAGTTTACTGTCATCTTGGCTATTATCGTCTATCAACGCAAACTTACTCTCTCAAGTCATAGGGTGCACCACTTCACATGAGATATGGACTACAATATTGCAAATATTCAATTCACAATCAGCAGCAAGAATCATGCATTATAGAAGAGAGTTTCAGAATTCAAGAAAAGGAGATATGTCCATGAGAGAGTACATCTCTAAAGTTAAAACTCTATGCGATAAACTAAAAGCCGTGGGACATCAAATTTCTGATAGTGAACAGATCCTTACGTTAACGAATGGGTTAGATGAAGAATATGAATCTCTTGTTACTTTCATTGCCACACAATCTGTCCTACCAGAATTGCAATCAGTTTATTCGGCTTTGTTGGCACATGAAGGTAGGGTAGAGCAAAGAAAAGCTACCCAAAATGATTTTAGCATAAATTTTGCCTCAAGTTCAAGAAATCCCAACCAATCAAGGAACGTACCTGGTTTTGGTAGAGGTAACAACCAAGGTCAGAGAGGAAATGCAAACCAGAGAGGCAGAGGAAGAGGCAGATCCAGCAATACTCCAAGAATCAAATGTCAAATTTGTGACAAACCTGGACATGCAGCAAACAGGTGTTACTATAGGTTCAACACTGATGTAAACAATTCACAGCAAAGCCAATTCAATCAAAGAAATGCAAATGTGAATCTTGCACAAGCCGGTCAGGTCAGGTCAAATGCAGACACTTCAACTATTGCTGGCAACAATGATGACTCAAATAAAACAGAAGACATCAACAGCGAGGATTGGTTCCCAGATTCAGGTGCCACCAATCACATCACCAACAATTTGCAGAATTTAAATCTTGGTAACAAGAACTATTCAGGTAAGCAAGTCATTCACACTTGCAATGGTGAAACCATGAATATATCTCACACTGGAACAGGTTTTATTGAAGGTAAAAGAAAACTTTTACTGAATAATCTACTTAGAGTCCCTAATGTTAAGAAAAACCTAATCAGTGTGTCTCAATTCACTAGTGATAATAAGGTATATTTTGAGTTTCACCCCAATTACTGCCTTGTTAGAGACTCTCTAAGCAAAAACATATTGTTACAGGGTAGACTGGACAATGGATTGTACAGATTCTGCAGCGTGAATCCCAGATTGGAAAATGTTAACAATAGTTGGTGTTGTAATGCTAGTATTCAACTTCCTAATGTCACAAATAATACTGATTCTATTGAAGTTAATCCAATTTCCATTGATAGTGATTTTGACATCTGGCATTGTAAACTAGGACACCCTAGTCATGATATTACTACAAGAATATTGAATGAAAATAAAATTTCTTGTAAATACATACCTGTTTCCAGCATCTGTACACATTGCCAAATAGGCAAAAGCCATAAATTACCTTTCAACAGATCTGCCTCTGTTTATTCGAAACCACTTGAACTGATAACAGCAGACCTGTGGGGTCCTGCACCAATTCACTCAAGGCAAGGTCACAGGTATTACTTATCAATTGTAGATGCTTACACTAGATACACTTGGATTTTCTTTCTAAAGGCCAAGTCTGAAACTCACAATACTATGATACAGTTCATTAATTTCAGTGAAAAGCAGTTGAACTGTAGCACAAAAATTGTTCAAACAGATGGAGGCAGTGAGTTTTTCCCTTTAAAAGGCTATTTTAACAGCAAGGGAATAATTCATAGAACTACCTGCCCCTATACATCTGAACAAAACGGCATTGTAGAAAGAAAACACAGGCATATTGTTGATACAGGGCTAACATTATTATCTAAGGCATCCATGCCTATGAAATACTGGAATGAGGCATTTGACACAGCTGTTTATTTGATAAATAAAATGCCAACTAAGGTATTGCAGTTCAAATGTCCTCATGAAATGCTACATGGAAAGAAACCTGATTATAGAACACTGAGGACATTTGGATGTATGTGTTTCCCATGCCTCAGACCGTACAATACTCATAAACTTTCCCTTAGATCCAGCAAATGTACTTTTATAGGTTATGGCAATAGTCAAAAAGGTTACAAATGCATGGATGAGAAAGGGAAAGTCATAATGTCTAGACATGTTGTCTTTAATGAGTGTGTTTTCCCTTTTGCAGAAAAAGGAACTACACACAAACAAAGTCATGATCAAACAAAATTAATGATGGGGTCAATACCTACACTATCAGAATGGACTGCACACACACATGAAGATAAAGTGCCTGATTTAACTCTAGCTACACCAACTGTGTCTAGTACCAGATCAGGATATAGCTCAGATGATAATGATGATATAACTGATGATAACCAAGCTCAAAGTGACAACAACAATGTGGATAATCATGAAAATACCACAGTATCAGATGACAACAGCAGTGATAGTGAAGCACAGCAACCTCAAACAAGACACCATATGATTACTAGAGCCAAAAGTGGTATTTTCAAACCTAAAATCTACCATGCATCTATCAATGACATCAATTGTGATGTTGAACCAATAAACTATGATCAAGCAATCAACTACAGACAGTGGTGTGATGCTATGGATGAAGAATATGAAGCACTGATCAAGAACAATACTTGGAGTTTAGTCAGTGCACCAAAAGGTAAAAACATTGTGGGATGCAAGTGGACATACAGATTAAAGAAAGATGCTGATGGAAAAGTTTACAAACACAAGGCAAGACTGGTTGCTAGAGGTTTTTCTCAAAAATATGGTTTTGACTTCAATGAGACCTTTTCGCCAGTTGTTAAACCAACAACCATCAGGATTATCCTATCCATAGCTATCTCAAATGGTTGGAACATTAGACAGCTAGATGTTTGTAATGCATTCCTGAATGGTGACCTTAATGAAGATGTCTACATGCAACAACCAACAGGATATGCTTGCAAAGGCAAAGAAAATTATGTATGCAAACTTCAGAAAGCCATATATGGCCTAAAACAAGCTTCCAGAGTTTGGTACATAAAGCTGAAAAACATCCTCACTAATCAAGGTTACAAAGCCACTGTTTCAGACAATTCACTATATACCAGAATAAACAGTAAAAGCACTACATATATTCTGGTATACGTTGATGATATACTCATAACAGGGAATGACTCAACAGAGGTTAACAAAGTTGTGACTCAACTGGAACAGACATTTGCCATCAAAGACATGGGGGAATTAAGCTATTTCTTAGGTATACAAGTTGAAAGGAAAACAGACACTGAAATTTTCCTTTCACAAAAGAAATATGCAACAGAAATTCTTAAGAGAGCCAACATGGACAATGCTAAATCTATCTCCACACCCATGACAAGCAATTTGAGATTATCCAAATACGATGGTGAAGCAATTGAAAATCACAAACAATACCGTAGCATAGTAGGTGCCCTACAATATTTGACTATAACTAGACCTGAGATCAGTTTCAGTGTCAACAAGGTATGTCAGTTCATGGCTAATCCTCTGAACAAACACTGGACTGCTGTAAAGTGTATTCTAAGGTACATACGAGGAACTACAGAATATGGCATCTCTATAAAAGCAAGCAAGGATATTAATTTAAACGCTTACAGCGATGCTGACTGGGCTAATGACCCAGATGACCGTCGATCCACTTCAGGTTACTGTTTGTTCATGGGACCGAACCCAATCTCCTGGTGCACGAAGAAGCAAGCTACAATTTCACGATCCAGCACTGAAGCCGAGTATAGAGCCATGGCCTCGACCGCGGCAGAGATAATTTGGGTAGAAGCCCTAATTGACGAATTAGGGTTAAAGTTTGCCAAGAGACCAACCCTCTGGTGTGATAACAGAAGCACAGTCTCTCTCTCGATTAATCCCATACAGCATTCGAGGACGAAGCACATGGAAATAGACCTCCATTTTGTCAGAGAGAAGACTGAAGCTGGAAAATTAGTGGTCAAACACATCCCCGCCTTTCATCAGAAGGCTGATGTATTAACCAAAGCATTGTCGAAGCAAAATTTTGAGAGATTAAGACAAGAGCTCAAGGTTTTCAATGGTGGCGGCGCAAAGAGACTGCAGAAGAAACCCTAGCACATTTTGAGGCGGGGTAATAATATAACAAGAGAGGCCGCTATCGGCTTATATCAAAATGAGCTTTGTAATGCCTATTGGGCTTATTATATGGGCTTGCATCTGTTTTATGCCCAGTATCATATCATTGCTATATATATCCTATAGCACACGTTATGTATTATTAGTTCTAAACAATATTACAATTTACTTTTCTTATAAACATGCAGGTGGAATGTTGGATACTTGGAGTTTTGCTTGTTCTCTCTGTTCTTCCCATGTTGTAAAGCTATGATTTTGTTGTGATATGTACTCTGTGGACATTTGGTTCCATGTTTATATTAGCTTCCTAGTTTCTACTGATGTAAAATCTAATTACAGTGTGTTTGTTAAATCATAGGACATCTACTTGCTAAGTTGCTATGATGCTGAAGCAAATGCAAAGAAAACAATTGAAATTGCTGTATTCACAGGCTATTCTCTTCTCACTACTTCTCTAGTTTTGCATGAGGATGGAAAGGTATCCACAACTTCATAACATTTCCCATATATTGATTTCAACCTTGTAAATTAACTGGATATCATTATGACTTGGTAGATAATAACAACTTACATAGACAAGTCAAATTTCGAGATTGGTTTGCCATTCATCTAGAAAGTAGGAGTAGAACATAAAATCAACTTCATCGAATCAAAAGCACTTCCTGTTCTGGATAAACGTACTAATCAAAGATGTGTGTTTTGCTAGAAGTTTATGATGTGCAACCAACGAATTTCATACCATGTGTACAAATATGAGCAATAATTGTAGTGTCTTCACTTGTCATGTGTGGTTAATGCATCACAGTACCAACATCACAAACATTTATAATACATTTTTGTTATTTTTCACTTTTTCTTCATACCCGTAAATTTGAGTTTATATAAATAATAATTGTTTGTACAAACAAAGATGGATAAGCTCTATTGCTTTGCATTTGTGGACGTGGACAAAAAAAAAAAAAAAAAAAAAAAAAAAAAAAAAACATCGAATCGACGAGCATTTGCCGAAGCTAGTTAGAGTAGGAGGAGCGATTGTTTAATATTATGCTTTTGTTTGAAATGGTTGCACATCTCGAGGACAATGCTTCTCTTTCTCTTGAAGTGTTAGTTTGTTGAGTTGGTTATCTATAGAGCTGAAATGAATAAAACCTACCATACAAAAGCATAAGATGTATCGTTCCATAATTGAGAAGCAAATTGGAGGGACAAGAAGGCAAGCCATATTAGGAACAGAACCATGCGCAAAAGGAATGAAGCTTCTTTTATATACATTTATAGCTCTACTTTTTTCTTTTTTGCTTCAAACAGTGTGATATGTAAATCTATCGACTATGCAAACATTGTTTTCATTTAGATATGTTTGTGTCTGATAATATTATGAGTATTGTATTTTATGTGAAGGTTTTATCGGTTTTATTTTTTGTTGTGTTATAATGTTTATGTAATATTATTTAGTTTATTTGAGGTAAATGCGAGTCATTTCAAGTTAAGTATTGTCAAAATGAATGTAATCAATATCTAGATTGTGGGTTGGATATGCAGCAAAAATGCTTTAGAAATGTCTTCGGAAAGACGTGGAAATTTTGAAAAATTGTATTTAGAAATGATGTCGATAGGACGTCGGAATGACATTAAAAAATGGCGTTGGAATGACATCGGAGAACACCAGACGCATGGCGTCGGAAAGATGTCGGAATCTTTTTTCCTAAGCAAGTTTTACCGATGGCAAAAATGGCATCGGGAAGGCGTCGCAAACCTGTTTTCCGATGCCATACCAATGCCATTATGACATCAAAAAATAAGTTTTCTGTTGTAGTGGTTGCTATATTAAGTATAATTTGAACCGCTGTTTTACTTCAATCTTTACCCAGTCTCCTTATGCAAATTGTACCGAGTATTGATGCTATCTAAGGCTTATTAAAAAATCCAGTATTGTATTGTATCTGCAGCACGGTTTGAATGAGTTCTCATGCACTTTTTTTTTGCTCGTTGTGTTCTTTTCATGATGATTTTTACACACTGTGCATGTCTTTATAAAGTCAGTTTTTAAATGAATTTTCTCTAAATAAATATATAGATAGCTCTGTGGGGAAAAAATTCCATGATTTGGTTTATAAAAATAAAATTATCTCAACGAAATAGTATAAATATTATTTTTTGAAATCTAGAGATTTTCAAACCAATTATACAAATGTTTTCTGAATCGGCTTTTTAACCCGTTTTCTCAAGTATATTTTTCTATATAAAACCACACTTATTTTCACCCTTTGAGAAGGCGAGATTGTGATTAAACGATGAGGTAAACCCCATGGTCTAGGACATGAAGGTATATTATATCGGTTAATCGCGGAATTGTCTGATTAAAGTGATTGTTCTTATGTTTTCTAATGTGCAACCGACTTATGGGGAGTAAACCAATAATGACAACGTATAGCATAAGACATACAGTTACAACTATTCAGGTTACTATCTGAGAGTTTGTGAAAAATTCAACCCGCGAGTCTACCTGAGGGAATATTACTGATGGCAAAACTGCTTAGGAGGTGCTAACAACTTGTCCTTTGGGACAAAACTGCTTGGGAAGGTGTCAACAACCTTGTTTATTAGGACAAACTGCTTGGGAAGATGTAAGCGACCTTTCCATGGCCAACGAAACTACTCAGAAGGTGTTAGTGACCTTACCGTTTAATGCAAAACTGTTTGTGGAGGTGTCAATGACCTTGCCATTTGAGGCAAAACTGCTTTAGGAGATGCTAGCGACCTTGTTGTGGCCATTGTAATCTTTTCACACCAGCTTCGTGTTTGTGATTATTTTGTTGTTTGATGATTTTGAATGATTTCACCACTGTTGATGAAGATTATTCTTTATATAGCCTGAGAGCTATCATGTTGTTTATGGTTAGCGACTTCATTCATGTTAATTTGAAGTTTTGAACTCATGAATGGGTTCTAAATATTGTGTCGTAATGACTTCCTATTTGTGATGTGCTATGGAAACTATATACCCCTTTTACCTAGCTTGAGATCTTTTTTTTATTATTATTTATTTTTGATCGATGTAAAGCCTATTGTCATATGTGATAAACTTGGTTTTGTTCACCTAATCCACGACATCGTGTATTCGTATCATAACTTCTCTTTTGAGATGTGTTCCTTATAGGATATTATTATATATTATCGTATCATATTCGCATTGTTTCGGCTAGACTGACCTGCGTATTTTATACTGGGGTTAGACAAAGTTTTTACAGGTAGTACTTGATTTGATACTGTATAGCCAGCTTCTTCTTTTGGGCTGCTTTTATCAGTTTGTTGCTTAAGCAAATTTTTGACTAGGCTAGTTACCTGGTTATCTTTTAGTTTACTTTAATATCTACATATATTCTTTATGGATAGGTGTATGTATATTGTGGATAATATATCCACTTATGTATATTATTTGGATAATACCAAATATATGTATATCTCTACGACTGTGTTAGCCATTATAGTAATGTACGTATTATATATGAATTAAGTATGTTGATCCACTTGAATTGAACAAAAAAAAAATGATGAGCACTTTATCAATGTACCTAAGACTTGTTTAATACACGATTATGGATGATTGCTTCTAGCGACGAAACCAGGATTTTTGTTTGGGTTGGGCAGAGTCGTATACGAAGAGTTCTTAATGGAAATCAAATCGAAAAAGAAGCATTTTCGTTGGGACATGTCAGAACATTGGGAAAGAGATTGTAGTCTTGTAGAGATCCAATTGTCTGTTTTAAATGTAAAAAAGTAGGACATAAAGGATTTACGTGTAAATATTTCTCCATTTCGAATTTGGCTGTAAAACTTTGTTTAACATTTGGCTATAGCCATATATAATCTTTTTGCTGAGAGTTTGGTTGTAGTCTTTTATTTCCAGAAAACCCTATGTAACACCTTCGTTTAACATTTGGTTGTAGCCATAAATAATCTTTTAGCTGAGGGTTTCTATGCTTACAAATCTTGGGTAGGGCAACTGCCCACCCCACCCAACCTATGGACTCGTCACTGATTGCTTCTAACCAGTCTTATTCTTCGTATTAGTAGACGACATTATGCGTTAATGTTCTTTGTTAATATGAGTCTCAAGGTGGGGCGTCACATTGATTCATCTTTGCGGTTGGATCAGGCTGCTACTTAAGCTCTTTTAAGCAGTGGGGGAGTAAGTTGCTTACTACCATATCTTCATCATGATGAGCGTCCCATGCTCTATCCCATTTAGAGTCATGCTTCGATCATGCTGTACTATGCTAGTCCCTCAAACCTGAAGCTCTTATATCATGTTGAGTTTCGACATTTTTTCCCTACAGGTGTCATTAGACACTTCACCGTGTCAAAACGGGGTCAACGGTCAAAGTATTTTTTGTCAACGTCTCGATTGAACATCCCAACGTTGCTTCCCATCGGGTATATAATCTGGTATTTACGAATATTGTATAACAAAAGGGAAGCCTCGTTGTTATGTGTCACCAATATCATATATATACCTCAATTATTTTGAGTATCTTGCGATGTGCGTCTTTAATCCATTGATTAATCCATGCACTCAGTCTATTATAATGCAAGACACACCTAAAATTATATGTATACGGGTTATTTATAGTAATATATCATATATTTTTTGAAATGATTATTATTATAGTTATATGTTTTTATGTTTATATTTATATGTTTTCATTTACAAGTTTATATTTATACTTCCTCATTGATGCATTTATTATTGTGCTAAATTTATAATTATTCTTTATACAAATAAAGGGGAAAATTTTAAAACTATATTCTTGAAAAAAAAAGAAGCCTAATGTTACATAGAATAAATTTTTACACGAAAAATTGGAACATCGTATAAATCACTAAATCGAATACAACTCTACATCGGATGCAATATGACACTGCGTATTATCTGTGTGTTCTTTATAACTATAGCAACATTGAGATCCTCACTGAATCTTGTTTGAACAATTATCTATGCAAACATGTTTTTAAATTGATAAGGATTCGAAGTTGAACCTTGTGTTGAGTTGTCCCATTGGGATTTTGGGCTCTGCGCTTTAAAATTCAGCAAAATATAAATTCTGACCCAGTGGGAACTAAATTAACTTTTGTAACAAGTTTTGAACGAATCCTAAAATTATTTAGCCAAGGATGATGGCCGGTATTCATAATTACTTAGCCAAAATTCATTAAAAGAAAAAGTTCAGTATTAATGACAATTGTACCAAGTTTTTAAATCTAACTGTAGAATTCACATGTGTCATGTTCAGTCGCTTTGCAAAAAAATATGATATTGATGTCAAAATGAGAAGTTGATAAACTTATTTCAGCAACAGCAACCTCTGTTTTTGTAGTTATCATATACGAAATGTAAGATTATTTATTTCTACAGAATAATACATCAGTTTCTTTGTGTTACAGATATGAAGAGCTTAGTTTGACAAGATCTTATTTAGTTGAGTAAGTTGAGAGATGCTAAGTTCGTGACAGGGATAGGGGATGAATTAGTCCAGCTTCCTCATTTGCTTATTTGCCCTCATTACTTAAGTTATACTCCATATGATTAGCCTCGGAAATGAAAATCCATATATTTATACAAGTAGAAAATCCCTTGATGTTCAAGTTATTTTGCATTAAATTATACATACAGTTGCCATCAATAAAACATGCGGCAACCTGCCTAGATAAATTTACTTCCTATTTCATGGTATTCCCTTCCTATGATGGGCAAATACTACCAACCTTACAAAATAGAGCACAATATAAATAGTTGTTTATTCAGAACTGTACTGATGTTGTATACGTTTGTCCAAATTTCCAGCTAGCAGGTGCAACATTCAAAACAGTCTTGATTCTCCCATCATCAGTTTGAACTCTAAAGGACAAACTCTGACCATTTAGGTATGAATTGCTCTGCCAATTCATCCCCCAATTTCTACTCATTATTTGCCAGTTTGTTTTTGAACCTTTGATCCACATGTTTGTGATTTTCCCCGTGCCTGCTACGTTAGTTACTACAACCAGCTCGAAGTAGTTTCGTCCATTTATTGTGAACCTCATGCCTCCTGATCTACCACATTTGACCCTGAATTATTTACATGTAAACAGTTAGAAACAGCAACATGGCCAATTTGTGATTCCTATGCCATTTTTCATAACTGATCACTTATAACTGCTAATTATGTTACTATATAGGTTACCTTCTGTAGTTTACAGGCACGATTCCTCCTCTATAAACGGCTATTGTCTCCCAAGCGGGTTGAGCCATATCAAAATGTTTTCTTGGAGGGTTGCACCACCCCCCATTGTCATTGGGAAGATTGTAATTTGGAGGACAAAAATTGGTGCCTGTAACTGTAATAGATGTTCCCTTTTTGCACCATCGCGACTTGCTTGCATCGCATACTATTTGGAAGCACGCACCGCATGATGCCCCACTGTTGAAAAGTGCAGTGCTTAGTGCTGCGTTTTTCACACCGTACCCATCTCTGTACAGGTTTCCATATCCGCAAGCTCCACCTGCATTTGTCCGGTTAACTCAATATTTGAACTCAAGTAGCAAAATTTCGACAATGGTATTTGCTTGTTAATGTCCTGCATTTTCATGTCTTACTGTAAAAATAAAATTATGTAATTGACTTTTATATTACTCACCCATTGTGCCAGAAGCATCACTTCCACCATAAAAAGTTGCAGAAGCAGGAGTCCATGTCCATTGCGCGGATGATTCAGTAATGAACAACGTCAGAAGTGTTAGAGTATATGCCAAGAGATATGCTATGGAATATGCTACAGAATAAAGAATATGCTCTAGAGAATAAATGTAGCCTATAAATATATGATTTAGCATTGTATTCAGTCAATCAATTATCTTATTTTGTAATAGCAATCAGCAAATCAATAAAGATGTAGCCTTTTAATTGTTTACCGTTTCATCTCTCCCTTTTCTCTGGATCTGAATTCTATAATGGTATCGGAGCTTGGTTATACAGGGAGATAGAGAGAGATGTAGCTTGGTCATATTTCCTTACTTTGAATTTTCTGTTGTGATTTGTTTCTCAAGTTTCGAATTTTTTGTTGGGTACTGTTCGGTTCTTCTGAGTTTGTTGTCATTGTGATTTCTCTCGGATCTTAATTAGTCAGAGCACGCTTTTTTTTTTCAGACTAAAATTCCAATTTCCTCGGCTTTGCTTCTAGTTGCCATCGGGTAGCCCCTCCACCGATCCGATTTTCAATTTCGAACCTGGGTGTTTTATATTTGCGATTTGCGGATCAGATTAGGTGTGATTGGTGATCGAGCTTGCGAATTTGGGGAGTCTTGGTTTCGGTTTATTTCAGCAAGGTGGCCGACGTTCGTTTTGGGGACTGCTTGGAGTTGCTGTGGACGGTGTGTGCTGCTGATTGCGGTGGTGATGATGGTCCACGGGTTTTTCTGGTGAGTTCTGGAATTCACTGCTGGGTGATTGTTGCTGTTGGTGATGGAGAGGGGCGATTAAAGGAAACAATTCGATTTATGGTGGGTGTTTCATGACTTTGGCTTCGATTTTCGGTGCTATGGTTTGTGATACTGCGAAACTGGGTGGAAAAGCAATTTTGGGTTCCGGGATTTACAATTTGGTTTTCGAGGATGGTGTATGATTGCAGGAGGAAGGTGGTTGATTTGAGAGGGTGATGGTTAAAGTATGGATGAGTAGTTTCTGCGAGTATGTTAGTGGAGTGGTTTGTGCAAGTGTGGGGGTATTGCATTTTGTGAATATACAGAAGGATGATGGAGGGGAGTATTTGGTCGGACAAGACAGTGGTGATGACAGTAGGGATGTGCAGTAGTAAGGAGGAAGCAATATGATGCGGAAGTGAATGGATTAGAAGGGTGTTTTGGTTATAGAAGAGTGCAAATTCTGTGGGAGTTTGTGACTGTTGTAGTGGTGAATAGTGGTAGCTGTTGCGTTTGTGGTTTCAGGAAGTTGGTATGCTGAAGGTTGATGGGGTTTATTGACTGGGGGAAGTGGTCTGAAAGTGTACGTAAACTGTAATATGGCCTTTGGTGTTGCGTGAAGATGATTCAGGCAGTAGGAGGTTGTTGATGGGAGAGATTGGTGTTGCGAGACGAATTTATTTATTTATTTATTATTTTGCTGACGTCTTTGTGTTGATGATGGTGACTGAAAGCTGCAGTTGGTGGTTGTTTGACGTCAGGTTTGTTTGTAGGCTATTTGTTGATTGTGGTGTTTGCAGTATGGCGATAGCAGGTTCTAGCTTGGCAGTATTGGAAGTTGTGGTCTGTTACGGTGCAGTATTGGTGGCTGTTTTGTTATGGCATAGGTTGATGTACTTTGTGGTATGGATTTTGTGAATTGTGAAGGTAGCAGGTGATAGATTTTATGGTCGAGGGGGTTCTGTATTTTGTGAAGTTTATGGTTTGGTATGAGAATGGTTGATTGAGTTGTTAGAGAATAACATCAGTTTGAAGTTGTTTATTGATGTCTGTATCGGTAACCCTGTTTATTAGGAGGGCAATTGACGTTGATTGAAGGTGGTAGGTGGTTACTGCAGGTATGTTTGGAGGATGCAAACATATGCTGACCATCCCTTTTGATTTTGTTTTGTTTTTGTTTGTATGTTTGGGGGATGCAAACATATAAACTCATCCGGGGAACAGTTTTGTCATTTGGCCGCTCAGATCTTTTGCTTACCGATCAGATTGAAGATTGTTTTGGATTGTTGAGTTGATGTTGAGTTTTTGGTATTTGGTCAGTTTCTTCTCTACTTCTTGTAGCAGCTTCTATTTGGAAGTTTCTTCACAGCTTTTATTTGGTAGTTTCTTCTCTACTTCTTGTGGCAGCTTCTATTTGGCAGTTTCTTCTCTATTTCTTTTGGCAGCTTCTATTTGGCAGACTTCTATTTGGCAGTTTCTTTGCAACTTCTTTTGGCAGCTTCTATTTGGCAGTTCTTCTTTACTTCTTTTGGCAGCTTCTATTTGGCAGTTTCTTCTCTACTTCTTTTGGCAGCTTCTATTTGGCAACTTCTATTTGGTAGTTTCTTCTCTACTTCTATTGGCAGCTTCTATGTGGCAAATTTCTATTTGGCAGTTTCTTCTTTACTTCTTTTGGCAGCTTCTATTTGGCAAACTTCTATTTGGCAATTTCTTCACAGCTTCTATTGGCATCTTCTATTTGACAGTTTCTTCTCTACTTCTTGTGGCAGTTTCTTCGTAGCTTTGTATTTGGCAAACTCACGATTCTCCGCATCGTGAGTTTGAGGGGGGATGTCAGAGTATATGCCAAGAGATATGCTATGGAATATGCTACAGAATAAAGAATATGCTAGGAATATTCTAGAGAATAAATGTAGCCTATAAATATATGATTTAGCATTGTATTCAGTCAATCAATTATCTTATTTTGTAATAGCAATCAGCAAATCAATAAAGATGTAGCCTTTTAATTGTTTACCGTTTCATCTCTCTCTTTTCTCTGGATCTGAATTCTATCAAGAAGAATGAGTAATGCACCTCCAAATATAATAGCCATCTCTAACTTAACCGATGTCTGTTATTACAGGATTTACTTTCGGTTGTTAGGCTCCTGCTTATTTGCAGCTACTTATAACGCCGGGTATTATTAGAATATATTTTCGTTTGGTTGACTGAACAAACTAATGGGATATATTTTATACAGAATATTTCCATTGACTTCATGCTCAACTCAAACTTCAAATGATTTTAAGAGGATGATTGATTGCCGTCATTTATGGATAACAAGGTACGTAGTGGTACTTGACATATATGACAAAGCGATTTAACCAAGTCAATCAGTTTTTAATTATTTTGTTAGTTAGAAGCAACATGCAATGCATGTTGCAACTTGGCAACTATTTTTTTGTTTACGGTGGCCTGTGGCAATGATTATATTTTTCTTGGAAAATTAGAGGGTGCATGTGGAAACTGGTTATATGTAGAGATCAGCTTATGATAACTATAAAACTTACATTCCAGTATCAGTTCATCGAGTACAGTTGCACAATATTCACATTACATACCTTTATATAATTAGTACATCTCAAGATTCACTTTGAACAACGGCTCAAGAGTCAAAACTAAAACCCCAGGTCTTAGCTGGCTTGCTAAACTCATGTAAGTCGTATCTGTAGCATTAGATTATAAGAATTTCGGTTATATCTATCACTTATGAGATGGTATTAACTATCAAGTACAAACAAAATTCAAGTTGGTGAATGGATGGATATAACTTATCACTGAAATATACATTTAGTTAAAGCTTATATTATGAGATGATTGAGAGTTAACGGTAGACTATACGGATTTTTTATTATCCTTGGCGGACTTTTAGATGGTTTGCACATGGGACTATATGATCTTCCCCTTGAGCAGTTTCATTTGGATGATCTGGTCTTTTTTCAGAGTACATTCTGTCCAAATTAGAGAGGGGACTATATTGAGAAGAGTTAATATATTACTTTTTCTTGATGTAAATGCAAAGTTAAGAAGGATCAGCTGGCCCTTCTAAGTAACATATATAACAAAGCTGTTAGATCAGACTACATTTATTAAGCTGTACACATAAGCGGCAAGCGCGCGCTTTTACACCAGCGCACATAGCTAACAAAGATGTTAGGTCAAACTACACTTCAATTAATCATTTATTGCTACTAATCATGATGCACATGCTATATCTAATTTTGAGGGGTGAGGGGGGGGGGGGGGGAGGGTTATATGATATATACCAATTAAGATTTTGTACGCGTAATTGTACCGTTAAAACCCCCGCAAAATCCTCATTATAGCGAATAGTGTTGTTCGTTTGCTAGAATATTTCGATTTAGCGCTATTATACAGTCGACCCGCTTTAAGATTCACTACTTTCTACTGCATCCGCTAAGTCAAAGTATTTTTAGCATTCGTTTTAACTATATCAATATCAAATCTTGATTTGAATAGTCCTGTTTTAAATCAAATTAACAAGGTTATGGTAAAAACCTAAGTTTAATACACAAGTGCTCACTATAAGTTGGAAATGAATTGTAATCCTCAAATCTAGATAAATCTTGATATCCTTAGATTTTGTCATATATATAAGACTAAATAATATTTTGTGTTCCTACAAAAATAATGTTAGAATGAGAGTAAGTTAATTTTGCATATTTGTCTTTATAGCCAATGAAGCATTTTGCATATCCGTTACATTTCCTTCATAGACTCCAAAATTTTTTGCATTCACCGCTACAAAACCGTTGAACAATTTATATAAACAGCTCGGTAATTAATTTAAGCTCCCTGTTTATTACAAATATAATAGGTTTTATTCACATTGGACCGCGAGCTTAATTTTCAATCCGGAGCTAGGGGTCTGCACTAATTACTATATGTAGAATGAATACCAGACCTGGCTTACACTCGAAACCGTCATGGTTGCTTGCCGTAAATATTTTAGTTCATAGGTTATGAAGTTGAATGTTCACTTGTGCATACTACACTTTAAAAAGTGGCATATGAAATTCATTTTGATGTTATTTACGAAAACTTTTCTTTGTCTTCGAATATCAATCAAAACTTGGGAACAAACAAGAAGTTTTTCAGTTTTTTATGTTTTGCTAGATAAACAAGTACATGTCTCTACCCATGCCGACTTCACTATAAGTAAATTTTGACATTTATGCACAATGATAATGATTAGCAACAACCATTATAAATTGTTTACTTATTCAAAAAAATATGATACACACACAGCATATGGTTCTATACTAGTTATAGCCTTATAGGGTTCTATATTAGGTTTGGTATAATGTTCGTATTTTAGTTTATAAATTCTATAGCTATTATTTCAGTTTGTAGTTAATAACCAAAATAATTTTCTCAACAAGCGTGAGATGAAAAAACTCGTGGGCCACTTGCATCCGCGCTGCTCATCTATATCAGTAGATCATAGCAAATTTGATGTTGATCGATGTATTATCGGATTTTCAGGTTACACTGAATTTCAAGATTTTGCTGGCATGTTGTTTTTTTATGAATATTTACATGTAAAACTGCATTGAATTTTGATTATCCCTACATATTCCTTATTATGAGCATTCACTTGATTTTAGATTATGATGCATAATTGTGTAGTGTATTAATTTATTCTGATAGAAGACTACCTACGTATTTCACTTCATTTTTGGAGAGTTGGACACTAGTCTTTAGAATTTGTTATGCTTACTGATAATTTCGTTCAATTACATCTCCTTTTACGTACAATGAACAATATTAAAGACATGATAGCCTACTGCATGTTTTACGTTACAGTGAACAATATCAAAGACATGATAGCCTACTTTCATAGTTTGTCATGCTTAATTAGGATACGTAGATTAGAATTAGTTTCCCTAGATACACTACTAAGAAACTGCTTCAACAATACCACTATGTCAGACGTTATTTGTCAAGTACATAATTGAAAACCTTTTCTACTTGAATCTACCAAGTGTTTCGAAAATATGCGGCTTTTGCTGATGCGAATATGCCAAGAACTTAGTCATCCAAATCAAAAAAAAAAAAAAATAACTATGATAGAAAAACAAGAAGGACATGCAGTCAAAACACAAACACAAGATATATTTCACTCAATCACCCTCTTTATTGATTTATCAAAAACGGATTTTGTTTACATTTATTGAAACGAGTCAAAAAAAATTACAGTTGAATCGATAACCTAATTAAGAAAGAGAAAAAAAATATCTAGATGACTAATATTGTTGGAGAAGAAGAATTATGAAAAACAACGACAAACTCTTGTATCATATTTTTTCAGGTTTTTATCAACCCAATTCAGTCAAACTAATGCAATACTGAAAGTGATTACTACAAGAGAGTAGAAGGCCAAAGCTTTCCTTCAACTCTTAATCTCACTCTAAGCTTTCCTTCTTATCTTTTTTGTTGGATTTGAGATGTGATGAAAGTTATGAAGAAGAAGGATGTATATATAAGATGAGAAGATGGTTGGTGGGGTTTGGTGCCTTGGTTGGTGGCAGCCCTATGTTGAACACATGGGCTGCTGGGGGGTTGTTGTGAGCTGCTCCACATATAGCATTCCAACAGGATATTACATAATGAGGAACGAAACATTGCACCCTAAACAGTGCAACACGTCATAATGCCTCTTGATTTCAACCACACATTCTATTTCTTTCTCCCCCCAGCCCCCCCTCCCCCCATTATCATTTAAATGGAAACTTGTGCGGTAAGAAGGTGGTGTTTTTGAGGTGCTGCAAAACATTGATGTTGTGGAGTGCGCCTTTGAATAATTTAGAAATGATGTCGATAGGACATCAGAATGACATTAAAAAATGGCGTTGAAAAGCCAGTGAATAAATGGCATTGGAATGACATCGGAGAACACCAGACGCAAGGCGTCGGAAAGAAGTCGTAATTTTTTTCCCGAGCAGGTTTTACTGATGCCAAAAATGGCATCGGGAAGGCGTCACAAACCTGTTTTCCGATGCCATACCAACGCCATTATGATGTCAAAAAATAAGTTTTCTGTTGTAGTGGTTGCTATATTATGTATAATTAGAAGTGCTGTTTTACTTCAATCTTTACCCAGTCTTCTTATGCAAATTGTACCGAATATTGATGTTATCTAAGGCTTATTAAAAAATCCAGTATTGTACTGTATCTGCAGCACAGTTTGAATGAGTTCTCATGCACGTTTTTTTGCTCGTTGTGTTCTTTTCGTGATGATTTTTACACACTATGCATGTCTTTATAAATTGAGTTTTGAAATGAATTTTCTCTAAATAAATATATATAGCTCCATAGGAATTTTTTTTCCATGATTTGGTTTATAAAAATAAAATTATCTCAATGAAATAATATAAATATTATTTTTCGAAATATAGAAATTTTCAAACCAATTATACAAATGTTTTCTGAGTCGTTTTTTAAACCGTTTTCTCAAGTATATTTTTCTATATAAAACCACACTTATTTTCACCCTTTGAGAAGGCGAGATTGTGATTAAACGATGTGGTAAACCCCATGGTATGGGACACGAAGGTATATTATATCGATTAATCGCAGGATTGTCTGACTAAAGCGATTGTTCTGATGTTTTCTAATGTGCAATCAACTTATGGGGCGTAAACCAATAATGACAATGTATAGCATGGGACATACAGTTACAACTATTCGGGTTACTGTCTGAGAGTTTGTGACAAATTCAACTCACGAGTCTACCCAAGGGAATATTACTGATGGCAAAACTGTTTGGGAGGTGCTAGCAACTTGTCCTTTGGGACAAAACTGCTTGGGAAGGTGTACGCGACCTTCCCATGGCCAACAAAATTACTTAAGGAGTTGTTAGTGACCTTGCTGTTTAATGCAAAAACGCTTGTGGAGGTGTCAATGACCTTGCCATTTGAGGCAAAATTGTTTTTAGGAGATGTTAGCGACCTTATTGTGGCCATTGTAATCTATTCATACCCGCTTCATGTTTGTGATTTTGTTGTTGTTTGATGATTTTGAATGTTTTCACCACTGTTGATGAAGATTATTTTTTATATAGCCTGAGAACTATTATATTGTTTGTGGTTAGCGACTTCATTCATGTTAATTTGAAGTTTTGAACTCATGAATGGATTCTTAATATTGTGTCGTAATGACTTCCTATTTGTGATGTGCTATGAAAACTATATACCCCTTTTACCTAGCTTGAGATCTTTTTTTTTTTTTTTGATCGATGTAAAGCCTATTGTCATATGTGATAAACTCAGTTTTGTTCACCTAATCAACGACATCGTGTATTTGCATCATAACTTCTCTTTTGAGATGTGTTCCTTATAGGATATTATTATATATCATCGTGTCATATTCGCATTATTTCGGATAGACTGACCCACGTATTTTATACTGGGGTCAGACAAAATTTTTACAGGTAGCACTTGATTTGATACTGTATACCCAGCTTCTTCTTTTGAGCTACTTTTATCATTTTGGTTGCTTAAGCAAATTTTGGACTTGGCTAGTTACCTGGTCATCTTTTGGTTTACTTTAATATCTATATATATTCTTTATGGGATGGGTGTATGTATATTGTGGATAATATATCCACTTATGTATATTATTTTGATAATACCTAATATATGTGTATCTCTGCGACTGTGTTAGCCATTATAGTAATGTATGTATTATATATGAATTAAGTATGTTGATCCACTTGAATTGAACAAAAAAATAAATGATGAACACTTTATCAATGTACTTAAGACTTGTTTAATACATGATTATGGATGATTGCTTCTAATCAGCTCCGTACTAGCAGACGACATTATGCGTTAATGTTCTTTATTAATATGAGTCTCGGGGTGGGAGTCACACTGATTCATCTTTGCAGTTGGATCAGGCTGCTACTTAAGCTCTTTTAAGCAGTGGGGGAGTAAGTTGCTTTCTACCATATCTTCATCATGATAAGCGTCTCATGCTCTATCCTATTTAGAGTCATGCTTCGATCATGCTGTACTGTACTAGTCCCTCAAACATGGAGCTCTTATATCATGTTAAGTTTCGACATTTTTTCCAACAGATGTCACTAGATACTTCACCGTGTCAAAACGGGGTCAATGGTCAAAGTGTTTTTTGTCGAAGTCTCGATTGAACATCCCAACATTGCTTCCTATCGGGTATATAATATGGTATTTACAAATATTGTATAACAAAAGAAAGCCTCATTGTTATGTGTCACCAACATCATATATATACCACAATTATTTTGAATATCTTGCGATGTGCATCTTTAATCCATTCAATCCACGCACTTAGTCTATTATAATGCAAGACACACCTAAAATTATATGTATACGGGTTATTTATAGTAAAATATCATATATTTTTTGAAATAATTATTATTATAGTTAAATGTTCTTATGTTTATATTTATATGTTTTCATTTACAAGTTTATATTTATAGTTTATCGTTCATGCGTTTATTATTGTGCTAAATTTATAATTATTCTTTATACAAATAAAGGGGAAAATTTTAAAACTATATTATTGAAAGAAAAAAAAAAGCCTAATGTTACATAGAATAAATTTTTGCACGAAAAATTGGAACATCGAATAAATCATTAAATCGAATACAACTCTACATCGGATCCAATACGACACTGCGTATTATCTGTGTGTTCTTTATAACTATAGCAACATTGAGATCCTCACTGAATCTTGTTTGAACCATTATCCTATGCAAAAAAATTTATAAATTGATAAGGATTCGAAGTTAAACCTTGTGTTGAGTTGTTCCATTGGGATTTTGGTCTCTGCGCTTTAAAATTGAGCAAAATATAAATCCTGACCTAGTGGAAACTAAATTAGTAACTTTTGTAACAAGTTTTGAACGGATCCTAAAATTAAAATAGGTTTTTCCCTCCATACTACAAATGAAATGACCTTATCTAAATGCAAGGATGACGGCTGGTATTCATAATTACTTAGCCAAAATTCATTAAAAGAAAATGTTCAGTATTAATGCCAATTGTACCAAGTTTTTAAATCTAACTGTAGAATTCACATGTGTCATGTTCAGCCGCTTTGCAAAAAATTATGATATTGATGTCAAAATGAGAAGTTGATAAACTTATTTCAGCAACAGCAACCCCTGTTTTTGTAGTTTTCATATACGAAATGTAAGATTATTTATTTCTACAGAATAATACATCAGTTTCTTCGTGTTACAGATATGAAGAGCTTAGTTTGACAAGATCTTATTTAGTTGAGTAAGTTGAGAGATGCTAAGTTCGTGACAGGGATAGAGGATGAATTAGTCCAGCTTCCTCATTTGCTTATTTGCCCTCATTACTTAAGTTATACTCCATATGATTAGCCTCGGAAATGAAAACCCATATATTTATACAAGTAGAAAAACCCTTAATGTTCAAGTTATTCTGCATTACATTATACATACAGTTACAAGATGGTTGCCATCAGTAAAACATGCGGCAACCTGCCTTGATAAATTTACTTCCTATTTCGTGGTATTCCCTTCCTATGATGGGCAAATACTACCAACCTTACAAAATAGAGCACAATATAAATAGTTGTTTATTCAGAACTGTACTGATGTTGCATACGTTTGTCCAAATTTCCAGCTAGCAGGTGCAACATTATAAACAGCCTTGATTCTCCCGTCATCAGTTTGAACTCTAAAGGACAAACTCTGACCATTTAGGTATGAATTGCTCTGCCAATTCATCCCCCAATTTCTACTCATTATTTGCCAGTTTGTTTTTGAACCTTTGATCCACATGTTTGTGATTTTCCCCGAGCCTGCTACATTAGTTACTACAACCAACTCGAAGTAGTTTCGTCCATTTATTGTGAACCTCATGCCTCCTGATCTACCACATTTGACCCTGAATTATTTACATGTACACGGTTAGAAACAGCAACATGGTGAATCTGTGATTCTTAACCCATTTTCCGTAACTGATCACTTATAACTGCTAATTATGTTACTATATCGGTTACCTTCTGTAATTTACAGGCACGATCCCTCCTCTATAAACGGCTATCGTCTCCCAAGCGGGTTGAGCCATATCAAAATGTTTTCTTGGAGGGTTGCACCACCCGCCATTGTCATTGGGAAGATTATAATTTGGAGGACAAAAATTGGTGCCTGTAACCGTAATAGATGTTCCCTTTTTGCACCATCGCGACTTACTTGCATCGCATACTATTTGGAAGCACGCACCACATGATGCCCCACTGTTGAAAAGTGCAGTGCTTAGTGCTGCATTTTTCACACCGTACCCATCTCTGTACAAGTTTCCATATCCGCAAGCTCCACCTGTATTTGCCCGGTTAACTTAATATTTGAAATCAAGTAGCAAAATTTCGACAATGGTATTTGCTTATTAATGTCCTGCATTTTCATGTCTTACTGTAAAAATAAAATTATATAATTGACTTTTATATTACTCACCCATTGTGCCAGAAGCATCACTTCCACCATAAAAAGTTGCAGAAGCAGGAGTCCATGTCCATTGCGCGGTACATTCAGTAATGAACAACGTCAGAAAAATGAGTAATGCACCTCCAAATATAATAGCCATCTCTAACTTAAGCGATGTCTGTTTACAGGATTTACTTTAGGTTGTTAGGCTCTTGCTTATTTGCAGCTACTTATAATGCCGGGTGTTATTAGAATATATTTTCGTTTGGTTGACTGAAACAAACTAATGGGATATATTTTATACAGAATATTTCCATTGACTTCATGCTCAACTCAAACTTCAAATGATTTTAAGAGGATGATTGATTGCCGTCATTTATGGATAACAAGGTACGTAGTGGTACTTGACATATATGACAAAGCGATTTAACCAAGTCAATCAGTTTTTAATTATTTTGTTAGTTAGAAGCAACATGCAATGCATGTTGCAACTTGGCAACTATTTTTTTGTTTACGGTGGCCTGTGGCCATGATTATTGTTTTCTTGGAAAATTAGAGGGTGCATGTGGAAACTGGTTATATGTAGAGATCAGCTTATGATAACTATAAAACTTTCATTCCAGTATCAGTTCATCGAGTACAGTTGCACAATATTCACATTCCATACCTTTATATAATTAGTACATCTCAAGATTCACTTTGAACAACGGCTCAAGAGTCAAAACTAAAACCCCAGGTCTTAGCTGGCTTGCTAAACTCATGTAAGTCGTATCTGTAGCATTAGATTATAAGAATTTTGGTTATATCTATCACTTATGAGATGGTATTAACTATCAAGTACAAACAAAATTCAAGTTGGTGAATGGATGGATATAACTTATCACTGAAATATATATATTTAGTTAAAGCTTATATTATGAGATGATTGAGAGTTAATGGTGGACTATACGGATTCTTTATTATCCTTGGCGGACTTTTAGATGGTTTGCACATGGGACTATATGATCATTAACCAACCATTGTAACGAATCTGTTTCAAGTAAATTTGAAATGAAGCAAATAGCTAGGGATTGTTTTGTATTGTGATAAATTTAAAGCATAAACTTCTCCTTGAGCAGTTTCATTTGGATGATCTGGTCTTTTTTCGGAGTACATCCTGTCCAACAAATTAGAGAGGGGCAGGGGACTATATTGAGAAGAGTTAATATACTACTTTTTCTTGACGAAAATGCAAAGTTAAGAAGTATCAGCTGGACCTTCTAAGTAACACATATAACAAAGCTGTTAGATCAGACTACATTCATTAAGGTGTTACATATGCGGCAAGCGCGCGCTTTTACACCAGCGCACATAGCTAACAAAGCTGTTAGGTCAAACTACACTTCAATTAATCATTTATTGCTACTAATCATGATGCACATGCTATATCTAATTGTTGGGGGAAAGGGGGGGGGGGGGGGGTTATACGATATATACTGATTAAGATTTTGTACTCATGATTGTGCAGTTAAAACCACCGCAAAATCCTCATTATAGCGCATAGTGTTGTTCGTTTGCTATAATATATCGATTTAGCGCTATTAAACAGTCGACCCGCTTTAAAATTCACTATTTTCTACTGCATCCGCTAAGTCAAAGTATTTTTAGCATTCGTTTTAAATACATCAATATCATATCTTGATTTGAATAGTCCTATTTTAAATCAAATTAACAAGGTTACGATAAAAACCTAAGTTTAATACACAAGTGCTCACTGTACGTTGGAAATGAATTATAGTCCTCAAATTTAGATAAATCTTGATATCCTTCGATTTTGTCATATAAGACTAAATAATATTTTGTGTTCCTACAAAAATAATGCGAGAATGAGAGTAAGTTAATTTTGCATATTTGTCTTTATAGCCAATGAAGCATTTTGCATATCCGTTACATTTCCTTCATAGACTCCAAAATTTTGTGCATTCACCGCTACAAAACCGTTGAACAATTTATATAAACAGCTCGGTAATTCACTTAAGCTCCCTGTTTATTACAAATATAATAGGTTTTATTCACATTGGACCTCGAGCTTAATTTTCAATCCGGAGCTAGGGGTCTGCACTAATTACTATCTGTACAATGAATACCAGACCTGGTTTACACTCGAAACAGTCATGGTTGCTTGCCGTGAATATTTTAGTTCATAAGTTATGAAGTTGAATATTCACTTGTGCATACTACACTTTAAAAAGTGGCATATGAAATTCATTTTGATGTTATTTACCGAAACTTTTCTTTGTCTTCGAATATCAATCAAAACTTCGGAACAAACAAGAAGTCTATCAGTTTTTTATGTTTTGCTAGATAAACAAGTACATGTCTCTACCCATGCCGACTTCACTATAAGTAAAATTTGACACTTATGCACAATGATAATGATTAGCAACAACCATTATAAATTGTTTACTTATTCAAAAAAATATGATACACAGCATATGGTTCTATACTAGTTATAGCCTTATAGGGTTCTATATTAGGTTTGGTATAATGTTCGTATTTTAGTTCATAAATTCTATAGCTATTATTTCAGTTTGTAGTTAATAACCAAAATAATTTTCTCAACAAGCGTGAGCTGAAAAAACTCGTGGGCCTCTTGCATCCGCGCTGCTCATCTATATCAGTAGATCATAGCAAATTTGATGTTGATCGATGTATTATCGGATTTTCAGGTTACACTGAATTTCAAGATTTTGCTGGCATGTTGTTTTTTTATGAATATTTAGATGTAAAACTGCATTGAATTTTGATTATCCTCACATATTCCTTATTATGAGCATTCGCTTGTTTTTAGATTATGGTGCATAATTGTGTAGTGTATTAATTTATTCTGATAGAAGACTACCTACGTTTTCACTTCACTTTTGGAGAGTTGGACACTAGTCTTTAGAATTTGTTATGCTTACTGATAATTTCATTCAATTACATCTCCTTTTACGTACAATGAACAATATTAAAGACATGATAGCCTACTACTACATGTTTTACGTTACAGTGAACAATATCAAAGACATGATAGCCTACTTTCATAGTTTGTCATGCTTAATTAGGATACGTAGATTAGAATTAGTTTCCCTAGAGACACTACTAAGAAACTGCTTCAACAATACCACTATGTCAGACGTTATTTGTCAAGTACATGATAGAAAACCTTTTCTATTTGAATCTACCAAGTGTTGCGGAAATATGCGGCTTTCGCTGAAGCGTATATACCAAGAACTTAGTCATCCAAATCAAAAAAAAAAAAAATAACTATGATGGAAAAACAAGAAGGATATGCAATCAAAATGCAAACACAAGATATATTTAACTCAACCACCCTTTTTATTGATTCATCAAAAAAGGGTTTTGTTTACATTTAGTGAAACAAGTCAACAAAAAAAAAAAAAAAAAAAAAAAAAAAAAAACACAATTGAATCAATAACCTAATTAAGAAAGAGAAAAAAATATATCTAGATGACTAATATTGTTAGAGAAGAACAATCATGAAAAACAACGACAAACTCTTGTAACATATTTTTCCCGTTTCTATCAATCCAATTCAGTCAAACTAATCTAATACTGAAATTGATTACTACAAGAGAGTAGAAGGCCAAAACAAATATCCAAATTGCCCATTTAAAATATCGGAAATATATATATCTGAAGAAACACTCGGTCAAATAGAAATATCCGGCTCAGACAGTTGAGCTGGACACTCGGAAAACAAAACTCCTTCAGCTCAGATGTTTGGACTGGGGCCCCAAACATTTGAGTTGATGCTATGTTCAGTTCTTGCCCCTTGGTTGCCTTATCTATTCCTCCGAGTTTCAATTTATGAACTATTTCCTCTATAATGAAGCTACTTCCAAAACTAATGCACATTGCCGACTTCAATAGGAATTTGTAACAACCCGAAATTTCTGAATCAATTTAAAAAATTTATTTTGGCTATTTTAGATATTTAAAATGATTTATTTTAAATAATAACGATTTAAAATTGATTTAAATCGAAATCAGAACGTAAAATTTTATTTTAATAATAAAACGAGTCTGAAATGGCGTGGTAGTTTGAAAATTCGATTTTAAATTTCAATTGAATGTATAGGATTCAAAATAAATCGGATTTTAGTAAAACAAGAAACGTTAGAATCTATTTAATTATATCTTTCTACAAAATGTGAAAAATTCAGATTTCATAATATAAATTGTAAGTTATGGCTAAATTAATATTTAGAATAGTCACTATGGAATATATATATATATATGTATATATATATATATATAGCCCTTAAAAATAATCATTTTGCAAATAACCTCCGTTTTCGACGAAACCACTTTTATTGGATCCAGAATGCCAAATTATTGTTAGGTCTTAGATTTCATAATTTTTGGAATTAATATGTGCGCGTGGTAAATTTAAATGTGTTTGAATTCAATTTAAATTTAATTGACCAGAAAAAGACCAATTTACAAACGGTCTTCAAATTCGACGAAACTAATTTTATTAGGACCGTATCGTCAAAACATAGCTAGATTTATTTTTCCGCAATTTTTGGAATCAGTATGTGGCTCCGGTAAATTAAAATGTACGTTGGAATTCAATATTGACCAATATATTGATTTATATTTTAATTTAAAAGAAAACAGGCTGAAATAGCGGAATTGGCTTACGAAACATATCCCATTGTGTCCGCAATAGGGGTATTTAGTTAGGTTTGATTTGGAGTTCGGAATATAAAACCTTGAGATTTTGAAATAAATGAATTAAAAAAAAGGGTGTAAAGCTCCAGTCAAAACCCTAACTAATCCACCACGTGGTCAAACTCCTGGAAGCCGGCCTTTTTCATTATCGATGATCAAAATCTTCGATCTAGTCTTCCTCTTTTTCATGAAATACACCGATCAATAGCAGAAATTCATAAAACAAAAGTTAGAGAGCTAAGTGAGATGTACAAGTGAAACGAACATAATGAGATTTAATTGAGAATTGAGCTCGAAGTTTGGCTCCAAAGACCGGGCTTTCGCACGCAATTTCAAGGTAGAGGGGCCCACCGAGTTCGTCCATGGTCACGGCGTTGGGGGCTCTCGCGAAGGGCTTCGCTGTGGGATACTCCGATCTGGGTATGGTGGTGTATGGTGGCTCAAGTGGTGAAGAGAGAAAGTGGAAGCGTTGGGTTCAGTGGATTTTAAAAAGGAACGACGGTGGAAGGTGATTAAAGGAATAATTAAAAAATTAATTATTTATTAATTATATAAATAATGTAATTAAAGTTTGTAATGCAATGTCTTTTTTATACGAGGTCCAAATCGAATGATTTCAGTTGCATTGGACTCGTGTCGGCGAACACTACGCAATGGAACTGACTAGAAGTGATTTGGAGCAAATTAGAATTTGAGGCGATTTTAAATCAAAACAGAACTGAAATCAGAAATAAAGAATGATGGAGTGGAACTCAATGTGAGAATTTTCTCACTAAAATTTTGTACAGTTATTTAATTTATTTTAACGACTATAAATATATAGAAATTGCCAATACAAATTTTTATCTGTTGTATGTTATTTATTTTTGGAGTTTAACACACGAATTCGCACAAATCACATAAATTGGAAGCGATGTATGGATATTAGCGACACTCGCATTTCATACTCAGCGAATGGCCACTTATGGCGCCGTAAATGGCATTGGGTTGTTGAGTACTTATTTATATGGATGATTTGATGATTTGTGTTGTGATTGTAATGTTTAACGTATTAAAAATAATGTTAATATTAATGTGGTAGTTGAAATTAAATTATAAATATCCATTTATAATTTAAACAGTGAAAATTGATTAATTAGAAAAATAATCTAAACCGGGTTAGAATTGGTTAAATTTATTAACCAATAATTTGTTTAAACAGACTGTTGTTGTTTGAAAACCCCACACGGGTATTGGGATGATATTTGACATACACTATTCCCAATATTTAGTTGTATGTCAATAGTTGGGTTGACAGGCCATGATGAGCGTTATTTATTTATATTAATGCTTATACTGTTGTAAATTGCACTTTGGATGATGTTTGAATGGTTAATGATTATTTATCATTTTTGTTGAATACATGCGATGTATGAAACCCATATAACTGAAATTATATGTTAATTGATTGAGTCGCATTCCGATTCAGAAATAAAGAATATTTTTAAATAAAAATTACTTTAAAAAAAGAGAATATTTTTTAAATAAGGAATAATTTAAAATAATGTTCAGTGAAAAATCAAAATGTGATTTTAATGTCCGATTTTGGATGGACATGAAAATATTGAAATGTGAAGCCGATTTAAGTAGTAAACGCCATTTTAACTCGAACGGGTTTATTAATCGATTTTATTCATTATATAATGAATACGAAAACAAATGGATTTCAAAATCAGATATTTTGAGAATGTTATCATTTTAATATTATAATGATATGAAATATTCAATTTTGATTTAAAATTGAAAAACGAAGTTGATATCATTTTAAAATGAATTTATAGACGAATTATAAAATACGTTTTAAATGAAATTTGAAGGCATATATATTATATATATTTAATGGCTTGAATAAAGCGCGTCGCGCAGCGACCGTTCGTGAATTTCAAGCATTGACTTCAAATTGATGTAATGGAAGATCCGACCGTCGGATTCTCCTAAAACAGGAACTATTGGGTTCGTATCGAAAAGATCTTTTTAATGAATATAAGAGATTCAAATTTGAACGATTGGATTTAAAATTATGTCCAAATCAATTTCATAAAGGGTTGTTATGGATGCAGTTCGGTGGCCGTTATTGGAAACCGACTAAAATGGCGATATTACAATTATTAAAAATATTGAAAAAATGTGTAAAATCATAATAAATGATCTGAAAAGATTTTGGATGAAAAATTCCATATTTGAAAGGATAAAAGATATTTTTATCTGAATGAACTAGTTATTAACTAGAATAAAAATCCAATGTTTTTAAATAAATAAATTGGATTTGTAAATGGTTTTTGAAATAACCAGAATTTCCCAAGGTATGAATTGGAATGGATTTGAAATGGAAATTATTTTTGGAATATTTCTATATTGGATTTCATGATTGTACGAATATTGTTAAGGAATTTAGAAGATACAAATATCGCTATTCCCAATTTGATATCCATTAGTTTCAGAATTTGATATTGAATATAAGCCGATATAATTTCCATTCAAAGCCCTGTATTTAATATCAAATTGTATTTTAGGGTTTGTTGTGAATGGTATCTTTGATAGTACTATTCTTAAACCCCGTTGAGAAAAGAATAAATTTTTTAATTAAGATAAATGAAGTTCTCCAATTTATAATTATAAATTAGAATTAAATAAAAGATGATTTTGTGTTCATTGTGAATGATGTTTTAAATAACATTTGATTTTTTAACCTAATTGTAACGACCTGTATTTTCAGCGATATAATAATTAATTAAACTAATTATTTAAATAGTGATTAAAGGAATTTAAAAGGTTGTTTAATTAAATTATATGGAATATTTAATTAATATTATAATTAAATAATATATTTAATTATGAAATAATCAAAAATTGTTGAATGGACAATATAATATGAACTGGAAAATTCAAAATATATATAATTCAGTTTGGAACTGAATTCGAATAACGAATATATTATATAAACGACAGTTGAACGTATAATTATGATATAATTATAATCGAGCTCGAAATGGCATGGCAGTTCGCTATTTAGCGATTTGAATTTCAACTGAATATACAGAAGCAGTTTTAAATTGGATTTCTGTGAAATAAGAAACGTTAGGAGTTGATGAAGTATATTTTTCTAGTGGAAGAGAAAAATCGGGATTTCATCGTGTAGATTTTGATTTATGTCCAAATCAAATTTTAGAAAAGTCGTTGTGGAATTCTTTTATAATTTATAACGATTTATTTATATTTATAAAAGGAATTTCATTATAAATCGAATATCGATTTAATCGGGATTTGAAATATCGAGTTAGAAATTCATATAGGATATTCTGAAGCTGTATGATATTCTGTTGTGAATATATACGATAATATTTATTTATAATTAAATTAAACTATTTTTAAATATATTTATATATTTAAAAGGGTTATTTAGAGCTTTAAAAATAGTCAGTTTTTCAAACGACCTTAGAATTCGATGAAACAAATTTTGTTGGATTCGCAATATTAAATTATTGCTAGATTTCAATTTCCGTGATTTTTAGAGTCACTGCGTGGCCGTACGGATTTTTAAAGTGAAAAACAGTCAATATTTGGACGGTTAAAAATACGTTGTGTGAGCAAACGGAGTCGGAATTCGACGAAACTAGTTTCGTAGTGTCAAACTCTAGTAGTATGTCCAGTTTCGTGATTTTTGGGTATCGTATGTGGTCATGGGAATTTTTAGAGGACAAATAAAAATAGCGTTTGCTTAAAATTCAATATAATATACAATTAAAAAAATATTTAAAAATCCTATAAATACACCACATTTTCCCTCAAACCCTAAACCTATTTTTCTGCGGTCAAATGTTGGTAGCCGCCATCAAAATTTGTCTCAACGTGAGAAATCTTACTTCATGAATTTTTATAAATTCAAAACTAATTCTATAAATCTTCTTATACATATATTAACAATCGTTACAACCCCCTCTTCAATCGGATGTGTATTTTGTGTGGATCGAACGAACTGCAGTTCGATGTCTGTGAGCCAGCGTGCGTATAGGGTTGGGTATATCCGACGTTGGAGGAGCTATGGATCAAAATGAAGGGTGTAGTCGAACTTGTGGTGAAGAGGCGCTCCTGTAGAGGCGATTCTGTGGAAATCCGAGCTTAAAAATGTCGTGAGTCTTTGTGGGGGCAACGCGGGTTCGTGTTAACCGCAACAGGGAGGAGCAGCTCGAGGTGTGCTTTGAGGGGTTGGTTGCGAAGTTCTTCGAGTGGTGAATCCATCGGTGTTCTTCGTTGGTTGAACGGTGTTGTGATGGAGGAGGTTTAGGGGATTGAAGGATCGGTAATGGAGTGTGTTTGTTTTCCTGGAGTAGGAAGAAATTGCAAAGGATTAATTGGGGGAGAAGAGGTTTAAGCGGGCCGGTATTTGTTCAAATGGGCTGGGTCTTATGAGGTGAAGCCCAACTAATTTATTTAGTTTAATTTTGAAGTAAAACAAATGTATTAACTTATAATTTACGTATCTTATTCATATGAAATCAGAATCACGGCCGTCAGTCACGTTGAAATCATATGAACGGGCCCTACCTAATGGAACTAATTGGGAGTGGATTGGAGCTTGTTTGAATTTATGGCAAAATAAATTGTTTGATTCAAATCAAATAATAGTTTATCGTTCTTTAACGATGAACTGCCAATGTGAGTAAAACTCATTAACTCTGAACAGTTATATTTTTATAACGTATTTTTAGAACTGTTAATCATCTATTGATTGCTGTGTGTTAACGATTTGGTTGTATTTCTTGTGTATTGGTTGAAATCATTAGATAACGATATATATATATATATATATATATCGTAAATCAAATAATGATTCTGTTTATCAGAATATTTCATATCGAAATGAAATCGATGTTATTATGTTGTTTAACGTCTGTGATGCGGGAAAACAGGTTGGAGGACCCAACTGGGTTCCTCAATATATAAAATACTGTTTTGTTTCATATATCGTGATATATGATGTGCTATATAATCTGTTGTTGATTATGCTTGTTTGAATGATATCGATCATTGTTATTCGTTATTGTAAATATCGTAAGACTGGAATGTAGAAAAGGAGAAAGGGATTTTATAAAAGAAAACAGTTATAAAATCAAAAGGGTTTAGAAAAGGAAATATTTATTGAAAATATATATGATAAAGATAAAAGGAAATTTATTTATAAAATCAAAGGATTTAATAAAAAGTATAGTTGCTTGTAAAATGAATTAGAAAAGATAAAAAGAATTATTTAAAAAATCAAAGGATTTTATAAAGAGGAATATTTATTTAAGAAATAAATAGAAGTATAAAAGGGTTATTTATTTAGAAAATAAATAGAACAAATATAAAGGAAATTATTTGTGAAAACAAATATAAAGGAAATATTTGTAAAACATTTACAAATAGAAGTATAAAGGAAATATTTATTTAGGAAATAAATAGAAGGATAAAAGGGATATTCATTTAGGAAATAAATAGAAAGATAAAAGAAATATTTATTGGTTAAATAAATAGAATTGAAAGGGAATAGCTATTTGTTAAGTAAACAAATAGAAAAGGAATTATATGTATAAACAAACAGAAAAGAAATTAAAAAGGAGTTAATTCAAAGGAGTTAATTCAAAGGAATAAATCAAAAAAGTTAATCGAATACAGTTATTCGAATAGAGTTAAATCGAATATCAGTTATTCGAATAGAGTAATTGATCAGAGTTAAATCAATTAGAGTTAATCGATTAGAGTTAACCAGTTAGAGTTGATCAGTTAGAGTTAGTCAGTTAGAGTTAACCAGTTAGAGTTAATCAGTCAGAGTTAATCAATTAGAGTTAACCAATTAGAGTTAATCAGTCAGAGTTAATCAGTTAGAGTTAACCAGTTAGAGTTAAATTGATAGGGTTAATTAATTAGAGTTAATCAAATTTGAGTTAATCGAATATGAGTTATTCGAATAAAGTTAAAAGGAGTTATCGAATATTAGTTATTCAAATAAAGTTAAAAGGAGTTATCGAATATTAGTTATTCGAATAACGTTAAAAGGAGTTATCGAATATTAGTTTATTTGAATAGAGTTAAAGGAAAGGAGTTATCGATTAGTTTAATCGAAAAGAGTTATCGATTATAGTTTAATAGAAAGGAGTTATCGATTAGTTTAATCGAAAGGAGTTATTGATTAGTTTAATCGAAAGGAGTTATCGATTAGTTTAATCAAAAGGAGTTATCGATTACAGTTTAATCGAAAGGAGTTATCGATTAGTTTAATCGAAGGGAGTTAATCGATGTTAGTTTTAATCGAAAGGAGTTATCGATTAGTTTAATCGAAAGGAGTTATCGATTATAGTTTAATCGAAAGGAGTTATCGATTAGTTTAATCGAAAGGAGTTATCGATTAGTTTAATCGAAAGGAGTTATCGATTAGTTTAATCGAAAGGAGTTATCGATTAGTTTAATCGAAAGGAGTTATCGATTATAGATTAATCGAAAGGAGTTATCGATTAGTTTAATCGAAGGGAGTTAATCGATGTTAGTTTAATCGAAAGGAGTAATCGAATATAGTTTATTCAAAGAGAGATTAATCGAATATAGTTTATTCGAAACGAGAGATTTTCGAATATCGTTTATTCGAAAGAAAGAGTATCGAATATAAGTTATTCGAAGTGAGTTAATCGAATATTGGTTATTCGAAAGGAGTTAATCGAATATAGTTTATTCGAATAGAATTAAAGGAGTTAATCGAATATAGTTTATTGGAATAGAATTAAAGGAGTTATCGAATATAGTTTATTCGAAAGGAGTTAAGTGAAAAGAGTTAATAAAAAAGAGTTAATCAAATAGAGTTAATCGATTAGAGTTAATCAAAAAGAGTTATTCTAATAAAGTTAATTAATAAGAGTTAATTGAATATAGTTTATTCGAAGAAAGGTTTTCGAATCTAGTTATTCGTAAGAGAGATTATCGAATTTGGTTATTCGAAGGAAGGGTTATCGAATAGAGATTTTTCGAAAGAGAGTTACGTGAGGAAGTTTGTTAAAGGTTTAAAAGATAAACTTTGTCTATTCCGAAGTTAAAACGTTGTTCAGTTAAGGTATGAGAGGTAATTTACCCCAACTTGATTGACCTCCTTCTTAATTAAGGAATGGTAAGGTTTGATAGTGAAGGATGGTTAAGTGAATTTAGTAAATGAGCGAAATGGTTTGTGTTGGCATAGCGATGTTTTTTTAAACATCTGTTTAAAACCAAATGAAGGAGATTTGGAAATGTTTTTCCAAATAAGAAATAGTAACAAGTAATGAAATTTTTTCCAATGATTTATAACGTATATTTTCTAAGTATAGAAAATAAGAAATGTTGAATATATGGATGTAGGAAATGGAAAATGAATAAATTAATGAACTAAAGAGATAAATGTTCAATGATGATTGATCAATATAATTTCCATCTGGAAATAATATCGTTGTTTGCACACCTGTTTTCTTTGATAGTTAACTCCCTGACTATCGAAGTTTTTGACCATTTTAATGTTGTTAATATAGAGAGACCGGTTAGATTATTATCTGAAGAACAACTATGTATTGTCATAAGCGTTGCGAATCATATATGCCAAAGATAATTGAAGACAGAGTAAAGTGCAAGGGCTGTTGTATAAATCTTAGGTAAAGATTACCTAAGATGGATGTACTGAATAGTGCCTTCGGTTTGTCCAGTCCCAGGACGACCTGTATGGAAGAATGTCTGACAGAGTATACATAATAGATCGCGTAAGTTGATCTCTTAAAACGTATTTACGTTTGGTGGCGGAGGAATTCGTTTCTCTTAGTTGTATACCCATGATTTTTTTGGGGAAATCAATTTGTGATTTGGCAGGTATGACGATGTGACATTCAAAGTGAATAAATGTGTGATCTGTCAGAGATAAGCGTGACCTCTAGCCTCACAACCGGGAAATGACAGAAATCGGGCAGCAGCATGGCTATGTTGGTCGCACCTATTAGGGTGTATAATCACCTGATCTAGAGTTTCATTTATTTCTAAAAATCTATTGTCGATGTTGTCCCATTCGGGAAATGGTTGCTAATCCCAACCGTTGGTGATATACATTCGATACACTCAAGCAAAATGAGTGGTCGGTCATGTGTGGCCGGGTTGCAAGATGTTCTTGTTGAACTCAGTGTATTCCCCTCTAGAGGTACACTAGTGAAAGGTGGTTCCGTACTTTGTCATAGTTGGAAATCCATTACCCAATATGTGCTTGCGGTTTTGATTGTATACTATATGTGTAGAACGTGAGATGAAAGCGTTTCTGCTAGATGATTATTATATTGTGGTTGATAGACATTATTATAATATCAAAAGGTTTTTGATATAAAGATATTTTGGATTCTCATAAGGGAAAAACCCGTTCCGTTATACGGTTTGGTCTTATGATATATCGTTTACTTTTTCAAACTATTTTAAACTGTTTTACTCATACCAGTCCCATGACTGACCCGGAGTTTATTTTGTTTTGTTTTCCATGAAATCTTAGGTGCTCAATTTTATACGGGCATTCAAGTAGTCAGAATTTTTCAGATATGCTTGGAGAGCTTCGAGCAGGAGGCTTTAGGATCATATAACTATTGTTTATTTCCGCTGTGTTTTAAGTGTTGTACTTTGAAATGATATGTATATTCAAGTACAGTTTATATTTCAAAGATATGTTATCTATTATATGTTGTTCGTTCCGCTGTGAGGTTCGTGTTACTCTGATGTTGTATGTTCTTCTTCTTCTTCTATTCTAAGTTTCTATCTTATCTATCCTCACCCTCTAATTTCTTTCATTAACGACCGGTATTTTTCGATGTTTGGTTAGTCGTCATTGAGTTTATGGCGATAACCAAAGTTGACATAAACCGGGTCGTTACGGTTGGTATTAGAGCTTAAGGTTAAGTAATTACCTTGGCTCTGTGGCGTGACTCAGTAGAGATATGGTTAGTAATACCTAGATTGAGTTGGGTGTATATATACGAGCGCGTATTTGTTATTCAATATAAAATTGTTTTATATTGTGTAGATTTATTGGTTGAGTTGTTTATGGGTTCTGATCGATCAGTTTGATCCACTATATCGGTAAGAGTTTGTAAACACTTGAATACGATGGGTCGACACGATATGTTTTGGAAAAAGGGTAAATGAAAATAATTTTAACCAAAGTATATTTTGATATAGAGAAAATATATATATCGTAATTTTTATATATTGGATATATTGGTTGTTATTATAATCTAGTAAGATTATAAATTAAATGGTTATGTAAATAACCAATCAGAATTCACATAAGTGAAATATATGAAATCGAATTGAATTAAATCTGAATTTAAATCAGAAGTTAAACTAAAACCTGAAAATTTGAATAAGTGTTTGTAAATGGATTTGAATTGAATATATGAGAATTTTAAAATCCTGGGATATTTTAAATTGTTTTACAAACAGTGTGAATGGTATTTTGAAATGAATCTCGAAATGGAAGTGTTTAGATATGGTTTTGAAAAGTGATATAATATTGAACTCACTTCGATCGCTGGAAAATAATTTCTGATGATGACAGTTGCATCATCAGTGTTCATTTTCGAGTTGCTGAGTGACGGATTACTACCAAAGGATTTTGTTTTTGAATTGTTTTGAGAGAAACAAGTTGTTTGAAATCCAAGGAATATTTGGTTTTATAAAAATAAAGCTGTTTAAAACTCCCAGGAAGACACTGTTTGAATTAAAAACAAATTTAAATAGAAATGTGTGAAACCAAGCTGGAACTGAATTGAAACCAATTAACTGGAAATTGAATTGGATACGATATATCAAGTAGAATCAGATTTTGAATTGTGAGATAGAATCTGAAATGGTATTGGATTGATGAGTTAAGAATAAAAAAAATCGAAAATGGAACTTTGATTTGAAATTGAATTCGACTTAGGTATAAGCGAATGGTTGGATTTATGGATAAAAACAAATTGGAATTTGATTGGATGACCCTTGTATCTGCTGAATTGATAACAGTTGGAAAGGATATAATGATAGCTGGGCAGGGTGACCCCCTATCCCCTTCCCTTTTTGTCATTGCTGACGAGGCTTTTGTTCGGGGGCTCCACTCCCTAACGATAGCTGGGCAGATTCACAGGTTCGGTATCCCGCGGGGTTGCCCTATCATCTCCTCTTTATCTTTCGCTGATGACATAATCATTTTCACAAATGGTTCTCGTCGTTCTACCTGTTGTCTTCTTGGTCTCATCAGGCAATACGAGAATTGTTCGGGCCAACTCGTTAACGTCTCCAAAAGCTGCTTTGTGCCAGCAAAAGACCTGTCCTTGATTAGATCCTCTTGGATCGAGTCTGCCACTTGCTTTAAGGCTCCCTCCCTCCCGCTTCCTTATCTTGGTACTGAGCTTTATAGAGGTAGGAAGCTCAACGCCATTTTCGATCCCTTAACTGACAAAGTTAGGGGAAAGATTATTCGGTGGAATGCTTCCCTCATTTCTCAGGCAGGCAGACTAGTTCTCCTTAAGTCAGTTCTTGACTCCATGGGATCTCATATCTTTGCTGCTATGACTCCCACTGCTGCCTTCTTTCGCTCCTTTCGTTCTTTGGCCTCTTCCTTTTTTTGGGGAAACAAGGACAACGCCACTCGTCATCACTGGATTTCTTGGAACTCCATTTGTCGTCCTAAATATGAGGGAGGTCTTGGCCATCGCAATCCTAAGGACATCTGTTTGGCCTTTGCTTGCAAGCTTTGGGCGCGGTTTGGAGCAGACAACTCCCTTTGGGCGACGTTTCTCCATGCTAAGTACCATAGACTAGCGGGCACGAATTACACAGGTATCCCGTCCTACACTAGTGAGACGTGGAAACGTATGCAATCCGTGAAGGCTTTAACGGATGCCCATGGGAATGGCACCATTTGGGATGGCAGTCCTTTCACTCTCAGGTCAGCATGGGAAACTGTACGGACGCCTGGTCCTCGCCTCCTGGTTTTCAGCTTTATCTGGAATGCCCATATTCCGCCTAAGGTTTCCCTGTTTATGTGGAAAACATTGCATGATGGTTTACCAATAGATGAGAACCTACAGCTTATCGGCATCCCGCTCGTGTCTAGATGCAGGTGTTGCAGCACTGGACACTCTGAGTCCTCCTTTCATTTGTTAATAGCTGGTGCTTATGCCAGAGCTGTCTGGAATTACTTCGGGAACCTGATGGGTTGTCGAGGTAATGCCATCTCGTTGGAAGGTTTGCTGAGTTTCTGGGGGGTTGGAAACTCTAGTAAATCTTTTCGATCTATTCTACTGCGTCTGATTCCTTGCCTTATCTGCTGGCACATCTGGTGCTCCAGGAATAAGGCAGTTTTTGACGAGGTAGCGATGTATCCTGTAACACCCTGAATTTCGGTTAATGCTAAAATTCACTAATTGCAAGATAAATAATCTCAGATGTGAGAATTGGGGGAAACGGGCTGCGTCATTGCGTTCGTCTCGGAAAAATACGCAGAATAGAGTCCGAAATTTTGTAAATCGGAGTCCGTATGACCCAGTTAAGGCCCAAAGAAGTTTTCAGAAAATTCAAAATTAAAAACAGATTTGAAATTCAGTTTTAAAACATAATTGGAGCCAAAAGCGGAGGTGGCGGGAAAGTTCCCGCCTAGCCCCATGTCGACAGGCATGTCGACAGGGGTGTCGACAGGCATGTCGACAGGGGTGTCCGACAGCCCTGTCGACAGGGGTGTCGACACAGGGTGTCGGCCCTGTGATCTGGGTGCACCAGATCTGGTTTTTGGTTGAGTCTTGGGCTGGGTTCTAGAGATTTCCTAAATCTAACGGACCTAATCTAACCTAGGGTTAATCTAAGGGCCTAAAACACTCACCTAATCTATAAATACACCCTAAACCTACCCTAATCCATACTAAAAATAGTAATGATGGCCTCATGCCGCCAAAATCAAACTTGAGAGAGCCTCCACTAGTTTATGAAGGAAGTTGCAAGCTAATCACTCTCTAATCAATCTCTAATCATCACCATCTTCATATTTAGCAACTAATTCCACTTCATAAGTTTGCTAATCTTGGGTTTGGTGAGTTTCTATCACTTTAACATCAATTGCTAAAGTAAGTAGATTGGGTGTAATGAGACTTATGGTCTTAAATGCGGATTAGTGAGTTTGAATCATTTGTAATGATATGCTACTCTATGTTTTCCTATGTTTATGCATATTTAATAAGGGGGTTTATGCATGTTTAATAAGTTGGTTTATGCATGTTTAACAAGTGGGTTTATGCATGTTTATTAAGTTGGTTTATGCATGTTTAACAAGTGAGATATGCAAGTTATGCATGCTTATGCAAGTATGTGAATGCTTATGCAAGTTATGTATATGCTTAAATGCAAGTTTAACATGATATGCAAGTTATGCATGCTTATGCAAGTATGTGAATGCTTATGCAAATTATGTATATGCTTAAATGCAAGTTTAACATGATATGCAAGTTATGCATGCTTATGCAAGTATGTGAATGCTTATGCAAGTTATGTGTATGCTTAAATGCAAGTTTAACATGATATGCAAGTTATGCATGCTTATGCAAGTATGTGGATGCTTATGCAAGAATGTGAATGCTTATACAAGTTATGTGTATGCTTAAATGCATGTTATGCAAGTTATGAGAATGCTTATATGCAAGTTCAACATGTTATGCAAGATATGTGTATGATAATATGCAAGCTCATATGCAACATGTTATGCAAGTCATGTGTATGATAATATGCAAGTTTGGGTTAAATGTAGTTGGGTTAATATATGCTCAAATATGCAAGTTGACATCCTCTTAACCCATGATAAAGTTATATGCTAAGATGTGGTTAAACCCATGATATTTGTGATGGATCTTCCCTTTATTATGTCATGAAATGAGAACGATTTACATGGGGAACGATGGGGTTAATAAATATGTTAATAAAAGTATGATTGGGTATGATTAAGCATACCATAAAAATAAATTAACATAAGTGGGAATTTACCTATTGAGTTAGGTCTACCCCATGGGAATTTACCTATTGAGTTAGGTCTACCCATGTTATGAAAATTGTGTAATTAATTAGGGATAATTAATTATGGGGGTGATTAATTAGGTGTAATTAATCAACTAAGACACGAGGTTGGACCCTTTTGTAGCGGAAGTCTGCCCGGAACCGACCGGCCATCCAGCGGCTACAAATGATTGGCCCAATGTGAGAGGTCTTAGTCATAAATTAAATACGTGATTAAAGTAAAGACATGAGGTTAGACCCTTTTGATGACAGAAGTCTGCCCGGAACCAACCGGCATATCCAGCAGTCATAAAAGACGGTCTAATGTGAGAGGTCTTTATGAGGTCATGATCTTAATTAATTAATTAAGAAACACTTAACCATATTAGCATGTAGAGGGACATGAGGGGTTAAGTGGGTGCCTTGGGTGGCATGTGGAAATCTAGTGGGTTGCCTTGGGTGGCAATAGAAAATACGATTAGAATACTTAACCAAGTGGAAACATGTAATTAAACATGATTAAAGGGTTAAGTGGGATGCACTAGATAAAGGGACAAGCTTAGGTGGGTAGCTTGTGGGGGCCCATTTCAACCAGTAACCCATATGTATCTTATTGGGCTCGACCCATGTCGAGGACGGGACACGCGTACTGGGCTTGACTATAAGAGGCCAAAACGGGGTAGCGGTGGCAACGCAAGTCCAACGGGTTTCATATGCGTGTGTGGACCCGGGCTGGTAGGTAAGACGTTGTTGCATCGTGTAGATATAAGCCGTGCACCGTTTGTTGTATCGGGTTGCCACTTTAGGGAGTGATACACCCCACTGTGGGGCCGGCACGGGTATCTACGGTAGGGAGCCGATCAGTGGGGAGTAGTGGGGTACACCTAGTAGAGATAGGGGCAGACGGCACCTATGTGGTCAGCTAGGGGTACATGAAACTACTAGTTATATCTTTCTTTTAAGTCCTTGGGTGGGATCAATCTTTGAGTAGGAATGACTGGTGTGGTGCAGTTAGTAATTATCCTTGGGTGGGTAGATGCGTCTTTACAGTTATCTTAGTTTATCCTAAGTCTACCAAGCTGCTTAGTGTAGCCATTCATCCCCAGACATTACCGTATGTCAAGTTTATGTCTTCTCTGGTTACTTTAATGATTGTATTGTTAAAGTTATAGGACTCGCTCAGACTTATGTCTGGCCCCGTTGTTTTTATCTTTTTTCCCAACCCTCAGGTCCTACGGTGGATCCTAGCAGTAGTGGAGCTTGATCGGATTGCTGTTCCAGTCTTTAGGAGCTTGGATAGATGTAAAGCTCCAGTTACCCAGTTATCTTTTCTTTTGTCTTGACTATTGTATGAGAGAGTGGGATTATGTACTTCTTTATTTTGATGGATATTGTACTTGACTTTTACTTTGGTTTTATGATGTAACCAGACATGTTTACTTCCGCTGTTATGAGATGATGTTTTAAAGTTCAAGTACTATTTATATCTGTCTTGTTGTAATTTTTCTGTTCTATATTCACTAAAATACTCCACCGATGCTATGGCATTCCCTTAGAGAGTGACCATAGCGGGCGTGGGGTGTTACATGTGGTATCAGAGCAAAGGTTACCGGAACAGATAAAATTTTTAGAAAACTATTTTTATAAAAACATTTTTGGAAGAGATATTTTCAAAAACATGTCTTTAAAGAGAAAAGTTTTTGAAAGAAAAGCATAATCCCCAATAGCCATATCTATATCCTTCGAATTCTCCGTTTTGAATCTTTCCTTTTTCGTTTCAGCATGGCTGAGGATCTTAACTTTCCGGAGGGTGTGACGGTACCAGTATGGTATAGGAGATTGATGGAGGCTAGGGCCACCACTGCGGGTCCAGCAAATGTTCCTCCACCAACCGTAGCACCCGATCTTCCTCCTCCCCCTCCTCCTCGCACGGATACTTTTGCTAAGACTTGAAAGGAATTTAAAGCTATGGGAGGGAAACCTTTTCAAGGATCGGAAACTTTTGTGGAGGCTAGAGATTGGCTTAAGGAGGTGGAAGAGTTGATAGATATCTTTGAGATGGAAGAAGGAAAGAAAGTCAAGTTAGCTGCTTGGTTAATGAAGGGAGAGGCCTCATTCTGGTGGGAGGTCACTAATGGAGAACGCCCCATTGACTCTTGGGCGGATTTTAGACAAAGATTTGTGGCAAAGTTTCTCTCAAGGGCGGAGGAAAACTTGTATATGGAAAGATTCTTGACTTTAAAGCAAGGAAATCTCTCAGTGAAGGAATATGTCAACAAGTTTAATCAATTGGCAAGGTTTGGCCTAGACATGGTGAATACACCGGAGAAGAAGGCTTTGAGGTTCGTGAAAGGCTTGACTGAACCGATGCATGGGTTGGCTATGACTCATATCCCTATGGGGGCCACCTTTGAGAAGTTAGTTGACATGGCACTCATGCATGAAGAAGAGAAGGGTCCCAATGCTAATAGGGCACCCGAGAAGAAGGGAGATCAAAAGAGACCTCAGCAACAACAGCAAAATAAAGGTGGGAAAGGCAACGGTGGCAAGGGCAAGAAGAAGTGTTTCAATTGTGGGACACCTGGCCACCTAAGCAAGGATTGTCGCAAGAAGAAGAAGACTGGCTACTTCCACTGTGGCGAAGCAGGGCATCTAGTGAAAGACTGTCCTAAGAAGGGGCAAAGGACGGGATCTACCTCAGGAGGACAGGTGCAAGCTCTTATGGCACCGGGTCAGGCTAGGGGGCAAGTACAGGCTCTCGCGGTTCCACCAATTCAGGAAAGAGGTAGAACTATTTCCGTTGAAAGTCTGGTTTTTCTATTTGATCATCCTGTCCGAACATTTTTTGATTCAGGCGCATCGCATTCGTTTATCTCATCATCATTAGTTGAGTCACTGCACTTAGACACCAGTCTGGTAGATGATCCCTTGGTTGTTTCAAACCCAATTGGGGGCTCCACTTATCTGTCCATGATATGTTTGGGTTTGAAGATTTCTATACTTAGCATTGAGTTTAGATGTGATGCTTTTGTGTTGGGCTTCACGGGCTATGGGTTGATTTTGGGCATGGACTGGTTATCCAGTAATGGTGCCGTTCTGGATTGCGAAAGGAGAGTTGTTAGGCTCATGACCCGCTTGGGTAACACTCTCGAGATTTCTTGTAATCCCATGGATTCTGTTATGCTAAGTTATCTTGAATCGCTTGACGCTTCGGTCGAGAGTTTACAATCTGTTAAAGTGGTCCGGGAATATCCGGATGTGTTTGAGGAGGTGAAGGGCTTACCTCCGAAGCGGGAGATTGACTTCCGAATATATCTGGTGGATAATGCAAAACCTGTATCCTTACCAGTGCGCCACATGGCTCCTCGTGAGAGGAGGGAACTCCATAAGCAAGTAGGGGAGTTTCTTGAGTAGGGGTTCATAAGACGAAGTATATCGGAGTGGGGTGCTCCAGTAGTTTTTGCTACGAAGGCGGATGGGTCCCTCAGACTTTGTGTAGACTATAGAGAACTCAACAAGCTCACAAAGAAGAATAGACACCCATTGCCGAGGATTGATGATCTTTTCGATCAGTTGGTTGGCGCTTCAGTATTTTCTCAGTTGGACTTAGCCACGGGGTTTCATCAGTTGAGGGTGGCTGAGGATAGCATAGACAAGACTGCCTTTACGACTCCGGATGGTTTCTACGAGTGGCTGGTGATGCCATTTGGGTTGACGAACGCCCCTGCATACTTGGTTGATTTAATGAGTAGGGTGTTCAGGGAGTTCCTTAATAAATTCGTGGTGGTCTTTGTGGATGATATCTTAGTATTTTCTAAGAGTGAAGAAGAGCATGCCCTACACCTTGGGGAGGTATTGAAGACTCTTCGAGCACATAGCCTTAAGGCTAAATTCTCTAAATGTCACTTCTGGAGGAAGGAGGTGCGGTTCTTGGGGCACGTGGTCTCCAAAGAAGGGATAGCTGTGGATCCCGCGAAGGTAGTATCAATTCAGGATTGGAAGGTTCCGAAGAATGCTACCGAAGTAAGAAGTTTCTTGGGGTTGGCGGGTTACTATAGGAAGTTTATCAAAGACTTCGCGAAGATATCAGCCCCATTAACCCGCTTAACGAAGAAGAATCTTTTTTTCGCATGGGACGTAGATTGTGATGATGCGTTCCGACGGTTAAAGAGAGCTTTAACCACTGCTCCAGTTTTAGTGTTGCCAGATGGGAGCAAGCCATTTGTTGTCTATACTGATGCTTGTGGGACAGGGCTGGGCGCAGTCTTAATGCAAGAGGGAAGGGTGATAGCCTATGGTGGAAGGCAGTTGAGAGTGCATGAGAAAAATTACCCTACCCATGATTTAGAGTTGGCCGCTATTGTTTTTGCGCTTAAGATTTGGTGCCATTATCTTCTTGGTGAGAGATTCGAATTGTTCACTGACCACAAATCATTGAAGTACTTGTTTTCTCAGAAGGATTTGAATTTGATACAGCAAAGGTGGATGGAGTTCTTAGCATCCTATGATTTCGAGATAGCGTATACCCCTGGCAAGGGTAACGTGGTGGCGGACGCCTTGAGCAGAAAAAGGTTGTCCTTGAGTCCATTGTTCGTGGAACGACGAAACTTGGAATTTATCTCGATGTTTGATTTCAGACCTTCCATTGACTATATACCCGGTTTGCTAGCATCCTTGGAGGTCAGACCTACTCTTTTGGGGCGGATTGGAGATGCACAGAAGGACGACCCGCAGTTGGTTGAGTTGGTAGAGAGACTCATAAGGGGGGAGTCGTCCAGCCATTTGAGTAGGTACACCCTAGACGATAGGGGGTGCTTGCGTAGAGACGGTAGACTTTGTGTACCGCAAGACGAGGGTTTGAGGAAGGCTATTCTTGATGATGCACACCGTTCTAGGATGACCATTCATCCCGGTGGGGACAAGATGTACCAAGACATGAAGAGGGTTTTCTTCTGGGCCGGTATGAAGAAAGATGTGGCCGAGTATGTCGCTCGATGCTTGGTGTGCCAACAAGTGAAGGCGGAGCAAAAGAAACCAGGTGGGTTGCTTCACCCATTGGAAGTTCCGCAATGGAAGTGGGATAGCGTCTCGATGGATTTTATTGACGGGTTACCCAGATCAAGAAAGGGTAATACGGGAATTTGGGTGGTGGTAGACAGACTTACTAAGAGCGCCCATTTCATACCTGTGAAGAGCAAGAGGACTGCTCCATGGCTAGCTTCAGTATATCTTCGAGAGATAGTTCGATTACATGGGGTACCCTCTAGCATAGTGAGTGATCGAGATCCTATCTTCACTAGCGAGTTCTGGAGAAGTTTGCAAGAAGCAGTGGGGACTCAATTGTGTCTGAGCACCGCATATCATCCTCAGACGGACGGCCAGACTGAGAGGGTGAATCGTGTTCTAGAAGACCTTTTGAGGCTTTGTATCTTAGATTTTGGAGGTACATGGGAAGAGCATCTTCCATTGGTGGAGTTCGCATATAATAACAACTTTCAGTCCAGTATTGGTATGGCTCCTTTCGAAGCTCTCTATGGAAGGCCTTGTCGATCACCTGCATGTTGGTGGGAGTCTACGGATAAGATCTTGCTTGGGCCTGATATGGTTAGGGAGACTTCTGAGAAGATTGACTTGATTCGAAGAAGGATGAAAGCAGCGCAGGATAGGCAAAAATCTTATGCGGACAAGAGGAGGACGGATCTTGAGTTTGAAGTTGGGGACATGGTCTTTGTCAAAGTGTCTCCGTTACGAAATGTGGTTCGCTTTGGATCTGTTGGGAAGCTAGCACCAAGGTTCGTAGGGCCATTTCCCATTAAGGAAAGGATTGGACGGATGGCATATAGAGTGGAGTTGCCCGACAGACTTAGTGGTGTACATGATGTATTCCATGTGTCCCATTTGAGGAAGTGCTTACATGAGACGGCAGAGGTGGTAGAGCCGAGCTTGCTTAAAGAAGTGGAAGTAGAGCGTGATGCGACTATTCGACGAGCTCCTACTCGCATCCTTGGGTCAGAGACTAGGAAGTTGAGAAACAGAGAGGTTCAACTAGTCAAAGTGCAATGGGGAGAAGATGAGAGCAACGCAACTTGGGAGACGGAAGCGAAGATGCGTTCATATTACCCATTTCTTTTTGAGAGTATGTCTTTTAACTTCTCCTTTATCGCTTATCTAGTACTTATCTTATCTTTAGTATGTCCTCTCGTTAGTACTGTTTGACCTTTAGATAGGGTAAACCTATGGTTGAAACATGTGTTTGAGACATGTTATGGTTGATGGATGCAAGTGGATGCAAGTGTTTGCTAGTGGTTGCTCGTGGATGCATATACACACACTCTAGGCACTAGATCGGTTCAGTCACTTCATATTGCATATTACATAAAATTATGTGTAGGAAGCTATATTTGTGGATGTATAATGATTGTGTTATCATATGGATGATGCATTTTGGTGAATGATTGTGCACTCATGTAGATATTGTATGTGTCGATAGGGTTCTCTTGCATACATAATGGATGCATGACACTATCATGGTTTGCATATGTTCATACATTAGATAGGGAACATATACACACACTTTTTGCATATGCTCATACATCATTAGAAACTGTTTTAAGGACAATGGATGCCCGTGTGTGATGGATTGAGTAGATGGTTGTTTGGATGGTAGGATATGCATTCTCCTTAGCTTAGAGATTTCGGGGACGAAATCCTTTAAGGAGGGGAGAATGTAACACCCTGAATTTCGGTTAATGCTAAAATTCACTAATTGCAAGATAAATAATCTCAGATGTGAGAATTGGGGGAAACGGGCTGCGTCATTGCGTTCGTCTCGGAAAAATACGCAGAATAGAGTCCGAAATTTTGTAAATCGGAGTCCGTATGACCCAGTTAAGGCCCAAAGAAGTATTCAGAAAATTCAAAATTAAAAACAGATTTGAAATTCAGTTTTAAAACATAATTGGAGCCAAAAGCGGAGGTGGCGGGAAAGTTCCCGCCTAGCCCCATGTCGACAGGCATGTCGACAGGGGTGTCGACAGGCATGTCGACAGGGGTGTCGACAGCCCTGTCGACAGGGGTGTTGACACAGGGTGTCGGCCCTATGGATCTGGGTGCACCAGATCTGGTTTTTGGTTGAGTCTTGGGCTGGGTTCTAGAGATTTCCTAAATCTAACGGACCTAATCTAACCTAGGGTTAATCTAAGGGCCTAAAACACTCACCTAATCTATAAATACACCCTAAACCTACCCTAATCCATACTAAAAATAGTAATGATGGCCTCATGCCGCCAAAATCAAACTTGAGAGAGCCTCCACTAGTTTATGAAGGAAGTTGCAAGCTAATCACTCTCTAATCAATCTCTAATCATCACCATCTTCATATTTAGCAACTAATTCCACTTCATAAGTTTGCTACTCTTGGGTTTGGTGAGTTTCTATCACTTTAACATCAATTGCTAAAGTAAGTAGATTGGGTGTAATGAGACTTATGGTCTTAAATGCGGATTAGTGAGTTTGAATCATTTGTAATGATCTGCTACTCTATGTTTTCCTATGTTTATGCATATTTAATAAGGGGGTTTATGCATGTTTAATAAGTTGGTTTATGCATGTTTAACAAGTGGGTTTATGCATGTTTAATAAGTTGGTTTATGCATGTTTAACAAGTGAGATATGCAAGTTATGCATGCTTATGCAAGTATGTGAATGCTTATGCAAGTTATGTATATGCTTAAATGCAAGTTTAACATGATATGCAAGTTATGCATGCTTATGCAAGTATGTGAATGCTTATGTAAGTTATGTATATGCTTAAATGCAAGTTTAACATGATATGCAAGTTATGCATGCTTATGCAAGTATGTGAATGGTTATGCAAGTTATGTGTATGCTTAAATGCAAGTTTAACATGATATGCAAGTTATGCATGCTTATGCAAGTATGTGGATGCTTATGCAAGAATGTGAATGCTTATACAAGTTATGTGTATGCTTAAATGCATGTTATGCAAGTTATGAGAATGCTTATATGCAAGTTCAACATGTTATGCAAGATATGTGTATGATAATATGCAAGCTCATATGCAACATGTTATGCAAGTCATATGTATGATAATATGCAAGTTTGGGTTAAATGTAGTTGGGTTAATATATGCTCATATATGCAAGTTGACATCCTCTTAACCCATGATAAAGTTATATGCTAAGATGTGGTTAAACCCATGATATTTGTGATGGATCTTCCCTTTATTATGTCATGAAATGAGAACGATTTACATGGGGAACGATGGGGTTAATAAATATGTTAATAAAAGTATGATTGGGTATGATTAAGCATACCATAAAAATAAATTAACATAAGTGGGAATTTACCTATTGAGTTAGGTCTACCCCATGGGAATTTACCTATTGAGTTAGGTCTACCCATGTTATGAAAATTGTGTAATTAATTAGGGATAATTAATTATGGGGGTGATTAATTAGGTGTAATTAATCAACTAAGACACGAGGTTGGACCCTTTTGTAGCGGAAGTCTGCCCGGAACCGACCGGCCATCCAGCGGCTACAAATGATTGGCCCAATGTGAGAGGTCTTAGTCATAAATTAAATACGTGATTAAAGTAAAGACACGAGGTTAGACCCTTTTGATGACAGAAGTCTGCCCGGAACCAACCGGCATATCCAGCAGTCATAAAAGACGGTCTAATGTGAGAGGTCTTTATGAGGTCATGATCTTAATTAATTAATTAAGAAACACTTAACCATATTAGCATGTAGAGGGACATGAGGGGTTAAGTGGGTGCCTTGGGTGGCATGTGGAAATCTAGTGGGTTGCCTTGGGTGGCAATAGAAAATACGATTAGAATACTTAACCAAGTGGAAACATGTAATTAAACATGATTAAAGGGTTAAGTGGGATGCACTAGATAAAGGGACAAGCTTAGGTGGGTAGCTTGTGGGGGCCCATTTCAACCAGTAACCCATATGTATCTTATTGGGCTCGACCCATGTCGAGGACGGGACACGCGTACTGGGCTTGACTATAAGAGGCCAAAACGGGGTAGCGGTGGCAACGCAAGTCCAACGGGTTTCATATGCGTGTGTGGACCCGGGCTGGTAGGTAAGACGTTGTTGCATCGTGTAGATATAAGCCGTGCACCGTTTGTTGTATCGGGTTGCCACTTTGGGGAGTGATACACCCCACTGTGGGGCCGGCACGGGTATCTACGGTAGGGAGCCGATCAGTGGGGAGTAGTGGGGTACACCTAGTGGAGATAGGGGCAGACGGCACCTATGTGGTCAGCTAGGGGTACATGAAACTACTAGTTATATCTTTCTTTTAAGTCCTTGGGTGGGATCAATCTTTGAGTAGGAATGACTGGTGTGGTGCAGTTAGTAATTATCCTTGGGTGGGTAGATGCGTCTTTACAGTTATCTTAGTTTATCCTAAGTCTACCAAGCTGCTTAGTGTAGCCATTCATCCCCAGACATTACCGTATGTCAAGTTTATGTCTTCTCTAGTTACTTTAATGATTGTATTGTTAAAGTTATAGGACTCGCTCAGACTTATGTCTGACCCCGTTGTTTTTATCTTTTTTCCCAACCCTCAGGTCCTACGGTGGATCCTAGCAGTAGTGGAGCTTGATCGGATTGCTGTTCCAGTCTTTAGGAGCTTGGATAGATGTAAAGCTCCAGTTACCCAGTTATCTTTTCTTTTGTCTTGGCTATTGTATGAGAGAGTGGGATTATGTACTTCTTTATTTTGATGGATATTGTACTTGACTTTTACTTTGGTTTTATGATGTAACCAGACATGTTTACTTCCGCTGTTATGAGATGATGTTTTGAAGTTCAAGTACTATTTATATCTGTCTTGTTGTAATTTTTCTGTTCTATATTCACTAAAATACTCCACCGATGCTATGGCATTCCCTTAGAGAGTGACCATAGCGGGCGTGGGGTGTTACATATCCTCCAACCATTATCCGGAAGGTTAGGAACGATGTGTTTCTTGCCTTCCGTGGTCGTCCTTTCAGAGGTGTCTTAGGTGCCCGCTCTAGGAGACTGGCCATTACCTTTGATATTTTACCGGTAGCGGCCAGTCTGAGGGTTGGAGTAGGTTGATTTTGGGTTGCTGCCTCTGTTTTTGTCTCTTGTTTTTTTCTGTTTTTAAAGGTCTTATTTTCTATCTTTCCTTTTTTGTGTTAGTTTTTTATGATCTTTGCTCCCAAACCCCCCCCCCCCCAGGACTTATGTCGTTTGCTAGTTGTGCAGATGCAGTTTTTTAGGTCACAGGTTTGGTCTGCTTGTAGCTTGGTGGGTCCTTATTTCTTAGGACGCTGGAGCAGGTTCTGATGAAGCTTTGGAAGACCAGTCCCGGCGGGTTCTTGGGGTTCCACTATCGTTGGAGCTGAGGAAGCTCGCAGTTTTTAGGTTGTCTTTGTTCTGAGGAGGACGGTGGGGTTTGCGCAACCTTGGTCTACTGGCTTTCTAGGAGGCATGCTCGCTCCTCTTGCTCTTTGTTTCTCGTTCGCAGATTCTGGAGATGATGACACTGTGGTCTCTCCTTCTTCATGTTGTTGTTTCATCCGCTGCTGCCGAGGATTTGTTTGGACCTGTTTTCCTTTTGTTTTTGCTTTATTTTAGCTATTGGTGTAGATCGGTTTTTCTTTCGTTTGTGTGTGTACGGTTTCTGTTATTCGGAAAGCGTTTTTGTGAGCCGTTGGAGAATGGTTTGATTCTCCCTTTTGGTATGTTATATTATATTATATTAAAAAAAAGGAAAGGATATAATGATATGCCGACAAAAAGGTACAAGTTTATATTTCTATTGGATATAAAATTTATGAGCCGAATTGGCAAGCCGCTTGGCTGTGTGATTTTCTTTTGGGTTGGAGATGGCCCAGAGAGGCGGATTGGAGTTTGACCTATTGACCAGTACAAAGGAGGTGCTGGCGAAAATTTTCAAAAAAGTTAAGGTGTTAGAAAATTTTCAGGATTTTTGAAAATTTTCGTTGATAAGAATAAATTAATATTTAATTGAAATTAAATTGGTTCAGTTGAAACTGCAGATAAGAAGTGAACAAATAAGTTCTACTCAGTTAATAGAGTTTGTTTTCTACCTTAGAAATTTCGAGGACGAAATTATTTTAAGTGGGGAAGAATGTAACGACCCGTATTTTTAGCGATATAATAATTAATTAATTTAATTATTTAAATAGTGATTAAAGGAATTTAAAAGGTTGTTTAATTAAATTATATGGAATATTTAATTAATATTATAATTAAATAATATATTTAATTATGGAATAATCAGAAATTGTTGAATGGACAATATAATATGAACTGGACAATTCAAAATATATATAATTCAGTTTGGAATTGAATTCGAATAACGAATATATTATATAAACGACAGTTGAACATATAATTATAATATAATTATAATCGAGCTCGAAATGGCACGACAGTTCGCCATTTGGCGATTTGAACTTCAACTGAATATACAGAAGCCGTTTTAAATCGAATTTCTGTGAAACAAGAAACGTTAGGAGCTAGTGAAGTATATTTTACTGGTGGAAGAGAAAAATCGGGATTTCATCGTGTAGATTTATGTCCAAATCAAATTTTAGAAAAGTCGCAGTGGAATTCCTTTATAATTTATAACGATTTATTTATATTTATAAAAGGAATTTCATTATAAATTGAATATCGATTTAATCGGGATTTGAAATATCGAGTTAGAAATTCATATAGGAATATTCTGAAGCTGTATGTTATTCTGTTGTGAATGTATACGATAATATTTATTTATAAATATTAAATTTAATTGTTTTTAAATATATTTATATATTTAAAAGGGTTATTTAAAGCTTTAAAAATAGCCAGTTTTTCAAACGACCTCAGAATTCGATGATCCGCAATATTAAATTATTGCTAGATTTCAATTTCCGTGATTTTTAGAGTCACTGTATGGCCGTACGAATTTTGAGTGAAAAAAAGTCAGTATTTGGACGGTTAAAAATATGCTGTGTGAGCAAACGGAGTCGGAATTTGACGAAACTAGTTTCGTTGGGTCCGTAATGTCAAACTCTAGCAGTATGTCCAGTTTTGTGATTTTTGGGTATCGTATGTGGTAACAGGAATTTTTAGAGGATAAATAAAAATAGCGTTTGCTTAAAATTCAATATAATATACAATTAAAAAAATATTTAAAAATCCTATAAATACACCACATTTTCCCTCAAACCCTAAACCTATTTTTCTGCGGTCAAATGTTGGTAGCCGCTATCAAAATTGGTCTCAACGTAAGAAATCTTACTTCATGAATTTTTATAAATTCAAAACTAATTCTATAAATCTTCTTATACATATATTAACAATTGTACAACCCCCTCTTCAACCGGATGTGTATTTTGTGTGGATTGAACGAACTGCAGTTCGATGTCTGTAAGCCAGCGTGCGTCTAGGGTTGGGTATATCCGACTTTGGAGGAGCTATGGATCAAAATGAAGGGTGTAGTCGAACTTGTGGTAATGAGGCGCTCATGTAGAGGCGATTCTGTGGAAATCCGAGCTTAAAAACGTCATGAGTCTTTGTGGGTGCGACGCGAGTTCGTGTTAACCGCAACAGGGAGGAGCAGCTCGAGGTGTGCTTTGAGGGGTTGGTTGCGAAGTTCTTTGAGTGGTGAATCCATCGGTGTTCTTCGTTGGTTGAACGGTGTTGTGATGGAGGAGGTTTAGGGGATTGAAGGATCGGTAATGAAGCGTGTTTTGTTTTCCTGGAGTAGGAGGAAATCGCGAAGGATTGATTGGGGGAGAAGAGGTTTTAGGCGGGCCAATATTTGTTCGAATGGGCTGGGTCTTATGAGGTGAAGCCCAACTAATTTATTTAGTTTAATTTTGAAGTAAAACAAATGTATTAACTTATAGTTTACGTATCTTATTCATATGAAATCAGAATCACGAACCGTCTGTCACGTTGAAATCGTATGAACGGGCACTACCCAATGGAACTAACTGGGAGTGGATTGGAGCTCGTTTGAATTTATGGCAAAATAAATTGTTTGATTCAAATCAAACAACAGTTTATCGTTCTTTAACGATGAACTGCCAATGTGAGTAAAACTCACCAACTCTGAACACTTATATTTTTATAACTGTTAATCATCTGTTGATTGATATGTGTTAACTGTTTGGTTGAATTGCTTGTGTATTGGTTGAAATCATTAGATAACGATATATATATATATATAAATCGTAAATCAAATATTGATTCTGTTTATCAGAATATTTCATATCGAAATGAAATAGATGTTATTATGTTGTTTAACATCTATGATGCAGGGAAACAGGTTGGAGGGAAACAGGTTGGAGGGACCCAACTAGGTTCCTCAATATATAAAATACTATTTTGTTTCATATATCGTGATATATTATGTGCTATATAATCTATTATTGATTATGTGTGTTTGAATGATATCGATCATTGTTATTCGGTATTGTAAATACCTTAAGACTAGAATGTAGAAAAGGGGATTTTCAAAATTGTGTTTTTGAAAATAAATTATTAATATAAAATCAATGGATTTTATATAGAAAAAGAGAAAGCGATTTTATAAAAGAAAACAATTATAAAATCAAAAGGGTTTTGAAAAGGAAATATTTATTGAAAATAAATATGATAAAGATAAAAGGAAATTTATTTATAAAATCAAAGGATTTTATAAAAAGTATAGTTGCTTGTAAAATGAATTAGAAGAGATAAAAGGAATTATTTATAAAATCAAAGGATTTTATAAAGAGGAATATTTATTTAAGAAATAAATAGAAGTATAAAAGGGTTATTTATTTAGAAAATAAATAGAACAAATATAAAGGAAATTATTTGTGAAAACAAATATAAAGGAAATATTTGTAAAACATTTACAAATAGAAGTATAAAGGAAATATTTATTTGGGAAATAAATAAAAGGATAAAAGGGATATTCATTTGCGAAATGAATAGAAAGATAAAAGAAAAATTTATTGGTTAACTAAATAGAATTGAAAGGGAATAGCTATTTGTTAAGTAAACAAATAGAAAAGGAATTATTTGTATAAACAAACAGAAAAGGAATTAAAAAGGAGTTAATTCAAAGTAGTTAATTCAAAGGAATAAATCGAAAGAGTTAATCGAAAACAGTTATTCGAATAGAGTTAAATCGAATATCAGTTATTCGAATAGAGTAATTGATCAGAGTTAAATCAATTAGAGTTAACCAGTCAGAGTTGATCAGTTAGAGTTAATCAGTTAGAGTTAACAAGTTGGAGTTAATCAGTCAGAGTTAATCAGTTAGAGTTAACCAGTTTGAGTTAATCAGTCAGAGTTAATCAGTTAGAGTTAACCAATTAGAGTTAACCAATTAGAGTTAAATCGATAGGGTTAATTAATTAGAGTTAATCAAATATGAGTTAATCGAATATTAGTTATTCGAATAAAGTTAAAAGGAGTTATCAAATATAAGTTATTCGAATAAAATTAAAAGGAGTTATCGAATATTAGTTATTCGAATAGAGTTAAATAGAGTTATCGAATATTAGTTTATTCGAATAGAGTTAAAGGAAAGGAGTTATCAATTAGTTTAATTGAAAGGAGTTATCGATTATAGTTTAATCGAAAGGAGATATCGATTAGTTTATTCGAAAGGAGTTATCGATTAGTTTAATCGAAAGGAGTTATCGATTAGTTTAATCGAAAGGATTTATCGATTATAGTTTAATCGAAAGGAGTTATCGATTAGTTTAATCGAAGGGAGTTAATCGATGTTAGTTTAATCGAAAGGAGTTATCGATTAGTTTAATCGAAAGGAGTTATCGATTAGTTTAATCGAAAGGAGTTATCGATTATAGTTTAATCGGAAGGAGTTATCGATTAGTTTAATCGAAAGGAGTTATCGATTAGTTTAATCGAAAGGAGTTATCGATTATAGTTTAATCAAAAGGAGTTATCAATTACTTTAATCGAAGGGATTTAATCGATGTTAGTTCAACCGAAATGAGTAATCGAATATAGTTTATTCGAAGAGAGATTAATCGAATATAGTTTATTCGAAACGAGAGATTATCAAATATCGTTTATTCGAAAGAAAGAGTATCGAATATAAGTTATTCGAAGTGAGTTAATCGAATATTGGTTATTCGAAAGGAGTTAATCGAATATAGTTTATTCGAATAGAATTAAAGGAGTAAATCGAATATAGTTTATTCGAATAGAATTAAAGGAGTTATCGAATATAGTTTATTAGAAAGGAGTTAAGTGAAAAGAGTTAATCAAAAAGAGTTAATCAAATAGAGTTAATCGATTAGATTTAATCAAAAAGAGTTAATCCAATAGAGTTAATTGATAAGAGATAATTGAATAGAGTTAATCGAATAAAGTTTATTCGAAGAATGGTTTTCGAATCTAGTTATTCATAAGAGAGATTATCGAATATAGTTATTTGAAGGGAGGAGTTATCGAATAGAGATTTTTCGAAAGAGAGTTACGTAACTTTGTCTATTCCGAAGTTAAAACGTTGTTTAGTTAAGGTCTAAGAGGTAATTTACCCCAACTTGATTGACTTCCTTCTTAACTAAGGAATGGTAAGGTTTGATAGTGAAGGATGGTTAAGTGAATTTAGTTAATGAGTGAAATGGTTTGTGTTGGCATAGCGATGTTTTCTTAAACATCTGTTTAAAACCAAATGAAGTAGATTTGGAAATGTTTTTCCAAATAAGAAATAGTAACAAGAAATGGAAGTGTTTTCCAATGATTTATAACGTTTATTTTCTAAGTATAGAAAATAAGAAATGTTGAATATATGGAAGTAGGAAATGGAAAATGAATAAATTAATGAACTAAAGTGATAAATGTTCAATGATGATTGATCGATATAATTTCCATATGGAAATAATATCGTTGTTTGCACACCTATTTTCTTTGATAGTTAAATCACCAACTATTGAAGTTTTTGACTATTTTAACGTTGTTAATATGGAGAGACCGTTTGGATTATTATCCGAAGAACCACTCCGTATTGGCATAAGCGTTGCGAATCATATATGCCAAAGATAATTGAAGACGGAGTAAAGTGCAAGGGCTGTTGTATAAATCTTAGGTAAAGATTACCTAAGATGGATGTACTGAATAGTGCCTGCGGTTTGTCCAGTCCCAGGACGACCTGAATGGAAGAATGTCTGACATAGTATATTTGATAGATCACATAAGTTGATCTCTTCAAACGTATTTACGTTTGGTGGCGGAGGAATTTGTTTCTCTTAGCTTTATACCCGTGATAATTTTGGGGAAATCAATTTGTGATTTGGCGGGTATGACGATGTGACATTCAAAGTGAATAAATGTGTGATCTGTCAGAGATAAGTGTGACCTCTAGCCTCACAACCGGGAAATGACAGAAACCAGGCTGTTAGCATGGCTATGTAGGTCGCACCTATTAGGGTGTATATTCACCTGATCTAGAGTTTCATTTACTCCTAAAAATCTATTGCCGATGCTGTCCCATTAGGGAAACGGTTGTTGATCCCAACCGTTGGTGATATACATTCGATACCCTCAAGCGAAATGACTGGTCGGTCATGTGCGGCCGGGTTGCAAAATGTTCTGGTTGAACCCAGTGTATTCCTCTCTAGAGGTACACTAGCGAAAGGTGGTTCCATACCTTGTCATAGTTGGAAATCCATTACCCAATACGTGCTTGCGGTTTTGATTGTATACTATATGTGTAGAATGTGAGATGAAAGCGTTTATGCTAGATGATTATTATATTGTGGTTGATAGACATTATTATAATATCAAAAGGTTTTTGATATAAAGATATTTTGGATTCTCGTAAGGGAAAAACCCGTTCCGTTATACGACATGATCTTATGAGATATCGTTTACTTGTTCAAACTGTTTTAAACTGTTTTACTCATACCAGTCCCTTGACTGACCCAGAGTTTATTTTATTTTGTTTTCCCTAAACTCTTGGGTGCCCAATTTTATATGGGCAGTCAAGTAGTCAGGATTTTTCAGATACGCTTGGATAGCTTGGAGCAGGATGCTTCTGGATCATATAGCTATTGTTTATTTCCGATGTGTTGTAAGTGCTGTACTTTGAAATGATATGTGTATTCAAGTATAGATTTATATTTTAAAGATATGTTATCTATTATATGTTGTTCGTTCTGCTGTGAGGTTCGTGTTACTCTGATGTTGTATGTTCTTCTTCTTCTTCTATTCTAAGTTTCTATCTTATCTATCCTCACCCTCTAATTTCTTTCATTAACAACCAGTATTTTTCGATGTTTGGTTAGTCGTCATTGAGTTTATAGCGATAACCAAAGTCGACAAAAACCGAGTCGTTACACTAATTAACAGTGAAGATATGATTTAGAATTTATAAATCTTTTTATTAAGTTTTAATGGAAATTTTCCAAAGTAAAGTTTTCCAATTTAATATATTAAATTGGAATTGAATGGAATTCGATTTGGTAATAATTGAAATGAGATTTATAAAGGAAGGCCAATACTATTTGTGGAATTTAAAAGGCCTTGCCGTTATTTCGTTTATAGTATTAGTATGATACGGAAATTTATATCGATTATATACTGTTATGATTTCTGTGAAGATTCCATTTTGATGGAAGATGATTTCGGGTTCATTGTGAACGATGTTTTAAATAACATTTGTTCTTTAACCCAATTAATAGCGAAGATATGATTTGGAATTTATAAATCTTTTTATTAAGATTTAATGGACGTTTTCCACAGTAAAGTTTTCCAATTTAAATGGGAATTGAATGGAATTCGATTTGGTAATAATCGAAATGAGATTCTGTGAAGGAAGACCAATACAATTTATGGAATTTAAAAGGCCTTGCCGTTATTTCATTTATAGTGTTAGTACGATACAGAAATTTGTATCAATTATATACTGTTATGATTTCCGTAAAGATTCCATTTTGATGGAAGATGATTTGGGGTTTATCGTGAATTGTGTTTTTAATGACATTAGTTCTTTAACCTAGTTAAAGATTGGATAAATTTTCCTACGGTTGAATAATAATTAAGGAATGATTCTTGGGATTAAAAAACCAAATTCGGGTGTTAACGAATCATTAATTAGATTGGAATGTGAATGAGGTAATTAAATTTATCGAATTCATGAAATGATCGAGAATGGAGTACCACCAGTTTTATGCCAGACGGTAGTTAAATCTTTAATTAGATTTGAACATGAAATGGTAATTAATTTTACCCAGAACACAGTGGGTGTTATTTATGAAGTACTACAAGTTTTGCGCCTTGGTATGAATAGGTTGGGATTGGGATTAATAAACAAATGATTATTTCGGTAAAGTTCGCTAATCCCGGCTAGTGGATAAACCTTAATTTGGTTTAGAATGGTGAAAGGATAAAATGAAATCTTTTGAAATGGATATCCAAAGGAAGATTAAAGAATAAATTTAAAAGAATTTATCCTTTATAAATTTAATGGCAACCTATCCCTACAGATGTGAATATTTGAATAAAAGAATATTCTGAATTGAAATGAGGTGTATGATTTGTTTTTTTTTTTTTTTTGCACTTGATTATTGATTATAAAATACGCGAGTTATTCAGAAAGATCGGGTTTATCCCATTTTGAATAAATGATACGACGATTAAAGTTCGACGATGAAGATGGTGGTTGAAGACCGGAGTTCTTTACATCGTTTGGATGATTACTGATGTCTTGATTGGGTCTGTGAAAACCCGCAACTTCCCCGTAAAGGAAAGCGTCGGATAGTTCGAGAACAAACCACAACAGAACACATACAGAAGAACATTTCATTGTATATTACAACAATGCATCAGATTACAAGAACATACAGAGTATAAATGAATATTACACATAAATATCAGAGATTTAAATTACATTTAAATACATAGCAGCGGAAAATAATACAATACACAACTAGAAGAGATATACGGATACAAAGCTTTTCGGATATCGTTCCAGCTGTAAACCAGGATCCTGTGAATATAAATCTGCAAAACCAAAACTACTAGCTGCCCGTGTCAAAATAGGGGAACCCAGAGTTTAGGTTAAAACAATAAACTCCAGGTCAGTCATGGGACTGGTGTGAGAACTAAAACAGTTATTAATCTTTATTTTTAAAGTTAGGTAAATCAAGGGACCACGCCGTATAACACGGAACGGGTTTCCTCCCAAGAATACCAGTGCATAAAACAAACAGCGCAATGCTAAATAAAGAAAAATGAAGCTGTTATAAGACCCAGGTCCCATCATACAATGCAACGCAGCCGAGGATAGGGTTTTCCCTTATAACAGCCAAAGAATGCTTGATATGGTTAAAAACAAATCGTTTGATACTATTATAAGTGCATAGTGTATAAAACAACTTCAAATCATAAGTATCAATCATAGGCGGCATGAGCGCCCCATCCCACTATGTCGCCATATATAGGATTACAACTAAAACCGCAAAGTCACGTATTTGGAAATTGGATTTCCATCTATGAACCGAGGCAAAAGATAGTCCTCAACCGATTCGAGACGCTCTAGCCCGTGTCTCAGGAACAGCCGCAACTGCCCCTTGAATCCTCAGGGCCGGTCCACCGATGTGGATTATTATGCCTGAACACTACGTCTCCCCACCCTATGGGGTGTAAGTCTGGTCCGTCAGCCGACCAGAATGCATCGGCCGTAACCGATATAACCGAGGCGCCTCGCAACAGCAACAAACACATAAGTCAAACTCGTCAGGGCGTGTAAAACCACTGACGCCACTTCTAGCTAGAAAGAAACGCATGCCCTCCCTGACGTCCTCTCCCGTTTTTGGTTCATACCGGGTGTGAAACTCGCGAAGCAAACGTTACACAAAGCTACGCCACAAAGGCCTTGCTTTGATCATCACCACAAGACTTTGCTTTTCAACAGAAGCCTCGATCAATTGCCACTTAGGCATGCCACAAAGGCAATTCACTCCATGCGTTTGATATCCATCAATATATAACCCCTGAGCTCGTACGTCTCAGAGAAGGGCGTTAAGCAAGAGAATAAATTCTCCGCCGCCAAACAGATATATATTTAATAGAGATCAATCACACGGACTAAAATCCAATGTCAGACACACAGTCCATTTACAAGTCCGTTCTGGGTCTGAACGAAACCGGAGGCACCTAGTACCCCGCATATCCATCGATCTCCAAGTACGTCTGGACGATCACCAACTGTTTCCACTTCTTGGGTGTACAGCCCAATAAAGATCATCAGTAATCACCCAAACGATGTGAAGACTTCCGGTCTTCGACCATCGTCTTCATCTTCGACTTATCGTCGTATCAGTTATTCAGAATGGGATGATAAACCCGGTCTTTCCGAATAACTCGCGTATATTTTAAATAAGTGTTACACAAACACAACATACGCCTCATTCCAATTCATCAGTCACTAACCGTAAATTAATCAAGAGAATAATTTCCCAAATATTAACTCCGAAGGCCGAAACCGACATCAGATCAATATCCAGAAAACCATTCTGCTTGGCTAACCGACAGTTAATTTCTAAATTTCACATTCATAGGGAAAGGTTCCCATTAATTTTATCCAAAATAAATTCCTTGAATTTATTCTTTATTCTATTTTTGAATCTCAATTCAACTAGTCGGAATTAGCGAACCTTACCGTAGTAATCATTGGTTTTAATTTCCCAATCCCAACCTATTCATCCCATGAAGTAAAACTGGTAATACTTCATATCTAACACCACGGTGTTATCGGTAAATTCAATTACCATTTCACGTTCGAATCTAATTAAAGATTTAACTACCGCCTGGAGCAAAACTGGTGATACTCCATTTTCGATCTTTTCAATCTAATTAAAGATTCATTAAAACTCCACTTAGTTTTAATCTTCGACTGGGTTAAAGAATCAGTGTCATTTAAAACATGGTTCACGATAAACCCAAAATCACATTCATTAATTATCGGGTTAAAGAACGAGTGTTATTTAAAACACTGTTCACGATAAACCCAAAAATCATTCCATTAATTATCGGGTTAAAGAACAAGTGTTATTTAAAAACACTGTTCACGATAAACCCAATATCAATATCAATTCAATTCCAATTAAATATTATTGAATTGGTACACTTCATTAAATCTAAATAAAAAGATTTAATCTTTTCTCAACTGGGTTCAAGAACAGTGTTAGTGAAGACACCATTCACGACAAACCCAAATCACATTTGATATTCAATACAAGGCTTTGAATAGAAAATATACCGGCTTATATTCAATATCAAATTCTACGACTAACAAATATCGCATTGGAAATAACGATATATATATATCTTTCAAATTCCCATAACAATATCTGTATCATCACGAAATCCAACATCGAAATGTTCCGGAGGCAATTTCGATTCAAATCCATTCCAATGCAATCATTGGAAATTCTGGTTATTTTCAAACCCATTTCAAATTCAATTTATTTATTTAAAAATAAATAGAATTGTAATTCTAGTTTAAAACTATTTCATTTCGATAAAAATCTATTTTTATCTTTTCAAATATGGAGTTTTTCATCCCAATTCTTTCTAAATCATTTCTTATGATTTTACACAAATTATTACTATTTTTAATAATTTTATCAAGGCCCGTACAGTCGATTTCCATCAACGGCCATCGAACTGCACTTACAGCGACCTTTTTCAAATTTGATTTGGACATAATTCCAAATCCAACCGTTAGATTTCTAATTTCTAATATTCGTTAGAAAGCTCTTTTCGATACGAACCCAACGGTTCCGGTTTCAGGAGAATCCGACGGCCGGATCTCCCGTAATGTCCGTTTGAAATAAATGGTCGAAATTCACGAACTGCCGCGGCGCGGCGCGTTCTATTCAGGCCATTATATTATATATATATAATATATATAATATATACTTCGTCGATTTCTATTTAAAACGAATTATATAAATAGTTTTAAAATCGTTTCAAAAGCAATTTCAACTTTCTTTTCAATTCAAATCAAAATTGAATTCTTCTTTATAAATTCGTTTCAATATTCATTTCTATACAATTCAAATTTCAATTCAATTTGAATTCATTTCAATTTGAATTCATTTTCAATTCAATTCATTTCGAAATCGTTTTCAATTCAATTCATTTCGAAATCGTTTTCAATTCAATTCATTTCGAAATCGTTTTCAATTCAATTCATTTCGAAATCGTTTTCAATTCAATTCATTTCGAAATCGTTTTCAATTCACTTCATTTCGAAATCGTTTTCAATTCAATTCATTTCGAAATCGTTTTCAATTCAATTCATTTCAAAATGAATAAAATCGATACAAATCTCGTTTACGTCAAAATGGCGTCAATCTAATCAACACGGCTTCATAAATTTCTATTTTCAAATATTCTATTTCAAATATTTCTTTTTCAAAATAGTTGTTATTATCAAAATATTTCGTTCAACACATGACCAATCTCAATGGATGAGTACTGTCAACACATGAACCTTTATTTTATATTGATAAAGATGTAAATTTTATTATCAAAATATTTCGTTCAACACATGACCAATCGCAATGGATGAGTACTGTCAACACATGAACTTTTATTTTATAATATTCTTTATTTTTCAAATTGGAATGAGGCCCAATCAATTACCATATAAAGTTAATTATATGGATTTTCATACATTACACACATATAATAGCATTGAAAAATAATCAACCATCAACCAAAGTGCACTACACTGTATAAGCATCAAATATAGATATTTAACGCTTATAACAGCCTGTCAATCAATCGATCGACATATTTAATCAATCAGGATGAGTGAACTTCAAATTTCATCCCAACACCCGTGTGGGGTTTCAAACCATCAAACACAGATTTTAGTTGTGCAGTTGGGCGATATGTAAAATTTATCGTCCCAATCAATGTCATTCAAATAGGTGTACATAAACAAACCGTCTGGTTTGTAAATGAATATTTATTTATTCACATTCACGTTAAAAATTATATTTTTAACGACAAAACATTTTACTCCAACATATGAATTTCTATTCATTTCATTCTTTAAATAAAATGATATTTTATTTTTCTAACATATTTTAGAAAATTTCGGCGGCATAACGGCACGATACTAGAAACAGGACGAGGCCTAGCCTTATCCCCGGTCTAGTGAAGGCCCACGCCATTCACACATCAATCAAATCAATTTCATTTCACCACACAATTCAATTTCAATCAAATAATCTAACTAATTTTATGCAACCAAACAAACAAGTCCATGGTCTGTGGACGGTTGTGTCGGGTGCTACTAAGCACCGTCTGCATCCTAGTATATATATAACAAGAAAAGAAATTGAAGAGTGAGAAATTCTCACCGAAAGCTATCCAACCATCTCGACTCTTCTTTTGCAGAAGTCTTCGTCGTCCTCGCCTTTTTGTCATCTTCGTTGCCCGCTTTCACTACCTATGTAAAAATCGAATTTTTACTTCGCTATTCAATATATAAAAATCATATTTTTATTTCGAAGTTCAATATATAAAAATCATATTTTTATTCCGAAGTTCAATATATAAAAATCATATTTTTATCTCGATGCCATATAGATAAAAATTCCTTCTCAAAAATATAGATTTCGCCTTTTCAAATACGAAGTTTTCGCCTTTATAAAAATAAAGTTTTTATTTTTCATATAAAAATCTAATTTTTAACCAATTTAAAAATCTAAACTTCGACTAATTAAAATTCTCAGTTTTTAAAATCATTATAAAAATTCAGTTAAATGAAAATAAATAATAATAAATAAATAAAAAACAGAACTTACAGTCGGTGGTCTACAGAGGATAGGGAGAGGGAAGCGAGCATCGGAGGTCGGCGGTGGGCAGCCGCGAGGCGACGGCGGCTTGGGGGCTAGGGTTTCGGGCGCGGATCTAAACGGAGGGGGGGGGGTCTCGGGACTGGAGGAGGGGCGACAGGAGGGTGGTGGCCGTGGGGCGAGGCTGACGACGGTGGTGGGGCAGCTCACCTTCACGTGAACGGGGCTTGGGCTCGATACTGGAAAGGACGAGGGAGGAAGAAGCAGAGGAGGGCGCGAGGTTTGATCGGAGTGGAGGAGGAGGCGGTGGTGAGAGCGGCTAACGACGGTGGTGGGGCGGAGGGAGTGAGGCGACGGCGTCATCGCCCTTTTTCCTCCATCGGGGAAAATGATTTACGAAAAAGGGGAAAACTGATTTAATGAATTTAGGTCCCAACATTTTATAATATATATATATAATTTATTATTATTTTATTCCATACAAGTTGACTTTCACATACGACCTCGAAACGAGGCCCACCGCCTGTCGTCCATAGCGTTTTACCCCCATTCCGAACACAATGGGATATGTATCGTAGGTTGATTCGATTGTTTGAATCAGTTTCCGTTAATTTCACATTTAAATCACTATATTGAATTTTAAACGTACATTTCAAATTACCAGGGTCACATACTAACTAGAAAAATTCCTGAAAAATATTTTCTAGCTTCGTATTGACGATACGGTCCTAACAAAACTAGTTTCGTCGAATTCTGAGACCGTTTGAAAAATGGCCAATTTCCAGTCGATTAAAATCAACCGAAACTGGTCAAACGCGTTTTCCTTCGCCACGCTCACATATTGATTTGAAAAATTATGAAAATTGAAACCTAGCCATAACTTTACATCATGGATCCAACAAAACTGGTTTCGTCGAAATCCGAGGTCGTTTGCAAAATATCCATTTTTAAGGGCCTGAATTCCATAGCGACTATTCAGAATTTTCAACTGGACATATCTTTTGATTCCCGCTATGAAATCTTGATTTTTCGGATTCGTTGGAAAGATATCATCTATTAGATCCTATTATTTTTGGTTTCACTAAAATCCGGATTGTTTTGCACCCGGTACATTCAATTGAAGTTTGAAATCGAATTATCGAACTACCGCGCCATTTTCAATTCTATTTATAATTATATATAAATATTTATATTCTAACGACGGCGTATATAATATATGCGTTCGAATTATATTCAAAATAAATTTCTCGTCGATATTATTTAAAATAATCTATTTTAAATAATCAAAATTCGCTAAAATTGCCAAAATAAAAATTTTAAACTGGCTCAGAATTTCCGGGTTATTACAGGGTCATACACCTAAGACAAGGCAATAAGTGGTGATCGTCTAGACGTACTTGGAGATCGGCCGGATATACGAGGACCTCTCTCCTGTATTGGACATATGGGACGAGGAATAAGGTGCCTCCGGTTTCGTTCAAACCTAGAACGGACTTGTAAATGGATGTGTGTCTGACATTGAAATTCATTATGTATTGATTGATTTCTATTAAATATATATATATGTATATATGTTTGGTGACGGAGAATTTATTCTCTTGCTTAACACCCTTCTCTGAGAGTGCGAGCTTAGAGGTTATATATTAATAGACATCAGTTGTATGACGTGAATTGTCAATGTGGCATGCTGAGATATAAATGATCAAGGCTCTTGTTGAAAAGCAGAATCTTGTGGATGATGATCAAATCATGACTTTAATTAGCATAGCTTTGTATATAGTGTTAAATCGTGAGCCTCACACCTCGGTATGAGTCAAAAAGGGGTAAGGGACGCAGTGAGTGCATACGTTTCTTTCTAGCTAGAGGTAGTGTCATGGTATGGAGCCTAGACATTTTTACTTATGTGGATGATGGATTGCGAGGCACCTCGGATATAAGGCTATATGCTCATAGGGTCGACGTACCGACCTGTATGGAGTCTGGTGGGACCGGGAAACGTATTGTTTAGGAATAACTTATCCACTAAAGTAAGCGTGGACCGGCACTGCAGGATCCAAGGGTTGCCCGTAGTGTGATCCTGGGTCATCTTGCTAGAGGTGATCCAAATCGGTTGGGAAACCATCCCTTGCCTTGACTCATGACGGAAATCCAATTTCCAATATGACACTTTTCAGTTTTAGTCATAAACCTAGTATGGCGGCATAATATATGGTACCCATGCCGTCTATGATTGATACATTTATATTGAAAGTGGTTTTATACACTATGCACATATAGTAATATCAAAATGATTTGTTTTAAACATACCAAGCATGTTTAGCTATTACAAGGGAAAAATCTATCCTCCGGCTTGCATTTTGTGATGGGACCTGAGTCTTATAATAGCTTCATTTTTCCAAAAAGCATCGCGTTGTTTTATTTTAAACTGAAATTCATGTGGAGTAAACCTGTTTCATGATATATGGCATGGTCCCATGATTTCCCAACTTTTATGGTAAAGATTTAATAACTATCTTAGTCCTCACACCAGTCCTATGACTGACTCGGACTTTACTATTTCTACCTAAACTCTAGGTGGCCATATTTTCTACGTGGGCAGCAAGTAGTTTTGGTTTTGCAGAATCTGTTTAATAGGATCTTGGTTTACTGCTGGAGCTATATTCAGAAAACTTTGTATCCGTGTATTTCATTCAGTTGTGTTAGTTGATGTATTTCCACTGTGCTTTGTATTTATACATTTCTATTTCCGCTGTTATGTAATTTAATCTCTTATATTATTTTCCGTGGTGTAATATTTATTCATACTCTGATATTTTGATACTCCGATGTAAATTGTTATAATAGCAATGAAATGTTCTACTGTTTGTGTTCTGATGAGTCATGTTCTCAAAGCAACCCGGGCTCCTCTATCTCCTCGGGGACCGGGAAGTTTGAGTCGTTTCGGTTGATATCAGAGCTTTGGTTTACAAAGCTCGAAGAACAAGAAACATTAGAACCGAACGAAAGAAATCATTAGAGATAGGATTAGTAACATCCTATGAGAATGACTCATTAGAGATAGGGGTAGTAATACCCTAGAATGAGTTAGAAGAGTGTTATTTCAAAAAATGAATTTAGTTTTGAAAAAAATATATCTTATTATACGTATTTGAGTAATTTATTTTATATTAAAATTTTGGACTATCAGGTATAAGGAGATTTTGCATATACGTCTGATCTACGTGTGTATGTAGTCCCAAATATACTGGGTAAATATAGAATCACACTCTAGTCGCCCGGGCATGATTCTAATGACGAAGTATACCATCACCAGTATTCATTTTCGAGTTTCGAAAGTTGGATATCTATATATTTCTAATTGACTGGTGTGAGAACCAAAATATAACTAGAGTTCATTGTTGTGATTTGGCATTGAAATATGATTTCTGAATATATATATATATATATATATAAGTTATATGTTTTGGAAATTTAATTTACAAATTGATTGCTGGTTGTGTTGTTTGATTATTAGTTTGTTTAGTAAAAATATTGGATTGATAAAACTAATAAATGAATGATAAGTAAAGCCAAATCGAATTGAATATTGAATTAAATTGAAAATTGATTGGATTGCATGCATATACATGTATATATATTTGTTGAACATGTTATGGATTTACTTTTGAGTAGAGAATTAATTTGCATTCCCGACAAATAGGTACACTTTAAAGAGTTGGTTGCGCAAATTTTATTTATTATATAAACGCCTGTGAATGAAATTGGATGTGTTGTGATAGTTGTTCTGCGTGAGATTACAAACCATACCATAGGATAGCAATAAATAAATTATGAACTACACCACATGTCATACTACATGAAGACAACATATCATATCATATTCCATATAAGCATTTGGTTCTTATATGACGAGGTTTTATTTACCTTACGGGCGAGATGCTTGTATGGCGATGACTATATTATAGGTTGAACAAAAGACTAACTATAAACTTAATTAAGAAATACATGTAACGGTGCTCGGGGTAGGATTTAATAAAAACCCTAAACAGGTCTGGAGATGACAAAAATTCACGTCTCTCTTGTTTTTGATACGGCACATGGATTATTTTATCTCCAACACTGGGGCAAGGTCTAAGTTTTCGACTTTTACACGTTCTCCCTTGTACACAAATAGGTCACAAAAATTATGTATGCTTTTTATTGATTTATTGGGTGCCTAATATGGCCCAATAAAATTTTCAAACCCTCCCCGTACAAAGGAGGTTATGGCGAAAATTTTCGAAAATTTAGGGTGTTAGCCAAAATTTTGAGAAATTTGGAAGTTCTTAGAAACTGAAAAGTTGAAGAATGAAAGCCGAAACGAAAGTTGAGTTGGTTAGTTAAACAACTTTCAGCTTCATTCCTTTTCGAGGACGAAAAGACTTTAAGTGGGGGAGATAGTAACAACCCGGAATTTCTGAACCAATTTAAATAATTATTTTGGCCATTTTAAATTTTTAAAATGATTTATTTTGAATAATAACGATTTAAAATTTATGTAAATCGAAGTTAGAATGTAAAAATATATTTTAATAATAAAACGAGCCTGAAATGGGGTGGTAGTTTGAAAATTTGATTTTATATTTCAAATAAATGTATAGCATTCAAAATAAATTGGATTTCAGTAAAGCAAGAAACGTTAGAATCTGTTTAATTGTATCTTTCTAATGAATGCGAAAAATTCAGATTTCGTAATATAAATTGTAAGTTATGGCCAAATTAAAATTTAGAATAGTCGCTATGGAGTGTGCGTGTGTGTGTGTGTGTATATATATAATTATATATAGCCCTTAAAATAGCCATTTTGCAAACGACCTCCGTTTTCGATGAAATCTCTTTTGTTGGATTCAGAATGCTAAAATATTGTTAGGTTTCAAATTTCATAATTTTTGAAATTAATATGTGAGCGTGGTAAATTTAAATGTGTTTGGTAAATTTAGTTTAAATTTAATCAACCAGAAAAAGGTCATTTTTCAAACGATCTCCAAATTCGAAGAAATTAATTTTGTTAGGACTGTATCATCAAAACATAGCTAGATTTATTTTTCTGTAATTTTTGGAGTCAGTATATGGCCCTGCTAAATTAAAATGTATGTTGGAATTCAATATTGACCAATATATTGATTTATATTTTAATTTAAAAGAAAACTGGTTGAAATAGTAGAATTAGCTTACAAAACATATCCCATTGTGTCTGGAATGGGGGTATTTGGCTAGGGTGTATAGTCATTGGGTTTAATTTGGAGTTCGGAACATAAAACTTTGAGATTTTGAAATATATGAATTAAAAAAGGGTATAAAGCTCCGGTCAAGACCCTAACTAATCCACCGCCTGGTCAAACTCCTGGAAGCCGGACTTTTTCATTTTCAACGATCGAAATCTTCGATCTAATCTTCCTCTTTTTCATGAAATACACTTATCAATAGCAGAAATTTATAAAACAAAAGTTAGAGAGCTAAGTGCGATCTACAAGTGGAATGAACATGATCAGATTTAATTGATAATTGAGCTCGAATTTTGGCTCCAAAGACCAGACGTTCGCATGCAATTTATGGCTAGAGGGGCCCATCGAGTTCGTCCATGGTCACGATGTTGGGGGCTCTCGCGAAGGGATTCGCTGTGGGATACTCCGATCTGGGTATGGTGGTGTGTGGTGGCCCGTGTGGTGGAAAGAGAAGGTGGAAGCGTTGGGTTCTGCGGATTTTAAAAAGGAACGATGGTGGAAGGTGATTAAGGGAATAATTAAAAAATTAATTATTTACTAATTATATAAATAAGTAATTAAAGTTTGTAACGTAATATCTTTTTCATACGAGGTCCAAATCGAACGATTTTAGTTGCGTTGGATTTGTGTCAGCGAACACTACGCAACGGAACTGACTAGAAGCTATTTGGAGCAAATTAGAATTTAAGGAGATTTTAAATCAAAACAGAACTGAAATCAGAAATAAAGAATGATGGAGTGGAACCCAATATGAGAATTCTCTCACTAAAATTTTATACAGTTATTTAATTTATTTTAGTGACGGTATATATATAGAAATTGCCAGTATAAATTTTTATCTGTTGTAGTTATTTATTTCTGAAATTCAACACACGAATTCGCACAAATCATATAAATTGGAAGGGATGTATGGATATTAGCGACACTCGCATTTCATACTCTGCGAATGGCCACTTATGGCATCGTAAATGGCATTGGGTAGTTGAGTATTTATTTATATGGATGATTTGGTGATTTGTGTTGTGATTGTAAAGTTTAACATATTAAAAATAATGTTAACATTAATGTGGTAGTTGGAATTAAATTATAATATCCATTTATAATTTAAACAGTGAAAGTTTATTAATTAGAAAAATAATTCAAACCAAATTAGAATTGGTTAAATTTATTAACCAATAATTTCTTTAAATAGACTGTTGTTTTTTGAAAACTCCACATGGGTATTGGGATGATATTTGACATACACTAATACTAATATTTAGTTGTACATCAATAGATGGGTTGACAGGCTTTAATGGGCATTATTTATTTATTTTAATGCTTATACAGTTGTAAATTGCTCTCTGGATGATGTTTGAATGGTTAATGATTATTTATCATTATTGTTGAATAGATGCGATGTATGAAATCCATATAAATGAAAATATATGGTAATTGATTGAGTCGCATTCCGATTCATAAATAAAGAATATTTTAAAATAAAGAATATTTTTAAACAACAAATATTTCTTAAATAATGAATATTTTAAAATAATGTTCCGTGAAGAATAAAAATGTGATTTTGATGTCCGATTTTGGATGGACACGAAAGTATTGAAATGTGAAGTCGATTAAGTTGTAAACGCCATTTTAACTCGAACGGTTTATTAATCGATTTTATTTATTATATAATGAGTACGAAAATGAAATGGATTTCAAAATCAGATACTTTGAAATATTATCATTTTAATATTATAATGATATGAAATATTCAAATTTGATTTAAAATTGAAAAATGAAGTTGAAATCGTTTTAAAATGAATTTATAAACGATTTATAAAATATGTTTTAAATGAAAATTGTCGATATATATATTAAATAAATTTAATGGCTTGAATAAAATGCATCGTGCAGCGACCGTTCGCGAATTTCAACCATTGACTACAAATTGATGTAGCGGGAGATCCGACCGTCGAATTCTCCTAAAACCGAAACCGTTGGGTCCGTATCAAAAAGATCTTTCTAATGAATATAAGATATTTAAATTTGAACGGTTGTATTTCAAATTATATCCAAATCAATCTATGGATGCTGTTCGGTGGCCGTTATTGGAAATAGACTAAAATGGCGATATTAAAATTATTGATAAATTGTGTAAAATCATAATAAATGATTTGGAAAGATTTTGGACAAAAAATTCCATATTTGGAAGGATAAAATATATTTTTATCTGAATGAACTAGTTATTAACTAGGACAAAAATCCAATGTTTTTAAATTAATAAATTGGATTTGTAAATGGTTTTTGAAGTGTAACACCCCATGTCCATTAATTTCACTCACAAAGGGAATGCATCAATGTCCATGAAGCGTTATTGTTGTATAAAACAGATAAATTACAAGAATAAATAAATAAAACAACACATCGGAAGATAAAACTTATTTCATAGCATCATAACTCAGAACAAGCTTACATAAGTAGTTTCCAAAACCATTACAACAGGATCAATAGTCTTTTCCAAAAACTTCAAAGTACATAAAGAAGCAAATACTTAAATAACATAAATGCATAAATCCCCACCGCACATAAGCAAAGCCATAAAGATGAGAGAGTCCAAAGCAATACATCTACTCTTTTCAACAACTGAAAGAAATCGACACTAAGATGTATATTCCCTCCTTGCAAACCTGCGGGAGGGGAGGGGAAGGAAAGAAAAGAGGTGGAAAGAAAACGGGTCAGACATAAAGTCTGGCGAGTCCAGTAATTTTAACAAATAATAGGTAAGGTAAATGATCAAGACATAAATAGGCATCATGATATGGCTGTAACATAGATAAGGCAGATAAAAAGGATGGACAAGATGATTCCGTTCCTAAGTAATAAGACAACCCTACACCTTGGCTAAGCGAACAACCCTCCAAGTACTATCCCCGAAGACCGAAGTCAACATCAGACTAGCACCCAAAGGATTATCCAACTCGACCAACATGTATTTCGTTACACCGCATTTTTGCTAAGTTACACCACATTACTTAATTACACCGCACATCTACTAGTCTCTTTTACTCAAGGTTGATCCCTTCCCACTAACTATACCCGCATGACAAACTTGGTAGTTACTTGTACCTAGCTGCTATCGTAGGTGCTGGCTTGCTCCTACCACCGCAAAGGTACCCTTACTCTACCCATTCGATCGATCCCTAAACCCCGTAGGCACCCATGCTCGCCCCATAGTGGGGGTGTATCACACCCCAAAGTGGAAACCCCGATACCAATATAAAAATGCACGCCCATACCCACACGATGCAACAACGTCTTACCTACCAGCCCAGACCCATGCACGCACATGAACCCGTTGGACTTGCATTGCCACCGCTATTCGTATTTTGACTTTTACATTCAAGTCCAGTAAGCGTGCAACAACCCCGACCTAGTACCGGGCCCAATAAGATACTCAAACGGGTTACTGGTTGAAACGGGTCCCCATCCGACACAAGCCTCCCACCTATGCTTGGTCCCCGCTAGGTTTTTCTCCCACTTAAGTATTTAATTTAAATGTCCATGTCTTACACATGCTATGGTTAAGTCCATACTTACATGTCATAATTTACATGTCTTATCTTATTCCGGTTAAGTCCATATTTACATGTCATAATTTACATGTCACCCCACTTAACACTCTAACCATAACCATGTCTTATTATGGTTAGTATTCCTTAATTCATTCCTTATGATGAACGGTGCATGACCTCCCACAATAGACAGAACACTTTGCGGCCGCTGGATTTGTCGGGCGGTTCCGGGTAATCTTACGCCACAAACCGGGTCTAACCTCGTGTCATTAACCGTTACGCCCACAATTCATTCCTTTGACCTCTCACATTAGACGTCCAATTGTGGCAGCTGGATTTGCCGGGTGGTTCCGGGCAGTCTTACGCCACAATTGCACCTAACCTCGTGTCAAAGGTTTATTAATAATCGTATTTTACCCATACCCAATTTTCATATCATGTATATCCAATTAAACATATAATTATGCTTATGATATTTCCTATTCCAAATTGCCACTAATTACATATTAGTTAGCCTTAATTATAAATTTACAATTATAGGCAATTTCATCAATTCCATGTAATTCATACTTAAATATGCCAATTTCACATATTATCCAATTATCCAAAATATTCAATAATATCCAATTTTCCATATTTCACATATTCCCATCGTTCCCACGTATTCGCATTCGCACGTATTTTTAACATAGGCTCGAAGGTAGCCTATATCCAAAAATAAAAGGAATAGGGATAAGAAGAAAGAATCAAATCACAGAAAATTGGAATTAACACAACATCATGAAATAAAGGGGCATATAAATTGGCATAGAGGCATAATGACAGATTCAACATGAATAAACCGATAAAAGGTATGTACTTTACATAGAAACATAGGCATATGATGACATGAATCAGAAAGGTGAAAACTTGGATGAGATTTAAATTACATACATACATATGAATCCTCTTTACAACTGCATCATGTTACTTTTGATCCCATTATATTGTGAAAATCACCGTACTCACCTTTCTTGGTTAAAGAATAGAATTATGCACTGAAATTGGTGTAGAAATGTTGCGGTGTTGATGATTTATCTTCTTGAATTGTTGTAGAAGCTCTAATCTTTAATTTGAGTAGAAGTTGAATACATGTGATTTGATTTAGAGGTGGCGGCGAGGGTTTAAGAGAGAGTCTGACATCATAATGGTGTCATAGATAGTATTTATGAATTAAGGTTAGGTCTTAGGGTGTATATATAGGTGTAGGAAGTTATTTAGGCCTTAGGATTAACCCTAGAACTGATTTGGACCATCAAAAATCGTCCCAGGCCCAAAAATCGCACCACACAGCAAATTGGCCGAACCAGGTTCGACCCCCAAAGGGGGAGGTCGACCCCCAGGTAGACCTGGGAGTACCCAGGTTGACACTATGGTCGACCTCCCCCTTGGAAGGTCGACCCCCCTAGTCGGCCTGCTTAAATTTAATTTTTTTTCTTATCTTCCGAGGGTCATATCTCCTTCATCTGGACTCCGTTTTTCGAAAACTTGGACTCTATTCCATGTAGAATTCCGAGACGAACGCAATGGTGCAACCCATTTCCCTTCATTCCTCTTTTAAAAATTAAGTGTTCTTAAATTTAGTTAATTCAATCATTCAAAATTTGGGGTGTTACATTCTCCCCTACTTAAAGGATTTCGTCCTCGAAATCTCTAAGTCAAGAAGAACGTATCCTACCATCCAATCATCCATCTACTCAACCATCAACCACTAGCAACCATGGTCCTTAAAAGATTTCTAATGCTTTTTAAGTACATATGCATAGTGTGTGTATATGTCCATATACTAATGCAAAATCAGGCGGTCCACTGATTCAGCCGACCTCCTTAGTGCAAATAATGATAGTGCCATGTATCCATCATGTATGCAAAGAACCCTATACATATCATTACTACATGTGTGCATAACCATTCATATAAATGCAACATCCATATGATACACACATTCAATGTACACTCATTTTGCTAAATACATCCATTTATATGCAATATGAAAGTGTCTGAGCCGATCTAATGCCTAAAGTGTGTGTATATGCCTCCACGAGTAACCACTAGCAAACACTTGCATCCACATGCATCCACCATACATAACATGTCTCAAACACATGTTTCAACCATAGGACTACCCTATCAAAAGGTCAAAGATACTAGCGAGAGGACATACTAAAGATAGAACAAGTACAAGCTAAGCAATAAAGGATAAATTAAAAGACATACCCTCGAAAAAAGAAGGGTACAATGAACGCATCTTCTCTTTCGTCTCCCAAGTAGCGTCATTCTCATCATTTCCCCATTGCACTTTGACTAGCTTGACCTCTCAATTCCTCAACTTCTTAATCTCCGACCAAAGAATGCACGTAGGAGCTCGTCGATCGTCGCATCACGCTCTATCTCCACCTCTTTAAGTAAGCTCGGCTCTACCACTTCCGCGGTCTCGTGCAAGCAATTCCTCAAATGTGATACATGGAATACGTCGTGTACACCACTAAGTCTCTCGGGCAACTCCACTCTATACGCCATATGTCCAATCCTCTCCTTAATAGGAAACGGCCCTACGAACCTTGGTGCTAATTTCCCACCGGATCCAAAGCGAACAACACTCCGTAATGGAGACACCTTGATAAAGACCATGTCCCCAATATCAAATTCAAGATCCGTCCTCCTCTTGTCCGCATACGATTTCTGCCTATCTTGCGTTGTCTTCATCCTCTTCGAATTAAATCGATCTTTTCCAAAGTCTCTCTAATCATATCGGGCCCAAGTAAGATCTTATCCGTAGATTCCCACCAACATGTAGGTGAACGACAAGGCCTTCCATAAAGAGCCTCGAAAGGTGCCATGCTAATGCTAGACTGAAAACTATTATTATACGCGAACTCCACCAAAGGAAGATGCTCCTCCCATGTACCTCCGAAGTCTAAAACACATAGCCTCAAAAGGTCCTCTAGAATACGATTCACCCTCTCGGTCTGGCCGTCCGTCTGAGGATGATATGTTGTGCTCAAACATAACTGAGTCTCTACCGCCTCTTGCAGGCTCTTCCAAAATTCGGTAGTAAAGATAGGATCGCGATCGCTCACTATGCTAGAAGTAACACCGTGCAAACGAACTATCTCTCGAATGTATACAGAGACTAGCCATGATGCAGTCCTCTTACTCTTCACGGGAATGAAATGGCCGCTCTTAGTAAGTCTGTCTACCACGACCCAAATTCTCGTATTACCCTTCCTCGATCTCGGTAACCCATCAACAAAGTCCATCGAGACACTCTCCCACTTCCATTGTGGGACCTCCAATGGGTGAAGCAACCCACAAGGCTTCTTTTGTTCTGCTTTTACTTGTTGGCACACCAAGCATCTAGCGACAAACTCGGCCACATCCCTCTTTATACCGGCCCAAAAGTAAAATCGTTTCATGTCCATGTACATCTTGTCCCCGCTGGGATGAATGGTCATCTTCGAACGATGTGCATCATCAAGAATGGTCTTCCTCAAGTTCTCATCTCGTGGTACACAAAATCTACCATCCCTATGTAACCAACCCTTATCATCTAGGGTATACCTACTGAGATGGCTCAATGACTCCACCCTTATGAGCCTCTCTACTAACTCAACCAACTGTGGGTCATCTCGTTGTGTCTCACCATTCCGTCCCAAAAGCGTAGGTCTGACCTCTAAGGATGCTAGCAAACCGGGTACAAAGTCAATGGAGGGTCTAAAGTCAAACGTAGAGATGAATTCTAAGCTTCGCCGCTCAACAAATAACAAATTCAAGGACAACCTTTTCCGATTTAAGGCGTTTGCCACCACGTTACCCTTGCCAGGGGTATATGCTATCTCGAAATCGTAGGATGCTAAGAATTCCATCCACCTTTGCTGCCTTAAGTTCAAGTCCTTCTGAGAAAACAAGTACTTTAGCGATTTGTGGTCTGTGAATAATTCGAATTTCTCGCCAAGAAGATAATGGCGCCAAGACTTAAGCGCGAAAACAATAGTGGTCAACTCTAGGTCATGTGTAGGGTAATTTCTCTCATGCACTCTCAACTGCCTTCCCTCATAGGCTATTACCCTCCCCTCTTGCATTAAGACTGAGCCTAGTCCTGTCCCACAAGCATCTGTATAAACAGTAAATGGCTTACTCCCATCTGGTAACACTAAGACTGGGGTTGTGGTCAATGCTCTCTTTAAACGTTTGAACGCATCATCACAATCTACGTCCCATGTGAAAACTAGGTTCTTCTTCGTCAAGCATGTCATTGGGGCTGATATCTTTGCGAAGTCCTTGATAAACTTCCTATAGTAGCCAGCCAACCCCAAGAAACTCCTCACCTCGGTAGCATTTTTAGGGACCTTCCAATCTTGGATGGCCACCACCTTCGCTTGATCCACAGCTATCCCTTCTTTGGAAACCACGAGCCCTAAGAATCGCACTTCCTCCCTCCAAAAGTGACATTTAGAAAATTTAGCTTTAAGGTTATGCGCTTGAAGGGTCTCCAAAACTCCCCTAAGGTGTAAGGCATGCTCTTCCTCGTTCTTAGAAAAGATCAAGATGTCATCCACAAAGACCACCACGAATTTATTAAGGTACTCCCTAAACACCCTACTCATCAAGTCAACAAAGTATGCGGGGGCATTTGTCAAACCGAAGAGCATCACAAGCCACTCATAGAAACCGTCCGGAGTTCTAAAGGCAGTCTTGTCTATGCTATCCTCATCCACTCTCAACTGATGGAAACCCGTGGCTAAGTCCAACTGCGAAAACACTGAGGTGCCAACTAACTGATTGAAGAGGTCATCAATCCTCGGCAGTGGGTGCCTATTCTTCTTAGTTAGCTTATTACGTTCGCTATAGTCCACACAAAGTCTAAGGGACCCATCCGCCTTCGTGGAAAATACCACTGGAGCACCCCACTCCAATATACTACATCTTATGAACCCCTTCTCAAGCAACTCCCCTACTTGCTTATTGAGTTCCCTCCTCTCACGAGGAGCCATGTGGCGTACTGGTAGAGATACTGGTTTTGCATTGTCTACAAGATAAATACGAAAGTCTATCTCACGTTTTGGGGGTAGACCCCTTACCTCATCGAAGACATCAACATATTCACGGACTATACGAACAGAATGTAAATCATCATTGGATGCGTCAAGTGACTCAAGATAACCAAGCATCACCGATCCTCTAGGGTCATAAGAAATATCAAGGGTCTTTCCACTACGAGTCAACAATTTTACTACCCTTCGTTCGCAATCTAGGATGGCACCATATCTGGCTAGCCAATCCATCCCTAGAATCAACCCATAGCCCATGAAACCAAGCACAAAAGCATTACATTCAAAACCAACGCCTAAGATAAACAGTCTCAAATCCCTACAAACCATGGATAAATGAGCTGACCCACCAATAGGATTTGAGATTACAATGGGATCCACAACGAGACTAGTATTTAAGTGCAGTGTTTTAACTAATGATGTAGAGATAAATGAATGCGATGCGTTAGAATCGAATAAAGTACGGACAGGATGATCAAACAAGAAAATCAAACTTTCAACGGAAATTTTTCTACCTTCTTCCTGTCCCGGGGCCATGAGAGCGTGAACCTGCCCTCCCGAAGTTGAACCTGTCCTCTGCCCTTGCTTCTTAGGATAGTCCTTGACAGCATGACCTGGATCACCACAATGATAACAAGCGAACTTCTTCTTCTTCCTATAGTCTTTCTTCAAATTGCCGGGTATCCCACAGTTGTGGCACTTCCACTTTTCTTTACCACCTTTCTTTTGTTGTTGGGCTTTCTTTGGATCCTCCTTCTTATCTTGCGTCCTAAAAGTACTTACACTCTTCTTCTTCTTCCTATGCTTTTCATACGTAGCCCCCATTGGAATGTGGGACATAGCCAAACTGTGAAGCGGTTCATTTAGGCCCTTTGCAAACCTCAAGGCCTTCTTGTGAGGCGTATTCACCAACTCTAGCCCAAATCTCGCCAATTTATTAAATTCAGTCACATACTCCTTCACGGTTACGTTTTTCTGCTTCAATGTCAAGAACCTCTCCATGTACATACTCTCCTCAGCATGAGAAAGGAATTTCAACTCAAACCTTCCCCTAAAATCTGCCCATGTCTCTACAGCAAGCTCTCCATTTGTAACCTCCCACCAAAACGAAGCTTCGTCCTTCATCAACCAAGCAGCCAATTGGACCTTCTTACAATCGTCCAAATCGAAAATGCCAAACAGATCCTCCACTTCTTTCAACCAATTTCTAGCTTCAACGAACGTTTCAGACCCACTAAAAGGTTTTCCACCCATCAAACGAAAGTCTTTACATATCTTGGAGAAAGCATCTCCACGCGGAGGAATGATTGGAGATGGGGGAGGAGGAGGAGGAACGTTGGTCGGACCCGCGGTAGTGGCCCTAGCCTCAAGATATTGACGAAACCAACCGGGTACATGAACACCCTCTGGTATCTCAGATGCTCCAGACACGCTGAAAAGAAAAAGAAAGGGTTTCAAAACAAGAGAAGCGAAAGAGAGATGTATGGCTTGCGGGGATTAGGCTCTTAAAGTAAACTTTCCTTGAAAATAGCTTCTTTAAAACAGGTTTCTGAAAATACTTTCTAGGAAAATAATACTTTTGAAAACAATTTTCAAAACTTTTTATCTGTTCTTGTAACCATAGCTCTGATACCACGTGTAACACCCCATGTCCATTAATGTCACTCACAAAGGGAATACATCAATGTCCATGAAGCGTTATTGTTGTATAGAACAGATAAATTACAAGAATAAATAAATAGAACAACACAGCGAAAGATAAAATTTATTTCATTGCATCATAACTCAAAACAAGCTTACATAAGTAGTTTCCAAAACCATTACAACAGGATCAGTAGTCTTTTCCAAAAACTTCAAAGTAAATAAAGAATCAAATACTTAAATAACATAAATGAATAAATCCCCACTGAGCATAAGCAAAGCTATAAAGATGAGAGAGTCCGAAGCGATACATCTACTCTTTTCAAGCAACTGAAAGAAATCGGCACTAAGCTGTAGTATTCCCTCCTTGCAAACCTGAGGGGGGGAAGGAAAGGAAAGAGGTGGAAACAAACGGGTCAGACATAAAGTCTGTGAGTCCAGTAATTTTAACAAATAATAGGTAAGGTAAATGATCAAGACATAAATAGGCATCATGATATGGCTGTAACATTAGATAAGGTAGATAAAAAGGATGGACAAGATGATTCCATTCCTAAGTACTAAGACAACCCTACACCTTGGCTAAGCGAACAACCCTCCAAGTACTAACCCCGAAGACCGAAGTCAACATCAGACTAGCACCCAAAGGACTATCCAACTCGACCAACATGTATTTCGTTACACCGCACTTTTGCTAAGTTACACCACATTACTTAATTACACCGCAATCTACTAGTCTCTTTTACTCAAGGTTGATCCCTTCCCACTAATTGTACCCACATGACAAACATGGTAGTTACTTGTACCTAGCTGCTATCGTAGGTGTCGGCTTGCTCCTACCACTGCTAAGGTACCCTTACTCTACCCATTCAATCGGCTCCCTAAACCCCGTAGGCACCCGTGCGGGCCCCACAGTGGGGTGTATCACTCCCCAAAGTGGCAACCCCGATACCAACATAAAAATGCATGGCCATACCCACACGATGCAACAACTTCTTACCTACCAGCCCAGACCCATGCACGTGCATGAACCCATTGGACTTGCGTTGCCATCTCTATTCACGTTTTGACCTCTTACATTCAAGTCCAGTAAGCGTGCCCCAACCTCGGCCTAGTACCGGGCCCAATTAGATACTCAAACGGGTTACTGGTTGAAACGGGTCCCTACCCGACACAAGCCTCCCACCTATGCTTGGTCCCCACTAGATTTTTCTCCCACTTAACCATTTAATTTAAATGTCCATGTCTTACACATGCTACAGTTAAGTCCATACTTACATGTCATAATTTACATGTCTTATCTTATTCCGGTTAAGTCCATATTTACATGTTATAATTTACATGTCACCCCACTTAACCCTCTAACTATACCCATGTCTTATTATGGTTAGTATTCCTTAATTCATTCCTTATGACGAACGGTGCATGACCTCCCACATTAGACCGAACACTTTGTGGCCGCTGGATTTGCCGGGCGTTTCCGAGCAGTTTACGCCACAAACCGGGTCTAACCTCGTGTCATTAACTGTTACGCCTACAATTCATTCTTTTGACCTCTCACATTAGACGTCCAATTGTGGCAGCTGGATTTGTCGGGCGGTTCTGGGCAGTCTTACGCCACAATTGCGCCTAACCTCGTGTCAAAGGGTTATTAATAATCGTATTTTACCCATACCCAATTTTCATGTCATGTATATCCAATTAAACATATAATTATGCTTATAATATTGCCTCTTCCAAATTTCTACTAATTACATATTAATTAACCTCAATTACAAATTTACAATTATAGGCAATTTCATCAATTCCATGTAATTCATACCCAAATATGTCAATTTCACATATTATCCAATTATCCAAAATATTCAATAATATCCAATTTTCCATATTTCACATATTCCCATCGTTCCCAGGTATTCGCATTCACGCGTATTTTTAACATAGGCTCGAAGGTAGCTTAGATCCAAAAATAAAAGGAATAGGGATAAGAAGAAAGAATCAAATCACAGAAAATTTTAATTAACACAACATCATGAAATAAAGGGGCATATAAATTGGCATAGAGGCATAATGACAGATTCAACATGAATAAACAGATAAAAGGTATGTACTTTACATAGAAACATAGGCATATAATGACATGAATCAAAAAGGTTAAAACTTGGATGAGATTTAAATTACATACATACATATGAATCCTCTTTACAAATTCATCATGTTACTTTTAATCCCATTATATTGTGAAAATCACCGTACTCACCTTTCATGGTTAAAGAATAGAATTATGCACTGAAATTGGTGTAGAAACGTTGCGGTGTTGCTGATTTATCTTCTTGAATTGTTGTAGAAGCTCTAATCTTTAATTTGAGTTGAAGTTGAATACTTGAGATTTGATTTAGAAGCGGCGTCTAGGGTTTAAGAGAGAGTCTGACAGCATAATGGTGTCATAGATAATATTTATGAATTAGGGTTAGGTCTTAGGGTGTATATATAGGTGTAGGAAGTTATTTAGGCCTTAGGATTAACCCTAGAACGGATCTGGACCATCAAAAATCGTCCCAGGCCCAAAAATCGCACCACACAGCAAACTGGCCGAACCAGGTTCGACCCGCCAAAGAGGGAGGTCGACCCCCAGGTCGACCTGGGAGTACCCAGGTTGACACTATGGTCGACCTCCCTCTTGGGAGGTCGACCTGCTCAAATTTTTTTTCTTATCTTCCGAGGGCCATATCTCCTTCGTCCGGACTCCGTTTTTCGAAAATTTGGACTCTATTCCATGCAAAATTCCGAGACGAACGCAATGGTGCAACCCATTTCCCTTCATTCCTTTTTTAAAAATTAAGTGTTCTTAAATTTATTTAATTCAATCATTCAAAATTCGGGGTGTTACATGAAATAACCAGAATTTCCCAAAGTATGAATTGGAATGGATTTGGAATGGAAATTATTTTCAGAATATTTCTATATTAGATTACGTGATTACATAGATATTGTTGAGGAATTTGGAAGATACAGATATTGTTATTCCTAATGCGATATCCATTGGTTTCAGAATTTGATATTGAATATAGGACGATATAATTTCTATTCAAAGCCCTGTATTTAATATCAAATTGGATTTTGGGGTTTGTCATGAATGGTATCTTTGATAATACTGTTCTTAAACCCCATTGAGAAAAGAATAAATCTTTTAATTAACATAAATGAAGCTCTCCAATTTATAATTATATAATTAAATAGATTATGATTTTGGGTTCATTGTGAACGATGTTTTAAATAACATTTGTTCTTTAACCCAATTAACAATGAAGATATGTTTTGGAATTTATAAATCTTTTTATTAAGACTTAATGGAAATTCCCAAAGTAAAGTTTTCCAATTTAATATATTAAATTGGAATTGAATGGAATTCGATTTGGTAATAATCGAAATGAGATTCTATGAAGGAAGACCAATACTATTTATGGAATTTAGAAGGCCTTGCTGTTATATCGTTTATAGTATTAGTACGATACGGAAATATATATCAATTATACACTGTTATAATTTCCGTGAAGATTGCATTTTGATGGAAGATGATTTTGGGTTCATTGTGAACGATGTTTCAAAAAAAAATTGTTCTTTAACCTAATTAACAGTGAAGATATGATTTGGAATTTATAAATCTTTTTATTAAGATTTAATGGAAATTTTCCAAAGTAAAGTTTTCCAATTTAATATATTAAATTGGAATTGAATGGAATTTGATTTGGTAATAATCAAGATGAGATTCCGTGAAGGAAGACCAATACTATTTAAGGAATTTAAAAGGCCTTGCTGTTATTTTGTTTATAGTATTAATATGATACAGAAATTTATATCGATTATATACTATTATGATTTCTGCAAAGATTCTATTTTGATGGAGGATGATTTGAGGTTTACCGTGAACTGTGTTTTAAATGACATTAGTTCTTTAACCCTGTTAAAGATAGGATAAATTTTCCTAAGGTTGAATAATCATTAAGGAATGATTCTTGGGATTAAAAAACCAAATTGGAGTGTTAATGAATCTTTGATTAGATTGGAATGTGAATGAGGTAATTAAATTTATCGAATTCATGAAATGATCGAGAATGGAGTACCACCAGTTTTACTTTAGGTGGTAGTTAAATCTTTAACTAGATTTGAACGTGATATGGTAACCAATTTTACACAGAACACAGTGGGTGTTTGATATGGAGTACTACCAATTTTGCTCCTTAGGATGAATAGGTTGGGATTGGGATTTATAAATAATTGATTACTTCGCTAAAGTTCGCTAATCTTGACTAGTGGATAAACCTTAATTTGGTTTAGAATGGTGAAAGGATAAAATGAAATCTTTTGTAATGGATATCCAAAGGAAGATTAAAGAATAAATTTAAAAGAACTTATCTTTGATAAAATTAATGGGAACTTATCCCTAAAGATGTGAATATTGAGTAAAAGAATATTCTAAATTGGAATGAGGCATATGATGTGTTTTTATAGCACTTGATTATTGATTATAAAATACGCGAGTTATTCGGAAAGACCGAGTTTATCCCATTCTGAATAACTGATACGATGACTAAAATTCAATGATGAAGACGGTGGTTGAAGACCAGAGATCTTCACATTGTTTGGATGATTACTGATGTCTTGATTGGGTCGTACACCAAAGACAAGGTAATAAGTGGTGATTGTCCAGGCGTACTTGGAGATCGACCGGATATGTGAGGACCTCTCTCCAGTATTGGACATATAGGACGAGGAATAAGGTGCCTCCAGTTTTGTTCAGACCCTGGACGGACTTGTAAATGGATGTGTGTCTAACATTGGATTTCATTCTGTTTTTATTGATTTCTATTAAATATATATCTATTTGGTTACGGAGAATTTATTCTCTTGCTTAACACCCTTCTCTGAGACCTACAAGCTTAGAGGTTATATATTGATAGACATCAGTTGTATGGCGTGAATTGTCAGTGTGGCATGCTAAGATGCAAATGATCAAGGCTTTTGTTGAAAAGAAGAGTCTTTTGGTTGATGATCAGAGCACGACTTTAATTAGCACAGCTTTCTGTATAGCATTAATTCGCGAGCCTCACACCTCGGTGTGAGTCAAAAATGGGATAAGGGACACAGTAAGTGTATATGTTTCTTTCTAGCTAGAGGTCATGGTATGGAGCCCTGACATTTTTACTTATGTGGATGATGGATTGTGAGGCACCTCGGATATAGGGCTATATGCTCATAGGTCAATGCACTGACTTGTTTGGAGGTCTGATAGGGCCGGGAAATTTATTTTTCAGGAATAACTAATCCACTAAAGTAAGTGAGGATTGGCACTGCAGGATCCAAGGGTTGCCAGGAGGTGTGACCCTGGGTCATCTTGCTAGAGGTGATCTGAATTGGTAAGGAGATCATCCCTTGCCTTGAATCATGACGGAAATCCAGTTTCCAATACGACACTTTTCGGTTTTAGTTGCAAACCTAGTATGGCGACATAATATATGGTACCCATGTCGTCTATGATTGATATATTTATATTGAAAGTGCTTTTATACACTATGCACATAAAGTAATATCAAAATGATTTGTTCTAAACGTACCAAGCATGTTTGGCTGTTATAAAGGGAAAACTCTATCCTTGGGCTTGAATTGCATTGTGTGATGGGACCTGAGTCTTATAATAGCTTCATTTTTCCAAAAAGCATTGCATTAATTTATTTTAAACTGAAATTCATGTAGAGTAAACTCGTTCCGTGTTATACGGCGTGGTCCCATGGTTTCCCAACTTTTAAAGTAAAGATTTATTAACTATCTTAGTTCTCACGCCAATCTCATGACTGACTCAGATTTTATTATTTCTACCTAAACTCTAGGTGCCCATATTTTCCACACGGGAAGCTTGTAGTTTTGGTTTTGCAGATTTCTATTTAACAAGATCTTGGTTTACAGCTCGAGCTATATTCGGAAAGCTTTGTATCCGTGTATTTCATTCAGTTGTGTTAGTTGATGTATTTCCTCTATGCTTTGTATTTATACATTTTTATTTTCGCTGCTATGTAACTTAATCTCTGATATTATTTTCCATGGTGTAATATTTATTCGTACTCTGATATTATGGTACTTTGATGTAAATTGTTTTAATAACAATGAAATGTTCTACTGTTTGTGTTCTGATGAGTTGTGTTCTCAAAGCAACCCAGGCTCCCCCGTCTCCTCGGGGACCGGGAAGTCTGAGTCGTTAAAGAATGTGATGTAATATCACCAATCACAACATTCCACATTGATATGAAATCACATCCACAAATAAGTCATCCGACTTCAATGGACATGTGGTTTAATATCACAAATCACAACGCTCCACCTTGATATGGAATCACATCAGTAATCCAACAATCACTAAATAAATCATCACTAGCTTTTTCACACAACACCAAATCTCAATTAAAACTACATTACAAACTTATTTACGACCTGCAACTGATGAATCTCCCTCATGAGGAGCATCACACAAAAAAAGTCTCAATAATGTTGGTATTACCGTAACAATCTTCGTCTTGTCTTTGTGGATTTTCTAAGTCAACACTCGTCTATCACATGATCCGAGCCCATCATCTGATCACTATCAATCCCTTAAGAATCATCAACATGAAGAACTTTTCTTAAAATATCTTAACATCCGTCTGTTACTTGACCTGAGCTCCTTTCCTGATCTCAGTCGACCATGGAGCATCATCAATATAAAGACTCCTTCCTGAAATATAAACCAAATCATCAAGGTATTGGAGAATCAAAACAATCATCTTCTTATCCATCTTATTTCATTTTCCCTCTTGTGTATCATTGACCTTCTCATGTCCATCAATTGGATCATGAAGATCATTGAGGTATAGAACATCCTCCATCTTAGACTTCCAAAACCCCCTATTTTTTTCTATCAAAAATATCCATCTTCAAAAAATAAATCATCTCCTACATCAAAAACGATCTTTTTCAAAACAATACCAATCTAAGGTTGTAATGATCTACCTCCAATACCAACTATTATGGAAATTAATGGTTTTTGCAGACGCCAGAACTTAGTTAGCCAAATCACAAAGAGAATAGGAAACAAGACAGATATGCATATTACAACAAAACAGTCTTTCTACAATGGGCATTGCCGTTGTAATAGAGGTTTCGCAAAGGGCATGCGCCCATAGTGTTAGGCCACGTTATAATAAGGTCATATTGTACAACGGGAAATAAATGTTATAAAAGATCGTATTTTAAAATGGGTAATATGTCTTAACCATAACAGACATTGACTGTTGTAATAGGTATCTATTACAACTATTTTTGCCCATTGTTAAAAAGATGCAAAATTCAAAAAAAAAAAGCAAATATTAATGCAACATATATACAAAATGTAGTCGCAATTGTTAAATCAATACAAATAACATATTCACATCATTTATAAAGTCACGCATTTAATTCTTTTTATACATGTTGTCACACGTTTACAAGAAATAACAAAGAACTTATGGACATAGTACCCAAAACCTTATTTCTCAAAAGAAGAGCACAAGTGCAATTTTAACCTCAAATCCCTTTACTTGTTTCAATACCGAAGAAGCAAGCCCATCCATCATCGCCAATCATGCCCCTTCTACGACTAAGTCCCATTCAACGCTGGAGAATTTTATAGGTGATGGTACAGAGAAAATGTAACATCCTGTACTTTTTGTAGTTAAATATTTAATTTAATTTATTTTTTATAAATTGATTTGGGATTTTAAATGGATTTAAATATATAATTCGTTTATATAATGAGGTTTAAAAGTTTAATTTATATATAATTATAAATCGAGCTTGTAATGTCGCGGTAGTTCGTAACTTATGATTTAAATTTCAATCGAATATACAGAATCCATTTTAAGTCTGATTTCTTTGAAACAAAAATAATCTGAATCTATTGATTATAATTTTCTAATGAAAGAGAAAAATGGAGATTTCATATTGTAGATTGTTAGTTATGTCCAATTCAAATTTTCAAACAATCATTATGGAATCGTTTATAAATTATAACGATTAACTATATATATTTAGTTCGGTTTGAAAGGAATTTATTCATAACTTGAGATAACGATCTGAGTTAAGGGGTTAAACAAATTCTGTTGAATTCATATTGACGTTTAGAGTCAGAATAGATATATTGTTTTTTATTTTTGGAGACTAAGTAATTTTGATGTCCAAAATAGCGTTGTTTTATGCGTAAAATATCATAGCCGCTTATCAAACGATCTCCATTTTCAATGATACTAATTTTTTTGAATCCGTAATGGTTACTAATGTAGTACTTCAAGTTATTTGGATTTATTTTATGACCGTGTGAAATTTAAACGCATGATTTTCACCTATGAGTTATAAAGGGATTTTCACAAATGACATCAGAATTCGATGAAACCTGTCTCATCGTGTCCGGAATATTTTTCTATGCTAGGATTACGAGTTTCATCCCCATTGGAAATCGTACGTAGTTGTTTTATCATGATACTTCACGACAAAGTTTCGTTAAGATAAAATATTAATTTATTATTCTCTCTCTCTCTCTCTCTCTCTCTCTCTCTCTCTCTCTATATATATATATATATATATATATATATATATATATACCCAACTATAACAATGAACCTTAACATGTTAGTCGCATGGTCAAATGTTAAGAGCAGTAGCCATTCATTTATTTCAACGACTGAAATTGTCGATTTTTGTGATGGCCCACCCCGCACCAACCGACATTTACTCCAAAAGTGCGCTGTACACATGTCCAGTTAGCACGGAACGGTCATCAAAAGAAAAGAAAGAAGATAATGAGCTAATCAAGGAACCTGTAGAATGTCTCACAGCGCATAGGATAAAATATAATAACAACGTACTTGACATAAACAGGTGAAACAGTGCATAAGCTGAAAATAAACTAACATAGCAGCGGAAAATCCAAGTACAGCTTATGATCCAAAGCCAACATTATTACAACTTTTCAAACTGTCTCAACAAAACAAAAGCAGGATAAAGGAGGTACACTACTAATGCCCAAGTAGCGACCACCAGCGACACATGGAGAATATCTATATATCATACGTGGAAGCCTCCTGCTCGCCTCCGAATCAGCTACTCGCGCATCACCAACTAACCATAACCTGTCTCTAGTCTGCTCGTGTGAGCACCCAGAGTAATAAGAGGAGACATAAAACTCTGGGTCAGACATAAAGCCTGGTATGAGCGATAAGCAACAAAACATAACAATAACAGGTATAATCCAATCATACCTGAACATGGACCTGCAACCAAAGAGTTAGCACTACATACTGTACAACACTCTAAGGTTCCCTTTCAAATGATGTATAGATAACGGGGGTGGGGGTGTGCATGTCATAGTGATGTCAAACAATCAAGCATAGCAATCATCCTCACATCCCTCACTCAGTGCGTAAAGCATACGATATCCACTACTTTGGTCACCTAATACTTTGGGCCATGACGGAATCCAATCCCGTGTAACTATCACTACAAGCCCACCATCCATCTCTCAGTGGTGAACCAAAGTTATGAATACCGACAACCCCTTTGCACACGTCCCGCAGCAAAGCCCAATCATGAAGTGAACTCATTGGTTCCCATCTGGATCCTGAGCTCTAACTTCCTATTTGGAATACCTTTGCATCTCTGGTTTTTAGTCTTCACCGGATCGGTTCGGTCTTCCTTCTTCATTCTGCTTCGGATTGGTTCAGATCTTGCCTAGCCATCGGTTCGGTTCGTGGTCTCCATCTCCGGTTCGGTTCGTAATTAATCTCCGTTCGTGGTGCAAGCAGCTCAAGTCGTCGTCTTATCTCCGGGTCGGGTCGGAGTTAGGTAAATGGTTCGGATCGGAATGCTTCTGGCGGATCGGGTCGGAGAACTCCTTGGCCATCAGTTCATGTGCTTCCAGGCGGTTCGGGTTCGAGCTCCTTCCACCATCAGGTCGTGGCCTCTATAGCCGATCAGATCTGGTTCATATAATGGTGGCCTTCCTTTTTTCCACTCTCTCCTGTGTCAAGCTTCGGTTCGGTTCGGTGATACTTTGCTCAGTCCGCTCCGGTCCGAGCCCATCCACCCGATCCGATCCGAAAGCCTGCACTGTTTTTCTGTAACTTTTCCAGCAAACATTTTACACCATTCGACGACGTTTTTGACCATTCCAACTATTCTAATCAATCACAAAGCATACCATACAGTCATAGCAACATGTATAATCAACCACAAACACCAAAACAACAATATGATAGGTTAAAATGGATCAAACATAGCCAAAACCCCATATTTTCCCCTTAAGCATGTTTGGGTGAAACTTATGATATGATTAGCAAAACTGAACCAAATTATCCCAAATTCACATCAGAGGTCTAAAACAATAATTCAGAATTTATGAATATTTTTCCAGATTTTTAACATGCATAAATTCGCTAATTTCTACTAATCACCCCTTAATCCCCCAAATTCCGGGATTTGCAAAATTAGTCGAAATTAACCCAAATTCATATCAAAGGCATAAAATGATGTTTTAGAATTTTAGGAATTTTTCTAGATTTTTCTGAGCCATAATTTCGCTAATTTTCGCTAATTACCATAATTAGTCGTAATTAGTGAAAAACAATGCAAATCACTCACCTTAGCCACAAACAAACTTTAGATCTGAAATAATCTCTGATTTGGATCCAATCCCTATGTGTTCCAGCAGCTCTCTCTCTGATTTGGTGCTACCCTCCCTTGATTTGATGTAGTTTTGCTTAATCTTCGATTAGAAAGTGATTAGAGACGATTTGGGATGAAATTAGAAGGTGGAGGCCATTGCTAGAGCTTGAAGGAGGTAAGTGGCGGCTGGAAAATGAATGAAAAATCGTTTTCTAAACCCTAGCAGCCCTCAAATACCTCTAAACCCGAAATTCCCCATTGGGCCTAGCTGTTAATCACCCGGTTTAGCCCAATTAAGCTGTTTTTCACCTTCTAAACCTTGTTTCAGCCATATCTCCCAAACGGTAAGTCCGTTTGGCTAATGTAATCACTCTACAGAAAGAGAAACCATCATTCGAATCCAATGGAAATGGTTTCAGGTCAAAACTCCTTTCCAATCAAAAGTTATGGCCAAAACAGTACCAACTAGGGGCAAAACGATCATTTAAAAATCGACAAAAATCATGAACATGGGAAATGACCCCATTAGTCGTCTCCTAAAGTTACATGACCATAAGACTTCATATGTGAAAGAAATAAATATTCCACGATCCTATGATGCGTAGAATGCAAGTCGTTACACTCTCCCCCCCTTAAGAAATTTCGCCCCCGAAATTCCCTAACCTAAACACACAAAAAGGGTTCCGCATTCCTATCAACCATAAAACAACAATCAACATGCAAAACAAGTCTATCCTAGCATGCGGTTTACTAACAAGAAAAAAAACTATCACTACCAAAACCTTACTAGGCAAAGAGTTCTGGATACTTTTTCCTTATATCCTCCTCTGTTTCCCAAGTATGGTCTTTTTCATTCTCACCCCCACTGGACTTTGACTAGTTTCACCGCCTTCCTTCGAAGCTGCTTCGTATCGTTCCCAACAATACGCATAGACTTGCGGTTCTCAACTGCCTCGGGTTCAACCTCGATACCGTCCAACTGATCTGGTGAAATAGCCACATTAGGGTCTTGCACAAACTTCCTTAACTGGGAAACATGAAATACGTTGTGAACTCCCGCCACCTTGTCAGGTAGCTGTTCTTCATACGCCAAATTCCCAACTTGCTCGAGGACTGGGAATGGGCCAAAAAATCTTGGTGCTAACTTACCTCTCCAACCAATCCGAATCACATTCTCTATGGAGAGATCTTGACGAACACCAAGTCGTTAACGAAGAATTCCAAATCTCTTCGTCTCTTATCGAGACAAGCCTTCTGCCTATCTTGGTAGCCTTCATTCTCTAATATACAATTCACTCAAATACCACCATGACCTGACCTAGTCCTTGGTAAACCATCAATGAAATCCATTGAGACTTGTTTCCAACGATTGTGACAAACCACCAGGCTTCTTTTTGCTCAGCTTTAACTAACTAGCAATTTATGCATTTGGTCATAAACTTCCCAACGTCTTTCTTTATCCTCTCCCAGTAGTAGGTCTAATCCATGTCTCAATACATTTTGTTACCACCGGGATTCATAGTCAATTTCGAGTGATGATATGCTCTAAGCATTTCATCTCTCAGACCATCTACGTTGGGTACAACTAGTCCCTTATTCTTTCGAAGTCACCCTTCTCGATCAAATCCTTACTTGATCATTCTCTTTCCATCGATACCCATCTCTACCCTAGAGATGGTTTCCAATAGATTAGGATCGTCCTTCTAACTGGAACCAATCCACTCAATCAAAATCGATCTAATCGTCAAGCTTACTAGCGTTTCTGAATCCAATTCACTCTTGGGTCTGAAATCATATCTTGTGATATACTCTAGTTGCTTCCATCCTAGAAACAAAACCCCTAAACTGGCATGCCTCCTACTCAATGCAACCAGTACTGCACCCAAATCCTTTACTATGATCACTCTGCCCCATGGAGTCATGGCGACTCCACTGCACTGATCCATAGCCACTAGTCCTTTGCTATGTCCACTCTGCCCCATGAAGTCGTAACAACTCCACTGCACTGGCACATAGCCTTACTAATCCTTTACTATGTCCACTTTGCCCCTCGAGTCATGACGACTCTACTGCACTGGCTCATAGTCCTACTACAATCACTTTGTTCCCCATCGCTGGAACCCTACAGGTGATAGTCTACTCAAGGGAAGAAAATAGGAACAACATAGCAACCATAACATCCATCAAACAAGTCCTACCTATCACCTGCTAAATTCATAAACACATCGACACCTACATGACTGGTCTAACCAATCCTAATATGTCGATTCTAGTATGTCTGGTCCAACCAACATCAATAACTAATGGAAGCCCAACCTCCATACATACACCGATGCCTACTTGACTGGTCCAACCAATCCCAGGCTAATGGAAGCCCCACCTCCCTACTAACTATCGTACGTCCAACGCACGTTTATCCTCCAAGGATAATTAAACTAATGGAAGCCCAGCCTCCAATCGGACTACCGTACGTCCAACGTACGTTTATCCTCCAAGGATAACTAGATCACGTCCAACGGTTCCAAGGTAACGGGCGTCCCCAGATACCCCTGCTTTTAGTCCTCCTAAAATACTTGAGTCCAACCCAAGTCTATCCATTTTCTTGCTGCCCTCTCGAGTCCAACCCGAGCCAAATCCAATTCCTTGCAGCCTTCTCGAGTCCAACTCGAGTCAATCTATAACTCAGACCCAGTCTTGAGTATCCATTAATGACAAACTCTAGTCCAACGTGAGTCGTCTCTCTATTCGTTGCATCTCCAAGATCAACGAACACCCATTTTCCTTTACGAATTCAAGTCCAACTTGAATCGCCCTAATCTTCGTTGTATCTCCCACGATCAACGAACACATCCCATTCCTTCAAAGTTCTACTATCCAATAGAGAACATCAACATAGGGTCCTAAACAATCCATTACTTTGCATCTTTCCCAAGTCCAACTCGAGCAATCTCATAACCCTATCGAGTCTAACTCTGGGCAGTCTATACCATTGAACAGTCTCATCATGTTCCGTCTGCCCATCACTCCTCGAGTAAACCAAGATATCATCCAATGAAAAATCACAGCAACTATTTACCCCTCACGCAAACCATCCTAGTCTAAATCGACATTCCCCAAGCACAAGCCCCAAAGGCCTAAACCAATATCAGACAAGCACCCAAGGAACATCTCCTCCGAGTTCGGACAATCCTCATGAGGTGATACTAGCAAAACAATCTAGCACTGGAGTACTCATTTGCCTCCCAGAGACAACTAGAACTTATTACAACGATACCTCTTAGCTTCCTTAACTCCAGTTACTATCGCCATTACTAGGTAGGTACCTAATACCACCCTATTCCTTTGGAGTAGATCGACTCCCCAAAATAATTGTAAACCCAGTAAAGCCCAAAACAAATCAATCACAAGGAAACATACATCCATGACTCGATAAGACCACATTACAACAAATCATGCCAAAACTAATCGAACCACCAATCGGGTTCGTCACAACTAGAGGTCTATCGACTATCTTGTGTTTGTCAAACAAAACCCGATCAAAACAACTTAAATAGAAAGCATACCTTTTATAACGACACCCTTTCCCTTCTGCGCCGCACTTGGAGCATTCGACGAAGAAGGAACAACGTTGTTAGCATACGATTTCACAATCTGCTTCTCCCTTGGAGGTTGTGGGCAATCATCCTTGTGATGTCCCGCTTGGCCGCAGTTAAAGCACTTCCTTTCCCCAGGCTTTTCTCGACAATCTCTGGCGTAATGGCCCTTCTTGCCATAACTAAAGCATTCGCCATCTTTCTTATTTTTCTTATTCTGACCATCCTTGGTCGGGTTCTGCTTCCTCTTGCTCTGAGAATTCTTCTTGCCTTCACCGCTTGCTTGCGGCTTTGGATCCTCTGCAGATGTCGTAGCAACCTCAGTCTTCGACTTAGGAAAAAGGCTCTCTGACGTTAATGCCTTTCCTACAATAGACTCGAACGTCTCATCATATGGTTTATAAGTCTTTCCCCCAAGTACCCATCCAAGCCAGTTATGAACTTCTCGTTCTTCTTTTCGACTGTATCGATAAGGGACCATCCATATTTCGATAAAGTGTCGAATTCAGCGATATACTCCGAGACTGCTCTACCATTCTGCTTAAGCTCCAAGAACTTCCTGAACAGTTCTGGTTTATGAGCAACTGGAATAAACTTATCACAAAAGCGAGTCTTAAACTGATTCCAAGTAACTTGATCTTCTGGAGTAGCTGTTCTAATGGCATTCCACCAATTCATCGCTCGCCCTTGCAGCTGACGATACGCTAGCCTTCTCTTCATCGCATCCTCAAGACCCAAGTCATCGAAGATACGGTCACAGCTATCCATCCAGTCCTGAACATCTGTGGCCGACTCCGTTCCATGGAACGGCTTCCCACTAAGGTTAGTGTAATCCTTGCACAACTTGGCGAAATCGACCCTCGGCGCCTGCACTACTAGACCACCACCATTTCCGGGATTGGGAACTGCCCCTTGAACATCCCTAAGCATCTCCCTCATGAAGTTAGTGAACATTGTCCTCATGTCAGGAGCAATCCCATGGTTGGTCCCTCTACCAGCACCTCTAGGATATCGGCTCATCGTTAATCTGTAAAAGGGGAAACGATTAACGACCCCATAGTGGTGCTAGTGCAGTACGACTTCATTCTTATACTACTAATAGTATATATATATAACTTTTGAAAACCAAAGTAATCACAAATACGCGCTCTCGTATACGTACTATCCCTCCCTAGTGTCTTTCCCTAGGTTAACTACGTAACCTAGAGCTCTGATACCAAGTGTGACGGCCCGCCCCGCACCAACCGACATTTACTCCAAAAGTGCGCTGTACACATGTCCAGTTAGCACGGAATGGTCATCAAAAGAAAAGAAAGAAGAGAATGAGCTAATCAAGAAACATGTAGAATGTCTCACAGCGCATAGGATAAAATATAATAACAACATACTTGACATAAACAGGTGAGAAAGTGCATAAGCTGAAAATAAACTAACATAGCAGCGGAAAATCCAAGTACAGCTTATGATCTAAAGCCAACATTATTACAACTTTTCAAACTATCTCAACAAAACTAAAGCAGGATAAAGGAGGTACACTACTAATGCCCAAGTAGCGACCACCAGCGACACAGGGAGAATATCTATATATCATACATGGAAGCCTCCTGCTCGCCTCCGAATCAGCTACTCGCGCATCACCAGCTAACCATAACCTGTCTCTAGTCTGCTCGTGTGAGCACCCAGAGTAATAAGAGGAGACATAAAACTCTGGATAAGACATAAAGCCTGGTATGAGCGATAAGCAACAAAACATAACAATAACAAGTATAATCCAATCATACCTGAACCTGGACCTGCAACCAAAGAGTTAGCACTACATACTGTACAACACTCTAAGGTGCCCTTTCAAATGATGTAAAGATAACGGGGGTGGGGGTGTGCATGTCATAGTGATGTCAAACAATCAAGCATAGCAATCATCCTAACATCCCTCACTCAGTGCGTAAAGCATACGATATCCACTACTTTGGTCACCTAATACTTTGGGCCATGACGGAATCCAATCCCGTGTAACTATCACTACAAGCCCACCATCCATCTCTCAGTGGTGAACCAAAGTTATGAATACCGACAACCCCTTTGCACACGTCCCGCAGCAAAGCCCAATCATGAAGTGAACTCATTGGTTCCCATCTGGATCCTGAGCTCTAACTTCCTATTTGGACTACCTTTGCATCTCGGGTTTTTAGTCTTCACCGGATCGGTTCGGTCTTCCTTCTTCATTCTGCTTCGGATCGGTTCAGATCTTGCCTAGCCATCGGTTCGGTTTGTGGTCTCCATCTCCGGTTCGGTTCGTAATTAATCTCCATTCGTGGTGCAAGCAGCTCAAGTCCTCGTCTTATCTCCGGGTCAGGTCGGAGTTAGGTAAATGGTTCGGATCGGAATGCTTCTGGCGGATCGGGTCGGAGAACTCCTTGGCCATCAGTTCATGTGCTTCCAGGCGGTTCGGGGTCGAGCTCCTTCCACCATCAGGTCGTGGTCTCTATAGCCGATCCGATCTGGTTCATACAATGGTGGCCTTCCTTTTTGCCACTCTCTCCTGTGTCAAGCTTCGGTTCGGTTCGGTGATACTTTGCTCAGTCCGCTCCGGTCCGAGCCCATCCACCCGATCCGATCCGAAAGCCTGCACTGTTTTTCTGTAACTTGTCCAGCAAACATTTTACGCCATTCGACGACGTTTTTGACCATTCCAACTATTCTAATCAATCACAAAGCATACCATACAGTCATAGCAACATGTATAATCAACCACAAACACCAAAACAACAATATGATAGGTTAAAATGGATCAAACATAGCCAAAACCCTATATTTTCCCCTTAAGCATGTTTGGGTGAAACTTATGATATGATTAGCAAAACTTAACCAAATTATCCCAAATTCACATCAGAACTCTAAAACAATATTTCAGAATTTATGAATATTTTTCCAAATTTTTAACATGCATAAATTCATTAATTTCCACTAATCACCACTTAATCCCCCAAATTCCGGGATTTGCAAAATTAGTCAAAATTAACCCAAATTCATATCAGAGGCATAAAATGATGTTTTAGAATTTTAGGAATTTTTCTAGATTTTTCTGAGCCATAATTTCGCTAATTTTCGCTAATTACCATAATTAGCCGTAATTAGTGAAAAACAATGCAAATCACTCACCTTAGCCACAAACAAACTTTAGATCTGAAATAATCTCTGATTTGCATCCAATCCCTATGTGTTCCAGCGGCTCTCTCTCTGATTTGGTGCTACCCTCCCTTGATTTGATGTAGTTTTGCTTAATCTTCGATTAGAAAGTGATTAGAGACGATTTGGGATGAAATTAGAAGGTGGAGGCCATTGCTAGAGCTTGAAGGAGGTAAGTGGCGGCTGGAAAATGAATGAAAAATCGTTTTCTAAACCCTATCAGCCCTCAAATACCTCTAAACCCGAAATCCCCCATTGGGCCTAGCTGTTAATCACCCGGTTTAGCCCAATTAAGCTGTTTTTCACCTTCTAAACCTTGTTTCAGCCATATCTCCCAAACGGTAAGTCCGTTTTGCTACTGTAACCACTCTACGGAAAGAGAAACCATCATTCGAATCCAATGGAAGTGGTTTTAGGCCAAAACTCCTTTCCAATCAAAAGTTATGTCCAAAATAGTACCAACTAGGTGCAAAACGGTCATTTATAAATCGACAAAAATCATGAACATGGGAAATGACCCCAATAGTCGTCTCCCAAAGTTACATGACCATACGACTTCATATGTGAAAGAAATAAATATTCTACGATCCTATGATGCGTAGAATGCGGGTCGTTACAATTTTTATCCTCAAAATAACATCCAATCCCAGAACCAATTCACGAAATTCAAAACTACAATAAAAGGGGGCTTGGTGAGATTACCGGATCAATGGTTGTGATGGGAGTTGGGGTACCGGGGTGAATGAAATCGAACTGGAAACTTGATGCATTTAAGGGGAATCTGGAGGCTAATGGGGATGTCGAGTAGGTCGGCATTTTGGGTGGAGGAAGGTGATGTTATGGTGCTCGAACAGGTGGCTTCTGATGAAGTTCGTATGGCCTCACAGCGGCCCAGTATTAATGAGGAGAGGGCAGCGTTGTGTGAAGTTCATGAACCAAGGCGGTGTAAGGTTTTTGAATGAAGCAGTGAAATAAAAAGGGGATCGGGCAACTAAACCACGTAGGAGAAAAATTATTGGGGCCTGGATATCAAAACAAATCGGCCTGTTTTTATCCCATCAGAACAATTGTCGGCTCGTCTTTTTTCTACTGGAAGCAGAAGACAACCGACTTTTTCAATGTTTAATATATAAAAAGGAACTATTGCGAAGAAATAAAAAAAGTAGGAAGGAGCAGCTCATGGTGAAATGGATAGTTACAAAGGAGTAGTAATTTTAAACCAGTGGGAAATGAAGTAGGGTAATGTAAATGGTAAGCAGAAGAACATGGGGTGGAAGGATTTCATTTGGGTACATTTCGAATGAGGCAACATGGTTGCTTTTTACTGTGGATATTGGGGAAGAACGAATCGGGATGGGTATTAATTCAAAACAGAATTGGCGTGATTCTTATTATTGATGCAGAAGGGTAGTACATTATGCCATTATCATGCATGGTGGACAGAAGTAGCTCGTGATTTTCAATTCAAAGGGTCGACATGGCTTTGAAATTCTTAACTGTACACTCGGCAGTAAGTTTTAAAATCTGGAGTAATTTAAAAGAAAAAAAAAGAGATTAACATTTATAATATTTTAATTAAGGAATTTATGATTTAATTATTTAAATCATGTATTATAACATGGGTAATTTTTATTGCATTATCAGAAAGTAAACAAACAAGCTATATTGGAATCATGAAAACGAGCAAAACTTTATGGAACTTATCTGGACAGTGCAAGAGATGACTGGGGTTTACAGTTAAATTAAATGACTGTTTAACTTAACTTAATCAGACCATTTAAGAAACGAATCAAATCAAAGTGAGTATAACTCACTCAGTTTTTACCCATTTATGTTTTATATAAGTCAGGATCTAATTTGTAGGCTATGATTGATAATTGTTTATTGTGTGTTGAATGTTTATTTATATATATTGGATGAATTGGTTGATTCAAAACATTAGTTTGATTTAAATGAAATCTAATCGTTATTTTAACGATTATTTCCAAATGAGGTAACTTACCTTGTTGGTTACGTTTATAATAATATAAACGTATATAACTAACATATGGATGCTTGAATTATTGTTATTTATTATTGAATATTATATATGTTTATTGAATTGAATAATATTATTTGAGGTAATGTCTTTGGATGCAGTGAGAAACAGGTTTGAGGGATCCAATTGGATTTCTCAAATTTATTGTTTATTTTCATATTGCCATTATATATAATGTATGACCAACCTGATTAGATGATTGATTTGTTTATGGATTACTGAATCTTAATTCAACGTTTGTTATGATATTAACCAATGGGTAATATTGGTTGAGTAATTGGAGGCAGATGACTTAAAAAATCAATCGTTTTATACTGTTGATTTACCATCAGGTGAATTGACAAGATAGGAAGTTATAAAATTTATTTTATAAATGAAGATAGAATTTTCAAATCTATTATTTTGAATGTATTTTTATGAAAAGGAAATAAATATCTATTATTGATTATTTAAGTTTATAAATAATTATATAATGATTTTATAACACAAATTCTTATATAAATAAGATTTATAAGTAAATGAGCAGAAATTAGTCGATGGTTAAGAATTGGATTAATTGTTTCTAAGAGAAGATTTAAATGGGGTTATTTAAATTAATTATATTATTAATTAATTTGAAGGGAGCATTAATTGGGATTGATTAACGAGACAATCATGGGTTGAGTTGACTAATTCAAATATTTTAATAGGAATTGGTTATTTGATTAATTTACTTTTAATTAATCAAATGGAATAGTTTAACGAATAATTGTTTAATTTTAATAAATCTTTAAAAAGGAAATTTATTTTTTATTTTAGTTAATAAAGCAATTACTAATTTTACAGTAGTTAATGTTGAAGTAAATTATTTGTTTTAATTTAAGTAATTACTTCTCAAATGAAATCCATTTAAATAAGTAATAGAAGTTTGCAATGAAGTATAATTGAATTTTTGAAAGGAGCTTACGATCGGGTTTATATTAAAACCCGAGTTTTGTGAATGAAGTTATAAAGAGATTTAAGTGAATACGATAGCTTAATTGAAACAATTACTTAACATTTATATTAAGTAAAAAAGAAATCGAGATATAAAAAGGGGTTTATATTAAACTTGGGTTTATAATTAAGATTTATAAAAGAGATGTGGAGTTAAACTACTGATTTTGAATTGGCGATACTTAATAATGAAATTAAGTTAAATAAATGGAATTGAAACGAGATTTTCTGAAAGGAAAATGGATTGGTAAAAGGGATTTGTAACTGGGTTTGGTAAAAGGAGTTGGTAATAGGATTTGTAATAAAAATCTGGTTTAGGAAACAAATTATTTAAATAAGTTGAAAGTTAAAAAGGTGAAGTTTGGTAAGCAATTATTTAATAGACAAATTAAGTAATATTAGTTATATTTAAAAAGAAGACTTCCAAAAAGATTAGAAGGGTTATCAAGCTATATTTTTAATAAAATAGTTAAATGGGATGTGTTTTGATATGGAATAAACATCAGTTTTTTCGAATTTCAACTCATATTTATCTTATGATAAGAACGTTGTTGATCAAGGTCTGAGAGATAATTAAAATACCCCAACTTGAATGACTTCAGGATTATCCAAGGATGATATTAGTTGGTAATGGTAAGCATGTTAGAACTAATTTATTATTTCCATAAGAGAAATAATAATGCAACGTTTAGTTGAAAGATCTAAGAATGTATAATAAGATTTCCAAAATAAAGGAAATAAAAAGGATTTGAGAATATATATATTAATGTTTCCAAAAATGACATAAATAATAATGGTTTGAGAATGTGAGATAATGTTTCTAAAGTAAAAGAAATAAAAGGGAGATTTTGTGAAAATATAATAATATTTCGAAGTAAAGAGAGGAGTTTTAGATAGGATTTATTTTAAATAGATAAGTTTCGATTATTGTTCCTAGTAATGATGCAAAAGAGATTTTCATAGTGATTTAAGAATAATAAGCTAAACTAACTTCCCAGTTATAGATAATGAGTAATGCTGTAATAAATGTTTTGCAAATGACGGTCAAATGGAATATTGGATATTGTTATAATATATTTTCCTATGTTTTGAAATGAAATGGTTTTTCTAATATTAGTAAAAAGTGAAATGTTGTTTTCCAACTATTGGAACATTTAAATTAACCATTCGTTAAATATTTTTAATTAAAGAAGCCAAGTGACGCTGAATACTAAACTAGTAAATATAATTTTATTTTTATGATTGAATGGTGGTTTATCTGATAGTTAAATAATTGACTATTGAATCTAGCATATACGATTGTTGGCACTAGAAGACTGGGATCGGATTTATATTCAAAAACCATTGCGACTAGCAAATACGAAATGTAGAAAATATCAAATGTTGATCAAGACGGAGCAATTGAAGACCATGGATCTTCATAAAACAGAAGGACTACTTAAAATCTCTGGTTGGTTGAAATCTATGGGTTTGCAAGGACTACTCGCTACTGATCCATAGGGTGATACCTAGTGTAACAACCCGGAAAATCCGAGCCAATTTAAAATTTCCAATTTGGCTATTTTAGTGAATTTAAACTACTTAAAATAAATATTTTAAATAATAACGATGAAAAGTAAGTTTGAATCGATGTTTGAAAATGAATATAATTATTTCTAATTATAAACAAGGCCTGAAATGGTGCGTTAGTTTCAAACTTTGACAGACTGTACCGGGTGCAAATTAAAACGTATTTTAGTGAAACCAAAAATATTTAAATCTATTCGTGAATATCTTTCTAACGAATCTGGAAAATCGAAGTTTCATACCGGGAAGAAAAAGTTATGGCTAAATGAATTTTCAGAAAGGTCGCTATAGAGTTTATATAGCCCGTAAAAATGGTCATTTTGCAAACGATCTCAGAATTTGACGAAACCACTTTTGTTGGACCCGGGATGTTAAATTATTGCTAGGTTTCAAATTTCATAATTTTTGAAGCTAGTATATGAGTGTGGCAAAGGAAAATGTGTTTGGTAGATTTCTATTAAATTGGATCAGCCAGAAAAGGGCCATTTTTCAAACGGTCTCAGAATTTGACGAAACTAGTTTTGTTGGGACAGTATCGTCAAAACATAGCTAGATTTATTTTTCGGGAAGTTATAGAATCAGTATGTGGCCCCAGCAAATTGAAATGTACATTCAGATCAAATATTGAATGTTTCATATTTTAATTTGAAGGAAAACTGACTGAAACAGTCGAATGGACCTTCGAAACTTATCCCATCGTGTTCGCAATGGGGGTATTTAGCTAGAGACGACAGTCTTTGGGTTTAGATTGAAGTTCGTTTGTGATAGGGGGTATATTCGGATTTTAAAGAATTAAAAATTAAAATAAAAGGGGCTGGCCAATCAAAACTCCCCTTCATATTCTCTCTCCCCGACCCCCTACAGAATTCGAGCGGCAGAAAAAGCTCCAAGCTTCCCTCCCCAATTCCTCCTCCCACACGCCACGATAGCCAACGCCCTAGTTGGGAATTTTAAAGATCTCGATCCCCTCTTTAAATCCATACCCGATTCATCCATCCTTGTGGCCCCAATCTCGAGATTCGCACCCAGGAACGTCAGTCGTTCATCGCACCGCCACGCACGCCTCAGGCGATCGGACCTGACATCGCCGCCACCCCTAGGCGCGCCTCTCTCCCCTCTTTCACGTGGCAAAGGCTGATCGACGTATCGTTGCACGGATTTCAAGAAAAACTAAAACCTAGTTTTGAAGGTTTCGTGGAGGTAACGACCTGTATTATACTTTATAGTTTATTGCACTTTAAAGTGCTACGGTTTTTGATTTCATTGTAAAAATCATATCTTTTTAGTTTGTTGACGAAATTCAGTGAAACAAGAGACAGTGGACTCGTGAGGACGTCTTCTACATTCTAAAAGAGACCGCATATTTTTCTGAGCCTTCTGCTATTTTTGGTGGAGTGGAACCCAATATGAGATTTCTGAATTATAAACGATATGGAAAACGATGATGTATAAATTATATAGTCGATGTATGAGTTATATAAGGGTTGTACACCTCATGTATAAGCGTTGTATAAGTTGTACGTTCGATGTATAAGTTATATATGCGTTGTAAAAATTTATATATGTGTTGAAATGGAAGTGAAATATACTTATATATATATATATATACGCCCCTCGTCCACAAACCATGGACGATATTTATTGGTTGTGATTGGTGTGAAAATTGGTTGATAGCGAATGGTTGATTAGAATTGTTTGTGGTTGAAATTGATTGATTGTGGTTGAAAATAACCTGTTTGTGGTTGAGAATTATTTGGTTGAAACCACATAGGATTAGTTTGTGGAAAAGAAAAAAAATATACATGCCGCCTACGTGCGAACTAGATGCATGAAATCCCCATTGTCAAAAGCTGCGAGGCTTTAAGGTAGAGCGAGGAGCCGTACTAGGGACGGTCCCGGTTTTAACTACCCTGCCGTTACGCTGCCGAAATTTTTAATAATATTCATGTGTTAGAATTATTTTCATGTGTTGAAACTATATTCGTGTGTTGAATAGAAATTCATGTGTTGAATAGAAATTCATATATTGAACGACATTCATGTTTTGAAATAAATTGTTTAATAATAAAAATCATATTTTTGTCATCTATATGAACTATATAAAATAGTCGTGTTTTGGAATAACTTGTTTTTTAATAAAAATCATTTTTTTATCATCTATATGAACTATATAAAATAGTCGTGTTTTGAAATAAATTGTTTTGTAATAAAAATCATATTTTTATCATCTATATGAACTATATAAAATAGTCGTGTTTTGAAATAAATTGTTTTATAATAAAAATCATACTTTTATCATCTATACGAACTATATAAAATAGTCGTGTTTTGAAATAATTTTTTTTACAATAAAAATCATATTTTTATTATATACATGAAGTGTTAAAAATAGTGAAGTGTTGAAATAAATGTCTGTTGGATAAAAATATCATTTTGAAATCGAAGAATAGATTATATTTTTATATATATATATAATTAAAATAAATCGAATAACGAAGCTGCTGTTTGTGTTTTGAAACCGTGATTTCAAACGATTAGTATGGGAGATCCGACCATCGGATTTTCCCCAAACCGAAACCGTTGGGTTCGCTTTGGAAATATCTTTCCAACGACACCAACTTTGTGAAGATCCAACGGTTGGATTGTCTGGAATGTTTAATTCAAATATGAAGAAAAACAGTGCCAGAATCGATTATATATATATAAATAAATATATAAACATAGTTAAATTAAATCGAATAACGACGCTGCAGTTCGTATTATGAAATCGAAACTTCAAACGCTTGTATCGGGAGATCCGACCGTCGGATTTTCCCAAAACTGAAACCATTGGATTCGTTTTGAAAAGATCTTTCTAATGATATAAAATTTGTGAAGATCCAACGGTTATATTTTCAGATATGTGTAAATCAAATCTAAAGAAAAACAGCGCCACGGCCGCGTTATTGCCCGAAGCGTCGTTTGAATGAAATGGCTATTTATAGTTAAATAAAAATAGCGATAAATCGTTATAAAATATTATAAACGATATGGAATGGAAATAAACTGAATATACCTGGTTTATTGAATATTTGATGGTTGAATGTGAAATTTATAAACTAACTGAATGTTAGCTAAGTCGGATGGTTTCCTGGGTTTTAATCTGATGTTGGTTTCGGCCTTCGGGGTTAATGCTTGGGAAATCGTTCTCTTACTAATTTACGGTTAGTGAATGATGAATTGGAATGAGGCGTATGTTGTGTTTGTGTAGCACTTATTTATTATATACGCGAGTTGCTCAGAAAGACCGGGTTTATCCCATTCTGAATAACTGAATCGACGATAAGAACTCGAAGATGAAGACAGTGGTTGAAGACTGGAGATCTTCACCTCGGTTGGATGGTAACTGATGCCTTGATTGGGAGGCATCCCGAAATATAGATAATAAGTGGTGATCGTCCTGACGTACGTGGAGATTAATGGATATGCGAGGTATGTAGTGCCTCCGGTTTCGTTCAGACCCAGAACGGACTTGTAAATGGACTGTGTGCCTGACATTGGAATTCATTCTGTGTGATTGATAGCCATCAGTTGCATGGTGTGAATTGCCTGTGTGGCATGCTAAGATGCAATGATCAAGGCTTCTGTTGAAAAGCAAAGTCTTGAGGTTGATGATCAAAGCACCGCCTGCGTGGCGTAGCTTTGTGTATAACGTGAATTCGCGAGCCTCACACCCTGGTATGAACCAGAAACGGGAGAGGACCTCAGGAACGACATGCGTTTCCTTCTAGCTAGAGGTGGTGTTAGTGTTTAAACTAGCTGACATTTATATTATTTTCACCTGTGTGGTTGTTGTTGTTGCGAGGCGCCTCAGATATATCGGTGACTATGTGAAGCCGATGGAGCCATTCGTTGTCTCATTTACGCCCCAAAGGGCGGGGAAACGCTGTGTTCAGGCATAATAATCCACATCGGTGGACCGGCCCTGTCGCTCCAAAGGCTTGCTAGCGCGCTCGCCTGAGACATGGGCTAGATTGTCTCGAAGTCAGTAAGGACTATCTTTTTCCTTGGTTCATGACGGAAATCTAATTTCCAAATATGACATGTTCGGTTTTGATTGCATACCTATATATGGCGACATAGTGGTATGGGGCATTAATGCCGTCTATGATTGATATTTATGATTGTTTATAAAATTAGAAACTAACTGGAAACGAGCTAAGATGGGTGGTTTCCTGGGTATTGGTCTGATGTTGGTTTCGGCCTTCGGGGTTAATACTTAGGGAATCGTTCTCTTACTAATTTGCAGTTGGAGTTTGATTATGAATTAAACACAAAATTTAAATTTTAAGTGATTTTACATTACACGTATTAAGCATATCTTGGTCGATATAAGGTAAAACTCTATCCTTCGGTTTGTATTGCATTGTGTGATGGGACTTGAGTCTTATATCGGCTTCATTTTTATAAAAATCATTGCGATGTTTAAAAGATTTACTTGTTGTAAAGCACTGGCAATCCAATGGAGTAAACCCGTTCCGCGAAAGTGGCATGGTCCTGTGATTAGCCTAATTATATAATGTGTTAAGTAGATTTCTCATACCAGTTCCATGACTGAGTCATAGTTTGTTTCACTTCCAAACTCGGGTGCCCCTTTTTCTACACGGGCATCCTTGTATTAAGGTTTTAACAGGCTCTTTCTGGATAGCTGGAGCTGAAGATAGATTCTATCATTTATCTCTTTTCATGTTGTTCAGCTCCTATTGTACATATTATGTTTGTTTTCCGCTGTAGACATTTATGTATAGCTGAACTGTATTTGTACTAAGTATGATCCTGTGTACTGCGTAACTCTGATGATTATGTTTATCCGGTGTATCATTTGTACATTATCTGGTGTATTTATTTAATTCTGTTCTGCTATTATCTGTTTATGTGTTATATTCCATAGATTACCCTTGATACCGTCGTATGGGGGTTTGGGGTCGTCACATCGTGGTATCGGAGCTTTGGTTAAGCCTAGTTCTGGAATATAACATATTAACGAACTCGTCAGAGATAGAACCAGTAGTGTTCTAGGACGAATAACTCATTACGGATAGGGGTTTGTGATTATATATATAGTCTGGTTTTAGAAATATAATTTTTGAATACATAAAAGATATATTTTTGAAAAGTTAAAAACAAATTGATAGTTGTTTGTGTTGTGCGATAGAAGATTTGATTAAATAAATTATTAGAATGATAGTTAATTAAATCAAGTATTGAACTGATTTAAAAATAGATAGAAATATATACATGTGCATTATATATGTTTGAACAGGTAAATGGATAGCGGTTGAGTAAAGAATTTATTTGCTTGCCCGACAAATAGGTAAACCTTAATGAGTTGGATGCGTAATTTTATTATTATATCAACTCCTGTGAATGCCATTAGATGCGGAGTGCTGGTTGTTCTGTGTGTAATAATAAATGTCGCCATAGAATAGTAACAATTAATTTTTAACTACACTACATGGCATACTTCTTGAAGATAGGCATACTTCATCATATACCACATAAGCATTTGGAGCTTGTGTGACGAGGTTGAAGATTTACCATACGAGCGAGAGGCTTGTATGGCGATGACTATATTTTACAGGATTGATGACTGGTATGGACCATATAAAATGTAACGGTAAATTGCCAGATTAATAAAACCCCCACACGGGTCTGGAGATGGCAATAAACACGTCTCTCTGGTCATTAAGGCACAAAAACCATTTATAGGGTGACGAGAATTTATTCTTTGGAGTTATGATCTATATACACTCCCCTGTGGACACCAGAATATATCACTATAAATATGTGCATGCTTATTAGGATTTATTGGGTACCTAATACGGCCCAATAAATTTCCAAACCCCTCCCCGTACAAAGGAGGTTATGGCGAATTTTTCGAAAATTTAGGGTGTTAGCCAAATTTTTGAAGAATTTGAAAATTCTTAGAAACTAAAAAGTTGAAGAACGGAACCCATATTGAAAGTAGAGTTGGTTAATGAATCCACTTTCGACTTCGTTCCTTTTCGAGGACGAAAAGTTTTAAGTGGAGGAGATTGTAACAACCCGAAAAATCTGAGCCAATTAAAAAATTTTAATTTGGCTATTTTAGTGAATTTAAAATATTTAAAATAAATATTTTAAATAATAACGACGAAAAGTAAGTTTGAATCGATGTTTGAAAATGAATATAATTATTTCTAATTATAAACAAAGCCTGAAATGGCGCGGTAGTTTCAAAATTTGAATTCAAACTTTGATTGACTGTACCGGGTGCAAATTAAAACAGATTAGTGAAACCAAAAATATTTAAATCTGTTAGTGAATATCTTTCTAACGAATCTGAAAAATCAAAGTTTCATAGCGGGAAGCAAAAGTTATGGCTAAATGAATTTTCAGAAAGGTAACTATAAAGTTTATATAGCTCGTGAAAATGGTCATTTTGCAAACGACCTCAGAATTCGACGAAACCACTTTTGTTGGATCCGGGATGTTAAATTATTGCTAGGTTTCAAATTTCATAATTTTTAAGCTAGTATGTGAGCGTGGCAAAGGAAAATGTGTTTGGTCGATTTCTATTAAATTGGATCGACCGGTAAAGGGCCATTTTTCAAACGGTCTCAGAATTCGAGGAAACTAGTTTTATTGGGACCGTATCGTCAAAACATAGCTAAATTAATTTTTCGGGAAGTTTTAGAATCAGTATGTGGCCCCGACAAATTGAAATGTACGTTCAGATCAAATATTGAATGTTTTATATTTTAATTTGAAGGAAAACTGACTGAAATAGTAGAATGGGCCTTCGAAACTTATCTCATTGTGTTCGGAATAGGGGTATTTAGCTAGGGACGACAGTCGTTGGGTTTGGATTGGAGTTCGTATTTGATAAGGGGTATATTCGTATTTTAAAGAATTAAAAATTAAAATAAAAGTGGCTGGCCAATCAAAACTTCCCTTCATATTCTCTCTCCCCGACCCCCTACAAAATTCAAGCGGCGGAAAAAGCTCCAAGTTTCCCTCCCCGATTCCTCCTCCCACGCGCCACGATAGCCAACGCCCCAGTTGGGAATTTTGAAGATCTCGATCCCCTCTTTAAATCCATACCCGATTCGTCCATCCTTGTGGCGCCAATCTCGAGATTCGCGCCTAGGAACGTCAGCCGTTCATCGCACCGCCACACACGCCTGAGGCGATCGGACCTGACAGCGCCGCCACCCCTAGGCGTGCCTCTCTCCCCTCTTTCACGTGGCGAAGGCCGATCGACGTATCGTTGCACGGATTTCAAGAAAAACTAAAACCTAGTTTTGAAGGTTTCGTGGAGGTAACGACCTGTATTATACTTTATAGTTTATAGCACTTTAAAGCGGTACGGTTTTTAATTTCACTGTAAAAATCATATCTTTTTCGTTTGTTGACGAAATTCAGTGAAACAAGAGACAGTGGACTCGTGAGAACGTCTTCTACATTCTAGAAGAGACCGCATATTTTTCTGAGTCTTCTGCTATTTTTGGAGGAGTGGAACCCAATGTGAGATTTCTGAATTATAAACGATATGGAAAACGATGATGTATAAATTATATAGTCGTTGTATGAGTTATATAAGCGTTGTACACCTCATGTATAAGCGTTGTACAAGTTGTACGTTCGATGTATAAGTTATATTTGCGTTGTAGAAATTTATATATGTGTTGAAATGGAAGTTAAATATACTTATATATATATACACACACACTTGTCCACAAACCATAGGCGATATTTATTGGTTGTGATTGGTGTGAAAATTGGTTGATAGCGAATGGTTGATTAGAATTGTTTGTGGTTGAAATTGATTGATTGTGGTTGAAAAATACCCGTTTGTGGTTGAGAATTATTTGGTTGAAAACGCATAGGATTAGTTTGTCGAAAAGAAAAAAATGTACATGTCGCCTACGTGCGAACTAGATGCATGAAATCCCCATTGTCAAAAGCTGCGAGGCTTTAAGGTAGAGCGAGAAGCCGTACTAGGGACGGTCCCGGTTTTAACTACCCTGCCGTTATGCTGCCGAAATTTTCAATAATATTCATGTGTTAGAATTATTTTCATGTGTTGATACTATATTCGTGTGTTGAATAGAAATTCGTGTGTTGAATAGAAATTCATATGTTGAATAGAAATTCGTATGTTGAACGACATTCATGTTTTGAAATAAATTGTTTTATAATAAAAATCATATTTTTATCATCTATATGAACTATATAAAATAGTCATGTTTTGAAATAAATTGTTTTATAATAAAAATCATATTTTTATCATCTATATGAACTATATAAAATAATTGTGTTTTGAAATAAATTGTTTTATAATAAAAATCATATTTTTATCATCTATATGAACTATATAAAATAGTCGTGTTTTGAAATAAATTGTTTTACAATAAAAATCACATTTTTATTATATACATGAAGTGTTAAAAATAGTGAAGTGTTGAAATAAATGTCTGTTGGATAAAAATACCATTTTTATCAAATGTATGTAAAGAATATCATTTTGAAATCGAAGAATAGATTATATATACATAAATATAATTAAAATAAATCGAATAACGAAGCTGCAGTTCGAGTTTTGAAACCGTGATTTCAAACGATTAGTGCAGGAGATCCGACCATCGGATTTTCCCGAAACCAAAACCGTTGGGTTCTCTTTGGAAATATCTTTCCAATGATACCAACTTTGTGAAGATCCAACGGTTGGATTGTCTGGAATGTTTAATTCAAATCTAAAGAAAAACAACGCTAGAATCGATTATATTTATATATATATATATAAGTATAGTTAAATTAAATCGAATAACGACGCTGCAGTTCGTATTTTGAAATCGAAACTTCAAACGAGTGTACCGGGAGATCCGATTGTCGAATTTTCCCAAAACTGAAACCTTTGGATTCGTTTTGAAAAGATCTTTCTAATGATATAAAATTTGTGAAGATCCAATGGTTACATTTTCAGATATGTGTAAATCAAATCTAAAGAAAAATAGCGCCACGGCCGCGTTATGGCCTGAAGCGTCGTTTAAATGAAATGGTTATTTTTAATTAAATAAAAATAATGATAAATCGTTATAAAATATTATAAATGATATGGAATGGAAATAAACAGAATTTACCTAGTTTATTGAATATTTGATGTTTGAATGTGAAATTTATAAACTAACTGAAGGTTAGCTAAGTCGGATGGCTTCCTGGGTTTTGATCTGATGTTGGTTTCGGCCTTCGGGGTTAATACTTGGGAAATTGTCCTCTTACTAATTTACGGTTAGTGAATGATGAATTGGAATGAGGCGTATGTTGTGTTTGTGTAACACTTGTTTATTATATAAGCGAGTTGCTTAGAAAGACCGAGTTTATCCCATTCTGAATAACTGAATCGACGATAAGAAGTCGATCACCTCAGTTGGATGGTAACTGATGTCTTGATTGGGAGGCATCCCGATAGATAATAAGTGGTGATCGTCCAGACGTACGTGGGGATTGATGGATATGCGAGGTATGTAGTGCCTCCGGTTTCGTTCAGACCCAGAACGGACTTGTAAATGGACTGCGTGTCTGACATTGGAATTCATTCTGTGTGATTGATAGCCATCAGTTGCATGGTGTGAATTGCATGTGTGGCATGCTAAGATGCAGTGATCAAGGCTTCTGTTGAAAAGCAAAGTCTTGAGGTTGATGATCAAAGCACCGCCTGCGTGGCGTTGCTATGTGTATAACGTGAATTCGCGAGCATCACACCCCAGTATGAACCAGAAATGGGAGAGGACCTCAGGGAGGGCATGCGTTTCCTTCTAGCTAGAGGTTGTGTCAGTGCTTAAACTGGCTGACATTTATATTATTTTCACCTGTGTGGTTGTTGCTGTTGCGAGGCGCCTCGGATATATCGGTGACTATGTGAAGCCGATGGAGCCATTCGTTGGCTCATTTACGCCCCAAAGGGTGGGGAAATGCAGTGTTCAGGCATAATAATCCACATCGGTAGACCGACCCTGTCGCTCCAAAGGCTTGCATGCGCGCTCACCTGAGACATGGGCTAGATTGTCTCGAAGTCGGTAAGGACTATATTTTGCCATGGTTCATGACAGAAATCCAATTTCCAAATACGACATGTGCGGTTTTGATTGTATACCTATATATGGCGACATAGTGGTATGAGGCATTAATGTCGTCTATGATTGATATTTATGATTGTTTATAAAATTAGAAACTAACTGGAAACGAGCTAAGATGGGTGGTTTCCTGGGTATTGGTCTGATGTTGGTTTCGGCCTTCGGGGTTAATACTTAGGGAATCGTTCTCTTACTAATTTATAGTTGGAGTCTGATTAAGAATTAAACACAAAATTTACATTTTAAGTGATTTTACTTTACACGTATTAATCATATTTTGGTCGATATAAGGTAAAACTCTATCCTCCGGTTTGCGTTGCATTGTGTGATGGGACTTGAGTCTTATATCGGCTTAATTTTTATAAAAAGCATTGCGAGGTTTAAAAGATTTACTTGTTGTAAAGCACTGGCAATCCAATGGAGTAAACCCGTTCCGCGAAAGTGGCGTGGTCATGTGATTAGCCAAATTATATAATGTGTTAAGTAGATTTCTCATACCAATCCCATGACTGACTCGTAGTTTGTTTCACTTGCAAACTCAGGTGCCCTTTTTTCTACATGGGCAGCCTTGTATTCAGGTTTTACCAGGCTCTTTCTGGATAGCTGGAGCTGAAGATGGATTATATCATTTATCTCTTTTCATGTTGTTCATCTCCTGTTGTACATATTATGTTTGTTTTCCGCTGTAGACATTTATGTATAGCTGAACTGTATTTGTACTAAGTATGATCCTGTGTACTGCTTAACTCTGATGATTATGTTTATCCAGTGTATCATTTGTACATTATCTGGTGTATTTATTTAATTATGTTCCGCTATTATCTATTTGTGTGTTATATTCCAAAGATTACCCTTGACACCGTCGTACGGGGTTTTAGGGTCGTCACACCTAGGATGTGGTAGGGGTGCCTTCGGTTCATCTTGTACCTGGATGACTTGTATGGACGAATGTATGACAGAGTATTTGTTAAGAGTCACGTAGATTAGTTTTAAAAACGTATTTCTGATGGTGGCGGAGAAGACACTTCTCTTAGCTTACACCCAGAATATTTTTGTGAATGTCAATTAGTGATTTGGCGGATCTGGCAATGTGGCATTCAAAGTTAATAGTGATGTGATGTTCTGAAGGTAATTTTGACCTCAAGCCTCTACAACCCGGAAATATAAAATCGGTTAGGTCGCATGGCTAAGTGGGTCACTCCCAATTAGGGTGTATTGTCACCTGATCTAGAGAAAATACATTTGCTTCTTTATTCTTTCGATGTTTTCCGTTCGGGTAACGGTGGGTAGCTCCCAACCGTTGGTGATAATACATTCGGTACACTCAAGTGAAGTGAGTGGCTGGTCATGTTTAGTCTGGGTTGCAAGATGTTCTTGTTGAACCCGATATATTCCTCTTTAGAGGTACACATTCGGGCGGTGGTCTCATATCTTGTCAATTGGAATCCATTCCCCAATAAGCGCCCACGGTTTTGATTGTATACTATGTATGTGGAGCATGAGATGCAATCTTTCTGCTAGATTGTTGTTTATTTATGCTTAGACACTATTATAATATCAGAAAAAGATATGATTTCAAAATCGTTTGGGTTATCATAAGGTAAAAACCGTATGTGTTTATGTGTGGACTAGTCTTAAGATTATCCTTTTCTTTCGAAAAGCGATATTTTGGCTTTAAAATCAAGTTGGATGATACCTCATAAACTTAGCGAGTCTTCTCATTCTGGTTCATTAGACTGATCCTACGGTTGTAATGCTCGGGTTAGACCGGGTTTTACAGGTTCGGGTTAAGATGCTATGGATTTCAGAAGTTGTGCTGGAGGAGTTTAAGCGTATTTAGTGTTTATTCCGCTATGTATTGTATATGAGGGTAGATTATTATAACTGTCCAAATGTGTTGATGTACTCTGATGGTTGTAAGTATTTATTTCATAGCTCCTAATAAAGATTTATTTCTATATTATATTTTATTCCGCTACGATGTGAGACTCTGTATTATGTTAATTAGTTGGTTCTTCTTCTTCTTATATTCTAATATTTCTTATCTCGTCCACTATTTTCTTTCATTAACTATCTGGTGTTTTCGATACTTGAGTTTTGGCAAGTAATACGTGTTTATGTGTTATTGTTGGAATTCGGCATCGAACTCTGTGGGTCGTTGTAGAAAATATAGGTTAGATATATTATAAAATTAGCTCTGAAAATCTGAAATTAAACTAAGCAGTGCCAAATTATTTTCGTCTATTTATAAGCAAATGCTACTTCTATGCTTGTGAAACAGTTTAATAACAAGGATGGCAAACCTGCTAATATAAAGATGTCAGGTGCAACATTAGCTAATGTGGTTATGAAATTAAAATATGTGCAAACCATACTATTTAAGTATGAATAACATACCCAACAACACTTGCAATCAAAGGATCTAAAGGGTTGCAATCACCAGATAATATGTAAAATGGAGCCTGTATAATGTAGAATAACCAGTGACTCTGCCATTTACTAATGCACAGTAAACAAACTTTCACAAACTCTTCAATCTTACTCAACATCTCATTTTATTACAAGAAAGAAACTCCCAAGTTCCAAATTTTCATGTATCCAAAAGCGTACAATGATCATCCAAATACACACACTCGGGTGGAATCCATAATCCATCTTTTATGCAGCCATCTCATATGTAAAAATGATTAGAAATAAAGAAATTTTTTGAGAATATCATCCATTATTTAACATCCTCTTACACAAATTTTATTAGTCTTAAACTATTAACTCCTTTAGAATCATAAATCGAATATAAACCATAAATTAGTAACATGCCTTCATATATTATGTCCTCCAAGTGGATTTCTACAGATGAAAGTAGGTAGTAATACGATACGCTGCAGCTCAAAAAACATCTCCAATTGCTGCAAAGCACGTAAAGTATATAAAAATTCCACTATTCTTCTCCTATATCAAACCACACAAGCTTCATGACTCCCAACTAAGCCATGTGCCATATCATCTATAATTCAAATACAAAGAGCAGAGAAATAATCAGTACAGAGGGAAATAGATACAATGTGGGAAGCAACATTACTAATGATATCACTGGAACTACAAACAATAAAGTAGATTTGCGGCCTTTTGATGGATTCAGAGAAAATTATGTAGCTAGAACCAATTCTAGGAGCAACAATAATACACGTGGTGAAAAAATATCTATTGAAAGGGTTAGACAAAATGCTATTGCCAGTGTTGATTCCACTAGAAGTAACTCTGTAGATGGACATAGCTATAATGTTGCAACTAGCTTTGATTCTAGAAGCAGCAATAAAACAAAGTGCCAGAAAATACAAGTAGAAGGAGTATGACATAATGCTGTAACTGGTATTGATTCCCGGAGCAATTCTATAAATAGCTGCAATGGAATGAGTGATGGAAGAATATATGTAAATGAAGTTAGAAAAAATGTTATGAGCAGCATTGATTCTGAGAACTATTAACTCCGTTAATATCTAACCACCTAGTATTAATTAGTAACATACCTTCATATCTTACCTATACAGGATGTTGAAAATGCCATTATTGGCTCCTGTAAAAGTAGCCTATAATTTGTTCTAACTAGAATAATTATCAGCTACTAGAATAACAAATAGAGATGCAAACATACCAATTTCCTAAAGCAGTACATACATGTGTAGCTTGATAAAGAATATAAACTAGATTTCACACAAATAATTCAGTGTGTGTCGATACTGTATTTTAGTGAAGTTCATATAGGCTTTAACATATAAAATGTTTAAATATTGAGGACAAAGCTCCCATTGAGGAGACAACAAAACAGTGTTGCTACAGTTTTCTGAATTCAACTTGTTTAGATGTTATAAATTTATAGCAAAATTGATATAAATGTTGTAGTAAAATTTTCATGTCTTAATTATTTATTTAGGATCTTGAAATTAGTTCTGTGTGTGTGTATATATATATGTATATGTGTGTATATATATATAATTGTTCTATTGTTATACGAAAAGAAAAAAAAATATGACGTGTTTACCATTCCTAAGTCATTATGATTGAATAACATATGCACAACAACACTTGTAGCATGCAAGTACATAAGCATATTGAAATACGAATATATTAAGTTCGGTTTTATTCCAAATTTGAATAGAATAGTTTACAGTTTCATTCCAAAATTCAAATGCCATGCATCAAGATAAAACCAGTAAATGAAAAAAATAAGTTGAATGCAAATTTATGAATTTCGAAGCTAACCTTTTGAATTTCCTTTGAAAGCAAGTTTTGTATTCATTCATGGAAGCGCGAACAAAGTGATCTTTAACACCAGCTAAGAAGAAGCATCATCAACATCTGATTTCTTCTACCTGCCCGACTCCATGGTAGGACAGGTTTTCGGGGTTTGCACCTTCTCTGACTCCATGTAACACCCCGAATTTTCTGTTAACAATAAATTAAAGTATAATTAATTCTAAATGAAAGAATTAAGGGAAACGGATTACGCCATTGCGTTCGTCTCAGAATTATTCTTGAGATAGAGTCTGAGTTTGCGTAAATCGGACTCCGTATGAAGAAGTTGTGGTCTTCGGAAGTTTCAGAACTCGATTTAAAATTCAAACAGCCCGAAACAAGTTCAAAATTTGAAAAATGGACTAGAATTGGGATGGGCGGAAAAATTCCCGCCGAGGACCCAGGTCGACCAAGGGGTCGACCTGGGTACCCAGGTCGACCAGGTGGTCGACCTATGGGTCGACCTACCCAGTCGACCTGGTCAGGTCTTGGCTGGCCTGGTCAGGTTCTGAGCGATTTTCTGAGTTCTGGTGTGTCACTAGGGCTGATTTGTCACTTTCTGGATGGCTCTTCTCGATGTGAATGGTCTAGATTCATCTGTGATCATCTAACGGCTCTAATTAGTTTGAAATTCTATATAAACAACTCAAGTCTCCAACCTAAATTCACACAAAAATTAGAACCAGAGCTGCCATACTGTCGGGAGAAAACTGAGAGTAGCCTCCACTTGAAGAAAGCTAAGAGACGAACAAATATAATTCAAAATTAAAATCAAAACAACATTTATCTACCCAAAGGAAAGCATCTCAATTCCAGAACTCAGAATCCAGAACTCAAGTTCGTCGTTAGTTGTAAGTTTAGTTATGTTTTGGGATGCGAATCAAAATTAATGTCATGCCTTGGAAATAAATTGATAATAGAACAATGTTTATTATGTTATATGTGGAATTGAATGATATTGATCTATGTCTGTGGTTCTATTTTATTATCAAGTTGAATTGGGAATTAATGGATAAGTCTATTCATATGTATATGAACTTGGAGTATAACCTGTTATGACAAGTTGTGTAGTTTATCATGTTATGCAAGTTTTAGGTTGTAAAATCATATCACATATGTGACCAAATGTTAGATCTACATGTTTATGTGTATATGTTAAACCTATGTCATATTTCAAGTTCACACTTATTCATATATTCGTGATTGATTTGGAAATTCACATATATGTTAGTTGATTTAATCTATGTTGCAAATTCACATATATGTAAGTTGATTTAGTCTACGTTGCAAGTTCACACCTATGATATTCATGTTGACTATTTTGCAAGTTCACACCTATGATGTTCATATTGACTATGCCGAAAATTCCAAATTTACACCTACGTCATGTTTATGTTAATGAATTTCTTTATGCCAATTTTGTGTACACTAAATTAGGCTAAGTTTTTAGCCTAATATTATATGTTAAAAATCATGCGAACGAAAAATTAGGATAAGATTGTTAGCCTAATATTTAGATGGGGTAACTTTGGGAAAAATTGTTAATTATAGGAAACTTGACATAAATTGGTGAAAAATCACATAGATAATTTACGGCATGAAACAATATAAATCATATACCTAAAAATGATGAACTTGGAAAGTGGGCCATAATATTTAATTGTCAACAAATTTACATATAAGAATAAAAAGAACAAATATGTAAATTTAGAAAATACGAGTATGCTTAAACTGATATTGGATTGAGTTGTGATGTAAACCTGCCCGGACCCGCCCGGCTGTCCAGTAATCACAACAATACCAATCCAATGTGGGAGGTTAAGGCATTGAGCCCAATAAGGACCCGAGGTTAGACTGAGTTACGGTGTAAACCTGCCCGGAACCGACCGACACATCCAGTAACCGTAACAATACCTGTCTAATGTGAGTGGTTGGTGCTTTAACTAATTAAAGATAAGGACAGACAAGTCAGGATGGTAGGGTTAAGTTAACTAAAACACATAACCAATTCAACATGTTAATTAAACTGATGGGTGGGGTTAGGTTAATACAAACACTTAACCACATAACATGTTTGACTAAAAAACCCTAGTAACGGGGACCCATTTCAACAATAAGCCAATTAGGTATCATGGTACCCTGAAACTAGGCAGGGTGGGGCACGATTACTGGGCTGATTGTAAGCGGTCAAAAGCGACGGCGGTTGGTGCAGCAGTGTAGGTTCTAATGGAGTGCGGGCGTGCACACACTTCGGAGCAGACAAACAGGGCACTGGGCATCAGTAGTATAACCTATGCATTCTAGAATTGTGTTGGGCCGCCACCATGGGACTTGATACACCCCATGATGGGACCAGCATAGGTATCTACAATCATGTGGGGCCGTATGACACATGAAGAAAACGTTGCGAGTAAGAGCCGATCGAATAAGGGATCACCTTGTCATGAACACGTGGTGGTAGTTAGGCTAGTTAGTAGGTGCAGAGAAGTAATAATGAGTGCATTTAGTATAGTTAGTATTTCCTGCCATATCTTGTCTTATATTATGGTATTGTCCTGTTCTCAGTTTATGCAAGTCATGATCTTTTTATTGTTCTCATGCTAGAAATATAACTAGACTCACCAGACTTATATCTGACCCATTGTCCTTTTTCTTTCTTTTCTCCTCCCTCCCTAGGTCCACAGGGAGGAAACACCTCAACTTAGTCAGATTTTTCATCCAGCTTGAAGAGAGAGAATATATTGCTTGGATCTCTTTCGTTTGTGTTATGGCTTTGGACATTCTATGGGGATTTATGCAGTTTTAATTATGTTTCATGCTTCTTTAAGTTTTAAATCAAGACAGTATTATGGTTGTAATAATTGGAAGTTTGTTTTGAGGCAATTATGGAAGTGTATTGTATGAACACGTATTTATTATATGAAAGTTTGTTTGTTTTTCCGCTGTTTATATCTGTCTTGTGTTTTATCTATGATTTTTACTTATAAACCTCCACCGAAGTTAAGGTATTTCCTTTGTGAGTGACCTTAACGGAGGTGGGATGTTTCACTTGGTATTAAAGCACAGGTTTACCAGATTAGATAAAGGTTTTTGAAACTATTTTCAAAAAGAAGTTTAAAGAAGCATTTTCTTTTCAAGAAAAAGCGTTGTTTTTAAAAGGCATAATTCCCCAAAGCCATATGCACCATCTCTCTATCCTTTTGTCTTGAATCTTTCCTTTTTGTTTCAGCATGTCTGGAGATCTTAACCTTCCAGAAGGAGTATCGATACCTGGCTGGTTCCGAAGGTACCTAGAGGCTAGGGCCAATGATGCGGGCCCAGCAGACATTCCTCCTCCCCCAATGGCAGCGGTTCCTCCTCCTCCTCATGGAAATGCTTTCGCTAAGACATGTAGAGACTTCAAGGCTATGGGTGGAAAGGACGTTTATGGAAGTGAATCCTTTGTGGTAGCAAGGAACTGGCTGAAGGAGACCGAAGATTTGTTCGTCATCTTCGAAGTTGACGACAGGCAAAAGATACAGCTAGCAGTGTGGTTGCTTAAAGACGAAGCTTCTTATTGGTGGGAGGTTACCCATGCTGATAGGCCAGTGGAAACTCGAGAAGATTTCAGGATGAGGTTTGAGATGAAATTCCTCTCCCAAGCTGAAAGAAGCTTGCAGACGGAGAAGTTACTAACTCTTAAACAAGGAAGTATGACGATCAAGGAGTATGTCAATCAGTTTAATCAGCTGGCCAGATTTAGGCTGGATTTAGTAAACACCCAACACAAGAAGGCCCTTCGCTTCATCAAAGGTATGAATGAGCCTCTACACAGCCTTGCTTTGACCCATATACCCATGGGAGAGACTTATGAAAGCTTGGTGGACATGGCGCTGCTACACGAGGAAGATAAAGGCAAGAAAGAGGCAAAGGTGTAAGTGCCTCAAGAAAAGAAAGAGGGTTTACAGGCTAAGAAAACAGACTTCAAGAAGGGCGGGAAGAACAATAAATCCCGTGAAAAGAGAAGGTGTAATTTCTGTGGCATTGTTGTACATGAATGGTGGTTGTTTCCATTGCGGCGAGACTGGACACATGGCTAAGGACTGCCCAAAGAAGCGGGGGCAGGGACAGAGGACTGGATCCACTTCAGGGGGACAGGTTCATGCGCTGGTGGCACCTCCGTAGGAACGAGGTAGAAATATTTCTGTAGAAAGCTTAGTTTATCTCTATGATCATCCAGTTCGCACTCTCTTTGATTATGGCGCATCACACTCCTTTATTTCATCTGCTTTAGTAGAATCTCTGCACCTAGACACTAGTATGGTAGAAGATCCCTTGGTTGTTTCAAATCCAATTGGGGGCTCAGCTTATTTGTCAATGGTTTGTTTGGATTTGAAAATCTCTATTCTAAGTGTTGAGTTTAGATGTAGTGCCTTTGTTTTGGGTTTCTCGGGATATGGATTGATCTAAGGCATGGACTGGTTATCCTGTAATGGTGTCATTCTTGATTGTGAGAAGAGAGTGGTTAGACTCTTGACTCGGCTCGGTAACACTCTAGAAATTTCTTGTAATCCCTTGAATGCATACTGTTATGCTTAGTTATCTAGAGTCACTTGATGCTTCTGTTGAGAATTTGCAGTCGGTTAGAGTGGTCCATGAATACCCGGATGTCTTTGAAGAGGTGAAGGGCTTACCTCCGAGGCGGGAAATAGACTTCCACATATATCTTGTTGATAATGCAAAGCCCGTAGCTTTACCTGTTAGATACATGGCTCCAAAGGAGAGAAAGGAGCTTAGTAAGCAAGTTAAGGAGCTTTTCGAGAAGGGGTTCATAAGGCGGAGTATCTCGGAATGGGGTGCTCCAATGGTGTTCGCCACCAAAGCAGATGGCTCACTATATCTTTGTGTGGACTATAGGGAGCTAAACAAGCTGACTATGAGGAATAGAAACTCGCTTTCAGAATAGACGATTTGTTTGATCAGCTTGTAGGTGCATCGGTTTTCTCCCAACTTGATCTGGCTACTGGGTTCCATCAGCTAAGGGTAGCTGAAGATAGCATTGATAAGACAACGTTCAGAACCCTAAACGGTTTCTTCGAGTGGCTTGTCATGCCTTTTGGCTTGACAAACGCACCCGCTTATTTCGTAGACTTAATGAGTAGGGTGTTCAGAGAATTCCTCAACAAGTTTATGGTTGTCTTCGTAGATGATATTTTGATCTTCTCAAAGGATGAGGAAGAGCATGCTCAACATTTAAAGGAAATCATGGATACTCTCCGTGCACATCAGCTAAAAGCAAAATTCTCCAAGTGCCACTTCTGGAGAGAAGAAGTAAGGTTTCGTGGACATGTAGTCTCCAAAGAAGGGTTAGCTGTGGACCCCGCGAAAGTGGTGGCGGTGCAAGATTGGAAGGCACCAAGAAATGCAACCGAAGTCCGAAGCTTTCTCGGGCTAGCAGGTTTTTACCGAAAGTTCATTATAGATTTCGTGAAAATTTCAGCTCCACTCACAAGGCTAACAAAGAAGAATCTAGCGTTCGCTTGGGATTTGTATTGTGATATTGCTTTCCAACGCTTGAAAAGGGTTCTTACAACAGCCCCAATTCTAACTTTGCCTGATGGAAGCAGGATGTTCATAGTATACACGAATACTTGTGGTACGGGACTAGGCGCTATTCTGATGCAAGAAGGGAAGATAGTAGCTTATGGTGGAAGACAATTGAAAGTTCATGAAAAGAACTACCCAACCCACGATCTTGAGTTGGCCGCCATCATCTTTGCGCTTAAGTCTTGGTGCCATTATCTCCTAGGTGAGAAGTTCGAATTATATACTGACCATAAATCGTTGAAGTATCTTTTCTCGTAGAAAGATCTTAACTTAAGATAGTAAAGGTGGATGGAGTTTCTTGCCTCGTATGATTTTGAGATTTCCTATACTCCTAGCAAGGGCAACATAGTAGCAGACGCCTTGAGTAAAAAGAAGCTGACCTTAAGCCCTCTCTTTGTAGAAAGGCAAAGCTTGGAGTATATAGCCAGTTTTGACTTTAGGGCCTCCTCTGATTTTGTACCTGGTTTGTTGGCATCACTAGAAGTACGACCCACTCTTTTAGACTCAATAGGGGCCGCACAACGCGAAGACCCTCAGCTTGTTAATGTGATTGATAAGCTAATTAGGGGTGAAACTTTCAGTCACCTCAATAGGTACTCCATCGATGATAAGGGTTGGCTAAGGTGGGATGGAAGACTATGCATCCCACAAGCAAGGGATTTGGTAAAGATGTTCTCGAGGAAGCACACCATTCCAAGATGACAATACACCCAGGTGGAGACAAGATGTACAAGGATGTAAAGAGAGTTTTCTTTTGGAGCGGCATGAAGAAGGATGTGGCAGATTTCGTTTCTAAGTGCATGATATGACAATAAGTCAAGGCGGAACAAAAGAAGCCTGGAGGACTGCTTCATCCTCTAGAAGTCCCGCAATGGAAGTGGGATAACATTTCAATGGACTTCATTGATGGGTTGCCTAGGTCAAGAAGGGGCAATACTAGCATTTGGGTAATAGTGGACAGGCTTACAAAAAGCGCCCAATTTATACCTGTCAAGAGTAGAAGGACCGCCTCATCTCTAGCATCTCTTTTTCTCAAGGAAATAGTTCGACTCCATGGAATACCCTCCAGCATAGTGAGTGACCGAGATCCTATCTTTACAAGCGAGTTTTGGCGGAGTCTGCAAGAAGCTGTAGGCACACAGTTATGCTTGAGCACGACCTATCTCCCCCAAACTGATGGTCAGACGGAAGGGGTGAACAGAGTATTAGAAGATCTTTTGAGACTGTGCGTTCTTGACTTTGGAGGGACATGGGAGGATCATCTTCCTTTAGTGGAATTAGCCTACAACAACTACTAGCAAGCCACCATCAGCATGGCGCCCTTCGAAGCTTTGTATGGAAGACCGTGCCGATCACCAACTTGTTGGTGGGAGTCTACAGACAAGCTTATACTTGGGCCAGACATGATTAGAGAGACTTCAGAAAAAGTGGACTTGATACAAAGGAGAATGAAGACTGGCCAAGATAGACAGAAATCCTACGCAGACAAAAGAAGGACCGACCTTGAGTTTGAGGTTGGGGACAGGGTTTTCCTTAAGGTATCTCCTTTAAGGAACGTCGTTCACTTTGGATCCATAGGAAAGCAAGCACCAAGATTTGTAGGACCGTTCCCTATTATCGAGAAGATTGGGAAGATGGCTTATATAGTAGAGCTGCCCGAAAGGTTGGCTGGAATTCACAATGTCTTTCACGTTTCTCATCTCCAGAAATGTTTACATGAGTCTGCGGAAGTGGTGGAGCCAAGCATTCTAGAAGAAGTTGAAATAGAACGAGAAACAAATGTGAGGAGAGTTCCAACTCGAATCATAGGAACTGAAATAAAAAATCTACGCAACCATGAAGTCAAGCTTGTTAAAGTTCAATGGAGCGATGCCGAGGAAGACGCGACTTGGTAAACTGAGGACAAAATACGCACTGCCTACCCTTTTCTTTTTGAGGGTACATCTTTGACCTCTCTTTTTCCATAAGTTTATGCTTGTATCTACCTTTTAGTGTATCTTCTTGGTCCTTTTTCTCCTAACTCCTTAGGTAGAAACTAATGGATGTAAACATGTATTTGAAACATGTTATGATTGATGGCTGCAAGTGGTTGCAAGTGGTTGCTCGTGGATGCATATACACACACCCTAGGTATTAGATCGGCTCAGTCACTTCCATATTCCATATATGTATTCATATTTGTATGTGGTTAAAACTTGATATGTTGTCATATGGATGTCGCATTTGTATAAATGGTTGCGCACTCATGTAGAATTATGAGTAGGGAAATTTTTTGCATACATAATGGATTCATGACACTTACATGATTCGCATTAAGGAGGTCAACTGAATCAGTAAACCACCTAATTTTTGCATTAGATAAGGACATATACACAAACTATGCATATGATCATGAAGCATTAGAAGTCTTTTAAGGACAATGGACGCCTGTGTTTGTTAGTTGAGTAGATGGACGATTGGATGTTAGGATATATGTTCTTCTAGACTTGAAGATTTCGTGGACGAAATCCTTTAAGGAGGGGAGAATGTAACACCCTGAATTTTCTGTTAATAATAAATTAAAGTATAATTAATTCTAAATGAATGAATTAAGGGAAACGGGTTACACCATTGCGTTCGTCTCGGAGTTCTTCTTGAGATAGAGTACGAGTTTGCATAAATCGGACTCCGTATGAAGAAGTTGCGGTCTTCTGAAGTTTCAGAATTTGATTTAAAATTCAAACAGCCCGAAACAAGTTCAAAATTTGAAAACTGGACCAGAATTGGGCTTGGCGGGAAAATTCCCGTCTAGGACCCAGGTCGACCAGGGGGTCGACCTAGGTACCCAGTCGACCTGGTCAGGTTTTGGCCGGCCTGGTCGGGTTCTGAGCAATTTTCTGAGTTCTGGTGTGTCACTAGGGCTGATTTATCACTTTTTGGTTGGCTCTTCTCGATGTGAATGGACTAGATTCATCTATGATCATCTGACGGCTCTAATTAGTTTGAAATTATATATAAATAACTCAAGTCTCTAACCTAAATTCACACAAAAATTAGAACCAGAGCCGCCATGCTGTCGGGAGAAAACTGAGAGTAGCCTCCACTTGAAGAAAGCTAAGAGACAAACAAATCTGATTAAAAATTAAAATCAAAACAACGTTTATCTACCCAAAGGAAAGCATCTCAATTCCAGAACTCAGAATCCAGAACTCAAGTTCGTCGTTCGTTGCAAGTTTAGCTATGTTTTGGGATGCGAATCAAAATTAATGTCATGCCTTGGAAATAAATTGATAATAGAACAATGTTTATTATGTTATATGTGGAATTGAATGATACTGATCTATATCTATGGTTCTATTTTATTATCATGTTGAATTGGGAATTAATGGATATGTCTATTCATATGTATATGAACTTGGAGTATAACCTGTTATGACAAGTTGTGTAGTTTATCATGTTATGCAAGTTTTAGGTTGTAAAATCATATCACATATGTGACCAAATGTTAGATCTACAGGTTTATGTGTATATGTTAAACCTATGTCATATTTCAAGTTCACACTTATTCATATGTTCGTGATTGATTTGGAAATTCACATATATGTAAGTTGATTTAGTCTATGTTGTAAATTCACATATATGTAAGTTGATTAAGTCTATGTTGCAAATTCACATATATGTAAGTTGATTTAGTCTATGTTGCAAATTCACATATATGTAAGTTGATTTAATCTATGTTGCAAATTCACATATATGTATGTTGATTTAGTCTACATTGCAAGTTCACACCTATGATATTCATGTTGACTATTTTGCAAGTTCACACCTATGATGTTCATATTGACTATGTCGAAAATGCCAAGTTTACACCTATGTCATGTTTATGTTAATGAATTTCTTTATGCCAATTTTGTGTACGCTAAATTAGGCTAAGTTTTTATCCTAATATTATATGTTAAAAATCATGCAAACGAAAAATTAGGCTAAGATTGTTAGCCTAATATTTAGACGGGGTAACGTCGGGAAAAATTGGTAATTATAGGAAACTTGACATAAATTGGTGAAAAATCACATAGGTAATTTATGGCATGAAATGGTATAAATCATATACCTAAAAATGATGAACTTGGAAAGTGGGCCATAACATTTAATTGTCAACAAATTTACATATAAGAATAAAAAGAACAAATATGTAAATTTAGAAAATACGAGTATGCTTAACACGAGGTTGGATTAAGTTGTGATGTAAACCTGCCTGGACCCGCCCGGCTGTCCAGTAATCACAACAATGCCTATCCAATGTGGGAGGTTAAGGCATTGAGCCCAATAAGGACCCGAGGTTAGACTGAGTTACGGTGTAAACCTGCCCGGAACCGACCGGCACATCCAGTAACCGTAACAACACCTGTCTAATGTGAGTGGTTGGTGCTTTAACTAATTAAAGATAAGGACAAACAAGTCCGGATGGTAGGGTTAAGTTAACTAAAACACTTAACCAATTCAACATGTTAATTAAAATGATGGGTGGGGTTAGGTTAATACAGACACTTAACCACTTAACATGTTTGACTAGAAAACCCTAGTAACGGAGACCCATTTCAGCAGTAACGCAATTAGGTATCATGGTACCCTGAAACAAGGCAGGGTGGGGCACGATTACTGTGCTGATTGTAAGCGGTCAAAATCGACGACGGTTGGTGCAGCAGTGTAGGTTCTAACGGAGTGCGGGCGTGCACACACTTTGGAGCAGACAAACAGGGCACTGGGCATCAGTAGTATAACCTATGCATTCTAGAATTGTGTCGGGCCGCCACCATGGGACTTGATACACCCCATGATGGGACCAACATAGGTATCTACAATCATGTGGGGCCGTATGACATAGGAAGAAAATGTTGCGCGTAAGAGCCGATCGAATAAGGGATCACCTTGTCATGAACACGTGGTGCTAGTTAGGCTAGTTAGTAGGTGCAGAGAAGTAATAGTGAGTGCATTTAGTATAGTTAGTATTTCCTGCCATATCTTGTCTTATATTCTGGTATTGTCCTGTTCTCAGTTTATGCAAGTCATGATCTTTTTATTGTTCTCATTCTAGAAATATAACTAGACTTATATCTGACCCATTTTCCTTTCTCTTTCTTTTCTTCCTTCCCCCCCCCCCTCAAGTTCACAGGGAGGAAACACCTCAACTTAGTTAGATTTTTCATCCAGCTTGAAGAGAGAGAATGTATTGCGTGGATCTCTTTCGTTTGGGCTATGGCTTTGGACATTCTATGGGGATTTATGCAGTTTTAATTATGTTTCATGCTTCTTTAAGTTTTAAATCAAGACAGTATTATGGTTGTAATAATTGGAAGTTTGTTTTGAGGCAATTATGGAAGTGTTTTGTATGAACATGTATTTATGATACGAAAGTTTGTTTGTTTTTCAGCTGTTTATATCTGTCTTGTGTTTTATCTATGACTTTTACTTATAAACCTCCACCGAAGTTAAGGTATTCCCTTTGTGAGTGACCTTAACGGAGGTGGGGTGTTTCACTCCATGTTGGTATTTGATGTGGGATCTTACCGAATCTAGAATATATAAATGAGCATAATGAGCTTGAACTTGTTTCCTAAATACACAAAAATAAAATGAAATAGTGTGACGCCTTTATCGTAATTCACAACCTTCACCATTTTGCAAAATGTCCAACTAAATTATCAAAACCATAATAGATTATATTAGTAAATTTCTAAACATTTAAACTTATACATTATTCAACATATAAAACTAGTAGGCTCAATGCGTGCATGAATCATTTACCAATTTTAGAATTCACTAACTTTGATTTAGACATGAAAATAGACAAAAATCTCATCAAAGTAAAGTAATCATATGTCGAATGAAGATTATTGACCAAAAATATGATTTGTAAACATCTGAAAGCTGAAGCCCAACATAAACAAAAAATCTGAGTAAGGTCTTCTTCATTTCATCTGATTTATCCACAACAATAGCTCCTTTTTCATGATGTTGATCAAGAGGACTAAATCACTAGCTAGATTTAGTTTCCCTAAGACCATGGATAAAATAGCAAGAGAATTAGAGCGCAAATCATTCCTTATGAAATATTAGTATAGTCACTTAAATTAAAATCGGTACCTTATGAAAGTTCAAAGATCAAAAGCTTTAGATCTAGAGCTTGCCTGTACATTCCATCGTGATTTCTAGATATCCACCGCGTCCCTTAAACGATCACGACCTTCTATGGTCGATCATACACCATCGCTTCATCATCGAAGCTGCTCCTTCCCACTACAAACTCATAGCCATGCATCAATTTTCTTTATAATAATCACATACCCAAAAATTTTCAACCTAACTCCAACCGAATTTCAACAATACCGTCAATCAACGCAAATAAAAAACAGACCCTTTAATCCTTCTCCTTGATGATAGGCCTCACCATTTTCAACCAAAAGATTTAAGCTTACCATTTCAAAGATTTAAGCTCACCATTTTCAATAGCCTGAGCCATCATTGTCACTGCCTCTATCGCCGTGGTACTTGCAAATACCCAATCTTGAAGACAAGAGAGGTTGACTAGGAAAAACCAACTGCGAGATCTAGATAATGGAAGGAATTGAAAAGAGCGATTGGGTGTGGATCTTGGACTTAGGAAATTTGAGAGAATGAAAAATAAAATGAATCAGGAGGAGGAGCAGTAATAAACAACTAAACGAGACAAAAAAAAGTTGAAATCAAAAATTGAGTTAGCCCCCAAAATTTTACCACTACCACAAAACAATCATTTGCTTCGGTTGTTTTACCCCTTGCTGCTTTTGTTCAACAACTGTAGCAAATGCAGACGATGGAACAGACCAAAATTTGTTACTTCAGCTTAATAGCCTAAGCATATACACTTTTTTTGCATCAGTTGTTTAACCATGTTGTTGCGGTTCAACAACCGAAGCAAATGCAAAAGACATAACAAACCAAAATTTGTTGCTTCGACTAAACAACCAAAGAAAAACCTCTATGACAAAAAAAACTCCCCTTACAAATTACTATATGTCTCAAACATACAACAATATGAATACATATCAAAATAGATAATTACTGCTTGCATTCATATAATCAAACTAGATAACAACATAAATTGGACAGTACAGTATAAAAATAAATTTAATAATTCCATTGATAGCGTAAATAATTCAGAACGACAACATAATATAAGCAATACGATTCAATGATAGTGTTAATACTCCGATTTTATTATATAAAAAACCAAATACAAATTAAAAATTCTAACTTACTAACAAAATCACAGCTTCAAAAAGATGAAGATAGTACAATATTTACAAAATGAATCTCTCATTAATGGAAAACTTTCAAAAACAAACCAAGCCTCGCTTAATATAATGCACAGACACCGTTGTGCTTTAAAATATCTCTGAGAACAAAGGCAATTATTGATTATTAGTTCAAGACGTAAAAATAAAACAAATATGTATAGAAAACTACAATATAATTAATAATTTACCTGCAACTAGTAGAATATCAATTGCAGTACCTACAATGTTAGTCTGCTTTTTCGCAATTATCGTTTAAACTCCCACCTGCAATAATCACATAACAGTTAGGCTAAATTTGATGCAATTCTTTCACGATCTTTGCTCTTTCATTAATGCGGTTGTGGACCTAGCGTTTAAAGATGCAATACATATTAATCAAACGGATTTTAAAATAATAATTAATGGTAAAAAGGTTCTATCTATATATAACTACCAATAGATATTGAATGTGACTGAATGCAAAAATTTAATGTGATATTTAAATAAATGCATTTTTAATCTTCTTAAAAATGAAGTTGTTCCTATAGCCTTTCTAATTAACTATTTTAGTGTAGATTAAATATTTTATTGAGAATAAGGAACATTATATATAAACAAAATTTTAACTCTTCCTAGACATTTTATACCAGCATGTGTAGGTCCAATAAGACCTCTCTTGATATTCAACACTAAAAATTACATTAAACCACGTTTAAATACAAATTCATTAAAGTTGGAGGTTAAAAAAAATCAGGTTCGTGCACATTTAACCTGGTGCTAACTTCTTAAAACATATACGGAAATGTATTAAATATTGTTTTAGTTTGATTTGGAAAAAGATACATATGACAAATAATAAAGCTCCTTAGACCTAATTCAAGTAACAGTTTGTGTTTTCAAGATCATTAACAATTTTCTACGTAACAATGGAAAGGTGCAGACATCACCACAGCATGCATGCATACAACTAAACGTGCAGACAAGATATTAAGGGTGCGTTCTTAACTAACAGGAATGGGGTATTTGAGCGTGGCATTTGAGCTGTGAATGTGAGCGTGGTACTGTAGTGAGTAGGGAATGTGTTTTTAGCTACGAACGGGGTATTTGAGCATGGTATTTAATTGTTAAATTAATTGTTTTGAATTAATTAAATACTAATTACATAAAACAAAACGACTACATTACACGATCAGAAATACAAACATAAAGAACACAACAAGACTGAAATTAAAACAAATACATGAAAATCTAAAATAAACAACGATGTGGTAATAAGATCAACTCCGTTAAAATAAACCCACGTATGCCCTCATCGGTAAGCTCCTGAACAATATCCACATTTCGCGCATCATTGTGGAAAATCGTCAGAATCTGCCAAAGCTCCACACGTGTCGATCCCTGAGCAAGCTCCAAGCAATGAGCAACAAGCTGTCTCACATGGTCGGTCATAAACGATCTGGCACGCTCCACATGTCTACGCCTAGAGGGCTGACCATAAGGGGGATCGCCCGAAGTCATCCAACAAGTATAGAAACCCGCTTCAGCAGGGGAGAAAGAAGCAGCTGGCACAGGTGCTGGTGGAGGTGGAGGTGCTAGTGTAGTAGGAGGCGCAACATCAGAAATCGGGTACACACAAGTATCTTTGCGCAAACAACCCTCGAACATAATTGTAACACCCCACACCCGCTAAGGTCACTCACGAAGGGAATGCCTTAACTTCGGTGGAGCATTTTAAGTGAATATAGAACAGAAAAATTACACAAGACAGATATAAATACTTGAAAATCTAAAACATCATTTCATTGCAGCAGAAGGTAAACATGTTTAGTTACAACACCATAAAGAGTCAAGTACTAAATATCCATCCTGATAAAAACATAAGTACATAATCCCACTACATAAACAATAGCCATAAAAGAAAAGATAAGCTGGGCTTTACATCATGGTCCAAGCTCCAAGAGATAGATAAAAAAAAGTCTGATCAAAGCCCACTAGTGCTAGGCCCAACCTGAGGACCTGAGGGGGAAAAAGATAAAAACAACGGGGTCAGACATAAGTCTGAGTGAGCCCTATAATTTTAACAACACAATTATTAAAGTAATTAGGGTATGATATAAACTTGGTACGGGATGACGGGGGATAAATGACTACACTAAGTAGCCAACTAGACATAAGATGAATTAAGATAACGGTAAAGACGCATCTACCCACCCAAGGGTAATTACTAACTGCACCACACCAGTCATTCCTACTTAAAGGTTGATCCCTCCCAAGGACTTAGAAAATTTACCCAGTAGTTTCGTGTACCCCTAGCTGACTACATAGGTGTCGTCTGCCTCTATCTCCCCTAGGTGTACCCACTACTCCCAAGCGATCGGCTCCCTACCGTAGATACTCGTGCTGGCCCCACAATGGGGTGTATCACTCCCCAAAGTGGCAACCCGATACAACAAATGGTGCACGGCTTATACCTACACGATGCAACAACGTCTTACCTACCAGCCCGGGTCCACACACGCATATGAAACCCGTTGGACTTGCGTTGCCACCGCTAACCCGTTTTGGCCTCTTATAATCAAGCCCAGTACGCGTGTCCCGTCCTCAACATGGGTCGAGCCCAATAAGATACATATGGGTTACTGGTTGAAATGGGCCCCCCACAAGCTACCACCTAAGCTTGTCATTTTATCTAGTGCATCCCACTTAACCCTTTAATCATGTTTAATTACATGTTTCCACTTGGTTAAGTATTCTAATCGTATTTTCTATTGCCACCCAAGGAAACCCACTAGATTTCCTCATGCCACCCAAGGCACTTACTTGATTTCCACATGCCACCCAAGGCACCCACTTAACCCCTCATGCCCATTACATGCTTATCTGGTTAAGTGTTTCTTAATTAATTAAAAACGTAACCGTTGTAAAGACCTCTCACATTAGACTATCTTTTATGGCAGCTGGATTTGCCGGTTGGGTCCGGGCAGCCTTACGCCATAACCGAGTCTAACCTCGTGTTTATACACTTGTCACGTATTTGGTTTGTGCCTAAGACCTCTCACATTGGGCCTATCATTTGTAGCCGCTGGATTTGTCGGTCGGTTCCGGGCAGTCTTACGCTACAAAAGGGTCCAACCTCGTGTCTTAGTCGATTAATTACACCTAATTAATCACCCCCGAATTAATTTTCCCTAATTAATTCCAATTTTAACGATGTACATAATTGACTCAATTATGTCCATCCACTTTATGGTATGCATAATCATACCAACTTCATACAATTTCATTAACATGTTTATTAACCCCATCGTTCCCCACGTAATTCGCTAACATGACATAAAAGGGAAGATTCATCACAAATACAATGGGTTCAACTTGCATAACACATTAGCATCAACATGGGTTTAAAGGTGTCAACATGCATATAGCATCAAACCCAACTAGCATAAATAATCAACCCAAACTTGCATGAATCACATATGTCATAAAGAGGTTAACTTGCATAAGTTTCTTATGTCATACAAAGGGGTAAACTTGCATATGTATGTATGACATATAAAGGGGTTAACTTGCGTATGTATGCATATCATCCAAAGGTGTAAACTAGCACATGTTACTTGCATATAATCAAACACCAAACTTGCATAACATGTCATATGTGAACTTGCATATAATCATACACCAAACTTGCATACATATGAACTTGCATATAATCATACACCAAACTTGCATAACATGTCATATGTGAACTTGCATATAATCATACACCAAACTTGCATACATATGAACTTGCATATAATCATACACCAAACTTGCATAATCATGGTGTCATAATGGATCAATGTTTATAATAGCAATTTGCATAACTAGCATCATGAACACATAGCCTAACACTTGCATAACATCATGATCATATAGCATACAACTTGAATAACTTGCATAACATCATGAACATGTAGCATATGACTTGCATAACTTGCATAACATCATGAACATGTAGCATATGACTTGCATAACTTGCATAACACCACAAACACATAGCATATAACTTGCATAACATGCATAACATCATTAACACATAGCATATAACTTGCATAACATGCATAACATCATTAACACATAGCATATAACTTGCATTGATCCACATTCATAGCCATAACCTCATTATATCCTATCATAATAATTTCAATAATTGGTCATTAAGGCTATAGAAAACTCACAACTTGTTGATTAGCACTCCTAAGAAGAAGATTAAGTTGCTAGAGTTGATTAGTAGTTGATTTGAGAAGCTATCTTCCTCTTTAGATTGATGGAGGCTCCTTCAAGTTGCATTTTGACGGCATAACGGTGTTGTATCTATTTTTAGTATGAATTAGGGTAGTCTTAGGGTGTATTTATAGAGTAGTTAGGTGTTTTAGGCCATTAGATTAACCCTAAATTAGATTAGAGCCGTCAGATCTCGTCCTAGCCACCAAAACACAGCCCAAAAGCCAAGCTGATGCACCCAGGTCACCTGGGCTCGACCAGGGAGGTCGACCCCCAGGTCGACACTAGGGTCGACTACCCAGTCGACCTGGTGGGCAGGTCGACTCCCCAGACGACCCCCAGGTCGACCCCCTGGGTCTGGCGGGAATTTTCCCGCCACTTCTGAAATGTTTAAATTTTTATTTTTAAACCTGTTTTGAATTTCTGAAAAATTCTTCGGGCCTTAACTAGGTCATACGGACTCCGATTTTCGAAAACTCAGACTCTATTTCGCTTATTTTTCCAAGACGAACGCAATGGCATAGCCCGTTTCCCCTGATTCAGATTTTAAAATTTAATTCTTCCCTGTTTTATATTATAGCAAGTTATTCAACATACGGGGTGTTACAATAATGTCCTGCTCTCGGAACTTCAACGGGATTGTATCCCATCAGCAACATCATCTGAAATGTTTTTTTAACGAAAACGATTTTTGAAGTTATAGCAAACTAGAGGGACAAATGTGCTTATGGATTAGATAAATTGTTGCGACAGATAAAGTAGGGAGCTTAAAGGTAATCGGATCCCATATGTCGCAAATATCCGTACTCTTAGAGAGAACAGAGACCTGATCCTCCCTAAATGTAGGATAAGTTTCTGTTATGGGGGATCCAAGTCTTGTTTCAAGACCCCATACACATACATTTTACCAAACGAGCACACATTTGTAGTTAAGACATATACTACGCCTAGAATAGAATTAACTGACCTAAATAACAACAGTGTTAATAGAACCTGCAATATTCCTACTAGTGGGTGAAGGCCTCATGGTGACAATGGCAGATTTGTTAGCCCCCGCTATGAGCATTGCCTTTCCAACATCCAAGAACCATGCTATAGCATCTTCAACGTAGCTGTTAGCTTGAGCCATTGTCAGAGTTTTGCCTATGTATGAGTACGCGTTCAACACATGATCTCCGTTGAGTTAAGAGGCAAGTTGGATCAGTTTTTCCTGAAACTGGGTAATGGATACATCTTCCTTTTCTCTTGTTGGCCTCTGGGACCTTAGAACCTCAGGGAGTTTATATGGACAGTCGATTCTTGGAGTCTTTTGAAGAGAAAAGTAGCCGTTAAATGTACCAACCCATGCATCTCTTTTAGTTAGGAAAGTAGAGTTGAGATCAAACAATTTCTTTACGGTTGTTGGGAAGGATGAATGTTCGAATTGTAAAGTTGGAGTCGGTCCATTCGGCTCATGCACTACAAGAAAGGCCTAAATTTGCGACGAGCATGGGCGACGGCTAGCAACGGCCAAAAAAGCGGTCGTTGCTAGCTGTCGCTCGATCTGAGCATACATTCCAGCGTCTCTTTCTTCCCCCAATCACTTTCTCTAAATAAAAAATAAAAAAACGAAAAGAGGGTTTGCTGCTGTCATCTTCCCCCCTAAACACCTAATTTCTTCCTTCAAAATTCTATTCTATCTTCCCAAACTGCTTCACTATGTCTTCTAATCCCTATTATATGTTTAACTAGGGTTATTTAGGGTTATTGTGTATGTTTATGTGGGGTTGTAAATTGATTGTTTATGGGTATGAAATTGATTGTATTGTGAGTTGCATATGATGTTGATATTGTTATACATTGATTTGGGAAGAAGTGGAATTGATTAGGAGGTTGAAATCATTGATTATCACATATGTGCTTGATTTAGGAGCATGAAAACAATGATTATCATGTATGCAATTGGGTTTACGTTGATTGTGTTGTAGGATCATTTGAGAAAAAATGAAGTAAATGTGATTGTTTAGCGGTAGTAACTTGATTATGACTAGTGAAACGGTGTAATGATGGCCCTCTATGCATGCATGCACTATTAATTATGTCACCATTAAATGCTATAATAGTTGGTCTAAACAAATTTGAAGAATGCATTTGCAATATTCCTATAAAAAAATTGTTGTTGTAATATTAACAAAAATTGACAAACTTGAAAGCTTAGGTTGTTGCTATAATATTAACAAAATAAAATTGACAAATTTGTTGCTATAATACTAACAAAATTGAAAGCTTAGTTTATCTTTCAAAAATTGAGACTAATTAACTTCATAATTTATAACTTTAAACTAAAATTAACTAAAAGTAACTAAAACTAATTTATACTTCATAATTTTCATTGTCATGTTATTTTACAAATTGAAAGTACATATAGGCACGCTATTTAGTCAACGCGCGAGCGTAGATGGAAAAAGGCGCAAGGCGCAACTAAGGAGCTTTTTTCATTTGTATTGTTTTTTGGTTTAAACTTAGATTGAATGTTTTTTGACTACTTATGTGAACCCCTTAGATAAATTTGGCCCAGTCCGACAAGTTTTGTATATGATCGTTATATGGGTATTCGTTTTTACACAAAACGGAAATCTATATTCATCTGACACAATATTCGTTGGATTTGTCCTAGTATTGGACAAGTTACAAATATAATAACGTAATGTAACGACCCAGAAAATCTGAACCAATTTAAAAAATTTAAATTGGCTAAAATAATGGATTTTAAATATTTAAAATAAATATTATAAATAATGGCGATGAAAACTGAGTTTGAATCGACAATTGAAAATGAATATAATTAATTTTAATTAGAAACAAGGCCTGAAATGGCGCAGCAGTTTCAAAATTTGAATTCAAACTTTGTCGGACTGTACCGGGTGCAAAACAAAACGAATTTCAGCGAAACCAAAAATATTTAAATCTGTTAGTGAATACCTTTCTAACGAATCTGAAAAATCAAATTTTCATAGCGGAAAGCAAAAGTTATGGCCAAATGAATTTTCAGAACGGTCGCTATGGAATTTATATAGCCCGTGAAATTGGCCATTTTGCATACTACCTCAGAATTCGACGAAACCACTTTTGTTGGATCCGGGATGAGAAGTTATTGCTAGGTTTCAAATTTCATAATTTTTGAAGCTAGTATGTGAGCGTGGCAAAGGAAAATGTGTTTTGGTCAATTACAGTTAAATTGGATCGACCAAAAATGGGCCTTTTTGCAAACGGTCTCAGAATTCGACGAAACTAGTTTTGTTGGGACCGTATCGTCAAAACATAGCTAGATTTATTTTTCTGGAATTTTTCGAATTAATTTGTGACCCTGGCAAATTGAAATGTACGTTCAAATCAAATATTGAATGTTTTATATTTTAATTTGAAGGAAAACTGACTGAAACATTTGAATGGGCCTTCGAAATATATCCCATTGTGTTCGGAATGGGGGTAAAACGCTAGGGACGACAGTCGTTGGGTTTGAATTGGGATTCGGTTGGTCAAGGGGATATTTTTGAATTTAAAATAAATTAAATATTTAAATAAGACCCTGGCCAATCACGTTCAGCCAAGTCACTCTCTCTCTCCGCGTTGACCTCCGAAACCCGCTCCTCTTCATTGACGAACGGCGGAAAAGGGTCAGGATTTCAAATCCACTTTTCTTCCAATCCATATAGTGAAATCGATCGATCGTTTGGTGGATTTTGGAGAGAATTTTCCCCTCTACAGATTCATACAAGTTTGGGAGTTCATCGTTCAGTATTCGCCTCGATTCACCTCCGCAAAGTGCCGCCGCTCGCACCACGATTTCTCCGCCACCACTGCGTCGAGTTCGCCAGAATTCAGGGAGGAGGAGCGCCTCTCGTAGACGCTTCACGTGGCAGGGTCTGATCGAGCTACAACATCTTCGTTTTGGCGAAAAGATCAAACCTAGTTTTGAATAAACTGTGAAGGTATACGGCTGTTAATTATTTAACAGATTTCGACAGTTTAAAACCGTTGCAAACTTTGAAAAATCATATCTTTTTGCTTCGTTAACGAAATTCGATGAAACAGGAAACATCGTGACCGTGTGGACGCCTTCTACATTTTAGAAGAGACCGCATATTTTTCTGAGCCTTCTGCTATTTTTGGTGGAGTGGAACCCAATGTGAGATTTCTGATTTAAAAACGATATGGAAAACGACGATGTATAAATTATATAGTCGATGTATGAGTTATATAAGCGTTGTACACCTCTTGTATAAGCGTTGTATAAGTTGTACGTTCGATGTATAAGTTATATATGCGTTGTAAAAATTATAAATGTGTTGAAATAAAAGTGAATTGCTATATATATATATATATATATATACGCCCCTCGTCCACAAACCATGGACGATATTTATTGATTGTGATTGGTGTGAAAATTGGTTGATAGCGAATGGTTGTTTGGGATTGTTTGTGGTTGATATTGATTGATTGTGGTTGAAAAATACCCATTTGTGGTTGAGAAATATTTGGTTGAAACCACATAGGATTAGTTTGTGGAAATGAAATAAATATATACATGTCGCCTGCGTGCGAACTAGATGCATGATCCCCATTGTCAAAAACCGCGAGGTTTTAAGGTAGAGCGAGGAGCCATACTAGGGACGGTCCCGGTTTTAACTACCCTGCCGTTATGCTGCCGAAATTTTGAATAATATTCATATGTTTGAATAATTTTCATTTGCTGAAACTATATTTACTCGTTGAATAGAAAACCTTCATGTGTTGAATTGATATTCATTCGTTGATTAGAAATTCATGTGTTGAATGGTATTCGTGTTTTAAATATAAAAATCACATTTTTATCTATATATAGAAACTATAGAAAACCTTCATGTGTTGAATTGATATTCATTCGTTGATTAGAAATTCATGTGTTGAATGGTATTCGTGTTTTAAATATAAAAATCACATTTTTATCTATATATAGAAACTATAGAAAACCTTCATGTGTTGAATTGATATTCATTCGTTGATTAGAAATTCATGTGTTGAATGGTATTCGTGTTTTAAATATAAAAATCACATTTTTATCTATATATAGAAACTATAGAAAACCTTCATGTGTTGAATTGATATTCATTCATTGATTAGAAATTCATGTATTGAATGGTATTCGTGTTTTAAATATAAAAATCACATTTTTATCTATATATAGAAACTATAGAAAACCTTCATGTGTTGAATTGATATTCATTCGTTGATTAGAAATTCATGTGTTGAATGGTATTCGTGTTTTAAATATAAAAATCACATTTTTGTCTATATATAGAAACTATAGAAAGCCTTCATGTGTTGAATCGATATTCATTCATTGAATTGAAATTCATGTGTTGAATGGTATTCATATTTTGAAATAAATTGTTTTATAATAAAAATCACCTTTTATCAACTATATGGACTATGTAAAATAATCTCATTTTAAAAGAAATTGTTTTATTATAAAAATCCTATTTTATCACCTATATAAAATATATAAAATAATAGTGTTTTGAAATGAATTTTTTTACAATAAAAATCACATTTTTATTATACACATGAATTGTTGAAATGTGAAGTGTTAAAAATAGCAACTCGTTCAAATAAATATGCATGAGTCGAAATATTCATTAATTAGCTAATGATATGAATTTTTGCCTATACATACAACATTAGAATGAATGATGTCTTTAAACCAAATGGAATCAAATATGAAGTTGAAGGGAAAATGATAAGTGATAAGAACTGTATATATGTACATGCATATTTATTGAACAGGTTATAGCAAAAGGGGCTAGAGAAGAGGAATAAAATTTTGTGCCCGACAAATAGGTACACATTTACTGTTTTGTTTGGGTGATGATTTTATGAGCCTGTTGGCTAGCCGCTTGGCTTTTTCTTTTTCTTTTCGACATGAGACGCCCGTGTGGCTATTTGGGAATTTTCCCAGCCCCTCCCGTACAAAGGAGGTTATGGCGAAATTTTCCAAAATTTAAAAGCGTTAGTGAAATATTTGAAGTGAAAACGATATTGAAATTGTTGAATGAACTATATTTATATAAATATATAAATAATAAATAAAAATTAAACCGAAACGTGGTCGTGCAGTTCGTGTTTTGAAACCGTGATTTCAAACAACTAGTGTGGGAAATCCGACCATTGGATTTTCCCGAAACCGCAACCGTTGGGTTCGCCTTGGAAATATCTTCCCAACGGCACCAACTTTGTAAAAATCCAATGGTTGGATTGTCTGGAATGTTTAATTCAAATCTGAAGAAAAACAGCGCCAGAATCGATTATATTTTTATATATATATATATATAATTATATTTAATCGAATAATGACGCTGCAGTTCGTATTCTGAAATCGAAACTTCAAACGATTGTACCGGGAGATCCGACCGTCGGATTTTCCCGAAACTGGAACCGTTGATTTCGTTTTGAAAAGACCTTTCTAATGATGTAAAATTTATAAAGATCCAACGGTTAGATTTTCAGATATGTGTAAATCAAATCTGAAGAAAAACAGCGCCACGACCGCGTTATGGCCCGAAGCGTCGTTTTGAATAAATTGGCTAATTTTAAAATAAATAAAAATAGCGATAAATCATTATAAAATATCATAAACGATATGGAGTGGAAATAAACCGAATTTGCTCGATTTATGTGGTATTTGATGGTTGGATGTGTTTGGTGTGAAAATTACATTAAAGAACAAAATTGGTGTTGTCGAATGATTTAACCATTGAAATAAATTGATTTGAAATTCTAAATATACGTGAATTATTTGAAAAGGCCGAGTTAATTCTCATTTCAAATAATTGACCGACGATTGAAAGTCGAAGATAAAGATGGTGGTCGAAGACCGGAGATCTTCACCTCATTTGGATGGTAACCGAGGTCCTGATTGGGAGGCATCCCGAAATATGGATAATGAGTGGTGATCGTCCGGACGTACGTGGTTATCGATGGGTTTGCGAGGTATTTAGTGCCTCCGGTTTCGTTCAGACCCAGAACGGACTTGTAGATGGACCGTGTGTCTGACATTGGATTTTATTCTGTGTTGATTGATCTCTATTAAATATACATCTGTTTGGCGGCGGAGAATTTATTCTTTTGCTTAACGCCCTTCTCTGAAACGCACGAGCTCAAAGGTTGTATATCGATGGACATTAGTCGCATGGCATGAATTGCCAGTGTGGCATGCTAAGATGCAGTGATCAGGGCTTCTGTTGAAAAGCAAAGCCTTGTGGTGATGATCAAAGCACCGCCTGTGTGGCGTAGCTTTGTATATAACGTGAAATCACGATCCTCACACCCCGGTATGAACCAAAAACGGGAGCAGGACCTCAGGGGGGACGTGCGTTTTCTTTCTAGCTAGGGTGGTGTCAGTGACCTACCAGCCCTGACATTTATATACTTTTCACCTACGTGGTTGTTGCTGTTGCGAGGCGCCTCGGTTTGATCGGACGATCCGGGTCCGATGGAGTCATTCATTGGCTCATTTACACCCCAAAGGGTGGAGAAACGCATTGTTCAGGCATTATAATCCACTTCGTGTGGACCGGCCCTGACTATCCAGGGTATGGTCGCGGTTGTACCTGTGGCTCGGGCTAGAGAGTCACGAATTCGGTAAGGACTATCTTTTGCCTTGGTTCATGACGGAAATCCAATTTCCAACTACATGACTGTGCGGTTTCGATTGTATATATATATTTGGCGACATAGTGGCATGGGACGCTCATGTCGTCTATGATTGATAGTTATGATTTGAAATTGTTTTCAAACCATATAAACACTAGCAATAATATCAAATGCCTTTGTTTTATTCGTATCAAGCATATTTTGGCCGTTATAAGGTAAAAACTCTATCCTCCGGTTTGCGTTGCATTGTGTGATGGGAACTGAGTCTTATAACGGCTTCATTTTTATAAAAAGCATAGCGATGTTTAAAAGAAAGATTTGTTTTAAAGCACTGGCAATCCATTGGAGTAAACCCGTTCCACGAAAGTGGCGTGGTCCTGTGATTGGCTATATTATATATGTGTTGAGTAGATTTCTCATACCAGTCCCATGACTAACTCGTAGTTTGTTTCACTCTCAAACTCGGGTGCCCCTTTTTCTACATGGGCAGCCTTGTATTCAGGTTTAGCTGGTTCTTTCTGGATAGCTGGAGCTGAAGATGGATTCTATTACTTATCTCTTTTTATGTTGTTCAGCTCCTATTGTACATATTTTGTTTGTTTCCACTGTAGACATTTATGTATAGCTGAACTGTATTTGTACTAAGTATGATCCTGTATACTGTGTAACTCTGATGATTACTCTTACCCAGTATATTCTATTGTTTATTATCTGGAGTATTTATTTAATTTTGTTCTGCTATTATCTGTTTTTGTGTTATATTCCAAGGATTACCCTTGCCTCCGTCAGTACGTGGTTTGGGGTCGTCTCATTTGGTATCAGAGCTTTGGGTAAGCTTAGTTCTGGAATATAACATTTGAACGAACTCGTCAGAAATAGAACCAGTAGTGTTCTAGGACGGGTAACTCTATACAGATAGGATCAGCAATATCCTAGTATAAGTAAAGCAGAATGAAATTGCACCTCGATAAACACATTTACATTTAAGTATTTGTCTCTATATTTTCAAATATCTTTTCTGTTGACCTGACACTTTGTCTGCTAATGGCAGACGCACTAGAAAATGACTGACAGGAACAGAAGAAATAATCGTATGGCTCGACCAGCTAATGAGCCAGTTGTGCTCCCGCCGCCAGAATCCGATATAGAATTTCTATTCAAGAGATTTCGAAATCTGGGTGGATCGCCATTCTTAGGCAAGGAGTCCATTATGGAAACACAAGCTTGGATTCGTTCTGCAGAGAAAATCTTTGAGGGTTTAAAGCCGAGAGACGATCAGAAAAGATTACTGGCGTCTTGGGCACTCAAAGAAGAAGCTTTGTTTTGGTGGTATTCGGTTATTAAAGATAATCCAGAAGGTGATATCACTTGGGACAGATTCAAAGTGATTTTCCTAGGAAGATTTACTCCTCCCGAAGCGACGGAGCGATTATGTGATGAATTTTCTTATCTAATACAAGGTGATATGACCATCCCAGAATATCATAAGAAATTCAACGAACTTGCTCACTTTGCTCCTCATCTGATTCAAGATCCAAAGAGGAAAAATCTGAGATTTATTCATGGCCTGCAAAGGAGATATCCGAATAGTGTAATGAGGAATGTAAAGCTTCCTTTTTCTGAAATGATATATATGGCTTATCAGTATGAAGATCTCCAAAAGAAAGGAATGTTGCGCGACGAAGAAGAAGTCAGTTGTAGTGACAAAGAAGAATCGGGAACTGATATTCCTGAAGCCAGTGCGATGTCCGAGGTCAGTAAGAAGCCCAGTGCTAAGAGAAAAAGGGCTGAATCTGGGAAAGAACCTGTAACGACAGCGGTGCACAGTAACTGCAATAGGCAAGGACATCTCTCGATAAGTTGCAGATCTCTAAACAAACAAGTAAAGGATGGGTTTAAATCCGGCAAGAAGCTCCGGGAAAGTAAAAGATGCAATCAATGCCATCGGTTCGGTCATGTAAAGCAAGATTGCCGGCTGTTGAAAACAACCAAAGAAGCTCAAGTAAATGAAGTAGCAGAAACTTCTGACCCCTCGACTAATCTAGAAAGGGCCGATGTTTTAGAAGGCACGCTAACTGTCAAAAACATTCCAGTCAAAGTACTGTTTGACACAGGCGCGTCACGAAGCTTCATTTCCAAAGACGCAGCTAAGAAACTGGATTTGAATTTGAAAAAGCTGAAGGAACCAATGACTGTCCAGAATCCGGTTGGGGGTTCCATTGATCTCAGTTGGCTTTGTGGAGTGCCGGTTTCTTTCTCTCGTTATTGGTTTCCTACCATCGCAGTCGTCATGAATTTTAAAGAGTTTGATCTTATCTTGGGGTTAGACTGGTTGACCAAATATGAAGCTGAAGTTAAATGCGCCGACAGAGTCGTAAAGGCGAAGATTAAATCAGGTGATTATATAACCATTCCCTGTGAAGGTCAGAATGCTAATAGAAAAGACTTCTGGGCAGCTTTGAATGTTTCTCCATCCCATATAGAAAATGTCCCTGAAATCACAGAGAATATTCCCGACCTAGTGAAAGATATTCCTGTCGTCAAGAACTATGCGGATGTGTTCGAAGAAGTTGTTCGCTTACCTCTGCAAAGAGAAATAGATTTCAAAATTGCTTTAATTCCGAATGCAAGGCCTGTAGTTCACGCTATTCGAAGAATGTCCTTGAAAGAGAAGGAGGAATTAGACAATCAAACACGACAGCTAGTATGGAAGGGCCTGATCAGGCCTAGTTTCTCTGACTGGGGTGCAGCAGTGGTGTTTGTCCCAAAATCTGACGGTACTCTACGGCTATGTGTGGATTATCGTGATTTGAACAAACAGACAATAAAGAACAAATTTCCATTGCCGCGAATAGATGATTTGTTGGATCGATTAAATGGAGCACAAGTATTTTCACGAATGGACCTAGCTACAGGCTTCCATCAACTTCGAATTGCCGAAGAGTGTGTTCCAATGACAACGTTCAGAGGTCCTGACTTATTCTACGAGTGGTTAGTAATGCCATTCGGCTTATGTAACGCTCCAGCTTACTTCGTCGATCTGATGAATAGAGTATTCAGGGGAGTATTGAATAAATTTGTTCTGGTTTTTATTGATGATATTCTAATCTTCCCTAAATCGAAGGCCGAACATGAAAAACATTTGGGACAAGTGTTAGAAATTCTCAGAAGGAATGTATTGAAAGCAAAGTTTTCCAAATGTATATTCTGGCAAGATGAAGTGAAATTTCTGGGCCACGTCGTATCAAAAGAAGGAATTGCTGTGGATCCAAGTAAAATCACAGCTATTCAGAACTGGAAGCAGCCCAGTACCCCCACTGAAGTCCGCAGTTTTCTCGGATTGGCTAGCTATTACCGGAAGTTCGTTAAAAACTTTTCGAAGATATCTGGTCATTTAACAAAGCTTACAAAGAAGCACTCTAAATTCAAATGGACTCCAGAAAGTGAGGAGGCCTTTGAAGAGCTAAAGTTGAGATTAACAACTGTTCTAGTGCTAAGCATCATCGATGGCAACCAGGATTTAAAGGTCTGGACTGATGCTTCTAGAGAAGGCCTTGGCGCAGTGTTAATGCAAAGGGGCCAAGTGATTGCTTATGCTAGCCGTCAACTGAAGCCGCACGAGAAGAACTACGTAACTCATGATCTTGAGTTATTGGCTATTGTGTTCGCTTTGAAAATCTGGAGACACTATCTCCTGGGTGAGAGATTCGAACTATTTACAGATCACCAGTCGTTAAAGTATCTGTTCACTCAGAAAGACCTGAATTTAAGGAAGCAACGTTGGCTGGAGTTTCTTGCAGCATATGATTTTGAAATTCTATACACTCCAGGGAAAGCCAATGTCGTGGCCGATGCGTTAAGCGAAAGAATGAAATGATCACCAGTTTCATCATTGCGACTTCGTTGATTGATAAGATATCGGCTCTCCAAGAAGACGACCAATTTATCAAAGGAATGAGTCAACGAATTCGTGAAGGCAATGCTTCGGATTTCCAGCTAGACAACGAAGGGATTCTGAGGTTAGAGGGGAGAATTTGCGTTCCAGAGATTCCTGAACTCAGAAGGGATGTGCTGGATGAATGTCACAAATCTAAGCTCAGTATCCATCCAGGTGTGAATAAAATGTATAACGATATCAAACGCACATTCTGGTGGAAGTCGTTAAAAAGAGACATCTCGATATATGTTAGTCGATGCCCTACTTGCCAGCTAGTTAAAAGCGACCAGCAGAAATTGGCTGGATTATTACAACCATTAGAAGTTCCTGGTTGGAAGTGGGAACATATTTCTATGGATTTCATTGATGGTCTGCCCAGAACCAGAAAAGGAAATGACAGTATTTAGGTGATCGTAGATCGCTTCACGAAGACTGCCCATTTTATACCTGTCAAATCAAACAGAACTGCTCAGAGTCTGGCGCAGATATACTTCAGGGAAATAGTTAGACTACATGGAGTGCCGCTCAGTATAGTCAGTGATAGAGATACAATATTCACTAGCAAATTCTGGGAAGCATTTCAAGTCGAGCTGGGAACGAAGTTGAACTTGAGCACCGCTTATCATCCTCAGACAGACGGTCAGACTGAGAGGGTGAATCGTATTTTAGAAGATCTATTGCGGGCTTGTGTTATGGATTTCGGTGGACCATGGGAAGACCATCTGCATTTGGCTGAATTCTCTTATAACAACAACTACCAGGCGAGTCTGACAATGTCGCCCTTCGAAGCATTGTACGGTAGACCGTGCCGATCTCCTGCTTGTTGGGTCGAACCAGGAAATAGACTTGTGTTGGGTCCTAATATGATTCGAGAAGTTGCCGACAAAGTCGATTTTATTAAAAAGCGATTACTCGCCGCTCAAAGCCGACAAAAGAGCTATGCCGATAGAAGAAGAAGAGATATATCCTTTGCTGTTGGCGACTATTTATATTTGAAAGTATCGCTGATGAGAGGAGTTATCCGGTTCGATAAAACTGGAAAGTTGGCGCCCAAATTCATTGGTCCGTTTCCTAATCTGGAACGGATCGGGACTCTCGCTTATAGGGTCAAATTGCCTGACTGGTTGCCTGGAGTTCATGATGTATTTCATATATCTCAACTTCGAAAACACGTTCATGATCCAGACTTAATCGTGGAAGAAGCAGCTCAACAGGATATTGAAATTACTCCCGAATTAGCTGTGAGAAGAGAGCCGCTAAAGATTATCGGCAAAGAAACCAAAGAGCTGAGGAACAAGAAGGTTCACTTAGTCAAAGTGCAGTGGAGTGGAGATCCACGAGATTGTACTTGGGAAACTGAGGAGAGCATTCAGAAAGCCTATCCCAGATGCCGAGTAGATATCTCTGATTGACTCCGGTGCAAGGTACATTTAACCTACTTTGCATTACCATTTAATTCTCTACTCTGCTGTTATTTTCTTTCCATGGATGTGAACTTTTAAATTCTATGGTCTGAAAGATTTTAAAAAGAATATAGAAAGTGATTAGTATATTTTTGAAAGGTTGAAAACGCTTGGATTGATTGTTGTGTTGTGTGATTGTAGATTTATCAAACCACTTTCGACTTTGTTCCTTTTTGGGGACGAAAAGTTTTAAGTGGGGGAGATTGTAACGACCCAGAAAATCTGAACCAATTTAAAAATTTTAAATTGGCTAAAATAATGGATTTTAAATATTTAAAATAAATATTTTAAATAATGGAGATGAAAACTGAGTTTGAATCGACAATTGAAAATGAATATAATTAATTTTAATTAGAAACAAGGCCTGAAATGGCGCAGCAGTTTCAAAAATTGAATTCAAACTTTGTCGGACTGTACCGGGTGCAAAACAAAACGAATTTCAGCGAAACAAAAAATACTTAAATCTGTTAGTGAATACCTTTCTAACGAATCTGAAAAATCGAATTTTCATAGCGGAAAGCAAAAGTTATGGCCGAATGAATTTTCAGAACGGTCGCTATGGAATTTATATAGCCCGTGAAATTGGCCATTTTGCATACGACCTCGGAATTCGACGAAACCACTTTTGTTGGATCCGGGATGAGAAGTTATTGCTAGGTTTCAAATTTCATAATTTTTGAAGCTAGTATGTGAGCATGGCAATTCAAATCAAATATTGAATGTTTTATATTTTAATTTGAAGGAAAACTGACTGAAACATTCGAATGGGCCTTCGAAACATATCCCATTGTGTTCGGAATGGGGGTAAAACGCTAGGGACGACAGTCGTTGGGTTTGAATTGGGATTCGGTTGGTCAAGGGGATATTTTTGAATTTAAAATAAATTAAATATTTAAATAAGACCCTGGCCAATCACGTTCAGCCAAGTCACTCTCTCTCTCTCTCCACGTTGACCTCCGAAACCCGCTCCTCTTCATTGACGAACGGCGGAAAAGGGTTAGGATTTCAAATCCACTTTTCTTCCAATCCATACAGTGAAATCGATCGATCGTTTGGTGGATTTTGGAGAGAATTTTCACCTCTACAGATCCATACAAGTTTGGGAGTTCATCGTTCAGTATTCGCCTCGATTCACCTCCGCAAAGTGCCGCCGCTCACACCCCGAATTCTCCGCCACCACTGCGTCGAGTTCGCCAGAATTCAGGGAGGAGGAGCGCCTCTCGTAGACGCTTCACGTGGCAGGGTCTGATCGAGCTACAACATCTTCGTTTTGGTGAAAAGATCAAACCTAGTTTTGAATAAACTGTGAAGGTATACGGCTGTTAATTATTTAACAGATTTCGACAGTTTAAAACCGTTGCAAACTTTGAAAAATCATATCTTTTTGCTTCGTTAACGAAATTCGATGAAACATGAAACATCGTGACCGTGTGGACGCCTTCTACATTTTAGAAGAGACCGCATATTTTTCTAAGCCTTCTGCTATTTTTGGTGGAGTGGAACCCAATGTGAGATTTCTGATTTAAAAACGATATGGAAAACGACGATGTATAAATTATATAGTCGATGTATGAGTTATATAAGCGTTGTACACCTCTTGTATAAGCGTTGTATAAGTTGTACGTTCGATGTATAAGTTATATATGCGTTGTAAAAATTATAAATGTGTTGAAATAAAAGTGAATTGCTATATATAAATATATATATATATATATACGACCCTCGTCCACAAACCATGGACGATATTTATTGATTGTGATTGGTGTGAAAATTGATTGATAGCGAATGGTTGTTTGGGATTGCTTGTGGTTGATATTGATTGATTGTGGTTGAAAAATACCCATTTGTGGTTGAGAAATATTTGGTTGAAACCACATAGGATTAGTTTGTGGAAATGAAATAAATATATACATGCCGCCTGCGTGCGAACTAGATGCATGATCCCCATTGTCAAAAACCGCGAGGTTTTAAGGTAGAGCGAGGAGCCGTACTAGGGACGGTCCCGGTTTTAACTACCCTGCCATTATGTTGTTCATATGTTTGAATAATTTTCATTTGCTGAAACTATATTTACTCGTTGAATAGAAAACCTTCATATGTTGAATTGATATTCATTCGTTGATTAGAAATTCATGTGTTGAATGGTATTCGTGTTTTAAATATAAAAATAACATTTTTATCTATATATAGAAACTATAGAAAACCTTCATGTGTTGAATTGATATTCATTCGTTGATTAGAAATTCATGTGTTGAATGGTATTCGTGTTTTAAATATAAAAATCACATTTTTATCTATATATAGAAACTATAGAAAACCTTCATGTGTTGAATTGATATTCATTCGTTGATTAGAAATTCATGTGTTGAATGATATTCGTGTTTTAAATATAAAAATCACATTTTTATCTATATATAGAAACTATAGAAAACCTTCATGTGTTGAATTGATATTCATTCGTTGATTAGAAATTCAAGTGTTGAATGGTATTCGTGTTTTAAATATAAAAATCACATTTTTATCTATATATAGAAATTATAGAAAACCTTCATGTGTTGAATTGATATTCATTCGTTGATTAGAAATTCATGTGTTGAATGGTATTCGTGTTTTAAATATAAAAATCACATTTTTGTCTATATATAGAAACTATAGAAAGCCTTCATGTGTTGAATCGATATTCATTCGTTGAATTGAAATTCATGTGTTGAATGGTATTCATATTTTGAAATAAATTGTTCTATAATAAAAATCACCTTTTATCAACTATATGGACTATGTAAAATAATCTCATTTTAAAAGAAATTGTTTTATTATAAAAATCCTATTTTATCACCTATATAAAATATATAAAATAATAGTGTTTTGAAATGAATTGTTTTACAATAAAAATCACATTTTTTATTATACACATAAATTGTTGAAATGTGAAGTGTTAAAAATAGCAACTCGTTCAAATAAATATGCATGAGTCGAAATATTCATTAATTAGCTAATGATATGATTTTTTGCCTATACATACAACATTAGAATGAATGATGTCTTTAAACCAAATGGAATCAAATATGAAGTTGAAGGGAAAATGATAAGTGATAAGAACTGTATATATGTACATGCATATTTATTGAACAGGTTATAGCAAAAGGGGCTAGAGAAGAGGAATAAAATTTTGTGCCCGACAAATAGGTACACATTTACTGTTTTGTTTGGGTGATGATTTTATGAGCCTATTGGCTAGCCGCTTGGCTTTTTCTTTTTCTTTTCGACATGAGACGCCCGTGTGGCTATTTGGGAATTTTCCCAGCCCCTCCTGTACAAAGGAGGTTATGGCGAAATTTTCCAAAATTTAAAGGCGTTAGTGAAATATTTGAAGTGAAAACGATATTGAAATTGTTGAATGAACTATATTTATATAAATATATAAATAATAAATAAAAATTAAACTGAAACGTGGTCGTGCAGTTCGTGTTTTGAAACCGTGATTTCAAACAACTAGTGCGGAAAATCCGACCATTGGATTTTCCCGAAACCACAACCGTTGGGTTCGCCTTGGAAATATCTTCCCAACGGCACCAACTTTGTAAAAATCCAACGGTTGGATTGTCTGGAATTTTTAATTCAAATCTGAAGAAAAACAGCGCCAGAATCGATTATATATATAAATATATATATAATTATATTTAATCGAATAACGACGCTGTAGTTCGTATTTTGAAATCGAAACTTCAAACGATTGTACCGGGAGATCCGACCGTCGGATTTTCCCGAAACTGGAACCGTTGGATTCGTTTTGAAAAGACCTTTCTAATGATGTAAAATTTATAAAGATCCAACGGTTAGATTTTCAGATATGTGTAAATCAAATCTGAAGAAAAACAGCGCCACGACCGCGTTATGGCCCGAAGCGTCGTTTTGAATAAATTGGCTAATTTTAAAATAAATAAAAATAGCGATAAATCATTATAAAATATCATAAACGATATGGAGTGGAAATAAACCGAATTTGCTCGATTTATGCGGTATTTGATGGTTGGATGTGTTTGGTGTGAAAATTACATTAAAGAACAAAATTGGTGTTGTCGAATGATTTAACCATTGAAATAAATTGATTTGAAATTCTAAATATACGTGAATTGTTTGAAAAGGCCGAGTTAATTCTCGTTTCAAATAATTGACCGACGATTGAAAGTCGAAGATAAAGATGGTGGTCGAAGACCGGAGATCTTCACCTCGTTTGGATGGTAACCGAGGTCCTGATTGGGAGGCATCCCGAAATATGGATAATGAGTGGTGATCGTCCGGACGTACGTGGTTATCGATGGGTTTGCGAGGTATTTAGTGCCTCCGGTTTCGTTCAGACCCAGAACGGACTTGTAGATGGACCGTGTGTCTGACATTGGATTTTATTCTGTGTTGATTGATCTCTATTAAATATACATCTGTTTTGCGGCGGAGAATTTATTCTTTTGCTTAACGCCCTTCTCTGAAACGCACGAGCTCAGAGGTTGTATATCGATGGACATCAGTCGCATGGCATGAATTGCCTGTGTGGCATGCTAAGATGCAGTGATCAGGGATTCTGTTGAAAAGAAAAGCCTTGTGGTGATGATCAAAGCACCGCCTGTGTGGCGTAGCTTTGTATATAACGTGAAATCACGAGCCTCACACCCCGGTATGAACCAGAAACGAGAGCAGGACCTCAGGGGGGACGTGGGTTTTCTTTCTAGCTAGGGTGGTGTTAGTGACCTACCAGCCCTGACATTTATATACTTTTCACCTACGTGGTTGTTGCTGTTGCGAGGCGTCTCGGTTTGATCGGACGATCCGGGTCCGATGGAGTCATTCGTTGGCTCATTTACACCCCAAAGGGTGGAGAAACGCATTGTTCAGGCATTATAATCCACTTCGTGTGGACCGGCCCTGACGATCCAGGGTATGGTCGCGGCTGTACCTGTGGCTCGGGCTAGAGAGTCACGAATTCGGTAAGGACTATCTTTTGCCTTGGTTCATGACGGAAATCCAATTTCCAACTACGTGACTGTGCGGTTTCGATTGTATATATATATTTGGCGACATAGTGGCATGGGACGCTCATGTCGTCTATGATTGATAGTTATGATTTGAAATTGTTTTCAAACCATATAAACACTAGCAATAATATCAAATGCATTTGTTTTATTCGTATCAAGCATATTTTGGCCGTTATAAGGTAAAAACTCTATCCTCCGGTTTGCGTTGCATTGTGTGATGGGAACTGAGTCTTATAACGGCTTCATTTTTATAAAAAGCATAGCGATGTTTAAAAGAAAGATTTGTTTTAAAGCACTGGCAATCCACTGGAGTAAACCCGTTCCACGAAAGTGGCGTGGTCCTGTGATTGGCTATATTATATATGTGTTGAGTAGATTTCTCATACCAGTCCCATGACTGACTCGTAGTTTGTTTCACTCTCAAACTCGGGTGCCCCTTTTTCTACACGGGCAGCCTTGTATTCAGGTTTAGCTGGTTCTTTCTGGATAGCTGGAGCTGAAGATGGATTCAATTATTTATCTCTTTTTATGCTGTTCAGCTCCTATTGTACATATTTTGTTTGTTTCCGCTGTAGACATTTATGTATAGCTGAACTGTATTTGTACTAAGTATGATCATGTATACTGTGTAACTCTGATGATTACTCTTACCTAGTATATTCTATTGTTTATTATCTGGTGTATTTATTTAATTTTGTTATGCTATTATCTGTTTTTGTGTTATATTCCAAGGATTACCCTTGTCGTCGTCAGTATGGGGTTTGGGGTCGTCTCACGTAAGCATATTTTATAAATCATTTCAGTTTAAACGGTTGACAAAGTTTTGATGGCACTTCTTTTTGTACCCTGTGTACACGCATTTGTGTACGATACAAGGACCATTAAGATGAAATGATTTATAAAATATGATTACATTATTATATTTGTAATGGGAAGCAGGTAGACCGGGCGTCAAAGTAAAAAAGAAATAAATCAAAAAATCGAAAACATGCAATTGTTATAAATGAAACTTTACAAGATTTAAAATAGTATAAAGTGTTACGTTCGGTCGAACTTTCTAACATATTTGTTGCAAATCAGGAAAACGTTCGATTATTTTCGTGATCGCAGTTGGATGTATCAACCCCGAACCGGTAAGAAAGGGTCGATAAAGGAACATTTTTGTAATGGAGTCCAAGAATTTATTAGATTCACTAAATCTAATAATCGGAGTAACCTAGACATTCGTTGTCCGTGTAGTAAGTGCAGACATCTGAAGCATTTCAAGCCATATGTAGTAGAAGTACATCTGTATTAATTTGGTTTTATGTCGAATTATCACTTATGGGATCGTCATGGAGAACTTGTTCAACCTACGCCTAACCCTGTAGTGGTAGAGGACGATAGTACAATGATGAACGATAATACAATGCCGAATCCGATAGAAAATATGGTGCAAGATGCAGCACGATCAATGTTTCCGAACAGTGATCAAGGCGATGATGAGACTGGAAATATTGAAGAACCAATGGCGGAAGTGAATTTTTTTATGATTTATTGAATTCTGCTAAGAGGCCATTGTGGGAAGGGTGTACAAGCGGAACCGAATTGTTTGTAACTGCCGAATTCATCACTATGAAATCAAAATTCAATCTTACAGAAGCTGCATTTACAGCAATTGTACAAACTGCAAAACGACATATGCCGCCCAATAATTTGATGTGCTATAGTCATTATAAAGTGAAAAAGCTTATGTCTGCATTTGGACTACCATATCATAAGATAAATACATGTGTTAAAGGTTGCATGTTGTATTGAAAGAGGACGCTCACCGTAGAAAATGCAAATTTTGCAATGAAAATAGATATAAACCAAGGAAAAAGAAAGGAAAAGAAGTTCCATATAAATGAATGCATTATCTACCCATAACCCCAAGACTTCAACAGCTATATGCATCTTCTGCTACAGCATGTCATATGCGATGGCATAGCGCGAGAACATCAGAAGTAGGAACTATGTTACATCCGTCTGATGGTAAAGCATGGAAACACTTTGATGGGACTTATTTTGTATTTGCTGCCGAGAGCCGTAATGTTAGGCTCAGTTTATGCACAGATGGATTTTCGCCATTTTCTTAGTTTGGTAGTAAATATTCAACATGGCCTATCATTGTTACTCCTTATAACTTACCTCCATGGATGTGTATGAAAAATCCGTATATGTTTTTAATGAAAGAGTCGGTATACGACTTAGGCAGGATCAGTAATATGGATATGCGGAATGTATGTGATAGACTAACTTGTATATTTACAATAGTTATGCTAATGAATATGAGATAGTAAAATATATCACAAAATAAAAAGTAGTAAAGTAAAGTAATAACACCAGGGCTTTTTATACTGGTTTGGAGCACCGTCCTACGTCCAGTCCCAGACCTCTCTCTGGATTTTCACTAATCAACCACCTCGCTTCACCCGGAGGAACAGGTTCACAATACACCACTTGATTTCACGGGCTACAAGCTTACCCACTTGATTTCACAGGCCACAAGCTTACCCACTTAATTTCACGGGCCACAAGCTTACCCACCTGATTTGAACGGCTACAGGCTTACCAGAATTTCAATACAAAGTAGTTGATGATTGACTATATATTGTGTCTTCAATACACGGACTAGTCACTTGTAGTACACCCTTCCTATAATCTTATCCTTGAGTATATACTTTGAATGCATAGATTTAAGCAAGTAGAATGCTTGTTGAATCAAATGATATTAAATTGATTCAAGGATTCAACAAGTATTAGAAATTTGGAGAGCTTTTGTTTTGCAAAGAATATGAAAATGCAATTCAGAAATTAGAGAGAATATAGAATGATTTCGTTTTTGTAAAACAAGTTTGAAGTTGTTTATATAATAGTAGAAAGGTAGTAATTCTTCATGAAGAGTTTCTATAAAAAGTTATGTCTATTTCCATTGATTATTGAATAGAAATCTCTTCACAAATAGAAGCAACCTTTCAGAAAAAGCTTGTTGTTTGAAACCGGTCGACAGGTCAAAAATCACCGGTCGATTGGTTGAATTTAAAAAATCCAGAAAAATAGTCGTTACGTGCAAAAATACACAGACCGGTCGACTGGTCCATATTCACCGGTCGACTGGTTCGGGTGAGAAAAGTTTTGTTTCCAAAACAGAAACATGAACGGTCGACTGGTGGTATTTTGGGCGGTCGACCGTTTTATTGCTATGGACCAGAGAACCTCGGTCCATAGTCTAGATCACTCTGCACTCTTTCCCGGTCGGAGCCTAGACCGTTTGGGCTTTTTCTGTGACTTTTCAAAATCCTCAAATATACAGATTTCAGCAACGAAGATATGATATTGTTTTGTACATTCGTATTATACTTTGAGGATAGATTTTAACATATTTCTAACACGACTCAAAGTAAAAAACCTTATCTCTATAAAATGATCTTCATTGCATCTTTATATGTTGGCATCGATCAAAATCTTGTCTCAACATTTAACCGTTGTCGTCCCCGGTCCCGATGATCCGACACAAGGAATTGATGTTTATCTACAACCGTTGATTGAAGAGTTGAAAACACTGCGGCATGAAGGAGTCGAAACATATGACATTTCGAGAAAAAGAAATTTTCGTATGTTTGCTTCTGTTTTATGGACTATTAGTGATTTTCCTGTGTATGGCATGCTTTCAGGTTGGAGCACTGCTGGACGTCTAGCTTGTCCTCATTGTATGGAGGAGACACGTGCATTTTCATTAAAGTATGGAAAAAAATTCTTGGTTTGACTGTCATCGTTGTTTTCTCCATATTAATCATAAATTTAGAACAGATAAAAAGAACTTTAAAGCTAACAGAGTAAAGACTATGCTACCGCCTAAAGTTTGGACAAGTGAAGAGATATATGAAGTTGTAAGTGAGTACCCAAAGATACATGAAACTGGAGAGCAGGTTGAAATTGCAGGTAAATCAGACATTCATAATTGGTGCAAACAAAGTATATTTTGGGAGTTACCTTACTGGAAAAATCTAAAACATAGGCATAATATTGACGTGATGCATAGTGAAAAAAACGTTTCTGATAACGTTTTTAATACAGTTTTGAATGTAAAGGGTAAAACCAAAGACAGTGCGATTTCGAGATGCGATATATTACATTTTTGTAAACGGCAGGAGCTGCACTTGTATGATGAAAATAAAAAACCTAAAGCATGCTATGAGCTAGACAACAGGCAACGTGATAAAGTGGGTGGAAGAATTACGATGTCCTAATGGGATTTCTTCAAACCTCCGTAGATGTGTGGACTTTAAAAATAGTAAATTGAGTGGAATGAAAAGCCATGTTTGCTATATCATGATGGAATACTTTTTACCTGTGGTTTTCGAGGATTGCCTACAAAAATCTGGAGTGTTATAACAGAGTTAAGTTTGTTTTATAAACAACTTTGTTCAACGACGTTAAAGGTAGACCATCTACGTAAGCATGAACTAGAAATCCCTGTACTGATCTTCAAACTCGAGAAAAATTTTCCACTTAGTTTTTTTAATGTAATGGAGCATTTACCTATTCATCTTCCATCCGAAGCACTTCTTCGAGGTCCAGTGTAGTATGGATAGATGTATCCGTTCGAGAGGTAATTTTATATATAATTTCAATAATCGTGATAGATTACAACTTAGATTATTGTACCAACATATAAAGTAAATTAATCTTATTATAGGTACTTGAATCATTTGAAGAAAAAAAATTAGGCAAAAAGCTCGAGTAGAAGGTTTGATTTGCAAATCGTACCTTGAAGAAGAAGCCTCATTTTTTTCTCTCATTACTTTAGTGAAGATGTGAACTTGTCTTTTGTAACTGTTCCCCGTAATGAACAAGTCATTGAGCAAGAGTCTTCTCAAACAATGTTATCTATTTTTAGACAACACAAAAGACCTGTAGGAAAATGTGTGGAAATATGGTTAAGCGATAAAGAATACAATGTGGCACACACATATATTCTGTTAAATTGTGCAGAAGTTGTACCGTTTGTCAGGTAATACTAAATTCATGCACAATTCAATTATATGTACATATACATTTATTTGTCTCTATTAATAAAAAATGAACATAACACATATATGCAGTATCTACGAATCACAACATCCATCTGGTGATCTCAGTACAGAATTCACTCGTTGGTTTTCAGACTATGTTCATGATCCGAAAAACTATGTTGTTAACGAAGGATTACGACGTCTTGCTATCGGACCAAAAAGAAATATCAAAACTTATCCAATATACTTTGTCAATGGATTTAAATTCAACACCAATGACTACGAAGATGAAAAATTAACGTATAACAGCGGTGTATTTGTCAAAGGTAGTGATGATCCAGAGGAGCATATAAAAGATTTTTACGGCGTCTTAATGCAAGTTGTAGAGTTGACATATTATGATCAGCCCGCAGAGAAAGTTTATCTATTCAAATGCAACCGGTTTAGCAATGTTCCTGGTTTTGGAATCAACATGCACAAAGATTATAAGCTAATCGAAATAAGGCATACGTCGCATTAATATAAGTATGATCCTTTTGTGTTAGCCAAGCAAGCATTACAAGTTTATTTTTCTCCATATCCATCCTTAAAAAAAAGATAAAGCAGATTGGTGGGCTGCTTTTAAAACAAAGGCAGGATTTACATTTGATGGAAATAATATTCCAGACGAAGCAGCGTATCAAGTGGATTTTGAGCCAAATACTGAAATAATAATAGCTGATGACATTGATGTTGGGTCGTTGAATGATGAAGCGAATGTATTAGTAGATGCATTTGTAAGTACTGATGAAAACGATACAGAGTATGAGACCGAGTCTGGATCCGAAGATGATGAAGATTGATGTTATGTACTTATGTTATTTATGTACTATTCTGAGCTATGTAATAATAATGATGTTGATCGTTCTTAGCTATGAATTTACTTACGTTCTGTACTAGTATGATTTATGTAATGATAATGCTTACTATATATGTTATGCAGTATTGTTCATCTCATTTACGATTTATGTTATGATAATGATGACTAATGTTAATAATTCAAGTTATTTTGTATGCACATTGTATGATTGTAACATATATGTCTAGCGGTAGATGATGATCGAGGAGTACATCTCAGCCTACTCCTTTACCATCTCCTAGAGCAGGATCAAAAGCAGGTCCGAGCAGTTCAGTTCTAGATCTTCGCCGAGTTGCGGAGATTGTTCCAAAGAGTACCAAGTAAATGTTCAAAATTATTTCAGTTTAGTTTATTTAAAATATATGAAATGTTTGTATTAACATCTACAAAGGGGATTTAAGATTGAGCCATCTGAGTTCATTTTAGAAGTATCTAGGCAGTCTTACACAAGTAGAATTCAGGGTGCTTGGCCGCATTGGGATAGTATCCCAGCACATATTAAGAATGCCATTTTAGCAGATTTGTTGGTAAGTATTTTTTAAACTAATATTAAAAATTAATATACTGGGAATAATTAAAAATAAATGTAATATGCAAGCTGTCGAACGTGTTGAGGAGCAGGACATGCCCACCTTTTTGAGTTATTGGAATATGAAGATGCGCAAGAATTATCGAGAGACAATTTCTAGAGCCAAGAAATATAGAAAAAAGCCTCAATTTATGAGTGACGATGTTTGGGCAGACTTTCAAAAGTACTGGGACACGGAAGTAGCTAAAGTAAGATTTAATGATAGTATTCACATTTATAATATTGATTGCATTATTTTACATCATCGTGTATCAAATTTAATAGAAAGTAGTAGCTAGAAACAAAGAAAATAGAGAAAGAATCCTGCTCTACACCGAGGTGGTTCAAAATCATTCCAACAGCACAGAAGAGATTTGGTATAAATTTTAAATATTTGTAGTACATGTTCAGATAAAAACTTAGCATAAATAGTCTTGTCTTATCTTTAATAATTTTATTACTGTATATGTACTCAGTTCATAAAACACTAAAAAGAGCTTCGCTGGCAAACGTATTTAGACACACACATGCGGTGGAGCACACCGATGAAGAAGGAAATGTTACGTATGACTGGGCGGATCCGAAGAGTGAACGTATAATGGTAAATATGCTTATCCGTATAAATTAAAATGTTTCATACTCATCCATATCACAGTATATAAGTAAATTTTATAACACTTGTCTTAAAATTATATTGCTATTGCAGGGGAAGTATGATGCAGAGGCTGCTAGAGTGATAGAGGCTACTGGACAAGAGCTTACAGCTGTAGATTCTGATAGCATATGGCATTCTATCACTGACCGCCTAAGAGAAGAAGGCGATATGGTTTTGGCAATCAGGAGGTAAGACTTTTTCTAGACATAAATTACGGCAATTACGAGTGTTTATAAATATGTAAACCAAGAATGCAAGTTAAGTGAAAATACATGTTCAACACAACATAGTAAAAATATGATTAAATAACTTTAATATGAACTTATTTATTTCATAGGATGTTCAGCGTGCTTATAAAAGGTCAATAGAGGAGGCGACTATAGCACAGATGCAAGAGCAGATAAATGAGTTGATGGATTGGTGAAAACCCAAATGCAATAGGAAATAGACGAGCGCATCGCAAGTTACTTTCAGGAGCATGGGTTTATGCCTAGACGGGGGGAGAGGGAGCAGATTCCGCTGTATATCGAGAGGAATCAGAAGGAAACGGCAACGAGAACGAGGAAGACGAGGATTAGTATGTAGTGTTGGTTCTCATTTTGACTTAAGCTCCGGTATGTACATATACTTGGTTTTTTATATGTTCAATGTACGTACGATGTTATATGATGTTTTTGGACATGTATGACAGTTTGTGGACGGTGGTATGATGGGTTTTGATATGTATGACGTTATTTGAACGATGTTATGTTATGATTGGGTTTTTTTTTGTTTTTTTACGTATTTGATGACGGTATGGTATGATGGATTGATTGTTGATGAGTATTGGTGAATTAATGGGATAATAATGGTGTGGTATTGGTTTTTGGATTGAATGGTTGTTGATTGTCTTGATGGAAAGGAATTGTTGTGTGCTGCAATTTTTGGTTTCAGGTTTAGCGACGGCCTTATGGTCAACATATAGCGACGGCTAGCAACGGATAGCGACGGAATTTTAGCAACGAATAGCGACGGCTAGCAACGGCTACCCGGTCAAACCAACTACCTGCCACGTAAGATGACACGTGGCTATAGCTAAATCAGCGATGGAGCCGTTGCTATTTCCGTTGCTATTCCTGTTGGCGACGATAGTAATAGCGACGACATATAGCGACGGCTGGCGACGGCTAGCGTCGGCCGCCGATGGCTATATATCGTCGCTAAATGAAGAGCTCCTTGTAGTGGTCACTGTTGCCTTATCAATCCAAGGAGATATGAACAAAGAAGTAACCCTAACACCTAACCTATCAAATTGAAAACATAAGTCTCACGCCCAATCATTCCATCTGGATTAGCCACACCTCTAATAATTATGGGTACATGATCATAAAACCCACCATGCTCATCATATGTAATCAGAAAAGCAGTCTTCTTCCACTGTGAACCTGCCCTCAAAGTCTCATACACCTCCTTCACAAACCTCTGCCCTCTTGCCAAATCATGTGATGGATGATCATCGTTTGCAGGATCCACCTCCAAATGAAAATACCTCTGCTTAATCACTGCATAATTTGGCAGCTTCCCCTTCTTAGGATGTTTCTTAATCATATGCTTGTAGTTATGGAATCTACACATGTAATTCGGGTTCCTAAGGCTTTTGAATAACATGACTTCTTGTATGTTTTGATAGTATACCCCAAAATTGATGCCATTTTCATTCAAAGAATCGAAGATAGTCTTTTATGGAAAATCGTGGATCAAATCCTTCCTAGCATTGTTGGAAGCACCATGAGAAGTGGCAAAATAAACATAGAATCAATTTGGTTGTGTTGAAGCTGAAACTGATGCAAACCATCTGTCAAATACAACAAACTCATTCATCAAAGTAGTATAAACTAGGACCACCTTAGGTGTAAATCCACCCATGACGAGTACGAGCCATTCCTTGACCCATCCTTTCAGCATGTTGTACAAAACATTCATGGGAACTATATAGTAAGATGAAGTCGACTTCTTACTAAGACCATCGAATATCTGCTTGGTGATGGCTTGGATAGAGTGGTCGAGGTCAGAATCGACGAATACGACATGATAAGAAACAAATACTTTGGGAGGAGAATAGGTCGGAGGCGACAACGTTGTTGTATTCGGATCCGTTAAGGCCATAAATGTTAGGTCAACTGAATTTGAGCCATCTGAGCATGTGACCGAAGGAACCATTCTCTATAATGGCGACCAGTAGGGTTTTGATGGGGCCATTGATTTCGAGCTTCTTCTTACTACCCTATTATAAATTGCAGGTGGATGAGTCGAAGCAGTGAGCGCTTGTTAGAAGAAGACAAGGAAGAGGAGAAGGTGGCGGCGGTGACACCGAAATTTTGGCGGTGAATTGGTAAACAAGAACATAAAATTGATAGCAAAAGAGGATTTCACGAGAGATAAACAAGAACAAAATTTTATAGTAATTATTTGGTGGATCTTAGGGAAATTTTCAGTAAATTTTTGGCAGTGGATTTCACGATAGAAGAAGACAAACAGGAACATAAAATTAACAAAAGAGGAGGAGCAGTTGATTTTAGCAGCGTACTTTTGTACGTTGATAAGTGGGAAACGAAATATTAACGCAGGGAAAACGAAAGCGATAATTCTACAAGGCCCGATACCTTGTACGAAATTTATCTTGAAACAAAATCGTACGGCTGCTTTTATTGCTAAAAAGTAGATCATCCACTTCTCATGAATTCCGCTGATTCGCACATAATCGTACCCCTGAATTTTGAAGTTTGGGCTTCATAGCACAAGTTTGAGCGGCAAAGAAAGAAAGCGCAATTTTGTCATACTATTGTTAATTGTAAAAGATAACTTAGAAAAATAGGTATAATTTCTAATTTATTAGATGTTATATATTACTTATTATTTATCTTCTTTATTAATAGTTCGAATAAGAACACAATGTTTTAGTTCGAGCAAATTTTGAAAATATCCTTACATGCAAATAAAATGTCAAGATTTTGAATCCTACCGTGAATTAAATTTTAGATATGTATTTTGAGATACAAATAATGTTAAAAGTTCAAAACTGTATTCCAGCTAAAATATTACTTTAAAAAAAGTGTTTTTTCAATTTATTTTTATTTAAACTTCATAGAAATTCCAAATTTAATAATTTTATACGAATCCTTTATGTGCACGTGCCAAAAATAATATTATTTCTTAATTGTAATGGAATATTAATTGTTAAGTCCTAACCTTTATGTATAATTATAATTGTTAATTATTAACTAGTAATTGCTATATTTAAATTAGTATGTATATATTATCAATCATTTACTATTAATTTTATATAATTTGAATACAACATTTATATTCAATTTTATATTGAACGCTAATTATTAATTATTTAAACTAACAATTAATCCGTTAAATATTAAGTGTAGTTGATAAATATTAACTGCAATTTACTGACTAATAAAATTAATTATAACGCTATAAATGTAAAAACAATTATTGAATGCTAATAATAATAATTATTATAAATTATTTATTATTAAAATTAATTATGATAAATTATAAATAATGACAAATGTAAAGCTGTTTTTGATTTTTGTTGTAGTAGCAATCAAAACATAAACACAAGATATTCCACGCAACCACCTATTTATTGATTCACCAAAAACGAATTTTGTTTACACTTATTGCAACGAGACAAAAATAAACAAATTACAATTGAATCAACAACCTAATTGAGAAAGGAAAGAATATCTATATGACTAATATTGTTAGTTAAGAAGAATCACGAATAACAACAACAAACCCTTGGATCACATTTTTCTTGTTTCTATCATCTCGATTCGGTATACTTAATCCAATCTTGAAAGTAGTTTATATAAGAGCGTAGAAGACCTATGCAAATATCCAAAATGCTCCTTCAAAATATCACAAATATATACCTGAGGAAACACCCGATCAACAAGAAATATCAGGCTCAGACGTCTAAACGGGGTAGTCAGACATCTGGCCAGGCACTCGAGAAACAAAACTCCTTCAGCTCACACGTCTGCATTGGGGCCTTATACATCTGAGTTGATGCTCTGTTCAGTTCCTGCCCCTTGATCGCCTTACCTACTCCTCTGAACTTTAAATTGCAAACCATCCCCTCCGTCACAAAGCTACTTCCAAAACTAACACACATTTGTTGATTTCAGTGGGCATGTAATGTAATATCACCAATCACAACATCAAGTACATTACTATTAGGACTTGTTGCAAGGAATGCAGATTTTAATTTTCTTCCTTTAATATTTACTTTTGGAAAATGATTGTTATGACCTATTTATATCTATTATCGGACGCACAGTGCGTAGCTACCATCCATGTAGTGGCGTAGCCATAAAATATATATTTAGGGGGTTCAGGTGCGTTAGCCCCCGATTTTTTTTCCATGTCGACTAATTGATTGTGTACAAATATTATTTCAGATCATCAAATTAGTTAGGTTACAAAAACTTTGATGGAAACATCTTCAATTGTTCTCTTAAAATATTTCGGCATGTCCAGAATTTTAGGAAAAAAAATTCATTAATCAATAAAAGATATTGTTTGTACTAATTATGAATGCAGTATCTAGATTATCTACATTAACAAAATTGTCTATAGCAAACTCTACAAGAGACCAACTCTACACAACAGCGAAGCTTAAAAATTGAATTATCAAGACACTCTGTTATTGTAGAAATCAATTTGAAGCCAACTCTACAACATAACAACAAACTTAAGTATTAAATGAATTGAAGCAATCAAATTATAAGGGAACTCTACAGCAAATATTACAACTTAAAGCATTTAAAATTGAATCAGCTAAAAAGAACTTCAATTAATTGGTTAAATCAAGCTACCCAGTCATTACTGATACCAACAAAAGCAACATTTAGGGCTGCGGAGATGGCTGTAGAAAGGTGTAGAGTAGTCTGACTTCATGGAGAGTCTACAACAATGATTTGAAATGGAGGGTTACTTGCGAGTCACGATGTTGAGTTAAGCGATTGACTTGAAGTTCAATTTGAAGACCAGGGTTTTTATATTTGTTTGAGAACGAGAGTTTTGTATTTTCCTTTTTGTTTTTGTGAAAGCTGGGAGGGGCACGTGCCCAGGCCAACAATAACGTGCCTCCTCCCCTGCATCCATGGTACCAAGGTTTGTACATTGTCGCTGCAGAGTATGGAAATGGTACATGGCGATGAGGCAGTCATACTTTAGTGGTCGCAGAGAACTAGATAGTTTTTTGTCATAATGTGTTTTGACATCAATTTGCATGAATCTTCATATTTACATATCCTAGTACTTGACATACATTATTTTTGTTAGATAAACGGTTTACATTTATACTGCCCCTTCTATTATTGGTTGTAGGTGGTATCATGTTGTGTGATGTTGGTGTCGAATATATGGAAAGGGCATGGATTCTAATGAACCTCATACGCCTTTTTTCAGAGTATATTACATGGCCTCCTTATGGCCTGCTGTGAAGAATAGTTAGTGTAAATATTTCATTATTGTCGACTTGAATTATCATCAGTTTTATCTTAGATTCTACACTGCACCATTGTATACGGGCTTTACACATGGAGGCATTGTTGATTCAGTAACATTATCTGTTATCTAACTCATCGTTGCACCCTCATATGTGTGTGACCTATCTTAGTACACTAAGTGGTTTATTGCTTCACGACCTAAGATTCTATATGGAGTAGATGGATGGTCAGTTGCAGAGCTGGCCTTGGGCCCAGGCCAACCAGGCGGCCAACTAGGGCCTCTGGCGTGAAGGGGTCCTCGGAATTTTATTTAACTGTTATATACTTGTCGTCATGAAAGTGGTACCAGATGTGTAAACGACAAAGTGGTTGAGTGATTTGCTTTTCAACGTGTAGGTCATCGATTCGAGCCTTGGTACATTATGCCATAGATTGCATACTACAACACCTAAAAAGTGATGCAGAAAGTGCCAAAAGCAGTAGTATAGGCAAAAAATGATATGTGGCAACACTTTCTTGGTGATGCATTTTGCCGTGTTACCTTAGAGTCAAAGGCAACTCCTTTGCGACCCTAAGGCAACATCTGTACTGGTGTTGCCGCAGGTACTAAATATACAAAAATGTGGGACCCACTAAAATTTGTAGCCCAAGTTCATGAAATCGCCACTAAAATCTGTAGCTTGGGTTCACGGAATCCAATTGTGGGGCCCACGTGCATAAATCTATGGAAACAATTTTACCACCCAATGGCAGCACTATATCATAGCTATGACAACATTTAACATCACATACTGCAACATTATATCATATATATATATAGCAACATAACATAACATCATACTGAAATTAACAAAGAACTTTTTATTTCATATTAACTAGCAAACAGAAGTAGTACTTAGTCAACAACAAAATAACAAAACATAGCCACCAAATTCAATTTTACAGACATTTCAGTTACAAACACAACCAGTCCTAAATTCATGTTTACATAAAACTAAAACAGTTTCAAAATATAGCGCAAGCCTCCAATGCGTTCAATGCCTCTACTGCATCGAGTACCTCTAGTGCCTTCAGTAACAGTTCTTGAACAACCTCATCACTGCCTCCTTCACCCGCATACATCAGTTGCATGTCAGCACGAAATAAGAGGTATGCATGCCTCAATTGCATTTCAACACAAACTATTGTCATAGTAAAACTGAGTTTCCTTTCAGCGCAAACTGAGTTTCATAACTGAATTCCATTTGCATTTCAGTATAACATAGTATACTGATCTAAAAAATGTGGATACAAGGGTACTGATCTAAACATAACTGGGTTACATAATTGATTTAAACAATGTGTATACAAGTGTATATTGATCTAAACATAACTTAGTTTCATTTGCATGTGCGTTTCATTTACGTACTGAGTTACATAACAGAGGCACAATATGGATACAAGTGTACTGATCTAAATATAACTGAGTTACATAACTGATCTAAACAATGTGTATACAAATGTATACTGATCTAAACATAACTGAGTTTCAATTGCATTTCAGTATAACATAGTATACTGATCTAAACAATGTGTATACAAGTGTACTGATCTAAACATAACTGAGTTACACAACTGATTTAAACAATGTGTATACTGATCTAAACATAATTGAGTTTCATTTGCATTTGCGTTTCATGTACATAACTAAGTTACATAACAGAGGCATAATGTGGATATAAGTGTATACTGATCTAAACAATGTGTATACATATTATAACAGAGGCACAGTGTGTATACTGAGTAAACGATTAGATAATTACAATGTGGATAAAATTATCAGTAATCAATAATTTAGATTTAATGGGCTATGTGGCAAAAATTATCACTAATCTGCAATGTGGCAAAAATTATCACTAATCTACAATGTAACAAAACTTAAAACTATACCTGAAAAACTGCCCATGCATGCTATTTCATGTTACTTCACTGCTCTTCATTGCCATAACAACACACAAAAGAACTCCAAACATGATCTAGTACATAGCTAAAGCCTTTGCAAAGAATTTTTCTCCTTTCTCGTGTTTTCCACATTCAGTGCGCATTAGGGCGAACTCTTCCTTCATATCTATGACAAATTCATCGGCTTTTGCCCTCTTTTGCCCTCTTTTGCTTTTGCTTCAGCAGCTTTTCTTCAATTGTCTTCTTTTTCACGAGCAATTGCGATATAGTATTTTCTTTTTCCATCAATTTAACAGTAGTATCATTCAATTCAGCATTGTTATTGATTTCATACACTTCGTCATGCCATATAAAAGACCGGCAATCGCCATTCTGCACATATCTTAAATTCTCGACTAAAACATCAATGAAAGATATTATAATCAACAAAGCAACCAAAAAACCTAATTTATACTTACCGGCCACATGGAGCAACCAAAAAACTTCTTCCCCACATTCGACCCTACCTCCAAAGTCCGCTCGTTGGGATTTTGTGGTGGCAGTTCTTTCTCGCAGCCGCTGCTGATGAATTTGAAGTAGAAATTGATTGAGCGGTCATTGAACTCGAATTGAAGGAAGAATTGAAGTGATATCACAAAATGAAAATCATTCAATAGGCTTTCAGGCATGCATTTTATGTATTCAGTATTTGTGTGCATAACCAAAACAACACATGCATATGTTTATTAGTCATTCTTACACACACATACACACACACTTAAGAAATCATGTGTATACTTATTAGACGGTCTTATGTACACAAATCATGATAATACTTAAGAAATGATAACTATCATGTATATGTAAGCATCCTTATGAAACCATTTTCATAAACCAGTGTATCATGTCTCAATCATCACAGGCAATAGCAACCTGGGAAACCCGAGCAGTTGTTTAGAACATGCAACTCATATAAGGTCGACGGTCTAATTGTTCATAACCACGCTTCACTATGAACTAAAGTTCTGTGTTATTAAATTGATTAACAACCCAATAGTTACTCAAAGAACATTTCGGTGAATCAACATACAATAGAACCACAAAAAAACACTACCAACCAAACAAAATTATACTCATGGTGATAATAATTTCCGTTTCTCAGTAGATTAATGAATAATGATGATAAAAAAACCAACATAAACGTACATGAGAAATACAGGATAAAAAGCTAGCACATTTCTTCTTGGATTGACTGCCGTTTGATGACGGGGAAGGGGAGGAGTGGGTGCATTTGGAGTCGAGGACTCGATGGAAGAAGTTGAGGACGCAGAGAGGGTTGGAGTGGAAGAAGTAGGCGAATGAAAATTAGGGATTGGAATTGGAAATTTGTGGTTGAGAACGAACAGATCTGAGAAATTGAGAAAGAGGAATCCAATGAGTAACGTAAGTTGATTTCCTATTGGTGGTGAAGTATTTTAATGAATTGGTGAGGTGTCAACTTCAGGTGTTGTTTTTAAACGGTAAATTGATAGATAGGTATGCATCTTTTTATAGACACAAATTGATGATGTGGCAAATTAAACTTATAAGTTTATAACTATAGCTACTGCAACACAATTTGATATCTATGGTAATAGATTGAAGAGTACGTTGCAATAAACAAAAATTAGCACAGTTGTGGCAACATTTTAGCTGGCAACACCTTGGATTTTTGTTGCAGTAGGCAATCTATGGCATAATGGTAACAGCAGAGGGCCTTCGAATTTTTTTCCCATGTCTTATTTTTCCACTTCAACTGCCGATTTGGCCTAGGGCCCCGACTCACTCAGGGTCCGCTCTGGTCATTTGCTACACCTACATTATTCGGTTAGGATAGGTGTATTGGCATGTTTATTGATCCCTGATTATCCAAATCCAGCATCATTTACTACGATTATTCATTTCAGGTGCAAGTTAGTCTCATGGTAATTATATACAAAGAGCACATATACAGTATTCACGAGTACAAGTTGAGAATTCTAGTTCTGATGAGACATGTTCAGGATTTGGATTTTAAGGATGAGACCAAATACCACCATTGACCTACACACATTTCTTATCTAGGTATGGTAGTTGATTTGAGTGGTGCTCTAAATTCTAAGAGGTAATAGTGAGTCAGGATGACCTTGATAGAGATATTGCATATTATGACAATTTCTATAATGACGACGATAATTACGATGATTATTATTACTTGATTTATTGGTTTCTTTTATTTTTGCACTTGTATTTAAGGATTACTTCATTTGATCCGTGCATTGGACTATATTGTTTACATATTTTATTGATTATCTTGTGTCGTACTGGACTCTATTACACTTGTTTCAGGTTTATAGTTTGTTAGTCATATTCTTTTCTACTATTTTTGGACTATGTTATTTGTGTATCTCTGTTTTCTGTTATATTTTTGTCATTCATTTGTATTACAGTACTGCAGTATAAGTATCCGACTATATGCTTCAGGCTTTGATAACTATCTACATTGATTAGATAAGGTTTATCCAGTGTTTTCATAACCGGACAGGGCCGACGTCCCAACCGCGATTAACTCTAGGCCACCAGATTCGCAGCCCGTAGATTGATTAAACTGTAATTTCTGAAATCCTTCATAAAACCATGAAAACCACGGTCCAAAGGCCCATCTAAAATTTGGAATTTTCAATAAAATAAGCTTTGAGCGCATAAGGCCCAACCTGCATCGGTAGTAGCTCCAAAGCCTAAGGCAAGTAGCCCATTAATACATGTGCATTTGCCATCACGGTTTATTGATGTATGTTATTTCAAGATATGGAAAATATTTTATTGCTGAAGTTCATTTATTTTTTCCAAACTATTCATATTAACAGCGTGTTTTTTGCTGCAGCATTTTTATATATGCTTGGTCATAGAAACCTTGTATTTTCTATTATTTTCTTACCAATTCAAAATTTCATATATACATAAAGATATTTGTTTTAATTAAAATTCATACGTGCACAATTCTTATGGTTCGACTGGTCAAACCTTTAAAACTCCGACCTTGGACCATCACGGTTCGACGTGCGACACGGCTATGAAAACTATGGGTCTATCTAGATGGATGGGACAAGCTATAATAAATATCTAAATATATAGTACTAACTTCAATAAATATCTATGTAGATTTCAAGATACTTAGGTGCGTTTGATTTTGAACAGAAAGGGGTATCTGGAAGTGGTATTTGGAAGGGGTTGAGGAAGGGGGAAATTGGTGAAAGGGGAGTGTGTTATTATTTTATCGGAAAAGGCACACGAAAGGAGTAAATGGGTGTAAGGCAGGAAGGGGGCACACGAACAATTCATTTTCCAGCTTTCATTTAGAAGGGGTAAATTGGGGGGGTGTCCCATATCGACGCATCGGACGCGAACGTAACATGCCCCTTCCAAAAAACAAACTGTACCTTACACAACTCCAAAAGCTTATATATAGACGTAATTTTTGAAACTCAAACCACACATCAAATATAAACATGACACCAAATAAAAAAATACTTTGCTTCTCTTTTTCCTCATCCTCTTCATGATACTCAAGTCTCAAATGCACGAAGATTCTGAACGAGTAATAGCATCTAAAGAACTAGAGATTATTTAGTTACATAGATGGAGGAATTTTCCATACAAGGAATACGCTTGATTAAAATATATTATTGTGCTTTACGTATCTTTATATTCTCTAGTAGTCTTGCTCTGGAATGCAAGAGAAATATGTAATTGATGTATTTGGACTTATAGGACTTTCTAAGGCTTATTGTGTAATCCTGACATGAAGCATACACGGTTTGGATGGATTTCGATTCACTCAAACTTGAATATTATATGATATTATAGAGACTGACCGCTATGGAAGCACTCAGGAATTATCTTATGTTCGACATTTTTTATAATATTTTATAAAGATATTCCTAGGAGTTTCTTGTTAATACTCTAAGTATTAATTTTGATGACAACAATTGTTGATGCACTTTTTGGTCAAAGCAGTCACACGTCAAGTTCATACTCAACAGCACACTCAAGGTCGAGCTGAAACATAATTCATTCCTCGAATCCGCATCATTCCACTCACGTGTGGAAAACGAGTGTCGATCACTCCGAAAGGCTTGTGCGCACTGCACCGGTCACTCAAGATTGCTCACGCAACTCAACCTGGCAAGGTCAAGATTCGGCAAGCAAAATCAAGGACTTCTGCATCGCCAGGGATGCAAAAGTGTGCATTTCGCATCCCTCATGGGACGCGAAATATGCATTTGACATCCCCATGGATATGATCCCCTCGGGCTCACATGACAAAGCCTTGCCTCTCATCCCTTTGCACTCCACCTTTCGACTCCTCGGTTTTTGCATCCCTCTGCTTCAAGCCCCACATTGTGCATCCCTCAAAAAACCTTAGCTTCTCTTTCCTCAACTGCCTCGCAATTGAAACTTTGACTCCCTCTCCCCATGTTACTCCACAGTTCGCATCCCTAGAGGACGCACAACCCATTCTGGCTTCGTATCCCTTTGGGTATGAAATTCGTATCCATAAGGATAAGTATTTCGTATCCCCGAGAGATACAAAGCCATTGTATCCCTTCGGGATGCAAAATTTGTGTCCCCCTGAAGGGATACAAAATTTTGCTGAGTGCTTCAAAAGGATGCGAAATTCTAGGGATTTCTCTTCTAGGATGTGAAATTGTGTTGTGTGTCCCCAAACCTCAACTACTCCCACCTAATCCACTTTCTATTAATACCCCTAGCTCATTCTTCAAAGAGGTTGGATTCTTGATGCTCTAGAGCTCCAAAACTACCATTAATGGCTGCAATCTTCTTCTCCATGACTATTAGATATAGCTTGGACCTCTAAAACATTGCATACTCATTTTCCTTTAACATATGGACGTTCGATTGGACTATTACACCACTTCAGGACTATTTTGGATATCTTTGGATTTTTCTGGACATTGTTGGCCGAGTCAACACGTTTCTTGCTCAATGAAGAAGAAGGATATTTCAAACAAAGTATCGAATTAACAAACTATTCATTGTTATAACATAAAACAGTGTACACACAAACATTGTCTGAACTTGTACAACAACTGTAATCAACAATTGTATGATGAATGATTGCGATAAAATGGATGTATGTGTTAGTGCCGAACTACTATAAAAAGCTATGTTCCACCTGGATTTCATTACTTCAGGTTTAGATTATCGTTTTTCTACAAAAGTTCACTCGGGAGTTGGCATGCGCAAATAGCGACAATACCCCTACGTCAACACTTTGACGCACCAGGAAAGGGGGCACATAGCTTAGCTTCAATCTAAGTTCTCGACTTCAGCTTTCGGCTTTGGTTCTTGACCTTAGATCTCAACTTTGGTCTTTGGATTTTGAAATTCAACTTCAACTTTCTTTTGGAAACGAATCTTACTCGCTTCCTGCCATGGTTAAAAGGAAGCATTTAATTCGCTTAGAAGGAGCAGGTGTGGAGGAGGAACAATAACTCTCCTCAACCGGACACCCATCGAACTTTGTCACTCGAGATGACATCGATAGAATCGTCAAGGACTTAAGTAAAGATCTTACTTCTCGCTTAGAACAATAAGAAGAACATTTCTGTCGCTAATAGGCCACCATGGCCACTCTCTTCCCCCGACTCAAAGGATTTACAAGGTAGTTGGGCCAATGAAATATTGCTGGAACAAGTGCAAATGTTTCTCAAAGATTAGTTCGGGACTTGGGGGCAATTCTCGAAGAATCACCCCATAACGACACCAATCCGCAGAGAGCTATCGGATCAGCTAAGCTCAGGGGTGATAGCCCAATTTATTCGAGGTTCATCTCAGGCTTTCGCCAATCAGATCTCCGGATCAGGTATTGGAAATACCGCTTAGGCACCACTATGCGCAGCATTGGACGCGAAACTCTCATGGTTCCAAATGTTGGATTTGTGCTCATCGAGCCACCTTAAGTCAGGGTCGAGCCAAATATTTTGCTTGACGCTCAACCTATTGCTACTATTGGACTTGAGGGTGGCGAACTGGCGCTAATTTGTAGAACTTGAATCAGTTTCTTGGCATAAGTAGTGAAAGTCAAGTTGCCAATGTCATTCAACGCTACGCCCATGGCGGGGCACCCCATGCCAGCTTGAATTGTGTTACTCGCAACCCCTTCACTCAAGATATTATGAAATCTCATAACCCACCAGAGTTTAAACTGCCAGTACTAGAAGCTTTCGAGGTAGGAAGGACCCATGCGCTACATGCAAAATATGGAAGTACATTCAGCCTTAGATGGCTTCATAGCCAAGTACTTCCCTCTCTATCTTATAGACACTGTTGCTCTATAGTTTAGATGTTTGGAACCAGAATCTATCAACAGCTGGAATGTCTTGATTGGAAAGTTCGTCGAGCAACTCCGAGACAAGCAAGCTCTAAAAATTTCTGCCTTTTCCATGAGTTGTTAGGTCATGACATCGACTACTGTAGGCAGTTCCACGACCTCATTGAAGCCCGCATCCAGTGCGATGAACTACAGTAGTACATCCTAAATCTAACAACAATGGATGCACCACCCACTCTGCCGCATACGAAATCTCAAGATAGGGGAAGAACAGGTTGCCCCCAAGGCATTATCATCAACTAATCCCACTTAACGGATATTCTTGGCTCTCCAGACTTCGGTCAGTTACTTATGTTTTTTCTTGTTGGTGTCTTCTCTCCCTTTTTTGGTTTTCTGCATATAATCAAGACAGCAATGTCGGCCCACATGCATGAAACCGGCCTGTGGTCTTCAGTTGTGTTTGGGGTCGGACTAACGACCATTGTACCACTATGGAATTAATAAAAGACTACTTTGGAGCTTCGGCTCGACACTGGATTAGTCCAGTATAAAATTCGGGTTTCGTATCCACACGGGATCAATCTATAAAAAATTCAAAGACCGGCACCACACTTGGTCGGCCCAGTATAAAATTCGGGCTTCGGCTCCACATTGCATCGGTCTAATTTAAATTTTGGTCCCTGGATCCACACAAGATCAATGCAGTATAAAATTCGGGCTTCGGCCCCACACTGGATCAGTCCAGTACAAAATTCGGGCCTTGACTCAACACTGGATCAGTCCAGTATAAAATTTGGGCTTCGGCTCCATACTGGATCCATCTAATAGAAACATAAGACTTTGGTCTCTCCCGTACTGGATTTGTCTAGTATAATTAAGCATAAGATTCTAGTCTTTCCCGCACTGGATCTGTTCGGTATAAGCATAAGACAGCGGTCTCGCCGCACTGGATCCATCCAGTATAAATATAAGACTCCAGTCTTCCCCTCCCTGATCTGTCGGGCATAAAACTTTGAACATTGTTTCACGACTTCCCCAAAGATTGGGTTTGTCGGGTGTTAGCTCCACATTGCATCAGTCTAATTTAAAATTTGGTCCCCAGCTCCACACAAGATCAGTCCAGTATAAAATTCAGGCTTCGGCTCCACACTGGATCAGTCCAGTACAAAATTCGGGCCTCGACTCCACACTGGATCAGTCCAGTATAAAATTTGGGCTCTGGCTCCACACTGGATCCATCTAATAGAAACATAAGACTCTGGTCACTCCCGTACTGGATCTGTCTAGTATAATTAAGCATAAGACTCTAGTCTTTCCCACACTGGATCTGTTCGGTATAAGCATAAGACAGCGGTCTCGCCGCACTGGATCCATCCAGTATAAATATAAGACTCCAGTCTTTCCCTCTCTGATCAGTCGGGCACAAAACTTTGAACATTATATCACGACTTCCCCAAAGATTGGGTCTGTCGGGTGTTAAGATTCCCTAGATGGGTCTACCAAGCATAAGAACCATCCATCCCGGTCCGCCAAGCACGGAAGTTCCTTATCGTAACTCTCTTAACACAGAAATCTTAACAACCTATCCCATCAAATACATAGTATTGCATAACTTGGTTTCCAAGTACAAAATCCTCTTTTGCAGGTGCATACTTACTCCGACAAGACTCAACAAGCACACAACTTCTTATTTTCTGGATCTCAGGCATCCCGAACTCAAAAATCCACTTTAATAGGATCCAACTATCGTCGGGTCTCAATCTATTATGACCTCAGTAGTCGTTGGCTTTCCATCCAAATACGATCCTAGTAATTGTCAAACATCGATTTTAATGTGATCTTAGCAATCGTCGAGGCTCTATCTTATTATGATCCCAATGATCAGCAGATTTCTATTCTAATATGATCTCGTTGGTTGTCAGATTTCTGTTCCATTACGATCCCAGTGATTGTCGGGCCTTTAACTAATATGATCCTGTTGGTTGTCGGATTTCTATTCTATTACGATCCCAGCGATCGTTGGGCCTTTATTATATTACGATCTCAGCGATCGGCGCACTCCTCCCAAATCATTGTTTGCAGATTTCCAAACAACTTACAAAACACATCTTCTTTCAATTAAGAAAGACATGTTTTGGGGGGAAGTGTTGATGAACTTTTTGTTCAAACCAGTCACACGTCAAGTTCGTACTCAACAACGCGCTTGGGGTCGAGCTGAAACATAATTCATTACTGGAATCAACATCGTTTCAATCATGTGTGGAAAACGCATGTCGATCGCTCCGATAGGCTTTGCACCGCACTGATCACTCAAAACTACTCACACAACTCAACCTGGCAGGTCAAGGTTCAATAAGAAAAGTCATGGATTTTCGCATCCCTAGGGATTCAACTCTTCTCAAAATCTCAAAAGGTGCTGAGTTGGAATCCCATTCATTCTAAGGATTCTTGTGGTTCCGGAGAATCTAGCTACAAGAGAACCAGGAACAGAGAGCTCTCTCCCTTTTTCCGCCCGACTCTTTGGTCTTAAGAATGCTGGTTTTATTTTAAGAACGAGTGATTGCCCTTCTCCGACCCTTACTGTCCAACCGGAGAGCAGGCAGCTAATGCGTTCCACTTATTGAACAGGGTCTATGGTCGGTCCGTGACCCCTGGATGCCGAAGGCGTCCTTGGGGCGATCTCCTAGTTCCTACGGGGTGGAGACGATGGGGTTGGTCCATGGATTTTCCTTCCTTTTGCCACATTTCGCTCAAAGCAAAGGGTTGAAGGGAGATAGTGCATCAAGCTATTCACAAGGGCCAACTTGATGCGAAAGTACGCATTTTGTATCCCTCACGGGATGCGAAATATGCATTTTGCATTCCCAAGGATACAATCCCCTCAAGCTCGGATCATGAAGCCTCATCCCCCATCGCTTCACACTCAACATTTCGAATCCTTGATTTTCGTATGCCTCTGCTTCGAGCTCCACACTTCGCCTTCCTGGCTTCGCATCCCTCAACTAGCCTTATCTTCGCATCCCTCAACGCCTCACACCTGAAACTTCGACTCCCTCTTTCCCCATTGCTCCTCAGTTCGCATCCCTAGGAGACGTCCATCCCATTCCGACTTCGTACCTCATGGGATATGAAAATCGTATCCCTTAGGATACAAATTTTCTTGTCCCAGGAATATGTATTTCATATCCCTTAGGGATGTGAAGCCATCATATCCCCTCGAAATGCGAATTTTGTAGCCTTTGGGATGCGAAACTCGTTCTCCCTAAATAAATATGAAATTTTCCTAAGTGCTTCAAGGGAATGTGAAATTCTGGGGATTTCTCTTTCGGGATACAAAATTCTACTATATGGTCCCCAAACTCATATACTCCTACCCAATCCACTTCCTATAAGTACCCCCATATTCTTCAAAGAGGCTGGACTCTTGATGTTCTAGAGCTCCAAAACCACCATTAATGGCTTCCATCTTCTTCTCCATGACTATTGGACATGGCTTAGACCTCTAAAACATTTCATACCCGTTTTCCTTCAACATTTGGACCTTTTGTTGGACACTTACCCCACTTATGGACTGTTTTGGATATCTTTAGATTTTCTTGGACATTATACTTGACCGATCAACACACTTTTCACTCAATGAACACGAAGGATATTTCAGACAAAGTATCGAAGTAACAGACTATTCGTTGATATATCTTACAATAATGTACGCATAAATATTGTTCGAACTTGTACAACAACCGTAATCAACAACTATATGATGAATGATTACTATAAAGTGGACGTAAGTGTTAGTGCCGAACCACTATAAAGAATGCGTTCCCCTTGCATTTCATTACTTTAGATTTAATTAACGTTTTTCTGCAAAACGTTCGCTAAGGAGTTAGCATGCGCGAATAGAGACAATTCCCCACGTCAACAACAACCATATAGATTCAC